>FR990008.1:10000-1281250 GCA_905404265.1 Fabriciana adippe
ACGTTCGACGGCCCGTGGCTGCAGGCCCCCCGCCCCCCATGCTGTTGGTCCGCGCCGGATTTCTCCGGTACCACCCGCCCGGTCCGAAGGCGAGTGGCGTTCCCCTATCCGCCACCTGGGGACGCGCCCGGTAGGAGTCAGCTCTCCCCCGGGAACCTAACCTAACCTAACCTAACCTAACCTAACCTAACCTAACCTAACCTAACCTAACCTAACCTAACCTAACCTAACCTAACCTAACCTAACCTAACCTAACCTAACCTAACCTAACCTAACCTAACCTAACCTAACCTAACCTAACCTAACCTAACCTAACCTAACCTAACCTAACCTAACCTAACCTAACCTAACCTAACCTAACCTAACCTAACCTAACCTAACCTAACCTAACCTAACCTAACCTAACCTAACCTAACCTAACCTAACCTAACCTAACCTAACCTAACCTAACCTAACCTAACCTAACCTAACCTAACCTAACCTAACCTAACCTAACCTAACCTAACCTAACCTAACCTAACCTAACCTAACCTAACCTAACCTAACCTAACCTAACCTAACCTAACCTAACCTAACCTAACCTAACCTAACCTAACCTAACCTAACCTAACCTAACCTAACCTAACCTAACCTAACCTAACCTAACCTAACCTAACCTAACCTAACCTAACCTAACCTAACCTAACCTAACCTAACCTAACCTAACCTAACCTAACCTAACCTAACCTAACCTAACCTAACCTAACCTAACCTAACCTAACCTAACCTAACCTAACCTAACCTAACCTAACCTAACCTAACCTTTTTTTTTTTTTTTTTTTTTTTTTTTTAACGTGTGGAAACCCTGTTCCCGGGTACCCGCCGCTTTGGGGAAGCGGACGGGTTATGTGGGGCTCCTGCCGCGAGAAGCGCGGCAGCCTACCCACTAAAACCACACGGTGTTCCTTCTCGATCGCCTATCGGCCGGGGCACGGGTATCCAAATTCGTCCGCACCCCGACAGCGAGAGCCGCTTGGCCCGTCTAAAGTGTCAGGGGGTGAAGTGACACCCCCGACGGCCAGCCCGAGTAGCGTGCGGGAATTTACTAGCACACGCTACTCTCTGCCAGATCCCGTGGACGGCCGACTTCCCCAAGTCGACCGCCCTCTGGCTCCTTTCGTGGACCAGGGCGTTTGTCACCCTTCTTCTTCTTCTTCGTTTGCATCCTGATGCAGACAGCACTCCCCACGGGGTGATCCGCAGAGAGCCCAGATGCCTCGCACACTGGACAGTGCGGAACGCCCTCGCATTGGCCCATTTTGTGCCCATCCTGGCCACACCGGAAACATTGCTGACTTCTATTTATCTCGCTTTGGCATACTGCCGCCACGTGACCAACTACATGGCACCTGAAGCACCTGAGGGGCCGCTGATCTAACAGCGTAACCCGCGCCGACACCAGTCCCACCAAAAGACGACCCTTCTTCAGTACTGTTTTCGCTGCGACGACAGGGCAGCGAACCCAAGCCGAGCCTAAGCCGGAACGTCCCCGCCGAACTTCCCCCACTTTGATGCTTTCAGCACCACAGCTTCCAACGCAGCTAATCGCCTGCACCAACTCATTAGGCGAGACAGAATCATCCAGGCCACTAATGCGCAACTCCACGCACTTAGTGGGCCTGGTGATCTGGACTTCCTGAGGGTCCACAATTCCTACTAGCCGCTCGGCCAGCGCATCCGCCTTCGCTCCTTTGTCGCCTGGCAACTCCAACATTCGCGCACCCGTTGCTGCCAACTTAAAACGGATGTCGGTGATGCCCAGTGTTGTAAGGTCCACATGCCGCTTGAAGTCCGTGAGAACCCCCGCGTATGTGACGCCCCGGGCCACAGCCTCCGGCTTTAATTTTATTGAGATCGCCGCTGCACGCGGAGGGCGTAGTCTCGGCTTTCTCACCTTCTCTTTTTGGGGTTCCTTCGGGACCGTCTTCTTGTCCTTAGTCTTTCTGCGAACGACCTCGGACCAGCGCTCCTGTTCTGTAGCAGAGCTCTGCAGCGGTAACTGAGCCTCAGCGGATGGTAATGCCTGACTCTCACTCTTCTTTTTCTTCTTCTTCTTGTTACCCTTCGCCTTCTCTTTGCCCTTCGGAAGGTTAGCTGGAGCCATCAAGGTGGTAACAGATGACTCCACCGCTGTCTCTGTCCGACTTGGCACATCGGCCGCTAAAGGAGGGCGAATTCGCCGCTCAGGAAGAAGGCGATCTTCCAGCGCTTCAAACCGGGCGTTAATCATGTTGCCTACTTGAACCATGATTGTCCTAGCAAGTTCATCCACCCCCGCTGGATGTTGTTGCGGGGAGTTTACTGCTACCTGCGCCTGAGATGGTGTAGGACGCAGGTCAGCCCGGGAGCACTCCATCTCTTTCCTCATCGCTGCTAGGTCCCTCCTCAAATCCTGTAGCTCTGACTGAAGACGAGCGTTGTTGGCCCGTAGTTGTGCCACTTCGTCCGAAGCCGTTCTCTTCGCCAGGACGTCAAACACCGATGCAATGGTGCTTGTTGCATCTTTAAGAGCCTTAGTGAAGGTCCCTTTTAAATTGCCAGATTTCTTGGCCACCTTCTCTATAATCTCCAGACTATCTGCCACCATCTTCTGCATGTCCGACGCCAGGACCGCCTCTGTCTCTTTTCCGGTCATAACCAAAGAGTCATCGGACATACGCGAGCTAGCTCGGGTCTGAACAGCCAACGCCAACCCAGCCACCTCCTCCTCTGCGCGCAGTCGAAGCTCTTCCCTCTTAGCCTCGTTTAGCGCTCGTTTGGCCTCTGCCAACCCCACGTATTGTCCTGTAGTTACTGGACGCCCTCTTCCTTTATTGGCCACAGCCCTTGCCTTGGGTCTCCTATCCTCATCCGAAGATCCCGACAGGCTTCCTCGACAATCCCTTGGCCTCTTCCGTAGATACTGAGACCCATCCAAGCTACCCAACGATCCCATGGATACACAGCTGTCATCATCGGAATCCCTGATATACGGTGACACAAGGTCCTCCAATTTGACTCTCGTCAACATGACTCTCGGCTGTGTTGCCGATACACCCACTTCCGCAGCACCTTTACCAGGCGCAACGCCCGCACCTCCGCCCATCTCAGGCCCAACATCTACACCGCCAGTCGCTGGCACGTTTCCTCCGCCCGTCGCAGGCACATCGTCGTTTTGGGGTTTTTTAAAATCATCCATACTGTTCCCACGAGTATGGGGGAAATAAGACGTCCATCCGAGCGGTGCCCCCTGCACCCGGATAAGCCTCCTCGTAACCCGCTAGAGTGTCGGCCGGTACCCTAGCGGGGGAAAGCAGTAACGACTGAACCGCCCATCAGCCATGCATCCCCTCACGCTGCTGCGCCGCTTGGGATTCGGGGTAATTTTTTATAGAGGTTTTCTTCCTCGCAGCCCGGGCGATTAAGCCAAGGCTCTCGGTCCTAGCTCCCGGCCGCTAGACATGTCAACGACACCGGAATCCGGGATTACGAGATTCGGGGGAGGAGCGGTGCACATAAGTGCTAGCCCAGCTGCGCAGTTAAGCACCCGCCGGACTCGCTCCACCTCCGTGCTTTTCTGTCAGGGTGTGCTCCCTTAGGCCGTGGGGTTAACAAACCCCTAAAGGCACGCCCATGCCTACTGGTTTTGGTCCGCGCCGGATTGCTCCGGTACCACCCACTCACGAAGAGCGAGTGGCGTTCCCCTATCCGCCACCTGGGGACGCGCCCGGTAGGAGTCCAGCAACTCCCTCGGGAACCTAACCTAACCTAACCTAACCTAACCTAACCTAACCTTTTTTTTTTTTTTTTTTTTTTTTTTTTTTTTTTTTTTTTTTTTTGTTTATCGCCAGGAAAAACCCTGTTACGGGTACCCGCTCGCCAATCGGGGAAGCGAGGCGGGTTATGTGGGGCTCCTGCCGCGCAAAGATGGTAAGCGCGCGGCAGCCTACCCACTAAAAAACCTGACAGAATTTCCTCCTCGTCGCCATAAGGCCGGGGCCGCGGGTACCAAAAAGACTCTTCCGCGACCCCGACGGCGATTGCCTTTCGGCACGTCTCGGAGTCAGGGGCTGAGATGGCCGACCACCCCTGACAGCCTCCTCTGGCCAGAATAGTGGACGGCCGACCTCCCCTAGCCGACCGCCCTCTGGCCCCCTCTCCGCCCACCGAAGTGGGCTACCTCCATCCGGCTGCAGAGGACAGGGAGAACGGCAATGACACACCGGCACTCCTCTTCCCCTGCAGCCCCACCGCCTTCGCCCCCCTCTCATCCGATAGCGGGATCGCCGAAGCGACCCCACCACCAGTGGCCGCAACGCCGTCAGATGCAGCCACGACGAGAGAGAGGCCCCCAACTCTTCCACCGAAGTGGACCACGATCCCCCCACCGAAGTGGGCCACAACCGCCAATCGCCGTCCTCGTGGTGCCTCAACCGCGTTCGACGGCCCACGGCCAGAGGCACCCACCACCATCCCCCCGTCAGTGGCCGCAACGCCGTCAGATGCAGCCACTAACGAGAGGCTCCAACCCCCTCCCACCGAAGTGGGCCCCCCCCATCCGGTTGCAAGACCGCCGAAGCGGCCCCACCCCCGGTGGCCGCAACTCCGGAAGCCGAAGCCTCAACGGAGAGCGGCCCCACTCGGGCGGTGCCTCAACCGCGTTCGACGGCCCACGGCCAGAGGCACCCACCCTGCTGTTGGTCCGCGCCGGATTTCTCCGGTACCACCCGCTGTGGGGCAAGCGGGTGGCGTTCCCCCATCCGCCACCTGGGGACGCGCCCGGTAGGAGTCAGCTCTCCCCCGAGAACCTAACCTAACCTTTTTTTTTTTTTTTTTTTTTTTTTTTTTTTTTTTTTTTTTTTTTTTTTTTTTTACGTCAGGAAACCCTGTTGCCGGGTACCCGCCGCCTGGGGAAAGAACGACGGGTTATGTGGGGCTCCTGCCGCGCAAAGATGGTAAACGCGCGGCAGCCTACCCACTAAAACCTGACGGTGTCCACCTTACTCGCCTTGGGGTCGGGGCCACGGGAACCAGAAAATCATCCGCGAACCCCGACGGCGATTGCCCTGCGGCACGACTCGGTGTCGGAGGGTGGGAGCAGCACCCCTCGACGACTCCTGGAGTGGCGCGCGGCGGACACCGCGCGCGCCTACTCGGGCCAGGTTGTTAGGCGGCAGACTTCCCCAAGTCTACCGCCCTCTGGCTAGTGTTAGGGGGGGAGGCGGCGATCGTGGGCCGCTCTCCGGCGGCCGGTCCTTTTGCGGCGGATGGCGAGATCGGAAGTCGAACCTAACCTAACCTTTTTTTTTTTTTTTTTTTTTTTTTAACGTTGGGGAATGCATTTACGCACCGTCCACCTATGCCCCAGGTGGGTGTGTGGGACTCACCAGCCAGAAGGGCCGGTACTACCCACTAAACCCCAACGATCCCAACCCCTCCGCCATAATGGGACGCCGCAGGATCGCTCGCGCATTCAACTACGACGCCCCGGCGGTAGGCCCGAAGGCCACCATCTGGTGAGGCCCCCGTAGGAACCCCACAGCGGCTGCAGAGGTCAGGGCCCGAAACACCGGCCCTCTCCCCTGCAGCCCCACCGCGTCCGCCATCTTACGGTGACGGCCCCGTCTAGGCCGCGGAAGCAGGAGACTGGCAAATACCACGACTCCCCTCCTGCCGCGGCCCACCCCTCTACCGGTTGCGAGGCTATTAACACAGCCCCGCCACCGGCTCCCCCCCATCCGATCGCGGGACCACCGAAGCGGTCCCGCCACCGGCGGCCACACGCCGACAGCCGAAGCCACGACGCGCGGCCCCGTCCGGACCACGGAAGGAGAAGACTGGCAAATACCACGACTCCCCTCCCGCCGCGGCCCACTCCTCTACCGGTTGCGAGGCTATTAACACAGCCTCGCCACCGGCACCCCTCATCCGATCGCGGGACCACCGAAGCGGCCCCGCCACCGGCGGCCACACGCCGACAGCCGAAGCCACGACGCGCGGCCCCGTCTGGGCCGCGGAAGGAGAAGACTGGCAAATACCACGACTCCCCTCCTGCCGCGGCCAAACCGCTCCTCCCACAAAAGTGGGCCAAACCCCCCACCGAAGTGGGACCCATCCCCGCACGCCACGCCACCCCCCATCCCGGGTGGCCGCAACCCCGTCAGATGCGACCACGACAGGGGGAGGCCGCCAAACCTTCCACAAAAGTGGACCTCCGTCCGCCCACCGAAGTGGGTAACCGTCACTCCTGGCCGCAAGCAGCCCCGTCCGTCTGGCGCCTGACCGCATTCGACGGGCTACGATCGGAGACGCCCCTCCCCATCCCCCCGTCGGTTGCCGCAACGCCGTCAGATGCGGTACCGAACGAGGGGCACCAATCAGTCCACCGAAGTGGACACCCGTCTAGCCACAAAGTGGCACCCTCCCCAAGCGGTAGCCGCAACGCCGGAAGCCGTAGCCTCAACGACGAGCGGCACCGTGCGGGTTGCGGGCCTCAACCGCGTTCGACGGCCCACGGCTGCAGACCCCCCGCCCCCCATGCTGTTGGTCCGCGCCGGATTTCTCCGGTACCACCCGCCCGGTCTGAAGGCGAGTGGCGTTCCCCTATCCGCCACCTGGGGACGCGCCCGGTAGGAGTCAGCTCTCCCCCGGGAACCTAACCTAACCTAACCTAACCTAACCTAACCTAACCTAACCTAACCTAACCTAACCTAACCTAACCTAACCTAACCTTTTTTTTTTTTTTTTTTTTTTTTTTTTTTTTTTTTTTTTTAACGTCAGGAAAACCCTCTTACGGGTACCCGCTCGCCTGGGGAAGCGAGACGGGTTATGTGGGGCTCCTGCCGCGCAAAGATGGTAAACGCGCGGCAGCCTACCCACTAAAAACCTGACGAAAGGCCACTCTGTCGCCACAAGGCTGGGGTCACAGGTATCCGGATTCCTCTGTAAACCCCAGCGGCGAGTGCCTGTTGAGGCACGTCCCGGTGTCAGGGGCTAAGGTGGTAGACCACCCCTGACGGCCTCCTCGAGTGGCGCGCGGACGCCTCCGCGCGCGCCGACTCGGGCCAGATTAATGGACGGCCGACTTCCCCAAGTCGACCGCCCTCTGGCTCGTGCTAGGGGGGGAGGCGGCGGTCGTGGGCCGCTCTCCGGCGCCCGGTCCTTCTGCGGCGAAGTGCGAGATCGGAAGTCGCCTCCCTCTCTCTCTCCGCCGCCTCCTTCTGCGACATCACGTCCTCGCAGAAGGACAGGACGGCGTCCCAGGACCTTTCGCTACCGGCCATGGCAGAGATCACAGCCGGCAACGTCAGGTCCGCCCCCACAACACTTTGGAGCGCCTCGCGCTCCGTCGCCCAAGCTGGGCACACCTCCAGCGTATGCTGGGCCGACTCATCGGGACAGTCGTCGCAGTGGTGGCAGCGAGGAGTGGGCTCCCTCCCGGCGACCCGACACAGATATCCCCCGAAGCACCCGTGCCCCGTGAGGATCTGTGTGGTGCGGAAGGTTAGGACGCCGTGACGCCTGCCCAACCACTGCGTGAGAATGGGGCGAACTGCCTCGATAGTCCGTCGGCCAGCGCAAGGGCGCTCCAGCCTGGACCCCCACTCTTGCAAAGCGGCAACCCGCTCTTCCTCCTGCTCGATCTCGCGTGGTGCTGAGCTGGGATCCCTGAACGCTAGGCCTCGACGCCGACAATAGATCGACGCCAAGGAAAGCGCATCCAGGTCCCAAGGCATGACACCGGCCAGCACGCACGCCACCTCCCCGGAGATGGTACGGTACCCCCTGATGACCCTAGTCGCCATCACTCTCTGCGCCCTCCGCAGCAGAGCGATGTTGTCGCGAGACAGGCCATCCGCCCACACTGGGGCACCGTACATCGCCATTGAGCGGATCACCCCCGTATACAGCTTCCGACATGCGATGCTAGGTCCACCCACATTCGGAAGAAGCCTACACAATCCTGCGGCCTCCTTTAGCAGTCGCGGCACCAGGGCACAGAAATGCGCCCGGAAGTCCCACCGGCTGTCGAGCACGAGTCCTAGGTACTTCATCGTGCTCTTAACGCCGATGCGGACTCCCCCCACGACGATGTGCGCATCCGGCGGAGGCGCCCTCCGAGGACCGTGAAAACACACGGCCTCCGACTTCTCCAGGGCCACATGAAGACCCAGCCGCCGTATTCTTCCCACAACGTGTGCCACCCCAGCTGTGGCCAGCATTGCCGCCTCCCTATAGGTTGCCTGTCTTGCCGTGACCAACGTATCGTCCGCATAGCAGGTGACTTCAATACCTCGCAGACGGGCGCCCCGCAGGACCCAATCGTACCCGATGTTCCACAGGAGTGGTCCGAGTACCGACCCCTGTGGAACACCGCACACTACCTCCCGACTTTCCCATCCTCCCTGTCCTGGGAACGTCACCCACCTCTCCGACAGGTAAGCCTCCACGACGCGACGGAGGTAGGTCGGCACCCCATGATAGCGGAGTGCCTCCCTTATGCAGCCCCAGGGCAACGTGTTAAACGCGTTCGCGATATCGAGCGATACCGCGATAACGACATCACCCCGGGAGACTGCTTCCTGCGCCTGGGACCGGACGCGCAGAATGGCATCCACGGTGGAACGGCCACCGCGAAAGCCAAACTGGACGTCGGAGAGATCGGGTCCAACCTGCTCCAAATGCGCCACCAGACGCCCGGCCACGATGCGCTCGAAGAGCTTCGCCACTTCATCCAGGAGGACGATGGGACGATACGCAGACGGAGATTCCGCGGACCGCCCCGCCTTTTTGAGGAGGACTAGCCTGCCTGTCTTCCACCGCTGTGGAATTATGGCTTGAGCCAGACAGGCAGTGAATAGTCCTCGAACTCTTTGCTCCAAGGAATCCATGGCCAAAACCAACACTCGCCCAGGAATCCCATCAGGGCCAGGGGCAACTTTCTTCGCCCGGAGACGAGCCACAGCTTCGGACAGCTCCTCCTCGTCCACTTGCGGCACCTCGTTGTCGTCCACCCTCAGTGTCGGCGAGGACATCGATGGCGGTTGATGGTCCGCCTGCGCACCATGTGGGAACAGTGTCGCGACCACTTCTCGGACCACGCGAGGCTGGAGAGACTGCGTAAGTGGGGGAGCCCAAGGACGAAGCTGGTTTCGCACCATCCTATAGGGCGTCCCCCAGGGATCGCGATTCAGCTCATCCAGCATTCGCTCCCTGGCCGTGGTCTGCGACTCGGCAATTGCTACCTGCAGGCTGGCCTTCTTCGCTGTGTATGCGGAGTAAAGGCTATCCTCCTCCGCTTGATGCCTCGTTCTATCAGCCTCATTAAGGCTCCTGAAGCGCCGCCTTCGACAGCGCGTGTACTCCCGCCTTGCAGCAACACACTCCTCGCGCAGTTGCGCAATCGCCGCCGACCACCAGTACACTTGGCGCCTAGACGGGCAGCGCCTTGAGCGAGGCATGGACACGTCGCAGACTCGCGTCAACAACTCCCGCAACCCTTCCGCAGAGTCTGCGACAGTCCCGTCGGTCTGGGGCAGCCACGAGGCTACTATTAAAGCCTCCTTCAGCAGCTCTGTGTCGAGGCGCTTCAGTTGCCACCTCGGACCGTCCTCTGTCGAGGTTCGGCTGGGGCCTGGCGGCACCGCTGGGTGTGTGGAGATCTCGAATAGGATGTAAAGGTGGTCCGAGAGAGTCTCCACATCATCCAGCACTCGCCAGCCCTGGACACGGCGCGCTAAGGCCGGGCTCGCAAACGTGACGTCCACGATGGACCCGCCCTGCCGTCGCACGCACGTGTTGGCCGTCCCCCGATTGAGGACAGTCAGATTGGTGGCAACTACCCACTCCTCCAGCAATCTTCCCCTCACATCTGTTGCCGGCGAGCCCCACAGGCTTGACTTCGCGTTGAGGTCCCCCGCGATGACGAGGTTCCTGGCCTGAAAGGTGCGAAAGAGTTCCGCCACCTCGTCCAGGAACTCCTCGAACTCAGCGACGGGTCGGTTGGGGGAGAAATAGACCCCCACCACCACCATGTCACCCAGCAGTGCCGCGACGCATCCCGAGCCCTTTACAATACGCGTAAAGGGGGGGGAGCCCGCGGCGACCTGGACGACGATGGCCACCAACCCGTCGTTGTCGCCTGCCCAGTTGTCACGCGGGGGGACCGAATACGGCTCCGCCGCCACCGCCACTTGGACCGACCACTGCACCAGGCTTTGGACAAACAGGTCCTGGGCTCTGGCACAGTGGTTCAGATTCGCCTGCAAAACTTTTAAGGCCATTATTGTGTTTCCATGGCCTTAAACACCTCGTCCCTAATTCCGACTGACCTCCCTCGGGCCGATGGCCCAGGTGTCACCCTCCTCTCTTTGGTCCTCCGTTTTTGTGACCTAGCGCAAGCGGCACTTCCCACCGTGTGGTCCGCTGGCCTCTTCGCCGCTTCGCAGACTACACAGTGAGGTGCAGATGTGCAGTTGTTGCGTAGGTGGCCCGTCTGTCCGCACCTGTAACATAGGCTACTGCGGTCTATAGCCCCCGTGCAGCGCGCTGCAACGTGGCCCTCCTCTTGACAGCGGAAGCACAGCCGCGGTCGGGCCTGCAGCAGTTTCACCTGCGCAGACACCAACCCCACGAGAAGACGACCACCGTCCACTACCTTTTTGGCCGCGACTACTGGGCATCTAACCCAAGCAGACCCCAAGCCAAACTTATCTCTGCGAATCTCCCCCGACTTTATAAGGTCCGCACTACAGCCACCTGTCCGGCCGATCGCCTGCGCCAATTCTACCGGGGTAACCGAGTCATCCAGACCAGTCACCCGGAGCTCTGCACACTTTGTGGGCCTGGAGATCTTCACATCCTCTCCGCCCAAGACCCCCTTCAGCGCTTGCGCCAGGACATCCGCTTTTTCGCCGCTGTTTGCCCCCGGTATTTCGAGCATTCGAGCTCCCGTCGAGGCCACTTTAAATCTGACATCCTTGATGCCCAGGTTGGTCAGGTCTACTTTCGCCTTAACCTGGGCGAAAACCTCCCCGTATGTGACATTTCGCTCGACAGCTGAGGGCTGGAGCTTTATCACCACCGCTGCCGAGCGAGGAGGCCGGAGTTTTCCGACCTTTCGCTTCTTAAGCGGCACGTCCGATTTCTTTGGCTGCTCTTTGGTAGCCGTCTTCTTTTTGGCCCCCCGCCTCACTACCACGTTCCACGCGTCAGCAGTGGAAGGAGCCGATGTTGCTTGCGCAACTTCCGCCATTGGAGTTGGCGCAGCCGGCTGTTGTTCCGGCTTTTTCATTGCCTTCTTCTTCCCCTTTTTTGCGAGTGGGGCAGGATTCGCCGGGGCCACCAAGGTTGTTACCGGGGCCACTGTCTCCGCAGGAGTTACAGCCTTCTTCTGCGACTTGTCCGCCGCCAGTGGAGGGCGAATGCGCCGCTCAGGCAGGAGGCGATCCTCTAGAGCCTCGAAACGGGCATTGATCATGGTCCCCACTTGGACCATGATCATCCGGGCAAATTCGTCCACACCCGCCGGATGTTGTGGCGGGGGATTTGCCGGGACCTGCATCTCGGATGGTGTAGGACGCAGGTCAGCCCGAGAGGACTCTATTTGCGCTCTTAATACCGCAAACTCTTGCTTTAGGTCACGCAGCTCCGCTTGTAGGCGTGCGTTACTCGCCCGCAATTGAGCCGCTTCTTCTGAGGCCGTTCTTTTGGCCAAGATGTCCACTGCCGCCGAGATGGAGCTGGCCGCATCTTTAAGGGCCTTTGTAAAGGTCCCTTTGAGGTTTCCTGACTTCTTGGCCACCTTCTCTATCACTTCCAGGTTCTCTGCCACCCTCTTCTGGAGGTCAGATGCTAGAACCGCCTCTGTAACGTTCATATCTATGACCGACGAATCAATAGATAGACGCGAACTAGCCCGGGTCCGCATCTCCCTTGCCATCTCGGCCACCTCCTCCTCTGCTCGCAGTCGGAGCTCCTCCCGCTTTGCCCGATTAAGCGCAGCTTTGGCTTCTGCCAGCCCTACGTACTCTCCAGTCGTAGTTGCATAGCGTCTACTTTTGTTGGCAACTACTTTTGCCTTGGGCTTCTGTTCGTCTTCCGACGAACTAGTTTTGCTGCCCCGACTGTCTCTAGGCCTCTTTCGGACATCCTTTTTGTATTGGGATCTTCCCAAGCTTTCCGTCGATCCCATGGAGACAAAGCTGCCCCCGTCCGACTCCCTCCCGGACGCCCAGAATCGTCCACTCGAGGATAACGAGTTCCTTCTCGACATCGCGCTTTCTCCGAGATCAACCCGGGTCAACACGACTTGCGGCTGTCTTGCCGCAACCACCTCGACTACTCCTCTACCAGTCGCAACATGCGACACACCGCCCGTCTCAGGCCGAACGCCAGCACCGCCAGTCGCTGGCACAACATCATCTCCGCCCGTCGCAGGCACAACGTCTTCTCCGCCCGTCACAGGCACAACGTCTTGGGTTTGGGTTTTTTGTTTTGAATCTTCCATTTTGAGTCCCACGAGTATGGGGGAAATAAAGGGTCCATCCGAGCGGTGCCCCCTGCACCCGGATAAGCCTTCGCGTAACCCGCTAGAGTGTCGGCCGGTACTCTAGCGGGGGAAGCAGTAGCGACTGAACCGCCCATCAGCCATGCATCCCCTCGCGCTGCTACGCCGCTTGGGATTCGGGGTAATTTTTTATAGAGGTTTTCTTCCTCGCAGCCCGGGCGGTTAAGCCAAGGCTCTCGGTCCCAGTTCCCGGCCGCTAGACGTGATCAACGACACCGGCTCCGGGATTACGAGATTCGGGGGCGGTGCACATGAGTGCTAGTCCGGCTGCGCAGTTAAGCACCCACCGGACTCGCCCCCCCTCCGCGCTTTTCTGTCAGGGTGTGCTCCCTTAGGCCGTGGGGTTAACAAACCCCTAAAGGCACGCCCATGCCTACTGGTTTTGGTCCGCGCCGGATTGCTCCGGTACCACCCGCTCAGTGCGGGTGGCGTTCCCCTATCCGCCACCTGGGGACGCGCCCGGTAGGAGTCCAGCAACTCCCTCGGGAACCTAACCTAACCTAACCTAACCTAACCTAACCTAACCTAACCTAACCTAACCTAACCTAACCTAACCTAACCTAACCTAACCTAACCTAACCTAACCTAACCTAACCTAACCTAACCTAACCTAACCTAACCTAACCTAACCTAACCTAACCTAACCTAACCTAACCTAACCTAACCTAACCTAACCTAACCTAACCTAACCTAACCTAACCTAACCCAAGTTCCGCTCCACCTCCGGGAGCGAGCGCACGCGTCGGAACGGCGAAAACCGCGCTCCGATAGCGTCTACGCAGCGTTAAATAAGTTAAAAATAAGAAAAAGTGGTAAAAAGTGACAAATTTGGACGAAAAATATCGCCAAATAAAGTGAGAAGTGACACTTAACGATATTACAAAAAATTCGGACCCAAAAACTCAAAATTCAGGCCAATTTTGGCAAAAATAGTGAAAATTTTAAAATTAAAAACAGTTTTTTGCGTGCGGCGTCGTTTTAAGATCGACGACCCCCAATTTTTATTTGTGCTTTGTGAAGTGCTCACCAGGACCTTTCCAACGACACCACTCCCGGATTTTTCCGATTCCGGGAAGTGGCCTAAAACTTGAAAAAAACAAGTTGACGAAAATTGCTCTTTTCGCCACGGAGAGTGGCGGAGAGCTGAAAGTAGCATCAAAAGAAAGAGGAAGACGCGCCCGATCCAACGAGGTATTTCACATCTTTTTACGACGAGAACTATAGAAGTTATAGCAGTTTCAAAAGTGACGAAAAAATTGACGAACTTTGAATAAAATTTAAAAAACATTTTCAGTGATGACCTCCCCTGAAATTTATTAAAATAGAAAGACAATTTAATGAACTTTAAACTAGTGAAAAAATTTTGAAAATCGGTTAGAAAATATAGAAGTTATAGAACAATTTATAGACTAAGGTATTTTACATATAAAAAGTGGATATAAGAAATTTAATATACGTTTTTGACATACAATACAAATCATTTGGCTTTGCTTGTGAATAAAATTATAAAATTATTAGAAAAATTAAAAATTTTGGAAGTGTACAGAAATTATATAGTAAATAATAGCTATAAAACTAGTTACTAAAATAGAATAAAAAGCTAAAAATTTAAATTTTGCTACATTTGTATATAAAAATTGCTAAGTATAAATTCAACAAACGGATTTTGCACGACTTTTGTTCATTATACGGAAAAGGCGGGGCCTAAACTACTGCAATATATATCGTGTTCGCCTCCCGGCTTCACCTTGTAATTAAAATAATAAATTAAAAATTTTTTGGACTTGAATTATTTAAAAATTCTAAATTAAACTTTGACTTAGATAATCTACACTACATTAAAACTAGATTAAACTTAAATAAAAAATTTATTTTTCAAAATTGTATATAAAATTTATATGACTAAATTTAATGAACAACTGAACGAGCAAACTCCGATTTTATGTATATAAGGGGAGGAGCTTAAAAATAGATATAGGTCAAATTAGAGCGGAACTTTAGTTTAAGTATTTTATAAGGAAATTAGTTAGAAAAATAGACTTTAAGTTCATAGTATTAAGTGTACAGATAAAAAATTACTGACTAGAAAGAGATAGATAAAAATTTAAAATTTACAAATTAAATTGACTTAAATCGCAAATTTTTGGACTCTATTACATGGTACTAAGGTTCTAATTATTAGATATAAAATCGAACCTGCAAAAAGTTATAAAACTACTGAGCCATAGGAGTAATTACTTGTATAAATTTACTGTTGCTAAGTCCCCGTGTACCCCCCCCCCCCCTAACCCCTTACCTATCCAAATAAAAATTAAATAGACCCCCTCACCCCTTGACCTCTCTTCGCATCACGCGATTTCCCCTCAGCCATATTACCCCTCACCCCGCCCATACCCGCATACCTATCAAACATCCTAACAATAGCCTCTCCCATAGATACAGCGTACAGCCGCCTTCCCTGCTCCCACTCCCCAACTCCCTAACCCACTCCCTACTTCCCTCCCCACTCCCCACCCCCAACACCCCCCAACATACCCACAGAAATAACCGCCACTCCCTAACTCCCCAACTCCCTAAATAACTTCCCTATTTCTCCCCAATATTACCGCCAATTAACTCCGCCAAACAATTTCGTTAACTCCGTTAGAGAAATCCTATTTCATAATTAACAAGTCCCGTTCATTAACTTTACATTAACAGGCCTTTTCATTTCTAAGTGAAAAGTCACTTATAAATTTTTACAGCTTCCGCCATTTTAGAAAATCACCTCTAACTTCCCCCCAGATTGTCCTATCGCTCTGGGACTAGCGATACCCCCAACACCCCCCACCCCCCGAAACACCCCCAACACCCCCAAACACCCCCAAGGTAGCACACGAGACCTCCCCCCCCCCCCAACCCCCCGCGCGACCTTCACCCCCCCTCTACTAAAATCTTAAATATCTCCGGAACTACCAAACCGATTTTGACAAAATTGGTGTCGGGTGATAGGCGCTGGAAAACCGAATCTGGAACACCTAGAATAGAAATTTTAAAGACCCCCCAAATAACTAAAAACCCTAAAAAACCCCCCTAAAAAATTTTCCACTCCTACGATTTTGGTACAAAAAATATATATCACAGACAGACCGACAAGGACTAATAACCAAAATTAAAATCCCCAAAAATCCTAATAACAACCCCGTAAAACCCCTATATCACAAAAATTTGCCTAATTTCTCGAAAAATTAACCTATCGACCCCGAGCTTGGGCTCTTTTGAAAGGGCTCGACCTGACCTAGACCATACTGACAATATAAACGCGCTACCTAAAACCCCTTCCCCCCCACTTCCCCCCACCCTTACAAGTAAAACTCCCTTGAAATAAATAAACAATAAATCTGTACATATATATATCTGTTAGCATAAGACTGTAATTTTCCAATTGGAAATAATTAGTATTAGGACGAAACCGGACATAAACGAGCTCTATACACTCGTTTATAACTTTGAAACAAATATTTACAATTTGACTATTCGACGAGGAGCCGGAATCCCGAGAAAATGTCTAAACCCGCAGCCAAACCGGTCCTAACGGCAAGGAAAAGTGGCACTATGCCAAAAACCAACTTACCAGAACCTGATATTGAGACACTAAAGGACGAAGCAAAACAGCTGCTGAAAGATACCAAACTAAGCCTAGACCAATCAGGTAATATAAAAACAACAATCAAGGAAACAGTCATAAAAAACCTACAAGCACTATATGACATAGTAGAAAAGCTAAATGAATCGCGACTATCGGTAAAGAATAATTTAGAAATAATTCTTGCCAGAAGGACCAGTATAACTGAAAAACCAAAATACCTAGACGATATAAATTCGAACATGGAGAAGATTCTAGAAGAGGTTAAAGCACAAAAAACAATAAGCGAGAAAACACAAAGTGACCTAAACAACCTAAAAGAAGAAATCAAATTAAAAGAGAAGACACAACAATTAGCAACAATACTTGACAAGCCAACTGAAACGCCCACGAAGTCATACGCCGAAGCCTTAGTGGAACCAAGACCCAAAACTACCCACTGTATTATCATAGGTACGGATAACGCGATTGACACTAGTGAGGACGTTATAACAAAAATTAAAGACACAATAAATGCAAAGGAAAGCGGCTTACAAATTTCCAAATTGAGAAAGGTAAAAGACCAGCGAGTACTAATTGGCTGTGAGAAAAAATCGGACATAGACCTGATAAAGGAAACACTAGAGAAAAATGAATTTAAAGTAGAGACCAAGGAGAATAAAGACCCATTAGTTATAATAAGGAACCTTAATAAAAGTATCACAGATAAAGGCATATTACAGGCAATTGAGCAGCAAAATTCCGAGTTAATGGATCCCATCCCTATGGAACATTACAGGATGAAGGTACGGCACCGAAGGAAAGCTAGAAACCCTGCGGAAAACCACGTAGTCCTGCAGGTATCGCCACAGGTATGGCAAGTAATGACAACCGCAGGGCGATTATACGTGGAATTCCAAAGGGTACCAGTATACGACCTGTCACCACTCGTACAGTGCTCAAGATGTCTGTCCTTCGGACACGGCAAAAAGTGGTGCACAGAAACAGTCGATCTGTGCAGCCACTGTGCCGGACCGCACATGAGCACCGAATGCCCAAGCCTGCTGGCAGGTGAAGAGCCGACGTGCAGAAACTGTCAGCAGGCAAAGTGTCCAAGGACGGACCACAATGCATTTGACACACGCTGTCCTGTACGAAAAAAGTGGGACGCATTAGCCCGCTCGAGTGTCGCCTACAACTAACCAAAATAAAAACGAAACAATAGACCAACGCATCAGACATCATAAGCACGGTATAATAACTATACCACGAAGCAAGTTTACTTGCGCCGGAGCATCATGTCGGAAAAGCAACAAAAACCACACCACTGCAAAAGTGAAAAAGTAATTATTTACTTCACACTTTTACCACAGATGGCATACAAACACATGATAGAATTAAGTCTAGTAAAAATAAGTAAACAAAAAACAGTACTGGTAAAAAAAAAAAAAAAAAAAAAAAAAAAAAAAAAAAAAAAAAAAAAAAAAAAAAAAGTATATAAAAAATCAAACAAAAAAAAAAGTATATAAAAAATCAAACAGTACTTACATATAAGTAGAAAAATAAGAATTAAGTAAGAAATATAGTACATATAAATATTGATGATCAATATATATTATGTATTAGAAGTAAGATATAGCAGTAAGAATAGATAAAATAGTATTAATAATATAGTTCTATAACAAAACAAGAAATTGTTCCATAGAGGATAAATGTAAAAGTCACAATTAAAGATAATTATAAAAATGGTAAAACACTCAATGTAAAAATTAATACTACAGCTGTAAACATAGTATAAATATAACAATGTAAAATTAAAATAACAACTAAGAAATATATTGTAAAATAAACATAGAAACAAAACTGTAATTAAACATAAGTAAATATATAAGTGATAAATTGTAGCATAAACAATAAGCAGAAAATCTTGGCTCCTCCCAAAATGTAATATAAAATAGTACAACAAAACATGTAAACAATCAATCATACCCTTAAGGTCTAATAGACATGTAAATAAATAAAATTGTAAACAAGGTCTCTGGCGACTCATGCTAGGGGAATTTCGGCTTCAAAAAAAAAAAAAAAAAAAAAAAAAAAAAAAAAAAAAAAAAAACCTAACCTAACCTAACCTAACCTAACCTAACCTAACCTAACCTAACCTAACCTAACCTAACCTAACCTAACCTAACCTAACCTAACCTAACCTAACCTAACCTAACCTAACCTAACCTAACCTAACCTAACCTAACCTAACCTAACCTAACCTAACCTAACCTAACCTAACCTAACCTAACCTAACCTAACCTAACCTCACCTAACCTAACCTAACCTAACCTAACCTAACCTAACCTAACCTAACCTAACCTAACCTAACCTAACCTAACCTAACCTAACCTAACCTAACCTAACCTAACCTAACCTAACCTAACCTAACCTAACCTAACCTAACCTAACCTAACCTAACCTAACCTAACCTAACCTAACCTAACCTAACCTAACCTAACCTAACCTAACCTAACCTAACCTAACCTAACCTAACCTAACCTAACCTAACCTAACCTAACCTAACCTAACCTAACCTAACCTAACCTAACCTAACCTAACCTAACCTAACCTAACCTAACCTAACCTAACCTAACCTAACCTAACCTAACCTAACCTAACCTAACCTAACCTAACCTAACCTAACCTAACCTTTTTTTTTTTTTTTTTTTTTTTTTTTTTTTTTTTTTTTTTTTTTTTTTTTTTTTTTTTTTTTTTTTTTTTTTTTTTTTTAACGTTGGGGAATGCATTTACGCACCGTCCACCTATGCCCCAGGTGGGTGTGTGGGACTCACCAGCCAGAAGGGCCGGTACTACCCACTAAACCCCAACGATCCCAACCCCTCCGCCATAATGGGACGCCGCAGGATCGCTCGCGCATTCAACTACGACGCCCCGGCGGTAGGCCCGAAGGCCACCATCTGGTGAGGCCCCCGTAGGAACCCCACAGCGGCTGCAGTGGACAGGGCCCGAAACACCGGCCCTCTCCCCTGCAGCCCCACCGCGTCCGCCATCAAACGGTGGCGGCCCCGTCTGGGCCGCGGAAGCAGGAGACTGGCAAATACCGCGACTCCCCTCCTACCGCGGTCCACCCCTCTACCGGTTGCGAGCCTATTAACACAGACCCGCAGCCGGCATCCCCCCCCATCCAGTAGCGGGACCGCCGAAGCAGTCCCGCCACCGGCAGCCGCAACGCCGCAACCGAAGCAGCGGCGAGCGGCACCAAACCTCCCACCGAAGTGGGCAGGTCAGCCCAAGAACCGGGCCGACCACCTCACCAAAGGGTCTGCTCACAAGTCCACTCTGCTACACCAGAGAAGTACCCGGAGCAGCACCCTTACCCTTCCCTCGCCGCCCACCGAAGTAGGCACCCTTCCAACGGCTGCAGAGGACAGGGAGAGCAGCAACGAAACACCGACACTCCTCTTCCCCTGCAGCCCCACCGCGTCTGCCATCGAAGACGGTGGCAGCCCCGTCAAGGCCGCGGGGGGCAGGGAGAACGGCGCACCGAAATACCGGCACTCCTCTCCCACCGCGGCCTTCCCCTCTGCCAGTTGCGAGCCCGTTTTCACAGACCCGCAACCGGTACCCACCCTCCGGAAACGAGACCGCCGAGGCGGCCCCGCCCCCGGCGGCCGCAACTCCGGAAGCCGAAGCCTCAACGGAGAGCGGCCCCACCCAGGTGGTGCCCTTTCACCGCGGTTGACGGACCCGCGGTTAGGGGCACCCCCTTGCTGTTGGTCCGCGCCGGATTTCTCCGGTACCACCCGCTGTGGGGGCAGCGGGTGGCGTTCCCCTATCCGCCACCTGGGGACGCGCCCGGTAGGAGTCAGCTCTCCCCCGGGAACCTAACCTAACCTAACCTAACCTAACCTAACCTAACCTAACCTAACCTAACCTAACCTAACCTAACCTAACCTAACCTAACCTAACCTAACCTAACCTAACCTAACCTAACCTAACCTAACCTAACCTAACCTAACCTAACCTAACCTAACCTAACCTAACCTAACCTAACCTAACCTAACCTAACCTAACCTAACCTAACCTAACCTAACCTAACCTAACCTAACCTAACCTAACCTAACCTAACCTAACCTAACCTAACCTAACCTAACCTAACCTAACCTAACCTAACCTAACCTAACCTAACCTAACCTAACCTAACCTAACCTAACCTAACCTAACCTAACCTAACCTAACCTAACCTAACCTAACCTAACCTAACCTAACCTAACCTAACCTAACCTAACCTAACCTAACCTAACCTAACCTAACCTAACCTAACCTAACCTAACCTAACCTAACCTAACCTAACCTAACCTAACCTAACCTAACCTAACCTAACCTAACCTAACCTAACCTAACCTAACCTAACCTAACCTAACCTAACCTAACCTAACCTAACCTAACCTAACCTAACCTAACCTAACCTAACCTAACCTAACCTTTTTTTTTTTTTTTTTTTTTTTTTTTTAACGTTGGGGAATGCATTTACGCACCGTCCACCTATCCCCAGGTGGGTGTGTGGGACTCACCAGCCAGAAGGGCCGGTACTACCCACTAAACCCCAACGATCCCAACCCCTCCGCCATAATGGGACGCCGCAGGATCGCTCGCGCATTCAACTACGACGCCCCGGCGGTAGGCCCGAAGGCCACCATCTGGTGAGGCCCCCGTAGGAACCCCACAGCGGCTGCAGTGGACAGGGCCCGAAACACCGGCCCTCTCCCCTGCAGCCCCACCGCGTCCGCCATCAAACGGTGGCGGCCCCGTCTGGGCCGCGGAAGCAGGAGACTGGCAAATACCACGACTCCCCTCCTGCCGCGGCCCACCCCTCTACCGGTTGCGAGCCTATTAACACAGACCCGCAGCCGGCATCCCCCCCCATCCAGTAGCGGGACCGCCGAAGCAGTCCCGCCACCGGCAGCCGCAACGCCGCAACCGAAGCAGCGGCGAGCGGCACCAAACCTCCCACCGAAGTGGGCAGGTCAGCCCAAGAACCGGGCCGACCACCTCACCAAAGGGTCTGCTCACAAGTCCACTCTGCTACACCAGAGAAGTACCCGGAGCAGCACCCTTACCCTTCCCTCGCCGCCCACCGAAGTAGGCACCCTTCCAACGGCTGCAGAGGACAGGGAGAGCGGCAACGAAACACCGACACTCCTCTTCCCCTGCAGCCCCACCGCGTCTGCCATCGAAGACGGTGGCAGCCCCGTCAAGGCCGCGGGGGGCAGGGAGAACGGCGCACCGAAATACCGGCACTCCTCTCCCACCGCGGCCTTCCCCTCTGCCAGTTGCGAGCCCGTTTTCACAGACCCGCAACCGGTACCCACCCTCCGGAAGCGAGACCGCCGAAACGGCCCCACCCCGGTGGCCGCAACTCCGGAAGCCGAAGCCTCAACGGAGAGCGGCCCCTCCATGAGCGTGCCTCTAACCGTGGGGGTATCACGGTTAGAGGCACGCCCCCGCTGTTGGTCCGCGCCGGATTTCTCCGGTACCACCCGCCCGTGTCCAAGGCGGGTGGCGTTCCCCTATCCGCCACCTGGGGACGCGCCCGGTAGGAGTCAGCTCTCCCCCGGGAACCTAACCTAACCTAACCTTTTTTTTTTTTTTTTTTTTTTTTGTTTTCGCTGGGGAAACCCATCATGGGGACCTCACCGGCCGTCAATGGGTGAGGTACTGTGAGACTCCTACTCACTAAAACCCACAGCGGAACCCATCGCCGCAGTGCAATGGGGCGTTGCAGGATCGCTTGCGCATACACTACAACACCCCTGCGGACGGCCCGTACCTCGCGGGCCAACCTCGCCTAAATCAGGATGCCCTCGGTTCGCAGAGCATCCCGACCGCCCCGATGACGTGCAGGGGAGTCAACGAGAGACCCCCCCGCAGTAGCTCCTCTAGGGTGGCGGGAGAAGATGCGCGTACCGGCGCCTCCTCCCCCCCAGCCGACGGCGACGAAGAGGGTCTGCTAAGGCGTTAGCCTCGCGTTCCCTCTCCGCCGTCTCCTTCAGTGAGATGACGGCCTCGCTGAAGGAGACCATCGCCGACCAGGACCTCGCGTCGCGTAGCATGGCCTCCACCACGCTTCGCAACGAAAGGTCTCCACCCACTACCGCCATCAGGGCATGGCGCTGGGGAGCCCAAGCGACGCATTCCACGAGGGTGTGGTGCGAGGTGTCCGAGGACGCACCACACTCGTGACATGCGGGCGACGGTTCCCGACGCGCAACCTGGAACAGATACTTACCAAAGCATCCATGCCCGGTAAGCATCTGCGTCAGCCTGAACGTCAGGACACCGTGTGGCCTCCCGACCCAGCGAGACAAATGCGGACGGACCGCACTCACCGTCGCCAGGCCAGCCGCTGGAGTCCCCAGTTCTTCCCACCAGCGCCGGATCAGAGCCTCGTCAGCTAGGCGCCTGATCCGAGCGACTCCCTCCCGCGCTGGACGTTCCCCGCGCGCACGCTCACTCGCCCGAAACCGGTACACTTCGGCGAGCACCTCCGCCTGGAGTTCCCAGGGCGGATCGCCCGCCAGAAGCGTCGCCGCCGTGAAGGACACCGTACGGTATCCCCGTATCGCCCTCACCGCCAGGACCCGCTGCGCCTTGCGCAATTGGGCCCTGTTTGGAGCGGAGAGGGCGTCAGTCCAAACGGGAGCACCGTACAGTGCCATGGACCTCACGATGCCGGCATAGAGCCGCCGGCAAGGAGATCCAGGGCCCCCGACATTCGGCAAGAGTCTGCCGAGGGCCGAGGCGGCGCCCATCAGTCTCGGGGTGAGCTGGGCGAAATGGACACGGAACGTCCAGCGACCGTCCAGGGTCAGGCCCAAGTAGCGCATGTGGGCCCGAACCTCCACCATCCTACCCTGGACACGCAGACAGGCGTTGCGGGGGGCACCCTTCCGTGGGCCATGGAAAAGGAGGGCCTCCGTTTTGGAGACTGAGACCCTCAGGCCCAACATCCCTATTCGGTCGACGACCAAATTGGTGCCGACTGTGGCCAAGCGTGCCGCTTCCTCATAAGAATGGCCCCGGGCCGTGACGAGGGTGTCATCCGCATAAGCGATGACACCCAGCCCGGGAAGGAGCGGACACCGCAGGAGCCAGTCATAGCCGAGATTCCACAGAACCGGGCCCAAAACCGCCCCCTGTGGAACCCCGCAGTCGACACGTCGCCGACCGACCAACCCGTTTGCCCCCAACCACACGACCTGTCTGTCGCGGAGGTACGCGTCCAACACCCGCCGGAGATAGAGAGGCACCTCATGGTACCGAAGTGCCTCTCGTAGCGTCTCAAACGGCAGGGTGTTGAAGGCGTTGGCCACATCCAACGAGACGGCTAGCATCACGTCTCCCTCCTCCACTGCGGCCAAGGACCGAACCTTCAGGGCGTTCAGAGCGTCTACCGTTGAACGGCCCGCCCTGAACCCAAACTGAGCCTCTGAAAGGCCCGGCCCCACCTCCTCGAGATGCTGAGTTAGACGGGCAGCGAGAATTCTCTCAAAGAGCTTCCCCGTCTCATTCAGCATCACGATTGGCCTGTATGCCGAAGGCGAGTCCAGAGGACGACCCTCCTTGGGCAACAGGCACAACATACCCTCCTTCCAGACCTTCGGGAACTGCCCACTGCGAAGACATGCATTGAACAGTGCCCGAAGGTCCCCTCCCAGGTATTCCAGGGCGATGCACAGAACTCGCCCCGGAATACCGTCCGGACCCGGAGCCGTCCGCCTGGCCCGCAATTTGTCTAGGGCCAGGTCCATCTCCCCCTCGGTGATTGGGGAGAATCCCTCGACTCCCTCGAAGCGTGAGGGAGGAGCCATCACCGGGGGGACGTGTCCGGACGACTCCGGGAACAACCCTCCGATCAGTCGCAGGAGGACGTCGGGCGGCGTGGTCTCCGTGACCGGGGCGCCATGCGCGCGGAGCTTGTTCCGCGCGCTGATATAGGGACGCCCCCACGGATCCCGATCCAGGCCCGCCAATAGTTCCTGGCGGGCCGCCGCCTTGGCCTGGCTGATAGCGAGCTGCAGGGCCTTCTTTGCTGACCGGTAGGCCTGCCGCAGCTCGCTCTCCAAGTCGGGGTCCAGGCCATTCCTCCTGCGACACCGAACATATCTCCGCCTGTGCGCATTACACGTCGCCCGAAGCTGTGCTATTTCGGGCGACCACCAATACACCGAACGACGGCGCCGGTCGCGACGCCGAACTCGCGACATGGCCGCATCGCACACCCTAGTGAGGGCGTCCCGCATGCGGCCAGCCAGCTCCTCCACGTCGGAGCTGGCGCCCACCACACTCCCCTGGGAGCACCACGCTTCTACAATGGCCGCCTCTCTGGCCAGCTCTGTGTCCAGCTGGCCCAGGGCCCACCTCGGGAACGCTCGAGAGGGCCCCCTTGGGCGGTCCATTGGCACCGGACGGGTGGAGATCTCAAATCGGATATAATTGTGATCCGACAGAGTCTCCACCTCCTCCTCTACCCTCCAGTTTATCACATTGCGTGCGACGGCGGGGGTGGCGAACGTTAGGTCCACCACGGACCCCCCCTGCTGCCGCACGCACGTGAACGCTGTCCCAACATTGAGAAGGGACAGGCCGGAGAGTAGGGCCCACGTTTGGACAGCTCGTCCCCGAGCGTCCGTCGTGGGATTCCCCCAGGCCAGGGACTTGGCATTAAAGTCACCGAGGACGATAGTGGGCCTCGGCGACAACCTGCAAACCGCAGCGCGGACGGAGTCGAGAAAAACCTCGAACTCCGCCAGACTGCGGTTGGGGGAGAAGTACACGGCGACAATCGCGTACTCTCCCCACCCTGCCACGACAAGTCCCTGGCCCCTCTCGATTACCGAGAGACGGGGGCCGGTGCTGCTCCCAGACACTATGGCCACGGAGCCCTCCAGATCCCCCACCCAGTGCGGTTGGGGGGGGACAAAGTAGGGCTCACAGGCCACCGCCAGACCAATCTCCCACTCGGCCATGGACTGCAGCAAAAGGTCCTGCGCTCCAGCCGAGTGGTTCACATTCGCTTGGAGGAAGCGAGAGTGTCTGTCCATTAAGATGACATCTCAGCTTCCTCAGCCTGGCGGCTTCCGGCACTAGTGACGGCTCCGGTCCGTTGAGCCGTCCTGCCTTTCGTGATGGGTGGGTTGCAGTCACGCCCACCCATCATATGCCCAGAGGGGCGCCCAGCATCCGCGCAGACCGCGCAGCGAGCTGCCTTCGCGGTGCAGGCAGCGGAATGGTGCTCGTCACTGCCACACCGGTAACACAGGCGCCCCCTTTCCACCCTAGATGGGCACCGAGGTACTGTGTGCCCCAGTCCCATGCACCTGAAGCAGCGTAATGGACGCTGCTCCAGTACCTCCACTTTGGCCGACGACCACCCAACCAGGAGTCGTTTAGCGTCGGCCACCTTTTTGGCTGCTGTAACTGGGCACCTTACAACAGCCGCGCCCACCCCACCCTTGCCCGAGTGGACATGACTCACCCAGACAGACTCCGATGAGCAGCCGCCCGCACGTGCGACTGCCTCGGCCACCTTCTCCCTAGTGGCCGAATCGTCCAGGCCCCACACCCTCAGCTCTCCCATCTTCGAGGGCCGAGCGATGGTCGCCACCCCATCCAGGACCTGGCGGAGTTTCTCCGCCAGCCTGTCCGCCGCCTCCACTGGCACAGTGGTTGGGAGCTCCAATAGCCTCGCCCCAGTGGCAGCCACCCTCACGGAAAGACCCCCCGTGATTCCCAACTGGGGCAGGTCTATGCCCTGCTGTGCACGCTCCAGCAACTTGGCATAGGTGACACCCTTTGATGCCGCCTCCTGCTGGAGCGTTATAATTACCGCCGCAGTACGCGGCGGGGCGGCAACCTTGGGCTTGGCCGGTGCCGGAGTAGCCTTCGGCGCTGGCTTAGCTGTCACCGGGGCAGCCGGAACCGCAGAAGGGGAAGACTTCTTCCCCTTTCCTTTCCCCTTGCGGACCACTGTTGACCACGTCTCTTCCCCGGCATTGCTCGGACCTGCTACAGGGGCAGATGGAGCCGGCGCAGGCACTGGAGCAGGTGCCGGTGCAGATACTGCCGATTGCAAAGGTCGCGTGCGCGCAGGAGCCGCAGTCCTCTTTTCCTTAGGCTTGTGCCTACGTGTCGCCGATCCCTCACCCACCACAACCGCTACCGGTGCTGGTATTTCTTGAGGCGTGATCGGTGCAGGCGTAGGCGCAACTACCTCTTTCCTCCTATCAGCTGCCAAAGGGGGGCGGACCATCCTCGCCGGCAGGAGGCGCTCCTCAATGTTGGCAAACTTAGCTTCGATGAGGGCGCCCACCGAGGAAATAAGGGAAGCCCTCATCTCTTCCAAAACATCATCTCTCATTGCAGCAGCTGAATGGGACGCCCTCATCTCCTCAAACTGCCTCCTGTGTGCCTTTACCTCTGCTTTGAGGTTATCGACCTCGCGGCGCAGCCTCTCGTTATCGGCAGCCACCCTGCGCGTCTCCTCGCTCATTGAACGAGAGGCTAACCTCTCCACAATCCTCTGAAGCGACATCGCTGCCTCCTTCAGCCCCTTTATACAGGTGCCTTTTAAATTGCTGGACTTAGCGACTATTTCCAAAATAGCGGCCACGCTACGCCCAGCATCCGCACGCAGACCTTGCACATCCGTCCTGACCTCCTCATCCTGTCCCTCCGACATCGACAGCTCAGAGCCAAATTCAAAAACGGCCTCCGCAGGACGAGGCTCCTTGCGAGTCTCTTTGCGAAAGGCCCTTGCCTCCAAAGCGCGCTCGAACTCCAACTCTCTCGCTTCGGCCTCTAACTCGCGCAATTCAGCGCGCGCGCGAGTCAAGCCCGAGCCTCCTGCAGATCGTCCCCGACGAGCCTTCTGCATTCTTGCGCCAACACTTTGCTCCGTCTCCGTTTCCGAACCAGAGCTCGGAAGCGGAGGCAGAACATGTGTTCTCTTGCGCCCCACCGACGTATCCGTGTCCGTGCCGGCGTCAGAGTCAGCCATGACTCATTCGCCAACACGAGACACCAACACCCAACAAAAACAACACAAAAATGTCGCAAAAAACAGCGACAGAACCAAAAACAAGCAAAAATCAAAAATCCGATGAGCAAAGCCGAAGAACAAAACAAGTGTGCATCAAACAAATCCGGGAATCATAAACAGTCGTAATTCAATAGAAGCAATCCAAAAAAACACGCAGAAAAGGTAAGCCAAACAAGTTTTTTTTTCAACCAACCTCAACCTAACCTCAACCTTTTTTTTTTTTTTTTTTTTTTTTTTTTTTTTTTTTTTTTTTTTTTTTTTTTTTTTTTTTTTAACGTGTGGAAACCCTGTTCCCGGGTACCCGCCGCTTTGGGGAAGCGGACGGGTTATGTGGGGCTCCTGCCGCGAGAAGCGCGGCAGCCTACCCACTAAAACCACACGGTGTTCCTTCTCGATCGCCTATCGGCCGGGGCACGGGTATCCAAATTCGTCCGCACCCCGACGGCGAGAGCCGCTTGGCCCGTCTAAAGTGTCAGGGGGTGAAGTGACACCCCCGACGGCCAGCCCGAGTAGCGTGCGGGAATTTACTAGCACACGCTACTCTCTGCCAGATCCCGTGGACGGCCGACTTCCCCAAGTCGACCGCCCTCTGGCTCCTTTCGTGGACCAGGGCGTTTGTCACCCTTCTTCTTCTTCTTCGTTTGCATCCTGATGCAGACAGCACTCCCCACGGGGTGATCCGCAGAGAGCCCAGATGCCTCGCACACTGGACAGTGCGGAACGCCCTCGCATTGGCCCATTTTGTGCCCATCCTGGCCACACCGGAAACATTGCTGACTTCTATTTATCTCGCTTTGGCATACTGCCGCCACGTGACCAACTACATGGCACCTGAAGCACCTGAGGGGCCGCTGATTTAACAGCGTAACCCGCGCCGACACCAGTCCCACCAAAAGACGACCCTTCTTCAGTACTGTTTTCGCTGCGACGACAGGGCAGCGAACCCAAGCCGAGCCTAAGCCGGAACGTCCCCGCCGAACTTCCCCCACTTTGATGCTTTCAGCACCACAGCTTCCAACGCAGCTAATCGCCTGCACCAACTCTTTAGGCGAGACAGAATCATCCAGGCCACTAATGCGCAACTCCACGCACTTAGTGGGCCTGGTGATCTGGACTTCCTGAGGGTCCACAATTCCTACTAGCCGCTCGGCCAGCGCATCCGCCTTCGCTCCTTTGTCGCCTGGCAACTCCAACATTCGCGCACCCGTTGCTGCCAACTTAAAACGGATGTCGGTGATGCCCAGTGTTGTAAGGTCCACATGCCGCTTGAAGTCCGTGAGAACCCCCGCGTATGTGACGCCCCGGGCCACAGCCTCCGGCTTTAATTTTATTGAGATCGCCGCTGCACGCGGAGGGCGTAGTCTCGGCTTTCTCACCTTCTCTTTTTGGGGTTCCTTCGGGACCGTCTTCTTGTCCTTAGTCTTTCTGCGAACGACCTCGGACCAGCGCTCCTGTTCTGTAGCAGAGCTCTGCAGCGGTAACTGAGCCTCAGCAGATGGTAATGCCTGACTCTCACTCTTCTTTTTCTTCTTCTTCTTGTTACCCTTCGCCTTCTCTTTGCCCTTCGGAAGGTTAGCTGGAGCCATCAAGGTGGTAACAGATGACTCCACCGCTGTCTCTGTCCGACTTGGCACATCGGCCGCTAAAGGAGGGCGAATTCGCCGCTCAGGAAGAAGGCGATCTTCCAGCGCTTCAAACCGGGCGTTAATCATGTTGCCTACTTGAACCATGATTGTCCTAGCAAGTTCATCCACCCCCGCTGGATGTTGTCGCGGGGAGTTTACTGCTACCTGCGCCTGAGATGGTGTAGGACGCAGGTCAGCCCGGGAGCACTCCATCTCTTTCCTCATCGCTGCTAGGTCCCTCCTCAAATCCTGTAGCTCTGACTGAAGACGGGCGTTGTTGGCCCGTAGTTGTGCCACTTCGTCCGAAGCCGTTCTCTTCGCCAGGACGTCAAACACCGATGCAATGGTGCTTGTTGCATCTTTAAGGGCCTTAGTGAAGGTCCCTTTTAAATTGCCAGATTTCTTGGCCACCTTCTCTATAATCTCCAGACTATCTGCCACCATCTTCTGCATGTCCGACGCCAGGACCGCCTCTGTCTCTTTTCCGGTCATAACCAAAGAGTCATCGGACATACGCGAGCTAGCTCGGGTCTGAACAGCCAACGCCAACCCAGCCACCTCCTCCTCTGCGCGCAGTCGAAGCTCTTCCCTCTTAGCCTCGTTTAGCGCTCGTTTAGCCTCTGCCAACCCCACGTATTGTCCTGTAGTTACTGGACGCCCTCTTCCTTTATTGGCCACAGCCCTTGCCTTGGGTCTCCTATCCTCATCCGAAGATCCCGACAGGCTTCCTCGACAATCCCTTGGCCTCTTCCGTAGATACTGAGACCCATCCAAGCTACCCAACGATCCCATGGATACACAGCTGTCATCATCGGAATCCCTGATATACGGTGACACAAGGTCCTCCAATTTGACTCTCGTCAACATGACTCTCGGCTGTGTTGCCGATACACCCACTTCCGCAGCACCTTTACCAGGCGCAACGCCCGCACCTCCGCCCATCTCAGGCCCAACATCTACACCGCCAGTCGCTGGCACGTTTCCTCCGCCCGTCGCAGGCACATCGTCGTTTTGGGGTTTTTTAAAATCATCCATACTGTTCCCACGAGTATGGGGGAAAAAGACGTCCATCTGAGCAGTGCCCCCTGTACCCAGATAAGCCTCCTCGTAACCCGCTAGAGTGTCGGCCGGTACCCTAGCGGGGAAAGCAGTAACGACTGAACCGCCCATCAGCCATGCATCCCCTCACGCTGCTGCGCCGCTTGGGATTCGGGGTAATTTTTTATAGAGGTTTTCTTCCTCGCAGCCCGGACAATGAAGCCAAGGCTCTCGGTCCTAGCTCCCGGCCGCTAGACATGTCAACGACACCGGGATCCGGGATTACGAGATTCGGGGGAGGAGCGGTGCACATAAGTGCTAGCCCAGCTGCGCAGTTAAGCACCCGCCGGACTCGCTCCACCTCCGTGCTTTTCTGTCAGGGTGTGCTCCCTTAGGCCGTGGGGTTAACAAACCCCTAAAGGCACGCCCATGCCTACTGGTTTTGGTCCGCGCCGGATTGCTCCGGTACCACCCACTCACGAAGAGCGAGTGGCGTTCCCCTATCCGCCACCTGGGGACGCGCCCGGTAGGAGTCCAGCAACTCCCTCGGGAACCTAACCTCAACCTAACCTAACCTAACCTAACCTAACCTAACCTAACCTAACCTAACCTAACCTTTTTTTTTTTTTTTTTTTTTTTTTTTTTTTTTTTTTTTTTTTTTTTTTGATAACGCTGGGGAAACCCATCATGGGGACCTCACCGGCCGTCAATGGGTGAGGTACTGTGAGACTCCTACTCACTAAAACCCACAGCGGAACCCGTCGCCGCAGTGCAATGGGGCGTTGCGGGATCGCTTGCGCATTCACCACAACACCCCTGCGGACGGCCCGTACCTCGCGGGCCAACCTCGCCTAAATCAGGATGCCCTCGGTTCGCAGAGCATCCCGACCGCCCCGATGACGTGCAGGGGAGTCAACGAGAGACCCCCCCGCAGTAGCTCCTCTAGGGTGGCGGGAGAAGATGCGCGTACCGGCGCCTCCTCTCCCCCAGCCGACGGCGACGAAGAGGGTCTGCTAAGGCGTTAGCCTCGCGTTCCCTCTCCGCCGTCTCCTTCAGTGAGATGACGGCCTCGCTGAAGGAGACCATCGCCGACCAGGACCTCGCGTCGCGCAGCATGGCCCCGACCACGCTGCACAACGAGAGGTCTCCACCCACTACCGCCATCAGGGCATGGCGCTGGGGAGCCCAAGCGGCGCATTCCACGAGGGTGTGGTGCGAGGTGTCCTCGGTCGCACCACACTCGTGGCATACGGGCAACGGTTCCCGACGCGCAACCTGAAACAGATACCTACCAAAGCACCCGTGCCCGGTAAGCATCTGCGTCAGCCTGAACGTCAGGACTCCGTGTGGCCTCCTGACCCAGCGAGACAAGTGCGGACGAACCGCGCTCACCGTCACCAGGCCAGCCGCCGGATTCCCCAGACCTTCCCACCAGCGCCGGATCAGGGCCTCATCTGCTAGGCGCCTGATCCGAGCGACTCCCTCCCGCGCTGGACGTTCCCCACGCGCACGCTCACTCGCCCGATACTGGTACACTTCGGCGAGCACCTCCGCCTGGAGTTCCCAGGGCGGATCGCCCGCCAGAAGCGTCGCCGCCGTGAACGACACCGTACGGTACCCCCGAATAGCCCTCACCGCCAGGACCCGCTGCGCCTTGCGCAATTGGGCCCTGTTTGACGCGGAGAGGGCGTCGATCCAAACAGGAGCACCGTACAGTGCCATGGACCTCACTATGCCGGCATAAAGCCGCCGGCAAGGAGATCCAGGGCCCCCGACATTCGGCAGAAGCCTGCCGAGGGCCGAGGCGGCGCTCATCAGTCTCGGGGTGAGCTGGGCGAAATGGACACGGAACGTCCAGCGACCGTCCAGGGTCAGGCCCAAATACTTCATATGGGCCCGAACCTCCACCTCCCTCCCCTGGACGCGCAGACAGGCATTTCGGGGGGCACCCTTCCGTGGGCCATGAAAGAGGAGGGCCTCCGTTTTGGTGACAGAGACCCTCAGGCCCAACATCCCTATTCGGTCGACGACAAGGTTAGTGCCGACTGTGGCCAAGCGTGCCGCCTCTTCATATGAGTGACCCCGGGCCGTGACCAGGGTGTCATCCGCATAGGCGATGACACCCAGCCCGGGAAGAAGCGGACACCGCAGGAGCCAGTCATAACCGAGGTTCCACAGAACCGGGCCGAGAACCGCCCCCTGTGGAACCCCGCAGTCGACACGTCGCCGACCGACCACCCCATTTGCCCCCGTCCAAACGATATGCCTGTCTTGGAGGTACGCGTCCAACACCCGCCGGAGATAGAGAGGCACCTCATGATAACGAAGCGCCTCTCGTAAAGTCTCGAACGGCAGAGTGTTGAAGGCGTTGGCCACATCCAACGAGACGGCTAACAGCACGTCTCCCTCCTCCACCGCGGCCAAGGACCGAACCTTCAGGGCGTTCAGGGCGTCCACGGTCGACCGACCCGCCCTGAACCCGAACTGAGCCTCTGAAAGGCCCGGCCCCACCTCCTCCAGATGCTGAGTGACACGGGCAGCGAGAATTCTCTCGAAGAGTTTTCCCATCTCACTCAGCATCACAATTGGCCTGTATGCCGAAGGGGAGTCCAGAGGACGACCCTCCTTGGGCAGTAGGCACAATTTCCCCTCCTTCCAGATCTTCGGGAACTGTCCAACACGAAGACATGCGTTGAAGAGTTCCCGAAGATCCCCTCCCAGGTATTCCAGGGCGATGCACAGAACTCGTCCTGGAATACCATCCGGTCCCGGAGCCGTCCGCCTGGCCCGCAGTTTGTCCAGGGCCAGGTCAAATTCCCCCTCAGTGATCGGGGGGATTTCCTCCACTCCCTCGAGAGATGAGGGAGGAACCATCACTGGGGGGACATGCCCAGACGACTCCGGAAACAACCCTTCCACCAGCCGCAGGAGGACATCCGGCGGCGTGGTCTCCGTAACTGGGGCGCCATGCGCGCGGAGCTTGTTCCGCGCGCTGATGTAGGGGCGCCCCCACGGATCCCTATCAAGGCCCGCCAACAGTTCTTGACGGGCCGCCGCCTTGGCCTGGCTGATGGCGAGCTGCAGGGCCTTCTTCGCAGACCGGTAGGCCTGCCGCAGCTCGCTCTCCAATTCGGGGACCAGGCCGTTCCTCCTGCGGCACCTTACGTACGCCCTCCTCGCTCTGCTGCTGGCCACCCGAAGCTGTGCAATTTCGGGTGACCACCAATACACCGACCTGCGTCGGTTACACAACCGCCGCACCCGCGGCATGGCCGCATCGCAGACCCTAGTGAGGGCATCGCGCATGCGGCCAGCCAGCTCCTCCACATTGGAGCTGGCGCCCACCACACTCCCCTGGGAGCACCATGCTTCCACAATGGCCGCCTCACGGGCCAACTCAGCATCGAGCTGGCCAAGGGCCCACCTCGGGAACGCTCGAGAGGGCCCTCTAGGGCGGTCCATCGGCACCGGACGGGTGGAGATCTCGAATCGGACATAGTTGTGGTCCGACAGAGTCTCCACCTCCTCCTCTACCCTCCAGTTCAACACGTTGCGTGCGACGGCGGGGGTGGCAAACGTTAGGTCCACCACGGATCCCCCCTGCTGCCGCACGCACGTGAAAGCTGTCCCCACATTTAGGAGGGACAGCCCGGAGCGTAGAGCCCACACCTGGACAGCTCGTCCGCGAGCGTCCGTGGTGGGATTCCCCCAGGCCAGAGACTTGGCATTAAAGTCGCCGAGGACGATAGTGGGCCTCGGCGACACCCTGCAAACCGCAGCACTGACGGAGTCGAGAAAAACCTCAAACTCCGCCAGACTGCGGTTGGGGGAGAAGTACACCCCAATAATGGCGTACTCTCCCCACCCTGCCACGACAAGTCCCTGGCCCCTCTCGATTGCCGAGAGACGGGGGCCGGTGCTGCTCCCAGACACAATTGCCACCGAGCCCTCAAGGTCCCCCACCCAGTTCGATTGGGAGGGGACAAAATAGGGCTCAGCGGCCACCGCCAGGTCAATATCCCACTCGGCCATGGACTGCAGCAACAGATCCTGCGCTCCAGCCGAGTGGTTGACGTTAGCCTGTAGGAATCGCAACTGTCCAGACATTAAGAAGACATCTGCGACTCCTCTCCAGCCTGGCGGCTTCCAATCCTAGGGGCGGCTCTGATCCGTTGAGCCGGAAGTCCCTTCGTAATGGGCGGGTTGCAATCGCTCCCCCCCATTCTATGCCCAGAGGGGCGCCCAGCGTCCGCGCACACAGCACAACGAATTGCCGTTGCGGAACAATCCACCGATTGGTGCCCCTCGCTACCGCAACGGTAACATAGGCGCCCCCTCTCTACTTTCGATGGGCATACCGGCACCGTGTGGCCAATGCCCATGCACCTGAAGCAGCGCAACGGGCGCTGCTCCAGGACCTGAACCTTGGCCGCCGACCAGCCAACCAAAACTTTGCCGGCGTCCGCCACAACCTTGGCCGCCGTTACCGGACACTTTGCAATGGCTGAACCCATACCACCCTTCCCAATGAAGATCTCACTGACCTTGACCGACTCAAGAGAGCAGTTGCCTGCCCGCGCAACCGCCGCAGCCACCTTCTCCCTGGTGACTGAGTCGTCAAGGCCATACACCCTCAAATCAGCCATCCTTACTGGACGGGCAACAGTGGCCAGGCCATCGAGCACTTGGCGCAGCTTCTCTGCTAACCTGTCCGCCACCTCGGAAGGCACAGAGGACGGGAGTTCCAGAAGCCGCGCCCCCGTGACCGCCCTCCGCACCGACAATCCCCCAGTTACCCCAATCTGAACCAGGTCCACAGATTGCTGCGCCTTCTCTAGTACCTGAGCGTAGGTAATGCCTTTAGCCGCAGCCTCCTGCTGCAGAGTAATAATAACTGCCGCAGTGCGCGGCGGAGACGCCACCTTAATTTTAGCTGGGGCACTAGCCCTCTGAACCGGCGCAGCCTTACTGGGCGCTGCCTTACTATTCGCAGCCGCGGGAGGGGAGGACTTCTTGCCCTTCCCCTTCCCTTTCCGAACCACTGTGGCCCAGGTCTCCTCCGGTGCCTCTTCAGCACGACTCGACCCTGCCACCGGAGCAGGCGGGGGCAGAGATACCAAGGCAGGTGCAGGCGCTGGAGCACGCCTTTGCGCAGAGTGAGACTCGCTCTTTTTCTTTGGCTTACTCCTTTGCACAGCCGAACTCCCGGTAGCCACTGCCGCAGCCGGCGCCGGCCTCACCGTGGATGGCACCGGAGCAGGAGAGGGCGCCACCGCCACAGCACGCCTGTCCGCAGCCAAAGGAGGACGAATCGGAGCAGCGGGCAGAAGCCTATCTTCAATGCCCGCAAAGCGAGCATCTAAAATAGCGCCAACAGAGGCCACAATCGACGCACGGAACTCCTCCATCCAGTCGCTGCCAAAAGCCTCAGAAGGGCCGGCCTTAGTCGCAGCAAGCTCCGCCCTCATACCCGAAAACTCTCGGCGGTAAGCCTTGAGCTCGGATCTAAGGCTCTCAGTCTCCCGGCGCAGACGCACATTCTCGGCCTGCAGATGGCGAGCCTCATCCGCCGCCGTGCGACCGACAAGAGCCTCCACTATGTTTTGGAGCAAGACAGCCGAATCCTTTAACCTCTTCATAAAGGTGCCTTTCAGGTTCCCAGATTTCTGAGCCACTTCTATAATGTCTGCCACGCTCTGACCAGCTGCCGCCCTCAATTCCTCTGCCGATTGATCAGCAGGGTTAATGTGAGCCGGGCCCTCATCGGCCAACGACTCTATTTCAACGGGAGCGCTCCCTCCACTTTCATGGAACGCCCGCCAATCCAACGCATCTTCAAAAGCCTTTTCACGGGCCTCTTCCTCCATATTGCGCAACTCCGCACGAGCTCGCACAAGCCCAGAACCTTGAGTACGCTTAGCGTGACCCTCCTTACGCGTCTTTACCGCCCTGGCAGACACGGTCAACCCCGTTTCAGTGTCCGAACCGGAGGACGATGCCAGAGGTGGTGTAACATGGGGCCTCTTGCGCCCCACGGACGTATCCGTGTCCGCCCCAGCGGAATCATCTGAGTCCATGGCTCAGACACACACGGAACACACAACCGCACGCAAACTAACACAAAAACAACATAAAAATCCAAATCACAAGCAAAACAACAAATCCGTAAAAACAAGCCAAAAAGTTAACATCTATAGCAAAGAACAAAACCAGGGAACATAAACTAGTCGTATGGTATTCAGAACAAGTCAGGTACACGCAGGAATAACAACCGAAAACAACCTAACCTAACCTAACCTAACCTAACCTAACCTAACCTAACCTAACCTAACCTAACCTAACCCGAACCTAACCCGAACCTAACCCCGAACCTAACCCGAACCTAACCCGAACTTGACAATTAGGTTGCCAGAAGTTAGGTTTCTGAAACTTAGCACACAAACAGTTTGGTAACCGAAATTTAAATCGCGATAAGTTAGGTTTCCAAAGGTTAGGTTAGGTTAGGTGGCCGAATGTTAGGGTGTCGAAAGGTAGGTTGCCAAAATTAGGTTTTCGAAAGTTAGGTTTCCGTAAGTTAGGTTGCCGAAAGATAGGTTGCCGAAAGTTTGGTTGGTTGTGAGAAGTTAGCTAACCGAAAGTTAGGTTGCAAGAAATTAGGTTCCCGAAAGTTAGGTTTCCGAATGTTAGGTTTCCGAATGTTAGGTTTCCGTAAGTTAGGTTTCTGTAAGTTAGGTTATGGAATGTTAGGTTGCGAATAGTTAGGTTCCAGAAAGTTAGGTTGCGAAATGTTAGATTTCCGAAAGTTAGGTTTCCATATGTTAGGTTTCCGTAAGTTAGGTTGTGAAAAAAAAAAAAAAAAAAAAAAAAAAAAAAAAGTTAGGTTGTGAAAAAGTTAGGTTTCCGAGAGTTAGCTTACCAAAAGTTAGGTCGCTGAAAGTTAGGTTGCGAGAAGTTAGGTTTTCGTAAGTTAGGTTTCCGAACGTTAGGTCAGGTAAAGTTAGGTTTCCGAAGGTTAGGTCGACAAAAAGTTAGGTTTTCGAAAGTTAGGTTTCCTTTCCGTAAGTTAGGTTTTGGAAAGTTAGGTCGCTAAAAAAAAAAAAAAAAGGTATTAGTTATCCAAAATTTATGTTGCGAATTTTTAGGTTACCGTAAGTTATGTCACCGAAAGCTAGTTTTAAGAAAGTTTTGTTTCCAAAGTTTAGGTTGCCGCAAGTTAGGTTGCGAGAAGTTAGGTTTCCGAAACTTAAGTTTCAGAAAGTTAGGTTTCGGAAGGTTAGACTGCCGAAAGTTAAGTTGTGAGAATTTAGGTTTGCGTAAGTTAGGTTTCTGAAAAAATAGGTTTCCGTAAATTAGGTTTCCGAAGCTTAGTTAGGTTGCGAAAAAATTATGTTTCCGTAAGTTAGGTTGCCAAAAGTTAGATTTTCAAACATAAAGTTTCTGTAAGTTATTTTGACGAAAGTTAGATTTCCAAAAGTTAGGTTTGTAAAATCAAGGTTTCCGTAAGTTAGGTTTCCGAAGGTTAGGTTTCGCTAAATTAGGTTGCGAAAAATCAGGTTTACGAAAATTAGGTTTCCATAAATTAGGTCGCCGAAAGTTAGGTTTCCGTAAGTTAGGTTGCGAATAGTTAGAATTTCTTAAGTTAGGTTGCCAAAACTTAGGTCGCCGAAAGTTAGGTTTCCGAAAGTTATGTTTTCGTAAATTAGGTTTTCTTAAATTAGGTTTCCGTAAGTTAGGTTGCGAATAGTTAGGTTTCCGTAAGTTAGGTTTCAAAAAATTTGGTTTTTTAAGGTTAGGTTTCGCTAAGTTAGGTTGCAAAATAAAAAAAAAAAAATTAGGTTTCCGAAAGTTAGGTTTCCGAATGTTAGGTTGCCGAAAGTTAGGTTGCGAATATTTAGGTTGCCGAAAGTTAGGTTTCGAATAGTTAGGTTCCAGAAAGTTAGGTTCCAGAAAGTTAGGTAGGTTGCGAGAAGTTAGGTTCCAGAAAGTTAGGTAGGTTGCGAGAAGTTAGGTTCCAGAAAGGTAGGTTCCCGTAAGTTAGGTTACGGAAAGGTATATTGGCAAAAATTAGGTTTCCGTAAGTTAGGTTATGGAAAGTTAGATTGCGAATAGTTAGGTTCCAGAAAGTTAGGTTGCGAAATGTTAGATTTCCGAAAGTTAGGTTTCCATATGTTAGGTTTCCGAAAGTTAGGTTTCCAAAAGTTAGGTTTCCGAAAGTTAGGTTTCCGAAAGTTAGGTTTCCGAAAGTTAGGATGCCGAAAGTTAGGTTTCCGAAAGTTAGGTTTCCGTAAGTTAGGTTTCCGTAAGTTAGGTTTCCGAAAGTTAGGTTGCGAAAAGTTAGGTTTCCGTAAGTTGGGTTGCGAATAGTTAGGTTTCTGTAAGTTAGGTTTCCGTAAGTTAGGTTTCCGAAAGATAGGTTGCGAAAAGTTAGGTTTCCATATGTTAGGTTAGTTCCGTATGTTTCAGAAAGTTAGGTTGTGAAAAGTTAGGTTTCCGTAAGTTGGGTTGCGAATAGTTAGGTTTCCGAAAGTTAGGTTGCGAATTGTTAGATTTATGTAAGTTAGGTTTCCGTAAGTTAGGTTTCCGTAAGTTAGGTTTCCGAAAGTTAGGTTGCGAATAGTTAGGTCTCCGAAAGTTAGGTTGCAAAAAGTTAGGTTTCCGAAAGCTAGGTTTCTGTAAGTTAGGTTTTAGAAAGTAAGGTTTCCGAAAGTTAGGTTTCAGAAAGTTAGGTTTCCGAAAGTTAGGTTCATGAAATTTAGGTTTCCGAAAGTTATGTTGCGAAAATTTTGGTTTCCGTAAGTTGGGTTCTGACAAGTTAGGTCGCCGATAGTTAGGTCACTGTTATTAATTTTCCGCAAGTTAGGTGACCGGAAGTTAGGTTTTTGAAAGTATGATTGCAGAAAGTTATGTCGCCGAAAGTTCGGTTACGAAAGTAAGTGTCCGTTAGATAGGTCGAGAGAAGTAAGTTTTTAAAGTTAGGTTAACGGTCGAAAGCGTAATTCAAAACTGTATTTTTTCCTTTAAATATTATTTTTTCCTTTATATATTATGTTCTAAAAATTTGAATAGAATATCTGGCGTTTTTGGAAAAACTCTATTGAATCTTTCAAACATATCTAGCGTGACACTTTATTAATATTGACCTAGCGTCTTTGCGGCACAGACAGCCTGATTACGCTAGGCGTGTTGATGACATTGAATACCTATATTAAGTTTCTTATTTCTAAGTTATCTATAGAGGAAATAAAATACCATTAATTTTAGATGTTTTAATAAATACATCGTTATATTTTCATATTTTTTATCAATACATGTTTAACATATAATATTATATAGTCAAATATAATCATTATAAAACAGTGAAACACTTTTCCTGTTTTAATCGTTATATTGTCAGTAATTAATAAAATTTATAAATTATTCGCAAGTACGACAATAATACTGTAGAGACAAAACTTATATATGTAGGTTTGCCTGTTAATTACAAAGAGATGTGTCTTTATGATAATGTTTATTGTTAGCGAGACAATACGTAGACTGATCGCAATAAATGGTTCAAATAGGCAAATATATAATAAATCTTTATAAACATTAGTAGAGCCGTTTACGTTTTAAAGGCTAGAGTAAACTTATGTTTAACTATTAGTCATTTTAAGGGTCACAATATTAAAATTCACATTTCCGACAAATTTTGACAAGCATTTACGATGTTCCTATTATTTGTCTTATAAGGTCCATACCTTTATGATGATGTGTATGGTTAAGTTAGATATAATGTGATATAATATGATCTCATAGGTTAGAGTGCGTGTATCGTTAGGTAGAGGACAACATTTTTAACATTGGTTAGAAACTATCTCAATAGAGACAATATCTTTTTTTTTTCATAGACAAAACACTCAACTTTGAATGTTGGTGCCAACTGCCAGTATTTACTTTGACATTTGACAGCTGACAGTTGTAATGTGTATGTAATGAAAGACCAGCGGTTTAAACGATTTATTGGTATAAAATTGCTTATATCTAAATACAGTATTCTTTTCTCGTAGAAACATATTAGATTTTTACTTTTTTAAATTAAAGCACGAGCTGCCGGTGACCGCGAGTCATAGCCGATATGTTATGAATACTGTTATTAACCTGCGATAATGCGATTTATTAATTCATATTTTATATAAAAATCAATAGTATACTTAGTTAACTATAAATCATACAAATATATATTATTTCATTATACGGACAACTTTATATAATTGTTAGTATATTTAGAGAAAAGGATAAATTTACAACAAATAACACACAAAATATTGCTGTTAATAGACTAAAAAAAAAAAAAATATATTTTTACATACAGCTAATGTAAAAGTTCAAACTTCCCCAACACATATTATGAATAGTTTGCAAGATATAGTTATATTAATATAATTTGATAAATATAATCCTCGGTTTCATTTAACTAATTATTTGTAATACCCAACTTATGTACTTAAAGATAATTCTATACATTTTTACTAATATATACATTTTATTCCTATAAATCTTAACATTTTTAATTTACCTCAGTATCTACAGACACATAAACTATAGGTACTTATATAATAATATAGAAAAAATTGAAAGTAATAAATTCAAAACCTATATAGTTATTATTTCCATTATAAATTAGTTTTGTCTCGAAGCAGACATAAGTCTAACAGGTGTAAAACTAATTACTAAGTTCAGTGATGTAATGTTACAAGCTGTACATTAATTAATAATTTAGTTAATTATAAGAATTAACTTTGATTAGGATTATTAATTTCTCGTTGTAACTTGCAACTGCCAGTGGATAGCTAGCTAGGATGTTAAACATAACAATATTAACTTGTTCTCATACTCTATCTGCAAAATGAAAAAGAATTAAATATCAATAACCATAAAACAAGTATAAACATCTACACAGTTTCATAAAATTAATATGAAATTTTATAACAATTTAAAAGTATTAACAATTCTAAATAAAAAATTAAATGCTATACATATGTATTACAATAATATATAACCCACAAGAGATTCAATTATAAAAAAAATCAGTTTCGTGTGATTATACTCCAGAATCCAGAGTGAGATAATAAGTCCAGAAATATTTAAACTGGGACAAACCCAATGACCTAAATCAATTACTGTATAGTTTACTATAATAATTAAGTACAGCTGCATTAGTATATACACTATATACTGTCATAAATATTACCCACCTGGTATTTAAAAGAATATATATATTAGTTAATTCAAGTAAAGAAAATGACAACAAATTCTATTTAAGTATGTCAAGCTACTTGAAGAATAGCCACAATTCATCATTTAAATTTAAAATGATAATACATATTATGGTAGGTACCCTGAAATCTTATTGAAATAGACATTATTATCGATAGGAACGTGACCGAATCTATAGTTTTTAGAATTTTCGTGTCTGTGACCACATCACGGAAAGATCACAGGAGGGATTTTGACGAAATTTGGTATGATGATACCTGGTTATCCGGATATACAGGATACTTTTTACTGCGGGAAAATATCTCATCTCTGAGAAATCTATACTAAACGTTAAAACGTAGCAGGGACAAACCCGAGCGGAGCAAGAGGAGTCGCTAGTAAATGATAAAATAGTTTATAGTACAGATACTAACCTGTCACTCATATACATATTATCTATATTATCAGGCTAAATAATTCATCTCCAGTATAACGTCGTGTTTACAATCTGCTGATGCAATGGCAAATCTTTTTAGCTAACTTAAATTGATGAGGTAGTTTATCAATTTGGATACCTATATTAAGTATTATATTAAAACAATGTGAAGAAATTACTAAGTATTTAATAGAACAATATAATTTTTAAAAATGCTTTAATATTTTTTTTCTTTTTCACTTCATTTTACAATTAAAAAGTAAATACGGAACACTTAGTTATTTTACTACATATTCCTTTAATATATGTATGTATTACTAATAAATTAGTCGGAATTCGGAAACAAAACTAGGTAGTAGGTACTAATAAAATTTGAACATTGAAGTAGGCTTGGGAAAAATATATCGATATATTAAAATATCGATATTTTTCCATAAAAGTATCGATGTATAACGTCGATATTTTTAATCGCAATATATCGATATTTATTTTAGTGTATGGTTCGATATATGTTTTATTATTATATTTTTTAACGCTACTCTGGTTTCGTGTTTATTGTTATTCGATACTCCTCGCATGCTAATCGATTCGAGCATTAATAAAAAATACTATTTTCTTCATGTCTTTTCCTTTTTTACGAATTTTGAATTCTTTGGGAATACGTATGAATAATCTTGCGAAAACTGACGGTATATCGATATTTTTCACTCGATAATTATCGATATTATTTTAAAAATGTCGATACGATAAATATCGATATATATTTTTCACTTGCTCATCCCTACTTTGAAGTTTGAATATTGAAAGTAGGTATTTTCCCGTCGGCCTTGCCTTATTACCACAGATTATTATTAGTACTACACAGTACACACAGGCTATGTTCTAGATCTAAGGTCTAGACTCTAAACCATGGCAACGGTGTTAATAACACTGATTGATACATTAATATAATTTGCCTCTTACTTAATTATATAGTAGTACCTTGGCGACCGACCTTCGCACGGTTCTTTTTTAGATTAAAAAAAACAACTTGAATAAATATAAAAAAAAAACGAAAGTAAAAACTGTATATCCGACTGGGATTCAAACACGCGTAAGAAATTATCGACCATACTTTGCATGAAATAATGCGAAAGAAAACCGCATGAAAAGTTATTTTTTACTTTTACTGTTTGATTATCAGTTTTTTTTTTTACTTTTTAGTGTGTGGAATTTGTTTTTTTTTTTTAAGTTTTTAATATTCTCTCTTGTATGACATTCATTGTTCGACCTCGGCAACAGGGTAGCGTTTTAAAGCTGTTAAAATCCAGATTTTTTTCATTCAATTGAGTTTAATTTAATTTAGATCTATGAAGTTCACTTCTTCCAAGTTCACACTTAGGTATCCATGTGACACGTATAAATGCTGTAAAATACATACATATATCTACTATTAATATGTATAATAAGAATTATACTGTGTTGTCAAGAAATAGGCCTGTTGGTGTACGAGTCAGACTAGCACTTTTTTTGTTAAACTTTATTTATTTCCGTTTATAATAAAAGGGCGATAAAATTAAACAATAATTACATTCAGTCATTTATTTATTCTTATTCTTACACATCTCTCGCGACGAGTGCTTTGTGCGGCGTCGTCCTCAGCGCAGAGCCGACACGGGGCTGACGCGGGGCCGGCGCGGGGCCGGCGCGGGGCTGACGCGGTCCGGCGCGGGACTGAAGCGGGGTCGGTGCGGGACTGACGCGGAACCGAATTTCATACATTTATTGTAATCTCTATGATCTCCTCCATATTAAACTAATTGTCCATTCCTAACCTACATCACACTCTTCAACATCTGTCGTAAGTTTTGCCCAATATATTCAAGGAATAATGGAAAAATTATAATGACATTAATTTATTTAAGAATCATGTAAAAAAATAAACGAAATATTTCTTTAACATAAGTAATTGTAAATTCTGAGAACATTGAGCACCATGTGTGGTGCACTTATCTGTTATTTGATTTTTACGGCTGGCCGCCATGACTAGTACTGAAGAGCACTAGCATTCGATTCTTATTAATAAAGAAGGTGTTCGATAAACAAAGTACTGGTCTTCGACCACGATTTGATCGACGTCACTTCACAGCGCCATCTTGCGGCCCTCGATCGAGATCTCGACGGCGCGCCGCGTGCCGCCCTTCATGCGCTTCTGATCCAGGAACTTCTTCATCTGCTTCTCGTACCGCGTCATCTTCTTCTTGCTCATCTGCGGTCAAGAATTACAGGGATTTGTGAAAATGTCAATTAAATACATATATTATGGATGTCATTTAAGTAAATTATATTTAAAAAAATCTTTCGATGATACAAATATATCATTGTTCTCGATAGAAATAAAGGAAATTGCATTCAATCAGGTCAACGAATGGAGCAAAATGTATCGATTTGTCTAATGTGCGTGTGCTGCGTGTGTGTGTGTGTGCGTGACTCACGCGCGACATGTCGACCTCGCAGGTGGACTTGGGGCGCACGACGTAGTCCTTGCTGCTGGGCGCCGGCACGCGCGCGCGCGCCACCCAGCCCGGCTCGCCCGGCCGCAGCGCGCGCTCGGGCGCGCCGCCCGCGCCCGCGCCCGACGCGCCCGCGCCCTCGCGCCGCCGCGCGCCCGCCATGGCCTCGTCGCGCGCCTGCCGCTCCTCGCGCGTCATCGCTGTCACACCATCAAACGTTAACTCCGAGACCGAGATATATAAAAGAATCTTTTATTCCTAGCCTACGATTAGCCCTTAAAACCCGATCGATTCGATTAACTGTAAAAATATATTTTCAGCTATTGTGAAATTAAAAAAAGTAGTAAACAGATGAGTGAGTGACATCACTGGTTGTAATTGTCGTACAAAATTTATGGAAGAACTGCTATATATACATTATTAATTGATTTGTGGTGAGTAATATTACCCTTATAGCAAATAATAATATCGTTATTTTTAAAACTAAAAAAAAATGTTTGCAGAGATATATGATAATAATAATAATTAATATAGGACCTTTAAAGTCCGTAGAGAGGTTGAATATAGGGCGCGCCCACTCGGAGATGAGCCGGCCGGCGCGCTCCTTGTTGGCCTTGGTCTCCTTCGGGTGCTTGTAGAGGTACATGACGGCCTTGCCGATGCCGGACTGCTTGAGCAGCGACTTGTCGATGGCGGGGAAGTCCTGCAGCAGCTTGAGTACGCTCTCGCGGATGAGCAGGCACGGCAGCGCGCGGTTGGGCATCGGCGCCAGCCAGTCGCACAGCACGTTGAGCACGTTGTGCTCGAGGAAGGCCAGCTGCAGGTCGCGCTTGATGAGCTGCGACATGGCGCGCTTCAGCAGCGACACCTTGCGCACGGCGGGCTGGTTGCGGCGGTTGAGCTCGCGGTCGGCGTCGGCGGCCGCGCGCATCTGCTGCAGCAGCGCCGCGATCAGGTCGTCGTTGTCGTTGATGATGTCGATGTCGCGCCGCCGCCGCCGCCCGCGCCGCTCCTCGCGCTTGCGCGCCAGCATGGCCTCGAAGTCCGACAGCCCGCCCGTGCCGCCGTCCGCCCCCGCCTCGCGCTCCGGCCCCTCGTCCGACGACTCCGCGCCGCCGTCTGCCCCCGCGCCGCCCTCCGCCCCCGCGCCACCCTCCGCGTCCGCCCCCGCGCCGCCCTCCGCCTCGGCCGCCGCGCCGCCCTCGCCCGCCTCGCCCTCGTCGTCCGACTGCAGACGCACCACGCGCCGCCTCTTGGCGTCTCTGCGCGACGGCGAGCCGGAGCCCGAGCGCGAGCCCGAGCGTGAGCGCGAGCGCGAGCGGGACCTGAAACAATTTGGCATTTCATTTCAAATTTAAAAAAAAAATTCGCTGACTTAAATGCATACCCACTAAGTCAGCATAAAGAAAATCATATAAATAGACCACAATTCCCGGGAGGTGTATAATTTGAATATGAACTATCAAAGAGATATTATCGAAATGGAGAAAAACAAAATTAGAGCAGTCATCAAGTACCTTTTTTTTTTAAAAAAAATGTCTACCAAAGATATACACAGTGACTTAGACATTGGGGGACTCTGCTCCTCCATATTTCACAGTTGCACGCTGGCTAGCTAGGCAGAACACCCACCGATGATGAACATTGCGAAGGAAGCCCATACGTCCCTCACTGAAGATAACATGAAAAAGGTCGAAGATATTGTGTTGGCAGATCGAAGAGGAACAATAAGGAGTATAGCTGAGGTCACAGGGATCTCATAAGGCAGCATTCGAAATATCTTTGTGAAAGATTTGCATATGAAAAAGGTCTCTGCGTGTTAGTTATCGAGAATGTTAACCGACGAGCAAAATAAAAAACAAGTCAACATTTCGAAGGTGTATCTCGAATAGTTCCAAGCAGATCAGTATTTTTTGTCACGTTTCCTAACCAAGAGACCAAACAACAATCGATGACATGGAAGCGAGCCTCCTCACCGACACCGAAGAAATTTAAAGTGTCAAGTTCGGCGGGAAAAGTTATAGCGTTCGTTTTTTGACACACTGAAGGGCCATTAAGAAGAAAAGACGCGGCAAACTGCGAGCTGGAGTGCTGTTTCACCAAGACAACGCTCCGGCTCACAAAGCCGCAGTTACGTTACGTAACCCCCCACCCCCAATTCGCCAGATCTAGCTCCTAGTGACTTCTACCTCTTTTCTCGTCACAAGGAACATCTCTGAGGCAAGAAATTTGAAGATGATAGCGAAGTGATGGCTACTGTTGAGTCGTTTTGGGAGGGTCAAGACAAAGATTTTCTTATCAAGACAAAACAGATGGACTACAGGTATTGACTTGTCAGGAGGCTATGTAGAAAAATAATTAATAATCACCGCGTTTTAATTTCATTATCATTACTTATTGATCATCCCTAGTAATAATAATAATAATAATAATGTCCTCCTGATCGTTTCCGGCCACGGCGGCCAATCTCATTGAGACTAGCCAACTGCGCAGGAGATATTATAGTGCACAAGTGTACGCGCAGACACAAGTGCACTCTCTATTCCTGTCACTCTCATACTCCGGTGGGACGACACGAGACACGACCGGTGAGTGTCGGCGCAGGACCGACGGCTTTACGTGCTCTGCCTCGGCACGGGGGTGAAACACCGCCAACTTCCCAACTCCGGGCTGTTACTGAGGCTTACTATACAGAAAGACTCAATAACTAAACTTGGCCCGACCCGGGACTCGAACCCAGGACCTCAGGATGTGCTGCCGTACATGCTAGCCACTACACCACCGAGGCAGTCATCCCTAGTAGTGTAGTGACCGCACACTACACCGCAACGGTTTTTAAAAAACAACATAATAAAATAATTTGTACTATCCACTATGTTTCTTGTTACCTTGATTTAGATTTAGCAGAACCAGATCGAGATCTAGAGCGGGATCCTGAGCGGGAGCGCGACTTCGACCTGGAGTGTGACCGGGACTTGGACCGCGAGCGCGAGCCGGACCGCGAACGCGAGCGACTCCCTCTTCCCGCTGAAATAGTGATTGATGAGATGTACCCATTACTTAAAATCATAATAATTCAATCAGTCAATTAGCAAAACCGTGATACTCGTCGTTTTTATCACTTAAAACTATGTAAAAAAACTTACCAGACTTTGCCCTTGAGCCGGAACGCGATCTCGAACGACTAGCACGTGATCCTAAAACACATCATTATAAATTTATACAACAACATATTATATACATACATAACATTTTGATTGTTTGTAAATTATACACGGGACTGACCTGCCGCTGAGTGTGGTCTATCGCCATCCTCATCAACGTCCATTTTTTCAGGGGATTTGCTTCCATCTCTATTTACGGGAGATTTACTATTAGACCTTTTTGGCGATCTGCTTTTAGACCTCGATTTAGCTGGTGATGTTTTATCTGCTGCAGATTTGGGAGATCGACTTTTAGACCTAGATTTTCTAGATGATGGTGATTTCGCGACAGACCCACTCCTAGAGCGCGATTTTCTCGGTGAGCCGCTGCCAGACCTGGATCTGGCGGAGCCACTTCTAGACCTTGATTTTCTAGGAGATCTACTTTTAGATTTTGATTTTCTTGGAGACCCACTTCTAGACCGAGACCGGGAATTTCTAACAGATCCACTTCGAGATCTTGATTTTCTGGAGCCTGATCTAGATCGGGATCTTGATCTAGATTTATTCCGTGAACCGCTACGAGAACGTGACTTCGCTGGAGAACCACTGCGAGAGCGAGATTTAGCAGCACTTCTTGATCTAGACCTATCTCTGGATGCAGCTGATCCGCTTCTAGACCTTGATCTAGATCTAGACTTGCGAGATCCACTGTGCGATCGCGCAGACTTAGCAGATCCACTTCTCGAGCGAGGGGACTTTGGGGACCCACTTCTAGACCTCGACCCGCTTCGCGACCGCGCAGACTTAGGAGAGCCTGAGCGCGACCGTGACGACGCCCGCGAGCCACTTCCAGACCGTGATGAGGATTTGGACCCGGAACGCGACCGCGAACGTGACGGGCTCCGTGATCGTGAGCCGGATTTTGATCGTGCTGACCCATCATGGGACATTTTAGAGTCTGATGCTACCTATTATAGATAAAATTATTAAAGAGAACAATAATAGTCGGGTACATTTGTATATAAAAGCAAGAAATAACATTTATTATTAAATTAATAATTGTTATTATTATTAAACAAAAGAAACTGAAATTAAAGAGAATAATAAGATTAATTAAAATTGAAATAATCTTAAAGGAATCAAAATATTATGTGTTATTTTAATTAATTTATTTATCTTACAAAGACAAATCACTTACAGATCTGCTGCGAGACCGAGAGTGCCGACCATCTATAATAAAAAAATATATATTTCTAGTTAATACATAATAATTCTTAAACAGTCTATTTACACAACAGTTTTATCATTATAAAACCAAAGTTACTACACAGATTTAAATAAAGATGATGTTATTCAATTATGATAAAAACTTGCTTGTATGGTTTTTTTTACATTTCTTTAGTCACAGAAACCTAAAATAACAACTATTTAAAGCAACAAAATATCATTTTGAATTTGCAGTCTTGTTATAGCTGTACACAAATATAATCATATAAACAAACTAAACAGTAATTTTTTTTTAGTTTGTTAAATATAAAAGAAGAGAATATAACAGTATTTCCACTTAATGGGATAAAGTTTTATATAAATTAGACTAGCAACAAATATTATGCAATTACTTGGTATTTGGCCTGTTTGGCTACTTTAATCCTATTCAGCCAAATACTGAATACCTAGAAACTACTCAGCTGAACACAGAATATTTAAATAATATATTTATATATTATATATTTATAATTGGTAAAATGAAGATATTGATTTATTTAAGAATAATATATTTTTCATATAATCATTAAAGTAGTCATAGACATATATTCAGTTTCTCCATTACAAAAATTAACAAAAAAACTATAAAATAAATGTCCATTCATTTGCATAATCATAATTAATATTTAAAAGTTGAAGATTATGATGCAGAAAGGCAAATTTTTATGCATTTTTAGGAAGTAGTTTACTCCTTTTCTTCTTGTAGACAATTCCAGTTTCAGAGAAAAGACCCTCTGAATAAATATTGCTTCCTACCACCAGACAAGAAACAAATGCATCGATACAAGTTTTCTCACCACACACTGACTGAATAGTTTTGCCTAATATTCGGCCAATCGGCCAGAGAGCCCACAGAATATTCGGTATTCGGCATGTGACTGTATATACTATTTGTTGCAAGTCTATGATAAATACATAGATAGCAACTTACTGCATCATTTTTATGTCCTTTCATAATTATTTTTAATTGCTACTTTAATTAACATTTCACATTTTTATTAGAGAAATTAGTAATTTTGTATGATAGTGAATGGTTATCTTTTTATGAATAAGCCCAATCATAAAATATAAATAATTGTCATACATCTTAATAGTGTTCATAGATGTTTGTTATTTTTCTCTTATATGTGTCTGCTTAAATATTTCAAGCCTATCTATGTACATAATCAAATGTTGAATTAGAAACACACATTTATGTTAATAAAAATCCCGAAAATCAATGCAATAGCAACATTTTATTCTTAATACCTAAAAAGGTTAAAAAAATCATTACAGTTGTAAAACTGCAATTTTATTTTTATGAGTGTTTAAATTATAAAATGTAGAAAGGTTATTAATATTTATATTATTTTATAGCTATTATCTTTGTTTTAGAGGTTATTATGACAAAAAATTATATCTTACCCGTATCGACATCCATTTTTAAAGTTTTAGAATTTTCACGTTATTATGACTTCTATTAAACCGAACTGACTTAGGCGAAAGAAAACCAAATGTATCAAATCATTAATAATACTTGCACAAAATCATGTTAAGAATAATATTAACTATAATAGCGAAATTCTACAATAGAAATTACAAGAATATTTCAAAGAGAATGTCACCACTACGTTTTAAGAGGCGGGACTTAGAACAAACTTTTTGACTTCAATTTACATCGCACTTCAATACCAACTGTACGACAGAAACGTCAAAAGAACAAGAGTACCAACCTATACAACCTAACAGACCAACTAGTGCTTTACGCGTTTTTATCGATATCGATAATATTCAGGATCAAAATCTAGGGTCGTAGATACTAAGCAAATATCATTGAAATGAAGATCAAGTCTACATTTAATTAATAATTAAGTACATTGTTGTTTAGTAGGCAAAATAATTAATGCAACACTGGACTTAATTAAATGTAGACTCGAGTCGAAATAAAAAAGTAATGAAAGAATACATAAGGTTTATATTTTTATTTTATTTTTCAATATAATTATATATTAGTCAGCATTAAATTATAACAATGTTTTATTGAACGTCATGAGTCTACTACCAGTTCAGAAAGAAAAAGCCTCAGACCTGAGAACTAGCGAAAGAAACTCAGCGGGACTGATAATTATCTTTCTTGTAAGTTAAATTATAATTTACAATATTTTGCTCCTAGTATTAATCTTGTCAGTGACTTCTCTCATGTACGGCAGGACTGCAGGGACGCGCTCGACTGTGGCTGGTTACACCGGGTCCCTGTGATGCATAATAATAAAAACAAGAAAATTGTAAAAATCATATTGATGTAAATAAACAGTCAAATAAAAGTAAAAAGAAAGAGACAAACCTGAGTTACTAGGCCTAGCTATTGCTTCAACCTGGTATAGTGAATGTTCATTGTCATGTATCCTTTGAGAGACATTATCCATGGTAGTCTATGTTGGATTGAATATGACAAGGAAATTCAAGTAACATTTCTTCAGAAAGTGACTGACCCACTTTTAAATTTTTTAATGGCACAGCTAACTTTTTAAGTCAACTTTTTTCTTATTGAAAGCTTTGTTCTCAAAGTGATTTCCACATACATATTTTAATATATGTAATTTTTCTATTAGAACATAATATATTAAATCTTCTTTGCCCACAGCCTTAACTCATTGCCTGCATCTAAAAAATAAATTAATTAAAGTGAAATTGGGTATATGTTTTTTTCCTTTCAATCTGGACTTAACCTGTTATGTATAATTTTATTATCAATATTTACTGTGCATAGGTTAAAGACATTTCTCTTAAAGAACACACTGTTCACTTATACAGAGACTAAGTATACATAAAAAATAATATTAACAGTATTTACACAGTAGCATGCATTATATTATAATTCACATAATTCTCATTGTTTTATTCTTATTTATCCTTAATTAATTTGTTACACCTTTATTCTAATTAATTTTAAACATGCGTGAATTTAATCATCTTTTAAATATTGTTTACAGTTTAAGTGTTCATTACAACATTGACATTTTTTTTAAATTGAAGATATGCAGTTATAAAATTTTATCTTTATTATGTGTCTGTCTTTTACAGTATTCTGTAGATTATTATATAAAAGTACATCTTCACACATATTTTTATTACCATTAAGATCTCGTCAGAAGCTACCAGATTTGAAGCTTTTTGTTTCTAAGATTATGTAGGTATAATATACTTTGCTATGAATGTTATTATTGAATGTATGTTTTAGTCATTATTTTTTAATATTAATTATGTGTTGTATGCATAGTTGTTTAATTAATATTCAAGAATTTGGTTTTTTTCTGTATAGCTTCTTACTATAGTTCTTGTTAGTAGTTGTGATGAAACAGTGTTTTTATTAGTTTACTTTGTGCTCCTTGTAACTTACATATTTGTGTTTGTGCTGGTTTGTGCAGCTGAGCCCCATATCTCTCTAAGGTACTCCAGGTGTGGCTTGGCTTGTGTATTATACATAGTTGTTCTGATTTTGTATGGAATACAATTAGATACATCGCTAGATAACAACTGTAAAAATCATGAAATTTTTATGAGTTCGTAGCTATATCTGATTTAATACATACCGACTTTCATCTATAGGAAATTTCTCCATAAATATCCTTTTCTCGTCCGCCATTATTTCCACAAATTGTTCGATTTCCACAAATTTCACATCCTATAAACCGCTTTTGGCGGCATTTTAAAAAAACGTATTCACTGAAACAAAACTCGATAACTTGTTGCCACAAATTCTGTAGAATATCTTCTTGCAAATTTATGTAACAAATTATGATATTAATTAGTATTTACGTCTTAATCAAAAGTCATAAATAGTGAAGAACTGTCTATCGATAATGACGAACGGATTAGTTAAAGAAAGAGAAGCTACACGGAGGAAGTGCGATGGAAGATGTCCGCCATTATTTTGCCTGCAAACTCCATAGAACAGTTTTTTTGTTCCTAGTTGCGTTAGACTGGAATATTTCACACAACCACAGATTAAGGAGACTACACACACAACTCAATATTCAATGTTGGGCCACAGTTTAGTGCAACTTCACAGATACAGAATGTTTGCACAAAAATTTGCTATTTGACATAAAGCTACAAACCACATTTCTACTAAATCCTGATTTGAAAAATTCATTTTGCAGGTAGGTAGCCCGTTTATTAAGGGAGGCTATAGGCTGTATATCATGAATCATCATGCTACTAGTAGTATCCTACTACCCAAAGGAGCGGAGTATTAGTCTTAGTCATAATTCATAAATGTCAACAAATCGGGCAGACCACCATACATTATTCTAAAACTGATGTTTATATCAGAAGTTTGAACATAATTTATAGAATAAACATTATAATATATTCAGAGCAAAGTTGAAAGTTGAAGTTAAAGAACTTTATGGTAGAGCAGTCAGAATTCTGAGATGTTTTCATTTGTCAAAGTCATTCTTTGTCAGCGTTGTCATCAGTCAGATTTCAGTATAGTTGTCAAAAATCAAAACAATGGTTTGCAAGGTATAGTTTTAGTTGTATTTCGTAATAGTTACAATAGGATCATAGAAGTTGTGTATTAATAATGGATGAAGAAAATAAATTACCCTTAAAACGTGTCGAACTGTCGCTGTCGAAGTTCAATGAAGTGGCTATACCACACCATTTGGATCTACTTCGTCAACACAAAACGAACATAATAAAGGTAACAAACGTTCTATTTATTTATTACTGACAAAAATAGTAACAACATTATTCGGATCAGTAAAAAAATCTAACGAAATAAGAAACAAGCGCGCAATAAGTCTCAATCCTTGACGTCATAAAGGTCTATAAATAACGTATTTCTAGCAAGGTTGAGAACTTTTTCTAAAATTCTAAGACTATGATTAGATAAAACATGATTTTTATTTAAATATTGTTATAAGGATATATAAAAGAATTGATTCAAAATCAGCAATAAACAGAAGTTAAAGAAATTTAAAAATAATATTATAATATTATTTTTTATTAGTGCATTATTCTATAACAAGTAGCAATCTCAAAGTAGTTTCTCCCATCATCGTCATGATATAAACAGAAGCTCAAATATTAATTTTCATGTTTCTTCAAAAATTAATTTCTAACATTCATCTCCTATGCATCCCTTTTAGTCATTGTATTTTCAAAAATCAAATCTATATTGCACACCTTTTTTCGTGTTTCTAGAACCTATAGTTTAGGCTATGCGTTGTCTGTCAGTGGTTTTTATTAGCAGCACTGGATTTTCAAATAGTTCAGCTGCATTGAACATGATACTTATAACAATATTTTTTTATTTCTAAAGATAGTCTATTTCACTATGATTATGTAAATTGGGTATATAGTTATTAGTTTAGGAGATATTGTAAAATGAAAATTAATCCCAACTCACATGTAAAGATATCTCTTCAATTGCATACAAAAATATCTAAAGATGATGTAAGGTATGATATGATGAATAACATAATAATAAATAATTCAGCCTTATTTGCCATTGCCGTGAACCTTGGTCATAATTGACCTCACAAGCCAAGTGCGGATTAACACTTAAGATATCCTTTGAAAATTAATATGTTATAATAATATATAGCTAGTTTATGTACATTGAATGACCATACCATTCCACATATTGTAGTATGAGGAAACAGGACAATATGCTCGTATGCGCACAGAGCAAGCACACGCGCGGCGCGTAGCGTCGCAGTTGCGTGCCCTGCTGGGCGAGCTTGAGGCGCTGAGGCGGCAGGTGCGCTCGCAAGATGTGACTAGCTTTGACCGACTCACACAACGGTCTCGGGACCTTACTCTACGAGCTATCATGGATTACCTAGGTAATAAATATCTTTTGCTTTATATATTCTTTTAGCATACTTTTTTGGTTTTGTTTCTATTGGATTGTCATACAAATACTAGTTACCTAGTGTTATATTATTGTTCATATATCCTAGCTATCAAATACCACAAGAAATATGGATAAATTACTATGATCACATTTAAGGCTTAAATTAATAAAAAACATAAATAAAAATGTTTTAAATATTGTAAATTGCAATATATATTGTAATATAATAAATAGTAAAGTGGATAGAAATAATACAAAAAAATAGACCATTTTTTTCTAATAAAACAACAAATTCTTCTTGTATTATAATATAGTTTCTACAGAAACTTTCAATAGGAAATATATAAAAAATATGTACTTATGTGGTGGTTGTAGGTGTGATAGAGCGCAGTTGTATAGTGCTGGTAAGGGAGTCGCAGGCGCGGGCACGGCGCGGGGGTGAGAAGTGTTGCTAGGATTTGATTTGTATCATGCTTATTTAACTAAATTGATTTATTTTTTTTCGCATATTAAGTCGTAAGTTTTTCTAAAGATAATAGAAATATCCGAGAGAAAAATCAAACTAACCGAAATGGGAAAACCACACCGCATTATATAACAAATATTTACACTATCCCTAAATCACAATTTTTTGAAATAATCGTAAATGCATGTTTGTAAATGTATTTAAATATAATTAAAAAAATAGTACACCATTTGAAATAATTACATAATATGTAAGGTGAATGTTCTAATTGATGTTGCGATCTAACCGAAAACGTTCCATATTGTAATAAAATAATAGGTTTTAGTTAATTTAAAGCGCTGTGCAGACATAAAGGTGCAATTCTGAAAGCGGATTTTTAGCAACTGGCAATTCGCAACAAACGTATTATCTAGTTGAAGGTTTTGTTTATCAGTAATAATTCTACTATTATTATAAATGCGAAAGTTTGTGAGAATGTACTCGTATGGACGTCTGGACGTATAGCTATATGGATGTTTGTTATTCTTTCACGCAAAAACTATTGAATGGATTTTAATGAAACTTTACAATAATATACCTCATACATCAGAATAACACATAGGCCGCTTTTTATCCCGGAAAAATTTACGGTTGCTGTGGGATAGATATGTTTTTGTTTTTCTAGAGGCGAACCCGAGCGAAGCGAGAGTGAGCCGCTAGTCTTTACTAGATTAATTTCTTATTGATATAACTTCTTATTAAGTATGTAATTTAAATGAATGTTATTATAGTCTTAGATAGTTTCTGCCACGCGCTACTGCAACAGTTTTTATCGTTCGGACATGTATTGACGCATACCACGTGTACTATGTACCACGTGTTTATGCTACTATTCCCAATGTTGCCATAGAGCTTGTTTACGATTTACTATCTTTAGAGAGTAAGGGTTTATTATACATCACGATAAATATCTAAATCTATACACGCTGACATATGTGTTTGGCTTTATGCTTAGTTATATGGTAATCCGGTCTCCGTTTATATTACCTATTCCTTAGTGTTAGAGCCTCTGTTAAAGTTGCTACGTCTGCGCAGCGCCTAACATCCATTATGTAAATATATACATATACAGTGTTAACATGAGGTGTTCTATTAGATTCGTCGCCTGTCAGTATGAGCCGCGCGGCGGCGCACGACGAGGCGGCGGCGGGCAGCGCGCTCTCCACGGAGTCGGTGGGCGTGCTCGCGCTCGGCGACGACCAGATACAGCTGCAGGTCGACGAGCAGGTGCGTTCTCCTGCTTCAATGAAATTGTACTATACGTATAAACTATGTTAAAATACGTTTGTTTTGACGTGTATAATTCGTTTATTGTAACAGTATCGTTGAGTCGAGTTTTCTACTCTAGTCTGAAATTTTGGTGAATCAATTGACTCGACGTAGTGCATGTCCATATGGGCTTAACATTTTATAAATAAATTCAAATTTGAATGGCTGATTCCATTTAAAAAGCATAAATTGTAATCTTGTGGGATTTGCAGAAAAATACTGAAGGATTAGTGTACTTAGTGCTCGAGCGAGGCGCGGACGATCCGCTAATCGGTAATATAGGCTGTTCGCCCATACCATACCTAGGCAGCGTTTACATAAATACTACAACACAAAGTATCAGCGTTCACAGGTATGACGAGACCGTCAGAACAAACAATGTACAGTAACCGTGGTCGCGCCCGCAGGAGCTGGCGCTGCGCGAGCGCGAGGCGGCGCTGCGCGGCTGGCGCGAGCTGCAGGCCGAGCTGCGCGCGCTGCACGACGCCTGGCAGCACGTGCAGGCCGCCGCGCTGGCGCACGCCCAGCACGTACGTACCGCGCTGCCGACGCCATCGTTTCGTATCGGTTCCTGCGCTGTCAGGAGTCGTATACAAATAATAAATAATTTTGCCAAAGTCAATCTAACTTTCATATCTTGAACTGAGGGAATGAAATATTTACATTTTATTAAAATTTCCATCGAATCGAGCCATACATGATGTTGGCGAATGGGGATTGCGGGAAAATGCACACATCATTTTATAATCCTTTGAATGGTTTCGTTTTGGATTACTGTAATTATTAATTACTTTCTAACTTCAAAGGCTAACGAAGAATTCGCTGACTTCAAAATCACTTTTAATATAATAATTTATTTACCTTTTTTGTTGAAATTAAAAGGGATCGTTATTCACTATCCATTTAAGCTATTCGAAACGGAATGATTAAAACCGGTTCTCAACGGGAAAGGTAGATATATTAACATACACAAAATAACATGCATGAGTTCCTCCTTATTTACAATTAGATTTGTGTCAAAATGAAAATAAATAATATATATATATATATATATATATATATATATATATATATATATATAAGTGAAGATAAATCAGCAGCATATGTGGCAGGTGTCCGCCGTGTCGGCCAGCGCGGAGGCGGCGGCCGACGACGTGCGCGGCGCGCGCCGGCACCTGCGCGCGGCCGAGCGGTGAGTGTTGTGTGTGGTTAAGACATGCCTATTGGCCGCATGTCATTTGGAATGATACAAGTGAACGAGTTATTCTTACTAGTTTTATAATAATTGCCCTCTTTATTTATATGTACGTATTACGAACATTTTTAAGGTTCCGTAGCCAAAAGGCAAAAATATGATCCTATAGTTTCGTAATATTCGTCTGTTCGTATGTCACAGCGGATTTATTCGAAGACTAGAAGCTATATAGCTGAAAGATCGGTAGATGTCTCATGTTAACCGCTAGACAATTCGTTAGACAAAAATGTTGGTGTTGTGGGACACCCAGTAGGAAGGAACTTCCTTTAGCTCATACAGTAGATCATAAAAATTGTAGCATAAATATCGAGTAACGTATATTGATCATGTTAAAGCTCATCGAAGAAAGGCCTACACAGAGTGCATCGAAGAAAGGCCTACACAGAGTGCACATGAATTTCTTACAATATAACTCCTGAACACGTATGCTCGTCTGGTACTTGTGATGACATCTGCTGCTCTTAGTAAATAATAAAAAGTGTCGAGGCGGTGGAAATATTCTATTAGTTTCCGTCTAGGTCTCATTCTCCAAGTGTGCCGAGTGACGTGCGATAAGGAATTTCATTCCAATCATAAAAGGAAAAAACTTAAAAAAAAAAAAAACCGACTTCCAGGCACTGAAAAGTAAAAAATAACTAAACAGGGGTTTTCATTTAGAATAGATACTTAATCAGATATTTTCGAAGTCGGTGTGCTTTGATTTGTTTTGGCTGGCACCGACTTCGAAAATATCTGATTAAGTATCTATTCTAAATGAAAACCCCTGTTTAGTTATTTTTTACTTTTCAGTGCCTGGAAGTCGGTTTTTTTTTTTAAGTTTTTATTTTTCCATTTTTAGTGTAGACGTAATAAGCAGGTAATTTGTAATTTATAAGAAGAAAGATTTTTATTAATAAAAACATATTTGATTTAGCCATTTATTTAAAAACCGCTTGACCGATTTCGATAAAATGTATATGGGACCACCGGGGAAGAATACCCTTTGAAACAAAAAAAGAATTTTCCAAATCGGTTCAGCCGTCTTCGAGTAATCCGTGAACATACATAAAAAAAAAAGGAAGAAAAAAGATTCCAACGAATTGAGAACCTCCTCCTTTTTGGAAGTCGGTTAAAAAAATATCGATCGAGTGCTGGTTTGACTCGCACACCGATATTCTACGATATTCATTTTTTGACGGCATAAATATTTTTGTATTTCATAGCATTATTATGAGAAGCAAAGTTAATTTTGTTTCTGATAGTAATATCACAGTCTATAAAACAATACAGTCATCCAACGAAGCCGTCTAGACAGGGCAATCGTGCGGGGTGTGAGGGGTGAGACGCGGGAAGGCGAGCCCGAGCTGCATACATTTCTGCCGCCCGAATTAGTTAGTAGCTCGGGACACGACTTTAAGGGCTGTCGCATGTTTGTTGAATAAGTGTTTACATAGAAATCCGCGGATGTGTTTAATAATGGCGCGGATTCTCGGGGTGTTGATTACGAAAATGACATCCATTTTCAAATCCAAGATCGCCGACATCTTTTTTTTTCAACAATAACATGGGCATCATTTTCGCGGTTTTTTGGGGTGCTGATTACGAAAATGACATCCACTTTCGAATCTAAGATGGCGCACATTTGTTTTTTTTCTCAATAATGACATGGGTGTTATTATCGAGGTTTCTCAGGGTGCTGATTACGAAAATAACACCCATTTTCAAATCCAAGATGGCGGACATCCGATTTTTTCTCAATAATGATATGGGTATCATTTTCGAGGTTTCTTAGGGTGCTGATTAAGAAAATGACATCCATTTTCAAATCCAAGATGGCCGACATTTTTTTTTTCACAATGACATGGGCGTCATTTTCGCGGTTCCTTGGCGTGCTGATTACGAAAATGGCATCTATTTTCAAATCCAAGATGGCGGACATCTGTTTTTTCAAAAATTCTATCGGTGTCATTTGCAAGGTTTCTAGAGAGTGCTGATTACGAAAACGACATCCATTTTCAATCCTAAGATAGCGGACATTAATTTGCTAGTAAAATGATATCCTCTCATTTGTGATGCCCACTTATGAAGCTTTATGTCAAAAATGCAGCTTCGTGTAGGGTGGTTTTAAACAACCCCTAAAACTTTCTCGCGGGTGTTTAAAATGACGACATCTGTAAAGTTTTGTATGGGAGCTATAGTAACTTATATCGTTGGAATCGTTATGAAATAACCTAACACATTTAAAAAACCACAATAAAAACTGCCTTACAATGTATTAGTAAATAGACCTGGAAGTCAGGGAACCCGATGTTACTCAAAAATCTACCTAAAAACCTTTATAACTTAAAAATAAAACCATTATTTCAAATTTTTGTTTTTTTATTTCATAAGAACTGTATTATCTCACATTAATAAACAAAAAGAATACACCTCTCCATATATTTTTTTCACCACACAAGCTTTAGAAAATTTCACCCTTTTTTTTCACCCGCGCGAGTGAAATAAAATAATAAAATCCTTTACTTTTCAATATCGAAAACACTGTAGGTCAAGTGGCTTAGGGTAATAACTTTTTATGTAATACGATCCACATACTTGTTACAGACAGAGTTTCAAGTGTTTGAAGTGTTTAGTTTACAATAAATCAAACTACAAGCCAAGCACTTGAAATTAAAAACAAAAAAAAAAGGTCTCTCAAATGTTCGCAATAATTGAAAAATTCTTTGCATTTATTTTAAACACTAATTGACCTCCTAAAATATGATTATAATGACAATGTTTTAAGCACAACGATAATATTATACGCTTCCATATTGAAATATTTCTAAAGTAAACAAATAGAATACCCCATCTGTGTAGACATCTTTTAAAATATGGTATTTTTTTATTACAATAATACGAATTATTTTTACATTTGTTTTTAAATTAAATGTTTCGTAAAGATCATAAAAATAATAGACTACGTGTATAATATATTATATATAACATATATAATACACAATGTTTATAATAAAGTTAACAAAAAATATCGACGAGAATGACGCCATTTTGCCGCGAATAATAGCGGCGATGTTTGTTAAAACCACTATTTCTATACAAAATCTTATTCAATTGTCCTAATCATGTAATTAATATTGATCTTTACTTACTTAGTCATAATGTAAATCCATTTTACGATCACTTTCACTCCACACACAATAGATATTATCACAAAAAGAACACGCGAACAATGCACACGGCTCGCGCGTTTCGACGAAACCGAGGGGCGACTTTGTATAGATTATATCTCAATAATAGTGTATTTTATAAACTTTGTCTTCAGTCTTATGCTATGCTTATTTATTTGAGTATACTGTGTGAAAATTAGAGCGATACAAATAAGATTTGAAAAATGTTATTCACTTACATAGAGGATGCGGAATTTGAATGATAAGCGTGCTTAATATGCACGAACTTTTGACGTTTATTTTGACACACTGCTTCAGAAGCACAGTCTAACACATGAGAGGATATGGGTGTTGGAATCTAAGCTTATAGTTATATTTTTTTATTATTTCATTTACGAGTATAAGACTATATTATATCAAGCAAATAGAAATTTCAAATCCAGTAAATCTAGAATCCGAAAATATTGTCCGTTGCCCATTTATAATTGGTGATTTGGAAATTTATTAATTATATTATATTATATAAAACTAACTTTGCTAAAAAATTAAAAATAATGATAAATATATAAAACTAAATCCAATTTATCTTATGTAATATAATTTGCTAGATTTAATTTATTTTTATGATAGCTAAATTTATTTCATTCTAATTATCTAGTTATTCATTAAATTAATTATAATGTTACATAAAAATGATTAAGCTAATCAAATCAAATATTTGTTAAACCAATTGTATATTTTATTTTTATACGAAACATTGTAAAACTCTATTTGAATTTGCCTCCGCGAAATGCCTTTTTGTATTCATTGCTATGAAGAACTTCGATAAATAATATTATTATATTTTAATTAAATTATAAAGCAAACTGTGACAACCCTGCGTACTGCGGAGTACGCCACGCGGTGTCGGCTTTTACTCAAACATCAAAGGCGTTAGCTCACTGTTATGTTTTTATACACTGTGGTAATATTATGAAATGCAGGCATATTTTTGTCGTCAATAAAATGAATATTTTAGATGTGAAAATTATTTATTATACTTTTAATGTAACTTAGTATGTCGAAATATGATATACGAAATGGGAAGAACATAATAATTATACTACGGGATTTAACGCGTAAATAAGTGGCTATATATGTATATACCTTGTTCCTGACGTTTCGACTGGGTTGCACCAGCCGTGGTCACGGGCAGACTGGCGGTGTACGGCATCCCCTGCTAGGCTGCTACGATCGGAGATGTTTTTCGCAGACACCCTCACACTTTATCTTCACAATTTATAATAGCTGCTACACACGACACTGATATTATCCACCGGTGTGTTGGAAGGACAACCGCGATACTTTAACTTTTCTATCATTGGACTCCACGCACACGACAACTTGTATCCATTTTCACGATTGACACACACGATACACCGCCAGTCTGCCCGTGACCACGGCTGGTGCAACCCAGTCGAAACGTCGGGAACAAGGTATATAGCCACTTATTTACGCGTTAAGTCCCGTAATATAGTTATTATATAAATATGGAACGCGATAGTTTAAAAAGTTATATGGGAAGAATAATTTCACACTAAGGAACCCGCGGAGAGTCGGACTCGCATTTGTCTGATTTTTATTTATGTAGATTTACCTATAGTAAGAAGTCGATAGTCGTATATCTATCGCTTCGAGTCCTACTCTGACCGGTCGCAGGCTGCGCGTGGGGCTGTACGGCGCGGGCGGCGCGGCGGCGGGCGCGCTGGCGGGCGGCCCGCTGGGCCTCGTGCTGGGCGCCAAGGCCGGCGCCGCCGCCGCGCTGGCGGGCTCCGCGCTCGGCTACCTCGCCGCGCGCCTGCTGGGCCGCCGCCGCGCGCGGGCGCTCGACGCGACCGCCGCGGCCGACGCGGCCGACGCGACCGCCGCGGCCGACGCGACCGCCGCGACCGCCGCGACCGCCGCGACCGCCGCGACCGCCGCGACCGCCGCGACCGCCGCGACCGACGCGACCGACGGCAAGAAGGAGCGCTGACCCCGTGTGCGGATACGACTTCCCTTCTGGTAATTAAAACAATCTCACATTTAGATGCAAGTATCGATACGCGACGTGAGCATACACAATACACACACCTTCCATTTTATTCGTATTTAATATTACTTTTATTTAGATAATAATATCGGCATCGATCGTGACCTATATTTATTGATTTTGTTCGAACCGTTCTATTTATGTTTGTTTTATCGCTTTATTTTGATAAAGACACTTACAAAATGTAATTTTATTACAGCGTGTACGCCACATATCGACAGCCATAAAAGTTTTATTGGAACTCGGCTCCGCACAACGCTCCCGATTGAAGTAGTTTCTCTATATTTGCTCTGGGCACCTGTAAAATATTTTTTTAACAAGTAGATAGTATAATTTGACATGTACATAAAATATATCTGTAAATTATTTATTTAAGGTGTATGTAATTTAGTAATGACATATGTATATACAAGGCTCGGAACCGGTTTGCGTAATACCGGTTAAAAAACCGGTTAATAACGGTTTCGTTTAACGGTTTCGAACAGTTTGGAACCGGTTTTATAATAACGGTTAAAAAAGGGTTAATAACGGTTTCGCGTAAAGGTTTTGTTGAGAACGAAACCCTTTATCATTTCGTTCTATAACCGAAATAAACCGGTTCATATAAACACGGTGGATATTTTAAGACCTATGTAAACATGTCCAAACTTGTATTTCGGCCCCACGCGTTTCGCGTTTGTTGCAGTTGACTGGGTTGTTTGTTGCGAGTAGAGTACTAGCAATTAGCATATTAGTCCAATCGGAATCCGGTTTGGGAACAAAGAAATTAAAACCTGAAGTTTTATAGTTTTTAAACATTAGCAAGTATACAAGGAATAGAAAGTCGTAAAATGCCCCCGATGTCCAGCTACCCCCGAAAAATGGGGGGGCGCAAAGCGTTGAAAAACAATTTTTTTTCAATTTCCGGCTTACTGTGACGTTCTATCGAAAAATGTTTTCTACAAAAGTTGTAGGTGTAGTAAAATCTACAAATTTTATACATGACACTTTTTACATTAACCTCATAGTTTTCGAGATATTTGCAAAAAACTCGGTTTTTAATTTTTTATTGGTTTTTTTATTTTAAATTTCTACAGTAATCTTTTAATTTTCGTAAAACTAGGGCAGTGTAATTTTCTAAATACATATAATAATAATAATGAAAAAATGAAAATGAAATATTTAGCCATTTCCGAAAAAAAATATGTTTTATGGTTTATTATCTCCAAATTTAAGTGAATGTTTACACTTAAAAATTTTTTGCTCAATTTTCAGAAAGGGCTCTATTTTTTTTTATCATGTACTCTACTTTTTGAACAAATAAAAACATTTTATGGTCAGCCTGTAAAAACATCCTTAAAAATGGAATTTTTTTTTTAATTATCATTGAAAAAGAAACTTAAAAAATGAAAAAAAAAAATTAAAATTATTTAAAATTGATTAAAAAATTATTTTGATTTTTAAACAACATCCTTTTATCTAGTGTGCGTTGACGATAAAAAAGAAAATAATTCTTTTTCATTGAATGTCGAATGACTCAGGAAAAAATTGACGTAAACATATTTTTTTCATTTTTACATTTTTTTATGACTTTCTAACAAAATTATGACTAAATTTTGTAAATATCAACTTAATTTTTTTTAATTTTATTTTTAATTAATGAATAAACAAGGTAAGACTGAACGAATTTTATTTCTTTCTGTTATTACCTAATAAATCTAATTAAAATCTAATGTTTTAGAAAAAATAATAAATTTAACTCCAAAAACGATCAAAAATTAACAAAATATTGATGTATTCGAAAAAATAGTAACATAGGGTAGGTCCGGAAGAGACGCCTATAAGGGAGAGACGCCCGATAAATTTAAAAATTAAATTAATTAATTTTGCGTGATTCGGAACGCTTCCATAATACGTCAGTCGACAGTCAATGTCAGTGTGGAAGTTTTTACACAAAGACATATTACTTATAATTAATATTTTGGTGTTAATTTGTAAAATAAGGTAAGTGTAGTTAACTTATACGTTAGAATATAACCTTTGAGATAGTTTGCAGTAATTTTTTTCCTAAATTCTTCAGTTAGATAGTATTAAATTGTTTCATAATGTAACATTATGATATTATTTTGTTAACAATTCACCATTTTGTATTGTAAATGCTTTAGGCTGTGTTCAGAGGTGAAAGGCATCTCTCCCTAATGATCAGGGGAGATGCCCAATGATATTTCGGGGTTAGATGCCCAGTATATTAATTAGTCCCCCCCCCCCCAACGTGTGTTCACCTGGTTGTGGTGGGGGAGCTCCTCCGGACGCTAATTAAGGCAGTGGTAGCCCAGTGGTAACGCGCTCGCTTGGAAAAGCAAGTGAAGCGAGATCCCGGGTCTCGCACTTCTGATATTTTCATGTGCGAATCATTTGTAACATGATTACCACTTGGCTTACGGTGAAGGAAAACATCGTGAGGAAACCTGTATGTCTGAGAGAACCTAGCAAATTTTCGAAAGATATATTATGTCCGCCAACCCGCACTTGGCCAGCGTGGTGGATTGGCCTAATCCCCCTTGTATTGAAGGGAGGCTCGTGGCAGTGGAGGCAATAGAACGTTAAAAAGGGCTGAATACCCATTGGGAGGTGGCCCACTTTGGTGGGCGCTGTATCATGCGGGTTGCTCCTGGTACTTCTCTGACGGCAGAGTGGACCGTGGGAGCAACCTCATGGTTGTTGTAGTCTGCTTTGGCAGACCTGCCGTCGGGGTGCCCCATTAAGACGGGGGAGGTTTCGTTGAGTTTTAGTGGGCAGTACTGGCTTTTCTAGCCGGTGAGTCCCACATAACCATCTGTGCATCTAAATGTAGTATGCATAAATGCATAAAAAGAAGAATATTTGCGTCAATACGCAAAGTAAAAATACATATAAACTGCCCTCACACTTGTGGAGAGTATTATGACGCCACTAAGAAGAAATGCGACAGATTATAGTGTGCTCATAGTGGTTTCATGAAAACTGCAGTGAAGATTCAGTGGAATGCCTAAAGTGTAACGTCTGATTATGCACTAATTACTCGTGGGCATCTATCCCTGACATCTATAGGCAGCTAACCCACACGTCTGGGTGAGATGCCTATTTTCTATTATTTAAAAAAAAAACCTTTTTTAATCTAAAATATATTGCACAACAGTTCCAAATTTAATCTGAATGACATAAGTAAATATTGAATTAAAATAAACTATGCTTATTTTATGTATTATCTTACACATATAATTGATATTCCCCCGGACTTACCTTATATAGATTGTATGGGGAAAAATACAAAAAAAAAATGGTATATTTTACGTGACTTCCAATTTCATTTTTTTTTATGACTCGTCAAATTGTTAGTTTGGAATGTTTACGACGAAATTGTATAAATAATAAGCGTCAAATTAAAATCTTAAGTATACCGTTTTTTTCGTTTTTTCCCGCAAATTACATTGGTATAGTCAGTTTATAAAAAATTGTTTAAAAAAGTACACTTTTTCAATGATTATTAAAAATTTTGTTTACAAAGTAAAAAGTGTTTTCACATTACGACCATATATATGTTTTTATTTTTTCTAAAAGCATAGTTCAAGACGAAAAAATGAGCCCTATTTGAAAATCGAACGAATTTTTTTTTATGTAAACGTCACTTAAAGTTGGGGGTGATTTTTAGCCTCCCGAGACCATGAAACATTTTCTCAGAAACAAAGTATTTCAATTTCAAAAAAAATTGCTAAGTATATGTATTTCGAAGATTACATTCCCCTAGTTTCATGAAAATCAAAAGATTATTGCAGAAATTAAAAATAAAAAAAAACAAGAAAAAAATTAAAAACCGAGTTTTTTGCAAATATCTCGAAAACTTTGAGGTTATTATAAAGTGCCATCTATAAAAGTTGTAGATGTTTACTAGACCTACAACTTTTGTAGAAAACATTTTTCGATAGCACATCACAGTTAGCCGGAAATTGAAAAAAAAAAACTATTTTTCAACGCTCTGCATCCCCCTCCATTCCATCCCTCGATTTCTCGAGGGTAGCTGACATCGGGGACATTTTACGAATTTCTATTCTTTATATACCTGCTAACATTTAAAAAACATAAAATTTCAGGTTTTAATTTGTTTGTTCGCAAACCGGATTATGATTGGACTAATATAAAAAAAAAAAAAATTTTGCGAAATCTGTACATGAAACATTTTATGTACAGAATATAGACCCCAAAATAATGGTTATTAAAATTTTTGTCCGTCCGTGTGTGCGCGTTTCACGCAAATAGTACTAGACCGATTTTAATTAAATTTTGTGTAGTGATAACTTATTACTATAAAATGCGCTAAATAACCGCTTTACCGGCCTGCACTAGAAAATTCGTTGTCTGTATATGAAAATAATTTTTATAATTATTAGGGACGAACCCGGGCGAAGCGAAGGTGAGTCGCTATTAATATATAAATAAAAAAATGCCGAGTTGTTGCCTTGCCTTTAGATGTAGGTGTATTTAACGCTAAATAAAATATAATTATTAAATTTATTATTATTATTAGATAAGAACATTTTATTATCTGGGACATTTATTTAAAAGGTGTGCTGTACAAATCTAATAAAATAATATTACTACTTACTCATTTTAAAAGTTGAATTCTTTCTTTTTATTATTACTACGATAGCTACAAAGTATACTTGTGAATGTGCACTTCCGCACCCAACTGAGCCTCTATTCTGCTTTGGGCTGCACATCAAAGTAAGAACTTTGTAACCTAATTAATACAGGTTAATAACCGGTTAAATAACCCTAACCGTAAAGAGAGTTTTTTTTGAACTTAATGCTCTTCATACCGGTTTATTAAGAACGTAAACGAAATATTAAGTTCTTAGGTATTTAAGGCTTTACCGGTTCGGAAATTTAACCGGTTTCCGAGCCTTGTGTATATATATGTAGAATATCAAAATGTGTCAAATGTATGTATTTGTAGAGTACTAAGTACCAACTACAGCGCTGTGATAGAACGTAGCCTTGCGCGTCGCGACATCCTTGTAGCAAATTTTTCAATTTTTTTTTTCAAAAAATATGTAAAAAAAGGATTATACATTTACATTATCTCATAAATCGCATTTTATAAAAAGAGTATGATTTTAAAGTGTTTGCTTGTTTGCGAACATGTTTCTCATTTTATCACGATTCTTCATCCTAGATGTGCTATATGACATGCATACACACGATATGCACACGAGTATTTACATTTTAACCAGGATATTGTACAAGGATTCTAGTCGAAGATAAAATGATTCTTTAAATATTATAATTGAGTAGTTTTATTATCTATAACAGGAACACAATGGTTATAAATAAGAAATATTTTTAAAATAAAGGAGTCTGCCCACTACCCCGTCTCATACCATGACCGTGCTAGGAGCGTGTCAGGCAAAAAAATATTCTTTGTATTGAAATGTATGAGACTCTGCCCACTAGACCGTTCCGTCACCGACCGGCACCGTCGCGTGCCGTGCACGGAACGTTAACAATTGTCATCGAGAATATTTTACCGGTGACGGTACGCTGCGTGCCTGGCACGCGACGTTACGGGACCGGTGCGCGGAGGCGGCGCAATGGTGAGCATACACAACACTAAAACCGTTATGTACGGGTATGATACGTTGTTGATACGTTCTAGTGGGCATAGTAGTCCGTGCCATGCTCGTTTCCGTGCCTGATACGTTCATAGCACGGTCATGGTATGAGACGGTGTAGTGGGCAGACTCCTTAAATACGAAAATATTTGATGCGACCAATAAAGTTGTGTACACACAAAATTTACATTTCAGTGGCAGACGGGGGTTAGTGCAATAAATAAAGAATTTGACAATATTTTGTTCAGTATAATGCAGATTATTTCGTATTATAAGTATGTTTTTACATACGCATTGTAGAGGGGCGGGCGATTCAGGAAGAGGTTTTTTAGACGTGACACCGTCATTGACATGTTAGCTGTGCCACTGATTGGCGGGGAAGTAGTCTTGTGTAGTTCGCGAATGAACTAGTTCGAAAGAGCGCTCCCACAGATGAAGTATGCGAACTAGTTCTCAGGTCTCTCGCTTTTTAGTTTCTTAGTTCGTTTTCGATCGTAAGGATGTATGGATGTTATATATTAGTAATCTGTGTTACGGATCTTTTTTCAGAACACAGTAGGTACTTTTTATATGTACTTTATTTGTTAATGCGGATAAACTTTTTCAATTTGTAATAACCGAAAAAATAAATACGTGTTTCGTTGGAAGGAATTGTAACAACTAACATGAAAGATAAGAAATTTATAATAAATAGCTGTTGTTGATCAAATATAGTCGGAATTTTGTCGGTTTTTTTTTTTTGCTCGCCACCTTGAATCACAATAAAAGCGTGGCAGTATATGATTATGTTCGCAAATTACGAGTATAATAGGGACTGAGGGCATTCAGTGTAGTTAACAGGTCTGTAATGAAGTACTGGAAGGGTTAAAGTAGTAAAGTCGAGAAACGAACTAACGAACTAAAAGACCGACTAGTTCGCTAAGGAGTTGCGAACTAAATTGACCGCTCCCAATCGCGAACTATTATGCCCAACTCTACGGGGAAGAGTACCTACACTGGTTAGTCACAGAACTAAGTTCGACAAATAATCCCACTACTTTGTCTGTCCAGTCTGTAATGTGTTGAATTTAGTTTCGAAAACAGGGGTAATGTAATCATAGCCAATATCTGAAAACTGTTAGATATTAAGGAAATTGGAAAATTATGAATTTTGTGTTAAATTGCATACTCATATTGATTAAAATTTGTTAAATTCATCATCCATGATTGTAACATTTTGTGATCATTTTGTAATTCATAATATTGAGGTATACCTCAATATGCTCGTCGGCGCAGTGTGAATGATATCATAGTTTATTAATTTTATATATAAAATATATAGGCTAACATTATGACAATATATTGTACAAAAATAAAATTTTTTAAAACTTTAAATTGCTTTATTTTGTTGCCTTAACTTTCTCTACATATCTACATAAAGCACAAATTACACAAGCAGTAATCCCGACCCCAGTGGAAAAAATGATCAAGAACAAAATAAATCCGCGAGAACATCCAAAAAGATAGTTTTATTTAAAACTAGCAGAAGTGTGCCTATACAGAGTTAGATAATGAAAAACTAAAATAAGCAGAATTTATTTTCGGAACGTTTGATGAGGAGCTTTCAATATAAGAAGTCACATACAGTTCGTATGTTCAATAATTTTAATTCCAAAAATTATTTTTAAACTATTCAAACAAATAATTTGCTATACCTACAAAAATTCTGATGGTACCTATATGTATTTTGTGTGTTATTGATGTTAACGTTCCGAAATTCAAAAATAACATCTTTAATCTGTGGAAAAGCTCCCACAGATATTTAATAATCTGTGCATGAAAAATATGGCCGATTTGATTTGTGATGTCGATGTCGGTGGAAGTGAAGCGTTATTTTGTGATATCTTAGTTATTTAGTTAGTAGATAATCATAAAATAATTATAAAGTGTTATGAAGTGAAAGCTTTTATTGTTATTCTATATGAAGTTGAAAACTGTCATATATCATTATATATGTGTAACGTCCTCAGTAATTGTGAAGAGTTGATGAGTTTGTGATCGTTTGGGATTCTGGTACGAGGTGCGATGTCTTTTCCACCTCGACCGCCTCTCGTGCCTTACGGGATACCACCGGGAGTTGTCACGATGCCTATGGCTACACATGTATGTGGCACAGCTCTTGTAAAACAATATTTTACATTTAACCTCTTATTAAATCATATTGCGGTTTATAGCCGTGATAAACGTTAGACTATTTAAAAAAATATATTTAAGTATGAAGATACTTCAGCATTTCTAGCCAATTCAACAAAAAGATCAGTAATGAAGTAGATGAATATTTCTTGTATTTTATTAATTTTGAAGTGTTTAGACAATTTCTTACAAAAATAGGGATAATGTACAGTTAGTTCTACAAGAAATCGTTTTGTAATTACAATAAAAGTTACTAAGATAAACAAATTACTTATATACTAAATTGATACAAAGCTTTGCACATTATTTAATAAATAATACAAATTAAACTAATGCCCCATACCATATGTGACAAAATTCACAAATTTAAATTAGTTATACTATATCATGATAATCTTTTATGTAGGTAATGGTAGGTGCATATGGGGGTGGTACTGTAGGCACAGGGCGTTCTGCGCTATTGCCTGCCCCTGCACAGCCCACACCCGGAGGCAAAACAGCACAGAGGACACCATCACGTCCTGCTAATGGAGCCAAAGATACAGATGGAACTCCAGTTACTGTTTTTATAGGTAAATAATTATGCATAAAATTTATTAGTAGTAGTATACCATTTCAATTATGATATACTCATCAATTGAAATTATATTTTTACAGGGAACATATCAAGCCGTGCTCCAGATGCCATGATCCGTGCAATACTTGGTACCTGTGGGCCTGTAGTCAGTTGGAAGCGAGTCAGTACATTTGGCTTTTGTGAGTTTGCGGGTCCGGAGGCAGCACTACGTTGTGTCAGGCTTTTACATGAACGCCCCTTAGCAGATAAAAAATTATTAGCCCGCACTGATGGAAAGATGCAGGCACTTGTCGATTCATATAAAAGTAAGTTGTTTTAAGACTTATATGTGGAATACACCATACATATATTTTAAACCAATTCAATTAAAAAAATCGACTTTAAAAACACACTAAAATGTAAAAAAATGTGCTTTGATTTGGTTGGTTGGTTGGTTGAAGAAGGTGTGCTTTGATTTGTATATGCTGGCACTGATTTTGAAAATATTTGATTAGGTATTCATAGTAAATGAAAACTATCAATCAGTTATTTTTTACTTTTTAGTATTTTTTTTTAAGTTTTTTATTTTTTATTTTTGTAGACCTAGTAGTAGCAAAGTAAGTAGAAAGTATTTTAATAAAATATTCACTTATGACATTTAAGTTAGTGATGCCAATTTTTATGAGTATTGACAAACTAAAGTTCACTTTTATTAGTAACACTAAAAATCAGGCTCCAAAATACAATTCTAACATATTGAGCTTGACAAATCAAACAAAATAAGCCCAAACTCGTAAGTATCTACTATTAGCCGTTGAAGAGTTCCACCTATCTTCTACCTTCTGGCTATACCATCAGATCAGGTCGACAATATGAATCCCTGCATTATCAACGGAAACACTTGCAAAGTTAATATGACCATTAGAAGTAGGTTAAATTTTCATTAGTTATTTTTCCATCGTTAGGGTGGTATATATTTTTTTCAAATTTAAATGGGGCCAATCTGGAAGTATACACTTTCAAAGAAAACAAAAATTATCCAGTTTAGTGATTTGGCGATAAATTTTCATATCAGTATCATCAAGTCATTGATATAAATATGAAAAATCATAAAGGGCCTAAAATAGATGCCTGTGGAATAGTAGTGGTGATATATAAGGTTGTCGGAAAAGTTCGCGGCCTTTTTGTAGTAAAAATAATAAAGATTTTTTTCATTTAGATGAAATATTTATTGATTGAAGTAATGTCCACTTAATTCGACAATTGTTCGCCATTTTTCTGGCAGAACCATTATTCCGTGGCTATAAAATTTTTGGGGTGTCTGAGCGAAAAATTGGTTTAAATAATTTATACAGTTTGTCCTTGAATGTAATTTAACTCCGTTTAAAGAGTTTTGTGAAGAACGGAATAAATGATAAACGAAGGTGCTATGTCTGAACTGTTTGGATGATGCAGTTAAAACTCATAATATGCAATGCCTTTCAGTCCCATCATACACACAACATGATTTTGTTTGGTGTGAGGTCAGGCTATGAGATTATTTGCGATGGCTCACCTCACTTAGACCAAGATAATTTTCGAACATTGTTATCGTAAATGATCCACTTCTCATCTCCTGTTACCAATCTTTTTAGAAACGGATCGATTTCATTTCGCTTGAGCAATGTTTTGCAGGTGGAAATCCTGTTCACCAAGTTTCTGTCATTCAAAACGTGTGTCGATGATTTTCTTTTTTTTTCAATAATTGGTCTAAGAGCCGGATACACCACGATCTTCACCGATTTGTTGATCAGATGGAACAATTTTTTATAAAGTTTCAATAATAGATACGTCTAAAATAGCTTGCCTATCCAAATCCTGAGCAAGCTATTTTAAATTAATTAATATATTTTATTTTTTATATTTCACCGTTCTGTTAATCAGCCGAATTTTATTTTACAAATTTTAATTTAAGATTTGAATATCCAAAAATAACAACTGTTTGTTTATAGTTTTAAGTTTTCACTTCTGTCGGCAGTCCTTATGACTGCTTTTTTTCATTCAGAATGTCAGCTGTCAAAAAATATATTATTTTTCCGCCTGTGTTCTGTTCTGTGTGTGTTCAAAAAGTCCGCGAACTTTTCCGACTACCTGTTATTTATAAAGTCGTTTTCGTCTTTTTAGTTCGCTTTTAACGCAGGTATAGTGAGATGTGTGTGTCTGTGTGTCACAGCGGAGCAGCGCTCGCGCATGGCGGAGGGCGGCGCGGGCGCGGGCGCGGGCGCGGGCGGCGCGGCGGCGGGCGAGGCGGAGGGCGGCGAGGCGTGGCTGGACGCGGCGCAGCGCGCGCTGGACGAGGCGGCGGAGCGGCGCCTGCAGCAGCTCTACCGCGACTACCAGGACGACATCAACAACTACGAGATACTGCAGAAAGGTACATCCACTACACCACTACACTCAGTTAGTCCTATACATACTCGTATGATACGATACATCTATCTACCTTATTTATTCAATTTAAAGAAACGAATAGTTTCTTCTAAAGCTTAATCAAAGTTTCTTTTAATTATTTTTATTAATTATTATTATTGGCTATAGGGATTTAGCAGCTGTTCAAATTTCAACTCTTTTTATTAAGCCCTGAAGCTTACAAAATTTATTTTTGATGAGATTATATTTTAAATAAATAATATTTGATTGTTTACATATATGTATTGTAGTATGTGTGAAAACATAAGTGCACTATCTATTCCTTTTCACTCTTAAAGCCAGGTGGGACGATACTTTACATACATTGTTTTTTCCATTGAGAGTTAATGCGTAGGAGCGACGGCTTTACGTGATGTCTGAAGCACGGGTTGTAACATCGCCAGTTTCCCAACTCTGGACTGCTATTGTAAGCTTCTAAACGAAAAAACTCACGAATTAAACTTGGCCGGACTCGGGATTTGAATTCTGATCCTCACCAGACTTTAGTAACAATAGGAGTTTAGTATTTAAATGTAGAAGTAACACCCATCTGGCTCACTCGCAACATTTGCTTGGCACAGAGGAAGCGATCTCGAAGACGGCGCGCGTGTTGGAGGAGGCTGACATCTCTGAGGAGAAGCGGGATGTCATACACCGTGAGATCGGCAAGTTCCGCGAGAGCATGAAGGTAAAGCACGGAGAGAAGGACTACTCTCCCCCTCCTCCTCCCTCTATCCCTTCCCCTCCCCCTCTCCGTTCATCGGCGACGCACGGCCCCCGCCCGCAAGGATAGATATGTCTCTATTGTTAGTTTCTTATGAATATGTATTATGATTTTATTTGTTGACTTGTGCAATGGGTTTTAATTTGAAGTATAAATATTTTATAACTATACATATTCCTGGTTTGAAATTAAAAGGTTAAGAGATTTTTTTAAATCTTAATCAGAATATTTTGTTGTGGTTTTGGGTCAAATGAAATGTTTTAAAATATAAACTGTTAGAATATGTCAGATGTGTCACAAGTATGTACTTTGTAGGAATTCATGAATGGAGCCTTTTTTAATTCTCTTTCATTATAAAACTAGGTATTTCTATATCGAAACTATAGTACAACGACTTCGTAGCGAGAGGAATGTATCGATATGAATGAATGCGATTGTGTATAGTAGTGGTGGGGCGCGCGGGCACGCGGGGTAGAGCGGGCGGGGCGTGCGCGCTAAGCCTGGCTTTGCGGTAGGTGCGGCGCGCGGCGGGCGCGGGCGAGCCGGGTGAGTGCGTCTCCGCCGCCGCGCCTCCTCGTCGCACTCCCCCCACGCTCCCCCGCCGCCGACCGACGCTGACCGATGCCGATCCGTCAAAATATAATCATACACTGTAATAGAAATATTTTTACGGATTTTTACGTATCTCCATACAAAATACCACCATCATTGTCATCGGTGACATTACATTGCAGTACATCGATGTGTTTTAGATTTTACTACCATTAGTTGTTTGAGGTCGAATTGTTCAAGGTCACACCCACGGTATTCGTCAGCGGGGGAGTTTTCTTAAACATTTAAAAAAAATATTTTTAAAGATTTTGTTAGTTAAATATTTAAATAACAGTGCGACGACGAAGCGTTTCCATTACAGAGGCGGCGGAGTTTATTATTATTTTTACATTGAACTGTTTGCATTTCAAACAAAATTTTTCATTTTTTTTTTATTTACAATATTCTTATTTTATAATATTTAAACCATAACACTTGATTCCTAAGTTAAAACTAACCGCTTTTTCACCGAATGTTTCACTTACTGTACTTATTACGATTGATAACATATAATAGTGCCTGCAACCCACTTGCACTCACGGCGTCCGTAACTGAAGCATTCCCTTCACACTCGTGGTCGCGTCTCCGCGCCACAGTATGGACGCTATATTGATTTCAGTCTCATCCGACGTTGACACACACTCATTAGGAACACCATTATTTTTTAGATTTTTATATATATACATTATTATATATTCATTTGTGAATTTGGTACGCGACTGGTCGAAATTCATCTCACTATCATATCTTATAATTATTTTTAATCTCGGAGGTGTTTAAATATCATGAAAATCGGTTATCAATTAGTGAAAATATCGCGTTATATACGTACTAACACACTTTTGTTCAAGTTTTCGTTAGAAAGACTTCAAACATATAATTTTTTTTTTTAATTTTGGATGCATTTCGACCGGCGCTGCCGTCAGTCGCGAGCTCATATTGTGAGTTGTGAGCGAGCGACTCGCCCCGACCGAGCCCTCCCGCACCGGCGCTCTGCTCCCGAGCGAACACGTATACTTACATATGTTTCGTTTTTGGATAAATTAATGAGGTTGTTATGGTCGATACCATGCTAAATCTAAAACATTTAAAGTTAAACGTAAATTCATATATTTGTAATATCGTAATGATTAATTATTTAAGCTTAAATATCGTCGGTAAGTCGCTTCGTCAGATATATGTTTCGGTTGTCAATAATGTGTGACGATGTGACGTCGAGCGCGTGACGAGGGAGCGCTCGGGCGGGCGCCGCAGGAGCCGCCGCCGCCGCCAGCCGCCGCCGCCGCCGCCAGCCGCCGCCAGCCGCCGCACAAGCGTATGACCCTTGGTTTCGTTGGCCGCGCCCGCCGCTGCACTCGCCGCTCGCCTCGCCGAGGAATCGAACGCCGGCCGACGGGCGGCGAGGACGCGCGAATGCAGCGGCCGGGATGCGGTATATTTTTTTATTAAGTAGTGTCGACTCGACGCAACCCGCGATTGCTACTACACTGTCGACGTGTGTATTGCGATGTCGACACTAGTCTACACGATTTCGTTTTTCCTATAGCTGTGCTCGTGACTTGTTATTTGTATTTGTTTCTACGTTTGCGATACGCTCTTGTTCGCAATCTGTTCGTTTGAATTTCATTTTCCCGAATCTTATCCTATTTCTACGATTAATTAATTGGTAACGTTTAGATGATGGATTTAGTCTAGTTGAGTTTCGAGCGAGAGTGTAGTCGTGAATAGTAAGTAATGAAGCAGGGCTACGAGGTAAGAGGTCACGTGTGAACGTGTGTTGCATTGCGCAGGAGGAAGCCGATGTGGTGGTCCGTCGCAAGCGCGACGACAAGCCCGAGCGGGAGCGGGAGAAAGAGAAAGAGAAAGATAAGGACAGGGACAAGGAGAGGGAGCGAGAGAGAGAGCGGGACAGAGAGCGCGAGCGCGATCGGGACCGCGAGCGGGACAGGGACAAGGACAGACGGCGGAGAAGTCATTCCAGGTGCTCTATACTACCGACAATGTATTATGAAAGCTTTAAGGTGTTCGTTAGGATGTGTAATTAAGCTTCTTTGCTTTCCCGCAGGAGCAAGGATCGACGCGAGGAACGGGAGAAGGAACGGGAACGGGAGCGAGAGGAGCGCGAGAGGGAAAGGGAGCGAGAGCGCGAGCGGGAGAGGGAGAGGGAGCGCGAGAGGGAGAGGTGAGTTTTTGTCGGTTTAGGTTTAGGATCATGTCAATACGAAGATTTCAATATTTTTGAATTTTACTTTTTGATTTTAATAAAAATAATTTTAATCAATTATATTATAGAAATCATACAATCGATATATATATACTATATCACAGTAGATGTCTAAATTAGTCGTAAAAGTAAAGTAATGACGAACTTCATAGGAATCGCTAACAATAGCAAAACTCCTACTTTTTACTGCGAGGCACTTGTTGTCGGGAGACGGCGACGTGACGTAAGTCTGAACATGGATCTATTTTTGGATTTAACTGTAGTGTTAATAAATGTCTAGAGTTGAGATTTAGATTTTAGATGTATGAGTGACGTACACCGTGTACGCGCGTGTCCGCAGGGAGGCGCGCGAGCGCGAGCGGGAGCGCGAGGCGCGCGAGCGGGAGCGCGAGCGCGAGCGGGAGCGGTGAGCATACACACATCATTTGATACTGACATTATTTGTAATCGCATTTTAATATTTTACCATCTTTCCAACAAAAAAATATAGGTATAATAGGGAATATGCGTAATTTTTTTTTACTTTTAAAGTGAAAACTTCTATAGTTTTGATGGGGACTACATTCATGTAAGTCATCGTCGACATGGTCACGTGCCGTGTTAACGCCAACACTAACATTAACTATTAGTAATAATTTAGCTCTTAATGCCCCGCTGCTGGGCACAAGCTTCCCTTTAATGCTGTCCTACACGTGTCTTATAGATTCACTTAGGCATGTAGGTTTCCTAAAGTTGTTTTATTCATCGGAGGGCAAGTGGTTCAATTATGTTGAAAACCATGCAAGACTCGCATTACTTGGTTATCTAAGCGAGCACACTACCACTGGGCTCCGACTGCCTAATCTCATAACATCTCTCCTTATTTCACGGCATCTAATATTAATAGCTTACTTGTTAATGTAATCGTATCTGTTGTTGATATTCAAAATACATTTATGTAAAACATTGCATTTCACAACAAGTGTTTCTTTAGTGTACTTTATTGTATAGCAGTAGCCTTAGGAGTCTGTTATCGCGTCGCGTGAATTGAGTAATTCCATCGATAAAGGCTATAATTTGAGCTCAGTCCTGCCGCGATCTTATGATTACAACTGCGCTTTTCTTATTCTTATTCTTACGATACTAGTATGCAGTGAAATATGTTTGAATAAATTCATTATGTCTGTAAAAAATCAAAGGGAAATGCAAATTTTCGTGTATATAAAATATGAAATAATTAAACATGACTAAGAAAACTGTGTTGGTGCTACACCCCTACATCCGGACACGCCATGAGATAGCCGAGGCCGCGCGCGTCGCAGGGCTCGGGTATGGGTTGTTGGCTTTGTGATATTGTATAAACCGCACGACGCATATTTTGATTACTGTTGTGGAGGTCCGAGTTAATTGACAACATTCGACCTTCTTGAGTTATTCTTTATTACTGCCGTAATTGATGGGGAGCACATTCTTACATTATTGAACTGTTGAAGTATTTTGAATTCCTATGTTTTCAATAAAAGTAAAAACACAAATCGGTTCGTATGATAGTTAAAAATATATTAAGAAAAATATATACGAATAACCTATTTGTGCGTCGGTTAATTAGATGATGACAGATGTTGCAGTGTCGTAACAGATGTGTTTCAACTGGGAAGTATCGAAATGATGGTATCGTTTGTATGGTGACAGAGAGCGCGAGCGCGAGCGCGATCGCGACCGCGAGCGGTCCCGCGAGCGCGAGCGAGACCGCTCGCGGGAGCGCTCGCGCACGCGCGGCGACGGCGACGCGCGCCGCGACAAGGAGCTGGAGGAGGAGGCGCGCGACAAGAAGCGCCTCGAGAAGAAGGCGCGCGAGAAGGAGGCCGCCTACCAGGAGAGGTGAGCGTTGTCTACGTTACTAGCGACTGACGTACTGACACATCGTATTAAAACAATAGCTATAAGCAGTTGACGGTAATATAACTTCATATATGCAATATTATACAATAGTGAAAGAGTATTCAGAAACGGATCGGTAGAGCTTAGAGATTACGCCCTACATACTTTAAAAAATTATTTTCTTATAAAATTATTTTTCAATATTATTATTTTAGATTCTTGACTTAATAAAAAAGGAATAATTGAAATAGTTTTAATTAGATCAGGTGTATTTTTAAAGTAACATTAGTAGTAACAAAGTTATATATAAATCCATTAGTTATTTACTTAAAAATTGTAATTTCGTATTTAAAATAATATTTTCAAAATATATGTATATTATTTAATTACATTAGTAATAATAATGTGACTTCAGATTGCGCAACTGGGAGAGTCGCGAGCGCCGCAAGGCGAAGGAGTACGAGCGCGAGCGCGAGCGCGAGCGCTGCCGCGAGGAGGAGCGCGAGCGCGAGGCGAAGCGGCTCAAGCAGTTCCTGGAGGACTACGAGGACGAGCGCGACGACCACAAGTACTACCGCGGCAAGGAGCTGCAGCGGCGGCTCGGCGCGCGCGTGCGCGAGGCCGAGGCCGACGCGGCCGAGCGCGCGCGCGAGCAGGCCGAGCTGGCGGCGCTGCGCCGCAGCATCTTCGGCGCGCGCGCGGCCGACGACCCCGCGGCGGCCGCGGCCTACGCGCGCGCGGCGGCGGCGCGCGAGGCGCAGTACCGCCCGCGCCTGCTGGTGGACGCGTCGCTGCGGCGCGAGCAGCAGCGCGCGCACGAGGCGGCGCGCGCGCGCGAGCGCGAGCGCGACCGCCGCGCCGCGCGCGAGCGCCTGCGCCTGGAGCGCGAGCGCTACCTGCGCGCGCAGGCCTCGCGCGAGCTGCCCACCGAGGCCGAGCCCATCGACTCCGACGACAGGTGACCGCCGAAGCTCATCACGAATACTTTTATCAAACTTTTTTAACATTCCCTGTGTTCTCTATTTTCGGTTAATAGGCGCTTAATGTCAATAAATAGTATTACATGTGTCGTTTTGTTATTAAACTTTATGGGAAAATTACCAAAAAACGAAATTCATTTCAAAAGATATATTGTTAATAAAAGAAATTAAATAGTAATTAATAAAGCGCTCATTAATCGTATTTAGGTAATTTATAAAAATCAGCAATCATGTAATCGTTTTGTAACCGAGCTAGTTTCTGTTATTTTATAGTAATAAATAACATAATATTTCCAATGACCGTGCAGCGGCGGCGCGGAGGCGGCGGAGGCGTCGGAGGGCGGGTCGGGGTCGCCGGCCGCGTCGCTGACGCCGCCGCGCCGCCCGCACGCGCACCACCACGCCGCCGCGCACCCGCCCGTATGTACACTTTATTCATATACACTGTTACCAACACTTTGGAATCTTCATTCCTAATTTTTTTTTAATTTTAACTAAATGTCAATATGGCGAATCCATGAGAAAACTACCACCGGCTCCGAAGGCAGCCCTGCTGAGAGGAGCCGGCGAAAAATTCCACAATTTTTATCCTACGTGAGATTCACCTAATATTAATCCCACAAATTTACATTAAAATACAAAAATTGTAAACTTGCTATGAAAGTTAATTTGTATTATTTAATAACAATATTTTTTTTAGTAACACTTACTTCATAATATTCGATCGAAAATGTGTTTGTATACAATACGTACGTGTTGCATTCCAGAGCGACGGCGGCAGCACGCCGCCGCGCCCGCCCTCGGACGAGCGGTACCATGTGAGTAGCCAGCCAGCTGTCGTTATATTCAGCGTGTCTATAAAACGGAAACAGTTACATTACATATATGTGCTTTAATAACACGCCATCCACAAAATGTTGCGTTCCATTCATTTCAGCCACATATTTTTATTAATTTTAAAAAGCAAGAAACGATATATTAGCGATCGTCCATGTTGTAAGGTTATTTGTTATTTCACCTGCGACTTCGTTCGAATAGCTTAGAGAGACGGTAACAAAAGGTATATGTACTACGATTTACTACAACTACGTCCTTTAATAAACATAGTACAATTTACGTAATTTCCAAATCGTTTGTATATAACATGAAAGTTCAACCCGTGCACAGACGAGCGCGGGCGCGGGCGCGGGCGCGGGCGCGGCGGGCGGCGCGGGCGCCAGCGCCGGCAGCTCGCCCATCAGCATCAGCTTCCGCAAGCACAGCCCGCAGCACGACGCGCCCAAGCGTACGTACTCCCTGCGCCTTACGCCGCACTCTACACTCTGCACCCTACACTTTTTACTCCACACTACACATGTGACTCTTAGAATCGAGATATCTCACGAATGGTAACTCTTAGGAAAAAAAACATGTGGACCATTTTTGTAGAGAATTTTAAGATCTACAACTTTGGTTTGTGGTTTTTTTTTATTAAACTTACCGTTTTCGAGAGAAATCCAAGAAACCTCAAATTTTTACCTTTGACCCCGAATAACTTTTGTAGCACACATAGGATCGATGGGGATTTTTAAAACTTTATTTGTAATGATAAACCCCAGCTCTCCACCAATATTTGGCTTTCCGGGAACTTTTGTTATTTTAAATGTCTATATTGACCGGACTATTTACGCTCTAAATCCTACACCGTTAATCCTGCACCGTACACTATAAACCCTATATGACTATGTCACGTGGCTGTGCCCGCAGCGGAGCGGCGCGGCGTGCACGCGGCCTTCGCGGAGGAGGAGGAGGCGCCGCCGCACGCGCACCCGCAGCCGCAGCACGCGCGCGACCGTGAGTACTGTACTTACAAACTAGCCTTACAATTCTGTATTAATGTATAATCAATATATGTTTAGTAGTTTTAAGTAATTTTTAGTAATTACATGTTAAACACTTTTTTTTTTGCTTTTGAGCATTATTATCCAAACTTAAGTTTTTTTATGAATCTAATAGGTAAAAATCTATATTTTTCTAGATTTTTAAATGTGTAAACTTAATTCGTAAAAATATTCGCACATCAGAAGTATGACACTCGAATTTGAATTGTTCAAACAAAAATAAAAGAAATGATTTTCCAGTCGAGAGCGCTACAAATGCATTATCACAGATAGTTGTTATTATGGCTTACTATTTTGGCTGTGTGTTTTATCCATGCAATTTATCCTACTATTTAATTATCAAAGTCGAAAACATTTTGAATTAATGTAGAGCGGGAAAGAAAGTTGTTAAGATTTGTGGCACATGATTTTTCAATTAATAAAATTAATAACTAAAATACGATTTCAACTTATTTTCATTCAATAGGATGTAATCTTTAATTTCTAAGGCAAAATGGTTTACAGGTAAAGACAAAAAAGATAAAGAGAAAAAGAAGAGCGAGAGCAGCGACAAGGAGAAGGGCGAGAAGGCGGAGAAGGGGGAGAAAGAGAAGGCGGAAAAGGGGGAGAAGGACAGCAAGTGCGCGGAAGAGAAGCGCAAGCACATCAAAAGCCTCATCGATAAGATCCCCACGCAGAAGGAGCAGCTGTTCCAGTACCAACTCGACACAGACCAGGTATACTACGTTTTTATGTAAGTTTTTTAAGTTGGGGAATGCATTTACGCATACCACCGGTATACATACAGGTGGGTATGTGGGACTCATCGGCTAGAGGAGTCAGTGCTACCCACTAAACCCAACAGAACTTCTCCCGTCCGGAGCATAGAACCCCGACACAGATGGGGCCGGGTATGCCCCTTTCATTAGGAACTTTTATTATTTATCGGACAAGGATTTTGTATCTGTATGTTATTTTTTAACGGTTTCAAAAAAGTTATAAGGATATGTTCTCTTGTGTAACTGATTTTTATGATTTTTGTTTTCTAATATAGACATATACATACGAATCATCTTCGGGGTAGATCTCATAAATATTTGAGGAAAACAATAACATTATTAAGTTTTTGTTTTTCAATTACTTTGAAGTCGATGTAATTTTTTGTTTATAGTCTTTGTCGATCTATGAAGATCGAATTTAGTATGTTTAAATGAACTTTTCTAATTATTCCTATTTTAAACTCGATTTCGAATGACTGGTGAATGTTGTAACAGATCGACAACACGCTGATGGAGAAGAAGATCCGTCCGTGGATCAACAAGAAGATAATCGAGTACATCGGCGAGCCGGAGCCCACGCTCGTGGACTTCATCTGCAGCAAGGTGGTGGCGGGCTCCGCGCCGCAGGGCATCCTCGACGACGTGCAGATGGTGCTGGACGAGGAGGCCGAGGTCTTCGTCGTCAAGATGTGGCGCCTGCTCATCTACGAGCTGGAGGCCAAGCGCGCCGGCCTGCACAAGTGAGCGCCGCCTGTACATAGCACGCGACCCGTCGCAGGCACAGAGACAGAGAGAGAGAGTGTGTGCGCGAGTGACAGCGAGAGAGAGAGAGCGAGTGAGAGGTGACAATCTAGTGTAATAATAAAAATATTGTCAATGATGTGTTGTTTCCTTCATCTCCCTCGCCATAGACATAGTGACGTGTGGGTTGACAAGTGATTGTGTAAATTTCATTAGGTATATTAGATTATATATTTTTTGTACCTCTTGTGTTGATCTGAGTATTTAATTGATATGATAATAATTATAAACTCGTGTCCATGTTTATTTATTGTCGGACGATATTCTCACATATTTTGTCATCTGTTTTTGTCATTTACTTAGTGAATAATTGATTGTTATCCAATTAATAGTTAATCGCAAAGTAATTTCACGCATTATTTGTGTGGCGACGGTCGCCATGGCCGGCGCACGAGTCCTTCTCGCCATAGTGCTCTTGGTGAATTTTATACTTATTTTCATAGCATTAAATATAATTTCTATTTGTTTAGACTTTAGAGTATAAATATAATAAGGTTCGAAGCGGTTTTGTCTTCGACGTTTTCTACTATTTAGTTTAAATTTGTATATTGCTACTGTAATATAGTAATGGTATATTTAAGAACTTTTTATTGTCTGTATATGAATTGTACATAAATATGTTTACTTGAAACTTGGAAATAAATGATTGTTTCTAAATTGATTTGCTTGTGAATGGCGTGATATCAGGAAATATTTAATTTTGGACTTTCTTCTACAAGGTACCGTGTGTTATATACTAACATCGCGAGAACAATGGAAAATAATTTACCGACCTTAGGACGGGTTTCAATATATTAATAGAAATGCCTGCAAGGAAAGTATAGGAAATGCAAATTGAGCAACTGCGGTCTCGTCTTTGTTGAAGATCACGTCGCTAACTAAATAATAAATGACTTACATCTGAGTTTCAACCTGTACTTAGTGTTTTCCTAAAATCATAACTTACTTTATCTTATTATGATTAAAAGTAAAAGCTATTTTTAAAGAATAATTTGGACCATTTTACCATCGAGAAAAGGCGAATGTTAGATAAAAAAAATTAGGGATATTGACTGTCGGAGAGAAGCAGCTTATTAGGTTGTAACTTGTAAGGCTTGGGTTCGATTCCACGACACGAAGCAAATAAATAAATAGCTCTATATATAGACTAAGTTCTCTAATTAAAAAGTAAATTTGTATAGTACAAATAGCGAAAGACAGTGAAAATTCGTTAGCTTTTTTACTAATTGAAAAAAAAAAGATATTTTATGAAAACATAACATGAATTAAATTAAAACTTATAGGTCACTAACATTCACATCGTTGTAGGCGATAAATATATCTATAATAATAACAATTTGTGGAGGGACACGGCGGTGGCGCGGGGCTGGGCGCGGCTCGGGGACGGCGCGGTGCCTGAGTGAGTACTGTAGTAATTAAGTATGTATGTTTGTATAGGGGCCAGGTAGGTAATCTCTGAAACTACTGATGCGATTGACCGACGAAAAAATAGGTTTACTGGCAAAAATCAAATTTTCTTTTTATTAACCGACTTCAAAAAAGGAGGAGGTTCTCAATTCGTCGGAACCTTTTTTTATGTATGTTCACCGATTACTCGACGACGCCTGAACCGATTTGGAAAATTCTTTTTTTTTGTGTTTCAAAGGGTATTCTTCCCCGGTGGTCCCATATAAATTTTATCGAAATCGATCAAGCGGTTTTTAAATAAAGGGCTTAATCGAATACGTTTTTAAAAATCTTTTCTTCTTACAAATTAATTTTATTTAAATTTTGAAGTCGGTGTGCTTTGATTTGTATTGACTGGCACCGGCTTCGAAAATATCTGATTAGGTATCTATTCTAAATGAAAACCCCTGTTTAGTTATTTTTTACTTTTCAGTGCCTGGAAGTCGGTTTTATTTAGTTTTTTTTTTAGTTTTTTTTTCTTTAGTTTTTTTTTATTTTTGTAAATATTTTTTAATTTGCATCTTTTTAGTTTTAGTCAGATATTTTTAGTTTTATTTAACAATTTCTTATCCTAAATTGTGTTTAAACATATAAGTTATATATTTTTGTAATCGCCTGATTACGAAAAAAATTTTTCAAGACAAATTGGCGTATTAGATCAGCCGATTTATTTTTTAATAATATCTACTTAAACGTATACCCGATGACACTCATGATAAGAAGACGAATCGAACGACGTATGAATCATTAAACTCTGTTTAGCCTTATAATATTAGGGAACACAGGAGCGGAAATACATCTATACTAATATTATAAACAGGTAAGGTTTGTGAGTATGTGAGGTTGTAGGGGGGTAAGCTCTGGATCTACTGAACCGATTTAGATGAAATTTGGTAAGAAAATAGTTTGAGACCCTGGGAAGGACATAGGATACATTTTATTCCTGAAATCATCTCTTAAAGGACTCTGCCCACTACACCGTCTCATACCATGACCGTGCTAGGACCGAGTCGGGCAAAAAAATATTTTTTGTATTGAAAAGTATGAGACTGCATACTAGACCATTCCGTCACCGACCGGCACCGTCGCGTGCTGTGCACGGAGAGTTAACGATTTTCGGCGAGAATATTTTGCCGGTGTGGGGTACGCTCCGCGTCTGGCACGCGACGTTGCCGAAACAGCATACGGGTGCGCTTGTTCACGCTAATCTTAGAAACGGCTTAACCGATTTGGATGCGGTTTTCACTAGTATATTGTGGTAAGCTTCACTTAACATTTAGTATTTGTTTTATTTCAATCGGTTTATAAATAAAAAAGTTATGACAATTTAAAGAATCATCACAAACACGAAACCCCTTTTGGGCTTTAGCGGAGTCGGGTAAAAATGAATGATGTTCATTGGTAAGCGCAAAATTAAGATGGCTGGAGTCCGAATAAGGTTTTAGGAAAGTTTGTAAAACTTTGAAAGGAACTTGTTTTTAAAAATAGACAAATTTGGGAAGTACTGTAATAAAGTGCTTTTTTATAGGATTTTTTTTACGGGACAACGTCTGTCGGCTCGGCTTGTTGTAATTATATAATTATATTCCCAAACAATTTCATTTTATAGTCAGACAACAATAATAGACTAATAACATTACAGATCGTATATAATATTTTACTCCTGGTTCGGGCATCAATGAAGAAAATTTATTAAATATTTTAACAAGTTTCAGATTTTATTTACATAATTTTATGATATTTCAGAATGCAATTCTACGTCAGTACCAACAAGTAAGTATTCATATATTTATCTAGATTTTTAGAAATATTATTTATTAGAAGCCTAAGGAAATAAGCTAAAATCCATTTTCTTTTTCCAGAAAACCGTTCATTATTGTGTAGTTATTAACTACCGACCTATAAATCTACTCGTATCTAGCAAATGTCTTTTAAAAATCTAAATATTTTTTTAACACTCTTTAAGACACCTACATATAAACTTGTCAGAAAAACTACCATCTGGTAAAAATTGGAATGAAAATCGGCTAATTTAGTGCAACGTCGTGTCGACGAATTCATATTTTATAGTAGGTATATGTATATAGCAATAAAACAAAAAGTATTTTTAAAACAAGGTTCTATTAAAAGAACCTCCTTGAGGTTTGGAGGCAGCATCTGTCTTTCCAGCTATCTGGTTTTATTGTAACATTGTAAAGTCAACAAAGATATTATTCTTCATCGGCATTGTAAACCATAGAGAAATAGACGTAAAAATAAAGCAAGTATTATGAAATATTTTAGTTATTTAAATTGTAATGATATTAAAAAAAAAACATGAATTATATACGACAAGTAAGAGTAGTACAGTAGAGCTTCACTCGCAGCCGAGCACGGACTTCTTGCAGCAGTTGCAGCACCTGGGCAGCAGCAGCGCGGGCGGGCGCGTGCGCGCGTAGGGGCGGCGCGCCGCGAGCGCGTGCGCCGGCAGGTACCAGCGGCCCGCGCTGTTGTACTTGGGGCCCTCCGGCAGCAGCACGTGGCGGTGGCAGAGGCGGCCCTGGCGTACACGTGCCTTGTTATTGTTTATATCGGACTATTACAAAAGCGAAAGTTGTGTGTGTGTGTGTATGTTTGTTATACCTTCACGCTGAAACTTTTTTTTTAAATGTTGGGAAATGCATTTACGCATACCATATGTATACATACAAGTAGTTATGTAGGACTCACCGGCTATAAAAGACTACTACCCCGTCTTACTGGGGCGTCGTAGATCGCTTACGCACTCGACCACCCCTGTTGAAAAACTCCAATAGAAACCAATAAATATTTATTAGTTTCTATGTGGGTTTTTTCGCTTTCGATGGGATCTTATTGGAGTTTTTAAACAGGGACGACGCTCCGATGGCAGGTCTGCCGAAGAGTCTCCACAGTCTGCTGTCAGATAAGTACCGGAGCAACAGGTATGGTACACCGCCCACCATATTGGGCAACCTCGAAGTGTGTTTCTTGGCTTCACGCCTGGCTTGATTGCCAGTCGCTAATGAGCTCCCTCACCACGACAAGGTGGACGAAGCGAGGGTACAAGCACATATAAAATTGGAAATAGGGAAGTTATGTTGTTGAACATAAAGAACAAGTCCCGACATAAATCATGGGATACATTTGAGTAGTGTCTTCACCAGGGCCGGATTTAGGGGTGTGGAGGCCCCGGGGCAATAACGGAGTGGAGGCCCCTAATTATTTTTCGAATAAAATGAACAATTTTTTTAGTCAAGTGATTTAAGTATTTATTGCGAAACAAATTAAATTATTTCAATAAACATATGTAGATATAGTCAATACAAGAATTATTCGAAATTAAATTACAGCGTTAATGAATGGAACCTTGCGAGCTTTTTTGACGAAAAATAGTTGATGATTTCGCTGAACATTAATTCTTTTTTATTATGGATAGAAGTCTTAAATTACCCATATAAATAAAATGACCTTATAAATTGTAGACTTAACGTAAGCTTAAATAATCTATGATAAAGTTACTTTTTAAGTAAAAGAATATACATTATTTTAATAAAATATACTGAGATAGGTAGTTGATCAATAAATAATTTAAAATTGTATTTTAATTCCATCAATTGATTAGATGGAGCCAGAGAGCTATTTTTTTATATTGGAATAGACACAAATAATTTTGAGATGTGGATAAGTACTGTTTTACTATGCTAATACTACGGATATTCTTGATGGACAATACAGACAACCACTCCAGATTTTTTTTTTTACAAAAATGAAAAACCGACTGCATAAAAAGCGACCTAAAAAGAAGAGAACAAGTTGACGAAGGAACATAATGTTATTATTATTTTGTAGTCAGAGACATACACACACGCAGCTATACTAAAACATGTAGGTACATAGTATATGTATGTCTCCGACTGCATAATACTATGCTCCTTCGTCAATCTGCTCTCTTCTTTTTAGGAGAGTTAGACATTTTTAGTTTTATTTAACAATTTCTTATCCTAAATTCCTTTTGATCATATAAGTTATAAATATTTCTGTAATCGCCTCTTAATGGTGTATTTCGATACCCCACTCGATTTATTCGGAGGAAAATTTTTTTTTCAATGTAATATCTACGAGTATATAGCCTATGACATTCGCGTTATCAATACTTATCGAATTACGTATGGATCATTAAAATTGGTTAAGCCATTTAGTGATTACGAACGAACATAGAATCAGACATACATACAGGTTAAACACATAACCCTGTTTCGCCGCAGTCGGGTAAAAAGCAAACATCTATATTAAATAACATCAGCAACAGCATATAAATAAACCTTATTCACTTGTTTTAACATGATATACCCACATGGAAACTTTTAAATTTAAATATTATGGTGGACTGCATAAGGGCATTAAGGGTTTCAAAATGGAACTCTCGTTGATTGATTCTTCCTTAGCTTTTCTTGCTAGTTGCCTCTTCTATGGCTATTCGACGAATGGTAAACAATGAACAAAACCTCGTTTTTTTTTTTATTTCTAATCAACAATCTTATTAGATAAGCTACTGTGCGTTTAATCTTTTAGATATGCTCCTGTGAGTCTAAATTCTTATTGTATTTTATTTACACTTAAGCTAGATTCTGCCGTCGCGTAGACGTAACATACATCATCAATTTAAGTATTATATTGTCTATGAATTTGTATAAGTCTAAATTAATTTTATTTATGTTTTGATTGTGGATGAATTCAATAAAAAATGCAGTTATTTTATCTATACCTACAGATAAATAAAATTTCTATGTCTGTTTGTAATGTCAAAATAACAGTTTTTTACTAAATTCATATTAAATACACATATGGTTTAAATTTTTAAAATTTTTGTCTGTTTGTTCCGGCTAAACTCTGAAACGGCTGGACTGATTTTGACGGAACTTTCACTAGAATATAGCTGATATTATAAGGAGTAACTCAGGCTACAATTATTTTAGAAAAAAAATCAGGGTTCCGCGCAAAAAATTAAAACCCATGAAATTGCTAATTAAATCCGCGTGCCTAGGGACGCACCCGAGCGAAGCGAGGGTAAGTCGCTAGTTGACAATATGTGTTAAATTTTTTATAATAAAAGGTTAAATCCCCATGAGCTCTTTGTTTACCTTTAGTTAACTACCTAAACCTATGGAATAGATATTGACTGCCTCGGTGGTGTAGTGGCTAGCATGTACGGCTGCACATCCTGAGGTCCTGGGTTCGAGTCCCGGGTCGGGCCAAGTTTAGTTATTGAGTCTTTCTGTATAGTAAGCCTCAGTAACAGCCCGGAGTTGGGAAGTTGGCGGTGTTTCACCCCCGTGCCTCGGAGAGCACGTAAAGCCGTCGGTCCTGCGCCTTAACTCTCACCGGTCGTGTCGAATAGTCGTCCCACCGGAGTATGAGAGTGACAGGAATAGAGAGTGCACTTGTGTCTGCGCGTACATTTGTGCACTATAATATCTCCTGCGCAGTTGGCTAGTCTCAATGAGATTGGCCGCCGTGGCCGGAATCGGTCAGGAGGACATTATTATTATTATTATTATTATTATTATTATTAGTTATGTGCATGCACTTAAAAATACAAAAAACAAAAATAGGAAAGGATCGAAGAGAATTTCTTTCAAATTTGAATTAACAAACGTGAATTTACCTATAAAATATTGGCATTTGATGATAATATTGCAGACCTAAAAATTATAAAATAAATAAACTCACGCGAAAAAGAACGCTTGATAATTAATTATAACCGCTCTGTAACTTCTTTTTACCCGACTGCGATGAACTGCGGTGAACCAATATGGATAAATTGTTTTTAATATTTAATAACAATTATATAATATGTATAATCAATCATATTTGTTAAAAATAAAAACGAAAAAGTTATCGATCAGTCAGTTTGTTTTTTTTTTATTAAATCTCTTTTGTGGAGGCCCCTCTCTTGTGGAGGCCCCGGGGCTGCAGCCCCGCTTCCCCTCCCTTAAATCCGGCCCTGGTCTTCACAGTAGTTTGAGCTATTTAATAGTGGAAAATATAAAGCAAGTATTATGAAATATTTTAATTATAGTGGTTGTAATAACGATTTCACGACGGACGAGGTCGCGGGCTGCAAGTAGTATGGTTTATTTTTTATTAAAACATGATAATTGGTACTTTGTCTAATAAATAAATATGTTATTGGGACATTAACACACAACACCGTCTAGTTCCACGGTAAACTACGAGGCTTGTGTTATGGATACCAAGTAGTTGATACGCTACACATATATAGCTTTATATACATACATATTATACATATAAACACCCATGATTGGAGAACAAACATCCGTGTTCATCACACAAATGAATATCCCCAGCGGGACTCGAATCCGCGACAGCTGGCAAAGCAAGTAGGGCCACTACAAACTGAGCCAAACGTGTCGTCGTCCAAGATTGTTTCGTACTTGGGAGATTAACGTTTATAGAATTATAACTTGGTTGACTCTCACAGGCTATACTATCAATTTCGAATGAAAAAACAAAAAAATATTGAAAAGATTATATTAATATACTAGCGACTTACCCTTGCTTTGCTCGGGGGCGTCCCTAGGTACCTACGTTTTAATTTTTTTGAGAGGAACCCTAATTATTTTTATAAAATAAAAGTAGCCCCAAGTTACTTCTTATAACATCAGCTATCTGCCAGTAATAGTCTCGTCTGAATCAGTACAACCGTTTCGGAGATTACCCGGATCAAACAGACAGACACACAGACCGAAGGACAAACAGACAAAAATTTAAAAAGTTGTGTTTTTATTATAAGTACCATATATAATTTCATATGCATTAAGTAAAAATTTGTTACTTTGACATTACAAACAGACACATTAATTTTATTTATCTGCATAGATTGAATTCTCGCCAGCTCTTCTCAGCAGAGCTTAAATTGCATTCTGAACCGGAAATTGGTTTTATTTCACTTAAACTGTACTCTAATTGAATAAAGCATTATTAAAGTGTCCTAAAGTGCTTATACTTTATGTCAGATGAAGGTTCGAGTGAAACACGATTTTTTGATAGAGCGCAAAATGGATTAGCTTTATCTTAAATTTGGCGGAAAGCTGACCTCATTTTACCTATTAGGAACTTTTTCCTCCAATACCAGAGGTGTAATATTATTCTATACTTTTGTTTAAGTCAAAGCGTTTTTATTTGATCTCTGTCAAGTTCGTAGGTAAGTCGTACAGTCTGATCGTAGACATAGATAGTGAACCGAGTGTTTCTTCGCCAACCGTCAGCTAAAAATGGCGGAAAGACGACAGAGACAAAACGAATGTGCGGCCAGAAGACTTCCATAATAATTGAAATACGATTAATAAAGATAGATATTTATAACCATCTTACATTCCATTATAATATTATAATTTTTAATATATTATAATATTATATTAATAATTATTATAATTTTAAATTTATAATTAATAAAAAAAAATAAAATTATAATTAATATTATATTTTCAATAAATTATAATATTACTAGCATTTCCCGCGGCTCCGCCCGCGTTCAGATGATCAAAAACCAAATTCTTAGGTTTTACACATTAGTATACTCTTACATTATACATTACTTTCATTGCGCACCGCATGATTGGTAAATAATGGCAGAGATTGACAATGCCACAAAGGTTCCTCCGTTAAATTGAACTTTTTGTTTTAGCAATAACATTTATATATGTCTATACTTCTGTGTTGTTTGTTTTTTTAGTTTTTCACGATAAACTCTCAAACTACGGAATTAATTTTAATCATTTTTAGTAATAGACAGCTATAGATTAATTTAATATATAGCTGATTATTTAAACTACATAATGATAACTTTTCTTAATTAGCGCTAGTTAGTAATATTTTCCAAAACGATTTTCAAAAGAAAGTGTAATAAGTAAATAATTCTAAGCGAATACATTTTTTTATTTCATATGGCTCGGCTAATATGATTAAAGTCGTAAGTATTTTATTGTGTCCTTTAAGCCTTTACCTTCCAAGAAAAGTTGAGGTATAACAGTTCCTACAATACTTTTTCATAGTTTTTGAGGTATGAAATATTTTTAGTTACCCGCTTTGGCAGTTTAACAGCCATAAACTTGTTTTCCATAAAATGTTATAAAATAATATAAATTGAACTTATTTTTACGGTGCAAAAAATGAGTAGGTATTATGGAAACGTAAATATTATTCGTATTTATTTTAGTGTTAACCTAACCTAACAAAATACGTAAGTAAGAAAAACAACATAGCATTTTGCTATACGAAACCTAAAATGCGCGAGTTGGATTTACATTTGCCCAATTTTTACATTAAAAGATTAAAAAACATTAACATTATTTACTAAACAATAAAAATTTACAAATATTCTCATTTGAAAATTGTTTCAGCCAGCAAAATATTACTAATATGTTACTAATTTATAAAGCCAAAAAGTCTGTTTTATTAAAAATTTAAGCACGGGCAGGGCCGCGGGTAATTTAGTAGTAATTATAGTAAAGTCATAGAAAGGTTATATCTGTACATTTTTTTTTTGGATAAAACTACGTATTTTAAAAACACATGGCGACATCTATTGTCAAATAGCTAAATAACACATAAATAAATTTTCATTAAAATAACTATTTTAATGAATAAAATAGCGCTGTTAATATTTCTTTTAAGATAAGTTTTTTTTAATAGTTTTAACATAATATATAAGTAGGTTACCTTGCTAAAATATTAATAGCATCATCGTGCTTTTACTTTAACCAGTTTTTGTATTTTTTTTCAGAAATGAGATATTTTCCTGCGGTAAAAAGAATCCTATGTGTTGACCCAGATAACCTGCTATTACCATACCAAATTTCATAAGAATCCCTCTAATGGTTTGTCTCATACAGACAGACAGAAAAAATTCTAAAAACTATAGATTCGGGCTCTATATCGCTAATAATGAATATTTCAATAAAAATATTGAGTTTACGGGTTCGGCTTAGTTACAATTTTATTGTATGTATAGTTACTAATTTATGAAGCGAAAAAGTTTGCTTTACTGATAATTTAAACACGGGCGGAGCCGCGGGTGATTTAGTAGTAATTCTTATAAAATCGAAAAAAGTTCATATCTGTACATTAATATTTTTGGGATTAAAACTATGTATTTTAAAAACACATGGCGACATCTATTGTCGAATATCTAAATAACACATAAATAAATATTAATTAAAATAACTATTTTAATGGATAAAATAGCGCTTTTGATAATTTGATTTTCAAGATAAGCTATTTTTATAGTTTTTACCATATTTTGTAAGTTACTTTGCTAAACTGTTTACAAATAGTATCGTCGTGGTTTTGTTCCTACCAGTTTTTGTATTTTTTTCAGAAATGAGATATTTTCTCGCGGTAAAAAGTATCCTATATGTTGACCCGGATAACCAGCTATCATCATACCAAATTTCATCAAATTCCCTCCAGTGGTTTTTCTGTGATGCGGTAACAGACAGACAGACAGACAGACAGACAGACAGACAGACAGACAAAAATTCTAAAAACTATAGATTCGGCCTCTGCATCGATAATAATGTCTATTTCAATAAGATTTTCCAAAAAATATTTAATGTACAGATTCGGCTTAGTTACAATTTTATAATATGTATAGATTATTTTTTACATTCCATATATAAATACAACTTGAAATAAAAGACAGGTAGGTATTGGCCGCACGTTTGTTTTCTCTCTTTCTAGAGAGGGGTCAATTTCATGAGAGTATTGCTTAGTCCATTCTCTACGTCTGTGAGTCAGATTGGACTATAATTAGGTTTAGTTCCCGACCTGTAACAGCCACTCCCGAGCAACTGGAAATGGCGCAGATTTGTTGCATATCATATTAAAGTTAACAAATTGCGGCTGACTTCTAACAGCGCGTGGTCCCTCCACTATGTACCGGCGTTTACAGATGTGTCACACTTGGAGGAAGGCCAAATGAAAGTTTCCATATGTTATGCATATGCAAAAACGGGTATTTTTCTTTAGTTACCTTCTTGTGCCTACTATGTACTTTATTATATAACAATATTGCACCAAATAGTATTGTATTGCATCATCTCGGCACTTTCCCTATTTGGCTTAGATATTAATAATATTTTATAGTCGTACGTTGCAGTCGCAATCCATCCATTGTCGGGAACAGTTTATAATCTTCTAAAATATAATATATATATACTTCAAGGTCTTTCTATTCCCTTCGGCGCATCATAAGTCTGAGATATAAAGTATATATAAAGCAGGCACAATTTACATGCCACAATACTAAATGGCATATTGGTGACCCCGACGTGATCTCTAAATTCTGACTGCCTGCGAAGATATCTCCAATATGACTTCTGAAGGAAGAGCTCCCTCCGCCAGTGGTTCTTCTGAGCTGGCGACCGTGACAGTTTCGTCAAGGATCCCCGAATTCTGGTGCGATCAAGCTCGCTTGTGGTTCGTTCAAGTTGAGGCCATATTAACGCCTCAAAAATTAACAAACGAGGCAAAATTTAATCTTGTTGTGGCTAAATTAGGTAAAGATGTAATACAACAAGTAAGTGACATCTTACTGCAGCCACCTGAAGCCAAGAAATATGAAGCGCTGAAGTCAAGACTACTCGCAGTATATGAAGAATCGGAAAATCGTCAATTACAAAAACTTTTGAGCGAAATAGAGCTCGGTGACCAGAAACTGTGGCACAATTACGCCGATTTTTGGGTATGATTAATTTTTACCGGAGTCATTTACCGAATGCAGCTTCATACCAGTCAATTTTAAATGCCTATTTACATAATACTAGACGCAATGACAAGACAAAAATCATATGGAATAACGAAGCTGAAAATGCTTTCGATCAGTGCAAAAAAAGCCTAAAAGAAGCCGTTATGTTATCCCATCCCGTTGTCGGTGCACCCCTGGGTATCATGACTGACGCAAGCAGTACCTGTGCAGGCGCAGTACTGCAACAGAAAATCGGGCAAGAATGGAAACCGCTAAGTTTTTTTTCCTGCAAATTCAGTGAAGCACAGCAGCGTTATAGTGCCTACGACAGGGAATTGTTATCTATATATATGGCAGTAAAACATTTTCGCCATATGATTGAAGGCCAAGAAGTTATTGTCTATACGGATCACAAACCGCTCGTCTATGCCCTACACAAAAAAGCTACGAGTAGTAGTGATACACCCCGACGACTTCGACACCTAGATTTCATTAGTCAATTCTGTACATCGATTGAGTATATTCAAGGATCTCAGAATATAGTTGCAGATACATTATCGAGAATCGAACAGATAAACATGCCATCACCACTTGATTACACCGAAATATCTAAAGCGCAACAAAATGACCCAGAATTGAAAGAATTATTAAAGGCAAAAAACTTAAATTTTAAAACATTTAATTATCCATATTGTAAGGAGCCGATTTATTGTGAAATATCAAAACAAAACGCTCGTCCGTACCTACCGCAAGAGTATCGTGTTACAGCTTTCGAAGCAATTCACGGTATAAGTCACAGCGGGACACGTGCTACGAGAAAAATGATTACGGAGAGATATTTTTGGAAATCCATGAATACTGACATCAACAAGTGGACTAAAGCATGCATAGATTGCCAAAAATCGAAAATTCAACGCCATACAAAATCTCCGCTCAGCTCATTTCCAAGTAGTAATCGCTTTGAACATCTGCACATAGATATTGTGGGACCACTACAATACTGTCAAGGCTACAGATATATGCTAACCATTATAGATAGAGCGACAGGATGGCCGGAGATAAAACCATTAAAAGACATCACTGCTGAAAGTGTTTCAAGGGCCCTATACACCCATTGGATCACAAGATTCGGATGTCCTTCAAAAATTACTACCGATCAAGGCCGCCAGTTTGAGTCGCATCTGTTTAATAATCTGGCAAAATTTTTAGGCATAAAGAAGATTCACACATGTAGTTTTCATCCTCAAGCTAATGGTAAGATCGAGCGACTACATAGAACTCTTAAATCGGCATTAATCGCACGTGGAAACACCGAAAATTGGGTAAACGATATATCTACAGTTTTATTAGGCTTGAGAGCTAGCCTACGGGATGATACTGGAATATCTGCAGCCGAATTAGTTTATGGTACACCAATAAAGCTTCCAGGAGACTTTTTTGAGCCGTCAACGCAAATTTCTCCCGAAAGTGAAATATTTTTGTATAATTTAAGAGAGCGAATACGAAAGTTAGCAGCCGTCCCAAGAAGACAACAAAAACAAGATAAAATATTTGTACATCCAGCTTTAGGGTCATGCACGCACGTATTTATTCGTTGTGACCACATTACAAAGCCTTTGACACCTCCATATGCTGGCCCGTATAAAATCATAGAACGAGGGGATAAACATTTTAAAATCATGATTTCAGGCAATATAAAAACGATATCAATAGATCGTTTAAAGCCTGCATTTTTAGTCTCCAATGACTCGGAAATTCAATACACTCTGCCAAATAAGTCCAAGGAATGCACAACAAATTCCGAAGCACATAAGAACGACTTAAATGGTCATGTAAATCATAACACTTCATATCGAACTCGATCCGGGCGACTTATAAAGCCGACAGTGCATTTTATGCCCGAATAACATAGTCAAATTGCATCATTACTTATTAATAATTCGTCGAGAAGTGAACACTCTCGATCATTCCTACAAATTATATCCCATTATTTTATATTTCTATATTAAAATGGGAAAACCTCAGAGCAAGGAAGAAGTGATAATTGCCCAAAACGGTGCTGCAAATCAAGCGAGCACCAGCATACTGCATGAGATGACTCATACGAAGCTCGACATATTAACAGCCATCGTCACAGTTGCTTTCTTCATCGTACTCTGCTATCTGACTTGGAAGTTTTGCAAAGACCAATGTACCAAGTTCCTGAGAAAAGAGATATCTGGTCTGCCTGGTCTACGCGCGAGTCGTCGATCGCGCGATCCACAGCATGCACAACCTGCGTACTCCGTAGCCTGATAAGGGCTATACGCATGTGTTTTCCAAAGTGCAGTGAAAGTGAAAAAATGTGCCTATTTTCTTAGTTAAGAGTGCTAATCGTTAAAAAATGTAATATGTATGTAAATTTAGTTATGTTTTTTTTATGATATAAATTTAGCAGTATATTGTTTTTTAAATAGCTTATAATTTTTTTCTCTTTCATTATATAGTGTTTTTTTTAAAGAGGGGAAGTAGTGTGCCTACTATGTACTTTATTATATAACAATATTGCACCAAATAGTATTGTATTGCATCATCTCGGCACTTTCCCTATTTGGCTTAGATATTAATAATATTTTATAGTCGTACGTTGCAGTCGCAATCCATCCATTGTCGGGAACAGTTTATAATCTTCTAAAATATAATATATATATACTTCAAGGTCTTTCTATTCCCTTCGGCGCATCATAAGTCTGAGATATAAAGTATATATAAAGCAGGCACAATTTACATGCCACAATACTAAATGGCATATTCTAAAGTATATACAGTAACAGTTGTCTTTTATACTATGCAATAATTATTTCCTTGTGTGTGACAGAAGTGTGGCCTTAATTTTTGTGAGTGAAAACTATATCACTGTATCTAAGTATACCTATAGGTAACGTTTATTGGCGTAGGTACCATGCGGTTTAAACCGCGGAAGAAAACCAGAAAGCATGTAATTTGGGTAAACTCCATATACCACAGAAAAAAATGTTATGTGAATAAAGAGTATAATTACATAAGTTACCTCATACCTTAACCCTTTGCTTGTGTATCCGCACGCCCCTGCCCGGCGCCATGTCCAACAAGTCTACGTTGGGAAGCTCGCCGACATTGTCATCGCCCCGTACTTTAGACTTTATCATTTCCTTTTTCTGTTCTTTTAATTTATTTTGCTTAGTTTCGTTTGCAAGAAGTTGTCGTAGCTGAGCTTTCGGAGTTGGAACGTCAACTTTCGTACTTAAGTATTCTTTAAATAATTTCTTATTCTTTTCAACGAATTGTTTGAATTTATCAATTTTCTTTCTGTTATCTAATTTAGAGGCAGTACTGGGTCTATATATGTGCTGTACGTTCTGCTCGATGCCGGGGGAAGGTTTGTGGAGTGGCAACATGACTCCGTTAAGATTCTGAATCAAACTTTGATTATGTACAGGAGGCATGAAATTAAGCCCGGGTGATAATATTCGTAATCTCGGAGTCTTGTATGTGACTATCTCGGGAGTACTTTTACTACTTTTTAATTTTTCATTGTTAGTAGTTCCTTTATTAAGGAAGTCGTAATATTCATAGGATCGGTCGTTAGTTCTTCTGAAAGTTTTCACGTTATTTTTAACGTTTATAATTTTGTTATCAAATACGACTGGAACAGTTTTAATAGTAACGTCTAGTAGATTATTGATGGGAGTGAGCTTGTTCTCTGTCGTGAGGTCCTTGTAGTCATCATTGTTGCGTTTGAGATCTTTCTTTATTACTTCCACAAAGTTATTGGTCTTTTGCGTAGCGTTGGGGCGCAGTGGAGCATCTGTAATATTATTGTAACATAAACCATAGAGTATGTAACCCCTTTTATTAACAATGTCAATTACTTTAAGAATAGTTAAAAATTTCGTTACAATTTTATTTATTTTCAAATCATGATTTTCGAGCGAAGTTTGTTTTATAGGCACCTACTCAATAAGTCGCTTGATATAATATATTTAAAACATCATATTTTGTAACATCTTTACTCAACTTCGTAACATTTATTGCATTAAAATACCTGCGTCGGAGCGAGTGACTGAAGCGAGTTCCACTTCACAAAGGACGACGGAAGCGGTGAGGCAAATGTAAACGTTCATATTGCATGATTTTAAAATATAAAAACAGCTTTCGAGAAAATAACTCAGTGAATAATAAAAATTTATAGCTAGAGAATAGAGTGCGCGATAAAACGCAGCAAAACGACCACTTGCGCAATATCCGCCGAAGTGTAACCGCCGTGTGTGCCGTGTGTGCCGCCGCGGACGCTCATTTGTTGGCACACACGTCAACTTGCTACCGATTCTTATTTATATATACTATAGCGACTTACCCTCTTGTCCCTTGCTTCGCTCGGGCGCGCCCCGAGGTGACGTGAAGGGGTAACAAGCAAATACACTTCACATTTATTAGTGGTAGTCCCATGATACCGGTCACCGGATACGGTTCAATTTGCTGCGTAGTTTTGTACACTTCCTAATTTTTTTAAAATTCTGTAGTAGGCTCTATTTAGAAATCTCTTGAAGTTTCAATCACAGTAAATAAACATATTAAAAATGGAATGCTGTTTTTTGATAAGCGCTTCATTTGTGAACCGCTGGAGTGATTTGACTATTTTTTGTAAAAAATTTATAGTAACAACAGTAGGTAAGGTTTGTAAAAAAAAAAATCGAAAAATTACGAAAAACTGACAGAGCTTTTTTCTATACGATTTTTCTTACCTGAAGGATCATAATTTTATTGACGTCCTGTACCAACGTACAGGACAACGTCTGTCGGTTTAGACTAGAATAAAATAAAGAAGAGACCGCTGTATTTTGGTCGGATGTTAAAAATAAACACCTTATGTAATTACACTATTCGTATATTGATAGTTAAAAGTGATTGTTACCACGAACATAACTTATACAAAAGCACACTCTGTAAACTTAAAATTTATTTACTTTTTATTGGCCGTAGTACCTGGAGCTATATATTTAGACTTGCGCCATTGGGCACAGCTCTACCTCATTTTGTATTTTATATGTACAGATACAATATATATTATACTATTGCGGAATCAACTGAATGTATCCACTATATGTCGGTTTACTTTGAATTTGAGCAACATTGTTTTTTAGTTCGTTAGTAGATGTATCGGTTGAACAAATATTTATTATATGACGACTAAGCTTTTAAAATTAGGTTTTTACATTTAATGCCTAAATATAATTTTGCTATTTCAGTAATAAACTACCTTGCTACGTATACAATCACATCGAGTTTATACTTTTCAATTTAAAGTCAAATAAATATTCAGAAAAAATATTAATATCCATTAATTCATAAAATATCAATTTTTCTATATGACTAAGTGAGCGTTCCTGGTGTAATAGAAAATTCAGTGGTAGTTTCATCATCTGGTGCAGCTTCCGGGTCACTGGTGTTGACTGGAGGAGGAGGAACCTCCTCATCATCAGCCACGACCTCGCCAGGGTCTCGCATGTACTGTCTCCGGGATGGCGGCAGCCGCAGTTCTGGTATAGGACCTTTGTCGAGATTGACAATTGCAACCTTCTCTGCGCCCTCTTCTTGGATGAGGCGTGGTTGGTTGTGTCGTCGATATTGATGTTTGAGCTACAATTGTAAAAAAAACATTGTTTCGTTATTGTTTGCTGCAGTCCTAAGCGTTTGACTTATTTCGACAGGGTCTTTATTTATGTTTACCTACTACTTGCCGCAAATACACGAAGAGTGTATGGGGGTTACATGTACAGGTACATGTGTACGTCTGTATGAATATACAGCTCTGATGTACTAAATATTGAAGATGATCTAATTGTGAACACATTTGCAGGTTTGGGGTTCTATCCTATAGAGCAACCACCAACCATCACAGCTGAGAATCATCACTTTCTATTTATTTTGTTGGTACTTAATAAATAAATATAATAATTACCTTCAAATATCTATATTTCACAGTTGATCTCACTTTATTTCTCATTTTTTTATGATGATTTTCACCCTGATTCTTTTTTTTAGGTACAGGGACTAATTTCTGATCATCCATATAATACAATAGGTCTTTGTTAGATACTACATGCTCTACTTTTATAGGCTGTTCTTTCTTTGAAGAAATATTAGACATTTTTACTTTTTGAATACTACTAAGTTTTGGTATATAAAAGTTTTGTCTTGATATTTCTTTATAATATCCTCGTTTTTGTTTCTTATTATGCTTTTCCTTTGATTGCTTTTTGCTGTGATGGCTTGTAACTAATAATTCATCGTTTTCCTGTGATTTAGCAAGTTCAGAATTCGCTCTCATTTGTAATGTTTTCGTTTTGGTGTCGTCTTCTAAAGAATATTCAGAGTTGTCTTGCATCAGTTGACGCCTCAAATTTCTTACGAATCCGTTTGAATCATTTATTTTAACTGGTTAAATATAAAAAAGTTAGAAAAGTTGAACAGTAAAAATTAAGGTATCCAGTAACCAAAGTATTAAATTACCTTCCTCATTCGGAAAAGCCATAACACTGAAAACCACTACAACTAGATTTGCAACCAATAACATTATGCGCCATTAAATTTAGAGATTATTTGAAACATACTGTTTTAAAGAGAAATCAATATCACAATAAATACATTTGATTCTGAAAAAAGAGAAATGTCTTCGTGATTCATATAAAGTATACACACACTTTTATTAATTTGAGAATAATAATAAAATAAAGGCCGTATCTCCATTAAGCCACTCGCACTGATGAGTGATCATGTTTTATGCAGAGGATACAGTGCGTACAGTACGTAGTGTGCAATATTTTAAGCAAGTGAATTATGAAAATTAAATCGATTAATATATTTTAACTTCTCTCTCTCTCGGCTTTGTTGCGTCGCTCCTCGATGGCTTCGGTTTATTTAATATTGATGTTTTTAATTTTGTTAATTCGTGTACAATTTGCGTACTTTTAATATGTCCCGCGCAAATACGTCGTGCGTCCAATAACGTATAAAGTCGGCGTCGTGAGCCGTGCGTACTCCACACAAAGAACGGTCTGATTTCATTTTAATACAAAGCGATAAACAAACGATAAACGGCAAATGTTCTGTACCCACTTGACTACCGCCGCGGTCCTGCCTCGGCCTGTCGCGCCACGCGGTCCACCGGACATGAGGTGATTTGTATTCTATATTCTATACCTACTAAAGATTTAGCCTCGCTTCACTTGGGTGCATCCCTTGTTATGTTTTATAAAAATACAAAATATAGGCTTAGTGAGCGTACCTTAGGATATAGACACATGTTGTCACAGACTTTTCTATGGGCCTTATGTGTCATTTATCTCTTAAGCCAAAGTTAGCCATGTACATTTCTAAGGATGACTCGACAGAACCAGTTATTGCGTTTTTCCGTGGGAATAAAAAAAAAATCGGTTCAATATATTTTGCGTGAAACACCCACAGATATACAGTCATACAAACAAAAAGACAAAATTTTTAACAACGATTGCTTTGGCATCTATGTATATTCTGTACACAATACGTAACAGACCTTTGATTATATAATGTCTATAATTATAGTCCAAGGTAACAGTCATAGTTTTCAAAAAATAATTCATGTACAGATTTCGCTTTGTTATTATTTTATTATACATATAAAGGTATGTACAGATAAATAGAAAATTGTCCGTCGGTAAGCATCACTTGAGAATGGCCGGATCGAAATGACTGATTTTACTAATTTACAATATTTTTACCCATAAATGAAGCTAATATATATTGATAGTATATAGTAACGTTGGTTAGTGAAGTGAAAAAAATGGGATGTCAAATTTTTATAATATGTATATTTTTTTACAATTTTTATATTCAATTAACATATTTTTTCTCAATAACCTTGGTATCTCTTTTCATATGACCTTAAGTCATCAAGCCACTGACGTTACCCAGGTTTTCAGAAAAAAATCTAAGGGTGAGGATAAAAAGTGATTTTTAACGATTATGTTGACTGTCATTTTTTTGTAATTATTCAATGAATTGGAAACAATAGCTTTATAATCGGCTATTTTTAGTTCTTCAATACCGCTTAAGAAAAAATTCTAAGCATCTTCTTCAATACTGAATGCTTTTTCAAAACTGCCAAAATATTCACAACCACAACGTGCCACAAAGATTCCTCCTTTGAGTTTGGCATGACAGATTAGGAAACTTGATTTTCAGCCGACTTTAAAAAGGAGGAGGTTCTCATTTCAGCTGTATTTTTTTATGTTTGCTATCTTAAAACTTACTCATTTATTAAGGATTTGGACAATTATAAGGGTGAAAAAATAGCTAATGAAAATTTAACCTACTTCTAATTGTCATATTGACTTGAAACTTTGCAAATGTTTCTATTGCCGTTGATAGTGCAGTGATTCGGTATCAAGCTAATCTGATGGTAAGGCCAAAAGGTGGATAGGTGGAACTCTTCAGCGGCTAATAGTAGAAAGTTTGAGTTTCGGCTTATTTTGTTTGATTTGACAAGCCCAATAAGTGCGTTAGAATTGGATTTTAGAGCCTGATTTTTAGTGTTACTAATAGAAGCGAATTTTAGTTTGTCAGTCTTCATATAAAAATTGGCATCAAAGTAACTTAAACGGCTTAAGCAAATAATTTATAAACAAAAACCGACTTCATAAAAAAAACATCACAAAGTAAAAAAAAGTAATTAGTATTGGTAGTTTTCATTACTCCTACTTACTACTATCCTATAAACATAAAAAAATATTTGGTGTCTTGCAAACCAAGTAGTATCACACAAAGTCACACAATTTTGTGCTCCCCACATACTTTCCAATTGTGTTCTTCATATTTAATGAGCTTAATCAATGTTGTCATTGTCTCATAGGATGCCTTTGAATTTACTGCATGTCCTATGAGAATAGACGGCTTTTAGTTACTATTATATAATAATATAGCGTTCAAAATTACTTTTGAGGCATCTATGAATAAATGCTATGCTTCAAGTTCGTATGGATGTTCTGTAGAATTGAAAAGACCACAAACATCAGAGCAGTAGTCATATCTATCTTTTGATTCAAAATACTCAGCAAATAGAAGTTTTCGTAAGACAAAAGCAACACTTCGTAGCACGATCGGTTGGTTCTTTCCATAGTATCGGGACCCCATACTGCAAGTATTTTTTTTATTTCCTGCAGCCTAATACGTTAATGTAAGTACTTCTACAATTTCCACATACATACTGCTTCTGGAACGATTTTTTTATTGAGATTTGTTACCGAAATTTGAAAATATTGGAGGTACGAGTGCGCCCGTTTTACTGCTTCTGAGATTGGTCTATTAACTTTTGCTAGTATAATTTTACCACAACCATAGCAAAAGTTTTTTGGATGTGTTTGTAGAATACTTCGTTTCTTTTAAAATGTCTTCAAGAGAGTTTATCTCTTAAAGACGTTTTAAAATAAATAAATTATTTAACAAATTACTTTAACATAAAAACTATTTTTTTTAATAAAAACTGACCTCCAGGCACTGAAAAGTAAAATATAACTAAACGAGGGTTTTTATTTAGAATAGATACCTAATCAGATATTTTCAAAGTCGGTGTGCTTTGATTTGTATTGGCTGGCACCGACTTTAAAGTTTTTATTTTTCCATTTTTAGTGTAGACGTAATAAGCAGTTAATTTGTAACAAGAAAGTTTTTTTAAAACATATCCGATTAAGTCATTAATTCAGACCCCTAATGACAGTCACAATCCATCTAGGTGTAAACTTCTCATCAATACAAATTAATCAAGCCCAAACACCAGGTAATTGCTGTAAATCGTTGAGCAGTTCCCTCGAGTCTTTCGGCTCCATCATCAGATCGACTCCAGACCTTCATTAAATAGTAGTGCTTTAAAATACTTAACGAAAAAAAATAACAAACGCACTAGTCGCCACTACGCTTTTCGAAGGTTCCCCGCGATTTCTCAGGGATGCCATTATTAGATCCTGGTTTCCTTATCATGGTACTATCCTTGGGATATCTCCTTTCCACCAAAAAAGAATCATCAAAATAGGTTCATAAACAATGAAGTAATCCGCGAACACACATAAAAGAATATATACGGTCGAATTGATAACCTCCTCCTTTTTGGAAGTCGGTCGAAAACAATAAGGTTTGACAAATTAGATCCACAAATGATTTTGCTTCTAAACCTCTTATTCCTCAAATTTTTTTAATATACTTAATGTGATAAAAATGTGTAATCAATATTTTCATAATAAGAGGTTAGTCAGAAAACAAATTTGATATAAATTATCTTTGAATATTTTTTATAATATTTAAATATTGCTATAGGAAAATATTTGTTTATTTACGAAAAAGTTTTCTATTAGTATGTATGTTGATAAGTTATATTTCTCATTGAATTAAAGAAAAATTATGATGTGGACTAAAAAGAGATTTTGGAGTGGCATGAATAAGCGCGCAAATTGACATTTCTATCATTGGAAGCTTAAAGCATTTGGATCTTGAAAACAAAATTGATATCTCAAATCAATCAATATTGTTATTGTGGTCGGATGGATCGCGCTCTTTTGTACGTTAAAAAATAAATGGGCGACATTTTTCTGTATCGTCCGCGTATTTCATTCAAACGATACAGCGCTGTCTCCTTTGGGACGTGGGGGGTGAGGGGGGAGGGGGGCGGTGGTCGCGATATAGGAGGGGATAAAAATTGCTTTACAAATGGACAACATTTGGGCACGGGCCCAGATAAATGGTGGGTGTTAGTTTTTGTGGATTAGTAAAGAAATATTGTATCTGTAATGTTTAAACGGTCTCAGTTTTAACTTTCAGTGAATAAATTGCATGATTAAATTTATTTATTGGCTACAAATAGGCTTCGAGCGCGCATTTATAAACGTTTGTCAGCTACTTTAGTTTAATTTTAGATATTTCATATGGGATTTGAAACAATAGGTCGCATGGTGGCGCGCCAACTCGCCTGCAATTAGCTCTCTTACACGAAGAGCTTAACTTGAGTGATAAGGGTGCGTCTTGGAGAGACAACGTGCATTACGTCACGTGAGAAACTACTGCGGAGGCGACACCGGCTTCAAGACGAATGTAGAAGATATTATACTGAGAAATACCTGACAATCTTATAAGTTCGAGAAGTAACACAAAATTGTGTTTTGTTTATCCGATTTTCACTGTTACATTAGTTTATAAGTTTACTTAAGGTTATTGCATAGCAAATAGGTATTTCTAATAAAAAGTATTTCAATAATGTATTCAGCCCTTTGTAACGTCCCACTGCTGGGCACGGGCCTCCCTTCAATACGAGGGGGATCAGGCCATAGTTCACCACGCTGGACAAGTGCAGATAGGCGGACTTCACATGTCTTTCGAAAACTTGCTAAGTTTTCTTAAACATGCAGGTTTCCTCACGACGTTTTCCTTCACCGTAAGGCAAGTGGTAATCAAGTTAGAAATAATTCACACATGAAAATATCAGAGGTGCGAGACCCGGGATTTGAACCCGCTTCACTTGGTTTCTCAAGCGAGCGCGTTACCACTGGGCTACCACTGCCTTGATTTCAATAATATGGCGTTGAAAATATTTATTAAATTATATTCACTCTGTGCTGGACTCAAATATCTTCAAAGCAAACAATCAAGCTCATGTTTCAAAAAAACCTTACACGTTTTACAACAACATAGACAGTCAATATTTTTTTCCAACTTATTGTTAGTAACATAATGATACTAATTTGTACCTTTATTTTGCGGCCAACATTGCCTCGACGTCTATATTCTTGCTGAGATATGCCTTTACCTGGCTGGTCATTTCGAAATCCGATTTTCATGTAAACAAAAATAACACCAAAAACTAAAGCGGTAGAGACTAAAATTGAGTGCGATGTGCTATCACAACTTAGTCGTTAGACATTTAAGTTTTTAGGGACCCGTAAATAAAGTAAGGGAACCCTTATAAATTGCTTAAGACGCTGCCTTTTTCTTAAGCCCATAATTCGAACAATTTCGCTTCGATTGGAATGAAAAGTTATGCGAGCTTTAAGGAAGCAAGAGGAAGTCCCGATCCCAATAGTCGAACAGTTTGCCGCTACACTGCACCATTTAATTTTATATTAAGCCTGTAAAATAAAGGATGTATGACGGGGAGTTGGTGTGTTGTTTGATTGAACAATCGTTATCAGGATCCAGCTGGGGAATGCGGCAAGCCGGTGGACGACGGCCGCGCGCCTCGCAGATATGACTGTTACACATGAGTGCAGTATAAATGTGTATTTGTTTTTATTTTATAGTTTTGATTATTTTGCTATTTAATCTTGAAAATAATTTAAAATTTCGCTGAGCTCATTCAATTTCTCTCTATCAACATTAATTAGAGTAAGAGATCAAAAAATGAAGTTATTTTTTTCATTCTATCATTACATTACCGACCATTCTAGCATGTTATCTAGTATTTCAGTTACTGAAATATACGCCTCTACTACTATTGTGACTTAGAAAATTTTTCTAGAATATTTTAGTAAGACCTAATATATAAAAAGTCGATAACTAAGATAAGGGTCATTCAAATAAATATGTATAATGGTACCTAATGCACGACCTCCGTCACAGAGGGTCGTTCGAGTTAGATACATGTTTTTCATTACAATTGTAATTAATTCTATTTAAAAGATTAGTTTTTAGCCGCTCCCGTATTATTTTGAATCTCTAGTACATCTTGTACATTCAGAAAACATCACAAAACTTCGTAACAGGACCTTTTGACGCGAACTCTTTCTTTTTTAAAGTTAAACTTATTTACGTACGCTTGACTTGGGGAGTAAGCTGGTGAATACGTGACGAGAGCGTTACGAAAAGTGTGATCGGGCCAGGCGAATGTTTGTTGCCATGGTAACCGTTGTTATTGTCTGACAAATGATATATACTTATTATATATTCTTTCTTTAAATTATATTCTATAAATATATGAATGTAATATACCTAATATGCGTTATTTAATTATTTTTTTAGTATCTAACCTATACTTATTATTTAAAACATAAATTGAATTTCATAAAGTATAGTAAAGTATAGAATTTCATATAGTAATTTCATTCATTCATACACGCACTCTTTAATTTTTTTTGGAACTAAAAGGCTGTCCCATCTTGATTATCTATCTGCACATGAAAATTCTGTGAAAATCGGATCAACCGTTCCGTAAATGGAACAATGATATTTTTTTTATTGATTACTTGAATTTGATTTTCATAATACTTATAGTCTTATTAGCTCAGTATTGAACCACAGATATATTCCAAAATTGTTTATATGAATGGATTTAATTAAATTACCTAAGTTATGCAAAATCTACGGGTTTTCATTGTGTATGTATCTCAGGCACGTGCAGCGAGTCATATCAATGAGCTCTGATGCAGCGCGAGGGCGGGCCGAGGACATTCCGTACAGCTTAGAATTGTTAATTTAATCAAGTAATGTTTACTTTAAAACAGTCGTTTAAAATTGTTACCTTTAAATTGTTACTACTCAGAGTTTTCTAGTAGAAGTAGATTCATCAGAAATAAAAAGAATTTTATTATTCTATCGCACTCGTGTCATGAAGACTACATTTGGCAATAGATACTTATAATATAATCGATAGAAAAACTAAGTCATTGATGCCCAGAGCGTACCGCTGGAAATAGGATGAAAACTTGAAGATTTTCTGAAACTTCACCATATTTTTACCGTGTAAATTAGTGGAGAAGATTTAATGTGCATTATTGTTTACCCTACTAATATTATAAACCTGTGCTTGTTACTACTTCACGCTGTAAGAAATTAAAAAAAATGCGTTAATTTTGTTAGTTTATATTTTAAATTAACACATAAGGCATTTAACGAGGTTTCTATCACTCGAACAAAGCCGCAGACAACAACTAATTTAGTCTAAACATCTAATTATTGTTGCGGTAAGCTATTCCTCCGGCTCTACGTTCCGCAGCGTATCACGGCGGGTATGCAGCGCGTGTCTCACTGTTAATCAATAGGCAGTTACATATTGTGCCCTTATTACATAAATTAGTAGAGATGCGTTCAGAATGAGGCTATCGGGATGAAATAGTAAACTAAATAGACAATTGAGTATAGGTCATGGTAGGAATGATCTAGAACGTAATGAAGGCATATGTTTGTTTACCCTATAATACACTAAAGACTTATCCCCGGTTCGCTCGATTGCGTCCCTAGGTATCTGTGTATCATCAAAGTTATACACGCACCTAACACACGAATACAGATCGTCCAAGAATACTTTCTTAGATTTATGGGAATATTTAACATTTTGACTAAACTACTTTTCGAATTTTTTAGTGGATTAATTTTGATATTTGATCCTCGACATTTCGAATCGTTGGTCACAGGAGAGTCATCCGAAATCCGAAAAGATTTATTTAGAAGTTTTACTTAGCAGTCGGTTGCTCGCTTGATTGTTTTTCAAGCTATTTTAGACTGAATGGAAAGAGAGTTTGGTTATCAATTTAGAGAGAGCAGTTACCAATTTTTATATTTCCATGTTTAACTCTATTCACCTATATACTCATAGTTAAAAGTAGCTCGAACCTTTAGTAGCCCAACTGGTAGTCTATAGCCGTGTACTCTTGTTTCAGTCGTAGCTGTGATACTCTTTGATTAAATCGGTTTCGTGAATCGAGTTCTACGAATAGGAAATCAAAGGTACGTTAAATTTGAGTGTGCATGGCCGGATCTTTACTGCCGATCTAACTTTATTACAGCCTATTGAGGTGGCATATCGATGCGCGCCGTGCGGCCGCTGGCCGCTATTGTCACTGAGCTTGTAATTCTGTCGGCTGATACTTTCAATTGATATTAACTAAATTAAACTATAGGTACTTATAGAGTGTGTAGTTCATAGTTTTTGATGTAAAACATTTATTAGCGTGCCTCGTGGTGTGACGGCAAACGGTGGCGTGACGCTGTCATGCCGTCTACACCACTGTTCTCGACTCCCTTGTACCTATAGTATAGTATGGAGTGTACTCTCCATTGTAAAAGTGTCTATTAAAAATGCATATATATATATATATATATATATATATATATATATATATATATATATATATATATATATATATATATATACATATACATACATACATACTGGCACTTCTGATAACCCAGTGGTTGTTGTAGAGGAGGGCGGGGAACAGGTAGGCCAGTCGTAGGGGCGTCGTGACTGAGTGTGCAAGTGATAATGCGGCACCTCATTAAAATGGATAAGGTTCTGTTGGATTTTATTGCGTAGTAGTAGCTTTATTGCACCCTATTGAGGTGGCATATCGGTCCGCGCTGTCATTCATTCATTAACGAAGTGGCTTGCGTCAGATAATAGAATATTGAAAATAGTTACTATTAAGCCAGGGTAAGCTAATAATAATAAAATAAAACTTTAATATTAAAACAGACAAATAAAAAACATTCTAGCTTTAAACACTTTCCTTTAAAAGCTCCACGAGTTTAAAGACTAAATGAAGACTAAACTCCGTGCAAAAATAAAAACCAGGTCATATGAGCATTAAGCAGAACACAAAACGACGTGTACGATGTTTATGAAAGCTGCCGCTCGAGAGAAATCATAATGTCGATAGTGTTCGCGCCGAGATCGGCGGTGAACTTCAAACACTCGACGAAGGTCACTGAGTATTGAGGCCGAGCTTGGTATAAACTAGAAGAGGAAAGTCTTTTGATTTCGCTTGCACATTTCCATAATAATAAACACCGCCTCGTTACCGCGGAGGCCAATGCTGCTGTTACGTTCCTAGTTATTATTGTATATTCTATTGATATTTTTTCCCTAGAAATTAATTCTACGATTGTTATATTATGAGATAATAACAAGGTACTTGAATAAAAATTCGTATCTATTTTAAGAGGAGAATAAGGTCTTTATTATTTTCATCTAATTTCTACGTGATCTGTTTTAATAAAAATAACAGACCAAAATGTCGCCATAGCTTTGGTTTATTACACTTATAAAATTGAATGGGTATATTATCTAAAGTATAGGCTACAAAGAACATAAAAATATTCATATTGTGAGGCTACACAACTTACCATCGAACTAAAGACACTCCAAAGCTCACGTTTTTCTAAACCTAAGCAAAAAAAAAAAACATTATTTGTACAACTTATTTTGATGAACGTTATTCCAGAAATTAAATGTTTTAGATCTGAAAAAAACTGTCGAATGAACACTATTTTTCTTTACTTATCAAGAAAGATGACGAATTTAGGTGCAGTTAGAATTTAGTGTAATAATGTTCTCCTGACCGATTTCGGCCACGGCGGCCAATCTCATTGAGATTAGCCAACTGCGCAGGAGATATTATAGTGCACAAGTGTACGCGCAGACACAAGTGCACTCTCTATTCCTGTCACTCTCATACTCCGGTGGGACGACTATTCGACACGACCGGTGAGAGTTAAGGCGCAGGACCGACGGCTTTACGTGCTCTCCGAGGCACGGGGGTGAAACACCGCCAACTTCCCAACTCCGGGCTGTTACTGAGGCTTACTATACAGAAAGACTCAATAACTAAACTTGGCCCGACCCGGGACTCGAACCCAGGACCTCAGGATGTGCAGCCGTACATGCTAGCCACTACACCACCGAGGCAGTTAAATGAATATAAAAATTAAATGAATAATAAAAATGAATTTAGTGTAACAGGTATACATATATGTAGTCTGTGTGGGTTCGACCCCGCGACCTTTACGCAGGAGGCAGTGTCAGTCAGCCATAGTCCAGACACCAGATTATATTGATGAGCAACTAGAGGTGCAGCTTTGCGCGTTAGTTCTAATATGATTAATAAAATCAAATCTCAGCAGAATGTCTTGTAACTGTATAAAATGTTAAGTTTTACAGGTAAATAAAATGTTTATACTTTATCCAATATCGCAAGTATCCTTTCTTTCCACGCGAGAGCGTAGCTGAAGTCATTTTCAATGAAATCCCTTATATACTTGTAAAAAGAGTTATACCAGCTCACATTTTATTATCAGCAAAAAGGAACTGATAGCCAAAAAGGCCAGAAAATAAAGATTTCTAAAGATTTGAATTTAGAAATCCATTGAAATTACGAGGTTTGTTGTGTACAAAAGCATTTTTAATAAAACGCGTAAAATTTCTATTTTTTTTATGGAAAAATCAGTCAGAAACACATTATTTATTTTTTGCTATAAATGTAAAGATAACTTTACTGAAAACTTAGGTTTTTCTCATTATGGAGGCTCGTCAGTAGTTAATACATATCAATAAAGTCTATGCCTTAGCCTACTCTTAGTTCGTAGCAATGAGGCGTAGAACCGCGAGGCGTAGAGGCGCTACGACAACATTAATCATGCTTAAGAAATTAATTTGTATGTTAAATTAATAGACGTCAGTAATGATATGCTGTGCATTGCGTTACACTTTTGTAAAGAATTTAAAATAAAAGTTACTTTCAAAGTGATATTCATCCAGTTTTATTTGTAAGGGTTGATCGAACTTTTCATATCATCAGTGTTTTAGTAAAACAGTCATCAGATATCAATAAGCTGGAATGAAACTTATTTATTTGAAAAAACTAAATTTAATTATCTTAATGGTAAATAATAGCTTGGACATATTGTTTTGTACACTTTATAATCAATATATTATATGGTGTTGAGCCGCATTTGTTATCTTAGAGTAGTGTCACAAAGGTTTGACCGAAATGATATCCAATAACGCCATCTATCGTGCACTGTCGTAGCACAAATAGAAGCTCACCATAAATAGTAATCAAAACTAATGCAACATGATTCTAATTCGAGCGCGCCAGCAGACCGCAGTTGATCAGTGAATGGGGACATTTACCAAATTGCACCCCGAACCTTCCTCAATAACAATAAATGATTTTCCTAACGAGGGCGACGCGAGGGCGGGCGATGCACTCTTCATTACTACTGCTGAAATTTACATATTATACATTAATTTTATAAATAGAATTTAATATCCGTCTGTGGTAAAACAGCTACCCTCTTGAGGTTATATATGACGCGACACTGAAGTCCAAACAACATCCAATTTTTTTTGTCTGCCTTCCAAGAGACTAAACCAATTTGTTATATATTCCTACCAGTAAAGGTTTACAGGCTTTCTTATCACGGGAAAGAAAAAGGGTTTCCGCGAGAAAGAGATTAGAAAAAGGGTTATATTTATTAAGCTTTAATGCCAAGTCATAGGCGAAATGGATTATAGAATTTCTCAGACTAATGAATAATACAGACATAGTGTCACAGAACTAAACATGAAGCCAAATAATGTTTTGAAATCTATACTAATATTATAAAGCTGAAGAGTTTGTTTGTTTCTTTCTTTGTTTGGTTGAACGCACTAATCTCAGAAACTACTAATCCGATTTGAAAAATTCTTTTTGCATTAGATAGCTCGTTAACTGAGGAAGGCTATAGGCTATACATCCAGGGGCGGCTTTACCTATAGTGCAGGGTGTGCAATGCACACGGGCGCAGGGTCTGAGGGGGCGCCAAGCGCCGCTCGCAACATATTGAAAGAGCATGCGTCGTTCGCGGCGCAGCCGGCGCTCATAAAGACCCTGCGCCCGTGTTATGGCCGACACCGGGCGGCGGTAGCAAAGCAAGGCACGCGTAGGTTACAAAGTTTGGCAGCATTTGTCTGTAGCTTTAGAACGTCTTGAAAAGAGCTTGGGGCACCTATGTCTCGTAAGAAACTAATAACATTGAGAACGATTATTTATGTAAAAGAAAAGATGGTAGGTTTCTTGAAGAAAGCTGAAATTGTATGGGAAACAAACGGATGGAGGTACTTGAACGAATAATCAAAATTATTCATTTTTTAGCGAAAAAAAATTACGATTCTGATAATAGTAAATTTTTTAAAGCTGGTTGATATTAGCTCTAAATTTGGTAATGTGCTTACAGAACACATTGCCCTTATTTAAAAATCTGAGTCACGCCTAACTCTAATTTAGAATAAAACAATACGATTATTAGGAGAGAGTATAAAATTTTTTGGTTTGAAATTAAAACAATCCAAAAATAAGTTGTCTAAATTCTTTAATGTGTGCGCTTTTGGGGAGTTCATTAAAAGCGCGAAAATTGTAGCAGGAGAAGTCGAGGCAATAGTAGAATTTTCCGCACCCGCCCGTTCTCGCGATCGTAGAAGGCTTTTTAATTATAAGGCGGAGGATGAACCGATAACAGATGCAAAAACATATTTCAAAGTAAATTTTTACAACTACCTATTAGAAATCGCAATTTCCCACTTCGACGAACGGTTTGCACTTTTATTTGTCATCCATGGTTTGAACTTTTCGATCAAAATAACGGAATTTGGATCAAAATAATATATTTTTTTGCCCCCGCGGAGTTTTCTCTTCGTGCATTGGGGATCGTTTTGGTCCTAAATAAAATTAATTTTGTCCAAATTTGAGCTTTTCATCTCAAGCCGTTATCGAGATACTCAAAAAAATCAATTTTTTAGATTTTATTTTTTTTCCAATTATAATCTATATTTAATACCTAAGAATTAGGGATGGGCCGAAATACGTTTTACATTCGGTTTAACCGAATTTCGGCAACCTGATCCGAACTTCGGCATTCAGCCGAAATTCGGTTTGAATGCCGAACATTTGGCAATAGAAAAAAGAAATACCTACTTGCACTATTTTGACTGAAATTTATAAAAAACATGTCTGTCATAACAATAAAATGAAATTAAGTTTTAATATACTCATTAGTCCGATGGGAATTCAGTTTGAGAACAAAAAAAACCTGAAGTTATATTACTTCAAAACGTTAGCAGGAATATACGGAACAAAAATCCGTAAAATCCCACGAAGTCCAGCTACCTCCGAAAAATGGAGGGATGAAAACGTTGAAAAATAGTTTTTTTTTCAATTTCCGCCTTACCGAAAAATATTCTGTTAAAAAGTGGTGGTATTCTGTTAAAAATTATCGATTTCTTTTTCTCAATTTTTAAGGGTGTTTTATTAGGGCGACTGTACAAAGTTGGGGGTGATTTTCAGCATAATATATATTTCTCGGAAACATCTAAATATTTAATTTTTTTAGTTATTATATGTATTTCAAAGATTACATTCCCCTAGTTCCATGAAAATTAAAAAAAAATTGCAGAAATTTAAAATAAAAAAAAACAAGAAAAAATTAAAAAATAGGTTTTTTGCAAATATCTCGAAAACTTTGTGGTTATTGTAAAAAGTGTGATCTATAAAAGTTGTAGATTTTTACTAGACTTACAACTTTTGAGCAGAACATTTTTCGTAAACTTCAGGTTTTAATTTTTTATTTCTATTAAAAATAAACGGATTCCGATCGGTCTACATGGTCATCTATTTTAGTTAGGAACATGTAAACTTAACACGTATGCGATAAAAAAATTAAATTAGTTCTTCTTAATTTAACAGTCTCAAAAATCTTTGCATAATTAAATAGACAAATTGAAATAAACTAAGTATTCTTCTAACAAACATCCTAATAACATTCGTAAACTGTATTAAAAAAATCACGTCTTCGCTTCACTAACTAAACACTCAGAAAAGTTAAGTATTTTTAATTATTAAAAGGACTCTCGGGAAAACGCGGTGAAATTGAAACGAAGTTCGGCCGAATATCGGCCGAACTTTTTATTTTCACCGAATGTTCGGCCGAAGTTCGTATTTAGTTCAAGCCTCATTCGGCCCATCACTACTAAGAATATCATATTATATTATAATATTAAATATCATATTTATTTAAGGACTAGCAGAACCCGCGGCTTCGCCCGCGATCAAACTACGAAAAAAATAAACTTTTTCGCAATACATACTTTATTACTTGCAAAAATAAGTTTGTGTAAGTTTTGGAAACAAATTTAATTTTAGCAATCGTAACTCAAAATATCCAGTATTTTAAAAGATGTTAAGCGTATATTTTGTAATTAAATTTACACTTTAGGTATTTAGCAAGCTGCACTACCTGTTTTTTTTGTACGTTTTTCTACTCCATCTATCCAAAGTTAGAGGAAGAGGGTACAATGATAAATTTGCATACAATGTTTACGACTTTAGAATTATGTAACATGGCTAATATGGGTTTTTTAACTAACATACTAACAGGCTAACATCTACGATATTTTAAAGACCCAATGCTATGTACACCTGAAGCTTACAGTCTCCCTCCTTCTCCTTCTTTTTTAAGTAACGTATATAAAGTGCCATTCTTATTTTGTTGTAGCTTTTTGCCCGCGGCTACGCTCGCTTGGACTGAACAATTTGCTCAGTTTTAATTTTCATTGAATTTATATTGTCATATCGAATTTTCAATATTATGTCTAGAGTAAAACTCTAGATTCACTTCAGTTAGTCTACACTAAAAAAAACCAACCACATATATAGGTTAGGCTCTCTCTCTCGCGCTCTAGGTCTGTTATAGTTGTCGCTGCTGTGGCCAGCCGAAAAGTTATACGTAATTTTCCTTTGGATTCGAAATAATTTCCATTCTCTGCTTTATATCTCACAGATTTAGTGTGCACTTACAGAGAACTTGAGCCATGTTACTCTATTTAAATATATTCAATACTCAAACTTCACCGACCAGTTTTACCCACTTAGGGGCTGAATTAAAAAAAAATCTACAATACATATTTATTTAATTGTATTGAACAGCATTAATACCATGGGCGTACCCAGCTTTTGGCCTAGGGGGGGGGGGGGGGGGGCAAATCAGAAATTTACTAAACCGGCCCCCGCGCTTGTTTTACTCTACATACTACACAAAAACACTACACGAAAGATTAGGCACTTGGCCGCAACCTCTTCGCAGCCAGGTGTAAGAAAGAAAGAAAGGCTACACCTAGGTTTAGGTACGAACAACATTGATTTCGTTTACAAAAAAATATTACAAATTACAATTAATCATAGAAAATACTCACAAAAAAAATTTCGTATGTCCCTTTCTATTTAACGGACGCTTCTTGTTATTGTTCAACAGAATGCACCAAAGATCAAACAGATTTTTTAAAGTAGTGTATGATATAATTGATAGATATTATGGACATTGAATTAATACTTTTCGTAATCTACGTTTGGCTCTTTCAAAACAATAATAATATGTCAAACAAATGCTTTCTTGGGTTGCTAGTTTTCTTTCTGGACGTAGCATAAAAGTCGTAATTGACGGTATATGCTCCGACACTGTGTAGATTAACGCTGGCGTACCCCAAGGTTCAGTACCTACTATCGCCTACACTGTTTATTCTGCATATCAACGATATGTTGCTAACTGGCAACACTCATTGCTATGCAGATGACAGTACAGTCGATGCCTGTTGTACTGGCCGAGCAAGCATCTCTCGAGCTAAGGTTGAGGAGAACAGAGTCCAACTTGTGTCCGAAATTGCGACTTCCCTAGAGCAGCTCTCCGATTGGGGCCCACGAAATCTCGTCCAGTTTAACCCCTAAAAAGACACAAGTTTGTGCGTTCTCCACTAAAAAAACCCCATTCTCTATAGCGCCAAAGTTCCAGAATACTCCTCTTAACATCTATAAGAGTATCGGGATCTTAGGGGTCGAAATATCGAGCGACGTCCAATACATTACCGCATTATAATTGCCAATTTTTTAAAGTATTAAAACGGAAATAGTATGTTATCCTTATAGTCCAAGCAAAATGCAGTTTGGGAACAAAATATTGAAAACCTGAAGTTTTATGATTTTAAAATGTTGGCAGGTATATAAGGAATAGGAATTCATAAAATGCCCCCGATGCCCAGCCACCCCCGAGAAATGGGGGGACGCAAAGCGTTGAAAAATAGTTTTTTTCAATTTCCGGCTTACTGTGATGTTCAATCGAAAAATGTTTTCTACAAAAGTTGTAGGTCTAGTAAAAATCTACAACTTTTATTCATAACACTTTTTACAAAAACCTCAGTTTTCGAGATATTTGCAAAAAACTCAGTTTTTAATTTTTTCTTGGTTTTTTATTTTTAATTTCTAGAATAATCTTTTAATTCTCATGAAACTAAGGTAATGTAATTTACAATATATATAGAATAAAGAAAAAAAATTGAAATTGAAATGTTTAGCCATTTCCGAGAAAAGTATGTTTTATGTTCTCGAGAGGCCGAAAATCATCCCCAACTTCAAGTGGACGTTTACATTTAAAAAAATGTTTGTACAATTTTCAGATAGGGCTCATTCTTTTCGTCTTGAACTCTACTTTATGAAAAAATAAAAAACATTGTATGGTCGCTCTGTAAGAACACTCTTAAAAATTGAAAACATTGGAGAAATCGATAATTTTTACTTTGTAAACTACATTTTTTTAATTATCATTGGAAAAGTGAACTTTATTACCCAATTTTTTATAAACTGATTATACCAGTGTATTTGTCGGGAAAAAACGAAAGAAATGGTATTCTTAAGTTTTTAATTTGACGCTTATTATTTATACAATATCGCCGTAAACATTCCAACTTTGCAATTTGAGGAGTCGTGAAGAAATAATAAAAATTGGAATTCACGTAAAGTACACCTTTTTCTTTTGTATTTTTTCCAGTAGAATCTATTTATGTTATTACTTTTTTGAATTTATCGACGTTTTATTAATTTTTGATCGCTTTTGGAGTTAAATTTATTGATTATTTCTAAAAAATTAGATTTTAAGGTAATTACAGAAATAAATGAAATTCATTTGTAATCTAATCTTGTTTATTCATTAGATAAAAGTATAATTTAAAAAAATTAAGTTGATATTTACAAAATTTTGTCATAGTTTTGTTAAAAAATCATAAAAAAAAGTTTTTACTAAACTTTTTACGTCGATTTTTTCCTGAGATATTCGACTTTCAATAAAAATTCATCCTTTTCTTTTTTATCATAAATATCTAAGCGTTTGATGGATGCACAGTACATTAAGGAGTAATTTTAAAAATTTAAATCTTTTTAAAATTACCCTTTAATGTACTTTTTTTGTTTTTAATTATTTTTTTCATTTTTTACATTTTTTATGATTTTTTTAACAAAACGATGACAAAATTTTGTTAATATCAACTTAATTTTTTTAAATTATACTTTTAACTAATGAGTAAACTTAGATTACAAATGAATTTCATTTCTTTCTGTAATTACCTTAAAATCTAATTTTTTTGGAAAAAAAAACAATAAATTTAACTCCAAAATCGATCAAAAATTAATAAAACATCGATAAATTCAAAAAAATAATAACATAAATTATAAATATATTCTACTGGAAAAAAATACAAAAGAAAACGATGTACTTTACGTGAATTCCAATTTTTATTATTTCTTCACGACTCGTCAAATTGCAAAGTTGGAATGTTTACGGCGATATTGTATAAATAATAAGCGTCAAATTAAAAACTTAAGAATACCATTTCTTTCGTTTTTTCCCGACAAATACACTGGTATAATCAGTTTATAAAAAATTGGGTAATAAAGTTCACTTTTCCAATGATAATTAAAAAAAAAATATAGTTTACAAAGTAAAAATTATCGATTTCTCCAATGTTTTCAATTTGAGTGTTCTTACAGAGCGACCATACAATGTTTTTTATTTTTTCATAAAGTAGAGTTCAAGACGAAAAGAATGAGCCCTATCTGAAAATTGTACAAACATTTTTTTAAATGTAAACGTCCACTTGAAGTTGGGGATGATTTTCGGCCTCTCGAGAACATAAAAAATACTTTTCTCGGAAATGGCTAAACATTTCAATTTCAATTTTTTTTCTTTATTCTATATATATTGTAAATTACATTACCTTAGTTTCATGAGAATTAAAAGATTATTCTAGAAATTAAAAATAAAAAACCAAGAAAAAATTAAAAACTGAGTTTTTTGCAAATATCTCGAAAACTGAGGTTTTTGTAAAAAGTGTTATGAATAAAAGTTGTAGATTTTTACTAGACCTACAACTTTTGTAGAAAACATTTTTCGATAGAACATCACAGTAAGCCGGAAATTGAAAAAAACTATTTTTCAACGCTTTGCGTCCCCCCATTTCTCGGGGGTGGCTGGGCATCGGGGGCATTTTATGAATTTCTATTCTTTATATACCTGCCAACATTTTAAAATCATAAAACTTCAGGTTTTCAATATTTTATTTTTTCTTAAAAATAACTGCATTTCGCTTGAACTATTAAGAGATAGACATATGCCATTGCGAACTTTTTTGTAGACCTTTTTAATGTGTACAATACTGTAGTACATTATTTTGATCTATCTCGTAGGGTTCAGCCAACGTTTGCAATGTAAGCGCAAAAAAATGTGTTTATTTACGATATCACATTAGAAACCTCTAAAATTATCAGTGTTTCTCTACTATATTATGCATATATTATACATATAAACCTTCCTCTTGAATCACTCTATCTATTAAAAAAACCGCATCAAAATCCTTGCGTAGTTTTAAAGATCTAAGCATACAAAGTGACAGACAGACAGCGGGAAGCGACTTTGTTTTATACTATGTAGTGATAGTGCATTCTCTAACGACAAAATATATTGTTAGAGCATAAATATTATGTCATTTGGTATGTGATTAACATGATCTAGATGAGGTACTAAATAAGTAAATAAAATAATAATAAAATATTTTTGTTTCGGTTCACCGGTGAATATTACACTAAATCCAGGGGGGGGCAGCTGCCCCCCCCTGCCCCTACCTGGGTACGCCCATGATTAATACCAAGTTTCAAGTCATTCTGATCATAAACAAATTTTTTCTCATATAAACAGCACAACCCCCTTTTACCCTTTTAAGGGATAAATTAAAAAAAAATGATATCTGTATTGTTTTAGTTTTCATTTTAAAGGTAAATACTATTTTCCGTACATCAATTACAGAGTTTCATACAAACTTTCATCCCCTATTTGACAGCCTTATAGGATGAATATCAAAAAATGCTAAAATACATATTTATTTAATTGTATTGAAGAGCATTAATACCAAGTTTCAAGTAATTCTGATCATAAATAATTGTTTGCCCATATAAACTTTATCACCCCCTTTTACCCTTTTAAGGGATGAATTTTGAAAAAAATCTTACACATATATTTCTTATTTTTCATTTTAAAGCTAAATACCATTTTCCGTGCATTTCGCGTTAAGAATGACAGAGTTTCATACAATCTTTTATCCCCTATTTTACCCCCTTAGGGGATGAATTTAGAAAAATCCTTTCTTAGCGGATGCCTACATTGTATAAGGAATATGTCCTCTAAATTTCACGTTTCTACGACCAGTGGTTTAGGCTGTGCGTTGATCGATCAGTCAGTCAGGACAAAGCATTTTATGTATATATATAGATTAATACTGAATAGGAGTAAATAGCGTAGTAAGTAACGCAATTTTTAATTTAAGCTTTAATGAAATAAATGGTGAGTGGTGGTGAAGACACTGTGAGTCAACCGTAAAAGATAGAGACATACCATCACGGAGCTTTTTTAGGACTTTAGAAAATTTATTTTTCGAGGACTTGGTTGCAAAATATTGCTTTTTTCTAGTTACTTAAAATTTAATTTTTAAGTAACCTCTGCGTAAATAAAATAAAAACCAGAATACAAATAAAAAGAATGTTGATAATGATAAAGTATTAGGTTAAAAATTTAAATTTTATTGATCGAAAAATAGTTTTTTTAATGTATTTTTAGTATAATATTAGTTCATTGGAATGTAAGATAAAAAAAGGTTTTTAATTTTTTTTCACATTGTTCCACCACATCAAAAAAATTGAAAAAAATCCTGAGTATAAAGGAGTACAGTAGACGTTTCCTGACAAAGGAGATGGACACTTTTCAAAAATACGGTCAAAAGATAAAGTTAGTTTTATTTCTTGTCTTAAAGATTGGCCTTCGTTCGATCTGGGAATCATAATTTTTTTTCATTCGTTTTACTCGTAAGTATTGGTAAAAAAATCGGCGCTTATCAAATTTCAAATTTATCATGGATAAAATATAATCGAAAAAATAGGTTTTTTTTTGAATATCTCGAGAACAGCTAGAGATAAAAAGCTAAAATTTTGACAGAATTAATTTTATTTGGTACCAAAACGATAGGCACAACAAAGGCAGTGGTAGCCCAGTGGTAATGCGCTCACTCGGGAAACCGAGTGAAGCGGGTTCAAATCCCGGGTCTCGCACCTCTGATATTTTCGTGTGCGAATCATTTCTAACATGATTAGGTACCACTTGCCTTACGGTGAAGGAAAACATCGTGAGGAAACCTGCATGTCTGAGAGAACCTAGCAAGTTTTTGAAAGACATGTGAAGTTCGCCAATCTGCTCTTGGCCAGCGTGGTGGACTGTGGCCTGATCCCCCTTGTATTGAAGGGAGGCCCGTGCCCAGCAGTGGGACTTTAAAAAGGGCTGAATACACCAAAACGATTCTCATAGTACGAAGAGAAAACTCCGCGGGGGCATGTATATCCGGCTATACCCGATGTGATTTTTAAACTTGTAACCCCTTCTTCCTTCCTAAAAAATACTTTTTACTCGTGTGTTTACATTTCCATTCACTGGTAAAAATATAACTATAAGTATTCCATTTGAACCGCGCGCCTACTAGAGGGCGCCAGGGTAGAGATTGCACACGGGCGCTACATGAGCTAGAGCCGCCTCTGTATACATCATCCCGGAAAAATGTACGGTTCCCGTGGGATAGATTTGTTTTTGTCTAGGGACGAGCCCGAAGCGAAGCGAGGGTAAGTCGCTAGTAATATATAATGTTTTCAAACAAAATACAAATATTATTAGAATATTCATAACTTTGATTTTGTTATAACAATTATGCTATCTCGTATTAAAACATTTATTCTGCCTAGAATTTAATCCGTAGGCGCGGTGAGCTTCGAACGTGCCGTAAGACGAAGTTCGAGCCTCGCTAGAATGCGTCCTTACGTCACTGTCACTCTGCTCTGATCCATTGAAGCTCTAAACGTTCATGGGCGAGCTTATTAGCTTAGATGATAGCTACATAATTCCAATCAAGCTCTATAGAGCTAAAATCATAAACTACATTTGATAACGTAACCAACGTATTAAATTCGTAAAATTCAAAGTTCAACTGTCTCATTCAATATAGCTTGTGTATTTTTAATGCTAGCTCTATATATTCGTGCACAGCTAGGACGTGGCTGAGAGTGTCGCGGGGGCGCGGGGGCGCGAGGGCACGGCGGGTGCGGGGGCGCGGGTTATGCCGTGCTAATGAATGCAAACACATGGTTCACTTCGAGTGTTCGGTTTTGTTCGATTCAAGACGGTATCGTGACGTTGCAATTGTCATATTTATATCGGAGTTATCCCAATTAGTGTCGTCACAGGGCTTGGCTTTGTGTAGCTGGCTTAAACTCAGAAAGGAATTGTTGACACGTAATTCGTGACACTGATTTACATTAAAACAAAACCTGACATGTGCGAGTCTGACTCACACACCGAAGGTACCGTAGCATAAATATTAAAATTACTTTATAGTTGCAAAGGCATTTTTTTTTGTTTTCGGATTTTTCCCTTTATTTATGCTATAAATCATTACTTCTTGCCAAATTTCATGATTCTGGGTCAAAAAGGAAATACCCTATAGATTTTTATTCCGTTGTGAATCATGCTTTTTATTCCGTCACGCGTTCCTGAGAAAAAGGATCATGACAGACAGACGGACAACAAAATGATCCTATAAGGGGTTCTATTTCCTTTTAAGGCGTAGAACTTTAAAAACGTATTCAAGTTATGACCTAAAATAATTATTCATTACAAATTATAAATGGATATATAATAAGACTAGCGACTTAGTCTCATAGTACCTTCAGGTCTTGCCTATCAGTAAGTATCCTATGTGTTATTTCAGGTCATAGTCTGTGTACTAAATATCATCTAAATCGCTTCAGCTGTTTCACCGTGAAGAAATTACAAACTCCCACAATTATAATAATAGTTACATTCATTTATTCACCGAAGGAGATTTACATTTTCTTAAAGCAAGTCTTTATCAAGAGTTTTAAAAGAAAATTCCGTAATTATATTAGAAACCTAAGACCTACCTAGAAACCTAGGCGTTAAAAAATCTTTTATTTTAACTTTTTAAAATAACAAGTCTTTGAACAGTCTACAGTAAACTAGATGTGATACTAGCGCAAAAACCCTAGGAGAGCGCAATATTATTGACGAAATGTTTTAAAACATTTTAAGAAATCAATTTTAATTTAAAAATATAAAAGTGTAGGGATGCTGGGCCGGACCGATATAATTCGATTATACGTGAGAGTGCTCTGAGCATCGCAACATTTGCATCCAATCTCCACACCCTACTTTATCAAGGCGAGCCTCCGGGACACCGTTTAAGATGATTAAAAACATTTTAACGCTCCCCACTTGAGTTTATTGAGCCAATTTCAATACTGAGTGATTCCCGAGTCTCTGAGGCCGGAGAACGCTAATTGTTCTTATGTAAATTGCTATCTCAGGAAAATATACTGAGAACTGATAGGTAATATGTGACGAACACTTGGGGTTGCTTTATAGGATTCTATAAAAGTGTAGTCGTGTCTGGGCTATGCTACTAAGTTACCCGGTCTGTCTGTGTTACTAAAGTGGGAGGGTGAATTTCGAAAGCTAAACTTTTAAAAGTAAGTTTCATATACATATATCTTTTTGTGTATTTTCTACCATAAAAAATCTCAAATTCTAAAGAAGAAAAAAAATTAGACCAAAATATGTTAGTCTGATCCGGAAGAGGCATTCCAAGCATTCAAGCCATACTGTCTAATATATAAATATACTAGCGACTCGGTTTCGTCTCTGCTTACGTTTTAACGTTTAGTATAGATTTCTCAGAGATGAGATATTTTTCCGCAGTAAAAAATATCCTATATGTTGACCCGGATAACCAGCTATCACCATACCAAATTTCATCAAAATCCCTCTAGTGGTTTTTCTGTTATGCGGTAACAGACAGACAGACAGACAGACAAAAATTCTAAAAACTATAGATTCGGCCTCTGTATCGATAATAATTGTTATTTCAATAAGAATTTCTAAAAAATATTTAATGTACAGATTCGGCTTAGTTACAATTTTATTATACGAGTATATATAGATTTTGCGGTAGTAAAGAACCCAAGTTGTGTGAATTCAAGAAGAAAGAGAAAGATTAACACTTAATATTTTTTATATTAACTACGTGGTATCGTGATCGGAGTAGACAAAGAAATGTAACGATCGCTGTTAGTTAATTAAACGTATATTAATTGGAGTAGTGACCTGCATACGTATCGTTGGTCGCCCTGATATCAAGTACCTATCTTTTTATTTAACTGATATCTATTAGTACTACATGTAGCTGTGATTATACATATATTGCACTAGCGACTTATCCTGGCTTCGCTCGGGTGCGTCCCTAGGTACGTTTTTTGAGCGAAACCCTAATTCTTTTTTTTAAATAAAAGTAGCCTAAGTGACTTCTAATAATATCAGCTATCTGCCAGTGAAAGTCCCATTAAAATTGGTCCAGCTGTTTCGGAGATTAGCCGGAACAAACAGACAGACAGACAAAATTAAAAAAAAATGTGTTTTTCTTATAAGTACTGTAAATTATTCGATATGCATTTAGTATAAAACTGTTATTTTGACATTAAAAACAAACACTTCAATTTTATTTATCTGTATAGATGTATAGATAAACATCGTTACGCATCTATTAATTCTTTTCACTTACTCTATAGTTTTAATATAAAAATACATAAGTTTATTTTTTATGGTAAAATTATAATGATAAAGTCAAAGATCATTACTTTGCTATATTATTAAAAAACAAATGAGTTGTTATTTGAACCATTTTATATCTCTTACAAGGAACAAGATTAAAGGGCTTCCTACACCACTTTCGTTTACATACCATTTTTAGAGTTCTGTACTCGAAGGGTGCCAACACAATCTTATTACCCTAAAGCCTCCGCTGTCCGTCCGTCCGCCTGTCAGAGGGCTGTATCTCATGAACCGTATTAGGCAGAGAGTTGAAATTTTCACAGGTTATATATTTCTATTGTCGCTATAATAGCGAATAATAAAAAAAATCAAGAAACTTTTTTGACGTTCGTAAAGGATCATCGATATTAATATACTACATGCATAGAGTAAAAGTCATATTAATATAAAGTATATGTACGATGGTACGGAACCCTTCGTGTGCGAATTCGACTCGCACTAGACCGATTTTTTTCATATTGAAATATATAATAACAAAACAAATTTTCTTCTTCAGCCTCGCTACTTGTAGATCCAGTTCCTTGATATTGTACTCAACAAAAGTAATTTTTGGCTTACACTATTAACGTTAATCCATGTAGATTGCTTAGTTAAAAGATAAAATTAATTTACATTCAATATAGTAGTATTGAATGAATTGTACAAATAAGGATAAACTATCAAAAAGCTCTAAATAATATTAAAGACTTTGATATCAAAGTTACTACATTACTGTTAAATATTAATCGTTTTAAAAGAAACGAGTTTTTTTGTACAACATCTTTTAAGTCAAATCATATCATCGTGATTAGTGAACATTTTATCTTTTCTTCCTTAAAAATAATAATAATCACCAGTTAATTAACAGCTGCACAAACCTCATCCTCATCAAATTACAATTGATATCGCGTAATGCGTATAGAAAACTAAAAAATATTTGGGAATAACATTCTAATTATGTAAAATAGCACTTGGATATTATGTAATTTTCATACAGTTTTTAGTTTATTATTAGCGCTAGCGACATTAAAATGTAATGACGTCAAAACACTGTATAATTATGTAGGTAGTAAATACTTGGGCAACTGAGCTTCGCTCGAAATTCTTATTTGTTATATCGTATTTTTTAGATAACTAAAAACATAAATAAATACGAAAAAAAAAAACAAAAGAAAAACTTTGTATCCAATCGGGATACAAACCCGGATTGTCAATCTTGCACATTGACTGCTTAACCACGATGCTTATACCTTAGTGTAAGAAATTATCGACTACACCGCACGAAAACTCGAAAATACGCGTTTTCCCAGACATAAGACTAATCTAGATCGATTTTTCGCTCCCGAAACACCCCACACACCAAATTTCAGCGAAATCGTTAGAGCCGTTTCCGAGATTACCGGTATAAATAAATATACAAGAATTCCTTGTTTAATTATATTAGATTAGATACCCTTACTAAGGATATTTATTATTACTTAATTGTGTTATTATTTTATTACATTACTAGCAGAACCCGCGGCTCCGCTCGCGCTAAAACTACAAAAAAACTGAAGAAAATATTTTTCATACAAACTTTCATCCCCTATTTTATCTCCTTATGGGATGAATTTCAAAAAATGCTAAAGCATGTATTTATAGCATTAATACCAAGTTTCAAGTAATTCTGATCATAAATATTTTTTAGGTTGTATTATAACGTGTTTTCTCGTAGGAATGAGATTATCTCCCGCGGAAAATGTAGCTTATGTCATTCTCCAACCCTCCAACTATCTCCACATAAAAAAACATATCAATCAGTCACTCCGTTTCGACGTGAAAGAAAGACAAACAAACAAACAAACACACTTTTACATTTATAATATAAAAGTATGGATATGGAAGTATGGATTATTAATATATTATTGTCTGACGAGTGTATCAATAATAACGTTTCAGAGCAATTCCTGTGAGATTTCCGCGCATCGTGACGTATGAGAGCATTCCCGTGTCGCGACCGTCACGTGCGCTAGTCGCAGTCGTCACGTTGTCAATAAACAATAAAACATTTCAATATAGTATAATATATCTTTATATGTATACACTTAGTGCTAGGTGCGGTTTCTTTTGCGTACGCAAAATAATTTAGATCAAAGTCACTAAGTATGATCTCGCCTTTCTCGATCTTGATCTATATATATATATATATATATATATATATATATATATATATATATAATAGTTTGGATTTACTCAACTTGAATAAATGAAATTAAGTTCTCGCTTCGCGCGGGTGCGTCCCCACGTATTTTTTTTGTCTCAATACATTTTTACCAGAAATAAAAATTACCTATAGCACTCGATCCTATTGTAGTTATATAGTAATATTTCTAACAAACAGGTGTCAGAAATTTTAGAATCGAATTTCAGAGATTATCCCTTGCATACAAACTTACTTTACCTCTAATAAAATATTAGTGTAAATTAAAAATCTACTCTGATTTCAAACTCGCTTTAAAACTAACTATTTCAGTCTCAGAAGTTCTCCTCAATGTTATTATTATACGGGCCTGCTCTTGGTTAATGCTATTAAAAAAGTTTAAGATAATCTGTTAACAATACTAATATTATAAAGCTGAAGAGTTTGTTTGTTTGTTTGTTTGGTTGAACGCACTAATCTCAGGAACTACTAATACGATTTCAAAAACTCTTTTTGCATTAGATAGCCCGTTAACCGAGGAAGGCTATAGGCTATACATCATCCCAAAAATGTACGGTTCCCGTGGGATAGATATGTTTTTGTCTAGGGACGAACTCGAAGCGAAGCGAGGGTGAGTCGCTAGTAATAAATATATCGGTATTAAGTAACTCTATTTTGACGTCGCTCAAAAAGTCCCATCGGGTCGATGTATTCATTTACACGTGATATATGGAATAGACTCTAAGACGGCTTATATAAAAAAAAAAAAACTTGACTGGAACTTTTGTTCAACTAACTTCTTACCTTTTTCCTTACTTACAACAAACGTCTAGTCTACAGCTGCTGCAAGCTGAAGCTTACGCTGAAAAATTCTTTAATGCTTAAAGTGCTTTTCAGCTTTAAATTAGTGAAACTTATTGCTAAGGGATTACTGATACTGAAAAACTTACAGGCGATAAAAAGTTGTACCATCATTGTTAGTTAATTCGAGGAAAAATATAAGAAAAATAAACCTATACTCAAGCGATTCGAGCCTTTTTCAAATATTACAAGACTAACTGTTTTAAACGTACTTCGTTTTCTAGATTATATTTTTCCTCATCCCTCTCTCAACTTGTTATATTAAGCAAAAAATATAAATATTTATACCAAAATTACCTTAAAGCAATACTCTGTGAATTTTAATGGATTATTTATCTTACTATAATAAAACAGTAACTTAGCGAAATCTGTACACGAAATATTTTTTAAAAACAATGGATGTAACGTATTATATACAAAATATGAACTTCAAAACAATAATTATTCAATTTTTTGTCTGTTTGTCTGTTTGTGTGTGCGCGTTTCACGCAAAAAGTAATGAACCGATTTCAACAGGTGAAGTGATAACTCACTACTTGGGTCAACATTTAGGATACCTTTTACTTCAAGAAAATCTTTCTTTCCCACGGAAAAACACAATTACTGGTTTTATCGAGTCCTCCTTAGAAACCTTCCGCTGGCTAAACCTTAAGACATACATCAAAAAAATGTTTTCAAAATTGTAGGTCTTGAAAAGGCCTATAGAAAAGTCCTGAATAGTATATATCTATCTCCTAAGATACACTCGCAATATCTATTCTCATCTATACCTATAATAAAACTAAGTTAGTCAAATCGATGTGCGCGTTTCACGCAAAAAGTACTGAATCAATCATTTCTCAACTAAGGGATATATATTTTTTTATTTTTTATAATACTTACCTACTTTTCTATACCTATGTATGTACATTGTACATATATATAGTATATTCTATACTTACCGTTAAAACGTAACTACGCAACGCTAGTTTGAAGTAAATTGATTGTCCAAACCAATGTTCACTTTATTCCACGTACAATTCTTGGTAATCATAATTCGTAGGTAACACCAAATGTAATAGAAATTGTCGACAAAAAGTGGGTAGTAGCACTCGAGCTTCTTAGAAGCACCTACATCAAGATTAGCTCCAAGTTATAAAATACCGGCCGAAAAGAAAAATAAACTATTATGAAGAGAGATCTTTTCCACATTTTACTCGAAGATTTTACTTAAAAATGCTATATAATAAAAAATATTGTTCTTATATAGTAATTTTCACAAAACTGAAGCTTAAATAACCGTTAGAAAGCTTTTGCTTATCTGTTAGTTCGTAACCGCTTATTTCCGTAAATGTTGCACCTGACTTTAAGGTTTTACTGGCGGATAGAGAATTTAGACAAAAATAACAATCTTTACTCCACCGAACAACGACAAAGTTGCAGAATCACATACATTAGAAGATACATGATTTAATTGATTTTGATAAAACTTTTACTTATCCTATTTAAAAGTGATATAGAGCACTTTTATCCCGCAAGGATTCATGTGAGAGTGCTATATATAAGCTATTTTTACTGTCATAACATGCGAGTATCATAAGCTTTAGCTGTTCAATACTGTTTAATATGTTTGACGACATGTTTGGCTCAGTTTGTAGTGACCCTACTTGATGTTCCAGCGGTCGCGGGTTCGAGTCCCGCTGGGGGCATTCATATGTGTAATAGCACGAATGCTTGTACTCCAGTCATGGGTGTTTATATTTATAATATGTATTTATTTAAAGTTATATATAAGTATGTGTAGTGTATCAATTGTCTGATGTCCATAACACAAGCCTCGTAGCTTACCGTGGAACTAGATGGTGCTGTGTGTTAATGTCCCATCATATTTAAAAAAAATATTTAAATAAAAGCTTTTCTGTTGTTCATATCACGAATTTTTTGACATAATCGTGTCAATACCGCTGCCTCGTCTTCATTGTGGCATTCCATATATGGTCATTAATTCGCCATTACCGCGGCCGGTGCCTCGATCACACGCGCACGAGTATGTACTCGTCACATATACACTATCGTTTGTTCTACTCTTGTGTGAACAACCTTGCTTATCTGACACGCTATTTAAGCTTTTATAATAAAATTACTCAAACTTTATTATTCTCCACTCCTATTATTATGTAATGTCACAACAACTTTATCTCGATACTCTTTTTTCAATGTGAAAACATTGAAATCTACCTAAATCTATTACAATGAAATCATGAATACTCGTATTTATGAGCTTAAACTGCCACTTGATTCCATATGAAAGTCAGTTAGATAAAGTGTTTAAACTATTTGGTTAACGTCCACTTGAAATATAAACAATCCAAGATCCGATGAAAGAGTGTGTAACGCGACCCTAATGTATGGGGACCACCGAGTTTGGAGCGACCATCAACACCGCATCCCGCACCTGCACCGCATCACTTTCGTGTTTCGTGTTGCGACAGTTCGCAGCGTCGCGACGTCCGACCGCACTTTTTATGTTTAAGACTTTTGTTAGTTAATTCATTGATCACACTTCGATCATGTAATCACATTTAGGATACTTAGTTTGTAAAAGTATTAGATGTAAGATTTAGTATAATAAAATAGTTTTATAAGATAAAGTAACATTTCTTTTGCATCGTCTGGCTGTGATTTCTATAATTAAAGCTTAATGTTCTTATAAATCAACTAGCGGCTCACACTCGCTTCGCTCGGGTTCGCCTCTAGACAAACAAAAACAAATCTATCCCACGGGAACCGTACATTTTTCCGGGATAAAAAGTAGCCTATTTGTTATTCTGATGTAACCTATATTATTGTAAAGTTTCATTAAAATCCAATCAGTAGTTTTTGTGTACTAAGCTGTATAAGTTATTATAGTTTTTTAATTATCCCACGGGAACTCTTTAATTTTCCGAGATGACAAGTATCTAAAATGTTGTCCGGGGATATAAGGTACCACCATGCAAAATTTCATTTAAATCGGTCCAACAGTACCAGAGAGTAGCCCATACAAATAGACAGAGAAACAAAAAAATTGAAAAAATCTGGATTTGTTCTATTTCTCTTCATACATCCCCCTGACTCGGTTTTTAGCATTTTTTTTCTATATACAGACATACGAACTCTATAGTTTTATTATACATATAGATTAAATTAAAAAAAATGCCTATTCACATTACAACTGCTACGTTTGGAATATAAAGTTTTCACAAAACATTTAAAACAGCAGAATGTTACTGTTACTACTGTTATTCAATATATTTCTTATATAAACACAAACTATGTATTAAAAGGAGGCTGTGAACTTTATACTTAGTAATGAAATATTTTCCGGATAGAGAAATTAGTTGAGATTTTATACTTTATTTTTTTTAATATTTCCAGTTTCCTGCTATTAACTTAATATATATTTTTATAATATAATTAAAATGTCCGTACTCGCATTATGTTTGTCAGCGACGGTGGAAGCTCTAAAGGCTTGTAGGTGATATTTCGCTGTTCAACAGAGCGGCGCTCTCCACTATTAGATATGAAATGTAAAAGGCAGTCCTCTAAATATGTACAAAAATATTTTTTTAGTGTTAACTTTTCATAAAAACACATCTTATTTAAAAAGGTGGAGCACGTCATGAACGGAGGTAAGAGCGCTTGAAAAATATACATTGCTTAGGGTTCCGTCGAATATTTGAATATTTTAATTTGGTAAGCTCGAGCTGCTTCCAAAGGGGCAAGATGGCGGGCAATAGTTTTACCATTTACGGTTCGCTTAGGTGAGAGTCGTTAGGCGCGCCCGTAGAGCGTGAACGTTGCGCGTTCCCATTCTACAACTACGGTCAGAAATGTAATATTATTTACTAATACTGTTGTTATTGTATGGTATGGTAAGTTCGGGCTGGTCTCCGCAACTCGACGACTATGCGTCTATTTTGCGTGTGGGGGGAAATTAGATTTTGTTTTTATTCTTGCCATCCCAGTTCCTCCAGGAAGTTCAGCAATTTCTTCGTCTTGCCAAATATTTCCGGGAGTGTACTATGGATGCCAAGATGTTGTGCCCGGTATGCCGCTACACCTGGACAGTACAGTACTAATACTGTTATAATTAATCAACTTATACTAAAATATTATTCATACTTGGGTGATCTCCACATGTTTTTCAATGTCGTTTGGTAAATTTAATGGGACGGCACTTATTGTTGGGGGAACACAATTACCGGGTTACAAATCTAAGAGCTTATTTTATTCAGGAATGTTAATTAAAGCGAGACAATAAAACTTTTATAATAAGGCTTAAACTTCTTCTTTAGATGTTGCTAAAGCAGTATATTTTCACCATTAAAATATTATTATATTGAGTTTGAAACCCTTACTTATGTTTTAGAAGTGACAACAACAGATCGACGAAAGATTCTGTAGGCACTTGTGTTGTTATTTTGGTACATCTTATTGTGTTTCCATATTGGAAAATAATATTAACTAGGTGATTCTTTAAATTGACGTAACTTTTTTATTTATGAACCGATTGAAATAAAACAAATACTGAATGTTATGTGAAACTTACTACAATAAATGAGTGAAAACCGCATCCAGATCGGTTAAGCCGTTTCTGAGATTAGCGTTCACAAACGCACAAACAAACAGACAAAAAATCTAAAAATCTTTGTTTTGGGTTCTATTCCGTTAATAAAGATGGGGGTCTTATAAAAGTTTTTCTTAAACATTTAATGTACAGATAGCGATCAGTTCGACTTTTATCATGTTACTAATATTCAATTCATAACTAACTTTTTTACGAACTACTTTTTATACCGATAATTACAAACAGAAAATATAGAGTCGTTCTTGAAATATTTTAAAAAAAGTATCGTTTCGTATGTAAAAATGAGAACAATCTACGATGGCCTAGAGCCGCATGTAAGTAATTTGAAGAAAAATTGTACAGACCCTTTGACGCCTTGTACGGTCAGCAAAAATACTCGGTAGAGATAGACAAATAAGTAAGTAGGATAAGATCAACTAAATAAGTTATTAATAGGAATACATATTTTATAATAGTATTTAATATACTTAGTTACATAAAAATATATATTTTAAATATGATATGAATACATAAAATTTCAAATACTCGTATGTATTTCTTTTTAAATATTGACTCCGAATGATTATATGAAAGTAGGTACGTTTAGAGTTAATCTAGGATTAAAGCTATTTTCATTCTCAATTAACTTCATTCATTCAGCCGTTACAGCGTGAAAAATACACAGTAAACATATTTACTTACTTTCAAAATTAACATTTACTATATAATAATAGTATTAAATCATAAATGAAAAAAGGGTTTTCGATGCTTAGGATAAACTTAACGAAAAATTAGTATTTTTTCCAATTTTAGAACTGCTCCAGTGGGACTTTTGTATTGTACAGATATACTCGTAGCTCGTAGTGTAGCCATTTAACATGAATCTGACGAGTAGCTTTAATTACCTACGTATATTAGTAAACTAAATAAAAATCCACGCGCGGACGAAACTAAGGGCACCAGTTAGTCTTGTAGGAGCTAGATTCGATTAATAAATACACTTTGCCAAGGCAAGATATGTGCATATTTTATAATTCTCGTGAAGTTTTGGAGATATAATAATACACAGCTTCCCTTTTAACTAAATTTCATGAGAGACTAACCGCGGGCAGAAGCATAGCTTATAATATCCGAGATTAACATTGCTGAAGCATTTTATATACGGAAAAATAAACTTTCGTGTATAATATTAAGATATAATTTCGTATGAACCATTATGAAGTTAAATGTAACTATTTTAATTCACTTAAGGTAATTCTAACGAGTATCGCTCGTGCTCTCACCCGAGCTTATGATGTTGTATGGATCGTGAAATAGAATCAGAAAATTGTTTGAAAGTATGAGTCATTTTTATGACGTTAAAATTACTTTGAAGGTATATTCGTTATGTGTGTAATGTATGTAAATGTATATAAACTGGCAACACCTTTTTTGTTGTGTTCCAATTGTAGGAAATTCTTATAAATAAACCTATCTTTTCGGAGTTTTTCACTGTTTGTAACAAGTATATAATGCCTTTGAGTCTAAAATCCTAATCTTTGCGATGACCATGATTGCTGTAAAGCATTCAAAGCATCGGGAACCAAATATCAAAATCAATCCGCGAAAAATTCCGAAAAGATACTTTTATTTAAAATGTCAAATATTCGCGTAAATCTAAGAAAGCATTAAATTCCTATAACTAAGAAAAATATTTTTTACAAGAGATGGGAAGCTTACAATATGAATACTAAGAATAAACACAAAATTTTACCTTAATTTTATGGACAGTTGATTACTAACCCTCGCTTAGTTGGGGTTCGTTCCTAGGCCTAACCGTAGCCTATATGTTACTCCAAGTCATACATTATCTGTTTACTAAATTTCATCTAAACCTATTCAGCCGTTTGAGGGTAAACGAATGATATGATAATGATATACACATACGTTTCATATTTATAATAGTAGTCTGAAATAGAAATATTTTAGTTCAGGATCAGGAGGTTGGCTTTTGTATGGGTTCCTAAAAACAAAGAGACTAACTTAAAATACTTATTATGGATGGAAACGTCTAAGTTTATATTGCCAAATCAAAATTTTAATCTCAATTACTGCTAGTATATGATAAAAAATTCACATTCATTCATTCGCACAGATATATACGTTGCATTGTATACCAACATCTATACAGATAAATAAAATTGGAGTGTCTATTTGTAATATTGAAGTAACCACTTTTTATTAAATGCATATGGATGTATGCACGGTACATATACCAAAACAACATTTTTTACAATTTTTGTCTGTCTGTTTGTTCCGGCTATTCTCCGAAACGGCTGGACCGATGTTGATGGAACTTTCACTGGCAGCTAGCTGATGTTATAAGGAGTAATTTAGGCTATTTTTATTTTAGAAAAAGAATCAGGATTCCGCGAAAAAAAATTAAAACCAAAAAAAATATAAAAAAAAGTTTGTTTTGGGAAGTAACCTAGAAACGAACCCGAGCGAAGCGAGGGTGAGTCGCTAGTAGTATATAATATTATAAGGTTACATGCAGTTTTTAGCGCTCACATTCTCATAATTCATTATGCCGGGATCAAATTATAAAAATGGATCTGACATCAGATAAAAGGTTTCACCGACACGTGTGACGTCACACCAGTCGGGAGCAGCATCAGTGGGTTCTATTCGGTTTAATTTCATTTGTGAAAATATATAGTTTATAAAATTGATTCATTCTATGCGTGTTGGGTGTGGTGTACTGTTTGTTCCCTATTTATTATTGTCCGATGATGACATTTGGATAAGATACAGTAAGAAAAAGAGTGGGAGGGGAGAGGGGAAGGGGAGGAGGAGTGGCGAATTGGCGGGGGGGGGGGGAGGGGGGGTTGGTACTTTTTAAGACAATCTTTGTCAATCTTTGTTGAGAGAATGTTTGCTATTAATGGAAAATTTAGTTTTCAAGAAACACCCTCAGGAAAAGAATCGATTGCTATCAATTCAAGTTTGAAATGTTATGGAAACTTTAAAAGATTATTCAAAAGCATGCTGAATGCACCATTACTTCTTCTACTACTGCATCTTATAATTAAATCAGAGCAAGAATCTTATTGTAATAACATGGTAATACACGCATCCGAATACGTTGGAATTTATTCAGCGGCGAGTCAGTCCGCCCACGTTGGCTGGCGCGGCTCAGTAGTTATGGAGTGAATCCTAAACTCTTCTGACCTATTTTCAGTTTAACAAAATATGCTTTTGAAACAAAATGTTGAACTAAGAGGCGGATGTTTGATGCAAGTGCAGCGTTATTTATTAACTAGCGATCTGTTTTGCCGGAAGCAAAGAGATCACGGCGCCCTGCGCCAGAAAAATCATCTAATTTCCCGGTCCCACGGGAATATTTTTTCTAGGATATCAATTATTCTATATTGCTTTCAACGGAATCTTCTACTCGCCAGTCAATCATTTAACTCACTGCTTTATATTTCCTGTGTTTCTTCTCGTTAGGTTTTTCCGTCCGTGAAACTCAATAAATCGATTTAGTCGTTCAGAGGCTGTTCGAAGAAAAGGTAAAAAATGACAGAAAATCGAATTTTTGGATTAGGATTTTGAATAATTCAAATAATACTTAACCAATAATACTTAGTGTAATATCGTCTAAATCAAAAATACTTGTACAAAAATATAATATTATAGTTCAAGTACGAATCGGCAGCCGAATATCTCAATTAATTTAGCTGGTTAAACTATACTTATATTTAAGGATTTACTTCAATCTAGGTATATAAAGTTAACATATAAATAAATAAATAAAACAATAATTGAATTACATAACCATTGAATTCATCCGGGTTATAGATGAACACTGAACAGCTTTTTTCTTATGACTAGTTTTTGCACACATAGTCTCTCTATTCTCCGGTAGGAGTGTGTTCCTCAATAAATAGCCTGTAAATTCAAATAAATGAATAAATAAATATATAAGGCTGATAATTTCAGAGATTAATGCGTTCAAACAAACAAATATTACAACTTTATATATTAGTATAGATAGGGCAATATATACGATCAGCCTTTTGATCCTTATATAAATAACTAGCGACTCACGCCCGCTTCGCTCGCGTTCGTCCCTAGGTACGTTTTCAGGGTTAGCTATGTTTATACATAAATAGTAGCTTGTTACTCCTAAGATATTCATTTAAATTATATAGCGATTTACCCTTGCTTTGCTCAGGTGCGTACTCCATACGCAGATTTTGTTCACAATTTCATGGGTTTTAATTTTTTTCGCGGAACCCTGATTCTTTTCCTAAAATAAAAGTAGCCTAAGTTACTCCTTATAACAACAGCTATCTGCCAGTGAAAGTCCCGTCAAAATCGGTCCAGCCGTTTCGGAGATTACCCGGAACAAACAGACAGACAGACCGACAGACAGACAGACAGACAAAAATTGTAAAAAATGTTGTTTTGGTATATGTACTGTGTATACATCCCTATGCATTTAGTAAAAAGCGGTTATTTTAATATTACAAACAGACACTCCAATTTTATTTATCTGTATAGATGTATAGATAATAGTATTACATAAACAGTAGGTACATAAATATTATCTAAAGAATATAATAAAATTGTGAAACAATAGAAGTAAATCTAGCACAGCTAAATACTGGGTGGAAAAACATGGTTAATATTAAAATAACTATGGAAATGACTGGAGTAGTGCAGTGTTGGTACAGCGGCGACCTGCCAGCCTCCGAGAAGTTGTTTTAAGATTTAGTTTGTGAATTTTAACTAAAACTGTTATTTTAAGAATATTTTCAATTAAAATATTTAAATTTTACACGACATTCTCTAAGAATCTAAGTGATTCAAAAATAGTGACTTCATATTGTATTTAGATACCGAAATAAAAGTCGATTACATTTTTTGTTGGTTAGTGTGTATCTACTAATTTCTGAATTTTTCACTGACAGATAAAGGATTTAGGCGAGTGATATCGGACATAGGTACTCGTATTAATAACCTTGCGTAAATTCCTTATATGCGAGCGGAGTCGAGGGTGTAAACTAGTAAAAAAATTAAAAAGTGCGTGTATGAATGTGTACACGCGCAAGAAGTAAAACTTTTGTAGGTTATCGGTACTCTTTGTGAAATTCAATTTATATTTTAAATAATTAGGATAGGTGAGATACTAAAAATAACGCACATTAGGTATATTACAATCATATGTTTATAGAATATCATTTAACGAAAGATTATAATATTATATATCATTTGTCAGACAATAACAACGGTTACCATGGCAACAAACGTACGTACATTTTTTCGTAACGCATTCACCAGCTTACCCCCCAAGTCAAGCGTGCGTAAAGAAGTTTTACTTCAAAAATAAATGTATACAGTACATGACAATTGAAACTCAAATGTAGTATCTACATATGTGAGACCAGCAGGAGACTACATATATTTTGGAATTTTGTTGTTTAACCACACTTACTCAACGGATTTTGTCGGAATTCGGTTTGTGATACCATGCAAGCGGAGCCGTAGGTAGAACCTGGTATAATATTCAGATATGAGAGTCTATATAAACATACCTCATGATTGGACAATCTTGATAAAAGAAAAAGCAAAAAAGTAAAACATTCCAAAGTGTTATTTCATAGTGGTTTATAATTAAGTGATTTAAAACATCGACATCTAAACACACGTGGGCAGAGCTTCATATCGGTGCTATCTAGTATCTAAGAATAATATGGAACCTATCGTCTACTACAAGAGCTTAATTTAAATAAGATCGAGTTCGATGGAGATTCTTATGATTTCTTCGGTACAGCGGGTTTCCATTTGAAGAGGCTTTCGCACTGTTTCTTGTGACTTCATAACTTCACAAGTTTTAAATGTATGACCATATTTTCATACGATTGACTAGGTTTTGGACGCAGTACCTTTTATGCTGTAGGTACGTTAGTAAAAATATCTGAATTTCATTTATTTTTAAAGTGTTAAAATGTGAAGAAATAACAAATACAGATAATACTTTCTTGGATTTACGCGAATATTTGACATTTTAAATAACATTATCTTCACCTTCAACTAAGAAAGTTCACGGCTTCGATTCTCATAATGTAATTAGATATATAAATATTTAGTTGGTCTGATTAGAAACACAAGCAAGTCATATAAAGAAATTTGCATTTTTGTATAACTATACTATTCATAGTATGGTTCTAGTGCACTATTAGATTCTCCGAAGAATTCACGTCACGTTTTCGATTTAAGAATTATAAAAATGTTTCTAAAAAGGAATTTCTTCCACATATTTCTTTTACAGAAATCATTAAACATGGGTTGTCATTATGGTAAGTTCTATATACATGCGTCTACCTACGCCTTTGCCTACGTCTTCTATTTTGGTTCTCACAATAAAGGAGATGATCGAAATAAGGCAAAGCTATTACTCAAACCAGTTTTTTCATCATTAATTGTAAAATATTTAGATTTATAACCGCAGAATAAAAAAAAAACGAATAAATAAAAATATGACCGAATTCAAAGGGAAATGTTGCCAGTTTAAATATTTGACTCGATTTTATTCATTATTTTTGGTAAATACATCAACATAGATATCATTAAAGCATAAAAAAGATGAAAAATATTCAACAAAAGATAATGTTAAGCCATTTACTGTATGTATAAGCTAATAAAATAAGTTTCGGATTGTGCATTATATTTTGTTTAGTTTGTAGCGTCTTGCGGAGAATTTTGTTTCGGTATTTCCGACATCCATTTGATTGACGCCATGACGTTCAGCTAGGATATTAAGTGAGCTGTCAGTGTTCACCGCTCATGGGGTGTATTTTTCTGGGGTATTTTGGTTGTTTTAGAATCTTTTCTGTTTATTTTTTTATATAAAATGGAATAGTTTGCATGCTTTATCGAGGCATGCTTTATGTTACGAGGTCAAAAGTAAGTGAAAACAGTAAATACCGTTTTACTCTCTTTCTTTTCAGATTCATGTACGACAGACAGTGTAATATTAGTATTTATACATATACACCTATACATATACCTATCAGAAGAAAATCTCTAAATATTGCGTAGTGCAACTAACTACACAGACACGTTGATAACGACTGTGTCAAACTATGTAAAAAAAGATGATGATTATTATTATATACTCGTGACTGACGCTCGTTTCGCTCGATTCCTATTTTTTCTCTAACAGTAACTCATGAGTTCATACAGTTCTTACATAACCTAATAATCTCTTAGATTTACGGGAATATTTGACATTTTAAATAAAAATCTTTGCCGATTTTTGTGCAGATTGACGCGCGGAGTAATTCAGTGTCTCCTGTGGCTATGATCGCTGTAAAGGATTCGAAATCGGGAAACAAAAATCAAAATAAATCCGCGAAAAAATCCGAAAAGAGTTTTATTTAAAACTAGCGTCGTCCCTAGATACGTTTTAATTTTTTTGAGCGAAACCCTAATTCTATTTCTACAATAAAAGAAGCCTACGAGTAAGTTACTCCTTATAATATCAGCTATCTGCCAGTGAAAGTCCCGTCAAAATTAGTCCAGCTGTTTCGGTTTAGCAGGAACAAACAGACAGAAAGACAAAATTTTTTAAATTGTGTTTTTCTAATAAGTATTCACTATAAAGCTGTTATTTTGACATTACAAACAGATACTTCCAATTTTATTTATTTGTATAGATACATAACCTATGTAGGTATATGTGTATTAAATTACATCCAAACCTGTCATCATCAATGTGAAGGAGTAACAAACGTTCACACATACAAATTTTAGCATTTATTAGTGTAGTGTAATTATTGAATATAAGAGGCCGATCTAATTACAGTACAATATGCATTATATACCTATGTACGTACATTCAATCAGTAGTTCATTTAGTAATTATTATTGATTTGAAATTACGAACTGTTAACATAACAAATGTTAATAAACAGTAATAAGATAATTGTATTATATTTTGTATTTATTGATAGTATTATTTAGATTGATTGCCATTTTGTCCGTGTAAAATGTATGGTAAGTCCGGGAGAGTTGCCTATAGTTTTAAAAAACGATCAATATTAATTATATGTGTAAGATACTACATAAATAAGCATAGTTTATTTTAATTCAATATTTACTTACGCCATTCAGATTAAATTTGAAACTATTGTGCAATATATTCTAGATTAAAAAATGTTTTTTAAAATTAATAGAAAATAGGCATCTCACCCAGACATGTGGGTTAGTTGCCTATAGATGTCAGGAATAGGTAAAGGACGAGGAATTAGTACATAATCAGACGTACTTTGCTTAGTGACACAAAAATCCTTTTTTATATGCATTTATACATACTACTTGTAGATGTACAGATGGTTATGTGGGACTCACCGGCTAGAAAAGCCACTAAAACCCAACAAAACCTCCCCCGTCTTAATGGGGCACCCCGACGGCAGGTCTGCCGAAGCAGACTACAACAACCGTGAGGTTGCTCCCACGGTCCACTCTGCCGCCAGAGAAGTACCAAGAGCAACCATATGGATTAGGCCATAATCCACCACGCTGGCCAAGTCCGGGTTGGCGGACTTTATAATTTAACTAAAGAATTTAGGGGAAAAAATTACTGCAAACCATCTCAAAGATTATTATATTCTAACGTAAAAGTTAACTACACTTATCTTATTTTACAAATTAACACCAAAATATTAATTATAAGTAATGTGTCTTTGTGTAAAAATTTCCGCACTAACATTGACTGTCTACTGACGTATTATGAACGCGTTCCAAATCACGCAACATTAATTAATTTAATTTTTTAATTTATTAGGCGTCTCTCTCTTATGGGCATCTCTCCCGGACTTACCCTAAATTGTTTTTTTTAATAACTCAACACGCTGGCCAAGTGCGGGCGGACTTCACACGTCTTTCGAAGACTAGGTTCTCTCAAACATGCAGCTTTTCTCACGATTCCTTCCCTGCATAAACAAATGGTAATCAAGATGAAAATGAAAATCGCCGAGATTTGAACCCGCTTTACTATATTTTCTTAGCGTTCGTTTATATTTTAGAAGTATAAAATATTTTAAAATTCTTTAAAATATAGATATAATAAAAGATATGAACACTTCAATGTATCTACGGTAAAAATAAACAACCAACAAAGAAACGACGAAGTAAAATAATCGAAGGATTGCAATTTTGTATCGATCCATAGCTAATAAGGTGGTGCAGTGAGCATTATGAATGAGCTACTTACTGCTCATTCTGTCCTCATCTATCTATTGATGTATATTTTAAGAATCGACGATGGTACACAATGGCCCCTTTTCCCGGCTTTGCATGCATCTTTATTCAGTCACATGACACGTATTAATAGAATTACTTTTAAAAAGAATTATACTTTTTACAACAAGTAACATACACACGTTTGACGACACGTTTGGCTCAGTATGTAGTGACCCTACTTGCTGTGCTAGCGGTCGCGGGTTCTAGTCCCGCTGAGGGCATTCATTTGTGTGATGAGCACGAATATTTGTACTCCAGTCATGGGTGTTTATATTTATAATATGTATGTATTTTAAGTTATATATGTGTAGTGTATTAACTATCTGGTATCCATAACACAGGTCTCGTAGCTTACCATGGAACTAGATGGTGGTGTGTGTTAATGTCCCAACATATTTATTATTATTTTATTATACACATTAAACTCATTTATTAGTATTTATTTTCTTTAATATAATAGAAATAATAATTAAAAAATGATGTTTATCTGTTTGTATCTTTGAAGCCATTAATAAGAAAATTGAACTGAATTGAATTGAGGATTTTGGTTGGCGGGTTGTGTCTAGATTTTAGATTTGTATTGCTGCAGAGTATAGGGCGTTTTAAGAATATTTTACTGCTAAGGGGTGGTCTATGTAGATAGAGTAGCACCTGTGACTAGTACACTATAAAACTGGTTGCTAATTAAAAAAAAAAGATTTTGTTTAAGAAGAAAGCCATTTTAAATCCTAAGTAACGTACTCGTACTGTTGTAGAAGCACAATAATCAATTAACTCTATTTATCTAACTGCCCTCGGTGCTGCGCCGCCCGCCTCCGTCGCCGCTCTCTGGCCGCCGAGATTGTTGCAACGTTCCTTTAAAACTATTCTATTGTCCATGTCGAGGTTCAAGTGAACAAAGCCGTATTGTCTCTGAGCCATCGCACTTGTTATTAAGGTCAGCTCTTTTTACTTCTCAGATTAACTAACTTTATACTGCGGCTTTTCTCGACCATTCGGTTTGTTTAACCACCAGAGTTGTATATCTGTTCTTAATTAATTTAGAAGTAATAATTTCGAATTATTAACTTATTTTATTACTTTGATTCTGTTCTGCGTTTCAACTTCCATAAACATTTATGCTACTTTTAATATTTGCAATGAATCCCATAGTAAAATAATTGCTTTGTTCATGATATGATTTTTTAGTGTTTTCCGCGGACTCGCTCGCGTGATGTATCGCTATAGCTTGTGTTAATCTGAAAAAGTGTAGATGTCTATATTATATAGGTACACAATGGGTTACTTCCGTTGAAAGATATATTTAGATATGAAATATGACTGTTTAATTGACATTTCCAATGAGGGTCACTTTTAGGAGTTTCTCCCGTGAATATGTTTGCTGTAAAACATTCAAAGCGATGGGAACCAAAATAACTCCCCGGCAAATTCCGAAAGGATGGTTTTAGTTAAAAATGTTAAATATCCGCGTTAAACTAAGATAGTATTATTTAATTGATATTAATTTTCGCTTTTACTTTACTAATAGTAAAAATGTATTTTAGAACTCTACAAGTCGTAAACTAAAACTAATTTTATATACGTACATTATCGGAAAGTAAAGCATATGAGTTCATTAGGTTGCCGCCGCCGTCGCCCGAGCGTTCTGAATTACTAGCATTGTTTCTAAATGCAATCTATAATGTATCGGAGCTTTGAATGGAGTAAAAGCTCTTTATGTGTTCAATTATGAAGGATGATTGTTATATATAACATAAAGTAAACTTCCTTGCTTATATAAGACAAAATTGTCTCTATAGAATTATAGCGTGGTAGAAAATTGTCATATTTTTTTACTTTATTCTATGTACGTAGGCGGTCGATCCGGGTGTTTGATATTTTTTGTATGATATGCGACAGCGTGGGCTATTTTTAATCAATATTTGTTGTCTTTTTATGTATAGACAAAATATTCTTCAGGGAAAAGCTAAGTAGAGTTCTTAGCAATAAAAGTACTTCATCATCATCGTCTTTGCCCAAAGAATCACAATATTGCTGGATATAAGCCTCCTAAAGATTTCCATAAGAACCGATCTTAAACCATGACAACAACAATCATGGGAGTTGCCTCTATGGTGGAATTGTGGATCCCTATCTATCCACAGTTTTCTTTATTTTACTTTCCCTTTTTGCCGTGAAAACCGTTCATTGGGACATGTTGGTCATCGGTGGGCAAGGTACTGTAAGACTCCGAATCGCTAAAGCCACTGCGGAACCTTTCATCGCTATAATGGGACGTTGTAGGATAACTTGAACATGGACTCAAACACTCCTGTGCACTCGAACCGAGAAGGCCGCCTAGTCCATATCCTTGCCTACATATATTAGAATGATCCGAAATCATGAAGTATCCTAACAACCCTGATGATCTGTAGGAAGGTTAACGAGAAACCCTCCCGCGGTAGCTCCTCTAGTGTGGCGAGAGAAAAACTTGATTTTTTCTTATTTAATGGAAAAGCTGCTATATGTAAATACTATATATACTACTACATGTAAATATTTCTACGTTTATTGTATCGTATAACTAAAAATCAACACAGTAATGTCGTTTGTAATATGTCGTCAATAAAAAATATATTACATCATATTTTATAAAGTAACAAAAAAATAAATTCTAACATAATATTATTATCAAAAACTTCCCGCGTTTTGTCATTATCGTTCATTAAAACAATAATTTTTACTCTCGTAAAGCGTTAATGTAAATAAAGTGTCGACTCACATCCCTCTATAGCGTAATGAGGTATAAAATCACCCCTTTGTGCGGCGACGCTCTGAGAGCTATGAAAAATGACTTTATTACTAGAAAATTATTTCGAATTTTGTATAATAATTTCGTTTTGATTGATAACAATTTGCATGTTTATTATTATTATATATAGTTACTAATATTTAGCATTTATTTAGATTACAGTTCTTTTAGATTTAATTAATTAGAATTGTTTTTATTGCGTAAATCTTAGAATTATAGTAAAATCGGGATATATGTGTTTTTGTCTATAAATGTTTTAAACACCCGTAACATTTCTTGTATACTGTGATATTGCAATCTTCTTAAATACTCTAAATGCATACGAGCCTAGTTAGATTCAAAATAATTCTATAAATATTATGATTTTTCGAAGAAATAAATTTTATGGTTATCGTTATCATTATCATTACAGGCCTCTTTTCGTCCACAGTCGACATAGGGCATATTCCTAAGCTCGATTTTTAGTTTTTCGTATCCCATAGCTGCCAACCACTATGCGAATATAGACGCTCTATCTATCTGGAGAGGGGCTGCTCCCTCAGTCCACTCTGCTGTCAAGGAAGTACCAGAAGCAACCCGTAAGGAAAACGCTTACCGAAGTGAGCCTCCTCCCAAGGGGTCTCCTGGCTTCACGCCCGGCTGGATTGCCGGACGTTGGTGAGGGGCCCACCACGATAAGGTTAACACTAAATACACATGCGGGTTGGTGCACTTGGAGAGCCGCGTCCTACACTACGTTCGCCGAGCCATGTTCTCCATTCTAGAAGCCTTCAACTCCGTCACTCTGTCGGTTCTGCAGTAAATATGACCAGCCCACTGACACTTCAACTTATTCCTTCTTTGTGCTAAGTTGATATCTGTCTTTATCGTCTTAAGGATCCTTTTTATTTTATTTGTCTGATAGACTATACTATACAGTTTTATAAAACTATTTTATATAATTTTCTATTTTGTCTCCCAGGTCAAGCTCCAAAATCAGAATTAATTTATTTAATTATGCAATAATTTCGTCTGTTCGGTACATATTTTGATAATTTATAGAACATAGAAACTCTTAAGCGTAAAATGTACTAAAAATAAACAATGAAAAAATAAAAAAACGAAGTAGATACAAACAAAATAAATATAATAGAAATTATTTACTCATCGTAATATTAAAATTTAACCGCTTGAAAAGAAACTCTTGTAATGAGCAGCGAAGCAAGAAGTGGGTGAAAAAGTTTCAAGTCGAATGTTTCTGGAAATTGAAATGATCGGGCTTCCGCGTTAGCCGGGGCGGGCGGCCGGCGGGAGGTCGGCGGGCGGTCGGCGGGCGGGCGGCGGGCGGGCGGCTGGCTGCACATGAGTGTAAGATAAAAGGTATTGGAACCTTTTTCTTATCTTTTCCAATCGTTTGCACGGTTTGAAACAAAGATTTGGAAAATGACTTTTGAGGTCTTATTGTCTTTTAATAATTTTAATAGTTTCATGTGCGCTAATTTTTTAAAAGATTTAATATTACATAAGTCTATAGATATTATTGTTTGTATTAAACCTTTGCTTTTCATCGATGCGATCAAGCTATAATCTACCACGTCAGTAAAGCACTATTTAGCGATCTTCATATGTTTTTTCGTTTTTTATTACTGATTAGGTTTTCCCAGACATGCAATTTTTCTCAAAAGCATGTTGAAAACGATTCGTGTATGTGAATATCAGAGATGCAAGATCCAAGTTTTATACTAGCTTAGTTTTCCAATAAAACGCCTAATCAAATGTCATTTGCGTTTATTAATCACTTTTATATTAACGTGAGTCGTGACATGACAGTAGTACGCATGTAGTACTTATGCTCAACGCATTAAAAAATTGTACATATTTAAAAACTAGCATTGCCCGCGGCTCCGCCCGCGCTCAGATGATCAAAAATCAAATTCTTAGGTTTTACACATTAGTACACCACTTTCATTGTGCACTGTATGATTGGTAAATAAAGGCAGTGATTGACAATGCCACAAAGGTTCCTCCGTTAATCTCATAGTTGATTTAGTAATATTGCACTTTTTGTTTTAGCAATAACATTAATGTGCGTCTATACTTCTGTTTTGTTTGTTTGTTTAGTTTTGGGCGATAAACTCTCAAACTACAGAACTAATTTTAATATTTTTTACTAATAGACAGCTATTGATTAATTTAATATTTAGCTGATTATATAAATTATAACTTTTCTTAATGTTAATTTGTCGCGAAACACGGATTGATTAGCGCTAGTTAGTAATATTTTCCAAAACGATTTTCAAACGAAAGTGTAATAAGTAAATAATTCTAAGCAAATACTTTTTATTGTTTCATATGGCTCGGCTAATATGATTAAAGTCGTAAGCATTTTATTGTGTCCTTTAAGCCTTTATCTTCCAAGAAATTACGTCCAAAAAAAAAAAAAACTAAAAAAGTTGAGATATAAAATAAATAAAAATTTCATAGATTTTGAGATATGGAATATTTTTAGTTACCCGCTTTGTCAGTTTAACAGCCATAAACTTGTTTTCCATAAAATGTTATAAAAAATTATGAATCGAACTCATTTTACGGTTGATAATATGAGTCGATATTTTGGAAACGTAAATTATTTATTTGTATTTATTTTAGTGTTAACCTAACAAAACACGTAAGTAAGAAAAACAACACAGTATTTTGCTATACGAAACCTTATGTGCGAGTTGGAGTTGCCCAATTTTTACATTAAAAGATTAAAAAATATTAACATTATTTAATAAAAATATAAAAACTTATAAATATTTTCATTTGAAAATTGTTTCGGCCAACAAAATATTACTAATATGTTACTGATTTATAAAGCTTGTTTGTCTTTATTTTATTGAAAATTTAAACACGGGCGGGTCCGCAGGTAATTTAGTAGTAATTCTAATAAAGTCATAGAAAGGTCAAATATGTACATTTTTTTTTGGATTAAAACTACTTATTTTAAAAACACATGGCGACATCTATTGTCAAATATCTAAATAACACAAATAAATTTTCATTAAAACAACTATTTTAATGAATAAAATGCGTAATTGATATTTCTTTTAAGATAAGCTTTTTTTAATAGCTTCAACATATATAAGTTACCTTACTAAAATGTTAATAGTATCATCGTGCTTTTATTTAACCAGTTTTTGTATTTTTTCTCAGAAATGAGATATTTTCCTGCAGTAAAAACTATCCTATATATTGACTCGGATAACCTGCTATCACCACCGCGGGTAATTTAGTAGCAATTCTAACAAAATCGTAGAAAGTTCATATCCTTAGATTCATTTTTTTGGAATTAAAACTACGTATTTTAAAAACACATAGCGACATCTATTGTCGAATATCTAAATAACACATAAGTATATATTAATTAAAATAACTATTTTAATGGATAAAATAGCGCTATTGCTAATTAGATTTTTAAGATAAGCTATTTTTAATAGTTTTTACCATATTTAGTAAGTTACCTTGCTAAACTGCTTACAGATAGTATCATCGTGGTTTGTTCCAACCAGTTTTTGTATTTTTTCTCAGAAGTGAGATATTTTCCCGCGGTAAAAAGTATCTTATATGTTGACCCGGATCACCAGCTATCATCATACCAAATTTTATCAAAATCCCTCCAGTGGTTTTTCTGTGATGCGGTAACAGACAGACAGACAGACAGACAGACAGACAGACAGACAGACAGACAGACAGACAGACAGACAGACAGACAGACAAAAATTTTAAAAACTATAGATTCGGCCTCTGCATCGATAATAATGTCTATTTCAATAAGATTTTCCAAAAAATATTTAATGTACAGATTCGACTTAGTTACAATTTTATAATATGTAATAGTCCATTTTTTCTTACGTGTCCTAATTGGTAAACAAACATTACCTTGAACGAAAATCACTTGTATTCGGACAATCATACATTTTAGATTTGGTTTTATCGTTTATAACTATTTCAGAAACACACACGCTACGAATTACACTAATAAAAGCTGTTAATTAATGATTTAAACACATTATTTTTGCTAAAATTGAAATATTGACAGAACCAACTTCCACAGAAAAAATATGAACACAACATTTTGACGTTTCGATACGCTACTTTGTCTTTGAATTATAGAGATGTACATTTAGAATGAATTATCGAGAGTGAAAACTGAACTTATTAAAAATAACAATATCTTTAAATTACAAAGTACGATATTTTGTTCAAATTGTTATTATGCTTAAAAATAGTAATGTCTTTTGTAGAATATAGAAGATTTTTAATTGCTTTTAATGAATTTATACTTATTATTTATTTGTTACTGTAATTATTATTATTTCGTATCTTTTATTAAAACGGAGTGAGGGACTTCTGACCGCTTTTTGCTTTTTTAGGTTAAAGTTTTAAAAATGAGTTTATATTAAGGCCAAAAAAATCTTAAAAAAACTTTCACGTCATTGATTTTAAAATAGACAAGTGACATTTTGACAACTTTTATTAAAATTTAATAAAGACAATTATAATAAAAAAGTTATTGATGAAATGGCCGCTCATAAAAATATAATTGTTCTGCGCTTTCCGCCGTATCATTGTGAATTAAATCCAATAGAATTTATATGGGCACAATTAAAATCACATGTAGGAAAAAATAATAAAAGTTTTAAAATGGCTGAAGTCAAGGAGCTAGTCAGAGAAGGATTAAGAAAAATTGGTACGGCGTCTTGGATAAATTGTATTGAACATGTGAAAAAAGAAGAAGACAAAATGTTGCAGCTTGACGGCTTAATAGATGCTGCAACAGATACACCGACCCCTAATTTTATAATACATATATTATCAGAAGAGTCGAGTAATTTATCATCGGAATCAGACTAATAAAATTATTAAAATAACTTGTCGTATTATTTCTACCCAATACTTTACGTTCACTGCATAAAAATTAAAAACCAATAAGTTCAGTCATTCATTCGTCATGCACATCTCTATGAATTATCTCTGGTCACCTGTACGCCATATTTGTTTACTATTTAAGACACGTAAGAAAAAATAGACTATAGATAATGCTTGCTCTTTTTGTTTCTAAAGATTCCTATTCAAGATAAGATGTTTGTGTCCAACGTTGTGTGTCTTCGTACCACACGCAGTCACTCGTGTCTCTACTCTTAAAATCAATTAGGTATTATTTCTACTATCTAATCTGGTTTTTTGTATACATGTTACCGGAAATGTATGTAATCCGTCATTGTACACAATTCCTAGGAAATGTATGTAATTCCTAAAATCGCACGGAAATGTGTAAAATAAATTATATTAGACACATTTCCTAGGAAATCTATACATTGTCTAAATAGCAATCGGAAATGTAAATATTTGAGATATCAATGGGTATGCGGGGATAGCGGGGCGATGGGAGGGTATTTTTTATCTGATCAGGGGATCTCGCTAGTGCCGCGTTAACTGTCAGTGTTAGAACAGTTAAAACTACGCAGGAGCCGAGTGAGCGAAGCGAGCGTGCCGCCGAGCGGCCGGCGAGTGCCATATACTCTAAATGCTAGGTAAAAACTTAGGTAATTGTCTTCAGATCTTGGTTAGGTTAAGTTAGAACAGTTAAAACTGCGCCATAAACTCATTTTAACAACGTGTCTTATTGCAGAAAGCATTATTTTTATACATTTCCTAATACGATATTGGAATTATATACAATTCCTAGGAATTGTGCACATTTCCTGGGACATTTATGTATAAAATAGTTTTTGAAACAATATTTTATACATTTCCTAAATAGCTTCGGAATTATATAGATTTCCTAGGATTTGTACACAATTCCTAGATTTCATACATTTCCGGTAACATATATAAATAATCGTAAGCTTTAGAAAAAAATAGATATACAGAACGCACTATGATATACAGAATACTAACTGTTACTATAATATCACTATTTATTTATTTATTTATTTATTTAGTTGTTATTTTTATATTTTAGTTAATATTATAAAAAATCAACAATTTACTAAGTTTAAAGTTGGTTTAAGAAAAATGCATTTTTTGAGCGTAACGTAAATTTTAAGTTATTTTCCGAGATGGGCATGTTAGAACAGTTAAAACTACGCAGGAGCCGAGTGAGCGAAGCGAGCGTGCCGCCGAGTGGCCGGCGAGTGCCATATACTCTATACGTTCAATATACGTTGAAAGTGTACACCTAGTTGTTTACGCTTGAAAATATATGTCCCTTTGAGGAGAACTGTAGTTGTTTCACACATTTTTTTATTTCTCTATGTAATTGCCTAGATGTGGTGACACGGTAGGCTCTATGGAAGTTAGGAAAGTCTAATAAAATACGTTTAGTCCCTTTTAAGCAACGTGTTTATCATTTGGTGCTTTCTCGTTCCGTAATATTTCCTCTTCAATCACTCCTTCGTTTGAGAAACTAAGTGAAGCGGGTTTTCATCCCAGGTTGCGCATTTCCGACATTTTCATGTGCAAATTATTTTTAATATAGTTACCAGAGATTTTGAGATAACTTGTATGTCTGACAGAACCTAGCAAATTTCTAAGAACATGCTTACTCGTAAGTCCACCGTTGGGTGGCAGCGTGGTGGACTACGGTCTGACATACATTCACTTTTACTTTACAGAGATTCGCAGAAAACTAACAATCTTCGTTAAATGTCGTAACTTTCTTCAAAAACAATAATTATATAACTCAAGTACTATAGAACAAGTATAATATTTTTATATAAGGTATGTATACTAACTAGCAAGTACCAAACCCGGCAACGCGTTGCTGTGACACACATATGAAAATAGACAATTTTGCGATAGAAAAAGGAAATAATCGTAATAAAATTCTATCTTTTAAGTTGAAAGATCGGATAAGTAGTTTCGAAGGTCATCACGGACCAACATCGTGATACGGGAATTTTATATATTAAGAGATTAAGAGATGTACATTCATGTTATAGTTAATTTGATGGATAACTTTGAACTGTTGAAAGCGTTACAAATAAAAGTAGTCCACAACGACGACATACAAAATTACATTTACAGTGCCCTGAAACTGTTCACACTGACGGACGGACGGATGGACGGTTGGGCGGGCGGCCGGGGGCGGAAACTTGTAACAAAACGAGCCATCTATCCTTTTTTGTAGTTACCTAAAATACAAACATAGGCACTTTCTAAACAACACCTTTACATTAGTGTATATAAAATATAAATGTAGTATATGGATGTAGAAATGAACATGAATTTTTGTTCCTTCGCCAGTTTTTAATTTCTGCATTCCAATGCATTCATTTAAAGCGATGAAGTATTAGTGAGTTGTTATGTGCACGTCAATGAAGGGCCTGGCACAGTAAAGGTATGACAGTAATCGTACCATCAAGGTAGGTAGCCGAAGAGGTAAAAATATGCCATAAACTTTATATTAGATGTTTGCCTCTTCGGCATGTGGAAATCCGTGGATTACGTATATTTCATAATCTTTCAAACATACACATCTCGGAAAATAACTTAAAATTTACGTTACGCTCAAAAAATGCATTTTTCTTAAACCAATCTTAAACTTAGTAAATTGTTGATTTTTTATAATATTAACTAAAATATAAAAATAACAACTAAATAAATAAATAAATTTATAAAAAAAATAATCATCCAACTACTCCTTGAATTTAACAAAAGTCTTGCTCTTTAGTAAACTAAAAGTGAGTCTCGAAAGCAATTGTGATCAGAAAACAATTCGATTGCTCTCATCGCTTCGACCGCAACGGAGCGACGCGGGACGTCTCATACACAATGGATGTTGACGGAAATTAGGACAACCCTGAATTATTCAACAACTGCAACGCAAGGAGACGATTAATTGTGGAGAAAAGATACCTGCACTATTCTAAGGCTTTGTGTTTTCGGGCCTGTTTAGTTTATAGATAGGCTTACCCGACCAAGTTTCTACGTGCTTGGAAATTTATTTAATTACCAGTTTTAGGTTATTGTTACTAATATTATAAATCCGAAAGTATTTCCAGGTTTTTATTTCTTTTTAAGTAACAACACAGTATCGATATTTCTTTTTATTATTGTGTTGGCCCATTGGTCGAAAGTCAACCAATAATCAGTATTGAAAATTTGACTAAAACATAGGTATATGAATAGAATTTGCCTATCTGTATAAAATATTGTTTCCAAAATTTTGTTAAATACTAAACAAAAGAGAAAATCGATTGACAAACAGGAAAAAAGGTAGTAAACTCTTTTGTCTTTGCCTTTTCACATATGTACATGGATATAGATCTAATAAGAGATATTTGAACTATTTTTGCAGGCTTAACTTTGACTCAACAAATCTTAATTTTGTTTTCAGATTTTTTTTAGTTATACATCACCAATTACATTTAATTTGATAATTATATAAATGTACTACGTATGTATTTATAGTTGTTCATAAGCTGATAAGGGATATAGGCTACATTTTAACTTGATCAAGTTGACCCCGTGGGATATTATATTTTGGAGCAAACAGTTAGGTACTTCGGGTAGCTTAATATGGTAAACCGTTTTGTAGGTCAGAACGGTCTAACACTTGTACTTCAAGATGCTAATATTGAGTCTACATAAGCTCAACATACGCAGAACTTTTAAGTGGTTTTACTGAAATTTCAAATCTTGAAATATAGATATGTAAAGTAGATTTGTTTTAAAATATTGATGACTAGCGACTCACCCTCGCTTCGCTCGGGTTCATCCCTAGGTTGATTCCCCATACAAACTTTCATCGCCATTTTCACCCCCTTAAAGGATGATTTCCGGGATAAAAACTATCCTATGTCCTTCCCAGGGTTTCAAACTATCTTATTACCAAATTTCATCTAAATCGGTTTATTAGTTTTGTAGCTTATTCAGTACAAACAAATAAAGAAACAAAAAATCAAATCTTTCCTCTTTATATTATTAGTATAGATATATTTAAATTGTTATAATATAATCATTATTATATCATTAATATACAAGAACTCAATATTCACAATTAGCGATTCAATAGTGTCCTCAAAAAAAGTGCACAATTCAAAATTGAATTGCGCTTTTTTCAAATCTATCGTTTATTGTTTTTCGGATGACTAAAATAAAACGCATTTTGTTTTATTTAAAAAAGTATTTTGTGTAGTGTGCGTAAGTTCGAATTTGTGTTAACAATTAGAACCTTCGAGTTTTCAATTTTATTCTTTAGTTTGACTTAATGTCACATGTCGATGCCACTTTTTGAAGAGATATTTGTTAGGAAATGGGTATCCATGTTTTTATATTTTAAAATGTTGATTTTTTTTGATGTTTAAAATGAAGCAGCGTTCAATATTTTTCCGTTATACCTATTGATATAGAGGAGGCGCGGTGAAGAAGGTCGATCGCAGTTTACAGGTCACAGCTTCTTACTGCAGAACCTTACTGAGTAATGACGTCATTAATATTCCATACCTGCCTCGGACTCCATTTTTATTCACTAGTTTTCTCTATGGCTTTATTCAACGTAAATTTATATTATAATGTTAAGATGGTTTTGATAGATCAAGACTTATTTAAACTATTTATATTACTGTCTCAGAATAAAGAATTATACAAATGGAGTCCGCCAAAATAAATGTCAAAGTCAAAAATAGTAGCGTGAACGGAAATCTCTACAGATAATAAAATTCAAACTGAGTCGAATCTGTACATTAAATATTTTTTGGAAAATCTAATTGAAATAATTATTATTATCGATACAGAGACTGAATCTAGAGTTTTTAGAATTTTTGTCTGTCTGTCTGTCTGTCTGTCTGTCTGTCTGTCTGTCTGTTACCGCATCACAGAAAAACCACTGGAGGGATTTTGATGAAATTTGGTATGGTGATAGCTGGATATCCGGGTCAACATATAGGATAGTTTTTACTGCGGGAAAATATCTCATCTCTGAGAAATCTATACTAAACGTTAAAACGTAAGTAGGGACGAACCCGAGCGGAGCGAGGGTGAGTCTCTAGTTCTATAATAAAATTCTTTAGCTCTTTTATTCAACCGACTTCCAAAAAGGAGGAGGTTCTCAATTCGACGGTATATATGGTTTTTTAATAACATTTATTTACTTATCATTCGTTATATAAATTGTTATTTGTATACTATTTTAAAACATTATTATCTGGCTTCATGTGTAGTTCTATGACACTCTGTCTATATTATTCTTCAGTGTGAGATTACTGTATAGTGTATGTGCAGTATAATGAAAATGTTAATTATTGCAAGTTGTCAAGGACTTCACGTGTGATAAGTCGATTAAATGTTATTTGGGTCGTTCTTCTTTTCTAGCGACAATGATCTGTCCCTCACCTCATTTTGTGTCATATTAGAGTAAAGATCATTATGTATTCATTGTTCGAATTTACATCCTCATCGCTTTATACCTTTTAATACTAAATAATCTTTAACTTTCTGTAGCCTATAGTTTTTTGCATGTGTTTATTTTTCATTAAATACCGTGACAGAGTAGTAATTCATAATGATATCCTACCGAAAAAGAACCACTGTGTCACAGTGTTTTCTCGAAAATTGCCACAAAACAAACAGCATTACGGGCATGAAAATAAAGATTAAATGATCCAAATGAAAATTGAATGCACTTGCAAAAAAATATCTAACACTGAAATCAAAATATTTTTACTTGAGAAACTCGAAAAACTGAGAAACACCAATTTATTGTCGCAAGAAAAGAAGAACGACCTACTTATGAAATGAGGAGCTATGACTAGATGTTATTTAAGGATTGTTGGAATTTAGAATTATTAAAAATTGTAGGCATTGAAATAACGAATAAAAAAAATGTCGGAGGACCAAAATACGATTTTTATTAAATATGTTTTTGTAGATTTTTAATCTTTAGCGTTTTTAGACAGGTCTGTTAGATAGCAGTGAAAGGTTAGCAGAATCAATCGAAACATACATGGTATTTTGTAGCTGATTTGTTGCTAATTAGTTGCTAAAACCCCGATTTTGTTGCTTTGAGTGATTTCAAAAAAAAAAGAGTTACTGCTATCTTAACGTTAAGCTAGCAGTAAACTCGCGGGATCGGCACGGATTAAATGCAATTATACATCAGAATTTGTTGCTAATTTGTTGCTGAAAAATAGTGTAAATTAGCAACAAATCAGCTACAAAATACTATGTATTTTTCGATTGAATCTGCTAACCTTTCACTGCTATCTTAACAGACCTATCTTGTCAAAGTCCCAGAGATAGTGTCGCTTTCTTTGCAAATATACTTTTAGAACAATCTTTAGTATCCGAGCTTAGACTAAGAGAATAACATGTACGGTCGCCAGCTGCCAAGGCTTCGTTATCGTCACTTTTTCTTTAAGATCTATGTCAGAAAATAATGTCAATAAAATATATTTGTTAAATATTAATTGTTAATTTTTTTTAACAAAGCAATACGGTATAATAAGATTAATTGTTTTGCCAAATTGTTGGCTCTTTAACGGTGAATAAAGACAAATGGCCAACCCGCACTTGGCCAGCGTGGTGGACTATGGCCTGATCCCCCTTATATTGAAGGGAGGTTTGTGCCCAGCAGTAGGACGTTGAATGGAAGAAGAAAGACAAATAAACAAACAAATGAAAACTATTCAATTATTTAGAATTTTGGAGAACTTTACGGTATAATTAGAATTCTTATTATAGACGAGGTCACACGCACTTACAAACACACACACACGTATATGCATGTTATATTAATACTTAGGATTGACCTAGGTGATTCCCCCCGATGTGTTTTCACCTTGTCGTGGTGGGTGGGCTCATTAGCCATGATCATTATTATTAATATATGCGAGGCAATACACGTAAAGAGAGAGGGAGAGAGAGAGAGGGAGAGAGAGGGAGAGAGAGGGAGAGAGAGAGAGAGAGAGAGAGAGAGAGAGAGAGAGAGAGAGAGAGAGAGAGAGAGAGAGAATGAGACAGAGATTTTTTAAAGCTATATTTTAATTAGAAACTAATAAGCTTGTAATCTCAGAAGATAATACCACGGTGCATAAAACTTTTACGAATTTTCAGAAAATTTCCCTCACATTGTGTGGCGCAATAATCGAACAATACGCGGGTCACTCACAATAGAGGGAACGAGGAGCTCTGAATAATTCAGACGATGCATTCAGCTCTTGCGATTTATTGCGATTAATTCGACGCCGATTCTGATTGCGCATAGATGTACTACATTTGGTGAAGTGTAACTTTACCACGATTTACTGTCGTGTAGTTGCTTTACTACAGTCACTAGCGTATTTATGAGCTGACATTCATATATTTAACACACTGTCTAGTGAATACTGCGTGTTGAGTCTGCTTGCTACTTTGTAATATGTAGATATATAAACATGTTATTTGTTGTTCTAACATAAAGTATACTAAGTGTATAGTTTACAAATAGTCGGATTATATTCAGCAATTTAAATAAAATATACCTATTATTGGGAAAGATTGTTAAAAAATTTTAGTAAAGCTAAAAATATAGGTACTTCAATCAATCTATCTAAAAATGACTGCCTCGGTGGTGTAGTGGTTAGCAAGTACGGCTTCATATCGAGAGGTCTTAGGTTTGAGTCCCGGGTCGGGCTAAGTTTAGTTATTGTGCATTCCCTGTGCACTTGTGTCTGCGCGTACATTTGTGCACTATACGAGTAATGTCTCCTGCTAGTCTCAATGAGACTATATTTTATTTTTAAATACCTTTTATGATGTTTTAGGAGTCTGATTAGAATCGTCTATTACGGTCGCTGATAGGTTGAACATAGTATAGAATACGAATACGACAGACGCAAGCATTGCAACAAAGTACTTATTTTGTAATACTTTTATTATGTGTGTCCAATAAATACTAAATCTAATAAGTTGAAGAAGAAGTCCTATTGTATAAGATATATTAATGTACGAGTGTAACAAATACATATAATATATTAAAACTAACTACTATTTAGTAGTATTATATAGTTAGTTCACTGGTTCAAGTATCCCCCTCAATGTGCGTTCACCTTGTCGTGGTGGGGAGGCTCATTAGCGTCCGGCAATCCAGCCAGGCGTGAAGCCAAGAATCGCACTGGGTGGCGGCCCACCTCGGTGGGCGGTGTTCCATGCGGGTTGTTCCTGGTACTTCTCTGATAGCAGTTAGGGTCATTGGAGCGACCCCTTGGTTGTGTGGTCTGCTTCGGCAGGCCTACCATCGGGGCGTCATGGTTGTGCGTAAACGATCCTGCGACGCCCTATTAAGACGGGGGAAGTTGGGTTGAGTTTTAGGGGGTACTACTGGTTTTGCCGGTGAGTCTCACATAACCACCTCTATGGTACCTGTGTGGTATGTGTAAATGCATTTCTCAATAATAAAAAACAAAAAAAAAATATGGTTCAAGTATAAAGCTGTAGAGTGTAGATCATGAGATCAAATTTGAGACCCGCTACTTTTATAGAATATAAAAGTATTTTATAATATTACTTAAGCTAAAACCTAGAAGCATCCCCCAAGTGCCACAAATCAGTATCATCCAATGTTCTCATATCCCCATAGATAGGTACTGCCATAGAATTTAGTATCTGGACGTTATTTATTATTATTTGTATCGTTCAATTAACAGTTAATTCTGTAATACTAATAAACTGATACAATACGAAGACTGAATTATTGAGTGGTGTACTAATAGAGTCGCGCGTCGCCATCGTCGCTCCTCCCTCCGTACTACGAGCACATCTATAGTATTGTCTCAGAATATAGGCTGAAATGTGGTTTTGATGGTGCTCTGTTATTGAACAAGGCATTTCTTGCGGCGGCGGTTCTTAGATAGAATTGATTGTAGTATAGCTTATTAATCTATACAGATAAATAAAATTGGACTGGCTGTTTGTAATATTAAAATAACCGCTTTTTACTAAATGCATATGGATGTATACACGGTACATACACAAAAACAATATTTTCTACAATTTTTGTCTGTCTGTCTGTCTATCAGTCTGTCTGTCTGTTTGTTCCGTCTAATCTCTGAAATGACTCGATTGATTTTGACGGGACTTTCACTGGCAGATAGCTGTAATAAAGAGTAACTTAGGCTATTTTTATTTTAGAAAAAAAATAGGGTCCCACGAAAAAAAATTAAAACCAAATGAATTAATTTTGGGAAGCAACTTAGGGACGAACCTGAGCGAAGCGCTAGCTAGTTATAAATAAATACTATATTGCATTGCTTGTTTTTGATTTAGATATTTTGTTCGTTATTGGAATATTATTAAAGTTCAAATAACAATTAATTAAAAGAATCTATTTTGGTATAGGAATGGGTTTCTCTCGGATAATTCGCTACAGAACTGCCTCCCGACCCAGTGGTAGCTTCTTCATGTATCTAGAACACTACACTGATTATCTTTAAATTAATTAAGGATTCAAAAGTGCTTGTATAAGTCTAATTGAATAAAGTTAATTTCCATTTCATTTCATTGAGTCTAGGTTATTTTTTAAGTAAATTTTACTGGTGAGAAAAAATCGGTTTAAGGGAACATGGGTTCTTTTAATTTTGCAACTATCGTAGGATGTATGCATTTAGTAATAAATAACTTTCTGTGACTACTATAATAATAATAATAATAATGTCCTCCTGACCGATTCCGGCCACGGCGGCCAATCTCATTGAGACTAGCCAACTGCGCAGGAGATATTATAGTGCGCAAATGTACGCGCAGACACAAGTGCACTCTCTATTCCTGTCACTCTCATACTCCGGTGGGACGACTACTCGACACGACCGGTGAGAGTTAAGGCGCAGGACCGACGGCTTTACGTGCTCTCCGAGGCACGGGGGTGAAACACCGCCAACTTCCCAACTCCGGGCTGTTACTAAGGCTTACTATACAGAAAGACTCAATAACTAAACTTGGCCCGACCCGGGACTCGAACCCAGGACCTCAGGATGTGCAGCCGTACATGCTAGCCACTACACCACCGAGGCAGTTGTGACTACTATACTATATATTGAAAATACTTATATAAAATTACATCTTCATAAAACTCATCTTTACTAAATAAGAATTCCCCAACCGTAAAACATTGCCACAAGTAACACAAATAGAATAAGACAAATGAAATTTAGAAGTATTTTTATATGAGTGTTTGCATCTCAATGCGAGTAATAAGTCCACAAATAGTATTGAGGAAGCTATAACGAAGTGGAAAAATAAAGATTGCAAGTGAGAGTGAGCTCGGAGCGGGAGGGATGCTGCGATTCATTCACTGCGACTGGAATTTGGTAAACATGGGACGTCGCTGGGTTAATGTCGGTATTCTCGTTAAGGATTATATATTTGGGTAAAAATATAATAATAAATTACATATATTATACACTAGTTACTTATCCTTACTTCGATCTCTAGATGCCTAACAGGGGCCTATGTATTATCTCTTACACCAGGACATAATCCATCCGTATATTAAACTTCATTTAATCCGTTTATCTTCAGTGTAAAGGAGTAACACAAACACATTCAAAATTTCACATTTATTATATTATTTCGATTAAACACTCTTGGAGAGAATAATCCTTATAATTTTCTTGCTTAAGAATCTGTATAAATAAAAATTAAGGTTTTATTTAATTTTATTTGGGAAACAAACAGTTAAAAGTAATATAATTAAAAAAATAAAATATAAAGCATCGACCAATCAAGTTTCCACAATTAAATAATGCATAGATTAATGTCAGCAAAATAAGAAACAATAAATTGACAACAATTGACAAATAAATACAATAAAAAATCAATTAAATAAAAAAATATTATCTTATTGAGAGAAAATTTTTCTTTGTATGTTTGTCCTTTATGTGTTTCTAACCATTCATCCCTAGGGATGCACCCGAGCAAAGCAAGCGTAAGCCCTAGCGGCTAACTACCTAATAAAATACAGCCTTTAAAAGTTCTTCTCGGAAAAAATAAAAAAAAAATCATAAGGTATATAGGAAAACTAGTAGAATTCGCGGCTTCGCTCGCGATCAAACTACGAAAAATACGAAATTTCACGCAAATAGGTCCAAGGAATAAAAAGTTTCATACAAACTTTTATCCCCTATTTCACCCCCTTGGGGGTTGAATTTTGGAAAATTCTTCCTTAGTGGATGTCTACGTTATCAGAGGAATACGTGTGCGAAATTTAAATTTGCAAGCCTTAACGGTTTGGCCTGTGCGTTGATACATTAGTCAATCACTTTTGCCTTTTATATAATAAGATTAGTATACAGTTAATTTATTTGTTATCATATATATATATATATATATATATATATATATATATATAAGTAAATTTAGAAGAGGGCGTCTAACGCGCTGTCCGCAACCAACACACGAGCACTCGAATTCAATCCGCATTGTGGCGCTAGTAACGACATTCATTTCTCTCACAATTATCTGAATCGAAGCTGCAGTATTTATTTATTACAAGTCCACTGTTTGAGTTTGTTTGCATTTCATAATAAAATAACAGTAATAACGCTATTGTTGCGGTCCGATTACACTCATTGTTGGTAAAGCTATCGGTTTGTGGATTTCATTGAAGTTTCACAATAATTCGATCCGTTGCCGACAGAACTGTGGTGTTTAAATATAACTAGAAACTGAATATCTTATTGTATTTTTTTAAGTATTTAAAAACTTCACTTATTGACATTGATAATAATAATAAGCTCTTTATTATACCAAGAACAAAGGAAAATAAATAAATACAGAACAGATAGATAATGCACAAGAGGCGGCCTTATCGCTGTAACAGCGATCTCTTCCAGGCAACCTTTAGGTGTAGGCAATAGGAAATTGTGAGAGGGAAGGGGTGCAAATAATAGACTTAAATATATCACCATAATAAATAAAAAGTAGACTACAAAAACACATAAAGATAAATGTTTAAACTAATAGATCATACATATACCTATACTTACACACATACACATAGGTATATACATACAATTATATACTTATACAATAATACAAAACAAAACAAAAGGCAAGACAGATTACAAAGTCATTTTTGGTGGTAACAAAGTAACTTAGCAAATCCATACGTGTATCCTTGAATTTGTAAATCAATTTGAACTATGTATAATGTATAATTTAGATAATAGTGCAATAATACTGTATCATGAAACAGATTTGATTATAATGCCCAATAATGACAAATTAACATAAATAAACCTCTCAAATTGATGTTCCGTTAGTTTTTTTAAGAGTCCATACAGGGTGCATGTAACATGTGTCTGACGATGGTACCAGTAGGTAGCGGACAACGAAGCGCTTTTTAAATATTTTTGAGTACAATATAAATGCCTTACGTCGAAGGAAAACATTGTGAGGAAACCTGCATGTCTGAGAGAACCTAGCAAATTTTCGAAAGACATGTGAAGTCCGCCAACCCGCACTTGGCCAGCGTGGGGGACTATGGCCCGATCCCCCTCGTATTGAAGGGAAGCCCGTGCCCAACGGTGGGACGTTAAAAAGGGCTGAATACAATAAATATTTATTTATTTAATAAACACCAACAAGATACGCACGCGAAATAATATATTCTAAGTGCTGGCTTTATTACAGGTGTTACACACATTACATAAAAGATAGACACAAATACAAATAGTGAATAAAATTGAATACAAAAATTTAATTAATTATAGAAATTAAATGTATTTAACTAAGGATTTTGCTTAAATCGAATTAATAACTTTAAGAACAGAAATTCAGGTGTCTATTACTCAACGCTCGGACGACGACTCCTATACACACACATTTACGAGTATATACTATTGTCCATTAAATTCGTATAATAGAAATCAATTTATTTTGTTTTTTTTGAAGTAAAAGTTTTTTACGCCCACTTGACTCGGGGGGTAAGCTGGTGAATGCGTTACGAAAAAATGTATGTACGTTTGTTGCCATGGTAACCGTTGTTATTGTCTGATATATGATAAATAATATTATTATATTCTTTCCTTAAATGATATTCTATAAATATATGATTGTAATATGCCTAATACGGGTTATTTTTAGTATCTCACCTATCCAAATTATTTAAAACATAAATTGAATTTCATAAAGAGTAGGTACCGATAACCTACAGAAGTTTTACTTCTTGCGCGTGTACACATTCATACACGCACTCTTTAATTTTTTGGTATAAATATGTTTATTTATTTTATTGTCTTGCTTACTCATTTATTTTTTGTGTGGATATTTTTAATGTTTCCTGAATATAATTAATTATTCAAGCGGTATTTATCATTGTAGGTTAATATGGATCGAATATATGTATGTATATATTTCTATTTTATACCGATTTAAGATAAGCGAATAAATGAATAAATTAATCATAAAGAACTTAACTGTTTCTACTGTTTAAATCCATCGCTTCCTCACTAAAAGTGCACGAATTTTCCATTTCAAATGAAATTAGAAGAACATTGGAGCTTTATCTTGAAATTTGTTCAGTAATGCACTCGCGCCAAAAACAAAAGTGTAGTGAGAGTGATCGTGCTCTGATGCGAAGTATTAAACTTGAATAGCACAAATGAGGAACGAGTCGAGCTAAACTTCCGAAGAAAGCGTCGATGCGCTACATCGATGAATTCATAATTTATTCAACGAATAGGTTCTCTATAATTCACCATTTCTTTGCGCATTTATCAAACGTACATTTTAATAAAGTTAGCTGAAAATGTTGCTATTATATAGTATTTTTGTATATGTTTCTAAAAGTTTTTCAGTTATTGATTAAGTGTAGATGAGACGGTGTCGACTGTCTTTATTTGGAAACTGCTTTTGGTTTAAAATTATTAATATGAGTATATGTGATAGATTATATAAAATATTTTATAAAAAAATATAATAAAACTTTACTTTTAGTCGATTTTACGTTAAGTTACATTCAGCAGAACTGCATATTGTAATTCTTTGGCGATTTTATAGATGAATTGTAATACTATAATTTTAAACGTAATAATAGGTATATCTTTTATAACGATTGGATACGACTCGCTAAAGGTCAGGCGCACAACTGACGGCCTTTTGTGCATTATACATATTCTTTGAAGCACGAGAGTGTAAAACCATCGAGCTATCATCCTAAACATTTCTTGAAAGAAAACCAACTATACTCAACCCGACTCAAGATTTGAATCCAGAACTACATGATGTATGAAGTTCTGCTGAAAAAACCGCGCGAAAATTTAACAGTTGCTCTTTTAAAACTTTTTGGTTGCTATATATTCTTTCAGCACAAAATCAAACCCGCACTCTAGGTTTAGACACAATTTCGCAAACATATTTCATATAAAAAATAATGAGAATCTGACGCAATCACTCATTTCAATTTGTGTCATGTGTCATCGTCACTCGTGTAATCTTCTTACATCACCGCATTACGCTTCAGAGGAAAAAGCATCCTATAGATATAGTTGTTAAAGTCATAAATCCGTTGAGAGGGTAAAGCAGGTCGTTGATTAGAAGTATATCTGATTTGATGCTGATGGCGCTTAAAAATTACTTTCAAACACGTGTTTCAAATGATTTTTGAAGCTAGGAAAGGAAAATATGCGGTATAGTTTTGCTAGGTTTAGATTTTCCTGTGGAATAATTTCTATAAATGAGTAAAAGATACGGTTAAATAAATCGCACTGTTAGATAAAAATGTATTTGTAAGGCAGTCGGTATATACTCGTACATCGTGATTTCTCCTTACTTTGCTCACGGCCCTAGTTATAAACTTTAAATGTCAGATTATTATAGAAATGCTACATGATGTTAAGTAATTTAATTAAATGATACAAAAATATAATAATTTAATTAATTAATTGTCTATACAAATAAATAAAATTACAGTGTCTGTTTGTAATATTAAAATAACCGCTTTCTACTAAATGCATACAAAACAACATTTTTTACAATTTTTGTCTGTCTGTCTGTCTGTCTGTTTGTTTGTTTGTTGCGGCTAATCTCTGAAACGTCTGGACCGATTTTGACGGGACTTTCACTGGCAGATAGCTGATGTAATAAGGAGTAACTTAGGCTACTTCTATTTTAGAAAAAAAGTAGGGTCCCACGAAAAAAAAATTAAAACCAAAAAAAAAGTTTGTGTTGGGAAGCAACCTAGAGATGAACCTGAGCGAAGCGAGGGTGAGTCGCTAGTTACTAATAAAATCACATATTGAGGTAAACCATAAGCCACAAACTAATGAGAGCCTTACATATTGTTCATATTTTCGATACAAACAATTGAATGTATTAACCTCATTTTAAGACATGTTGTCTAAAATTAAGTCTTAAAGTATTTATAACACCAATTTTTTGGTTTTATTTACAAATACAGAAGAGCAAGAACATTTAGAGTAGCATTACATACAAAATCACATGTTTCATTATTATGCGTTTCTCTTACATATTACATATAGCGACTTATCTTCGCTTCGCCCGGGTGCGTCTCTAGGTAAGTTTTAATTTTTTTGAGCTAAACCCTAATTCTTTTTCTAAAATAAAAGTAGCCTAAGTTACTCCTTATAATATTAGCTATCTGCCAGTGAAAGTCACGTTAAAATTGGTCCAGCCGTTTCGGAGATTAGCCGGAATAAACAGACAGACAGACAAAAATTTTAAAAATTGTGTTTTTCTTATAACTACCGTATATAATTCCATACGCATTCAGTATAAAGCTGTTATTTTGACATTACAAACATACACTTCAATTTTATTTATCTGCATATATAAAGAATTTAATCTGCTTCCTCTCTTCATCCTCTGTTGTTCCCATAATGCGCCGTTTTAATTAGATGAAGACAAACGTCTATATGAGTATTAGCTGGAAGCTTGGCGCTTCGTGTTTTTATTAAGTCTGCAACCGATATAATATGAATTTTAATCAATATTAAGGAATTGAAACGGTATATCGATTACAAAAGTAATTATTCCGTTCGGGTGGATTTTTTCTTGAAAATATAAGATCAGTTGAATTAATCAAGTACCTCCTCCTTTGAAGTTGGTAAAAACTAAAAATAAATTAAGACGTTCCGTTGGGTGATTAGTATTGGCTTTTCTGGCTGATGAATCCCACATAAACATCAGTATGTCAGCAGGTGGTAAGCGTAGATGCATTTCCCAACGTTAAAAAAATTGTTAAAATAAAACCTTGACATATTTTGAGTTGAGTTTAATGCGTAACAAAAACAAGTTTCATTGAAAACCGTGTAGTCCTTAAGCTTCGGTACCTTCCAAATATTTCCTACATATTTAATTAAAGTAATTATTTGATGGATTGAACTCGCGATATTTCACTTAGTTGGCAGTGCTAGTGAAACAGATATTATAAGCCTACAATTTGAAATGAGTTTTTAGAATCATACAGGCCCTCACTATAAACATTATTAACATATTACTGTGGTTTCGTGGAAAAGGAACTGCATATCAATTTAGTACAAGAACATTAAGTATTTAATAAAAAAAAAAAAAAATGAAAAATTATAATTCTAAATGCAAATGTATAATATAATGTACTAGCGACTCACCCTCGCTCCGCTCAGGTTTGTCCCTACTTATGTTTTAACGTTTAGTATAGATTTCTCTAGATATGAGATATTTTTCCGAAGTATTCTATATGTCGACCCGGATAATTAACTATCATCGTACCAAATTTCATCAAAATCCCTCCAGTGGTTTTTCCGTGATGCGGTCACAGACAGGCAGACACACAGACAATAATTCTAAAAATTATAGATTCGGCCTCTGTATCGATAATAATGTCTATTTCAATAAGAATTTCCAAAAAATATTTAATGTAGAGATTCGGCTTAGTGACAATTTTATTATATGTATAGATAACAATTGAAATTTCTGTCTGTGGTATCAAGACAGATGTATATCTCACATTAAGCTCATTTTATATGATGTGAAAGATGCGCACATAACTAAAAAAGTTGTTTGACTGTGTTTTCCTACTTTCTGATGTCCGTAACTTATTTTAGAACACAGAGAGGATTTGGGTGTAAGAGATATAGCCTTTACAATATGACTGGTATAGACTTTATTTAGGGATCGAGCCTTAGTCCACTATACCATCCAAATGTAGGGTGGCGGATTTCACAAATCATTAACTACTTAGGTTTTGTCAGACGTTCAGGATTCCTTACAATAGTTTTTTTCACTATCTTACCAAGTTATAATAGCGTTGATAACGAGATTTAAAACGTCTCACAGACACATAATCTAAACCTTTGGTTTTCTAAGCGAGCACCTTGTCAGTTGGCTACTATTGCTTTTTTATTAAAAATATATGACATGGAAATTTTCATTCGCCATAAATAGAAGTGTCAGTCAAGTTCCCTGTCAGTGTGAACAATGGCGGCGTTCAAGGAAACGCGACGCGACGCGTAAACATTCCCTTCCCGGAAGTTTATAAGTCGAATTACCATCAACTTAGTATATTCAAAGGATTATTGTTATCTTCTATGCCAGGGGTGGGAAACCTTTGACGTCGGCGTGACATATATTTTATTATTTTGTATTCTTTTTGATGTTTTTCTGTTTTATTTCAATATGCTGTTACTTTTCAACATTCATTATTCGGTAGTAAAATACAGTGACATGCAATTTTTCATTTCTTTGGCCGACTTTGTCTTAACCGTAATATGAAATGTTTGTATTTGTAATTATAAATAGTGCCAGTTGCATTATAGATACTGAAACTGAGCCATTTTGTTGAACGATCTTGTGTCTGTACCAATATGCTGTAATTTAGTAAAGGTTCAGTTGTTTGCATAGCTTATTAAGTTTAAAGACCAGATATAAAATTAAGTAGTAGGTAATCGTTAATAAGCCTAAAGTCTAGCTCGAAAGAAAATCACCTCATGTGTGTTGGTCGTTCCACTTTGTCATGGTGCGGGGCCTCATTAGCGTCCGACAATCCAGTTGGGCGTGAAGAAAAAACGCATTAGGAATGCGGCCCACCTCGGTGGGCGATGTACCAGATCTTTGCTGCCTTTGATGGGTTGCTCATGGTATTTCTCTTATAGCAAAGTGAAGCGTGTAAGAAACTCCATTTAGTCGTCATGATCAGCCTTGGCAGAGCAGCCGTCGGAGCGTCGTTTGAGAAATCCATCAACCACGACTGAGTTAGATTACACAACGGCACACCATTAGGACAAGGAACGCTTCGTTGGGTTTCAGTAGGTAGTACTAGTTTTTCCAGACGGTGGCTCTCAACATAGCCTGTATGATAAAAAAGCGTAAATGCATTTTCCAAACAAAGAAATTAAAGGTTGATGATTCATGAGATTTTTTATAATATTTCATCTAAACCTGAACTAGCTAAGAGACAGGCGCGCCATTTGCAAGGTGTGTTACCTTCTATAAAAACATTTATTGCATAATATCTTCCACCAAATAATTTATTACATAATATGATTTTTGTACGTTTTCTTGGATCTTGTAAGAAAGGTATTACTAAATTATGTTTGCTTCTGATTTTAATTTTGTCTGTGACGTAAATAATATTTATCGAACGGAAAAGTACGTTTAGTTACTTTAAGTATTAATAATTATTTTTTTTATAATGTCTGACATTATTATATTATCGAATATTATACATTATTATATAGTAAATAAATATGTTAGGACATTAACACACAGCACCATCTAGTTCTATGGTAAGCTACGAGGCTTGTGTTATGGATACCAGATAGTTGATACACTACAATTATATAACTTTAAATACATACATATTATAAATATAAATACCCATGACTGGAACACAAATATTCGAGCTCATCATATAAATGAATGCCCCTAGTGGGACTCGAATCCGCGCCCGCTGGCACATCAAGTAGGATCACTACAAACTGAGCCAAACGTGTCGTCCTACTACATTAGTATACAGTTAATTTACTTATTATCATTTAAAACATAAATCTTGGTAGCATATTTTATATTCAAACTTCAATTAAAAGTACAATAGAGTTTCTAAATAAAGCAATTGAGTCTCTACATCTGGCGTAGAGACGTAGCGGGACACTACGTGGCGTACCGTGTAGAGGTTCGTAGCCGTCGTAGCGCTACGCTGCACGTAAGTCAATGTCCACGCTTCATTTAACCGGCAAGTGCATGCACGTACTGTATAGAGGATCGTTAGAAAGAAAATAGCATCGGACTGACTGAATTATAGTATAAGAGATAGCAGTGAGATGTTTTTTAAACGACAATTACCTGAAATCCTAAACGTAACCATGATTTAACTTATTTTTTAAATGTTTTCGAATTTATGTATGATTATAGACTGCATAAATATTAGTATGTAGATATTATATTCAGAAAAAAAATCATCGAATTTATTTAAAACGACATCTTTTAATATTAATTATCATTATTATTACTTGCTCTCGCTTCTCTCGTCTCTAGGTACCTAACAATGGCAGATGAAGTAAATCATCGCCTATTTTTTCCCCAATTCAATTAATGTTATTATGATTTCTGATAATAAAGACATTTTTATTGAAATAATAAATAGCCTATAGCACACTGCGGTAATATAGCTTCCCATTTGTTAAAGAATTTTTAGAATCAGATAGTTTGAGTGAATACCCCTATAAACAAACGTACAAACTTTACCTATTTATAATATTAGATAAAGTAAGTAAAGTCACAGAAACTGACTAGTCTATATTATAATAACGTGGCTGGTGACCAAGATTAACCTGTTCTGCACAGAGGCATTTGATATGTCAGCGGTTGTGTTGTGGCGCCTTCGCTCGGATACAACGGAATTATTAAACAACTTCTATGAATCCGATGCGATTATATTTCTTATTCCAATATATGTGCAGGTTGAATACGTAATTGTATTCTAATATCATTTTAATTGACTTTCCATGAAGTATTCAATGTTTTTTGTGTTCTGGATTCCTAAAAGTTTATTCTGATTCCTGCAGTGCAATTGTGGCTTTTAATTTATTGATAAACCAGAAAGTATCATTAAGCTGACTTTTAGGTATTTTTAGGTGTCCTAGACCCTATTTATAAATAAATAGGGAAAAGAAGTTAGGATATTAACACAACACACAGCACCATCTAGTTCCATGGTAAGCTACGACGCTTGTTTTATGGATACCAGAGAGTTGATACACTACACATATATAACTTTAAATACATACATAATTATTATAAATATAAATACCCATGACTGGAATGCAATTATTGGAGCTCATCACACAAATGAATACCCCTAGTGGGACTCGAACCCGCGCCCGCTGGCACAGCAAATAGAGTCGCTACAGACTTAGCCAAACGTGTCGTCCTCCTTCCTCATTTATAATGTTCTTCCCCTCAAAGTCCCCCGTACCATTGATGTTAATTGTTTATTAATGTTTGTGTTTAGTCCTTTGTGTAAATTTCTATGTAAATATATTAAGTGTAATGAAATTAGGCTATAGACTAACATATATGTAAAATAACTAGAACTTACTAACCACTTATTTTTAATAAAGGTTTTTATGTATATACTAGCGACTCACCCTTGCTTCGCTTCGGGTTCGTCCCTAGACAAAAACAAATCTATCCCACGGGAACCTTACATTTTTCCAGGATGATATATAACCTATAAACTTTTTCAATAAACGGGCTATCTAATGCAAAAAGATTTTTTTAAATCGGATTAATAGTACCTGAGATTAGCGCGTTCAAACAAACAAACAAACAAATTCTGCCTCTTTATATTCTTAGTATAAATTGATTGTGCTGTCTTTTGTTGTAGGTCCAAGGTTAATAAATGATTTACTCCCTTTTTTCACTTTATAATCAATATATAGTTTAATAATTTTATTTTACCGACCGATCTCTTTCATGTCTTCTCCATTCTACGTGACAATGGCGAAGTAATTTATTTATTTTATTTATTTTTATTTGGAACAGAAACAGAAAAACAAATTAAAAAAATCACAACTGCGTATTAAAAAACTAAAAATATCAATTTAAATTTGTTATCCAATTACATCTGTACACAACATTTAAATGAAATCATATAATTATTTAAACAAACTTAACCAAAAAACAAAAAAAAAAAAAAACAATATTACAATATGTGCATGCAAAGTTGAATATGTATATTAAAAAATAAAAAGAAAATAATATTAACATTTCATAAAAGGAGAAGAAACAGACAAAGCATATCGTTATAATCGAAGTTATAAATATAAAATAATAATAATAATAATATAATATATAATAATATAATATAATATAATAATAATTTGGGAACTATAATTTATTTAATTTTTTCTTGAATATTAAAAAACTATCATTAAAAATGTCGTATTCATTATTTAAACTATTGTATGTTTTACACATTCTGTGTAAAGGGTTATTTTGGGAAACATTATTAGTTGTCGAAGGTATATTAAAAAGTTGTGGCTGACGAATCGAGTGGGTGTGAATTTTGAATTCTAGTTTTTCTAACAATTTGCTGTTGAAATCACCATTGGCTATTTTATGGAGGATACACAAATCTGATGTAACACGGCGATCTTCCAGGCTTTTTAGTTTGTATTTATGAAGTCTGTCAGTATAAGTCGGTAACTCACGCCTGAGACCTTCCCGCCTGCTTAATATTTTTAGAAATTTACGTTGTATAGCCTCGATCCTGTTAATATGAATGTCGTAGATTGGTTTCCCTACGGAAGAGCAGTATTCAAGTATGTTTCTTACCATGGTGGCATACAAAATTATCCACGAGATTGAATTTTTGAAAGGCTGGGCAGTTCGGATGATAAAACCGAGTGATCTATTTGCTTTACTTGTAATATAATCGAGATGAGGCCTAAAAGATAAGGTTGCGTCAAATATAACACCTAGGTCTCGTACTACTTTGACTCTAGAGATAATAGTACCTGCTATGTTATAGTCGAACGATATTAGAGCTTTATTTTTTGTAAATGAAATAGCATAGCATTTATTTTTATTAAGCTCCATCAAATTTTCAACACACCATATTTGGATAGAGTCGAGATCATGTTGAAGAATATTACAATCTGATCTTTTAGTGACTTGGCGATAGATTTTTATATCATCAGCATATGCGAGGCATTCACTATTTATCAAAGACAGTAGGTCATTGATAAATATCAAAAATAATAAAGGGCCTAAGATAGATCCTTGCGGTACACCAGAGGTGGCTAGAAATGGAAATGATTCATAGCCGTATAAAGCTACTAATTGAGAGCGGCTATCCAGATAAGAGCATAGCCAACGATAAAGATTACCATGTATTCCCAGATGGCTAGCCTTAGATAATAGTATTGTATGATTTACTCGGTCAAACGCCTTGGCGAAATCAAGGTAAATTGAATCTACTTGAGTCTTTGTATCAAATGATTCACTTAAAAAAGTGGTATATACTAATAAGTTGGAAGCTGTGGAACAACCAGATACGAAACCATGTTGTTTAATGTCAAGGTGTGGTTTTATATGACTGTACAGTTGTTTATAGATCATAGTTTCAAAAATTTTAGCAAAACAGTTTAAGATAGAAATTGGTCGATAATTTCTGACATCACTCTTATCACCTGATTTATATACAGGGGTGATTTTAGCAATTTTCCATAAAGATGGAAATATACCATTTAAAACTGATTTATTATAAATGATTGTTAATGGGATTGATAATGCAGAAGAACAAATTTTTATAAAAATTGGCGGAATACCATCAGAGCCCGATCCTTTAGAAATATTAATTGATTTGAGTTGAAGTTCAACTGCGTCTGCGGAAAATTGTACATTGCTTATAGGAAAAATAGATGGAGAGAATTTTGGCGTATAATTAATAGATGATACATTTCCGTAAACAGTTGAAAAATATTCTGCAAAAAGATTAGTAATATCAATACCAGATTCAGCGACTCTATTATGAAAATGCAGCTGTTTGGGGATATTATTAGTTATTCTCTTATGTTTTGTGTAACGATAAAAAGCTTTAATATTTTTAATTAAATTATTTTCTATATTTGATATATAAGATTTAAAACATATTCCAGTTTGTTGTTTAACTCTTGTTCTTAGGACAGCAAAAGTATCATAGTCTCTTGGATTATTGTAAATTTTGAAACATGTATGATATTTATCTTTGCTTTTGATAAGTTTAATTAAGCTTTTTGAAAACCAAAAAGGGTATCTATTATTGCGTTGTTTAGATTTTGGTGTGTATTTTTCTATTATTGTATATAAATTATTGTAAAAAAATTGTACAAATTCATCGCAACTAAGGATATTGGCATTACTTTCCCAATCAATTTGTTTCAATTCTTTAATACAGCTAATATAATCAGTTTTATAAAAACACATTTTGGTAATTGGAGTATTTTCAGGAAGATAGGTGGCGTTGCCATAATTAAATATAATCTCAAATGGAGGATGATGACAATCAAGGCGGCTTATAGGCATAGCTTTAACTAAATTAAATTTGTCCGGTTGATCGGTCAATACAAGATCAAGAATTTTGTTGTTAAGATTCGTAAGTGTATTAAGTTGTTTTAACGCTGTTAAATTCATGAGATCAAGTAAAGCTTTAGATTTTTCACAAGTATAATTTATGGGATGACCTGGTGAATTAGACCAAGTCAAATTAGGGAGATTGAAATCACCCATGATACATGTTATACAGCTGGGAAACATGCTGACAACCCTATTACATTTATTTATAAAATCATCGAAAATATTATATGGTAAATATTCTGGAATATATGCAGTACATAAATTTAAGGTACAGAGACTATTTAGTTTTATTTGTAACCATAGATCTTCTAGTATGTCAGATTTCCACTCATGCTTAATATCAAAATGAATTTTCTTAGAAATAGCTATAAGTACACCGCCACCTCGATTTTTATTAAAGCGTTTTGAAAAAATTAGATCACGATCCCTTCTTACTACCTCATACCTTTTGTCAAAAAATTCTGTTGAAAGAACGGAGTTATCAAGCCAAGTTTCGGTAAGACATATTATATCGTAATTTTGACTTATAATATTATTACAAATCTGGCTTATTTTAGTTTTCATACCACGAATATTTTGGTAATATATTGAGAGAGCCATATTTATAAATTAATGTTAAAAATAATGTAATAGAATAATAAAATTAACGAATACAGTTAACGCTTTCCATATTTTTGACATGAATAAATGGGGAGTTTTCATCCTTTCTAACATAAATACGGCAGTTTCGAACCCATGTGTACTTATACTTTAATTCTTTAGCCTTTTGACGAGCTGCCGCATGTAGTACTTTGTTAGCAGGAGAAAGATGCTCCGAAACATAAACTGGTTTCTTATCTTTGGATATTCCAATCAGAGAGGTATTAAGCTTGTTATCTGGGTGAGTTTTGTTATATCTGTAAACTGCTGAATAAAATTCATCACGTCGTCTCATATTTTTAAATTTTATTATGATTGAACGTGGGTTTTCACTCTTTCTGTTTTGTTTAGCTACTCTCGTGTAATGAACAATGTCATCATCTGCTATATTGTGACCGATAACGTTGGCACATTGTTGAATTATATTAGGAATATTTTCATTATTATGTTCGGGTATACCATTGAATTCCAAGTTTTCTTGTCGAAGATGTTGCTCTAAATTATTCATACGATGGGATAAATCAGTAACTGTTGATTGAAGTTCGGTGTTTTCATTACGTAGACTTTTATTATCATTAGATAACTCTTCAATTTTCAACTTCATTTCATCGTGCATTTCACTAAGGAAACTGACTGATTTGCATAAATCATGAACCTCCTGTGATAGTGTAGATAGCTCATTTTTTATTACCTTCGATAGCATTGTTGGAATTTCTATTTTTATTGCTTCCAAGACTTGGTATCGAATAGCTGCAATGGCGTTGTCATCTAAGCATGTGCAAGTGGAAATGGAAGGAGAATTAAATGATTTTGGTTTACGCGTAGTTACATTTGAGTCATGAGATTCAGATAAGACATCTTTCTCTCCTTCATCGAAGGCGAACATCGTTCTAATTGGAGTATTTGTATTGCCAATTTTAGGTTGCTTATTTTTACAAGCTTGGCACTTCCAGATATTTTTAGTATCCTTTGAGTTAATCTTCTTTTCGGAGACGTTAGCACACACTGCATCATAAGTTTGGTTACACAGACAACACTTGATATATTTATTGTTATCTATTTTTTTCAAGCATCCTGCACATATTCGCGATTCGCAAGACATACCTAGTTATATTTTATTAGACTAATTTTATAATTTATATTAAATTTTTTCAACTGACACATTAACGTCTAATTAATTAATCTGTGCTTCACTGGCACGCTTTGAAGCTATTAACAAAAGAATTGAATTTAATTGACTTTTTGGTATTAAAGTTATCGACTTTAAATATTCTATACATCTATACAAACAGATAAATAAAATTGGAGTATCTGTATGTAATATTAAAATAACCGCTTTTTACTAAATGTATATGGATGTGTACACGGTACAAAACAACATCTTTTACAATTTTTGTCTGTCTGTCTGTCTGTCTGTTTGTTCCAGCTAATCTCCGAAACGGCTGAACCGATTTTGACGGGATTTTCACTGGCAGATAGCTGATGTTACAAGGAGTAACTTAGGTTACTTTTATTTTTGAGAAAAAAAATCAGGGTGCTGCGGAAAAAAATTAAAACCCATGAAATTGTGAACAAAATCTGCGTATGGAGTACGCACCCGAGCAAAGCAAGGATAAATCGCTATATAATTTAAATGAATATCTTAGGAGTAGCAAGCTACTATTATGTACAAACATAGCTAACCGTGAAAACGTACCTAGGGACGAACGCGAGCGAAGCGAGCGTGAGTCGCTAGTACAATATATATTTTTTGGGAAATGCATTAACATTAACACTTAAAGTAATCATTTTATCCTTAGGTTTGTCGGCATCCGATTTTTTGAAGTTCATCAGGATTTTTTAGTCTAAATCGATTTACATGTTACACAACACTAAAAAACAGTTACAGAGAAGGATAATTTTAAGTAACATTCTTGTTTTATTGCGCGAGTAAGTTAACAATAATGAATATTTCTTCTATTATTATTGATCCTGTTACCTCCACCTTACTTGAATAGCATTTACTAGATATTGTCACTGTGTTAGATGGACATGATGGTAAGACATAATATAAGCTATTTAAAAAAAAAAAAAACTGATAAATCTATATATAAATACGTGAAGCAAAAACTTTGTAGGTACCCCTTTTTACAAAAATTGCGCGGACAGAGGAGTATGAAATTTCCCACACTTATAGTTTATATAGAGAATGAGTGCAGAATGCTAATATTTTTCTTAATTATGCATAAAAATACATTAAATCAATAAAAAAAACATTACACACACTACCATGTATTTGACACACACACACACACATATATACTCTTTTGTTTAAAGTCTGTGGTCAAATTGAGAATAGATTAATATTGTAATATACGCAAGACTGATTATGGTTTATATGGACTCAATATGGTTGATTTTGAACCACGCGGTGATCACTAGTATTGATGAATAATGAATAATTAAAAGAATGTGGAAAATCTACTGAAATTTTATGCAAAATTTATATTAAAAAGATTTATAAAAATGCCAAAAGTATTTTATTTCAAAACTTCCTAAAAGTGCATCTTATGCTAATATTTCTGAAGTATGTTGGTGTAGATATTAATTTCCTGCGCTCGAGAAGGTCGCCTCTCCCACTAGTCTTCGAGCGAAATAAAATCTGCATCACGTATCGGCGCGACGACGGCGTGCGGGGAATCCCGGTGTGTTTCAACTTAGGATTTTTTTATTTGTCTATTAATTTACTTTGTTTAGTAAAATATTGTTTTATGTTTAGGAAGAATATTAAGATCCATTAAATAGCTTAATTCAGGCATTTTGTTTAATAGAAATTTAATTCTCTTTTTATTGGGTTTATTTTATTATTTTATAAGTAGTCCATTTGAGCACATTTCCTTCGCCATATATACAGAGAAATAAAATTGGAGTGTCTGTTTGTAATATCAAAATTACAGCTTTTTACTAAATACATATTATGAAAGTATATGCGGTAATTATAAGAGAAAAAAATCTATTTTTGTCTTTGTGTCTGTTTGTTCCGGCTAATCTCCAAAACGGCTGGACCGATTTTGTGAAAAAAAAATATCCATGAAATTGTGAACAAAATCCGCAGTAAAGGTTTGCGCAACAGGGTAAGTCGCTTTTATGGAACAAATGAAATTTTTCTAAAGAGATTTTAGAAATATGTGCTGAATGAAATATTATCTCAAGCGCACAGTTTGCGTGGTAACATCCCAGTAATGTGTCCCGCTGCACTCACTTAGCATACACTATCACGGCGAGGGCGAGATCACTCTCCAGCGTTGAAGATGTTTGGCATATTTATAACAACCTTTATATATAATTTTCTTTAAGCCCTGTAATTTACGTATAAATCGAAATATTATTATGAATGCGACAATCTGTGTGCGTGTGTGTATGTTTGTCTGTAGCTCTTTTATGCTGGATGGATTTGGATAAAATTTAGTACATTGATAGACAACGAGTTAGAGTAACGCACAAGCTACTATTAAATGTTCTTGTCTGATTTACATACAAACTTACATACCTTTTTACAATTTTAGAAGACCTATTTTCAATAACCTTCAAGACACTACATTTTAAGCTATGCTCTATCTTGTATTCGTGGGTCAGTGAATGAATTTAAGTCAATTATTAAAAAGATGTAGTAAATAAATCCGTAAATATAATTTTATTTAAAATGGTCAAATATTCGCGCAATTATAAGAAATTATTATAAGATATAATCATTTTCTTGGAGAAATCACAAAATAAAACGCATATATATATATATATATATATATATATATACATATTATATACTTTCAATTATATTTTGTTACATTTTTCAGTGATAGATATCATAAATATTACCCATATATGCCTTAATAGGCATATATGGGTTTTTGATGACATACGTAACACACTTGTTTTATTCCTAATAATTTTATTATTTTACTAAATAAATTCTAGCATTACATCTTTCTTGCAAGCATCATAATTGTAAAGTTGAGTAAAAACAAGAGAAGTGTTGCCACTTAACTTAAACATAGAGAAAAATCCTAACAGTAAATAATTCACAAAAATTTTGTGCTATGAAAATATAAGAAAAAAAAAAAAACAAAACATGAACGTTGAAGAAACCTGAATCAATGGAGCCGAGCGTACTCAAAACATAATTATACATAAGGCGCTGTTGTATAAGGTTTTTCTTCTCGGGGAAATCCCAGAGAGCGCGCTCATTGCATCTACTGCATCTACTTAGCATACGTTTTGCGTTACACTCGCGATAGAACCGTCTATTGTGAGTGCAGAGCTGAGGTACAACAGCATTTATCTTTTACTATATAATTTACATATTAAAATAAGGAAAGAGTAAAGGAGGAAAATAAAAACTCGGCAGCATAAAAATGTTAGTTGATTTTTCATATGTATTCGAGTATTTATAGATAAAGTCATTTTTTTTTGGGACATTAACACACAACACCATCTAGTTCCATGGTAAGCTACGAGGCCTATGTCATGGATATCAGATAGTTGATACACTACACATATATCATGTTAAATACATACATATTATAAATATTTAAAACACCTGTGACTGGAGAACAAATATTCGTGCTCATCACACAAATGAATGCTCCCAGCGGGACTCGAACCCGCGACTGTTGGCACAGCAAGTAGGGTCACTACGAACTGAGTCAAACGTGTTGTTCTTTATGGTCGTTAGTGATCGAGTAACTTCTATAGCGTTGAAATCATATTCGTGCTACATTATTTTAGGCTACAATTCATGAGGTAGGTAATACCACTTAGTCAAAACACTAACTTTTTATAATTACAAAAGTGCAAGTGTAAGTCTGACTCGCACACTGAGGGTTCAGTAGAATAAAATATTAAATTATTTTAATTTAAAAATATATACAATCTGTATTAAAAGTAAACACACTAAAGCCATTTAATGTACGGAAATAAAAAATTGCACACTTTTCGCGTTATAATCTACAATATTTCAATGCAAAAAGTGGCCAATGAATTTCAGAGTAATGAAGAGATTAACCAGTAAACAAACAAGAAACACGTAATTATAATATGAATTAGCATGACAAAGTAAATCCGAGTTGTCCAAACACTTGTTCAGCTATCGTGATATTTACTTAAGTCCATTACAAGATAAATACGTTACCTCCGAAGCACACGCTCTCGTGTTAGCTGCGACAGTCAGTGTTGGCAGCCTCGCGCCGGGGCTTGCCAAACACTGCAGAGTTTATGTTGTGGGGACGCTACTTCACTTTGTTAAGGTGGATGCACATTTACTAGCTTAATAAATACAGCATTATTAAGTATGTGTATGTATCCAGCCCTTTTTAACGTCCCACTACTGGGCACGGGCCTCTCTTCAATACGAGGGGAATCAGGCCATAGTCCACCACGCTGACCACGTGCGGATTGGCGGACTTCACATGTCTTTCGAAAACTTGCTAGGTTTTCTCAGACATGCAGGTTTCCTCACGATGTTTTCCTTCACCGTAAGGCAAGTGGTAATCATCTTAGAAATGATTCGCACATGAAAAATATCAGAGGCGCGAGTCCCGGGATTTGAACCTGCTTCAATCGGTTTCCCAAGTAAGCGCGTTACCACTGGGCTACCACTGCCTTTATTTTTATTATTATTAACTACTAGTGACTAACTCTAAAATCCGCTCGAGTGCGTCTCTAGATGCCTAAAAGTCTATATGCTACTTATGTCTATATGCTCTTAGTCTACCGGTGTATTAAATTCATCTAAATTCATTCAGACGTTTTAGTGTGAAGGAGTAATAAGCGTACAAACATACAATCGTTCGCATTTATAATAGTAGATGTGTGACTCGCGTAAGTAGATGCCTTATTGTGATAGTTTCAGAAATGACGAATGCCCTAGTTGATACAATATGTATATGTTCATAAATTAGAGCCTTTCTCTAATCCTTCCTTTTATTAGTGAAAATCGTATGAAAACCCGTACAGTAGTTTCTAAGATTACTTCGAACGAACACAAAATCAGATGGGCAACTTTAATTTAGAACATGTACATATACATACTATATAGTATTCATTAAATATATGTTTTTTAAATAAAATATACTCGTATATTGGGATATCAATACACATCACCATCTAGTTCCATGGTAAGTTACGAGGCTTGTTTTATGGATACCAGATAGTTGATACACTACACATACATATATAACATTAATATATATACATATAAACACCCATGACTGGAGTACAAACATTCGTGCTCATCACACAAATGCTCCCAACGGGACTCAAACCCGCGACCGCTGGCACAGCAAGTAGGGCCACTACAAACTGAGCCAAACGTGTCGTCATGTTTGTCCATATTATTCGTCCTTACTGCGAAAGTAAGGAAATTTAGACGTCGTGATAAGACTTATTTGTTCTGTAAAAATGAAAAGATTTTTATGTTAGAACAAATTTTACTCTTAAATGGGTTTTATCCAAAAAGATTGTTTGATTATAGAGGATAATCTCTGAAACTACGAGTATGTGACTGAGTCGCAAAAAGACAAGATTAGCTATAATGTTATAAATAATGTGTGCAAAGCGTATTTTTTGGCGATTTATTCAGAAGCAAAGCCGTGGCGCTGACTAGTTAACTTAAGTAAAAATTCAATTTATTATAAGATATTATATTTTTTATTTTGATTAGTAAAGAACGCATGTACAAGTTAAGTACATATTGTTATCAATGTGTTTTAAGCAAATAAAATAAACTTTTAAAGGACTTCACCCATCCATCCGTTTTCCATTCATGAGTTTCAAAACCTTGCATGCATATTGTGGTGTTCAAAAGTGCAATAAAATCGTTCAAAATAAATTCAAAATTTAAACAATTAATATACAGAAAATATCACATTAATTAATAGATATCTTTCATTTTACTCTTATTTTGAAATGTTATTTATATTTTGACGCATAAAATTTTAATTTTAAGTAATAAACCCATAATTCATTAATTTACATTTATCCAATAATAATTACCTACTTTATTGTACTGTAAATTCATTTTATTTTGTATTTAAAAGAAATTTACAGTCTGAAAAACATATTTTAAAGCCATCTCTGAAAATGCGACAGTTTCATAAGCATAATTAAGTGAGACGAGTCAAAGTGTGAGGATATCCTTACCGTAGACTTGCCGTTTGTCATCATTTGGGTTGCATAAGGTGAGGTACCTAGAGGTAGTCGCTGGGATCCCTAGCCTGCTATAAATTATTCGACGCGGGATAGATGACGTCAGAGCTTGCTTGTAGGACGGTACTTTACTCCTTCCCATACACTTGTTGTTGATGTCGACACGTAAAGATAACTTGTGCTCTGTGAATTACGTTCTAGAGATTTATTCTATATAGGGTATATTTTATATTTTTAAATTGAGATACGGAAATATGAGACGCTTTATATAGCGTAAGATTAGATTTTTATTGAGTCATTGTTCATATTGACTATGATCAAATATCTGGTTGATGTAAATAATAGCATAAGATATTGGATATGTTTAAACCTCGTGGAGTAAAGGATATTTTGAGTCGCTCTATATTCTTTTAGGCTAAGCGCATGAGAATTCTTCCTCTACACTAATATTATAAAGCTGAAGAGTTTCTTTGTTTGTTTTTTTGTTTGTTTGTTTGGTTGAACGCGCTAATCTCAGGAACTACTAATCCGATTTGAAAAATTCTTTTTGCATTAGGTAACCCGTTAATTGAGGAAGGCTATAGGCTATATATCATCCCGGAAAAATGTACGGTTCCCGTGGGATAGATTTGTTTTGTCTAGAGACGAACCCGAAGCGAAGCGAGGGTGAGTCGCTAGTACGTTATACAGTAGCCGAAAATCTCTGTCTTTATAATAAAATTACTTTATTTATAAAACAGTTTGTTTATTGATAGTAAGGTTTCTAAGTCGGAATATGACTATATTTGTCAAGATTTTGTTTTATTGTATGTCCGTGTATACTGTTTTTATATACATATTTCCAACTGTCTCAGTGACGTAGTGGCTAGCATGACTACCGGACGTCGACCTTCACAACAGGCTCAGATTGAATATTTTGCGGACAATGAAAAATATTATTAAATTAATATTATATTATCTGCCATAATATATATATATATATATATATATATATATATATATATATATATATATATATATATATATATATATATATATATATATATATATATATTATGGCAGATAAAATTAATAAATAAAGTAAAAAGTTAATTGAGTCCCTTTACAAGAAACGTTATTATTTGAGGACCTCTCGTTATGATGTTTGTCCTTTTGTTTTTATTCTATCGCAATAGCTATTACATTACATACAAATGTCAAAGTCGGTGCTGCAAGGAACGATAATTTGATATAAAATCCTACATTGTGTAGTGGGTACGAAATCCTCGACGCACGTGTTTGACTCGCACTTGACCCATTTTTTGTTATACACGAGGCCATACGAAATGCTCTGTACTGTGTTTTTGTTTGCAGGAACCATTTATAAGTGTGAGCTACTGCTCTATAGTTTAGCATAGTTCAGATTTACAGTATAGTGACTGAAAAGCTATTTCAGACTACAGACTATTAATATAAATGTGAAACTTTGGGTGTGTGTTTGTTCCCCCTTCACACAGACACGGCTGGACAAAATTGGATAAAATTTAGTACAAAGATGGACTATGAGCTGGAGTAACGCATGGGTTACTGTTAAGAACCTAGATATATAACCGAGTGAAGCAAGTGTAAGTCGGCAGTAATAATAATGTTGACATTAACACACAGCACCATCTAGTTCCATGGTAAGCTACGAAGCCTGTATTATGGATACCAGATAGTTGATACACTACACATATATAACTTTAAATACATACATATTATAAATATAAACATCCATGACTAGAGTACAAACATTCGTGCTCATCACACAAATGAATGCCCCCAGCGGGACTCGAACCCGCGACCGCTGGCGCAGAAAGTAGGATCACTACAAACTGAGCCAAACGTGCCGTCAAATAATTCATTCTTTTTAACACGAGGAGGATCAGGCTATAATCCACTACGCTGGCCATGGGAGGGTTAGCGGACTTCACGTGTCTGTCAACAACTAGTTAGATAGATAGATAAATACTTTATTTCACACAAAAAAAGAAGAGTACAGAAGATGAAAAAAAATAGAAAACTAGTTAGGTTCTCTCTCTGTAGGTTTCTTAATCATGTTTTCCTTTGCATAAGAAAATTGAAAATGATTCGCACATGAAAACTCTGAGGCGCGAGATCCGGTACTTGAACCCGCTACACTTGGGTTTCCAAGCTAGCACATTACCATTTAACTACCAGTTCTTTATATTTATGCAAACTTAATAACCTACTAATCTTTACAAAACCAGAAGAAATTAAAACATAATTAAAGGGTAAAATCAATATAAAGAAGAAATATGATAATACTTTTTAATTAAATATTAACACTATCAAATGTAGTGCGAATATTTGTGAATAAACGGAAATTTCACTGTTGAATTTCTCAGAATATAACGTTTCAAGATGAGCTGCTTTAAGCCGTGCTCACGACTTAGTGGAGTGTCAAGAGGTACAATTATCCATTTTTCGCATGTTTTCTACGTTATGTGCGCTGACAGATATTTAATATCGTATTTCTTCCTAAGCTTCCCTTAGAACAGAATAGGTAAAGACTTAAATTAAATGAAGTATTTTAAATAAAACTAAAGAAAGTATTAAATGAAGTATATAATTTACAGCATCAGACTACATAAGTAGGTATATACTCGTAAGTCTACTACGTCAGAATTACTATGTCAGAATATTTTGATTTAGAAACTTGAGTTATAATTTAATATTATGAAAATTTGTATGTTAGATACTTGTTTTTGTATTGGTTGTTGAGCTTGTATCGTGGATTAAAATATAGGATTTATCGTACCTCTACTACGCGAGAGGAGCCTCGGGTGAAAACAAGTACGTTGTTATCCTAGTAATATTATATATCGAAAGTTTGTGAGAATGGATGGATGAGTGGATGTGTGGATGGATGTTTGTTATTTTTTCACGCAAAAACTACCGATTTTGAAGAAACTTTACAGTAATATAGTTTATATATAAGAGTACCATATAGATTATAATTTAAAAAAATATAGTGAAAAATTAATGAAATATGCGGGTGGAGCTGCAGGAAATCGATAGTGTATGGTAATATTATGGCTATAATTTTTATAATCTTGGCGTTATGAGGTTACCACTTCTCTATGCAAGCATGTAGATTTTAACATTAGGATATATCAAGAATTCTGTACGCTACACCATAACACAGGCTAGAAATGAACAGTGTCAAAAAATTGCAAAGTTGGTAGCATGTTTGCATGTTTTCAGGTAGTTGTTACGAAAATTGCTTTTTCGTTTGATTTTAAACTATCAGCTTCACACTTTTAATATAGCTTTCCAATTTCATAACGTATATAATGTATAATGTATGTATTGTCGTGTGTACGTCATTATCATTAACATGCCATTATTACAATAAACAAGTATAATTACGCTTTTCACTAAACATCATCAATTAAATAATTGTTTGACTAGTCTCGTGGCGAGTTCAAACAAACCGCGTGTAAATTTCAAATGAACGTAATTACCTATACTAATTAAACACCTTGGCCAATAAACAAAAAAATATATCAAACTAAAACCTCCTTTATTACTTTGCAAATAAAGAGCAAGATACTTTGAATTGATTAATTTCTAACGTCTGTTATTAGAACTCGTGTACAGAGAATCATCATGTCACTCAGTTGTTAAATACGTTACGATATTTTAGATCTTAACCAGTTTATTTTAAGGGTTATATTGGTGAATCCGAAAACAATTACAAAGTAAACAAATGCTAATACGTACATATATTAGGTTATGGAGCAATAACTATGACACCTGCGTATGTGTTTTGCTTGTTTATTTTCAGCTGGCTATCTGGCTTCGCGTCGCTCAAGCTCTTTCCCCTTTCTACACTTGACTATTTTAACTAAATTATATACATAGAGTTCATTCAAATATTTTTTCTCCCTCTTTAATATCTTAAAAAAAAAACGACTATCTAACTAATATCTTAAAAAAATCCGCAAAAAATGAACTAAAAAGACAGGAACAAATGAGGAAGGAACATAATATTATACAGTTGGAGAAATACATACATGTTTTTTTACTTGGTGCGAGTCTTGTTACGTATAAAATAATAAGAAAAATGCGGGGAAGAAACCAAAAAAGAAAGTTTTATTTTAAAAATGACAAATATTTGCATACATCTAAGGAAGTATTATCAAAAAAAAAAAAACATAAGTCGACCTGAGTCGGTAGGTACCCATTTCATTTGGTGTCGCTCAAACACTAAACATAACTACGTACACGATAAAGCTAAAAAAGTTAAGTCAAAATTTATTGAATAATTTGGAATTTAATAGAAAAACGGCAAGACTTTATCCACAATTTTATTCCCGTATAAACAGGCGATAAAGTACTAAAACTTACGTACGAAGACAAAGGTAGAGTAGAAAGCTTTAGAAATATCGTGGGAAAATGTAAACTCTAAAATACTCTGTGAAGCAGAATTATTTTAGTATAACTCTGGCCTGTTGAGATCCATCTTTTAAGAGTCTCGTATGAAGAATTTTTTTTAGCAAAAAAATGTATTAAACCGTGAAAGAGCATTTGAATGAAAGTTGAGCAGCTTTTGCATATCTTTTAATCAAAAGTAATAATTACCATTACTTGCTTTAATATTCCTTAGCTTTCATGTGTGTATAAATATTTACATAAGCTTTGTAAGTTTTAATATTAAGCTTTAATTTAAGCTAGACGTCGCCCTTAGCTTTACACATGTGTACTTTAGTCTGTATTTATTTTTCTAAATAAAACATAGACTATGTTGTTTATGGCCAAGTAACTTTGTTATAAAGTTTTAAAATTCAATCATCTATATTGAAGATAAAATGGATGTTTAAAATAAAATATTGCAATTGTCTACATAATAATATTATAGTTAAATATTGTACTAATAAAACACCCAACAAGGCAGTGGTAACCCAGTGGTAACGCGCTCGCTTGAGAAACCGAGTGAAGCGGGTTCGAATCCCGGGTCTCACACCTCTGGTATTTTTATGTGCGAATCATTTCTAACATGATTACCACTTGCTTTACGGTGAAGGAAAACATCGTGAAGAAACCTGCATATCTGAGAGAACCTAGCAAGTTTTCGAAAGACATGTGAAGTCCGCTAGCCCGCACTTGGCCAGCGTGGTGGACTATGGCCTGATCCCCCTCGTATTGAAGGGAGGTCCGTGCCCAGCAGTGGGCGTTAAAAAGGGCTGAATACAAAACAACCAACAACGAATTTCTTATAAAAAAGTTGAAAAAATTTAATAATTTTAATTGGAAAGACCTGATTTACACTAGAAAAGATACATTTCACGCGCTATAAATCGCAAACGCGTATAAACTACAAAGTTAGCTTCTGAAGTAAGCATGCTTTTAGTATTATGAATGCAATATAAATTGATAGCTAAGCGCACAGCGGTACCGCGAGCGAGAACAAATCATGGCTAATGTAATTTTCGTAAAGAGAGTGCCCCTCGTACTATGTATCTCTTATATACGTATCTATATACTAGCGACTCACCCCCGCTTCGCTCGGGTTCGTCCCTAGGTTGCTTCCCAAAACAAAATTAATTAATTATGTTGGTTTTAATCTTTTTTCGTGGGACCCTTTTTCTTTTTTAAAATATTTCTTTTCTAAAATAAAAGTAGCCTAAGTTACTCCTTATTACATCAGCTATCTACCAGTGAGAGTCCCGTCAAAATCGGAACAAACAGACAGATAGACAGACAGATAGATAGATAGACAGACAGACAGACAAACAAAAATTGTAAAAAATGTTGTTTTGGTATATGTACCATGTATACATCCATATACATTTAGTAAAAAGCGGTTATTTTAATATTACAAACAGACACTCCAATTTTATTTATCTGTATAGATATATCATCATTTCGCGCAGGCATTAGGTATGACCCGCGTTCCTACATTTTTTAATAAGTTCTTCCAAAACAATATAGTCTTACGGGAACCTAATGATATACTACAGTTCAAAGTAGCCCATCTCATTCAAAAGTAACCTAACTTCATATAATTGCCGCAAGATAATTCCCGGAGTTCATCTCCCACATGTAAACTGATAAACTTTATTAACTCTACAATACCTGGAATCCTGGTCGACCTGAGCTTTCAGAAAATGCCTGTATCTCATTGGGTTGATGCTATTTACCGCAAATATATTGGCAAAAACAAACAATGTTCACACGTATTGATGTTTGAAGCTTTCAATATTGACTGTATGCGACTGTGGCCTATTCATCACCGACCACGGCTTTAAACTTGTAATTAGTTTCATTTGTTCTGTTTATTTGATCTGTTTTAAATCTATGATATTCTAACCGACGTCACCGAAAATACTGGAAATTAATTGAGTGAGTTGTTTCATCAATAGCTTTTAATTAAATAAAACTATCTTTTCGGATTTTTTTGCGAATTTATTATGATTTTTATGACCAAAAATCATAATAAATCCGCGAAAAAATCCGAAAAGATAGTTTTATTTAAATGTCAAATATTCGCGTAAATCTAAGAAAACTTTCAATTAGTTAGTTTTAAGCGATAGTTGACAAGTGCTGGTGGTCTCGTTAAGACTAAGACTCCGATGATGATAGTTTTAATAATCTTTTAGTGGTACTAAATATTCTCCTATCGAATAAGATTTCTTTTTTTACTATTTTTTATTTATTTATTCAGCCCTTTTTAACGTCCCACAGCTGGGCACGGGCCTTCCTTCAATAGGAGGGGGATCAGGCCATGGTCCACCACGCTGGCCAACTGCGGGTTGGCAGACATCACGTGTCTTTCGAAAACTTGGTAGATTCTCTCAGACATGCAGGTTTCCTCACGATGTTTTCCTTCATCGTAAGGCAAGTGGTAATCTTGTTAGAAATGATTCGAACATGAAAATATCAGAGGTGCGAGACCCGGGATTTGAACCCGCTTCACTCGGTTTTCCAAGCGAGCGCGTTACCACTGGGCTACCACTGCCTGATTTATTTAATAAACACAAATATCAAATACTAGCGACTCGCCCTCGCCTCGCTCGGGTTTGTCCCTAGGTATGCTTTAACGGTTCGTATGGAATATACCTATAGACTATATATTATATAGTCTTTAGCCTATAGCCTTCCTCAATAAATAGGTTATTTAATGCAAAAAGAATTTTTCAAATCGAATTAGTAGTTCCTAAGATTAGCGCGTTGAAACAAACAAACTCTATTTCTTTATAATATTAGTATTTATAGTAATACTGAAAGTTAGCTTAGGTTATATTACAATGTTTATAAGTTTTTGCATCAAAATAGTATACACGAACCATGATTTATGAAAATTGTCAAAATAGTTGTCAATCTTTGGCAAGAACAGTTAATACGATTTTGCCACGACTGTGAACACTTTCCAGGAGTCTTCACTACTAGAATATTTTTGAAAAGTCTATTTATTAATCGTTCTATTTTCTACTCGTATGAAAGTGCGGCAGTGTGTCGAACGGTCAGTACGAGTTTTGATTAAAATTTAAAATTGAGTAGAAATAGGAAACGAAAAGTATAGTTAAGTGATAGTGGAACTGGCGGTGGAAAACAGTGCTCAGAGATTAAATAAGCATTACTATACCTGTTCTGTGTAATATACATGAAACATGTTTGTGGATAAATAATAAGTGACTTTCGTGTACGAAAAGGCAATAAAATCTGTATCGTGAGCTTTAATTTCCGATCTCAGGATCCTGCTGTGACAATGTAAAACGTACGAGTAGTCTCGTGTTTTAGGGTTAAATCGTATTTAATATTTTCGTAGATTTACGCGAATATTTGACATATAAATAAAACTCTCTTTTCGGATTTTTTCTCGGATTTTTGGTTTCCGGAGTTTCGAATGCTTTACAGCAATCATGGTCACTGGAGAGATGAAGATTTTAGACGTCTCAAAGATCATTATATATGTATTGATTAAAGACAGCAACTCAAAAATACAATAAAAACTTTTTAAAAGTTTTTATTTTTCCATTTTTAGTGTAGACGTAATAAGCAAGTAATTTGTAAGAAGAAAGATTTTTAATAAAAACATAATATTCGATTAAGCCATTTATTTAAAAACCGCTTGACCGATTTCGATAAAATTTATATGGGACCACCGAGAAAGAATACCTTTTGAAACAAAAAAAAAAAAAAATTCCAAATCGGTTCAGCCGTCTTCGAGTAATCCGTGAACATAATAATAATAATAATAATAATAAACTTTATTAGCAGAAGTTACATTTCGTTACCATAAGCAAAATAAGCTAATTACAAATTAAAGTTGCTTACTGCGGTTAGTTACTACTTACTGCCAACTGTACTAGGCCGAGCCTGTATTACAGACGGCAGATCCTTCCTCATGACACAAAGAACATAACATTATCACTTAGCTTATATTTAACTAAAATGCCACACAATAACTATGATGTTAGAAAGCCAATTTTATACTAAAGTTTTAACTAACATTGATATTTAAGATTATTTATTTTTTTACAAGTACCGCCATAAAAGTAAAGTTAAAAAGGTAAGGTTAGACCACTGAAAATAACGACTTAAGCTAAATTTTTAAATATAATTATATAAATTTTTATTTAAGTAATTTTTAACAATATGTTTTGTGCTCAAATTAAGTAAAATTAAAATTAAATTAAGTTAAAATTAAGTTAAGGCATTTTTGTGTTGAATGTTTAAAATATGAAAATATGATTTTTTTATCTATGTATAATGTATGTATGTATATATATGTATATATACATACATACATTACATTACATACATAAAAAAAAAGAAAAAAAAAGATTCCGACGAATTGAGAACCTCCTCCTTTTTGGAAGTCGGTTAAAAATGGCATCATATTACCTTACAATATTTGTTAATTTTAAGTAACTTTTGTATTTTAAGGAGTGCAATAATACATTTTTAATTTCATCGTAAATAAATTTCATCATAATTACCAATAAAATAGGGTTTCATATTGAATAGTGGTTGAAAATATAAGCACAAGTCTGACAATTTTTATTAGTTTTTGTTAGCTTTCATGAATCCATATCCTAAAAATTCATAACCATTATTATCATCTATACTAATATTATAAAGCTGAAGAGTTTGTTTGTTTGTTTGGTTGAACGCGCTAATCTCAGGAACTACTAACCCGATATAAAAAATTCTTTTTGCATTAGATAGCCCATTAACTGAGGCTTTAGGATATATATCATCCCGGAAAAATTTACGGTACCCGTGGGATAATTTTTTTTTGTCCAGGGACGAACCCGAAGAAAAGCGAGGGGTCTCTAGGAGTCTCTAGTTCAGATATAAGACTAAGAGCTGCTATCATCATAAGTATATTAAAATTTGGTGAGAGTATAAATTATAACCTTCACAATTGCACATGAACAAAGAGAAACCTAAAACCATTCTTCATATATTTAATATTTTATTTATTTTAACGTAAAAAGGTTAACCGAAATATTACTTTCAAAACATACGGCCCTTTAAATATAAGAAAGATGAGTGGACAGATGCTTACATAGGGGCGTAGGCTCACTAATAAACTTGGGCTGGCTTTTTAACCTAACATTACAGTAAGATTGAGAAATTTAAAATAACTGTTAGCAGAAAACGAACTCACGACCTATGTACTAGAACAATGTGCCAGTCAGATACATTAAGGAGTCTGCCCACTACACCGTCTCATACCATGACCGTGCTATGCACGTATCAGGCAAGGAAACCAGCATGGCACGGACTACTATGCCCACTAGAACGTATCAACAGCGTATCATACCCGTACATAACGGGTTTAGTGCTGCGTATGCTCACCATTGCGCCGCCTGCGCGCACCGGCCACGTCGCGTGCCAGGCACGGAGCGTACCGGCACCGGCAAAATATTCTCGCCGACAAATTGTTAATGCTCCGTGCACAGCACGCGACGGTGCCGGTCGGTGACAGAACGGTCTAGTGGGCAGAGTCTCATACTTTTCAATACAAAGAATATTTTTTTGCCTGAAACGGTCCTAGCACGGTCATGGTATGAGACGGTGTAGTGGGCAGACTCCTTTATACTCATTAAACTTTCCCAAACTAACGACTTCTTAGTAAGTTTCTTTGAACTTCCTATTCATTCTTATGACGGAAATACCAAAAGTTGCACACAAACCGATTTCCTTACAACGAAATAAATGGAAAAACAAATCTGAATAAATGATCGAGGAAAAACAATATCTTAATTCCGCTACGTTGGAACTGAGACCGACCCTTATCAACGGATTTAAAACTACCGGACTGGCTTCAATACATCTGAGATACATTGGCTATAAAGGAAATAAGTATTTGTTCGATGTTCATTGAGCTTTGGAAAATAAAGGAAAATAATCTTGATTTTTGTAATTTTTCTTATTATATTAAGCTTAAAACTTCAACAATTTTCGCCTTAAATTAAACTTTAATTAAGAAGGCTAAATAAAAAAAAAATACTACCATTAATTTATAGGCGAAATATTTCAGACTTCAGAAAAATTGCCGCAATTTTTCATAGAATATCAAGGTCTAATTGGGAACCTATACTCGTAAACTGTAACTGTAATTATTTTAGATCTATTTAGCAATCAAAATCAAAGGTTTGAAGTTATATAATATACAGAAAACGTATTTTTTTGAATATTTTTGTAGCAATTATATATTCGGAGTCAGCAATGTACGACATTCCTGTAATACTTTCTCAGTCTAATTCACTGCGTCAGATAATCCCATAGAAGTATCCTTCGATAGTTTTTATCGCATGCTCGTCTGTAGCGTTTATCTCAAGTGGTAAAATAACGTTATCTTAAAGGATTAGAAGCCTCAGTTTGTCCGGATTTGTAATATTACGAGGATCCGGTACTAAGAGCTTTTGTTATGATAGTGGCTGACCGTAAGCGCCGCGTAAGCACAGATTTAACTAAGTATTACTATCTTTAATCAATTTATATCAATCACTCTATTACTTTGAGAATGTGTTGACTTTAATTATGATGTTTTGTAAGAGAGTGGTTTTTAAAGTACTTTTTATGTATTTTAATATTTCATGGTGGGATTTAGGAATTCACTTCACCACGGCGAAGCGTTTTCGAAATATAGAAATCTCTACAGTAAGAGGAAACGTGGTAAATATCCTGCTAGATATGCTAAAGATTAATATATTTGACCGGCTTCAAAAAAGCAAGATATGTAATCCGAGTCCGAGAGGTAGTGGTAGCCCAGTGGTAACGTGTTAGCTTGGGAAACCGAGTGAAGCGGGTTCAAATCCCGCGTCTATCACCTCTGATATTTTCATGTGAGATTTATTTCCAACATGGTTACCACTTGTCTTATGGTGAAGGAAACCATCGTGAGGAAACCTGCATGTTCGAGAGAACCTAGCAGGTTTTCGAAGGACATGTGAAGTCTGTCAACCCGCACTTGGCCAGCGTGGTGGGCTATGACCTGAATCCCCTCGTATTGAAGGGAGGCACGTGCCCAGCAGTGGGACGTTAAAAAGGGCTGAATACATAATCCGAGTGCATGATAATGATTTTCTTCTTGTAATATCTTTACCAATAAATGTAAGCTTATTTTAATGATTCTTTTATTTTATTAATTTGGTCTCAATATACGAGTATTATTATTTATTAAATTATTTGGAAATCACTATACGATTTCAGTTAAAAAATTATAATTATTGATGTTCACATACTATTGTACTATTACTATTTACTGGTACTATTTATTGGTAATTGAGATTTGTATTGAAATTACATTTTGTTTTTCCTTGTTTAGTAATAGCGATTTAATTGATCTTGCAGCTATTGCAGCCAGTGTCAAGTGTAATTGAGATTATTTAATAATATACTGATTATACGTTATATGTTAAACATATTATTCTTTATTTTTGGTTTTAATTATATGGATTATACAAAAGTCAAGGGGCTCAGGCAAGATGCCATGTACAATTGATATCTCTAATAAAATAGTAAACAACTAGCGACTCAATCTCGCTTCGCTCGGGTTCGTCCCTGCTTACGTTTTAACGTTTTGTATTGATTTCTCAAAGATAACATATTTTGCCGCAGTAAAATGTATACTATATGTTGACCCGGATAACCAGCTATCATCATACCAAATTTCATCAAAATCCCTCCAGTGGTTTTTCCGTGATGCGGCAACAGACAGACAGACAGACAGACAGACAAACAGACAAAAATTCTAAAAATTATAGATTCGGCCTCTGTATCGATCATTATGTCTATTTCAAAAAGATTTTCCAAAAAATATTTAATGTACAGTTCGGCTTAGTTACAATTTTATTATATGTATAGATATGGGAATGACATATTACGACTATTTCACGTAACACCCAAACGTCTTTTTACATAAAATTTTTACGTTCCTGTTAGCGCAAGCGAATATAGAATGCCATCTTGTGTAAGCCCGAGATTGGGAAAGAGGGCTCGAAGTTAACAAACATGTGTATTCGAGGCTCAATGTGTAACAATAGGTACCTACCTACATGTTATATCAACAATCGTTAAAAAATATTAAAAGTGTACAAAGTCTATCGTGCTGCAAAAAATATATGAGAAAACTAATAAAAACTAAGAAGAACGTTCAATTCAATAAATCTTCAACTACAGATGTAATAAAATGGTTTTCATCATAAACGTGCTGACGATGTAACAGATAAGCCTCATCCTTTTGACAATCGCCATCCGTCGTATAATAGGTCCATTGTTCTACATTTAGGCTATCGACAAATATCATGCAAAAGGAATGTTGATACTGAACGCTGATACCAAGCGTCCGCTCCACGCGTTTGCACAAAAGCCGTATTTACATAAAAACGCGACGCACAAATATAGACCAGGCCCTTAGAGTCCGCCCTTTCCCTGTTCACCGCCTATGTCAACTTGGTATCCTTGGGGGGGCGCGTTTACATTGTGATTTATCTATGTATTATTTATAAAATCAGCGTAAATATAGAAGTAATATATAGTAATTACAAATAAATAAATATGTTGGGACATAAACACACAGCACCCTCTAGTTCCATGCTAAACTTCGAAGGTTTTGTTATGGATACCAGATAGTTGATACACTACACATATATAACTTTAAATACATACATATTATAAATATAAACACCCATAAATGGAGTACAAACGCGACCGCTGGCACAACAAGTAGGGTCACTACAAACTGAGTCAACGTGTCGTCAAATGCAGTAAGCTGTCGTTAATAACTAATGTAATTCTGACCAATTTTGATTCACGGCATGAGATAATATAGAATATAGTATATCACTGCATTTCCTATTCTCACATTCTCAATGCGAACGGACGGAACCAACATGACTGGAGAGAGAAAACATGTAAAGTCAAAACCTTAATAGTTTCATTACTTATATCCAGTGAAGTATAGTTTAGCATCAATCTTCCAACTCAAAGTTGTTATTAAAAATTTACCCACCAATAGGAAGTATAGGTAGGAAACGTAAGACTCCCGATCCAAAGAGTGTGGCGCATGATGTACTGCCATACTATAGTCACTAAACTCGACATCGAATTTAAAAAGAAACACTTCAACAATACGATATTAAAGATATTGTGATATTACAATATTTTAACAATGACTCGAAGCGCTCCGTTTCAAAATATTTAAGTGAAAGACGTATTGTTATGATGTAGGAGTGGTGATAAAAAATATTAAAAGTATCATAAATATGGCATACAGGTAGATAGTAATGACAACTTTTTAGTAAAAAACATACTAACTTCAAAATTGCTTAAAAGTAATTAAAGGTATAAGTACGTAAGGGTCGATTTTTTTATATTTTGAGACCATCCTTGGTATAACTAAAACTTAATCATCAAAAAATAATTATGTAGGGGAGACCGGGGCTGGTTGACCAAGTTTCAGTTTAAAGGTTTCTATTTCTATTTCTTTAGAGTATATTAATTTAAAAACGGGTTCAGTTCATAGATTAACTATTAAGCTTTGCAAAAAAGTTGCAAAAAGCACGTTATTCATTATGATATAGAGTACAGGCCAGTTTTTGTAGAATAGGAAAAACTGGTCAACCTACCCCATGCTTGGGGTAGGTTGACTATTCACCTGGGGTAAGTTGACCTATGAAGTTGTAAGGGCAAAATCTACGAGGAAATAGGATAAATGACGCAAAAATGTATTACTCATTTTTTATTGAAACCAAGGCGATCTTCCGCCACGTCAATTAAACACAATCAAATTATAAGAATAAACAATCAGACATTTTAACATTAGGCAACGTGAGTACCTAAAAATAAACAAAGTACTTTCTTATTAAGTATTTAAAACAAAACGAAATAATTTCTTACAAGCTTTAACCATTTGGTAACAAATAATCATATTAAACAAAGTACTTTCTTATTAAGTATTTAAAACAAAACGAAATAATTTCTTACAAGCTTTAACCATTTGGTAACAAATAATCATATTAAACAAAATACTCTCTTATTAAGTATTTGAAACAAAATAAAATAATTTCTTACAAGCTTTAACCATTTGGTAACAAATAATCATATTAAACAAAATACTCTCTTATTAAGTATTTGAAACAAAATGAAATAATTTCTTGCAAACTTTAACTATTTGGTAACAAATTATTATATCTAACTAATGTAATTATATTTATTATTGGTAACAGTTAAAGTATGTATATATATATATATATATATATATATATATATATATATATATATACATATTATTTATATAGATTATTATATATATTCATATATATGTTATAGATATATATAAATTAATAAAATAAATTATTTTGAGATCATACTATCCAATCAGTCTTCTAAATCGGAGGTACAATTTTTGCATTCATAGAACAATATGTTCCCGTTTACACATTTTGTGTGTGCCCACAACTTGCACACAGTGCATTGAACCCATTCTTCTCCAAAAATACTAGAGCGATAGGATTCAGTGCACTCCAAACAAAATGTTTCATCCTCATCACTTTCATCGTCGTCACTTTTCTTCTTATTAGCCTCACAAAGAGTTTTTCTTCCTTTACCCTTTCCGCCCTTTCGAGTTCCTGTAGATTTTCCGCTTGTTATCTTTGGCTTCTTTGCTTTCTTGGTCACCGTCTTACTAGATTGTTGTTTTGCCTTAAGTTGCATAAGATTTTCTTTTTCTGGTGTGTCCGTGTAAATAGTGCTTTTTCGTTTTCGGATATTTCTTTTATTTTCTAAACGTGATCCAGCTTTCAGAAAGGGTCTAATATCTTCAGGTAAAGTAAACGATGTGCTCGGCATACCCACACTTCTTTCATCAGTAACTGGACTTTTTTCAGGAGTTGTGAATCCATAATCTGCATTGGTTACTAAGAGCGCATCAAAAGTAGAAGGCACCTCACAAACCGCATTTGAAGTCGATGGTGTGTTAGTTTCAAAAGAAATAGCATCACCCTGGTTTGGTAAGTTACATGGATCAGTTTGGTTGCTTAGGTCAAGTGATGGTGCAGCACTGTTAGTAACCGATGCTGATGTTAGTGCAGGAGACACATCCGGTGCTGGCCTGTCAGTCACATATGATCCGCTAAACTCTGAGTCAGGAAATATGTTTTCGTTGAGTGGTGATATCCCAGTCACACGGAATCCAGATTGAATATTATCAATTGTAGCTGCTAATGGCAATGATGTTTTTACCAACTCAGGTATATCATAAATAGTTATAGTCTTTCCCGGATGACTTGCTAACCAATTATCGCTTGCTTGATTGTAATATTTTTTTAGTGGCCCATAAACTGTCCTATCTAGAGGCTGCAGCTTATGGCTGCAGTGGGGAGGAAATGATAAAATTGTAACCCCGTTTTCTTTGAAAAAATCAAGCACTTCTATAGACAGATGCGAGTCATGGTTATCGAGAAGTAATAAAACCGGATTTTCTTTTCTGGGTTTGGCGTATTTTACAAAGTGTTTAGCAAACTTTCGAAAATTGTCTTCTTTCATCCACCCAGAAGGATTAGCATCGCCATCTGAGCCCACTGGTCCACCTCTGATGAAATGTTCTTTATAGTGAACCCGTGGAAAAATAAAGAATGGAGGAATCATGTTGCCAAGGGCTGAGATAGCAACCGCGATCGTTACCAGTGTACCTCGTTCAGCGGAAGTCATTTTTCCCAAGTTCTTGATTCCTCGACGAGCTATCACTCTATTAGGAACATGTACCGTTGTCAGTCCTGTTTCATCTACGTTCCATATATCACCAGGACTTAGATTATGGCGTTGATAAACGGTTTTCAAGTTGCCAAAGAACAAATCAACGTTTGTTTTGTTGAAAGATGTGGCTCGAGATAAACTAGTGGCTTGAGGAGCTCGTATAGAAAGTGCAGGATGACGTTTAAGAAAATGCCCTAACCAGTCTTTACCAGCAATCAGTTTTGTATTCCATGAGTCAGGTAAGGATTTGTTATTTTTTTTTTGCAAATTCATATGCGAACTTTCTTGTTTCATAAGGTGTTAAGCCATAATAAATATCTGCTGCTTTCTTCAAGTAACTCTCTAATGCAAGCTCTTCCTCGTCACTAAATACTTGTCTATTTCTTCTGTAGCCAACGCTGTCCAAAGTTGATTCGGATTTCGATAATTCGGGATTTTTTTCTAATTTTTTCTTCATATTTACGACGTGGCGTTGGAGGGTTTTATACGGTATATTGAACTGTTTTGCCGTAAAATTAATACTTTTTTTGTCAAAGATAACTTGTTGACATGCTCTATCTAATACATCTTTGGATGTACTCCCTCTATTAGTTTTTCTTTTGTATGTTCGCATGGTCCTGAAACAATAATTTTTGGATAAAAATGGATAAAATTTCAAAATTACCGACTTCATTTTATGTGTGGAATATCCATAATATTATGGGGCTGGTTGACCAGATGGTCAACCAACCCCGTTATACATTAGTCTACTAGCCCCGAACCACCTTTTAACTTTTAACCACATTCCATAACCTCAAAACTGCGACAAAATCAAATAGAATAATACATAAAAGAAAGAACATGAATCAAACATTCGTTATAAACGCTTTGACAATCAATAACTATAAATAAATAGCCATAATTACAAATAATATTACGACAAAAATAATTACTTACGTGTGTTGTTTTTCAATATTACGTTCCTTCTCTCAAACGACGTGCGTACGCGACGCCGCGTTCCCGGTGACTGAGCGGGGGGAGGTGACGGACTTTCGTGTCTCACTGGTTAGCTCAAGGCTATTGCCTCGGACGAGTTTTTGATAGTTAGTCAACCTACCCCTATAGTCAACTAGCCCCGGTCTCCCCTATATTGGTTCACAAGCGAAGATATCGCACAAAACACATATGTACTACATATATACGCGAATTGATAATTATAAAATCGAAACGGTAACGTGTAAACGGGGTTCGTTTTTCGGATGAGTCGCGATTTTTGCCAAAGAAATGCCCTAATTGTCTCTCTGCATTGATTCAAACGAGCATGATGGAGACAGATTTAAGAGTTGTATTTAGATGCAAAAAAATACCTCCGCCTTTTGCTTTTTTATTTTCTTTCCTCAATAATGACTGACTTTTAATGAATTGTTTCGGGCATAAAAATATTTACGTATATACTAACGGCTCACCCCTAGGTACGTTTTAACGGTTAGTATAGAATAGATAGTCGATCTCTTGCTCTGTCAAAAACAAATGTATTCCACGGGAACTGTACATTTTTCTGGGATAAAAAGTAACCAATGTGCTATTCCAGACTATAATCTATCTCTGTGTCAAATTTCATCCTATTTCGTTCAGCCATTCTGGCGTGATTGAGTAACAAACATCCATCCAAACTTTCGCATTTATAATATTAATGGGATGCACATATTTAATGTCGCTTAGAAACGATAAATTATGAATGTTATTTTAGTTAGTATCTTGGAAATGAGTAAGTTTTTCCTTAGAGAGTAAAGTATTTTCGATGCTTCAACAGAAGTCGACAGGGGAAGGGACCAAATCGGTGCAACGATCCTCGAACCATCTATGACATTTTTAGACCGAATTATGAACCAAGTTGTGTTCTTATGTTTTCGATACTGCAAGAGTAGTTAATACGTAAGCATCAGTGCTCACTACCGGCTTTATTTACGTAAATTATCCAGGGTCATTTTTAATTTACTGAAGACCTTTTGGGAATATACTATTTAGATAATAACAACATCTGTAACAAAAAAAAAAATATTTCTTAAATTTTTATTTTCATACAAAAATAAAAATATTTTTATTGCACCTTCTACACGGTGATAGTCCTAGCATCTGGTCAAGTTTAAATGAGTAAACGCCGCTTTCTACACACCTCCCACTCCACCAGCCATACTTTCTTTTCCTAATGCACTAATTACTTGAACTATTACCGTTTAGAAGGTGCAATAAAAATATTTTTATTTTTGTAAAATTTAAGAAATATTTTTTTTTTTTGTTACAGATGTTGTTATTATGATGTAAATAGTATATTCCCAAAAGGTTTTCAGTAAATTAAAAATGACCCTGTATATATTTGTTATTTTTTAAATATTTCTTTGTTACTATTTTTTCATTATCTTTAAGATATAGAATTGGAGAAACTTTACTAACTTACTATTTTCTTTCGAGACCGGGTATTAGGGTGCTATTTCTAACATTTGTTGAACTATGCCGCGCCTATCATTTAAAGAAATATTAATAGCATTCGTATCACGTAGGAATCAGTCTCATAATCTACGTCCCAGTAGATACATTTTTCATTATTTAGGACGTTCCTTTTATATATACGGGCGACTAACTTCTAAGAATTTCTTGATAAAATCCATTGAAAATAGTCCCGTATCGGGACTCGAACCCAGGACATACGGAGCAGTAGTTAAAAGTCATACAAGTTAGCTAATAGACCAACGAGGTAGTGTATTTTACTTATACGAGTAATCTATACATATAATAAAATTGTAACTAAGCCGAATCTGTACATTAATTAATATTTTTTGGAAAATCTTATTGAAATAGACTTTATTATCGATACAGAAGCCAAATCTACAGTTTTTAGAATTTTTGTCTGTCTGTCTGTCGGTCTGTCTGCCTTTCTGTCTGTCTGTTACCGCATCACGGGATAAACCACTGGACTGGTATCATGATAGCTGGTTATCCGGGTTGCATATAGGATACTTTTTACTGCGGGAAAATATCTCATCTCTGAGCTAAACGTTAAAACGTAACTAGGCGCGAACCTGAGCGGAGTGAGGGTGAGTCACTAGTATTATTTTATAAATATAATCATAGTATCGCAGTTAAAGTTGTATGTTTTTTTTTAAGTTTATGATTGATGCTAGGAATACCATAGAGGCTATCAAATTAATATTGTTTAGAACTTAAATGACGAAAACGCGCATTACTCGAGAACTGCTGGGTGGATTTTAATCAGAATTTTTGTATTGTGGATATAATAGTTTCAATAATAAAAACATAGCTTACTTTAATATCGATATGTCAATAGATGTAGACATATAACTTGAGTTCACGGTTATCAAACCAATACAAAGTAGAGGTCACATTGTTTGTATTGTTGGCGGGTATTATTCTGAAATATATACACTGTACAGTAGACAAACCGACAAACCTATAATAGTATCACTATTTTAATATAATACAATCATTGTAACATACAATGAATGATGATTTGTACATAGAAACAAAAAAATAACAGCCGCAATTACAACTTCTTTCTTTTTAAAAGTCGGTTCAAAATAAACATTTAATTACAATGTAATTTCTCTTAAATTAACACTTTCAGATAAATTTTGGTTCCAAACGGTCTAATAACAAAGTTAAAACTTCTTACGTCTCAAATAACGTTAAACAAAAGATACGATCTTAAAACACAGAGATTATCAAAACAAATCTATTTTTAAAGGGCCTGTGCTCGTGTGCAATTAAGTTGGCGTGAAGATGTTACGGTGGAAAATGTAAATTAGTAACAATGTAGCGATGAAGCAACAATGAACTAGAGCGTCTGATACCTATCAAGTACGAACTGAGGTACATATTATTTCGTAATTAATTTAGTTACCATGGTGATATAGTATTGTTTGTAAGCTCTCTTGCATGTTAAATAAAACTATCTTTTCTTATTATTTCGCGGATTTACTATGGTTTTTAGGTTCTCGACTTCGAATGCTTATATTTTATTTAAATACAAAATTTGATCAAAAGCGTTAGAGTCGTTTCCAAGATAAACGAAATAAATCTAATATTATATTTAAACGAGTAAATTTATTTATATATTTATTTATATCGACGATCTCGGAAACGGCTCTAACGATTTCGCTGAAAGGTATGTAGGGGCTTTCGGGGGCGTAAATCGATCTAGATTAGTTTCATGTCTGGGAAAACGCATGTTTTCGAGTTTTCATGCGGTTTTCTTTCGCATTATTCCAAGCAAAATATGGTCGCTAATTTCGCACGCTCGAGCGTAAGCATCACAGTTAAGGCGCAAGATTGACAATCACAGGTATTCGGGTTTGAATCCCGGTCGGATACAAAGTTTTTACTTTTGTTCTTATTTGTATTTATTCAAGTTTTTAGTTTTTTTTTTTAAAGAAAATTGTACTTTCGGCCAAAAACTCCGAGCGAACCTCGGTCGCTCAGGTACTGTATATAAAATACTAAGTATAATCGTTCTCTTTCAGTTACCCTTTAGATCATACAGCGAGTAACATAAGCAAAATATATTAAATAAGTGAATACTAATAAATAAATACAATAAGTGTATACTAATAACTTCTGTAGCAGATAAAATCCTGAATTAGTACGTTCGCCAGAGAACTAAAGTCACCGACATCGCGCGTAGAATTAGCAGACTGAAGTGGAAGTGTGCTGGTCATGTCTAAAGCGTATAGATGACCGATGGAGCTGACACGTATTAGGGTGGAGACCGATCTAAGGCAATCGTAGTGTAGGACGCCTTGCGGCAAGGTGGACCGACGATTTGATAAAGGTGGCACGCGATGGATGCTGGCTGCCAAAGATCAGAATAGTTGGCATTCTATGATAAAAAAAAACATAAAAGATATATTTTGTGTATTACTAAATATAATATATGTTTATAAATATGTACGTCCGCCAACCCGCACTTGGCCAGCGTGGTGGACTATGGCCTGATCCCCCTCGTATTGAAGAGAGGCCAGTGCCCAGCAGTGGGACGTTAAAAAGGGCTGAATACATACATACATACAAATATGTATGTACATCACAATATGGATTTCATCAAGTATCTCCTATCCACTATACATAATAATTAATTAATTTGTAATAAAATAATTAGGTAATTATTTGTGAAATTATTAAATAATATCGTGTTAAAATAGACTCTTGTAGGTAATAATAGTAAGCAAATAACGCTAACGCTTTGCGAGAGTTTCTTGGAAATCTCACCTAAGAGAAATAACGTTACAGCTCTGCCGTTTAGGAGGTAAATTATATGATTTGTCAATAAAATAATTTTAATATTTTCTTTTATTTATAATATCTATACTAATATTATAAATGCGAAAGATTGTGGGAATGTATGGATGTCTGGATGTCTGGGTGTATGCATGTTTGTCACTTTTTCACGCAAAAACTACTGAATGGATTTTAATGAAACTTTACAATAATATAGCTCATACATCAGAATAACACATAGGCTACTTTTTATTCTGGAAAAATGTACGGTCCAGTGGGACAGATTTTTGTTTTTCTAGAGGCGAACCCGAGCGAAGCGAGGTCGAGCCGCTAGTGAACAATTAATTTTAATTAAAAAATTTAAAAATGAAATTAACAAAAAATGATAATTTTATTATGAAAAACGTAAAATTAATATTTTATCAGGTTTATGAATATAATGCTAGAACGGGTAAAGGTATAATAACGATGTCATTAGTAGCGTGAGACTGAGGCGACCACTCGGAAGGAAGCCCCGGAAAGAAGCTGAACTGTTGCTCTCCTCTTTGTTTTGTATCTGGATGAAGTTTCACTCCATATAGCTTTTTTACTGTAATGGATGAGAGTAAATAAACTCTAATTATTACTTCGTTTTTGTTTAATATATGCTAAGCTAAGGGTTTAGACAGAAAATTTAAAAATTGTATTGAATTAGAAATTTTAAAAATTGTACTGAAGTGACAGATTTAAATGTTACGTTATATAACTTAAACTAGCGACTTACTCTCGCTTCGCTCGGGTTCGTCTCTAGGTACATTTTAACAGTTAATATGGAATAGATATGGTATAGAGACTAATATCAGGAACTACTAATCCGATTTGAAAAATTCGTTTTGCACTAGATAGCCCGTTAACTGAGGAAGGCTAAAGGCTTATATCATCCCGGAAATATTTACGATCCCCTTGGGATAGATTTGTTTTTGTCTAGGGACGAACCTGAAGCGAAGCGAGGGTGGATCGCTATTGTCTAATATATAAAGCTAAAGTTTGTTTGTTTAAACTTACTAATCTTTAGAACTATCGGTCTGATTAGATTTTTTTATATTTTTAACCTACACGATATTGAGGAAGGTAGGCAGCGAAATAATTATATACTAATAAACATGTGTTTCATCGAAATTCAACCAGAATTATTTTTTATTGACACTAAACTCTTCAACAGCTACTAAATAAAAAATAAAAACCTTTGACAAATAGAGAAGAAAAAGGTACTAAACTGTTTTGTTTTTCCCTATTTTATAGGTAACCTCCACGGACGGAGTCACGAACAATGCTAGTGTGGTTAGGATTAAAATACATATAGAATATAGAATAATTGATTAAATAACATATGCTATTTTCGTTATAGCACGATAACATTGATATAAAAAAACTCAGACACTAATTAGTGTCTCAAAAGTGTCCTTAAAAAGAAGCACACAATTTGAAATTATGCGCTTTTTTCAAATCTCTTTTGTTTATTGCTTTTCGGATGACAAAATTAAAACATACGTTGCTTCATTTATAAAAGTACTTCATGTGGTGTAAGTATGTACGTAAGTTCGAATTTGTGTTTAGACAATTTGAACTTTCGAGTTTTGAATTTTATTCGTTGAAGAGATATTTGTTAGGAAATGTGTATCTTGTTTTTATATATCAACTAGTGACTCACCCCCGCTTCGCTCGGGTTCGTCCCTAGATTGGATATAGTAAAATGGATATAGTATGTTATCCTTAAGAGATAGACATATGCCATCGCGGGCTTTTTTGTAGACCTTTTTAAGGTGTACAATACTGTAGTACATTATTTTGATCCATCTCGTAGGGTTCAGTCAGCGTTTGCAATATAAGCGCAAAAAATGAGTTTATTTACGACATCACATTAGAAACCTCTAAAATTATCTATGTTTCTTCACTATATTATGCATATATAATACATATAAACCTTCCTCTTGAATCACTCTTCTATTAAAAAAACCGCATCAAAATCCGTTGCGTAGTTTTAAAGATTTAAGCATATATAGGGACAGAAGGACAGCGGGAAGAGACTTTATTTTATACTATGTATTGATGCATGATAATGAACTACCAAATGAAAACTAGTATAGAACAAAATCGATACATATATTTAGATATATTTTTAGTACAACACTGAAGGGCACAAGTACAATTAACCTGACGCGAAGACGGTCGTGAATGTGCCTCGACAAGTGTTCTGGCTGCTCGCGCCGAACTCGATCGTTATCGGGGCAAAGATCAACGTCGGGAAATCGGTTCAGAATATGTAATTTAAATGGTTACATTCCAGTTATCTTGTAGATCTATATCTACGAATTTCGAGTTACGGTTGGAATAATAACTTCGTTTATCGTATTTCATTTGTTAAATTATTTTTGCTGTAATTATGTTATTGTTTTTGTATTAAATTTAATCAAATATAATGTAGTACATATGTATTTACTACATACATACGCACACACTGACACACACACGCACACACACACGATTCACACGAATATACGTACATACGCACTGACGTACACACGCGCGCACACACACAGATGCAAAAATAAACTTTCGTACTTTAACAGTAGCGTGATTAGTAAAATTGTTGTTGTAGTTGTTATAAGCGTATGTTATTATTATCTTTGTAGTAATTGTATTACGAATATATTCTTATATCACTTTCTCGTGGTACTTTTTGATACCATTGTCGGTACCAACACTCGCTAATTTAAAATAGGCGTAGTATTTCACGACCAAACGAAGCCTGCAAAAGTTCTGCAAATAATTGTCCAAAATGAAAGTCCCATTGTATTTTATGTTCAAAATGACATTGACTTCTACAAGTTGTGAAGGAAGATTGACGATAATTGAGGAGGAAATATTATTTTATTCCTTCGGTGTAGACTTTTATAACTGCCAGCTGCGTTCAAAGCCCGTGTCGACTAAATAGTTTTTGGGTTTTTGTAATAAAAAAATTAACAGTTTAAGTCAAAAGAATAGAGATATAATCGGACATGTCAACACACAGTCGGACAATCAGTAGTTCTTAAGCATCTACCTACAAAAGTTATCAAGTAATAAGTTACGAGTAACATCGTTATAACATACAAAGACAGTGATAGCCCAGTTATAATGCGCTCGCTTGGGAAGCCGAGTGAAGCGGGTTCAAATCCCGGGTCTCGCACCTCTGATATTTTCATGTGCGAATCATTTCCAACATGATTACCACTTGCCTTACGGTGAAGGAAAACATCGTGAGGAAACCATGCCTGAATGATGCATGCCTGAGAAAACTTAACAAGTTTTCGAAAGATATATGAAGTATTAAAGGGAGGCCCGTGCCCAGCATTGGGATGCGAAAACTGGACTGAATACCACATAGGAACATGCCGATTGACGGATATGACAAAATTATAAGGGTATCCGGGTTTCTTGTCCACTGGACTAAGAGAATGAATGGAGTAGAGCACTTATACAAATATTTGTGCATACATACATACTGTATTATAACATCTATTGGGTTAGTCTTAGTAAAATGGGCTGCCACGGCCGAAGTCAAGAGGACTCCTTACATAAAATTGTTTCTTTGGGTATTTTACAGTATAATAAAAAAAGAATCTTCCGTATATAAGATATAAGTACATATTGTAGACAATTTGCGGCTTCAAAGGATAACGGGTATAGTGTTTAGGTATGGGCTGTGATAGAGTTGCCTAAATTATACTGCGAATATCCAACTTTAAATCGCTTTTCTTACTTATTTAACTTTGATGATATTCTCAAAAAATTGAGTATTTCTTAACGGGTGACTAAAATTAGTTCTCGATTGATAAAATTCTATAAAACTTTTATGATTTTTGCTGATAATGATTAATTTTGCTGAAAACGGATTAATAGAGTTGTTTTACAAAGAAGTGACCTTAATCCTTGCTTTTCATCGAATGCCTTCCTAGGTAACTAACCGTAGCCTATTTGTTACTCCAGGCCATAGTGTATCTGTGAGCTAAATTTTATCAAAATCGTCCAATCGTTTTAGTGAGAAGAAGTAACAAACAAACGCACATACATATTATAAAATTTCGCATTTATGGCCGTAATGTACGAGTACATTTCTACATATATCTAGTCCGATATTGTGTATTACACTTTAAGTAAACGACGTAATATTATTTATTTTTAATGTTTTATTATTTTGACCAAAAAAATAATACTATTTGAGGGCGTTTGTTTTTAATTTGGATCTGACAGTTTTATAAATATAACATATAAATTGGGACGCGAAGTCTGAAGTGAGCGACACATTCGTTGGCAGAAAAAATATTGTATAATATAATCTTTATACGAATAATTATAAAAATATTGTATACAATATTTATATAACATTTAAACTAAACCCTCGCTCGTACGTCAAAAACCTATTACATCAGGGATGAGTGTTTTTTTATTAATATCTTTGCAAGTCAGCAGTACATAATCATTAATGCATCATCATTTCATGCACTAAAATAACTTTTATATAAATAACAAGGTATTAATCTATACTTATTAATATTATAAAGCTGAAGAGTTTGTTTGTTTGTTTGTTTGTTTGTTTGGTTGAACGCGCTAATCTCAGGAACTACTGGTTGGAATTGAAAAATTATTTTTGTGTTGGATAGTCCATTTATCGAGGAAGGCTATAGGCTATATATTATTCCGAAAAATATATGGTTCCCGTGGGATAGTTTTATTTTTGTCTAGGGACGATCCCGAAGCAAAGCGAGGGTGAGTCGCTAGTAAATTATACTATAGCAAATTAAGCTTTAACATTTAAATTTAATTAACTGTATTATAAATATATCATAAACATATCTATAATATAATTAAACATTTACATCCAAACTAGTACCTAAATATATGGCAGTTCTTCAGGCCTCATCTTTGTCAGTTGCCGTGTACTCCGTTACTAGAATAACAATTACCGCACTATTAAACAGTAGCTACGCTGGATTTTTATACTCATTATTTTTTTTATATTGTACATAAAAGTTTATATAAATGTATTTTTGCATACTAGAAGTATGTTGGTGTACAGTAATATACCTAATAATAGTTTGTAATGATCTTACTTGCTGTGTCAGCGGTCGCGGGTTCGAATCTCGCTGGGGGCACACATTTGTATGGTGAATACGAATGTTTGTACTATGTATTCAGCCCTTTTTAAAGTCCCACTGCTGGGCACGGGCCTCCCTTCAATACGAGGGGATCAGGCCATAGTCCACCACGCTGGCCAAGTGCGGGTTGGCGGACTTCACACGTCTTTCGAAAACTTGCTAGGTTTTCTCTGACATGCAGGTTTCCTCACGATGTTTTCCTTCACCGTAAGGCAAGTGGTAATCATGTTAGAAATGATTCGCACATGAAAATATCAGAGGTGCGAGACCCGGGATTTGAACCCGCTTCACTCGGTTTCCCAAGCGAGCGCGTTACCACTGGGCTACCACTGCCTTAATTATGTTTGTACTCCAGTCATGGATATTTATATTTATAATATGTATGTATTTAAAACTTATATATGTGTAGTGTATCAACTATCTGGTATCCATAACACAGGCCTCGTAGCTTACCATGGAACTAGATGGTGCTGTGTGTTAATGTCCTAACATATTTATTTATTTATTTTTATTAATAATAACGTCTTCCCAACCGACTTCGGCCACAGCGTGTCGCTGAAACTAGCCACGGGCCCAGGAGATATTATAAGGTACACCTATGCACTAAGGCACAACGTGCACTCTCTATTTCTTTCAGTATTTAAATCCAATCAGGTGTAGGACTGACAGCTTTAAGATCTACGAAACACAAGGGTTCGCCAACTTCTCATCTCTAGAGTGTTACTGAGAGTTTCTTGACAGAAAAACGCAATATGTACTTGGCCCCAAGACTCACACCCAGGACCTTTAGATCTGCAACCATAAATATTAGCCACTTAATAACCAGGTAGTTTTACATTATATCGATTTAAAGTAACGATATACTCTTGTGTTTCTAGTGAGTGAGAAAGACGAAGAATCACCAACCTATTTCGTTTATCTCTTTCATCTCAGATAGCAAGTTAGGAGTAGTGTTATAAGGGCATATGCTATAACTCTATAATTGGGTAGGACATAAAATCTAATTATATGTATATTTAAGATATTTTATTATATTATTTTTTAAATTCATTTTCTTACTTCTAAGTGAAAAATGTTCTTTTTGTCAAATGTCTTTAACCTCAACTGAAGGACTGTAGAAAATTTAATTATGAAAATAAATTGAAGGCTAAATGGGCTGACAAGAATACTATATGACAGGAATGGGTTGAAACGAAAGAACAATAATAAACTGTGTAACGAGGTCATTGTGATCATCAACTTAAAAAAAATATTTTATCGTAATACAATATTTTAAACATTATAGCATTTTATATAAATAAATGTTGGTGGAAAAACACCGTTTCAACAATCTTTATACAACTCATGAAATGTTCGAACACTACCATTATGAAATAAGATAAACATTATTTTATTCAATTTGGTTTGATAGCTGACACTATTATGAATATTATAGGGACGTATTTTTATAGTGTCAGATATTAAACTCTAATGTCTAGGTAATAATCGCTTGGGTAGAATGAAAGTAAAAAGTAGGAAATCCAAATGTGTCTAAATTCCAAAACTTTTTTTAACGTTAGGAAATGCATCTACGCATGCCAACTACATATACACAGATGGTTATGTGAAACTTATTGCCCAGAAAAGTCAGTACTACCCATTAAAACCAATTCGGCGTTGCAGGATCGCTTACGGTCTCAACCACGGCGCCTCGACTTCAGGTCTGCCGAGGCAGGCTAAAATAACGATGTGGTTGGTTTCACAGCCCTCGGGATCCTAATCACTAGGTGAAGTGAGGAAAAAGGGTTGGGGGATTCCAAAATCTAAAACTACTTGTATAGAAAACAGATAGAACACCGGTCTATGTCTTCAGTCTGTAAAATCTAGTATTTCTAAACTTCCAAAAGTTCAAAAATCTAAATGCAATTAAAACTTATTTTTTAACCTCATTACGAAGCACATGTCCGTGCCCTACTACCATCAGGTCAGAACACACCTCGGTAATGGACTTATATCGGCGGATCGTGAGGAGATAGCGTGGTACTTGTTTGAAGTACCGTCTTAATTGCAGGGTGATCGCTTTAGATCGCTGTTTAGATACTACTGACGATTTACGTTTGCTTTATATACTAGTTGTTTTTGTATTAAATAGTTTTTATTTATTTATTTATTTATTAGATTCACCAGTGGCAATTACAATATTACAAGTTATTATTATATTCGAGTACAATACTTTAATAGCTAATTGCATTACCTTTTAAGGTGAATACCACATGCAAAGATGGAGATTTTATAAAATATTTACGTTATATCTATTACAATGATAAACTCCTATTACAAAAAGATTACAATTGGAATAAAAAAAAAAACAGGAAGAATTACAAAAGAAATTATATGTATTTTTTGCATTTTTTTGAACTTAGGTAGCGAGTCTCCGAATGGATCCAAGGAGCTATGATTATTAATAATATTACAAAAACGTGACAAGGGTGAGTGATTACCTAAAACAGATCTACGAGTAGGCGCTACGAGAATGTTGATCGGCTTGCGTGGACATCTAGGCACTTTTAGATTGAACGTTGATACTATCGATGGATTGTCATACATACTGTTAATAGTTTTATATAGTAAACTTAAATCCAATATATCTCTTCTTTTTTCCAGACTATACATCCTAAAATACGTAAGCCTTTCTGTATAAGTTGCAAGGCATCTAGATTTGCCCAAGGAGAAAGCCAGATGATATAAAAAACGTTTTTGGAGCCTTTCTATTCTCAAAAAAATAGTATGTATATTTGTTACTTTTTCACGAAGGATTTAAACATGCTAAAGATTTGCGCAAAGATGGTGCCAAAAGTTCTCAACCATGAACAGAAACAAATGCGAAAATCAGTAAAATGCGTAATTCGGAGCGACGACAGAGACTGGATGAGTCGGGTAATCGCTGGATGAGACCTAGATATTTGAGTATGACCCCGAGACCCGTAAACTCGTAGACCCATCCGAGTGAAGCGGAAGGGACCTGATAAATTTATTGGAATAATATTTTAAATACAACAATCTTTTCGGATTATTTCGCGGATTTATTTTGATTTTTGGTTCCAGACGTTTCGATTGCTATTATACACTAAATAATATTAGTAATTAATAAAGTTTTATAAAAAAAAAATTGTAATATTTTAATAATAATAGCTAAAATTAAGTAAATAATATTGCTATATTTAATTATAATACTTATTAATTTTTTTTTAAATGTTTAGAATTAAAATCAATAAATATTGTAAGGTACTTTGGTACCATTTTAGAATTTTTTGAAATCATTTTTGTAAAATAGTGGGTAGGCACCGTCTGTAACAAGTATATAACGTCTTTGAGATGTTTAACACCTTAGTTTCTCCCGTGACCATGATTGCTGTAAAGCATTCGAAACGTCGGGAACCAAAAATCAAAATAAATCCGCGAAATAATCCGAAAAGATAGTTTTATTTAAAATGTCAAATATTCGCGTAAATCTAAGGAATAATATTTATTATACTTAATTCAAATATACGTTCATAAGCTTATTTGAATCATAAACTTAATTTAATGAGTCAGGTCAGTCAGCGGAATGCGGTTTTGTATTGATAGTATCTTGTAGCATAGTGCTTACCTGGATAAGATCACTTTTGGACTTTGGTTTAAAGCTTAACTAAACTTAACTTGGCTTGACTATTAACGTATTGGGTACTGAGTATCTCTTTATTTTTTGAAATCGGTCAATAGAAGTACCATGATTTTTTGGAAAATCATAACCATGTAAACGGGAACCAAAAATCAAAATAAATTCGCGAAAAAATCCGAAAACACAGTTTTTTTTTAAATGTCAAATATTCGCGTAAATATAAGAAAGTATCATAACTTACTCCTGTCTCATGTTATGGGTTAGTTCTCTGCCACTTTCTCCAAGGTGGTGGTGAATTTAATCAATGCTATAATAGATTTCGTAACGAGCTTGCGGCCGACACCCACCTTCCAACTATTCCCATTAGGAATGTACTCAGAAAGTGTTAAAACTCTAGCCTAGACATTACAACTAGACCTAAAGAACGATTAGAGCTATAGCATTGGAACTCTATTATGTACCTACATATGTCTATTGTCTGAAAATAAACGGTTACATCTACTTAGTAAATAATCCAACTATTTTTATAAAGGAGAATGTTTATATGTGTATGTGTGTATGTTTGTCTCTCCTTCACGATTTGGATGAAAGTTCACAAATAAACTATAACCCTTTTTTAAAATAGCAAAATGCATTTACGCATATGATGGTTATGAGGGATTGATCGGGAAGAAAACCAGTACTACCCACTAAAACCTAACGGAACCTTTCCGTCTTAATTTGGCGTCACAGAGTCGCTTACGCACTCAATTACGACTACTGAAGTGAGCCACCGCCCTCTCAGTGTCTGCCTTGGATTCACGCCTGACTGAATTGCCAGCCCCTTATGAGTCCACCGGGACAACGTGAACACACATGATTTTATGTATAAAATAACTTGAGAATGATGATATTGACTCAGAGCTATTTAATATATAATACTAGTACTACCTAAAAATTAATTTCAATTATTAAAAATTATTAAGTAATAATTGAGTCTAGTTGAGAACTAGATTTTAATAGTTAAGTCTCTTTTGCCGGTTCTTCTCAGGGGGCGTTCTGTTTTCGAGTTGGCGATAGCAATAGACGAAGTAGTTAAAATACGATGATAATCTAAATGAGTAAAAGTAAGCTTTTTCGAAAAAAAAAAAAACAATTATTCATAACTTAATCCTATGTGTATTATACAACAAAATCTGTACAGATAAATAAAATTGGAGTGTCTGTTTGTAATATTAAAATAACCGCTTTTTACTAAATGCATATGGACGTATACTCGGTATATATACCAAAACAACATTTTTTACAATTTTTGTCTGTCTGTCTGTCTGTTTGTTTCGGCTAATTTCTGAAATGGCTGGACCGATTTTGACGGGACTTTCACTGACAGATAGCTGATGTACTAAGGAGTAACTTAGGCTACTTTTATTGTAGAAAAAAATAGGGTCCCATGAAAAAAAAAAACAATTTAATTAATATTTTTTTCTTTTGGGAAGCAACCTAGGGACGAACCCGAACGAACCGAGGGTGAGTCGCTAGTAAAAGATATATTATTAGGCTCCAAATCTTAATGAGTATGAAAAGGCTTTTTTCATCTGACGTAAATCTGAATGTTTAGCGAAACATTAGGATATTATTTATTTAGGCTTCATGATCCGCGGTCACCGGGGACCAGGAAGGGTTGTTACGCCACCTTCTGTGTAGGATTCTAATTAGTCGCTCTACGAGTTCAAACAATTAGTGTTTATCTTAATTAATAATTCATTATTATTTTGATTTAATAGCTCATGTTGTATCCAAAATTTCAAAATGTATAAATTGTCATTTAAAAAAAATTATAAGAACGCCGCGAATCAATAATCAAAATAAATCCGCAAAAAAATCCGAAAAGATAGTTTTATTTAAAATATCAAATATTCGCGTAGATCTAAGAAAGTACTATGAAAAAAAACCTATAAGCCACAGGACAAAGAACATTGAACACTGAAAAAAAAACGTGTGTACGCACGTAAGAAGTTATACTTCTTTGGCGTAACAGAACAAAAATAGCTAAAGATCTCATCCCGTATGTCACAACTTTCTGTTTGTGAAAGGAAAGATAAATTAATAAAATAATTAAATAAGGCATATTAGTTATATTACAATCATATATTTATAGAATATAATGTAAGGAAAGAATATAATATTATATATCATTTGTCAGACAATAACAACGGTTACCATGGCAACAAACAGTTATCAGCCAACTTCATCATGTCGCTTTTTGATGACGGTGTGAGCGCGCATCGTAAAAAATTTACATATTTTTTTCTAAACGTCCCAAAAGAAGTATAACTTCAAAATTTCCTGTTTCTTTTTTCAAAATGACAATTTATACATTTTTAACCTAAAAACATGTAAAATACCTACTCATAATACGTAAGAAGTTGCGGGAACTACTTAGTTATGACTCTCGCTAAATTATTTTAATTAGCGAGTAACGTGTAATAGCACTTAAAAAGTACCTACGTATACAAATTTTACTGAAAATATATTTCTTTTGCCAATAAATCACAATCACAACAAGAAAATAGGAGAGAAAGTTAATAAGCCATGTAATTGATTTCAAGTGAAACATAACAACTGGCCTCGATAAAATGTTTGTACTCGGGATACTTGCGACGTCTGTTTTTTTGTACGCCGTAAGTATTTATTTCAACAACCTTTTTATTACTAGTCCAAAGTGTTTTGTAACAAAATTGTAATAAGCAAACTGTATTACAGACAAAACTTAAGACCTAACATCTCTTCGCTTGGGCGTATCCCTAGGTGTCTTTTGTATTTATTATATTACTAGCAATAAGGCAGTGGTGGCCCAGTGGTAACGCGCTCGCTTGGGAAACCGAGTGAAGTGGGTTCAAATCCCGGGTCTCGCACCTCTGATATTTTCATGTGCGAATCATTTCTAACATGATTACCACTTGCCTTACGGTGAAGGAAAATATCGTGAGGAAATCTGCATGTCTGAGAGAACTTAGTAAGTTTTCGAAAGACGTGTGAAGTCCACCAACCCGCACTTGGCCAGCGTGGTGGACTATGGCCTGATCCCCCCTCGTATTGTAGGGAGCCCCGCACCCAGCAGTGGGACGTTAAAAAAGGACTGTATACATATTACTAGCGACTCATTCGTCCCTAGTTATGTTTTAACGTTCAGTACAGATTTCTCAGAGATGAGATATTTTCCCGCAGTAAAAAGTATTCTACATATTTATATTATATGTATAGATAAAAACTTTCATTTAAAATAGCGTGTTTAATTCCAGGAAAGCACTCACATATACGGATTGGATAAGGACTTCAATAAATTATCATCGGACAAGGAATTGAGTAATCATGTACATTTTGTTATTGTTTTCTTTTGATGTATTTATAGTTTAGGCAGTGGTAGCCCAGTGGTAACGCGCTCGCTCGGGAAATCGAGTGAAACGGGTTCAAATCCCGGGTCTCGCACCTCTGATATTTTCATGTGCGAATCATTTCTAATATGATTATCACTTGCCTTATAGTGAAGGAAAACATCGTGAGAAAACCTACATGTCTGAGAAAACATAGCAAGTTTTCGAAAGACACGTGAAGTCCGCCAACCCGCACTTGGCCAGTGTGGTGGACTACGGCCTGATTCCCCTCGTATTGAAGGGAGGCCCGTGCTCAGCAGTGGGACGTTAAAAAGAGCTGAATACATACATTTATAGTTTTACACTTATGCGGACTAGATAAGTTATAGGAACACTTGTTATTGAAAAACTGTCTGCTTAGGGCTTTACAAGATTAACTAATTAGGTTTTTGAGTCATAAATCATAGACAACCTATTAATGTAGGTACTTGCACGTCTAATCAACTTTATCTCTTGATATACATTGAAGTTATAAATTACTTTGTATGAATATTTTTTTTTATTGTTTTTTATATTTATATTATAATTTGTATCACTACATAGTATAAAACAAAGTCGCTTCCCGCTGTCTGTCTGTCCCTGTATATGCTTATATCTTTAAAACTACGCAACGAATTTTGATGCGGTTTTTTTAATAGATAGAGTGATTCAAGAGAAAGGTTTATATGTATAATACATGCATATTATAATACAGAAAAGCCGAGACATTCAAAGATTTGTATTTCATACTAACCGTTAAAACGTACATAGGGACGAACCCGAGAAAAGCGAGGGTGAGTCGCTAGTTGATTATATAATTTTGAAACAAACTATTTATTTGACCAACTAACAATTTTTTTAATCCCCATATCATACTACTCGAACCCATTAGTCCAAAAGTTCAATATGGTTAAATCATTTTTACTGTGCTAACAATGATCTAGTATATCATTTTTACAAAAATAACCCTTGAAATAAATGATCCTATATCAATGTAATGTTATACTTAGACTTAGATTTATCTTTGCCACTACCATATGCTGAGATACTCGATACACGCTGTCGCAAAATATTTGTTTGATAAATTGAAAAGTGAATACATTTGTTACGTTCGTCCTACGAGTATCTATACTACTACTACTGTTAATACTTTCTTAGATTTACTTGAATATTTGGAACTAAAAATTAAAATAAATCCGCAAAATAATCTGAAAAGATCGTTTTATTTAAAATACTACTACTGTTATTTTTTTAAAGAATAAAAGAAAAATATAAATAATAACAGAACATTTTGATTTAAATACTATGCTATTGTGAAAATATATTTTTAAGACTTTCTTTTATGTTTGAAGACTTATTACCGCCTAACTTCAAAATAAACAAATTTTGATATATTTGATATGATTATTTTTTTAAAGAATAAAAGAAAAATATAAATAATAACAGAACATTTTGATTTAAATACTATGCTATTGTGAAAATATATTTTTAAGACTTTCTTTTATGTTTGAAGACTTATTACCGCCTAACTTCAAAATAAACAAATTTTGATATGTACGTAAAAAAGTTATCATCTATACAGATAAATAAATTGAAGTATCTTTTTGTAATGTCAAAATAGCAGCTTTTTAATAAATGCATATTAAGTCATATACAAATACTTATAAGAAAAGCACAACTTTTTAAATTTTTGTCTGTTTCTTCCGGCTAATCTCCGAAACGGCTGGACTGGTTTGGACGGGACTTTCACTGGCAGATAGCGAATGTTATAAGGAGTAGCTTAGGCTACTTTTATTTTGGAAAAAGAATAATTTAAGGTTCCGCTAAAAATATTGTAATGTGGTGAGTCACTAGTATAAAATAATTTCCTAAACGACTGATTTACTTACAGAAACTCGATTTTGCTATATCAAATCAGCTACAACATTCGACTTTACTGCAGTAGTAAAGTAACTTGTAGTAGGGGTTTGAAAGCTGATAGGATTAAAACTAATGTTACGATTCCAAGTGTGGATGCGATGGGCAATGCGAGATATTGATGGTCGGGCGGCACGCGATCTGCCTTCACTGGCTGTTATATGTTATTTTTATACTAAATCTGTTACTCGGCACTCTTGGAATACGAGTAAAGTACCTCTGTATATATAAAGTTTATTTATTTTACTTTAGTTTTTGCGTTCGACTCGCTCGCGAAGGAGACGCGTTGATGAAAAGCTTGTTTGATACTGGATATAATAAATATGTTGGGACATTAACACACAACACCATCTAGTTCCATAGTAAGCTATGAGGCCTGTGTTATGGATACCAGATAGTTGATACACTACACATATATCACTTTAAATACATACATATTATAAATATAAACACCCATAACTGGAGCACAAACATTCGTGCTCAGCACACAAATGAAGGCCCCCAGCGGGACTCGAACCCGCGACCGCTGGCACAGCAAGTAGGATCACTACATACTGAGCCAAAGGTGTCGTCAAATATATACTATATTTACTCCACCTTTATATGTTACGAAATTCATTAAAATTTCTTGATAAATTGAAATAGTTACAGCGTGAAGACATATCAAATAGATACACAATCATCAACTAACTTTCGCATATAAAATACTAATACTATTAAATATTTATTTGTATACGAATTTTGAAAATATGAAACTATTTTTTCGGAATTTGAATTTTATTTTGATTTTACGATTAAATATTAAGTTTATTTTCATGTAAGAATGTATTTTTCTGCAAATCTAAGAAAGTATTGGTCTACGATGACTGATCGTCATCGATTCACTTTTGCCATATAATATTTATTCAAACTTCAAAATCACTTTATAATAATCCTTACGTTTAACGTACGGATTAAATATAAATAAATAAATATGTTGGGACATTAACACACAGCACCATCTAGTGTCCATGGTAAGCTACGAGACTTTTATGGACTGTTATGGATACCAGACAGTTCATACACTACACATAATATATAACTTAAATAGTCTAGTCAACAAGTGCCTTTTAGGTCAAATTTTTTCAGCAGTCTCGAAAAACTATGAACGAGGTGTTATTGATTCAGAATGGTATGTAGGTGATTTTCGAAAAAAATTAAGTTCCGCTTGAAAAATTGCAAAAGTTAAAAACAACTAAAAATAAAAAAGGTGGTTTAGTTTTTTGCAAATATCTCACAAACTAATTGAGATTTTTCAAATCTAAAAAAGAATTCAAAAAGAGAAGGAGATTTCGTACAAAAAAACTTATAGTTTAAAAATTATCACACTTGCAATGTTCATGTTCAAGCAGAAATAATTATTAATTCACTATTGCCTAACTAATTGAAAAATTGTGATAGATATTTTTTCCGGCGGATTATTTTTCATTTATCTATCCAGAGCTGCTTTCCGAGCCGGTGGTAGCGTCCTCACGGACAGACTACACTGACGCTTACATTAAATTGACGATTCAAAAGCACTTGTAATAAGTCTAATTGAATAAAGTTTATTTCATTTCATTTCATTCGTGCTCATCACACAAATGTATGCCCCCAGCGGGACTCGAACCATCTCCGGCACAGCAAGTAGGGTCACTACAAACTGAGCAAAACGTGTCCTCAAAACTTAACAAACAAAAAAAAAATGTAAGAGGTTTACGTTGCCAATCTCCCCAATTTTCACGGTTTTAATGTATATAACTTTGCCCTCATTTTGATCAATTCACAGATTATTTTAAAAACTAAACAAAAACTTTTTTTTTAAAGTTAGTTAAGTATAACTTTAATATAAAGATTTTACAATGAGTATAACCGGTATAGAATCTTATAGAATTATAACCGGTAAGTGACTAACTAGTACTACATGTAAGTACTAAGTAATAACATGTTGTTTTCATAAATAACCTGAGCTTTTCTAGCAATGATTGTAAAAGCTTTATAATATGTATGTATATATGCTACATTTCACCTAAATGTATTATTCGAGGTAAGTAGACGGTGGGAATATATAATAATATATTATTAGCAGTCGCAGAAGGGTTTGGTTTGCTTACTAAGGGAAAAAATGTTTTTGTAACATTCATTATTATACCATTCTACTTTTATTTCCCCTATTATAGTTTTATTACTGTTTCAATCAAAGTCATACTCTGCAAAGTAGTGAATGTAAAGATTGTTTTTTTTTGTATCACTGATGGTAGCCCATGGATTGATTTTGGTTTTTGGTTGATGGTTTTTTAGACATTATAGGGTTATTTTTCTATACTTTTTTTTCTTATTATTTTAAAACACTCACAAACAACAAACACACACAAAAAAATCATACTCCTAGTATCGCAGAATAATTATATTCTAATATATCTTATTAAATATTTATTACAATTGAAGTTTACATTTCTTTTGATTTTAATTGATTTTTAATTAATTATTAGTCATCCATGCGCGGTTTTCTTATTTTTCGTTATCATCTTTTTTATTGGTTGCTCGAAAATTTTCATCTCATTAAAACATACTTAAAGTACTTCACTTAATTACTTTTTAATTATATGAAATAAAACTATCTTTTCGGATTTTGGAGAGACTCTCCCGTGACTATGACGGTTGTAAAATCTGCGAAAAAATCCGAAAAGGTTTTTTTTTAATATATTTTTTTAAACATTCGCGTTAAAAAAGTATTATTCTACATGACATAAGTAAGTATTATAATATAATCAATCAAAAATAAAGTGTTTTCATAATAAGGTATAATTTTGGATTGTTGATTTGTGTAAGTATGATTATTAATCTTCATAGGACGTACGATTTTATAACTATTGACTGGGATTTACGGTTGACCTTGCCTTACTACACTACGCCATGTTATATTCTCTCCATCTTATAATAGATAAAAATACTGTTTAACGCATACACGGTAACGAGATATTTGCGAAATACTATATTTGAGACATTTGACTTTTAATATCTTAAGACGCGGACACAAGATTGTGAGACTTTTGACACATTATTTAGAATGCCAAAACATATGGTTTATACTTTTTAGCTTATTACCTCTCATTCAAAGTTTAACTACTTTTGTTTTGCCTATTTGCCTGGGCTATATTATGTATGTGATCCTGCGATGCCCCATTAAGACGGGGAAGGTTTCGTTGGGTTTTAGTAGGTACCTATTGGCTCTTCTAGTTAGTGAGTCCCATATAACCACCATGTATGTATAGTGGTATGCATAAATGCATAATTATTATTCTATCATATAAAATTTCCAACCTATAATAGTAGTATGGTTTGAAACCTCTTAGGCAAAGTGCTTTTGTTGCCTTGGTAACTGTGGATTACGGTTCTTATTCGACTGAAAAATCATTAAGTGCGAGTTATTTTATCATTTTATCTTTACTTTGGACATTGTACTTGAATTAACATTTTTACTGACAAACCGTTAACCGTTTTTATGATAGAGCAAAATGAAAAAGTCTTTTTTATGGAGACCGCACGCGGAAGAGATTAAAAATTGTTTTATAATATTTTCCACTTTTCCCCCCAAAAGATCATGATTTGTTTAAGTACTGATACGCGGTAATATTAGCTATAATATACGGGTATATTTAAGTTAAGTTCGGTTTAAATTAATATAAAAGTAAAAGTACAGCATTTTAAAAGATTATAATAGAAAACTAGCAGAACCCGCGGCTACGCCTGCGTTCAATCTACAGAAAAAAAAAACTCTTTATGGGCTTTATGTTATACAGCGACTCACCCTTGCATCTCTACGGTTCATCGCTACATATATATATATATATATATATATATATATATATATATATATATATATATATATATATAATACTAGCAGATCCCGCGGCTTCGCTCGCGATTAAACTATGAAAAGTACGAAATTTCATGCAAATATGTCCAAGGAATAAAAAGTTTCATACAAACTTTTATACCTTATTTCACCCCCTTGGGGATTGAATTTTGAAAAATCCTTCCTTAGTGGATGGCTACGTCGTAAGAGAAATACGCATTCATAATTTTAAGTTTCTAGCCCTAAGGGTTTGGCCTATGCGTTGATACGAGTACATCAGTCATCACTTTTGACTTTTATATATATGGATTTTTCATACAAAAATACTAAAATTGCGATTAAAAAATGGAGGGTGGGGGTAGGAGGATGAAAAATACTTTACGTCCTATTCTCATACCTACCAAATATACAAAAAAAAACCATTAAAATCGGTCGAGCCGTTTCAGAGGAATGCGACCACAAACACCGTGACACGAGATATTTATATATTAGATTATAATCTATCAAACTAAAAATATTCATATAGTTCTAAGTTAAATGAAAAATGAACGAAATTAATTGAAATTCCATATTATTTTAGGTTGAAGAAGTACTGAAGAGATTAAAGACGTTCAAAGTGTCCGTCCACCCACGTATCCGTTTCTTTTACCAACTTTTAAAAAAAGGTATGTCGGACTACTCACATCGCACCGCCGACTCACTCTACATACCTAATGTGTATCAAAAGGGAAATAAATAAATAATTATTTAATATATTATAATTTTTTTTATTCTCACTAGTTGTTATCAGTATCTTTGCTCGCCTCCTGAAGCGAAGTAGCCAAAGACTCAATCTAGAATATACTAGGACTCCTACCTAAATTACTTAAACTAGATATAAGTATTAAGAAACTTAATTAAATTTAATCAGACTTTAACAGTTAGTTCAGATAAACGGACCCACAGACAAACATATATAATATATATTGGTACATATGTAATTGATATCAGTGTCTTTTTGACTAGGGTATTGCTTAAGGCTATTTATATTCGATACTATTATTAGAATAACGTATATTCAAATGAATAAAATTGAAGTGTCTGTTTGTAATTTCAAAATAATTTTTACTAAAAGCATATGAAATTGTGTACTGTACTTATAGGGAAAAGACAATTTTTAAAATTTTTGTTTGTTCCGGCTAATATCCGAAACGGCTGGACTGATTATACTGGCAGATAGCTGAAGTTATAAGGAGTAATTTAGGCTATCTTTATTTTAGAAAAAATATTAGGGTTCCGCTCAAAAAAATTAAAACGTACCGAGGGACGCACCCGAGCGAAGCGAGGGTAAGTTGCTTGTTATAAATATTTTTACAATCAGATTCATTTTACATAATTCATCTTAATTTCTTTGTTGCAAAGTGAAATCTCAATTTACATAAAACACAAAAAAATAGATGTACCTACTAAACTCGTACAAATAAATAAAATTGGAGTGTCTGTTTGTAATATTAAAATAACCGCTTTTTACTAAATGCATATGGATGTATACACGGTATATATATGTATATCAAAACAACATTTTTTACAATTTTGGTCTGTCTGTCTGTCTGCCTGTTTGTTCCAGCTAATCTCTGAAACGCCTGGACCGATTTTGACGGGATTTTCACTGGCAGATAGCTGATGTAATAAGGAGTAACTGGAGCTACTTTTATTTTAAAAAAATAGGGTACCACGAAAAAAAAATGAAAACCAAAAAAAAATTAAAAAAAAGTTTGTTTTGGGAAGCAACTTAGGGGCGAACCCGAGCGAAGCGAGGGTAAGTCGCTAGTATAGCATAGATTATAAGTGATATTTTTTTATGATAAACGAGGCAGATAAAATATAAATATAATTCAGGTAAGTTAATTATTGTTTGGATTTTACGAGGCCTAGCTGTGCCCGGTGAGATTTCCCATCGGTAATATAAATAGCCGAAATTTAAAATGTTGAATTTCTATACAAACTTTCAACCGCTATATTTTAACCCTTTTTCAAATTTTCAAAAATTTCTTTTAGTATTACCTTCGTAATATAAAGAACTTTAGGGCAAATATCATGATGAGATAGACCCAGTAGAATTTTTATTACTATATACAAATTTGTAGTTTGCAGTTGAGTTGCTTTGGATTCAATACCTACTGGATAATAATATAAATATGTAGCTTTAAATTATTTTTTCGGATTTTTTGGCGAAAATTTAAGCCAAAAAATAGTCTTAATTATTTTTTCAAGTAATTGCGTAAATCTAAGAAAGTATTTTTAGGTTTTTTTGTCGTTTAGATAGACATGCACTCTTAGTGTTTTTAATTTAAGCATAGTGTTTGTAAGTGATATCTTGACAAATTTTTATGTACATAATATAATTTGAGTTTCTATTTTTAACCCACTTCCAAAATAGATGAGGTTCTCAATTCATCGAAATCTTTTTTTTATGTACTATTGTACTATTGTTTTTTTATTATTGTTACTCGAAGACGCCTGAACTGATTTGGAAATATTTTTTTTATTTCGGAGGGTATACTTAGAGGAAGTGGTCCCATTTAAGTATTATCGAAATCGGTCGAGCCGTTTTTAAAAAATCAACAATAAATTATTTTTTAAATAAATTGCTTAATCGAATATGTTATTAAAAAACTTTCTTCTTACAAATTGTCTGTTTATTACGTCTACACTAAAAATGGGAAAATAAAAACTTAAAAAAAAGCACCGACTTCCAGGCACTAAAATGTAAGAAATAACTAAATATTAAAATGTAAACAATAACTAAAAATAAATAATTCATTTAGAATAGATACCTATTCAGATATTTTCGAAGTCTGTGCCAGCCGACAATATTTTAAGATATGAATATCTAAAAGGTAAATATGATTAGGTATGAACTTTAATTATTATAGTTAAAATATTATATATTAGATTTGCTTTGCATCGGCAGTTTGTATTAATAGTAAGATTACATCTTAAGGATCGCATTTTGAAGAAAAATATCAATCTATATTATATATCAAAAATATTTTCAAGAAAAATTGAAATAATTATTTTTTTGATCTTTTTAAAGTTTTTTGGAGTACCTTTTATGTTCATTTAAGTAATTATAATCATACTTCACGGAATAAATAGACATATTAACGTAGGCAAAACCGTAGACAATATACTAGTTACTTAAGCAAACTTTTAAATTCTAGACGCTCCCTTATACAGTTTATCAAAATAAGATAAAAATAAGTTGTCTGGAAAAACGAAATTTAGTGTACTCGCCGAGAATTTTTTAAATCTAAATTGTTCTTAGAATTTCTTTGATAAGACGTAGTCTGTAAGACCTTAGCCAAATTCAATATATCAATTATGATTACTGATAGCGAAATTTGAAATTATATAGAGTTTATTTAAGTCGCAAAAAGATAAATATTTTCAATCGTCATTAATATATATATATATATATATATATATATATATATATATATATAGATTAATGACGATTATTATTATATATATATATATATATTATATATATATATATATATATATATATATATATATATATATATATATAACTCAAGAACGGCTGGACCAATTTTTATGATAATAGATTTTTTGGATTTCTCTTAGTCCGGAATAGGTTAATAAGTATTAAAACATCAGAAAAATTAAAAAAAAATACATTAAAATTTATATGGCTAACGCTGGCAAATGACTATTTTAAATATCTACGTAAAACGTACCTAACGACGAACCCGAGCGAAGCGGGGGTGAGCCGCTAGCATTATAAATAGTTGTCAGGCATTATTTCCTTATGCCAGTATATGAAGTTATCTTAGTGGGATAAACTATAAAAGAAACAATCTAAGGTAATTTCTCTGACAGCAGAGTGGACCGTAAGAGCAAATCTCTGGTACTTGGTAGGTAGTCATGGTCTGCTTCGGTATATCTGTTGTCAGGGTGTCGTGGTTGAGTGCGTAAGTGATTTTCTGTCGCCCCATTAAGGGGAAGGTTCTATTGAGTTTTAGTGGGTAGTACTGGCTTTTCTAGTCGGTGAATCTCGTCATGAAAACATGTTTGTGTGCAGGCGGTACGCGGAAATGCATTTCCTAACATTAAAAAAGACACAAAAATCATGGTGTAAAAAAGCAAGTTTCCTTTGTTTTAGTCCAAGAGATAAAAATAATTGTAATCCCATGTAATATAAACTTTAATTGCCCGTCAATTACTTTCTATACAAACTGAAAACACTCTGTATTTGTGAATTAAACTTGCTTTTAAAGAACTTCAGCGATGGTATTGACCATCACGCTCACGCTAGGAAACTTGATTAATTTGTACCAAAAGTAGTTTATTATAATTGTAATAGCACTTTGCTTAGACTTTAAAAGTTGTCGCATACTGTACACAGTTAAACGGGTTTCTAATCGACATGACGTTGCGTATATAGGTATATATTTTTTCGGCTGACATCGAATCGTTATACCAAGGTGTACGTATGTGTTAATACCACAATCGACATTAAGCTTTCCATTTAAACAATTCTAAAATTAAAAGTTATTGTTTAGTTTTGTTACTATTATTATTATTTTAATGCAACACACATTATACACTTGTCTCATTTATTTTATATTGTATATAATATATCTATTTCCCTCCCACTACTTAACGGGGATTGGTTATCCGCCACGCTCGCGTGTGTTAATTGGCTAGAAGAAAGTATGGACCCAATGGCCGCCGTTACAAAGTTACGATGTTGTGCAAAACTTTATGTGGACTTTAAAAATTAGAAAACCATGCATAATTTTAGTTGAGTCAGTGTTAGTGCGCACTATATAGATAAACGCAGCCAAAGGGGTGAGTTTAGATATAATTCAATATATATTTATTATTTTCTGGTATTTTTCATCTTAACACGTGCCGCCAAGGTAATCTAAGTATCGCGTATAGCTTTTAAATACCAGCGACCTAAAATTCCTACAACCCAGGGTGTAGATCCAATCCGAGGTTATACAACTAAAGAAGGTTTACCCCACATACTTTTTGGTCCTTCGAGCCGGACGTCCATTCGAAGTTTTAAATATATACCTACTTAGTTTGCTTTGGCGGCCTTACAAAGAATACTCCTTTGTGGGATTGGTTTATCGAATTAAAGTGCATAATTTACACTACACGTAATATTCACCAATATATTTATATTACATATATTGTGTTTAAGTTTATAAAAGTCCCGCTATAAAGTTATAAGTCTATGTAGTCTATACCAACATTATTGCATCATACTATTACACGCGCACGTTGTTACATGTCTTGAGGTTCAGATGGTAACAAAAGTAAGCATTCTTGTAATAAGTTGTAGTTTTATATATTTACCTATAAATTGGGTTAAAGGTATTGTTCAATAATCGGATAATATTGACTACTTTTAACGATTATAGTGTTTGGGTATAATTTTGTTGTGTTGAGACAGACATACATAGGCAGTTTATAAAGTTATTATTATTATTTACATTTTTTAAAACGTAGTTTTTAAAGATGGGCGGTAAAAGGTTAATGTCTAAATTGCGTTATGATATAACCATTACAAATATAGAAGCCATACATTCTCTTTCCCATACGGCGTTGGATTCTAATGAGAATGCCTTACTATTTAAAACCAGATGTTTGGATTTAGAATCGGTATTTCAAGAATTTCAAGAATTGCATATACAGTTGGCATCAGATTCAGGCTTAGATTTAAATCCGGAAGAACACATGGAAAAATTTAAATATATTAATGATATTTACTATATTTCTAAAGCTAAGTATGCTGAGTTGTTCCAAACTAGTGATCTACCTAAAGCAAATATATCTTCAACCCAAGCTCATAAAGCTAGGTCAAATATTATGTTGCCAAGTGTGCAATTACCTGTGTTTACTGGTAAAATTGAGGAATATGTCCATTTCATTGACCTTTTTGAATCTATGATTGGTAGTGATGATAATATATCTGAGTCTCAAAAAATGTATTATTTATATGGATCTTTGAAAGGGGAGGCAAGGTCATTAGTTCAACATTTGTCCATAACAGGTGAAAATTATTCAGTATTGCTTGACATATTAAAAAATAGGTATGGAAATAAGAGATTCCAAGCTGATAAATTACTTCATACTTTATTGTCAATAAATCATATTGGTAAAAATTTAAATTCACTTAAATCTTTTTTAAATATTTTATTAGCGACTTCTAAAGGATTAGAAAAATTAAAATTTCCTATTGGAGAATGGTCATATTTATTGTTGTATATTAATTTAAATAAAATTGATTTATCCTTAAAAAGACAATTTGAAGACAAGTATGGAGGGACTTCGGAGCTACCTACTTTTGATAACTTTATTTCATTTTTAACAAAAGAAGTACAAATTTTGGAGACTACAGAGGGTCATAGAGGTACTTCACATAAAGTACATGTTTCTTATTCTCATAGTATTTCTCAGAAGCAGGTAATAAAATGTTTATGTTGTAATGGTTCTCATTATCTTAATAAGTGTGAGAAATTTATTAAAATGAATCCAATGACCCGGAAAAGGTTTATTATTGGAAATAAATTATGTTTCCGTTGCTTAAATAACCATAGTATTCATGATTGCAGGGTTAAATTGACATGTACTAAATGTAATTCTAATAGACATCATTCGTTAATTCATTTGGAAACCCAGGTTGAAAATGGGGCAGTAGTGGACGGTCCTACTGTAGGTATTGTGTCTCAGGCAAAGACGGGCTTGCCGGAGACAAATTTATTATCTCCTGATAAAGAGTTAAACTCTGTGTCTAATGTTTTACATGCTGCTGCGGATAATACTAGATGCGTTGTTTTGTTGTCCACGGCAGTTATTCGTGTGGCAGATAAATATGGTAATTTTCAAGAGGCCAGGGCTTTAATAGATGGCGGTAGTCAATCCACTTTTATTACTGAGAAATGTGCATCTCGGTTAGGGTTGTGTGTTCGTGGGTCTGGTTGTATTGAGATCAAGGGTATTGGAGGTAATGAATTGTCTGGATGTAGAGGTCAGGTGACTTTGAGAATGGTGCCACAGCATACACCTGAACCATTGATTTCCACTACAGGATTAGTTTTAAATAAAGTTTCAGATAAGCTTCCTGCTTATTCGTTACCAAGTTCATTAATTAACTGTTATAAAGGACTGCAATTGGCAGATAAACAATTTTATAGAAGTGGTAAGATTGATATTCTTATAGGTGCAGATGTCTTAGGGGATATTCTGTTAGGTGGTGACATTATCCGTACCAAAGGATTACCATATGCTATGAATACTGTTTTTGGATATATTTTACAGGGTCCTTACAATTATAATTTAGAAAATACTTTGAATAAAACACAGTCTTTTCTTGTTAATACTAATTCTATTTTGGAAAAATTTTGGGAAATTGAGGAGGTTCCTTCGCAGATTGTAAATCCTAAGGATGAAGAATGTGAGGCTATTTTTAAAAAATCTTATAAACGCGAACAGTCAGGACGCTACCAAGTGCGTTTGCCATTTCTCTCTGAAGGGCCGGTGTTAGGTGATTCCCGGACACAAGCTTTGAAGAGATTCTTTTCTATGGAAAAACGTCTACAATCTGATGCAAGATTAAAAGAAAAATACGTAGAGTTCATGAGGGAATACGAAGATATGGGGCACATGGCACCTTATGTTGGAGATCCTCAAGAACCGTATTATGTGATTCCGCATCATGGCATATTTAAATCAGGTTCCGAGAAAATTAGGGTCGTGTTTGATGCTAGTTGTATTACTTCATCGGGCTATTCGCTTAACGATTGTCTGCACGCTGGACCAAAGTTGCAGCAGGATGTTATGCAGGTGATTTCCCGGTTTAGGTTACCTAAGATTGCTTTCTCTACGGATATTCGGATGATGTATAGAATGATAAACATTCAGGAGGAGGATAGAAAGTTTCAATTAATTTTTTGGCGCGAATCAGCGGAATTGCCAGTACAACTTTACGAACTTCGAACTGTTACATATGGAATGAAATGTAGTCCGTATTTGGCTATACGCACGTTGCACCAACTGGCTGATGATGTAACAGTCAACAGTGGATCTCCCCTGGATACCTGTCAGTATGAAAATGCTGCTAATGTTCTCCGGAATTCGGTTTACATGGATGATATTTTAAGTGGTGCTTCCAGCTTATCAGATGCACGACAATTGAAACAAGAATTGATAGATATACTTGCGTCAGGCGGGTTTGAATTACGCAAATGGGTGTCCAATGATAAACGGTTACTTGGAGATATACCGGCTGAATATCATGAAAAACCTCACGTATTTGAGACGGATGGACCGGGTTACTTTAAAATCCTGGGAATACAATGGAATCCTGTAACGGATAACTTCACCTATAATACTCATTTGAGTCCTGATAAGGTTTGGACTAAAAGATCTATACTGTCTACTCTTGCCCGGATGTTTGATCCTATGGGCTGGATCACTCCGGTTATTTTACAAGGAAAAATTTTGCTTCAACAGCTTTGGATGTTAAGGCTGGCGTGGGATGAATGTCCACCGCCAGAAATTTTGAATCAGTGGGAAACTATTTTCAAAAATTTAACATTTTTGGAATCTATTAGAATAGATCGTTTTATCCTAGCAGATGAAATAGTTAATTGTTCGCTTCATGGGTTTGCTGATGCTTCAGAGAAAGCGTATGGAGTTTCAGTCTACTTACGGGTGGTAGATAAGTGTGGTCAAGTTAAGATAAGTCTAGTGATGGCCAAATCTAAGGTGGCACCTATTAAATCTAAATTGACTATTCCCAAATTGGAATTATCCGGTGCGGCTTTGCTGGTTAAACTAGTTGCATACGTGATAGAAGCTATACAAGATAAAATTTCTGTCGACGACATATTCTGTTGGTCTGACAGTACTATTGTGCTTTCATGGTTGAAATATCCACCTCATATGTTACAGACATTTGAAGGAAATCGTGTTTTGCAGATTAACAATAGTAATTTAAAATTAAATTGGCGATATGTTCCTTCAGAGCTAAATCCAGCGGATGTTGCAAGCCGTGGTTGTACAGGGAAAGAGCTCCTGTCGCATAACCTTTGGTGGGGGCCAAATTGGTTGAAATCAAGCCTGGATTCTTGGCCATGTAATATGGTTAAAATGGCAGAACCATTGCCAGGGTTACGAAAGCAATCTTCTAAAGTTGTTTCGTCGATTGCTGTGGTGGATACGTCATTTATGGAGAAATATAGTTCGTTATCAACTTTAATTTCCGTAGTTGCTTATTGTTTACGGTTTTGTCATAACACTCTTAACCTTAAACATAAAATTTTCGGTCCTTTATCAGTGAAAGAGCGTAATCACGCTTTGGAAAGACTGGTGCAAATTGTTCAAGCTCAAGCCTTTTCGAAAGATATTGATTTATTAAAGAAAAATAAAGTTTGTTCAGTTTCATTAAGAAGGTTGAAGCCATTTTTTGATGAGGTTGGCTTGCTTCGAGTCGGCGGTCGTCTCGAGAGATCTAATTTAACCTTTAACTCTAAGCATCCATTGTTATTGCCTAAATCGCATGCTCTTACCTCATTAATCGTGATTTATTATCACAAATTACATTGTCATGCTGGGACAACTGCCCTTCAGGCTATATTGCAAACTAAATTTTGGATTATTTCTGCACGTCAGGTTATTCGAAGTCATTTGTTTAAATGCATTTCATGTTTTAGGACTAAGGCCAAGTCAGTTGAGCCTGTTATGTCAGACTTGCCAGCGGATAGGGTGAATGCTACTGGCGTTTTCCATACGGTGCAAACTGATTTTTCCGGACCTTTTCTCATAAAAGCCTCTCGGCTCCGACAGGCAAAATCTTTTAAAGTTTATTTGTGTGTTTTTATTTGCTCTGCTACTAAAGCAGTTCATTTAGAAGTCGTAGGTGATCTATCGACGGAAGCGTTTTTAGCGGCGCTCTCCAGATTTACTTCTAGACGTGGTTTGCCCAGTGTAGTTCGATCGGACTGTGGAACCAATTATATTGGTAGTAGTAGACATTTAAACGAAATTCAGAAATATTTACGTGATCGGAACGTCCAAGAAGCGCTAGCAGATAAGGCCGGGGCTCAGGGTATTACTTGGAAATTTAATCCACCTGCAGCTTCTCATTTTGGAGGATTATTCGAAGCGGTTGTAAAATCGGCTAAGACTTTGTTAAAGCGTGTTATTGGAGAACAGGTTCTCACTTATGAGGAGCTCTCCACAGTTTTTACCCGCATAGAAGCAGTGTTGAACTCGAGACCTTTGTCTCCTTTATCTCACGACCCAGAAGAATTTGAGGTGTTAACCCCTGCCCATTTTTTAATAGGTCGACCTTTGTTTTCCGTACCAGAGTATAAATGGGACCAGATTCCTAATTCTCGACTGGGACGATACCAATTAGTACATGCAATTTCTCAACGGTTTTGGATCAAGTGGAGTGAACAATATCTTCACACACTTCAGATGCGTCACAAATGGACCTTAGTTACTGATCCTCCTAAAGTAGGGGATCTGGTGTTAATAAAAGAGGACAATCTGCCTCCATTAAGATGGAAGATGGCTAGAATTTTAGAATTATTGCCTGGGAAAGATAATGTAATTCGAGTAGTTAAATTAAGAACTGCTTCAGGTATTCTGACTCGACCAGTTGTTAAGATTTGTAGATTGCCTCTTGATTAAATGAATAAATAGAATAGCTTATTCATAGTAACTAAATTAAGTTAATATAATTGGTTTATTATTATTATTTTTTATTATTTTTTATTTTTTTTATTCTCTGATCATACTGTTTGGTTTTGATAAAGGCTAATCCAGCCTTTCTCGGGGGGAGGATGTTTAGTTTTGTTACTATTATTATTATTTTAATGCAACACACATTATACACTTGTCTCATTTATTTTATATTGTATATAATATATCTATTTCCCTCCCACTACTTAACGGGGATTGGTTATCCGCCACGCTCGCGTGTGTTAATTGGCTAGAAGAAAGTATGGACCCAATGGCCGCCGTTACAAAGTTACGATGTTGTGCAAAACTTTATGTGGACTTTAAAAATTAGAAAACCATGCATAATTTTAGTTGAGTCAGTGTTAGTGCGCACTATATAGATAAACGCAGCCAAAGGGGTGAGTTTAGATATAATTCAATATATATTTATTATTTTCTGGTATTTTTCATCTTAACACGTGCCGCCAAGGTAATCTAAGTATCGCGTATAGCTTTTAAATACCAGCGACCTAAAATTCCTACAACCCAGGGTGTAGATCCAATCCGAGGTTATACAACTAAAGAAGGTTTACCCCACAGTTATTATTGAATAAAGCTTATGGATGGCGTCATCAGGGAATATTTTGTAAACGTCAATGTGTGGGCCTAATGTCCAGTTGGGTTTCACGTAAGAAAAGTAGATTAAATATTACAATACTAGCGACTCACTCACTGCCTCGGTGGTGTAGTGGCTAACATGTACGGCTGCACATCCTGAGGTCCTGGGTTCGAGTCCCGGGTCGGGCCAAGTTTAGTTATTGAGTCTTTCTGTATAGTAAGCCTCAGTAATAGCCCGGATTTGGGAAGTTGGCGGTGTTTCACCCCCGTGCCTCGGAGAGGACGTAAAACCGTCGGTCCTGCGCCTTAACTCTCACCGGTCGTGTCGAGTAGTCGTCCCACCGGAGTATGAGAGTGACGGGAATAGAGAGTGCACTTGTGTCTGCGCGTACACTTGTGCACTATAATATCTCCTGCGCAGTTGGCTAGTCTCAATGAGATTGGCCGCCGTGGCCGGAATCGGTCAGGAGGACATTATTATTATTACTAGCGACTCACACTCGCTTCGCTTGGGTTCGTCCCTAGGTACATCTAAACGGTTAATAGGGAGTAGATAGAGTATATATAGTATATATTGTATAATTTAATTTATATTAATAATTATTGTATTACAATATTGAGCACAATTATTATTTTAAAAGAGCTATTATTGAGTGTCTCGCCGGCTCTTCTCAGCAGAACTGCCTTCCGAGCCGGCGCGGCGGTAGATTCCTGACGGACTGACTACACTGACGTTTAATTTAATTTAAATTTAAAATGTAAAATTGACGATCCAAAAGTGCTTGTAAAAGTCTATTTGAATAAAGTATATTTTAATTTGATTTGATTTGATATATACATATATATTAGGTGTGATAAGTTTTGTATCCCTTATTCGGGAAATAATTGGTTCCCCGTACAAACTATCATCCCCTTTTTTACCCCCTTTAAGGATGATTTCTGGGATAGAAACTACCCTATGTCCTTGTCAGGGTCTCAAACTATCTTCGTACCAAATTTGATCTGAATCGGTTCAGTGGATTTTTAGTTTATTCACTACAAACAAACTCACAAACTTAAAAACTTTACCTCTTTATAATATTAGTGTAGATTGTAAACAAATATTATTTTAAAGAACAACTGTTGAGTTTTTGGCCATCTCTTTTTGGTAAAACTATTTTCTGAGCCGGTAGTAGATTGCTCTTAGACTTACTGACATTTAATTCCAATTAGTTAATAAATAGTCTTTAATGTGCGGGCGGTCCAACATAGTGCAGGAACCACTAAACGAGAGTCTCACTTCATACAGTCGCGTAAGTAACGGGATTGAGGGATCCCGTTACTATTTTTGGATTTACTGAAGAAAATGAAAATTGGATTTTTAGATGAATTATCTTCAGTAAAGTCAATTTTTTGTTTACGTATTTGTAAAAGTCGTACAAGTCCCAAATAAAACGTTCATGATTTAATAAAATTTCAAGAATCTTTTTCTATGAAAATTCAAAGATCCGTAATGATCAACTTGATATATTTCCATAATACTGTAAAAAATCCACTCCTTCCAATTACTCATAAAATATAATAACAATAAAGAATTAAGAATCATGTTTCGGGTAATGAGCCATTGAAATTACCGATGTTACCGAGATATCGGTCTAATTCATTATATCAGAAGATTTAAAAAAATTATATTTGATAATGCTACATTTACGATGTTATATTATTGTAAATTTTCTTATTGTAATGGTTGTTGTAGTTCATCATTTTACGTTTTAATCTATACAGATAAACAAAATTGAAGTGTCTGTCTGTAATATTAAAATAACCGCTTTTTACTAAATGCATATGGATGTATACACGGTACATATACCAAAACAACATTTTTTACAATTTTTGTCTGTCTGTCTGTTTGTTCCGGCTAATCTCCGAAACGTCTGGACCGATTTTGACGGGACTCTCACTGGCAGATAGCTGATGTTATAAGGAGTAACTTAGACTACTTTTATTTTAGAAAAAGAATCAGTGTTCCGCGAAAAAGAATTAAAACCCATAAAATTATGAACAAAATCCGCGTACGGCGTACGCACCCGAGCAAAGCAAGGGTAAATCGCTATATAATTTAAATGAATACGTTAGGAGTAGCAAGCTACTATTTATGTATAAACATAGCTAACCGTGAAAACGTACCTAGGGACGAACGCGAGCGAAGCGAGCGTGAGTCGCTAGTATAAAATAAGGAGTAGGTAAATGTAAAATCATATTTAACGATATACATATTATATAATGCACTAGATACTTCAATTGTCTTCGCTCGGGAGCGTCCCTCGGTGTCTTTTGCATTTTAAATATATTATATACAGGTAGCGTTACATTTTAATAGATTTTATTATGAACAGTACTCTATTATTATTTCAGGTATATTTGTAATAAACATAGATACACGTACGAACACACGCACGCACACACGCACGGATGCATCATACACACATACATACACGCACACACGCGCGCGTGCACCCACACGCACGCACATATACTCATACATTCAAACTTCTGCATTTATAATAATAACCCCAGTGATGGATTTACCCATAGGCCCGTGAGGCCCGGGCCTAGGGCGGCATAATTTTAGGGGCGGCAAAATTTTTGGGACGTCAAAATCCTAAATATTCCGCTAAAATTAAACCAAAAAATAAGTGTGAAGCTACATAAATTTACAACAAACTGAAAATTGGTGAAATCGTTCAAACTTCAAAATATAATTATAAATAAAATTTGAAAGTTCCCCATCTTTCCCCTGTATGGAAAAAAAATTATTCAACGTCAAAGGTCAAAAAAATGAGTTTTTCGCAATTTTCAACAAAACGGTAACTTTTATCATAAAAATACTTCAGACAAAAATTGTAGATTATAAAATAAAATTATCTATAAAAAATGTATGAATACTTTTTTTCCTACGAGCCACCGTTTCTGAGATATAACGATTCAAGTAAAAGTTGTAATCTTATTATATAAAAGGCAAAAGTAATTGACTGATGTATCAACGCACAGGCCAAACCCTTAAGGCTAGCAAGTTGAAATTTGACACACCTCATATGACGAAGGCATCTACTTAGGGAGGATTTTTCAAAATTCAACCCCCAAGGGGTATATCTCAGAAACGGTGGCTCGTAGGAAAAAAAGTATTCATACATTTTTTATAGATAATTTTATGATCTACAATTTTTGTTTAAATTATTTTTATAATAAAACTTACCGTTTTGCTGAAAATCGCGAAAAACTCATTTTTTTGACCTTTGACCTTGAATAAAATTTATTCCATACAGGGGAAAGATGGGGAACTTTCAAATTTTATTTATAATTATATTTTGAACGATTTCAGCAATTTTCAGCTTGTTGTAAATTTATGTAGCTTCGAATGTCTAAATTGACCGGACTAAAAGGCGAAAAAAGTCAAAGGCAATCCGAATTAAAAATCGATTATATTAGATTCTCTTTGAAATATGAAAAATTAAAAAAATCCAGTAAAATATATTGAATAATATTATAACGATTGAATTTACTTTTTAATTAATCGCAAGATTATTTTTATAATAGATCAATAAATTTTTATTAACATGAGTCTTTATCGGTAAAATGCTGTTGATTTATTTACAAAAGAGGAATAATAAGTTGAAAAATTTTGAGAAATGTTCTTCTATATTTTTTATATTTTCAGTAAAAAAAAAAAAATAAAAAAAAAACAAATTTTAAGAATTCACTATTTTCAGATTTTTCCCCTTATATGCATACAGTTACCCATCTGGACACCAAGTCTCAGCTTTCTAGGTCATCTGGAAGTGAGTTAGGTTTTACTACTATATGTCAGTCAGTCAGTGATAAAAATGCCGATTTTTAGTTTGTGCTGTATTTATGAAATTGGGGATTGTTAATCTAAGTGGATTAAATAATGAACCAAATTTCATGTTCATGTATCATATGTTAAATAGATTTTGAGTTATTACGATGTGAAAAGTGGCTCCAAATGGTTCGTGTAAAATATACACACGGTGCTGCGTTGCCAGTTTCTTTTGGCTTGAACTTGGCTGGACACGCTACCGCGTGTCTTGATGTTAATATTCATCTTTAAAAAGTTATTTCCATATTTATAATTTATATTCGGAATTCTATTTAATAAATTAATATAGATTAATCAATAAGAAGTTGTATTTAATTTAATAAAATTTTATCGATCAAAATTTTGACATTTGAAAATTAAATCTTTAATTTTTAACCCCCGACGCAAAAAGAGGGGTGTTATAAGTTTGACGTTGTCTGTCAGTCTGTCTGTCCGTGTGTGTGTGTGTGTGTGTGTGTCTGTCTGTGGCATCGTAGCTCTCAAAGGGATGGACCGATTTCGATGCGGTTTTTTTTTTCATTTGAAAGCCAGTTTCCTTGCGGTGGTTCTTACCTATGTTTGGTTAATATCGGTCCAGCAGTGTAAGAGTATCAGCTCTTTTCCAAAATGAGGTAAGGCATTTTGGCTTATGATTACTTGATTAAGTGCTTCACATGCGTAGGGGTTTTTTTTTAATTTTTGCATTTATATTGTTATAATAATCACTCCCTCACAAAGCAAAAAAGGCGGCCTAGCAATCGGGGCCTAGGGCGGCATCAAGCCTAAATCCGCCACTGAATAACCCCGTTAGTAAAGAGGTACAAATCTCAATTTCAGACTTCATGTACTAACTAGGGTCACACAAAGCACAAGCAACTCGTAGAACTTATAAAGTTTTCTCGATTGCAAATTGTAGCTAAATCGGAATAGTTAAGAATGTAAATCAGTCGCTTTGTTAATTGAGAATGCATTGCTTTACTTCAGTCCTCGCTCGCCGGTAATTGGATGTCTTCGGGTATCTTTGTTGAAATATACATTTTTATGAAATATTGTAACTTTAGAATAAAGAACAGATTTATTATACTTCAAGTATATTTATTAACTAGCGACTCGCCCTCGCTTCGTTCGGGTTCGTCCCTCAGTAAATTTTATATTTTTTGAGCGGAACCCTAACTCTTTTACTGAAATCAATGTACCCTAATTTACTCCTTATAACATCAACTACCTGCCAGTGAAATTCCCATCAAAATCGGCCCAGCCGTTTCGGAGATTAGCCGGAACAAACAGACAGACAAACAGACAAAAATTTTAAAAATTGTGTTTTTCTTATAAGTACCGTATATAATTGCATATGCATGTAGTAAAAAGCTGTTATTTTGACATTACAAACAGACACTTTAATTTTATTTATCTGTATAGACTAGCGTTCAGTATTCACGTCGATCCTAACTATGAGGATCCTGTTGTTTCAAGACTAAATTACATCATATGAAGAAAAGTGACATCACTGCTTTTGAAATACCGTCAGTTGCGAAGGTTAGCGTATATAAATAGTTTGATAGATACACACCATACAATTTTATTAATTATTGAACTTTATCTTGCAGGTAATCATATGAGCACAGTACAGAGTAGCCCTCTTTTTACTCGGGTTTGTCCGTAGTATAAAACAAAAAAAAATCTATTCCACGGGAATCGTTCATTTTTTCGGGATGAAAACTAACCTAGGTGTTATTCTAGACTATAATCTAACTCTATGCCGAATTTCATCCAGATCCATTAAGCCGTTCTGGCGTGATTGAGTAATAAGCATTCATCCAAACTTTCGCATTTATAACATGGGATTATTGGATAATGGGATACAAAAGATCTATAGAGACGAAGCGAGGCGAAGCGAAGTTAACTCTCGAGCGAAGCGGAGCTAAGTCGCTAGAGCTAAAATAAGCAACTAGTATTTCGATTTATTTAATGTAAGATTTCTTACTTTGATTGGTAACTTCATTATGTAGCTCGCTCGTGACCTTGAGCCAGTCTACACAAATACATAGATCTATAATAGATCTATAGCAAGTACATTACATACACTCAATACGTAAGTATAGTAAAAAAAGAGGTTGATTACTACAGGGAATAAGTTGTTTTAAGGAATAAGTTCTGGGAATCAAAATGGAAATGGGTAGTATTTATTATCTGGCGACTTTTTTCTCATTTTTTATTAAGTATGTTTATCTATAATGTCAAGGCTCCCAAAGTGAAGGACCCATTTCAAAGCGGCATCTTTATTAGAAAAAAGTAGTAAAAATTTCATTTTAACTCTACGACACATTTAAGTATCAACAATACAGTTGATCCATTATTAATACTTTCTTAGATTTACGTGAATATTTCACATCTATACAGATAAATAAAATTGGAGTGTCTGTTTGTAATATTAAAATAACCACTTTTTACTAAATGCATATGGATGTATAAACGATACATATACCAAAACTTCATTTTTTACAATTTTTGTCTGTCTGTCTGTTTCGCCTAATCTCTAAAATGGCTGGACCGATTTTGACGGGACTTTCACTGGCAGATAGCTGACGTAATAAGAGTAATTTAGGCTACTTTTATATTAAAATATTGAAGAAAAAAATAGGGTCCCACGAAGAAAAATAAAACCAAATTAATTAATTCATTAATTAATTTTGTTTTGGGAAGCAATGTTTGAAAATTTAAATGAAACTTTATTTAAAAAAAATATCTAAAATTGTCTATTATTATTTTATTTTTCGTGAAATTATTTTACGTGTAAACAGTATTTGATACATGCAATGTGGAGACAATGAATGAATGTCAATATCTTTCTTTCAATACAAAGTTCGAAGAGAATAAAAAAATATTTCATTATAAAAATAGCAGTGGAAAAACACGTCATGTATTATTATTATACATTTTTTGCTACCCTAGCTGTCAGATCGGTTATATTGGTTTTATAGTCGTGCTGTACAGCGGAAAAGCATCTAATAGGCTTTTTCCAAAACATTTGATCGTGTAAAAGAATTCCATGTGAAATATTTCTAATAAAATACAGATCATAAAATATGGTAAAAAATATGAAAACCCCATGCTTGAATAACTGATTAATATTTTTAGACCAAACACCATATAGAAATGCATCACCATGGAATTTCAGCCGATAACATGGCGTGGCAAGTCAAGCATCATGAATACAATGTACCACGGTAACTAACACTTTTATTCTATAATCACCTTTAATGTCTGTGTAATTAGATCTATTTTTGACTGCAATATTTAACTGTTAAAGGTCAGTACACCTGTCAATCGCTGTCAATACCTTTTATAGGATTAGAACCTTTACGTTTTAACAATAGAGGCTACAATGCTACAATAGTCAATGTCTTGTGTAGATTAGAGCCTGTAAGTGACGCGGACGGTTGGAACTAAGTAAACTTTGAATGGCGTTTGTATGGGAAATGTTATAGAGAGTGGAGTCAATAGAATAGTGGGTAGCACATATAATGTCGGACGTCGCGGTTTCTATTATTGAATGAGGCAAATATTCGTTTTTTATATGTAATACTAGCGACTCACCCTCGCTTCGCTTGGGTTCGTCCCTAGGTATGTTTATATTTTTTTTGAGCGAAACCCTAATTCTTTTTCTAAAATAAAAGTAGCCTAAGTTACTCCTTATAACATCAGCTATCTGCCAGTGAAAGTCCCGTCACAGTCGGTCCAGCCGTTTCAGATATTAGCCGGAATAAACAGACATACAGACAAAAATTGTTAAAAATGTTGTTTTGGTATATGTACCGTGTATACATCCATATGCATTTAGTAAAAAGCGGTTATTTTAATATTGCAAACAGACACTCCAATTTTATTTATCTGTATAGATGTATAGACGAGGCGAGGAAGCAATAAAATGAACATTTTTCAACATTCCGCATCTGCATAGTACCTGCTCCCTATATAATTATCCGTCCATGCAAAAAGCCAGCTCTACCCACAGGAATACCACTATCTTAACGCTCTTTAGAATGGATTTTTCGTTTTTATTCGGCTTGTACCAAAGTGGACCTTAATCATTGCCAGGATTCTTTTGTAGGAACAAAAAGCAACTCTCGCAGGATTTCTCATGAGTCTACTTCCAGCTCTGTTAGCGATACCAAAGCGTGTTTAAATCTGAGTCTTCATTAAATGCCATTAGGACTACTCGTTTTCAACAACTTACGTTATTTATTCAATTTCAAATGGTAGAAAAATTAATCTATATATATATATATATATATAAAACAAGGTCGTGTTAGTTACACCATTTATAACTCAAGAACGGCTCGACCAATTTCTATGATATTTGATTTTTTGGATTTCTCTTAGTCCGGAATAGGATTAAAACATTAGAAAAATTAAAATAATAATAATAATAATAAAATTAGGTGAGCCGCTAGTAATTGATAAAAATAACAGAACCCTTTATTCTATAAAAGTTGTCAAATTTTTTTTTATTTTTTTATTTTCATAGTAACTTTTAATTATATTATCTACAAACTAAGTTTCAATTTCACATCCACAAGCTTATTAAAATATTTGTCTAGGACGTGCAATGATGTGGGCCTGTAAGTAAATATTGTAAAAATGCTACACGAATTGTGATAAAACTTTTTCAGCTATACAGATAATACAATATAAAAATATTTTCAAGCATCATACATAGGTACATATATGTACTTACATACTACCTGCGCTACCAGGTAAAGTTGGGATTATGCATTATAGTGGCTATGAACAAAATGTTATACCTATTAAATCCTAAAGGCAGTGGTAGCCCAGTGTTAACGCACTCGTTTAGGAGACCGAGTGAAATGGGTTCAAATCCCGGATCTCGCACCTCTGATATTTTCATGTGCGAATCATTTCCAACATGATTCATTTGCCTTATGATGTCGGTGTAGTGACGGGAATTAGCTCAGTGATACACAATCGAATCCGTCGAGTAATCCTTTATTACTACTTAAACTTAATTATATACGCGTACATACCTAGATGCGAATAATAATCTTATACTACTACTAGCGACTCACCCTCGCTTCGCTCGGTTTCGTCCCTTTGTTTTAATGTTTAGTATAGATTCCTCAGAGATGAGATATCTTCCCACAGTAAAAAGTATCTTATATGTTGACCCGGATAACCGGCTATTATCATACCAAATTTCATCAAAATCTGTCCAGTGGTTTTGTCGTAAATAAAATTCTAAAAACTATAGATTCGGCCTCTGTATCGATAACAATGACTATTTCAATAAGATTTGTGAAAAAATATTTAATGTACAGATTCGATTCAATTAGAATTTTTTTATATGTACCTATAGATAACAGTTAAAGTTTTCGAAAGATATGTGAAGTCCGCCAACCCGCACTTGACCATCCTAGTGGACTGAGGATATGACCTGATCCCTCTTGTATTGAAAGGAGGCCCGTGCCCAGCAGTGGGAAATTAAAAAGGCCTGTACAAAATTAAATCTTATACTATTAATACTTTCTTAGATTTACGCGAACATTTGACATTTTAAATAAAACTATCTTTTCGGATTTTTTCGCGGATTTATTTTGATTTTTGGTTCCCGACGTTTCGATTGCTTTACAGCAATCATGGTCACGGGAGAGACTAAGGTGTTAGATGTCTCAAAGGTATTATATAATACCCGTGACCATGATTGCTGTAAAGCATTCGAAACGTCGGGAACCAAAAATCAAAATAAATCCGCGAAAAAATCCGAAAAGATAGTTTTACTTATAATATTACTTATTATAAAAAACAACTGGCATTAGTTAATCTTATTAACTTTTACCTTCTATCTATCAAGAAAAACCATCTTTTATTACGAGCAGAGTCAAGTGAACAACTAGTGAAACTATCTTAGTAAAGAATAGTATTGACTTAAGCAAGTTATACACGCGAAGGAGTAAGTAAGTTAAGTTTGACTTCAGGTTGGATAGACTATTGGACGTACTAATGGTAATTAATTCAAGAATAAACAGTTTAATTTGATAGCTTCTCTGTCATTCTTAGTGTCTGGTTGTGAGTTTGTTCGTCTCATTACGTCTCTTCTATCTATGAAATTAGTATATCTATATCTATACATATAATAAAATTGTAACTAAGCCGAATCTGTACATTAAATATTTTTTTGGAAAATCTTTTTGAAATAGACATTATTATCGATGCAGAGGCCGAATCTATAGTTTTTAGAATTTTTATCTGTCTGTCTGTCTGTCTGTCTGTCTGTCTGTCTGTCTGTCTGTCTGTCTGTCTGTCTGTCTGTCTGTTATCGCATCACGGGAAAACCACTGGACAGATTTTGATGAAATTTGGTATGATGATAGCTGGTTATCCGGGCCAACATATAGGATACTTTTTACTGCGGGAAAATATCTCATCTCTGAGCGAAACGTTAAAACGTAACTAGGGACGAACTCGAGCGGAGCGAGGGTGAGTTGCTAGTTATTTATAATGCTTTATTGATGTGTAAAGACGGCTTTATAATTAAAAGCGTATTATTGCAGGTGGGTGATATTAAAGCTCTGTTTGTTAAACAACACAAAGGTGTTTAATAATGTTTTACTTATGTACCTACTTAAAAATAATAGAAATGTGAACAAACATACATGTATACATTCACACTAACAATAATCTATACATATAATAAAACTGTAGAGGTCGAATGTCTGTACATAGAAAAAAAAAATGCTAAAAATCTATCAAGGGATGTAAGAAGAGAAATAGAATAAATCTAGATTTTTTTACATTTTTTGTTTTTCTGTCTGTTTGTTTGTTTGTACGGTCTAATCTCCGAAACTGTTGGACCGATTTTAATGAAATTTTGTATGGTGGTACCTCATATCCCTAGTCAACATCTTAGATACTTTTCATCCCGGAAACTTAAAGAGTTCCCGTGGGATAGTTTAAAAACTATAGTAATTTATACAGCTTAGTACACAAAAACTACTGTATGGATTTTAATGAAACTTTACAATAATATAGTTCATACATCAGAATAACCAATAGGCTACCTTTATCTCGGAAAAATGTACGGTTCCCGTGGGATAGATTTGTTTTTGTTTGTCTAGAGGCGAACCCGAGCGAAACGAGGGTGAGCCGCTAGTATAATATATTACAATATATAATATAATAAATGCGAAAGCAACTCTGTCTGTATCTTGATGTTGTTACTTTTTGTAAAAATGAAACTTGAAACACCTTCTACCACTCTGGCCAAGTCCGATTGGCAGACCTCACATGACTTTAGAAAACTTGCTAAGTTTTCTCAGACATGCAGGTTTCCTCACGATGTGTTCCTTCACCTTAAGGCAAGTGGTAATCATGTTGAAATTATAAGTACATGAAAATATCAGCGGTGCGAGATCCGGAATTTGAACCCGCTTTACTCGGGTTCCAAAGCGCGTTATTATTGGGCTATCACTGTTTTTTATTACAGAACATATTATATAGCAGAAAAAATTAAGTAGTTATACGCGTAGAAATTTGATAAGGAATATCTTAATTAATTTTCACAGCTTATACTGTCTGTATGTACATATCTTAGGTTTCATTCATAGTTATAGATTAAATATTATTATATTAGATATATGCACATACTAGAGGAATTTTGGAATGCGTTTCTATATTGAGATGCCATAACTGCGTGCATGTAATAGTTCCATGGTAGCTATTTATAGTGATTATATGTATTTGGTTTGTGTTTATCTATACAGATAAATAAAATTGAAGTGTCTGTTTGTAATGTGAAAATAACAGATTTTTACTAAATGCGTATGAAATCATATACGGTTTTTATAAGAAAAAAATAATTTGCAAAACTTTTGTCTGTCTGTCTGCCGAAACGGCTAAACTGATTTTGGTGAAACTTTTACTGGCTGATAGCTGGTGTTATAAGGAGTAACTAAGGCTACTTTTATTTTAGAAAAACGATTCGATTCCGCTCAAAAGAATTGAAACGTATGTAGGGACGCATCCGAGCAAAGCGAGGGTAAGTCTATATTATTAAATGAGCTTAAATGATAAAATCTGATAATTTTCATAGCAGAAAATATCTAAAACTACTTTAATTTACTTAGTAATCGAAACTGGTTTTTAAAAACATAGTGTACTAGCGAATTACTCTTGCTCCACTTTGGTCCATCCCTACATACCTATAGTACCTACTAGTAGCAACCTAGCAACCTAGGTGTCACTCTAGGTAGTCTATTTGTGTACTTAAATTCATCTGGTCGTTTGTGCGTGAAGGAGTAAGAAGTATGCACATATACGTATGTACATACATATATAGATTATATTAATTGCCTCGGCGGTGTAGTGGCTAACATATACGGCTGCACACCCGGAGGTCCTGGGTTCGAATCCCGGGTCGCGCCAAGTTTAGTTATTGAGTCTTTCTGTATAGTAAGCCTCAGTAACAGCCCGGAGTTGGGAAGTTGGCGGTGTTTCACCCCCGTGCCTCGGAGAGCACGTAAAGCCGTCGGTCCTGCGCCTTAAACTCTCACTGGTCGTGTCGAATAGTCGTCCCACCGGAGTATGAGAGTGACAGGAATAGAGAGAGCACTTGTGTCTGCGCGCACACTTGTACACTATAATATCTCCTGCACAGTTGGTTAGTCTCAATGAGATTGGCCGCCATGGCCGGAATCGGTCAGGAGGACATTATTATTATACATTCGCATATAATAATAGTCCGATTAGTTCAATTTTTGACGACAATCAGAACCGTGGACAAAAACTAGCGTTGAACAATATTATTACACCACACAGGAATAGAATTCGCGGTCTATGTACTTTTAAGGCGTGATTATGATGTTATAATTTCATAGCTTTCCACGCTTTTTTACTCCAAACACTTGACATACATATATGTAAAAAACAAACAAAATATTCCGAAGAGATAAATTAATTTATATAAAGTATTTTTCACGTGAAAAACTACTTGAGTTTTTCAACGTTTTTACTTAATTAAGTTTAGTATTTGTTCTCGACATTTTTTCCAATAACCAGGGTATAGAAAAACGTTCCACACGAGTTAATTGTCAAGAGACTTGATGTGGTGCTTACGTGTATTCAGAAGTTATGCATTCGCTATTTCTAGGTCAGGCTCGAATGAATATGCTCATAATATTAACAGTCTTAACGATACATTGTGTGATGTCTATCGTAGTACTTGTTAGATACTAGTAGGTAAGAGATATACCTATTACTTTGTATTTTTTTATCATTTTTAGAGTTCTTTACATTGGAGTAAAAAACGGTTCTCATGTTGTCATTAATTACACATACGAGTATATATATTCGTTCAAATATCCAAAATTTATGGATGACTAGCGACTCCCGTTCGCTTCGCTCGCGTTCGTCCCTAGGTACGTTTTTACGGTTAGCTATGTTTATACATAAATAGTAGCTTACTACTCCTAAGACATCCATTTAAATTTTATAGCGATTTACCCTCGCTTCGCTCGGGTGCGTACGCCGTACGCGAATTTTGTTTACAATTCCAAGGGTTTTAATTTTTTTTTCGCGGAACCCTGATTCTTTTTCTAAAATTACTTTTATTTTAAGTTACTCCTTATAACATCAGTTATTGCCTGTGACAGTTCCGTCAAAATCGGTCCAGCCGTTTCGGAGATTAGCCGGAACAAACAGACAGACAGACAGACAGACAAACAAAAATTGTAAAAAATGTTGTTTTGGTATATGTATCGTGTATACATCCTTGTGCATTTAGTAAAAAGCGGCTATTTTAATATTACAAACAGACGCTCCAATTTTATTTATCTGTATAGATAAAAAAAAAATTAAAAAAAATAAATAAACCGCCTTAAAAAATACTAAAAAGTAAACAATAACTGAAAGGGGGTTTTCATTTACTGTAGATACCTAATTAGATATTTAAAAGTCGGTGCCAGCTGATGCAAAGAAAAGAAAACCTATTTCGATACGAAACATATTCATATCTTAATGCATCATTATCTGAATATTTTGCAGTTCCATTAATATTACATACATACGTTTCGAATTGATAACCTCCTTTTTTTGAAGTCGGTTAATAAAAATAATATAGAAGATAGATTTAAAAAATGTAAGAAAACTTAAGTTTTAAAGACAGAAGAGGTTTATGTACAGATTACTCCATCATGTAAAACCTTTATGCAATTCGTACTTGACTTTGTTTTTAATATAGCCTATAGCTATAATGCCAAAAATAAATTCATGAAAAATTCATAAAAAAGATCATAATAAAGATTCATAAAAAATACACGTATTGTTACTTATAAATATTGCATGTAAGTTACTACGTTATTCCTGAAATATAAAACAACTATAGTACAAAAAAACCATTATAAAAAATGATAAATCAGATATTCTAAAAGCAAATGACATTTTAAATTAATAAAAAAAAACCATATGTTATTTCGACAGAACCAGACCTCGTATAATGCTATTACATAATACCATTTACTGAGATTAAAATAAAAAAAAATACGTCTTTCCTGTCGTTTAAAGCTATACAGAGTGCACTCGGAGCGTCACGAATGCAACTAAATGATTACGCGCGACCTCCAATGTATTACTGGGGGAGGAACTATACCTCTTATACAATATTACTGTATATAATATTATTTCTAAAAGAATTCTTTTTTTGTATAACAGGTAATTTATTTTAAACTAACTAAGTAAAAATAATGTTTGCCCAATTGTCGAAATTCGATTATAATCTTTATTGAAAATTTATAAATAATAATACTTATTTCCAAATTTTTGAAGAGAAGCTTCTTTAGCATTCAGCCCTTTTTAACGTCCACTGCTGGGGGTGGGCCTCCCTTCAATACGAGGGGGATCAGGCCATAGTCCACAACGCTGGGCAAGTGCGGGTTGGCGGACTTCACATGTCTTTCGAAAACTTGCTAGGTTCTCTCAGAAATGCAGGTTTCCTCACGATGTTTTCCTTCACCGTTAAGACAAGTGGTACTCATGTTGGAAATGATTCGCACACGAAAATATCAGAGGTGCAAGACCCGGGATTTGAACTCGCTTTACTCGGTTTCTCAAGCGAGCGCGTTACCACTGGACTACCACTGCCTTACTTAGGGGGATCAGGGCATAGTCCACCACGCTGGCAAAGTGCGGGTGGACTGCACTTGCCTTTCGAAAACTTGCTAGGTTCTTTCAGGTTGGACTTATTTAGATGAAAGTTATTACACATATAGACTATAATCTGGTCTATCATATATGCTTCTCTTAGTAAAGTTTATTAATATTATAAATACAATACGCCTATGACGCACTCGAGCGAAGCGAGGGTAAGCTTCAAGTGTAAAATAATTCTACAATATTTCACCGTATTTCTGAAGTATATAGAACATCTAAATTCCCAAATTTCGCGAATAAACCGACTACGAACTAATTCGCTGATTAAGTGTGTGCATTCCCTTCGTGTCACCCCATTAATGCCTTCTACGTGAATCTTATGCTATTACTGAGCATTAACACGTGTAGATGCGAGAGTGTGGGACGTTGGTGTCTTTATTTGTGTGGGTGTTTCTATGAAAATTAGACTTTATTGTGAGATTCACGTGTAATTTATGTAGTAGCTTTTAACTCGCTACTTTGCTCGGCTTTTTCGAACATAAATCTGAACTAAAACTTAAGGAGTTATCTAAATTTTGTATTACCTAGTGAAAATATCGTTAAAACCAGTTTAGCCGTTCCGAAGCATAGCAAAATAACAGACAGACATTTTTTGTTTTCTATATATCATGTAAATAACTATATGAGCGCAATATAACAGCAAGTTTGATGGGGTTTAATATTAAATACCATTTATCTTATGAATTAAAGTATATCTATCCGCATTACCCGCGGCTCCGCTTGCGTTCAAACAACCAAAACACAAACTTTTTTACATATTCGTATACCAATTTCATCCTAAACAACATTAGAAAAAAACGGCGGGTGTTGGACACAAAGTTTATTTCTTTAATCTCTTTTTTAATTTTAATGACAACATTTATAGTCTATATTACTCGTAATATTATAAGGAGGTAAAGTTTGTGACTTTGCGGTTTTGTGAGTTTGTGGCGTTGTACTGAATCGATTTAGATGAAATTTGGTAAGAAAATAGTTTGAAACCCTGGGAAGGACATAGGATACTTTTTACCCCGGAAATCATCCCTTGAGGGGGTGAAAATGGGGAAGAAAGTTTGTATGGGGAATTAAGCTAGGGACGAAGTGAAGCCAGGGTGAGTCACTAGTAAATTATAAATTTTAATAAGATAAACTAGGAAACAAATGAATCAATATTTTTTCGTAATAAATGTTTCGTGAAGTGAGAATGGGACGATTATTATTTATTTTACGTTCTAATCTTCAAATATGTAAATCAGATAAGTGAAGGTTCGGGTGGGAATAACATTATATCATTACTAGCGAGTCACCCTTGCTCCGCTCGGGTTCGTTCCTACGTTTTGACGGTTAGTATAGATTTCTCAGAGATGAGATATTTTTCCCGCAGTAAAAAGTATTCTATATGTTGACCCGGATAACCAGCTATCATTATATCAAATTTCATTAAAATTTGTCTAGTGGTTTTCTCACCTGGTGGATAGACAAGAATTCTAAACACTATAGAATCGGCCTCTGGATCGATAATAATGACAATTTCATTAGGAAAATTCCAAAAAAAAAATTTTTTTTCAGATTTGAATCAGTTAGAATTTTATTAGGTATATTATGTATGGATAAATAAGGTAAAATAATATGTTTCTAAGCAAATTTTTGTTAGAGTCCATATATGTAATGCGAGTTATATGACACTAAATTCATAATTGCATACATAAACATTGTATTGTGTTAGATCACCCTCCTCCTTTACCTTTTAAAAAATGATGTTAAAAAATTAGAAAATGTTAAGGAAAAAGGGCTGCCAAAATGAAAATTTCCTTACAGAATATATGTCAAGTAGTTTTTGAGATATGGAATATTTTGAGTTACCCGCTTCGACAGTTTTACAACCGAAAAATTAACTTTGTTTGCAAAAAAATAATTTACTTTTCATAATATCTTAAAGGCAGTCTCTAAAAAGGCAGTGGTAGTCCAGTGGTAACGCGCTCGCTTGGGAAATCGAGTGAAGCGAGTTCAAGTTCGAAGCGAGCTCTGATGTTTTCATGTGCGAATCATTTCTAACATGATTACCACTAGTCTTTACGGTGAAGGAAAACATCGTGAGGAAACCTGCATGTCTGAGAGAACCTGATGTCTGAGAGAGAGAAGAGAAGAGAGCAAGTTTTCGAAAGACATATGAAGTCCGCCAACCCGCACTTGGCCAGCGTGGTGGACTATGGCCTGATCTCCCTCGTATTGAAGGGAGGCCCGTGCCCAGCAGTGGGACGTTAAAAAGGGCTGAATGCATGCAATATCTTAAAAAATAGTGTGAAACATGAACGTATTTTTGCGAACGCGACAATATTGTAAAAACGTGAATATTTGTTTTCTATTTCAGTGTTAAACTAGCGAATTACGCACTCATACTAGTATAATATTATATCATCTGTGGTGCTCATTAAAAACAATACCTACAGTATTTAGCTGTACGGAACCCTCGATGCTGGAGTCGGACTTACACTTGCCTGGCTTTTATATTTAAAAATTTACAACCATTAGCGTTATTTACTAAACGATAGCAATTATTTATTTTCTAAATAACACATAAAAATATTTTTTGAATTATTTTAACGAATAACATTTTACCTACTGTTATATATTTTTTCAGGAGAACCTATTTGTAATTATTTTTTGTATTATAGTTTGTTCTTGCATTTTTCTACTAACTAAGATATTTTCCTGCATTTAAAAGTCCTGTCCGTAATCCTACATATTGAATCGGATAATTAGATGTCACCATACCTAATTTCATCCATATCCGTCCAGTGGTTTTCCCGTAATGCATTCACAGACAGACAAACAAACAAAAAATATAAATCTCTTTATCTATAATACAATAAGATTTTCAATAAAAATATGTTATAACCAGATTCTGCTCATTCACAATTTTATTATATGTATAGATGTTAGCCATACATATTATGTACCTTCATCTCGCGGCAAGGATGAAACGTGGATGTCTCCGATTGCATAATATTTTATTCCTTCAACTTGTTTTCATCTTTTTAATTAGTTTTTACGCATATATACTTTTTATTTTTATAATACCTTGATTGATCATAAACGATGAAATATTCTTATTTATTATCAAAATTATAGGATACTAGCGACTCACCCTCGCTTCGCTCAAGTTCGTCCCGACCTCGCTTCCAATACAAACTTTCATCCCCATTTTCATACCCTTAAGGGCTGATTTTTGGGATAAAAAGTATGCTATGTCCTTCCCAGCGTCTCAAACTATCTTCTTACCAAATTTCACCTAAATCGGTTCAGTAGATCCAGGGATTACCCCCTACAACGTCACAAACTCACAACTTTACCTCTTTATAATATTAGTATAGATAATAATTTTTGAGTAAAGTACTTATGTGTAAAGATTAAAGGCATAAAGTGATAAAATTTAGGTCTCCCAATTCAATAGAAATAGCATGTTAATAAAACAAAGTATCTAATGTTTTGTAGTATATTTTCGTCTTCTATCATCGTTACTACTTGACTTGCAAATGTAGTGGACAATAAAGCAAAGTGGACTACGCATATACTACATACATATGTATGAAGATATTTTATATTCCTCCTGGCTTTTGCCAACGGCGTGCGCGAGCGCGGTGTTTATTTCAATTAAGTGACCAGTAAGATTGATCTCCGTTTCGTATAGAGCTATACAGTATACAGAGCTCACATTATAACATTTTATGTTTTCTTAAGCGATTATAATAAATAAATATGTTGGGACATTAATACACACTACCATCTAGTTTCATGGTAAGCTACGAGGCTTGTGTTATGGATACCAGATAGAATCTAGACGTTCACTTTTCGTATATAAATGTCTAGCGGCTCACCCTAGTTTTGCTCGGGTTCGTCTCTAGACAAACAAAAACAAATCTATCCCACGAGAACCGTACATTTTCCCGGGATTAAAAGTAGCCTCTTTGTTATTCTGATGTATGAACTATATTATTGCAAAGTTTCATTAAAATCCAATCAGTAGTTTTCGTGCACTAAGCTGTATAAGTTACTATAGTTTTTTTACTATCCCGCGGGAAATCTTTAATTTTCCGGGATGAAAAGTATTTAAAATGTTGACCGTCTCCCTGACTCGGTTTTTAGCATTTTTTTTTCTATGTACAGACATTCGACCTCTACAGTTTTATTATATGTATAGATAGGAGGCAATTCTACAATAATAGTTCTTAGGTTTTCGTACATTCGCTTTTGTGTTTGTCTGTTTGCCTGTCTATAGCTTAGATTTTACCGACACTAAAAAGAGGGAAGTATTGAAGTCCGTTTTATATTTATTAAAAAGTAATTTGATTAAGAATATTACACTTTTTTTTTTTCAACATTATTACCTACTTACCACTTGCTTTACGTTGAAGGAATTGTGATAAATATGCATATCTGAGTGAACTTAATTAGTTCTCGAAAGACACGTGAACCTCCCATACTCCTACTTCATCTTGTATTGAGGGGAGGCTTGTGCCCAACGGTGGGACAGTGGGATATTAAAAAAGAATATTACTGTTTTTGGCAAAATTCATCTAAATTCCACTGCAGGTAATACTAGTTATAATTACTCTGCAAAATTTTCATCTCACAAAGGATATTTGTAGACACGCCACCTTTAGATGCTCTTTAAAACTTTACTGCTATCGACTTCATAACTTTTAATAGAAGTGAAATGGTTTGCAGTTTTCTTTTCCATGTTCCGCCCTAGATACGAGTGAAGGAAATACAATTCAATTAAATATTGCTGCGAAGGCGAATTGAACAAGTGTTTTGTAGGTTTCTATCAATACTGCTTTTTGTGAATATTCAAATTTTATACAAAATTTAAATAAAAACCATTTTCCTAAAAGATTTTTATGACTATATTAGTTAATGTAACAATCATATAATCTATACTAATATTATAAAGCTGAAGAGTTTGTTTGTTTGTTTGATTGGTTGAACGCGCTAATCTCATGAACTACTAATCATATTTGAAAAATTCTTTTTGCATTAGATAGTCCGTTAACTGAGGAAGGCTATAGGTTATATATCATCCCGGAAAAATGTACGGTTCCCTTGTTATAGATTTGTTTTTGTCTTATTATATAGTAGTAAATGTCTAGTCTTGTATACAAGTAATCTTATAATCGTGAGAACCAAATACCAATAGAAGTGCTGAAACAAAATGAACGTGAAAAAAAGGCCGTAACAACAAAATTATTGCAAAATACATCAATCGGGGCAGAATTTTTCTAGAAATTTTTATGGGACCGCCCTTGATATGTAAATAAACGTAATTCATAATATTAATCATTAGAAAATATTGTGTTACTATATAGTCTATCTGTGTACTAAATATCCAAATCTATTCACGTATTTCAGCGTGAATAAGAAACAAACACACATACATATGGACATCTATACATATAATACAACTGTAGAGGTCGAATGTCTGTAAATAGAAAAAAAAATGCAAAAAATCGAGTCAGGGGGACTCAGGAGTCAGGAGGAGATTTAAATGAAATTTTGCATGGTTGGTACCTTATATCCCCGGTCAACATTTTAGACACTTTTTATCCCGGAAACTGAAAGAGTTACCGTTGGATTGGTATAAAACTATAGTAACTTATACAGCTTAGTACGCAAGAACTACTGATTGGATTTTAATGAAACTTTACAGTAATATAGTTCATACGTCACAATAACAAATAGGTTACTTTTTATCCCGGAAAAATGTACGATTCCTGTGGGATAGATTTATTTTTGTTTGCGAGGGTGAGTCGCTAGTACATACATATTATCCTATTTTAATTAATAGTAGTCCGATTTTATATGATTTTATAATAATAATATAAATTAGTTTTTATTATCTTAAAGACTTTGTTTGAGTTGATAACTTTTAATAGGTCGCCAGTACGTGTGTCCCGGGGAGGCGGAAAATTTAATTAAACGCCATGTCGATTGCGAATTGAAAGGAAATTCCAACTACCTCCGTACTTATCTACTTGTAGTCAGTCGTACATACTCGTTGGAAGCAATACATTTATCTTATGGGAAATCGAGGTTTGTTTACTTATGGGAAATCTATCTATAGTTATTTTGTATTTAACCTTTTTTGAAATTCCCACTGCTGGGCAAGGGCCTTCCTTTTCTACAACACGACACACTGAATTTATGTAGGTATATGATATACAACCAACGTTAAAAAAGGCTAATGTAGGGCTGAGCAAAGAGATGGTGGTTGTGGGTAAAGATGTGAGGCCTGTGTTGCATATTTGATATTTTTATATTGATTAATATATGTATATAGATATCAAAAAGCAGTGGTAGCTTAGTGGTAACGTGCTCGCTTGGGAAACCGAGTGAAGCGGGTTCAAATCCCGAGTCTCGCACTTCAGATATTTTCATGTGCGAATCTTTTCTAACATGATAACTACTTGCCTTACGGTGAAGGAAAACATCGTGATCAAACCTGCATGTCTGTGAGAACCTAGCAAGTTTTCGAAAGACATGTGAAGTCTGCCAATCCCCCTCGTGTTGAAGGGAGGCCCGTGCCCAGAAGTGGGACGTTAAAAAGGGCTGAATACAAACATACATACATGTAGATATCTCATATAATTCTTATTCTCCTTAAGAGCTACCGATTTAGATTTTTTTTTTCATGTTGGGTGAACTAGAGGGTTAATATGTTTTATTCTTTAAAAAATATATTTTGACTGGAAAAGGAGCGAAGGGTCCACCACATAAATCGGGATCTTAGACTAAGAGAGGCATTTTTAATTATAAAATGTCTACAATAATAACGTAAAATTATTTTAATAACAATATCTATAATTCCATTTACTTGTTATTCGTAGCATTTAATTAGACTTGTAAAGCTTTATTTCACGAAGTGTGTTTTTCCAACACTGAGAAGAATTCAATTAAGTTGTGACAAACGCAAATTGAAAGGAAGTGGTTCTCTCGCGGCATTATTCTGGGATATGTTTACATATTTATTGAAGAAAATCCTTAGCTTAATAAAAATAATTTACAAGTCACTTCAGAAAGCTGCTAAATTGTGCTTCGTATGTATAATGGTTGTGTAAATATTAATGAACAAAAATATCCTAAATATAATTAAGTAATAGTTTTATAATGTCTGTATTACACTTTAATTATAAGGTGGTTTGTCATCTGAAATATATTTATTGTATATAAAAAGTGCTTGAAGCAGTAGTCGAAGCCATGTAAACTTGCAACACAAGTGTCAGTAATCACGCATTACTATATACCTATCTTAGTTAAAGATGATGAAGGCATAGAGAAAAATGGTTGGAATTTTAAATAAAACTAGCTTTTCGGTTTATTTCGCGGATTTATTTTCATTTTTGGTTTCCGACGTTTCGAATGCTTTACAGCAATCATGGTTACGGGAGAGACTAAGGTGCTAGATATCTCAAAGACGTTATATACTTGTTACAGACAGTGCCTATCTACAATTTTACAAAAATGATTTCAAAAATTCAAAAATGGCACCGGAGTGTGTTTCAATTCTAAACATATTTTTTTTAATAAGTATTATAATTAAATACAGTAATTACTAGCTATTGCCCGTGACTTCGTCCGCGTGGAATAGTGACTGCTCGCAGAGCTATCGGGCGGCGGCCAGCGCCCTCCCCCCTCACGATCGCCCCGCCCTCGCCTAGAATCGGGCTGAAAGCACGCTCACCCATAGTCCGCGTAAAGTTAAATATGTATATTTTAAAACTATGATATCTCCTAAGATATTCATTAAAATCAAATGATGTCAAGGGCAATTTTGTTCAAAATTAAATACTTGTGATGAATAACGTATTTATTTGGATAAGGATTAATATCATGTTCATAAAAACACCTTTGGAAGTAATGCGTTATTTTAGAACAAATTTGGTTACGATAAAAAGGGTTATATTGATAATTGAGTCAACCTTAAAAGATAGATATATGCTGTCGCGGACTTTTTTTTAGAACTTTAAAAGGGTAACAATTCCGTCATACACGATTTTTGCGTAACTTTAACCGTTTACGCAGCGTACGCAACGGAAGCTCCCAAAAGGAATCATTTTTTCCCGTTTTTGCAACGTTTTTCATTTATGCTCCGCTCCTATTGGTCGTAGCGTGATGTTATATAGCCTAAAGCCTTCCTCGATAAATGGACTATCCAACACAAAAAGAATTTTTCAATTCCAACCAGTAGTTCCTGAGATTAGCGCGTTCAACCAAACAAACAAACAAACAATCAAACAAACTCTTCAGCTTTATAATATTAATATTATAGTATAGATTTAATTTTAGCTGTTATTATCATAAATATTACAATTTTTTTAAACTTTATTAATTAATAATATTAAAAATTAAAAAATAAAAATATTAATAATTATTTATTTAAGCAATATCATTGTTTTATATGTTACAGCAATCATGGTCACGGGAGAGACTAAGGTTTTAGACATCTCAAAAGTTGTTACTGACGATGCCTACTTACTCACAAAATTACATAATGATTTCAAAAAAAAAACGAATATTCGCGTAAATCTAAAAAAATATTATATAGATAGTTATTCAAACTATTATAAATATGATAAAGTATTAGGACTACTTACTCTCTTCTTCTCGAAATAAGTAGGTACTTAAATTATCAAAAAAAATGCCACCATTCCAGAATATTCCCATGAAGTAAAGAAAGTTTAAAATAGGGACAGCAACTAAACTGTATGTTCAGATCTCTCAACGATAAGTCGGTATCAGCGCGCTAACTTAAAACTTTGCAGCGCTTTGCATCGCTGCGTGAAGGCGGATCTGTTTCATCGAACAATACACATTGCACTTTACAGCGCTTTTGTACAACTCTATTCCTAACTTTATATTAAACTAGCAACTCAACCTCGCTCCGCTCGGGTTCGTCCCTTTTAACGTTTAGCTCAGAGATGAGATATTTTCCCACAGTAAAAAGTATCCTATATGTTGACCCGGATAACCAGCTATCATCATACCAAATTTCATCAAAATCTGTCCAGTGGTTTTCCCGTGATGCGGTAACAGACAGACAGACAGACAGACAGACAGACAGACAAAAATTCTAAAAACTATAGATTTGGTTTCTGTATCGATAATAAAGTCTATTTCAATAAGGTTTTCCAAAAAATTTATAATGTACAGATTCGGCTTAGTTACAATTTTATTATATGTATAGATAGTGTATATGACACAGTTTATTCTTTTAACATGACGTTTGTTTTGCTTTGAACATTATTTGGTTAAAATATTTTGCAATAATAGATTTTTACCCGCGACAGCTACGGAGAGGGTATACAATGCGTTTGGGGTAAGAGGTGTTTGTATGTCTGTTACCATTTTTCTCGGAAACGGCTAGGCCGGTAAAAATGTATTGATACAAAAGCGAAAAATCATGGAAAAATTATAGATCAAATGCATTATCGTTATGTTAAAGAAAGAAAAAACAGAGTGATTTCGATATGACAATACTTCTTCATGAAAAAGCGTGTGTAGACTCAGCAGTATTTAAAATACTATAAAAATGTTATGGACTTTTGGATGTGTGTTTGTGTGTCTGTTACCCGATATCTATACTAATAGCTAACCATTTTTAATGTTTTCGAAGTAAAACTTCTTTACGCACGCTTGTCTTAGAGGGTAAACTGGTGAATGCGTTACGAAATAATGTACGTACATTTATTGCCATGGTTACCGTTGTTATTGTCTGACAAATGATATATAATATTATATCCTTTCCTTAAATAATATTCTATAAATATATAATTGTAATGTACCTAATATGCGTTATTTTTTGGTATCTCACCTATCCTTATTATTTAAATTGAATTTCATAAAGATACCGATAACCTACAGAAGTATTACTCCTTGCGCGTGTACACATTCATACAGACATTCTTTAATTATTTTGTAATATAAATTTTATATATAAGTCGGTGTGCTTTGATTTGTATTGGCTGGCACCGACTTCGAAAATATCTGATTAAGTATCTATTCTAAATGAAAACCCCTGTTTAGTTATTTTTTACTTTTCAGTGCCTGGAAGTCGGTTTTTTTTTTTAAGTTTTTATTTTTCCATTTTTAGTGTAGACGTAATAAGCAGGTAATTTGTAATTTATAAGAAGAAAGATTTTTATTAATAAAAACATATTTGATTTAGCCATTTATTTAAAAAACCGCTTGACCAATTTCGATAAAATGTATATGGGACCACCGGGGAAGAATACCCTTTGAAACAAAAAAAGAATTTTCCAAATCGGTTCAGCCGTCTTCGAGTAATCCGTGAACATACATTAAAAAAAAGGAAGAAAAAAGATTCCGACGAATTGAGAACCTCCTCCTTTTTGGAAGTCGGTTAATAATGCTCTATACTATGTCAAATCTATTATAGATATTATATTGAATGTATATATGGTAAGTCCGGGAGAGTTGCCCATAGTTTTAAAACACGATCAATATTAATTATATGTGTACGATACATAAAATAAGCATAGTTTATTTTAATTATATATTGATTTATGCCATCGACTGACGTATTATGGACGCGTTCCGAATCACGCAAAATGAATTAATTTAATTTTTAAATTTATTAGGCGTCTCTCACAGACTTACCTTAAGTGAAGAATTTTTTTTTTGCATTTTTTTTTGCGATTTATTCTATTTATTGAGACCATTTATAGGATAATATCATGCTATAACCCTTACTAGTTATTTTAGGTTTATCTATTACAATTTCATCACAGATTCTTAACTTGCTCGAAACGTATTCCAAATCTGTCCACAGTGTTAAGATATAAGATATCTCTCTTATTAAAGACAAACTAGAGCAAGTATTTATGCAATACTTTCGCTTTCAAGAGTACAACTAATTAAGAATTCAACCCACGACACCAATAGAAGCGAGTAGCGCGGGTAATTAACACGCGTCCATTCACGTCCCGACTTACCTCTTGTTTCTTTGGGATTATACTTTATTGCGAATTCTGTATCCTTCTCAGTTCTTCAAGACTTACATATATAAAGCTTGGATTGCAGTTGTTAGGAATATTTGGATAAATCAGGAGGTAGTAATTTGTTTTTAAATATTATGTTTAGAATGTTTAGAAAAACAAAAACAAATCTATCCCTCAGGAATCGTATATTTTTCCGGGATAAAAAGTAGCCTATGTGTTATTCCAGACTATAAACTATCTCTGTGCCAAATTTCATCCAGATCCGTTCAGCCATTTTGGCGTGAAAGAGTAACAAACATCCATACATACTCACAAACTTTCATATTTATAATATTAATACGGGTTTACATATTATTTTAAGTATCTAGCTACAAACCCTCGCATCGCTGGGAGTCATCTCTGGGCCATTGGGCTACCACTGCCTTCCAAACTTTTGTATAATTATAATATAATATACAGGCACCACCACCTTGTGGAAACCTTTTGGAACCATTGGGTCCTGTCAGTAATAATTAATATTTTCCAATTTTAACCCCAATCATATCATATCATAACCCAAATTTCATCCAAATATATTTAGCCATTTTAACGTGACGAAGTAACATACACTTATACACATACAAATTCTCACAATTATCGTAGTTGTCCGGTAAAGTTCTAGACATACGTATGTATGTATATATATCCAATCATATGTACAAAACATTATTACTGTAGCTTTTGTTTAATTTACATTAATTGACTAGAAAAAAAAGCTTTTAGCTAATTTGTTAAGTAATTACTACTTAAATACCAGACTTGATTCTCTTAAAAGTTCGTAAAATTAGGTTTCTTTTCTAGAATGAAAATTTTCAAAGTCTATTTTTAACCTATATTTAAAGCTAAAACTTAATGTAATTTCGAGCTTTATTAAAGTTCTTTTGAAGATTTTTAGAAGTCTCGTTATACAAAAATATTATTATTATCTCTTACAAACAACTTAAGCTTAGCATAATATGTTTTGTTCAAGGATTTTCTTTTGAAATAAAAGACACTACAACATTATATATTCGAGGCGCGTGCACAATCGGCCGACTGTCGAGGTACACCCGCGCGGTAATTAACATTTTCATTCATCAGACATCGCTTGTATCTTGTACGAAATAATTGTACAATGAAACTTATTAAAGACTAGCGATTCACCCTCGCTTCGCTCGAGTTGGTTCTTTTAGGTACGTTTTATCGGTTAGTATGGAATAGATGGACTATAAATTGTATGATATACAGCCTATAGCCTTCCTCAATAAGAGTTTTTCACTAGGGATTAGTAGTTCCTGAGGTTAGCGCGTTCAAACAAACAAACTATGGTCGTAGCGACAATATATTATTATATTCCTCTATTTTATTTGAAATATAAATAAAATAATTTCATTTAATTATTATTCGCCTTTTAATGCAATGTTTTACTCATATGTCACAAATATTATTTATAAAAAAAAGGTTAATAAAAAGGTCTTAATATAAAATGTACAAGTATAAAAAAGGATGTATAATATATATATATATATATATATATATATATATATATATATGTGTGTGTGTGTGTGTGTGTGTGTGTGTGTGTGTGTGTATGTACATTTGTGTGTGCCTACAAAACAAACAAACTTTGCCTCTTTATAATATTAGTAAGTATAGATTTCCTATAATTTTATTTATTACCACGTTTAAACTAACTGTCCTTTAGTAACATTTATAATGTTATCAAAACCAAACACATTCTCCTTTTGAATGAATAACAAAAGAAACAGTACGAGTCAATATGTCTACAAATTATCTCAATAACATTTAAAACAAGTTTATAGAATTTAACAATTTAAATTTACATAGTAATTAATTTTTAACTTTTATTACTTTCTAACTATTGTCTACAGTGAACGCTATTTACATCCGTAATAGATATACATATCAGGTATTTACTTTATCAATATATATATATATATATATATATATATATATATATATATATATATATATATATATATATATATCAAACAAAGTCGGGTTTGTTACCACACTTATAACTCGAGAACTGCTGGACCGATTTTTATGATCTTTGTTTTGTTGGATTTGTCTTCACCCCGAATAGCAAAATAATTATTAAAATATCGGAAAAATACACGAAAAAAACAATTGAAAAAAGAAAAATCTATTCCATACTAAGCATCAAAACGTACCTAGGGACGAACCTGACCGAAGCGGAAGTTACGTCGCTAGTATTATTAATAAGATTATCAGATATGTATTATATGTATATCGTTAGTGTGCTTTATAAATAAATTACTTTTTATATATGTGCTTACACAAAAATATACGTAATGGTCTAAACACAAACATCAACAAACAATTAACATTAATGGGACGGGGGACTTTAGAAGGAAGGAAGTTGTAGATAGGATACAGAAGTTTGGGGCAGCTGAGAAGGATGTGGGAAGAGGTTCCTTCGTCAAGGTCACATTCAAACAGGGAGTACTCCATGACTCTGATCTTTGCCAAGTGGACAAAAATAATCGTGTCTTAAAAGAAATGTCAAGAAGAAATGTCAAATGTAAAAGTAATGTATTTACTATTAGTCTATAAATCTAGTTAGATAACATTCACGCTTTTCGAGGAATCCCCAGAAACTATAAGCCAAAGCCATTTGAACAATGACAAAAGTTTATTCATCTAATTACGTGGGTAAATATATCGGTTTTTCCCCTTTTTCTTTCCAAGTAGATGATTTGTAATGCGTGTCGCGTCCGCAATCGTTGCGAGGTAACCGCGCGAGTGATTAACGCGCGTTCTCATTCACGCCGCGTCTTACTTGTATCTTGTGAATCAGGGCAGTGGGATGAGTGCTGAACTGAAGGTTTCATAGATAAACCGGCTATTTACTCAATTTAGATGGAAAATATTTATTTTTTCATGTTCTTTTCAGTATAGTGTCTACACTGTATTAGTGACCCAGCATCCCTAGATCCTCTGCGCATATTAAGTATTTACCAAACTTTTCAGGGGTCAATTTTTCCGACTTAACCACAAATTATAGTATCGATAGCTTATTTTCGTAATATAGTCTTGAGTTAAGAGGGACTCCCTTTCTAATAGTAAAACTGTGGGAAAATCTGTATGGGACTTTTATTTAGAATATAATATGCGGTGGTAAATTATGAAGCCCTGGATTCTTAAGTTTTTTTTTAGTAAAATAAATTATCAGTAGCAGCACAAAAATAGGAAATTGGAGTTCGGAAAAACAACGTCGTATTTCGGACAGCACGTAAAGTCATCGGTTCACCTCATCTCTTTCGGGTAATGCTGGATTGTCGTCCCACCGGACGATAATAAAATAGAGAGTATCTATATGTATGTACGTATTTGTGTACTTTACCTAACTTTTTATAAAATATCTCCCGCGTAGAAAGCTAGCCTCGATAAGATTATACGCTGTCAATATAAATCAGTCTTGTAGTTTTTTTGAAGTTTAACGCAATTTTAGAGAACCGCAAGTGTTATAAAGTGAATTTCCAAAAATTCTGCCTTAGCCTAAACATAGCATAAACTATCATCTAACGATGAAACATTAATAGTTATTGTTTGAATGAAAGTTTTTAATGAGTCATTCAATGAACTTATAGTGAATGGCTTTTATACATGATACTTGAAAATTTATTAACATACAGTGTTTTTTTAGGTCTATGTGATAGTCTATGTGTGTACTAAATTTCATCCAAATCTGTCCAGCCCTTACAGTGTGAAAGAGTAACAAACATAAATACATATAACATTTATAATAGTAATGTAATACTCGTACATATTATTGGGTTTATATAAAGATAAAGTTAATTTACACTGTCAGGATCTCGTAACAAAAATACTATTTAAGAAAAGGATATTGTCAGAATAACTTATCCTTATAAGTGACAAAAATATAAAAAGTAACAAACCTTATTTATGCGGGCTTCATGAAGGCCTTTATCGAGATCACACAAAACCCTATACCAGATGAATATCTATCGACGATAGGATATACATATATATAATAAAATAATAAAGTATTGTTGTATAAGATTGTTTTATTTAACAAGTTCTGTATGTTAGAATTACAATTTGAAAAATAAAAATTTCTTTATCTATTATCCCATTGCAGTGGCAAGTGGTAGCCCAGTAGTAACGCGCTCACTTGGAAAACCGAGTGAAGCGGGTTCAAATTCCAGGTCTCGCACCTCTGATAATTTCATGTGCATGAATCATTTCTAACAAGATTTACCACTTGCCTTACGGTAAAGGAGAACATCGTGAGGAAACTTGCACGTCTGAGAAAACGAATCCTGTACAGGATAACTCGTGCCTATCTATCCGTCTGTCACATCCTATTTTCTCCTTATTTACCATCGATTAAAAAAGTACTAGATACATAATCAGCGATAAGAATGTCCTCACCGAATGAGCGCTCATTTGAACATTTGAGCGCGCTTTTAAGTTTTTTTTTGAAAACAGCTTTAAGCATTGCATTTAAAATTCAATTTACATTGTTGTATATTTATTTGAACTAGAATAATTATACACAATTGGTGACTGTTTTAAGAGAACTTTTGCATGGGATTGTGTATCTAGTATTTTTTCGATCGATGTAATTTACTGAAAAATGTTGGATTTTAACGCTATCTTAAGATTTTTTTTAAATATGGATTTTTTTTTAATTTTTAAAAATACGGAAGGAAGTGTATTTTAATATTGACGTTTGTTTAAGTTTATACTAGAAAATTAACAAAAGTCATAGGTACATCTGTCATGGGGCATACTAAATGAAATATTAAAAAGATTCAATAAGTTAACTACAACTTTTATATTTAATAAATCGATTTGATTGTTTATTTATTTATTTATTTATTTATTTATGTTTATTGTTTATTAGGGATCTGTTTTTGTATTCAGCCCTTTTTAACGTCCCACAGCTGGGCACGGGCCTCCCTTCAATACGAGGGGGATCAGGCCATAGTCCACCACGCTGGCCAAGTGCGGGCGGACTGCATATTATGTCAGGTTTCTGTCAGACATGTAGGTTTCTTCACGATGTTTTCCTTCACCGTAAGGAAAGTGGTGGTGGATCTGTTCTTATAAAAGAAAAAAGCCGTAACATCAGTCTCGCGTCTAACGTTTGTACAATTTTGAATAGTATTATTTAAAAAAGGTTAAAAAATTAAAAATAAGAAAGTATGAAACTTATATACTATATGCGGCTTTTTATGTACATATGTAGTATGTATATCTGCTTCGTACTATAATTATAAAATAAATAATATAAATTATAAAACATTTGAGTCAGTTTGGATCAAAATCTATGTTTTCACACGCAAAAAATGTTAGTGTGAAACTGTCAAAATAATCAAAAATGGACAAAGACTTTAAAATTACATCAAAAATAAAAACTACCGTTAAATGGAATTTTGGTGTGAAATTTATACGGGACCACCCCATGGAGTCCAAAATAATTTACACTTAAATTTATATATGTATATAAAGCTGTATAAGTCAACCAATAATAGTTAGCAAGGACCCTTAATGAGATTATAAGGTTATATACATGAAATAAAAATCATATCATGTAAAATTGTTTGTATGTCTGTTTGTTTTTACCCTTTAATTTTTAAAGCAACTGAATCGATTTTAACCTGATTTTCTCTTGCGGATAGACAAAATGTAATAATATGTAATAAATATGTTGGGACATTAACACACAAGATCATCTAGTTCCATGGTAAGCTACAAGGTTTTTGTTATGGATACCAGATAGTTGATACACTACACATATATAACTTTATATACATGCATATTATAAATATAAACACCCATGACTGGAGTACAAGCATTCGTGCTCAGCACACAAATGTAGGCCCCCAGTGGGACTCGAACCCGCGACCGCTGACACAGCATATAGGGTCACTACAAACTGAGCCAAACTATTGTCGTTAAAATAGACGAAAGCGATATTTGACTATTTTAATACGTCATAAACTAACCATAAAAACTTTAAGATGTGAAAATTTAGAAATAAAAGACGAAGCCATGAGTAAAACTTAGTTTTATAATACAAGTACAAGAAACCAGAAAAGGTTTTAGACTATTATTATTTACAGACAGTAGTGATATAAATTTATTGGTGCCCTTTGGAAGTTAAGCAATTGGATTCGCTTTGTTTGGAAATTGTATTGGTTTGTTCTATCTGTGAGTAATAATGAAATTGGCTGTCGTTCGCTCGGTCTATGTTATATTTATTTAAAAAGAATATATCTATAATTTGCTATACGAATTCGTATTTTTTAAAGAAAAAACCTTTTATTAAAAAATATACTGGGTTTTTGTATCAAAATTCAAAGTAAATAAAAGTAATACTCATATTATTACGAATAAAAAATATTTGATTTGCAGATGCCATTTTTAAATACCTGGGTGATTAAGCTTCGCTAGCCGTTTTTATTTTCAAAGTATTTTTTCCAAAAATACACCTATATAGGTAAATTTAAAAAGCAAAATCTTATCTAAATACAAATTTTGATCCAAATCATTGGAACCGTTTCTGAGATACACGAAACAAAATATATACTAATTTAATCTATACTTTTATATTATAAAGCTGAAGAGTTTGTTTGTTTGTTTGTTTGTTTGGTTGAACGCGCTAATCTCAGGAATTACTAATCAGATTTGAAAAATTCTTTTTGCATTAGATAGCCTGTTAACTGAGGAAGTCTATAGGCTATATATCATCCCGGAAAAATGTACGGTTCCCGTGGGATAGATTTGTTTTTGTTTAGGGACGAACCCGAAGCGAAGCGAGGGTGAGTCACTAGTATAAGATAAGCTAATCTAACAATAAAATTTATACATATTACATTTAAGAAAGCGTTACCTACCTTTGGGACAGGTAGGTAAAAGTAACAGTTGAAACTTTTATGGCGTTTTTGCCGAAACTCTGCATGGAACTTTTTCATCCACCTTGATTCTACTGACATATTTTTCTCTATTAACACATGAGTATGTATCCCTACAAAGATAAAGTGTTTAGGAACTGATTTTTAAAATATTTGTAATAATCCGAATAAGATTTTTGGGTAAAAATTCCAAAAGTTGCTCGGGAAATAGAGAAATTAATATAAACATAAGCTCTTTTTATATAGAGCCTTTGTATAAACTCAAAGATCACAAAGAAACTTCATATTTACACACGACATCTGTCAAGTCACCTAGTCTACATATAATAAATACATATACATATTATGTTTGACCGAACCCTCTCCCACATCGACACATCGACAACTATTTTAAATAAAGCTATCTTTTTGGATTTTTTCGCGGATTTATTTTAACACGTAGAAATCATGATTACGGGAGAGACTCTTGAAAAGATCCAAAAAGATAGTTTTATTTAAAATATCAAATATTCGCATAAACATAAGTAAGTATCGACAACTATTTTAAAACATTATTTGACATTAAATATTCCTAACTCCATTAATATCTAGATATAAAAAAAACCGTAGTTATTTCTTTGAAAGGAAAACCTTTGTCTCCTTTCACTTAGTATAACATTAGCGAGCGTGAAAGAGAGTGGTAACGGTGAAATACGTTTTAAACACCCTCATTTCGTATAATGAGACTTTATCTCGATGAAGTATGGTGATGGAAAATAGGTCACTGTCTAAGAATAGCGCTAAATTTATAATAAAAAATACTTTAACTAACTCGCTAACATTGTTTGATTACTCTGAATGCATTGACATATAGAATAAAGGCTTTAATTAGTAGAAAATGTCTACTATATATATATAAGACAACAATGGTGTAAGATTTTATTGAGTACTCGCGACTTACCCTCGCTTCGCTCTAAATTTGAATACTTTAGGAACGTATAAAAGACAAACGTCCAAAGAAAAGTCATTTTTTTTTGTACCAGAAACGCTCACAGGCGTGTACAAAATAGCCTGCTAGCGTTTCATCACAATTGGATCAATGGCTTAGGAATGCATGGAGGACAAACGTACGAACATTCATTTCTATTTATATAGAAGAAAGATAAAATCGAAAATATTTAATTGAAGTGAAAAATAAATTTTAATTTATTTTATTATAATCTAGCGACTCACCCACGCTACACTCCGGTTCATCCCTAGTTCCGTTTTAACGTTTAGTACAGATTTCTCAGAGATGAGATATTTTCCCGCAGTAAAAAGTATCCTATATGTTAACTCGGACAACCAGCTATCATCATACCAAATTTCATCAAAATCTGTCCATTGGTTTTCTTGTGATACGTTCCCAGATAAACAGATAAACAGACAAAAAATCTAATAACTATAGATTCGGCCTCTGTATCGATAATAATGCCTATTTTAATAAGATTTTTCAAAAAAAATATTTAATGTACAAATTCGACTCAGTTAGAATTTTATTATTATATTATTATATTATTTCATTAATATTATATGTATAGATCAATAGAGAGTATACAGATTGCAATGAGATGGATTTATTTTGGAAACATAGACGGTATGTATGTATGTATTTGTATATAGTATAAAATTAATTATTAATTTACAAATAAATAAGATATATTATTTGGTGTTAGTTGACACTTACAAATGCAAAAGCTTATGTGAAAGCTTTTTTTAACTCGCGTGAACCTTTGGAACCTTTTTGGGTGACTTTTTACACCTGTAAATTATGTCTTGGACTAACATAAAGTACTTTTTATCCTCTAAAATAGCTTCATTCGAGCAAATCCTTACTCACTGATATGCATCTATCGAATCTGATATCTTGCTATATTTATTTACTTATTTATTTATTATAAAGGCTTACAAACTAAATTTACTTAAAGCATTATTTTAACATAATAATATTTCGCTATTTTTATATAAATTTAATTTAAAAGTATGCACAGCTTAATACCTCTAGTTGTTCAGTAAAAAAACGACTTTCAAAAAGATGAAATAAGTACTTAATTCATGTATGTTTTTTTGTGAATGGTGAAAAAAAAAATACAAATATAATGATTTTGAAGCAAATTTTTATTTAAAATGGATGATAAAACTGACCTAATAAGCAATTTTTACTATTATTAAGAATCGCATTACAATATTAGTGAAGATTGACAACAGTGACGACACGTTTGGCTCAGTTTGTAGTGACCCTACTTTCTGTGCGGGTCGCGGGTTCGAGTCCCGCTAAAGGATGATGAGCACGAATGTTTGTATTCCGGTCATGGGTGTTTATATTTATAATGTGTATGTGTTTAAAGTTTATATGTGTAGTGTAACTAACTGGTATTCATAACACAAGCCTCGTAGCTTAACATGGAACTAGAAGGTGTTGTGTGTTGATGTCCCAACATATTTATTTATTTATTAATGAAAGTAAGCATTTAGGAATGATATTTTAATTTCTAAGTTAGCACGTACTGTGTCTACGTCATATATTAATATTTGAATAGTTATCTCAAACTGCGGGAAATGCCCACGCTATTAGCCAGTGTTTGTAAACTATCGGGTAAAAGGTAAATTATTGAATTAGGGTATTCTCTTTGGTTTATCTAGTCTGTGTTACTGCCTCGTTGATCCAGTAGCTACGAGTAGCATATTTGGCTGCGAATCTATAGGTTCTGGGTTCGAGTCCTAGGTCGGGCCAAGCAAGTAATAGTTGTTCTGTTCAGAAATTCCCAATGGAAGCCCGGTGTAAGGAAGTTTGTGTTTCATCGTTTCATTGTAGAGCATGTAAATTCATCGGTCCTGCACCTGGTGGTGACGAAGTACCTATAGTCCCTTTAGACTTTGAGAGTGAAAACGAATAGAGAGTGCACGTTGTATCTAGTTGATACTTGGGCACTATAACATCTTCTTCACAAATGACTACTCTATATGGTGCCGTGGTAAAATCACTCAAGAGGGGCCATACTGTCAAATTTGAATAGTTTTTTTATGATTTTTTTTGGGAATAGTTTCATATATTATATTAAAGAAACTTTTAGCCCTCGATCTTCACTTAATTTTTATATTTCTACTAAGTGTACAATGTTTATTTACTGCACCTATTTAAATAGGGTTTATATTAGTAGAAAATCATAATAGGATGTATTGAGGCACTTCGACAGAAGACGCGCGCGAAGACTAGTTCTATATAAAATATCAGTCAAAACACTCGGCCGTGATATTAATTGGCGCTATCTATAACCGTAGGTCGCAAGTTCCATTCCTCTAAGGATTAAAGGTTTTTTTGATAAATATTAACTCGAATTTGTAGTATAGAAGTGTTTTGTTGTTTATTCACTATTACAAATATAGTAAATACTAGCGACTCGCCCTTCGGGCTCCGCTCGGGTTCGTCCCTAGATACAGTTTAACGGTTAGTATAGATTTCTCAGAAATGAGATGTTTTCCTGGAGTAAAAAGTATCCTATATGTTGACCCGGATAACCAGCTATCATCATGAAAAAAATCATGAAAATCTATTCAGTAGTTTTCTCGTGATGTGTTCCCAGACAGACAGACAAAAATTATAAAAACTATAGATTCGGTCTCTGTATCGATAATAATGACTATTTCAATAAGATATTCCAAAAAGTAATTAATGTACAGATTCGACTCAGAATTTTATTATACGTATAAATTACATCAACATTAAACAGATTATTATTTTATTTTATTTTGCTCTACAGAGATTTATTTGTCAAAATAAACTTGAAAAATTTTTTAATGAATAATTTTTAATTGGACGTTTCGAGCACATTTTAGTTCGTGGTTTAATTTTTTATATCAGAATTAATTTCTTTTGAAATAATTTTTCTTCACAATTATCAAGGAAATATGAATAAAAGACTTCATTAAGGAGGTCGTACATTTGGGACGAGCTTTTATCTATGACACACTACACACGGGCGTTGTATTCATTTTATATATTACTATATCTGAATATAGTGTGTGTTTGTTTACTGTCACTTCTTACGCTGTAATGGCTTAACTAATTAGCTCATATGATAGGCTATTTTTTACTTGAGTTGCATACAGGTGCCTACCATACAAGCTGCATCGAAGACAAAACAAAAGTTTTAAGACTATGAAATGAAATTGAAATTTCACTTTAGTCAGTATGAGTTATAAAACAATTATAAACAAATAATGTGACGTCGCTCTCGTCTGTACCTTTATTTAGTACGACATCTTTGTTTTTTTAACGCTAGGAAATGCATTAACGCATACCATCTGCATACATACAGGTGGTTTTGTGGAATTCACACGTTAGAAAAGCTAATACTACCTACTGAAACCCAACGGAATCAGCCTCATGTTAATAGGGCGCCACAGGATCGCTTACGCACTTGGCCACTATGCTCTGACGACAGAACTACCGAAGCAGACCACAATAACCAAGGGGTTGCTCCCACAGTCCACTCTGCTATCAAAGAAGCACCAGGAACAACCCGCATGGTACATTGCCCACAGTTGTGAGCAGCCTCCCAGTTTTGTCATGCTAGCTTTATAGACGTATCTCTTAGCCTTGCACCCAGTTGGATTGCCGGACGCTTACGAGCGTACAATAATTCTCATTAAGAAAATATTTTAAAATAACAATTATATAATAAAGAAGAGTAAAAATAAATCATGATACTTTTTTAACAAATAATGGTAAGCTCTTGCTTTAGACTCCTATCCTTTTATTTACTGCTTATTTTATGTACAGTACATGGGTGACCGAATTCGCTCCGAGTTCTTTTTTGTTATATTGTATTTTTTAGATAAAAAAATTAAAAACTTGAATAAATACAAAAAAAAAAGTAAAAACTTCGTATCCGATCGGGATTCGAACCCAGACGCCTGTGATAGTCAATCTTGCACCTTGGCCGCTTGATCATTATGCTTATGCCCCAGTGTAAGAAATTATCGACCATATTTTGCGTGGCATAAAGCAACAAAAAAAACCGCATGAAAACTCAAAAACACGCGTTTTCCCAGACATAAGACTGATCTAGATCGATTTTTTACCCCCGAAAACCCCCACATACAAAGCAAAATCGTTAGAGCCGTTTCCGAGATCATCGGTATAAATAAATAAATAAATATACAAGAATTGTTGTATTGTATTGTACATGATTACCACTGGCATTACGGTGAAGGAAAACATCGTGAGGAAACCTGCATGTTTGAGAAAACCTAGCAAGTTTTCGAAAGACATGTGAAGTCCGCCAACCCGCACTTGGCCAGCGTGGTGGACTATGGCCTGATTCCCCTCGTACTGAAGGGAGGCCCGTACCCAGCAATGAAACGTTAAAAAGGGCTGAATACTTACTACTAATACTTACTACAAGAATTATTCGTTTAAATATATTAGATATTCTTAGGCAGAGTATAACACAGGGAAGATATTTCAGTTTTTAAGGCTCGTGTGTACTGTCTATTACATTTCAGAGACACCAAGTAAGATGAAAGGAGCTATTATTAATAAGTCCCTAAATTCTCTTAATTAGGTAATCATGTTAATTGAAGTTTATCATGTCATTAGCTAAGTACAGGCGACCACGGAGATCAGATCGATATTGTTTATATGTACTTAGAATCTTATTATATTGTAAATAAGGACGAATTTTGGTTGGATCGTTTAAAATTGACAGATTAGCGAGGCTTAAACACCTACTTATGTAAGATAATGACCCCCAAATTAGAGATATTTAAAGATTCATACGTTAATAAAAATTAACTAAATGCTTTCAGCATTCATTATAGATGAAGAGCTATTCACGTATATGATGATTGTTTTTAATAAAATTTAAAAAGTAAATACTGACAATATATCAGGGTATTAAAGAGAAATAACTTAGTAATATGGTATTGGTAAGATAATTATAAGCATCTCAATCAGTAATCTACTTTTTTAAATCTACGAAGTGTCTGTCAAACGTGTGATAACTTTATCCTATAACTAGCGGTTTATCCTCGCTTCGCTTTAGGTTCGTCCCAGACCAAAACAAATCTATCCCACGGGAACCGTACATTTCCGGGATGATATATAACCTAAAGCATTCCTTAATAAATGGACTATCCAATACAAAAAGATTTTTTCAATTCCAACCAGTAGTTCCTGAGATTAGCGCGTTCAACCAAACAAACAAACAAACTCTTCAGCTTTATAATATTACCTATAGATTAAAACTAGCAGTACCCGCGACTTTGCTTGCGCTCAAACCTCCGATCACTATCAAGCTTCACAGTATCATCCGCTGGGCTAATTGATGATTGCCGGAAATTTCGTCAAAATCGCTCTAGCAGTTCTGTAGTCCATAAGAAACATACACATACACATCTATTTTTATATACATATTATTATTTATTTGTATTTGGGAGATATTTGTAATGTGATACAATACTAATAATTTCATTGGTCTTAATGATTTTACTTTTTAAAAATACGATTTTAGTTCGACAGATTCAATAATATGTATTTTTATTGTAGACGTAATAGCTAGTTTCATTTTAATCAGTTAAATAGATCTCTATGTTCTACGCAACCCCAAAAAACCGAGGGTCGCGTATAGTGCCTTATAATTAAATAGGTTTTAGTAAGTCAGGACTTAGTAATTTTTTGAAGCAAACTAATATACCCACTGTATATACATTATATATATATATATATATATATATATATATATATATATATATATATATATATATATATATACACTAATAATATCCCACAGAAGCTTTGATTTACCAAAGTACCTAATAATTATAGTTTTAAAATAATAAAACGTATACTTTTGATATGACTCATGACTGACTGAGTATGGGTAATATAATAATAATTATAAGTTAATATTAAAAAAAAATATTTTTAAAAACAGGTTTTTATATCTTATAAATTGTGTAATGGATTTGATTTAATTTAAAGTTTACTTTTTATTTTTAAGTACTTATTCGTATTTATCTGATGTCCATATCATGGGGATGCATAAAAAATATAGTTCGCCATCGCCGAAAGTCCACCATGTTGGATTCAGAATGACTCACATTCTAACCATACATTGTCATCTAAACTAAACGTGTATGCAAAATTTCAGCTCAATCGGTTGAGGATAACTGCTTTAAAATTCAATTGCAAGATTTGACCTGAACAAATGTTCATACAAACATTGCAAGTTAAATGGAAGTACGTAATGTATACGATACGATCTTGAAAGTCGACATCTCGATAACTATTATTATTAATATCTTAAACTAATATTATAAGGAGGAAAGATTTTTTTGTTTGTTTGTTTGTACCGAATAAGCTCCGAAACTACTGAACCGATTTAGATGAAATTTAATAAGAAGATAATTTGAGATCTTGAGAATTGGACATAGGATAGTTTTTATCCCAGAAATCATCTCGTCGGGGTGAAAATGGGGATGAAAGATTCTATGGGGAAGCAACCTAGGGACGAACCCGAGCAAAGCGAGGGTGAGTCGCTAGTCTTAAATTAAAAAGTTTTGAAAGGCTTATAGCAAGATACCCCACAAACTCTTGCACTTAATTTTTTTTAACCACTAAGTTACGTGAATGGAATGCTAGGAGTGGTATTTTATTTTTCATAATTTGACTACAACATTATCTAGCAGTACACATTAGACACCTACTTTCCTTTCATCTTTATTTTTAAATAAAAAAACGAAATAACTTGAATAAGTACAAAAAAAAAAATACAAAAGTAAAAACTTTGTATTGGACCGGGGTTCGAACCCAAACCAAAGGTGTCCCTTTGATTGTCAATCTTGCGCCTTAGCCGATTGACCACGATGCTTATGCACAGGCGTGCGAAATTATTAGCGACCACATTTTGCGTGGAATAATGCGAAAGAAAACCGCATGAAAACTCGAAAACACGCAAGAGACATAAGACTAGTCCAGATTGATTTTTCGCCCCCGAAAACCCCCACATGCCAAATTTCAGCGAAAGCTTTAGAGCCGCTTCCGAGATCGCCGGTATAAATAAATATACAAGAATTGCTTGTTTAAATATATTAGATTAGATAGATCGATAATACTGAGTTTCCCAATAAAATATAACATACGGACAGACAGATGTGCCTTAAAACGAACGTTAACTATAAGGATTCCGTTATTGTCTTTTGCCTACGGAACCCTAATAAAATCAAATTCCTTCCACTTTGTATGATCGTATATCGAATGTGTCATGCAATATCGTGATTTAGACATAAAAGGTTTAATTTGCTGACATAATTATATTCCTCCTGTATTCTTATCAAAAATCTTATTATTGTGTAAGCCACGGAAATTGGAGACGTCGTATTACACATTATAATGATATAACGTAAAATAGCTTTACGTTTGATTTATCTTTTACTGAGTCGGTTAATTTGACTTACTTATTCTAAGATATTTTTCCACTTTCGGGTTTTTGGAGTATGTAGTAAAGTAGATACTGAGTGAATTACGAGAGCCTGAAACAGACTTAGCCAAAACCATAGTCACAATTCTACAAAAACTATAAAGACTTGAGACATCAATAAAACTAAAGGAAAATCTGTTATCAAAAAACGCAGCGGTACCCCATCCTGCTATCAAACACTCGTACATTTACATAACTACGCACATACAAATACTTTATTATGTCCCATAACACTAAATTCTTATCAGGATTCCTAAACACACGACCTTTCCCATTTTCTTACTGACACTGAACTAATCATTTGAATCAATTTTTGACTTTATCACCGGTTACTAGAGTTTATTTTTAATTAACACAGTAAAAAGATACAATATTTGAAAAGATCCCCTGAAAGAAGTCAGAAATGACGTTCGAGACACGTTCGTAAAGTACAGTAATATTAATAAGAGAAGTTAAATTGAGAGTAAAATAAATCTGCGAGGTAATGTGAGGGTTGGAAAGGGGTTGGGAAGTAATAATTATTTTACATTTATCGTAATAGGGTAGAGTATTAAGACAATTATATCTTGCCTATATAATATGTAGTGTAACTGAAAATCAGCGCTGCTTGAGATTTCGGTCTGAGCGGCATCAGCTGAGTTATTACCCTTTGCCATAAGTTACTTTAAGCGTTTACTGATTCTGTTACTTTTTTTTTAATTCTTTTTTTATGGCAATAAATACTTTTTAATTTAATTTAATTTAAAAATCGATTCTTACTTGGGTAAGTACTATCTACATTATAAATTCTTGTTTTTTGTCCAATTAACTGATACATAGACAACGTACTGCCTTAACTGCTGGTTCTAACTTGAAAAGAATGATTTTTGTACAAGGGAAATAATGTTTAAGCCACTGCTTATGGAATTAATGGAAAATCCCATCGAGCTTATTATTGCTTTGTAAAGACGCACACATTTCTAGTAGTTTTTACTGAAGACTCATCAGCCTAAATCAGTATTGCTGGTGTTCACTTAGAAAAAGATGTAACTTTTACCTTAATTGAAACTAGCTTTTACCCTCTAGTTAAACCACTCGTTAAACTGACTTCTATGCTCCTATATTTTTAATTATTTTGTTAATTCCAATAATATCAAAGAACATTCTTTGTTATACTTATCTGGTATCACTAATATAGGAAACGAAGATATAAACGGTACATTTTTGCCCGTAATTTCAATCGCGTATAAAAAATCCGTTTCCATGATCTATGTCCTTGGGAAATTACATCGAAATTTGTTAACTAGAGGAGTAAATAAACAGACATACAATTTATTTTCTTAATAATATTAGTATAAACTTATTTTTGCACACAGCTGTCCTTTTAGTTTGCAATCACCTAACATCACTCCCTTGCGTAAAGAAGTGCCAGGACAGAAGATCTAGCTTTGGGTCCACCTGATCCTTTAAAATTGCTTCTTAACTAAAAAGGTACACTCACTTCAATATTTCTTCAACAGCAACTATTCCATCATTAGAGAAGAATTTTTTCTTTATAGGATCAGCTCATTTGTACATTTATTTAGATGCATTTTTTTAGTTCTTTATGAGATATAAAAAAATATATTATTTCTGGATCAAATAATATTTAAAATCTTAATGCAAAAATTTTGGATCATGCTGTATAATGGCTTCAGTCATTCTCCGTCAATGTCGAGGGCTATATAAAAAATACACTCAGGTGGAACCGTAGACAAATTCTTGTATGTACGATGGTATTCTTTAGATGCACTACGCATTTGAGTGAAGGGAGTTCGTTACTAAATGTATAGTACCTAATACCGCCAGACGTGACCTATCCCGATGATCCGCGTGACATAATGCTATTTTATATACAACTTTGAACCATATGCTCTTAAATTTATGGTGGAATTTCGAAAAAGAATCAAGTTTTAGAGAATAAATTTAATGCATTAGTGGAAATATAACTTCTTCATTTATTATCTGCACTTCGCTTCCACTACTGTTGAGGAAATGGGATGATTTATGTATCTTGTCATAAATGTGGAGTGCTACGAATCAAATCCGTTATTTTACCGATAGTATGTTAGCGAATGTATCTTTGTCTGTGTTGTTTTTTCAATTTGAAGTATATATTTTTTTCATAAATATGGAAAAGTTTTTGATTAAATATAGCTTATTGCATCTTCAAAACTGTATTTTATTTGAAGAAATAATGAGTTTTCTTGTTTCAAAGGAATATAAGGATTATAATTTGTACAGTAATTCTACTAGTATCTAGAAGTGTTCACACACAGTGTTCTAGGAGGTAGTTCTTAATACTGAGCTTTGTACTATCTAGATAAATCAAAATATACTCGTATACTTATTTATAGACTTTTACAAACACTTTTGAAAATTTGCTTAATTTAAACGTAGGGTAGTATGTATTGTCAGTGCTATGAATCCATGAGAATACTGGAAAATATTTTTATGGGTGTACCACAGTATGGGTGATTTCAACATGTTCTCTTCTCTTTTTAAATTATGAAAGAAAATCAAACTAAACCCATAAATGAAACATAAAAATATTTAATGCTTATGGCCTTCGCACTGCGTATCGAACAAGCGTCGAATGTATGTCACCAGCCAGCGGGTTTAAAAATCGTCGTGTGCCTATCCCTGCTATTTATTAGCTTAAAGTAGATTTTACCACGAATTCGTCAATTCATTAATCCATACAGTATGTAGCCTACGTACCTACGCTGAACTTTTTGGAACTTGGTCGAAACTTGAGAACTCCTTGGTACTATCGACCATCCATCCTATAAGCGATGTGCCGTGCCCACTGCCACGTCAAAGAATCGCGGTTCATGTCAGAAGCCTTGGTCTGTTCTTCTCTCTTTTTCATTGCATCTCGCCTTCTTCCTTTCCATTGCTTTTTGGGTTATCTTGAGCTTACTTTTGAGGCACCATGTGTAATGTGCCACATTCTTAATCGATAATTATTCCTTTACCAAATGGAGCCTGCTTAAAATTTCAAACCCTAAAATAACTGAATTCTATATCAACCATAAAAAATATTCACTGTAAAGTACCATCATCGTTATCAAACCACCGTCTGCCATCTTATATCTAACTACTTTTATGCAAAGCATTTCGTATTATAAATTATTACGCTTTTAAATTCAAAACCTTTTACATTTTTCTCTGTGCTTGAAACAATGATCGAAGGTATTATTTACTAATAAATATATAACAGAAGCGTCTAGACGTGATCTGCTCGAATAATCTACGCATGGCAGAATTAAACAAACTGTAACTCTTTTCCTTTAGTCTTAAGACTAAAATTAAATTATTTTGAGTGTGCGAATGAATTTATAGCATTAGTAAGAGGATAACACCTTCATTTATTATCTGCATTTTGCATGCACTGTTTGATGTTTGATATTATTCTGCTGAGACGAGATATTTGTTGCTGTCGTGAGTTTTGACTTGAATAAAATATTTTATTTTATTTATTTGTTCAGGTAAAAACAGTCGTATACAAATAAATCTTAAACAATAAGAATACAATTAGACCTATATTACCCTAAGTTATTACAAGATTTAAAAATAAATAAGTTTATACAAAATTTCCATTTCACATTTTACTTCTAGAATAGCGTTAGTCGTCATCAGATCTAACTGAAACTACAAATGTTTCTTTGTCTGAATCATATATAGGCTCTTCATGCCAGTAGAATGTATGATTCTTCCAGACAGTATTAAATTTGCATCGATTCGCACCGACCTGTTCAGTTGACATTCTGTCACTAATAAACAAAACACTGATAAACATGTTTAAGCGGTAAGTAAATAGCGCAGAATACGTTATTTTTATATATTTTTTGTTCTCTATTAGCGATATTAATTGGGAATAGTTAACTTGGTTGAGAGTGCAGTGACCATTTATTTTCATTATTTATAGATAACTTCGTTACACTTATAACTATTCATATATTAAAGTTTGCTTAGTTTTACAATGAGAGTGATATAAGCTACAAAAACACTGCAGTTACTGAGTTACTGAAGAACGAGCGAGATATCTACATATATCATCTCATCCATCATCCATGTTACACTAACACGCTACATTCTATTTACCACGCAATCGGAGTCGGAAGCAGATACTAGTATTAAAATATCTAATATATTTACACGAGCAATTCTTGTATATTTATATCTTTATTTATTTATTTATACCGGCGATCTCGGAAACAGCTCTAACGATTTCGCTGAAATTTGGTATGTGGAAGTTTTCGGGGACGAAAAATCGATCTAGATTAGTCTCATGTCTGGGAAAACGCGTGTTTTTGAGTTTTCATGCGGTTTTCTTTTGCATTATTCTACGCAGAATATGGTCGATAATTTCTTATACTCAGGCATAAGCATCGTGGTCAAGCGAAAGTTTAAGATTATCAATCATAGGTGTATCCGAGTTCGAATCTCGATCGATTACAAAGTTTAACTTTTTTTTTGTATTTATTCAAGTTTTTAGTTTTTTTTTTAATCTAAAAAATACGATATAACAACAAAAAAACTCCGAGCGAAGCACTAACTTACGTGACATTTTCAACAAGACTTCGATTTCTAACAATCTATAAATTAAGTGATTTCCTCCCAATCTCAAGCAAATTAAAAAATAAGCCAAAGTCACTCTCCCAGACAATTGAATCTGGCGCCATTGTACTTCAATTACAACCGCGAATTTGCGTTAGTGTTTTGTAAGTTACAGGTTAACCGAAATAGTAGGAAATTTGTTAAACACCTAACATGGAATTTATATGTCTGTATTAATATTTCAGTAGTGCTTTTAGAATAATATCTCGGAAAGGTCAAAGAGCTTCTAGCACTGGATTAAAAATGTAAGAGAGCCTTAGTGTTAAAAATTATTACATAATAATATATTTTTCCATATAATATTTTTAATTTTTTTACTAGGCTATTTCAATTTTAAAATATAATTATATTATAACTGTAATGTCACGTAAAAAAAATATTCCTGCTTAGTATTTTTACCAGTTTAGTTATTTATTTTCACTAATAATGCTTAGTGAATGATCATAAAGAAAATATGTAACTTTTTTTTATTGAATAATATTTTTATAAAATAGATTTAAAATATGCACATACGTATATCTAGAGTTAGATATTTAGGCTGTAACAAAATATTGTATGTGCAATGAAAATTTATCCTACTCATGCTTTAATTTACTTTTTTTTACTGTAGGTTAAAAGCTCTACCCCCAAATCGGGGGCGTTGAGTTGCTTTTGGTATATCTGTGATAGAAGAGAAGAAGGTGAATGCTCTTATGGTTCAACTAACCCCTGGTTTTAAAAAAAACTATTTTTTCGGATTATTTCGCGGATTTATGTTGATTTTTGGTACCGGGTTTGGTGGTCACGGGAGAGACTAAGGTTTTAGACGTCTCAAAGGCGTTTTATACTTGTTACAGATTGTCTGGCACTGTCTGTAATAATCCGCGAAATAATCCGAAAAGATAATTTTATTTAAATATCAAATATTCGCGTAAATCTAAAAAAATGTGTAATCTCTGGTTCTCCAATAGGACGGGAGGAGGTTTGCTTCGATAAGCCAGATCTCAAGGGGTGGTGGGTACGTGATCCCGCGGCACCCTTCAAAGATGGCAAAGGTTCCATTGGAGTGTAGTGAGCAGTAATAACTTTTTTAGAGAATTAACATGTTACTAGTGGAAATGCATTTACGTATAACACCTGTTGTTATGTGTTATGCGTAAATGTGTGTATTAAAAAGAACTAAAATCTCTCCTACTAGTCCGGAAAAAATACACCACTATTAAAGAAACGGCTAAAGAAAATATTCTATTTTCCGTTACGTCGTTTACGCCATAACTTGCGTTAATTTATGAACTGGCTTCTTATAAAAGGAACAAGACAGGCTATTGCTTACATAAATTATAAATTAAATACATTATAATGCCCATATATATAATAATAATCAAAATATATGCTACATAAATACTTATGTAAATATATTGGTAGTATACGTGATACATATTCGTTATTAAAGGCATTTCGTCTGTTTTGACACATGCTAGACATTTTCGTTAGGCAACTAGTTCCCACTTCAACTCTAACTTATATACGAGACGAGTAGGTAAGACAACAATTATCACTAACAACTTTTATCCCCAGTCAATCCTCCCCTATTACAGCCATCTCTTTCTCCCTAACATGTTAAATCTTTGCTAAAAAAGGACAACAGTAGCAATAGAACAAACCGTGCGATTGTTTGATTTCCTCAAGCGAGGCTTTGTGGACGCACTACCTGTGTCGCTAAACTGGTTAGAAAGAAGTGTTGAATATTCGAATGTATCGATATTTACGTATATAATTTCTCCATGGCTTATAATAAGACTAGCGACTTACCCTGGAATCTCTGGTCACTCCAGGCCCTAGTCCATATGTATATTATTTAAAAAAAATTAAAAAAAAAGTTGAATATTTTGGAAAATTTCATAAACATAAGAACGACGTACGTACGTTGTACTAATGACGCGGTAGGAAAGAATTTTGAATTTTTATTATCTGTTTGGACGTCAATATTAACTAAGAACTAAAAGAAGGAAGATAGTATTTATAGAAAAATACTATCTTTCTGCAGAAAAAAGTCGGAGAACGATTAGATGGAAAAAAAATCGCCAAGAGTATCGACATAGAGCCATCCCTATCTTACAAAGCCTTTGTTCATATTTCCGTCGGCGTCACATCTTTCACGATTTGTATTTCAATTTTGGCACATCCACAAACAATGCTACACTTTTTTCCATAACTCGCTTATACGAGTATGTCGACGACTGTATAGTATTTTCAAAAAAAGGTAAACTTTCTAAGTTCATTTCAAAGCGTTCAAATATTTAAAAATCTGTGGCCAGTAATGAAAATGACAGTTTTCATTTATATGCTTTTTAATTCTCTGGACTCATGTTCAACAATTCAACGTTTAATGTTTATTAAGTTTATCTATCCTTATGCTTTTATCTCCCGACAAAAAACAAAGGGTGTTTTAAGTTTGCTATTTGCGTCTGCCTGTATGTCTGTGGTAAGCTACCTCGGTGGTCTAGTAACTAGTATGTATGGCTGTAGATCTGGAGGTCCTGGGTTCGAGTTTAAGGTTGGGCTAAATTTAGGTATTAAGTCATTTTGTTAAGAAAATCTCTCACCGGTCGCACTATCAGGTTACGAGAGTGACAGAATTAGAGAGTGCACTTGTGTCTACGCGTACACTTGTGCACTGTAATATCTCCTGCACAGTTGGCTAGTCTTAGTGAGATTGGCCGCCGTGGTTGAAATCAACCAGGAGGACATGATGATGATGCCTGTGGTATTATACTATATCAGCTAAGTAACAGGTATAACTATTAAATGAAACATTTAAAAACCCCTAACACAATAACCTTTTAATTGAGACCATTTCAATGAGCCAATTCCAGGTGACTCTGCAGCATCAGGTCAAGGTCACCATATTTTTGGATTGTCATTGAAGTAACAGGATACCAACTTTCAAATGAACTAGATCTGTGGAAGTTGCTTATATCCTTTTACCGTATAGGAACAAGCTGATATCCTGCAATCGGCTAAACCGATTTTTATGATTTATAACTAATAACACTTTCGATTAAGTCATCTTTCAAACAAAAAAAAGTTGATTAAAATCGGTTCATCCGTTTGGGTGCCACGATGCCAGAGACAGACACACAGATACATAGATATGGACGTTAAACTTATAACACCCCTCTTTTTGCGTCAGGGGTTAAAAATAAAAACATTCAATTTTTGGTAGTAAATCTAAATAAAAAAAAAGTACGTGTGTACTTATGTACGCACGTAAAAAGTTATACTTCTTTGGCAAAAATAGCTAAATATTTCATACCGTATATCACAAATCTCTGTTTGTAAAAGGAATGATAAATAAATATAATAATTAATTAAATAACGTATATTAGGCATATTACAATCACATATTTATAGAATATCATTTAAGGAAAGATTATAATATTATATATATAATTTGTCAGACAATAACAACGGTTACCATGGCAACAAACAGTTATCAGCTAACTTCATCATGTCGCTTTCAGCTAACTTCATTATGTCGCTTTTTGGCTGTCGGTGTGCGCGCGCATCGTAAAAATTTTACTCTCATAATTTTTTCCAAACATTCCAAAAGAAGTATAACTTCAAAATTAAAGGTCAATAATATTTTAATCAGCTATCTGTCATTTATTATCAGACTTTGTTTAATCTTTTTAAAGTTATATCTATTTTTTAAATAATTATGAAAAGAAAGTAATTGTAAGGAGTTAAATACTAACATAAAATTCATAGAGTTTTTTTGATTTTACTTTCAAATAAATAAAGCTATTTAAACACTTCGACAAGGTCTCAAAGTGGAGACAAAGGAACTTTTCCATGGACAGTTGACCCCTTTACAAAGTGAGTTGGTAGTTTTTCTGGAATGCTTTTAGTATTGTCACGAGTCACTAGAATGCAAGGATTAAGGTGGAAGCAAAATAAACGTACATTTCGTTATAACATATAAAATAATTTTCGTTTTTATACAGAAATATTTGAATGATAAAAGATTCATTATAATGTGTTTATAAAGCAAAAGTTCTGAAGTATTTTTTTTTTGTTTTTGGATTAAATTACATTTTTCATTGACCTAGCGTTTATTCAGCTCATATTTCATCATGTGTTGGCTTCTATATATATTTTCAACGTTTTATATATATTTAAATACAATAGCTGTATCCGCGACTTCATCTCTTTGAGAATTAAAAAAAAAATCTCATACTAAGTTGGATATATCCCCTTTCCTTCTTTCCTTATGTAAAAAATCTTTCTTATCAGGCAATACACAAATTATAAACTGACCCAGTTTCATGATCCTAGCTTTAATACCTAGTTTTAGTCATTTAGATTGCGTAAATGCGTAGCGTAAAAGTGAAATAAAATTTCAATTCAGTTTCAAAACCATTACTAAGATATTATTACTAAAGCGAGGCATATTTTTATCTTTACTTAAATTTTGACGACATGTTTGGCTCAGTTTGCAGTGACCAAACTTGCTGTGCCAGCGGTCGCGGGTTCAAGTCCCGTTGGGGGCATTCATTTATGTATTTAAAGTTATAATAATAATAATAATGTCCTCCTGACCGATTCCGGCCACGGCGGCCAATCTCATTGAGACTAACCAACTGCGCAGGAGATATTATAGTGCACAAGTGTACGCGCAGACACATGTGCACTCTCTATTCCTGTCACTCTCATACTCCGGTGGGACGACTACTCGACACGACCGGTGAGAGTTAAGGCGCAGGACCGACGGCTTTACGTGCTCTCCAAAGCACGGGGGTGAAACACCGCCATCTTCCCAACTCCGGGCTGTTACTGAGGCTACTATACAGAAAGACTCAATAACTAAACTTGGCCCGACCCGGGACTCGAACCCAGGACCTCAGGATGTGCAGCCGAACATGCTAGCCACTACACCACCGAGGCAGTTTTTTGATTTAAAGTTATATATGTGTAGAGTATCAACTATCTGGTATCCATAACACAAGCCTCGTAGCTTACCATGGAACTAGATGGTGTTGTGTGTTAATATCCCAACATATTTATTTATTTATTATACTGAAAAAAACTGCAAAAATATATCAGAACATGTTTTTTACAAATATACAGGATATTTATAGGATTTATTTTTTTCAATAGTGGTTTGCGTTAAAACACGCTTTTACAACTTCCGTTTTAGAAGAGCCGTAAAAATGACATTCGTTCGCAGAACAAAGAGCTGTTGCATAATAGGAGAGCGAAAAAGCATGTCGGTGGTGCGTGGAAAAGTAGAGATGACCTCGTGTGGTTTTCGCTTTATTATTTACACGCTACTGTCTGCTACTTCGTATGTGATGACTTACCCATATGATATAGATAATTGTGACCCATCATTCTTATAGGACTAGTGATGGCTGAGCAAAACGAGAGCAATTTTTTGTAACTGATAGTAAACGAATAAAGTAGGGTTACCATGCAACTAATAAGCTATGTTTATTTTAAAGTAACGTAAAAATTATTTTTTTCGTTACGTTTTAACGTTTAGTATAGATTTCTCAGAGATGAGATATTTTCTTGAAGTAAAAAGTATCCTATATAACCGGTGGCCCGGATAACCAATTATCATCATACCACGTCAAAATCTGTCCAGTGCTTTTCTCGTGATGCGTTCCAAGACAGATAGACAGACAGACAGACAGACAGGCAAAAACTCTAAAAACTATAATTTCGGCCTCTGTATCTGTAATGACTATTTTAATAAGATTTTTATTGTACAGATTCGGCTTAATTAAAATTTTATTAAATTTATAGATTATAGAGTCGTAGTATTTTTGGCAAGGAGCGATCAAAAAATGCATTTTCGCATTTACATATGTAAAAATTGCGTTATACGGAGAATTTAAACTCTTTAAGTTTGAATTTATAAATTCATTTATAATTTCCTAAAATATGGTTTTAGTAAAGTCGTGTATTTAATAAAGTATGACTGTACTTTTACTGAATTCCATTGTTATTAATTAATAATTTAAATGCAAAAGTTTGGATGGATGTTTGTTACTCAATCACGTCAGAACGATGATTATAGTCTAGAATACCACACAAGCACTTTTAACCCCGGAAAAATGTACGGTTCCCGTGGGATAGGTGGATTTACTAAGGACGAACCCGAGCGAAGAGAAGGTGAGTTGCTAGTAATAAACAATTTTAATTAGAACGCACACGCACGAACAAATGCACAAACAAAAAATCTCTAGTGTCTAGACTATCAAATATTCCTTATTTTATAAGTCCTTAATTTAAATATTTGTAAATTTTCAAATTTTGTTTTGAAAATTTTTCGATCTGTTTCTGCCTTAACATCAGTACAGTCTGTACCCAGTTTTAAATTGTGACGATTCTATTGTGAGCTTCCTTTACAGGAATATACGTAGAGATAGTTATAGTAATAGGCCAATTTGCATATATCGCTAGTTTTGAGTATTTTTCTATTTTGTAGAGAAGGTGTTTAGTTAGATGGCTTTACTTTAAAGCAGTTCTTCAAAGAAAGTATGACTTGCTGTTTCAGTTAAGTAACTATTAATATCTATATTAATATTATAAAGAGGTAAAGTTTGTGAGTTTGTGACGTTGTAGGGGGTAATCTCTGGATCTACTTAACCGATTTAGATGAAATTTGGAAAGAAGATAGTTTAAGACCCTGGAAAGGACATAGGATACTTTTTATCCCGGAAATCATCCCTTAAGAGGGTAAAGATGGGGATGAAAGTTTGTTTGGGGAATCAAGCTAGGGACAAATGATGACGACGAAGCAAAGGTGAGTCGCTAGTATGTATATAAATGTATAAAACTATTTGTATTTTTCGTCTTAAAATAATTATATAAATAATACAAATTATAAAGTTGGTTAAGTACGTGTCTTACTTTCAAATCAAAGGTAAAATCCACCTACTACCACCACGAAATGTATTTGTCATATAGTTTATTTTAAAAGTTCTAAATTTGCCCAATGATCTAAGTTTTCATTTAACGATTTCTTCACAAAATATGACGACTGCATAACAAGGTCGGTACTTGCTAAACGAAGACTTTGAAAATGTTCACTGCTTGAAGTAAATCCGAATCAACCATTCCAGTCCATATTATTTCTAAATTATCAGATGACGAGTTTGTATGATAGAGAATTAAAGTTAACGACAAAATTAAATAAGAGAATTAGCAAGCCTTAGTGATAGTGGATGAATGATCTATATATACATATATATATATATATATATATATATATATATATATATATTTACATCAACGGCATATTGTACAATAAACGGCACTTTATAAACTTAATAAAAATTTTACATTTCTCGTTGTAAGTTGAAGGCAGATATTGTAGACTTAAAGAGTGTAGAACGCTTTACAGCTAGAAGGTGTGACGATAAACGCAAAGAGATTTGCAACAGTTGAGTATTAGGATCGAACTCAGTTTTGTGTCATGGGAATGGCCCTAAATTATATATTTATTATTTTATTTTTGAATAAGCACTCTAATAATACCAAGATTGTTCTTCATGAGTAAAACCATATCTATACTAATATTATAAAGCTGAAGAGTTTGTTTGTTTGGTTGAACGCACTAATCTCAGGAACTACTAATCCGATTTGAAAAATTCTTTTTGCATTAGATAGCCCGTTAACTGAGAAAGGCTATAGGCTACATATCATCTCAGAAAACTGTACGGTTCCCGTGGGATAGATTTGTTTTGGTCTAGGGACGAACCAGAAGCGAAGCGAGGGTGAGTCGCTAGTCATAGAATAAAAATAATAGAACATCTATCCAATATCCTTGATACCATAAATGAATGGAAGGATAAATTAATGTCTTATGTATTGTATGTTTACGCCAACTTTATTTTTTAAAGCAGTACGATCTTCTAACTTTTTATGCGGAAATGCACTTCAATTTGAAACAAGTTTACAATTTCTTTATTTAGCTTCAACTGTTCGCTGTATAAAAGCCACCAGTTTGAGGAACTTTGCAATTTTTTAGTTGTTTTGTTATTTTGTACTGAATCTCGTCTTTGTCAATAGCTCGGATAAATAAAATATCATAAAATTCTAAATGGCGACCAACTTGATAAAATAGCGTTTGGTAAATGTTCTAAAATTTTTACCAAATGTTAAAGAAAAGTTTACCAAATATAATGTATGTATGTAAATATTATTGTTTTGATATAACTATGCTTTGACAGCACGTTTGGTTCAGTTTGTAGTGACCCTACTTTCTGTGCCAGCGGTCGCGGGTTCGAGTCCCGCTGGGGGCATTCATTTTTGTGATAAGCACGAATGTTTGTACTCCAGACATGGGTGTTTGTATTTATAATATGTATGTACTTAAATTTTAAATTTTATATATGAGTAGTATATCAACTATCTGGTATCCATAACATAAGCCTTGAAGCTTACCATGGAACTAGATGGTGCTGTGTATTAATGTCCAAAGAAAAAAAAGCTATCATAAAGAAAAGGAAAGTACTGAATCAATTTTATGATTTTTTTCTGTTTGTGTTACACATGTTTTGTTTAAATCAACATAATAATTCAGTTAAAATGTAGCTTTCTTTAAGTCAATATTTTTATCTGTAGAGAGATTATTCTTAATTAAAAACACTCAAAACCTCGCCATTTTACTCTAAGATGAATAATAAATATTCTTATTCCCTGTATATGAGTTATATATAATCACATAGCATTTTACAACATCACGCCGCACTAATTACTGATACAAAATGTTTAATTATTCAGTCGATATATCGCTGGTGGAGGTATGAAGGTTTAACGAGCACTGAAACCTCGTAAGCTGTTAGCGACTGTCGTACAATGTAAGAAACAAAGTATGAATATCAAATGAGGAGCCGGTTTACATCTACATAAAATAAGTTTGTATTTTACTTTATTTTTATTTTTTTTTTATTTATAAATACTTTATTGCACACACAAGGAAAATACATAAAATCAAAGAGAAAGAAAGATAACAAAAGGCATGCAAAAGCGATCTTATTGCTATGAGCAATTTCTTACAGAGGACGGTACAATAATATTATATATATACTTTACTTAAAATTTTATTAAAAATAGATAATATATATGCATACCACTTGCATACATACATGTGGTTATGCGGGGTTCACCTGCTAGAAACTATGCGTAGTATTGCCACTATGGGTAGTACACCCATAAAAACCCAACAAAACCTCTCCCGACTTAATTGGGTGTCGCAGGATTACGCACTTATTCAAAATGTCCAGACAGCTAGCCTTACTGACCTTAATAACCAATGAATCACTCCCACAATCTACCTTGCTAACAAAGAAGTAACAAGAGCAACCAGCATGAGAGGTGGGCCACCTCCCAGGGGGTTTCTTGGCTTCACGGCAGCTGGATTGCCGGACGCTACTAAGCATCCCCATCAAGACAAGGTGCACACATCGAGGGGACGTATATTTAGACCTAATTGTACCTTGAAATAAACGTCCACCATTAAAATATTAATTAAGTTTCTTATTCATTTCAACACCCCGTATTGAGTCCATTTTCAGATGATTCGTTTCTAGCCATTTTTTAATGATATGCGATCAAACAGACATCCAGATAAAATGTTAGTTTTAATTAATTACTATTATTTTCCAAGCATCCACTAATGCATACTACATATTAGATTATTTTTGTTGTAATTTACTAAAAAGAACTATTTGTTTTCGGTTAAATTTACTTCAAATATTAAAAAAATATATTTATAACAACAGGTTGATGAAAAAATCCTCGTATAGTCTCATCAAATTCATTTTTTTAAATTTGAAACAAATTAGATTTTCCAGAGATTCTTACGATGTAATTTTGTTATGAAAATATAAATAATTTTTCATTTTCTTCACTTTACAACATTTTTATATGATTTTTTTTATAAAACACAATTCTTAAGTAGCGTCTGTTTGATAAACTTAAAAACTACCCAACAGATTTTCATACGGTTTTCACCAATAGATGGATTGATTTATGAGAACGGTTTAAATGTATAATTCATTAAGGTTTTGTATAAAGTGGTTGAAGCATGAGAAGAATTATTAAAGATGTCGGGAAAAACCATGCCAACCAGAAGCTTTATTGTCGTGCGCTGCGTAAACTAATAAAGCTATACGAAAACAATGCATTAGGGGATTATTTCTTTTTAAAAGATCTATTGGACTGTAGCCATCATACGCACGTACCTAAGGACGCACCCAAGCGAAGTGAGGGTAGGTCACTAGTCTTTATAATATTTTTATTATTTAAATAATAAAAAAATATGTTCCATCTCTATGGTAAGCTACGAGGCTTGTGTTATGGATACCAGATAGTTGATACACTACACATAATTATAAATTATAAATATATTATAAATTAATGTTATAAATGCATTGATCTAATACCTTTAAACGAGCAATTCTTGTAATCCCAGTCATATACAAAGTTTTTACTTTTGTTTTTTGTATTTATTTAAGTTTTTAGTTTTATTTTTAAGCCAAATAAAAAGAAAATTGTACTTCAGGCCAAAAACTCCGAGCGAAGCTCGGTCGCTCATATACTATTATAAATGTAAACACTCGTGACTGGAGCGCAAATATTCGTGCTCATCACACAAATGAATACCCCCAGCGGGGCTCAAACCCACGACCGTTGGCACAGCAAGTAGGGTCACTACAAACTGAGCCAAACGTGTCATCATAATATATAATCGAATTCCAACCATTTGTGTCCATCACACAGCTAGCGGCGTTTTGTATCAGGAAATCATTAGTGCATGTTTCCTTTAATTTACCTGATACCTTAAGGGCAAATCCCACATATTATTTTACTCTTACATGTTATATCTATTCCTGTATTAAAATTGTACAATAAATTCGATGTTAACGTATTATTGTTTTTACATTGTTAAGAAAATAATGGGTTTGAAGTCATTTATAAGAAAATTGAATTAAATTGAAGAAAACTAAAGCTAGTTTTAAATTAAATTATCTCTAAAATACTTGTAAATGTAAATTGAGCTCATAATATTTAAATCCCGCTATTCAAACCCCCAAATAATTTATAAAAAATATCTGCATATCTGTCGTTGTATCCACAAATCTATCTATTTTTAAAGGAAGAAAGACAATTCCGGTGAGAACACAAGTTATTTTATATTTCTGTAAAGGATAGTAAAGTATAGAGCAGCATAACCTATACCAAGTTTTATTATATTGGGTGATCTTGAAGTGAAAATTCACACCATTGCTCGATAGCAACCCGATCCGATAATCTGTCACATGTTGAGATTAAAAAGATGACAGAGAAAGAGTGACACTGAGTTTTAGTTTGGTATTGCGTTAAGGCACCTTCATTGGCGGTGAAAGTTCTAAGAGGTTCGATTAAGCTAGGTTTGTGCCCCCCAACGTGCGTTCACTTTGTCGTGGGGGGGGGGGGGGGGGGCGCTCATTAGCGTTAGACATGCCAGCCGGACGCGAAGCTAAGAAATGCACAGGGAGGGAGGGGGCCCACTTCGGTGGGTGGTGTACCATGCGGGTAGCTCCTGGTACTTCTCTGATAGTAGAGTGGACTGTGGAGCAACCCCATGGTTGTTGTAGTCTGCTTCGGCAGACCTACCGTCGGGGCATCGTAGTTGAGGGCGTAAGCGATCCTACGACGCCCCATTAAGACGGGGGAGGTTCTGTTTCATTTCAGTGGGTAGTATTGGCTTTTCTAGCCGGTGAGTCACACATAACTACCTATATGCCTACAGGCGGTATGTTTAAAAACATTTCCCAACATTAAAAAAGGCTAGGTTTGTGCAAAAACATTTCCCAGCGGAAAAAAAGCATATATTTTAATATTCTTATCTGCAAGTAGAGCCGTCAATGTAAGACAGAAGATAAATATAAAATTTAGGTTACAACAACATAACAAAACGACATAGTGTAAACGGAGTACACAAAGTTAAGAGGTTATGAAACGTTTCATAGGCGGCGATAGTGGGAGCAGTGATTTACAAACAGCTGTTACGTACCTGCGAAATACTATCCTTTACGATTATTAAACTCCATCTTCGCCTATATCGTGCGTCATACGTCTTGTTATATTTTGTTTTAACTTAAGCTATTGTTACTGTTTTATTTACTCTAATACTCACTGAAGTAAGGATACAATATATTTTTCCTGTAGCGATAATTTAAGTAAATAAAAAAAAATAAAAGAAATTTTACCAATACGATATTTTATACCAAAAATATCCTCATCCTAGATATTTTTTACAAAACGAAAAAATAAATACAAAATATAAACACAAAAAATAAAATAACTAACTATATAAAAAAACTTTAAAATGTAAAATGGCTTAAATCACTATGGTTTCACAGACGGCCACGCTAACGAAGTTATCGGAATAATATAGCTTTATTGAGCTTTACGGAAAATATATAACATTGTTATTTTCAACAGCGTCTGAATATTAATAAGTTAAAAGCTTTACAAAATCTTTGATTTCCTCAAACCTTTCGAAATTCGCTACAAATTCGAAAATATTCATAAAACACGAGCCCATCTATTTGTAAGGAATATTTTAATACCAATTTATACGACCGACACCTTGCGCTGCCGAGATACAAAAATTTCATAAAAAACTTTTCCCGCTTCTTTTCACCCCTTTTAAAGTTGGAATTTGAAAGATTTATCAAAAACTTTGCGAATTTCAGCTTCCTGCATTTAAACTGTTAAAGTAATATTGAATCAGTCAATTCGATTTTTTTTATTCATTCTAATATAAAAAGAAATATTATTCAGGGTATAATATTTATAAATTATATATATTCAAATGTATATATCATAAAATTAGTTATATGCAACACAGCTGTGTATTAAACAAATGGCGCCCGACGTGGGGTTCGACCCATTTTGATGTTAAATAATCCATACCTGTCGAATTAGGAGCATGTCCATCTTATCTTGTTATATTATTAATACTTCTACACATAACTGCCTTAATGGTACAGTGTTTAGAGTGTATGGCTGCACATCTGAAGGTCCTGGGTTCGAATCCTGGATCGGACCAAATTTAGTTATTAAGTCTTTCTGTTAAAAAAGTCCCTGTAACAGCCTTGAGTTGGAAAGGACAGAACATAAAGCCGTCAGTCCTGTGCCTTAACTCTCCGGAATAAACAGATCAAATATATGTCAAAATACAATTGTCATTTTTTCATATTATATAATATTTCTCTTGAAAAATACACCATTATTACTGTGACAGTTTTTACACAATTGTCATGAAAAATATTTAAAGAAGCAAAACTTCAAAATTCGTAAGCAATGCATTACGATCTCTGAATAATAGAATGGTATTTCACTAAAGGTGTTAGATTAAACTAACTTTGTAATAGAGAGTTTCAATGGTTTAAAGGAGTGCAATTATTCTAGCGTCAGTAGAAAAAGAATGGTACCAAGTCAATTATACCTTAACGAGGAAGAAGAATGCAATTATTCTTGCGGTGCGGCGACAACAAGACGCTGTCGAACTGAACTAGGTATTCTTGTAGAAATTTATATTCAAGAATGCATTTTTCGACTTAGAAAAGTACAAATTTTATATATAAAAAAAATAACTGCTATTGTTTACTTTATAATGTAGAAAAAATAATGTTTTAAAAAAATAAAAATAAAAATAAAAGTGTGTGTGTACTTATGTACGCACGTAAGAAGTTATACTTCTTTGGCGTAACAGAACAAATATAGCTAAAGATTTCATCCCGTATGTCACAACTCTCTGTTTGTAAAAGGAATGCAGCTAGCTTCATCATGTCGCTTTTTGACTGTCGGTGTGCGCGCGCATTGTACAAATTTTACTTTTATAATTTTTTCCACACATGCCAAAGAAGAATAACTTCAAAAATCTCCCAGTACGGCAACAAAGGCTACCATATCTTTTGCGTCGACACAGCCTAATTTAAACGGAGCTTAAAAACTAAGATTATTCTGTATAATAATATATGTATGTTTGTTTTTGTATGCAATATTGTTTACTGTTTTATGTGTTTTGTTGTTCAATAAATTATTATTATTAATTATATCCATAATATAACTAGTTAATTCGAATCAGATGAAGGTCTTACTAAAAGATGTTAGTAATTCTGTTGAGACATTCCACTCTCGACTTCCTGGCTCCATCATATGATTTACTCGGTAGTATCAAATAACCATTGTTTTGTTATCTGTACTTCAAATTCCTATAAAGATTCAAATCTTACTAATATTATGAATCTGAAAGTTTAGATGGATGTTTGGATGCTTGTAACTCAATTACGCCAGAACTCCTGGATGAAATTTGTCACAGTTAGGTTATAGTCTGCAATAGCACATAATTTACTTTTAATCCCGGAAAAATGTACTGTTCCCGTAGGATAGATTTGTGTCTGTTTTTTTAGAGGTGAACCCGAGCGAAGCGAAGGTGAGCCGCTAGTCAATAAAATTAAAAATTGGCTAAAGTGATTGATCATGTATGTAGATTTCATTACATGGTTACAAGTGAAGCGAATAAATGACGTTAAAAATTATAGGTGTCAAACGCTTTATCAACTTTGAAAGCTTTGTATCTTTTAAACTTTGATTGTTGGCCTGATACAGAATATGTAGCGTATTTATGGTGGATTTCCTAGTAAGTAATAAAATAATATAAGCAAATCTTTTCGGATTTTTTCGGATTTATTTTAATTTATTAGTTTTCAAAACCAAACCAACACTCAATGTAAAATGTGAAATATTATATATATATATATCTAAGAAAATATTAAAAGTTGGGTCAACGCATGAAATATATATATACAATATATATATATTGTTTTTCTTCAACCATAATCATTGATATTATGTTCAACTCGAACATAGCGTTATTATTATAATAGCTTTATATAACTCTACAAGAACGAGTTTTACGGCCATAAAGTTTGATTTTACTGGTAAATAGAAATATATAATTTTAATTATGCGTAAAAAATACATTAAATCAATAAAAAAACATTACACACACTACCATGTATTTGACACACACACGCATATATACTCTTTTGTTTATTTTTAAAGTCTCTGGTCAAATTGAGAATAGATTAATATTATAATATACGCAAGACAATAAATATATAACTTAATGAATTATGGGTGATTTTCAACCACGCGGCGATCACTAGTATACTCAAATATATATATATATATATATATATATATATATATATATATATATATATATATATATATTTACGTATATATGTTTCTATTTACATACGTAAATATATACATAATATAAATGAACATTGAAATATTGTTATACAGTCCGAGTGTCGCATCAACAGTTTTTTATTAACTGATTTATTTAAAAATCCTTATTAATCACGTAAGGTGATTCTATACATGACGTAAAGGACTTTTGTTATTACATTTTGTAGGTGTCTTCGAAAGGAATTTCTTTGTAATTAAACTGAATATTATTTGACAAAGTAAAAAAGCATTTGAAGCGTAATTACATTTTACAGTGTATTTTAAAGAAAAACCTCGATGTTTTTAGATGATAATTTGACGTCACTATTGATACTCTGCAACGTCCATCGACGTTTCGTTACCGATAATTTTGTGAGGATTGACGTAATTGAGTGCGATTGTTACTTCGGGCAAGGTTTGCGGCCAGAGAATGTACGGTGCGGTATGAGAGACGTTTGTGTAATAAATTATTTTGTATTTTATATGATTTTATTATTTAACGTTGAATGTGTGCGTGTGCGTATATGTGTGTTTGTTACTCTTTAACACTGAAACGGCTGAATAGATTTTGGTGCAATTTAGTACACAGTAAGACTATGATCTCAAGTAACACAAAGTCGAATACTTTCTCAGATTTACGCGAATATTTGACATTTCAAATAAAACTATCTTTTCGGATTATTTCGTGGATTTATTTTGATTTTTTATTCCCTTGGTCATGGGAGAGACCAAGATGTTAGATGTCTCAAAGGTATTGTATATTTGTTACAGGCAGCCTACCCACAAAGTAACAAAATGAATTCAAAAAACTTGAAAAATAGCACCAAGTACCTTACAATATTTGTTAATTTGTTTTGGAACATTCAAGTATAAAATACCATGATTGCTGTAAAGCATTCGAAACGCCAGGAACCAAAAATCAAAATAAATCCGCGAAAATATCCGAAAATATAGTTTTATTTACAAAGGCGAATGTTATTTTAGTACCTAGGAACGCGTCCGAACGAAGCAAGGATAAGTTGTTAGTGAACAAAAAATAATAACTGAATTCGAAAGTGAATTAGGAAATACTCCATAAAGCTAAGCATGAGCTTTCGAAAGCTAGTTATGTTCCACCTGATGTGCAGGTTTCTGGTTTTCTTTACAGTATCAACAAGTGGTAATCAGGTTGAGAATGGTTCACACGTGAAATGCTCAAAGGAGTGAGACTCGGAATAATGTAAAAGTCAATTAATATTAATTCTAATAATAATATAAAAAAGTATAATTTATTTATGTTTTTAATTATATTAAAGAGCTTTATACTGTTTATTTTTTATTAATATATTTAGTTTTTGCTTAACAATAAAATTAAATCAAAAATTCTCCTTAAAACTTTATTCTTTTAATACAGGTATAAAATTTTAAATTGTTGCTTAAACAATCGGTCAAGTGCGAATCGAATTTACACTCGAAGGATTCCGTACTAAGGGTTCCGTACCCTAATGTACATGTACATTGTACATGTACTTTTTACTAACATGACTTTTACTCTATCTATGTAGTATATTAAATTATTAAATGTCTCTAGTATTTTTATTTATTTTTGTTATTTGTTGGCATAGGAGCAATAGAAATACATACTCTGTGAAAATTTTAACTCTCTACCTATTACGGTTCATGAGATACAGTCCTCTGACAGACAGACAGACGGACGGACAGTGGAGGCTTATTAATAGGGTTCCGTTGGCATCCTTTGGGTACGGAACCCTAAAAATGTAAATCTCTATTCCTTAAAATATCAAGAAATGTTAGGCACTTAGGGACATATCCGAATGAAGTGGATAAGTAGCTGTAGGTAATAGCTACATGGTCCAAATATCTCGAAAAAAATATGAAACTTTACTTATCACTAGCTTTAATGGCCATACTTCACTCCTTAAGGTTCTTAGGATTTTAAGAATGAAAATTTAAAATTTCCTAACGAAGCGCTACATAAAGTTTCAAAGCCATATTCTTAAGCTCGCAGATATAAAAGAATTTTTACATGCCCTATATTTTAAACACTAAGTAAATATTAATATAGTATGCGATAAGTTGTTTGAATCACCCTTTTGGTTTTACTTCAAGCATAAATATGCTAAACTTTTCCAGTTTCATCCTATTTTACTTGCAATATTACTACGTTGGTGTTTTTGTACAAAGATAAGAGTGGTTAAAGTATTTAAACTAATTTTACTGTGATTTTAATATATTTATATATCGGACAACACGTTTGGCCCAGTTTGTAGTGACCCCTTACTGTGCCAGCGGTCGCGGGTTCGAGTCCCGCTAGGCGTAATCATTTGTGTGATGAGCACGAACGTTTGTGCTCCAGTCATGTGTGTTTATATTTATAATATGTATGTATTTAAAGTTATATATGTGTAGTGTATCAACTATCTAGTATTCATAACACAAGTCTCGTAGCTTACCATGGAATGAATAGATGGTGCTGTGTGTAATTAATGTCCAAATATCTCCTCAAATTTTCAATAATGATTATGGTTGAATTTCAACCACTGGACGAACACTTGTACTATCAATTAGCATGAAGTTATATTCATTTAAATTTAATTTCCAAGTCAGTAACTACGTTCATATTAATCAGTATAATACTTAAAATGTACCGAAAACGTAACATTTATGAAGGACGACGGCTTTAAAAGAATTATTGGGGCTTATCGAGAAAGAAAATTAATTAAAAGTGATCAATGCTTATATTAATTGGTAGAAATGGAAAAATCGAGAATTATGGAAAGTAAATGAAATAGCAAAGAAGGAGATAAACTTGTAATCTTGTAATCAAATTGGAAGTTCATTTTGTTTAATTTGTAACTTTGATTTTCTATACAATACAATAATGTGATACCATCGAGTTGATCTGATGATGGAGACAGGAGAGTTATACTACCAAGTATATATACATAAGTTCCATTATCCATAATGGAACTTATCATTGGTTAGTGGTATAACCACCTCGTTACGACTCTTTCTTCTTCTTCTTCTTTTTCTTGCACGGCTTTTTCCGTTACTGTAAGGAATTTTGGGGAGGAAAACTTGGGGAGTAAGACGAAAAGTGTGATCGGGGGAGGCGAATATTTGTTGCCATGGTAACCGTTGTTATTGTCTGACAAATGATATATAATATTATATTCTTTCCTTAAATTATAATCTATAAATATATGATTGTAATATGCCTAATATGCGTTATTTTTTTTTTTTTTTAGTATCTCACCTATCCTTATTATTTAAAACACAAATTGAATTTCATGAAGGGTATCGATAACCTACAGAAGTTTTACTTCTTGTGCGTGTACACACTCATTTACGCACTCTTTAATTTTTTAGTTAAGATCCATTTAAGCCCCATATAACCTACAAGATTTGTTCAAAACCGTCTTTTTTTTTAATGATTTTTATATTTTACATGTTTTCGTTTTTGTTATTTATGTTATAAATTAACAAAGAAGCCAACGAAATAATGTTTAAATAAAAAAAAAGACCACCTAATACTAAGAAATATACTAGAACTAGAACAAAAACCGAGAAAAACTCTATAGATCTTCTTGTAAAGTAGAGACTGAGTCCATCCACTAATTAACAAATCGCGATCTTCCCGCTGATTGAAACATCGACAATAGCATGAAGTAAAGGACAGGCATTAAGGCTTGGTGCTGATAAGCGCGGTCATCAATGTAATGGCTCTCGCTGCCACTACTATGGGTTCGAGATTTAGATGGAATTAAAATGACTTTGTATGGTAGAAAAAAACTTTTAAAATAATATAAGCAAATATTAGCAACTTCTTACATATTTGTTTTTTTTCCATTTGCGTATTTCACTATGGAAATGCGTAATTTTCTGTTTTTAGTCAAGTATATCTTAAACATTCATTAATTATTCTTTAAATGAAAAGAGTACATTGACTTCAAAATTAATTGAAAGTAAATAATATTATGAATAATAATTATAATAATGATACCCAAGGTTTATAGTCCATAATGGACCATAGTCCACCATGCTGGCAGTTCAGCAGGTTGGCGTACACGTCTTTAGAGATCTAGTTAAGTTCTTTTAGATATGCAGGTTTAATGACAGTTATTCCTTCAACATATTAGTTGAAATCATTCCTAAAATGAGATTCGCATATAAAAATCTTAGAATATGAGGTTCTTTGGTTGAAGTGTGCGTGTTAACAATGTTTTTTTTTAATATAAACATGGGATAAACTAACACTTTAGTATGAAATTATTAACTAATTACTATCTATTTATTATTTTATAATCATGGCCAGAAATAATAAAACAATAATTTTCATCAAGAGAGATTAAGATAACTAAAAATTTCAGATTTATAAGACAACTCGAAATCTCAGAATACCTCCTACCTTTTATACAGACTGAAAAATACGTTACGATAACGAAACAAATGGTAGAGCTCAAAAGACAGTCGTTAGAGATAAAAATATAAAAAACACTCCCGAGCGAAGTGATTCTGATTAGTTTAATGCTACATCCGACCCTGTTTATGATGCCTGGAATTAAAAAAGGGGCCGTTATATCTGATGTTCTGCAGAAACGTAAAATATTCACGTTTTTGGGCTATATATGTAAATATTATGTTTTTAAATTTCAAATGATATTATCCTTTTTAAGTATGTGGTGGAAGGCATTTATGGATATGAATGCGAAATGTCTGAGGTAAAGTTGAGTTGATATGCAACTGTCATGTTTTATTACTAAAACTAGAAACTCACCCTCGCTCCGCTCGGGTTCGTCCCTAGTTAAGTTTTAACGTTGAGCTCAAGCATGAGATATTTTCCCGCAGTAAAAAATACCCTATATGTTGACCCGGATAACCAGCTATCATCATACCAAATTTCATCAAAATCTGTCCAGTGGTTTTCCCGTGATGCGGTAACAGACAGACAGACAGACAGACAGACAGACAGACAGACAGACAGACAGACAGACAGACAGACAGACAGACAGACAGACAAAAATTCTAAAAATTATAGATTCGGCCTCTGTATCGATAATAATATCTATTTCAATAAGATTTTCCAAAAAATATTTGATGTACAGATTCGGCTTAGTTACAATTTTATTATATGTATAGATTATTACTTGTCAAAATGTTGGAGAAGCTTGTTTCTTATATTTTAGTGGTTCACCCTTTCTTCCTCACTATCTTAGATTCTTCTAGAATTTATAATATTATGGAAACTCTCAGAAATGACATTTTTTTACTTAGATCACATACGTATATTATTATAGAGGTAGCTTATTAGCTGAATGCTCATAAGTTATAACCTGTAACTTTTCTAGATAATTCCTCTTATCATTGATAAAATCCGTTCAGTTGTTTCTGAGATAAGCTCGAACAAAAACAAATTCAACGGAGCGGCTGATTTTAATTTTTAATATACCTATGTAAATATAGTTAATGATCCAGAGAGGTTTAAGTTTTAGGATTCTTTAAGCTCTTTACATATTTATCGTGTTATATAACATAACATAAATATTATATTATATTTAGCCGCTCCAAAGTATTTAGGACTCCGTCCCTCTCGCTGACCAAGTGCGGGTTGGCGGACTTAACATATTTTTCGAGAATTTGCTAAGTTCTCTCAGACATGCAGGTTTTCTTCCTTCGTATTTTCGTTCATAGTAAGGCAAGTGGTAGCCATGTTGAAAATGATTCGCACATAAGAATATGAGAGATGCAAGACCCTAGATTTGAACCCGCTTTGTTCGAGTTTCCAATTGATCGCCACCACTAAACTGCTACAGGCTTTCCTTATGTACTACATTGTACGTATATTGTAAAAACTTTGAGATACATAATTGTCGGATGTCATTAGTAAAAAATAAATAAAGGAATATAATAAATACATTTAAATTATAAATTCTTGGGCTTTAAATAATTTCACTTAAAATATGAAAGCGTAAACTGTAACCAAACTATATAAAGTTGATATTTCGAATAAATATTATATAAACTATTTTCATATAAAATTTCCAGTCGTATAAATCTTTAGTGCAGCTACTTCCACTTTATCACGAAATATTTTATGTTCTTTTTATGTGTAAGATTATAAATACAGCTCATGTATTTTTATTCAAATATGTTTTATTTTTAACCAATACACAAAAATGTTAATATGTGCTATTGTTATATATTTTATTAGTAAAATTGTTATTGCTACTGAGCAGAAAAGTTATAAAGGTATAGAGGAGCTTGAAAAAGAAAAGAATGATCTTTTTAAGCAAATCAATGAAGCTATAGATGACAGTGTAAAATCTCTGCAGAAATCCAACGATAGTGACACTATAATAGGGCTCAAATATATGAATGATTTGAAAGAACATATGAAACGAGTTAATGAAACTGTTACGAATATAAATCGTACAGTTGAGGATGAAACGTTTGCGGACTACCTAGAAAATAGAAGGAAGTTTAAAGAAATATTCAATGCATCCAAATTTCATACAAAGCGAACGCCATCCAAAGATATATTTGATTTTGAAGCTGTATTGAAACCTAAAAAGGTTTCAGCAAGCGAATGGAGAGAAATTCTGGAAAATAGACAAAAAATGCAAAAACAATTAGAAAAATGGATGTTAGAAAGAGAGAAAGAAAAAGAACGACTGAAGCATTATAAGTTAAAGAAGAAGCATAAAATATTAATGTCTGGAGTTTACGAAAAATGCCCAAGGTTTGGTTATAAGGGTAAGAAGAAAAAAGAAGTCGTTAAGGATGTGAAGAGAGTACACTGCAAAGAGAAGATGTTTGATTCCGATTTTGAAAAAGGTAATAATAATTGCACCAATAAGAATGTGAATAAAAATAACAAAAAGGACGATAAACGAAAAAGAACTAAACCATCTAGAAAGAAAAAGTATCCATGTTGTAGAAAATGCTGTAAAAAGTCTTATTTGGGATGTCTTTAATAATAAAGTATTTTGTGACTAAGAAAAATTTGCCCTTAGGGGATGATTTTTTAATATCTATTATAAAATTACCCTCGAAGTATACGCTATACATAAAACATTAAAAAAATTGCTTCTTAACTGGTAAAGATACAGTGTAATTCGAATTGAATCCTTGTTTTTTTTTGAAGTTAGTCAAAGTTGCTTGCAGGTAGCGTATAAGGTACAGTACATGAATTTTTATGTATATTATAGTATATTTGAAAATATCTTGTCGTGAAAAAAATAATGGTTCCTAATTTATATACATCTACACATATAATAAAACTGCAGAGGTAGAATGCCTGTACATAGAAAAAATATGCTGAAAACCGAGTCAGGGGGATGTAAGAAGAAAAATAGAACAAATCTAGTTCTTTTTTCATTTTTTTTGTTTCTCTGTCTGTCTGTTTGTACGGGCTAATCTCCAAAACTGTTGGATTGAATTAAATGAAACTTTGCATGGTGGTACCTTATATCCCCGGTTAACATTTTAGATACTTTTCATCCCGGAAAATTAAAGAGTTCCCGTGGGATAATTAAAACACTATAGTAAATTATACAGCTTAGTACACAAAAACTACTGATTGGATTTTAATAAAACTTTACAATAATATAGTTCGTACATCAGTATAACAAATAGGCTACTTTTTATCCCAAAAAAATGTACGGTCCCCGTGGGATAGACTTGTTTTTGGTTGTGTAGAGACGAACCCAAGCGAAGCGAGGGCGAGCCGCTAGTCATACATATAATATTTACATATGTCTTCATAACGAACTTTGGGCATCTTCCATTTCGTAGAAATATTCATTTAAATCGGAGGTCATTTAGTGACAATCAATTAAATAGATTCACGAACTGCAACAGATACTTAGAAAAAGTGAAAATGTTTAATATAAAAAGCTCAAGTTTCTTTTCTTGTTTAAACGCGCTAATCTCTGAAAGTACTTGTCCGATTCGGAATAAATCGACATTTTATAGCCCTTTCATTAAGTAATCACGCTACAACAATTTCTAAGTCGACAAGTAAAATATTTTTTACACTATATTAAAATATAGATCTTTCTAGGCTTCCTTTTCAAGATACAGTAAAAAACAAAAAGTTGTAAACGGCTAACGTCGTATAATTTTATGAGTAATTATCATTGCCTCGACAAACGTCTTAGAGATGTCTCTATGATGATCATTTCCTATTACGCATAGTCTAAATAAGATTATTTAAATAAACACTAAGCAGACACGCAGAGCCACAGGCAAATGCTAGTATATGAAAATATATCATTATTATATCGAAACTTTAATCAAACTACTTTTGATTTAGCTCTCGTTATATAAAATGAGAGGCATATATACTCGTAACGTAATTATAAAATGTACACCTAAATTCCCGAAAGGCCCTATCACAGAAGTGGGTCAACCGTTAAATATTTGCACTTCCACAAGTGTATTGCTGTATTAAATATTTTAAGGGCTTTTGAGGGAAATATGAATATACCTACTTATAATACAATTAAGTTCTGTAATGCGGTCAAGTATATGTCTAAAAATATTTTTTTCTGCCTGTGATTTCAAAAGAGACAAGTACTTTCTACAAACGATTAGGCTAAAGAAAATTATATAAGACTAACATAATATGTATTTTAACTGAGCCTATTTAATTGCCTATTTAGTCTTTTTTTTTCTTTTATTAAAGACTATTGTTCTACAAAAAAACACTGCGATAACATTATATTCTATTATCTACTTTGTTGATTTTATATTAATAATATATTTTTGGACCAAGTAATATTTAACGGAATATTTTAATATTAATTCTTATAAAGATAAATTATTTCATCCTCACTCTTATCATCCCTATTCTCAAGAGTTTACGAAACACACAATTTGCTTAATACTTTTATTTAAAATACAATTTGCTTTTAACAATATGTTTTTGGTTTTTAGATAATGCAAAAATACAAATACAAACAATTTAAGCACACTTCTGTTGTAGACGTTTGACCACAAGAGTTTTTAAATTTCCTGAAACCACTTGGTCTACTAGTTGATGACCTGAAAAATTGACATGACTACAGGGAATAAAATAATTAAGCCCAGGCTATAATATAACCTTTGTGATATCAACTTATACGAAGCTAGATGCTAGATTGTGCTAAATAAATTGAAACATATCCAGAACATTTTTTTACCGAACAGAACCTCGATCGTCTTAATGAGACGTCGCAGGATCGCTTACGCACTCAACCAAGATGCCCCGATAGCAGATCTACATAAGCGTACCACAATAACTATGGAGTTGCTCCAATGGTCTAATCTGCTGTCAGAGAAGTACCAGGAGCAACCCGCATGGTACACCGCAAACCGAAGTGGGTCTCTTCCCAGTATGACTCTTGGCTTTACGCCCGGCTGGATTGCCGGATGATAATGAGCCCCCCATCACGAGAAGCTGAGCAAACTATTGGGGGGTAGTGGCTGAAAGAAGCGAGAACGGATAACTAGTTGTAAAATATTTCTTTATCTCAGCGAATTACTGAAAAGGATGCATTAATAATCCCTTTTCAAATTTAAAAACCCAAAAATTAATAAGATTTCGTCTAAGTACTGTACTTCCAAAATACACAAATACCTTGAAACCCAATCACGGGTGGTTAGTACATGTAATGCGACATTAGACACGTAAGCCGATGTAAGTCAATCCGGCAACCACTCAAGTGACTTAATGGCTTAGTTCCAGATTGAATAGAACAATATTATAATTGAAGCACTATACAGCTAGCTGGCTTTGCAGGACCAATATGTAACGATGTGATTAGTTAGACTTTTTTGTACACATCCTTACTAATATTACAAAAGAAAATATTTTTTGAATTATGTCAAAAGATTATAGTATTAAATCCCAAACAATGTATAATATCGTTTGACAACCATAGTTATAATCATTTTTGAGACGTCAAAAACCTTAGTCTGTCTGTTTACCATGTTTGAAGCGTTGGGAACAAACACTCAAAAATCGTGACGAATAAACGAAAGATAATTTTATATGGATGAGATATTTTCCCAAAATTAAAAGTGTCGCATATTTTTACCCGGATGACCAGTTATCAGCATACCAAATTTCATCAAAATCTATCCAGTGGTTTTCTCGTGATGCTTTCTCAAACATACAGACAGACAGACAGACAGACAGACAAAAATTCTAAAAACTATATATTCGGCCTCTGTATCGATAATAATAACTACTTCAATAAGATTTTCCAAAAAATATTTAATGTACAGATTCAGCTTAGTTACAATTTTATTATATGTATAGTATATAGAAGACAAGTAAATTACATCATTGAAATATGTATATAATTAGAAGAAGTATATTAGATACCTAATATCACGATATTTATTGACATTGTATATAATAAGTATAAATACATTCATATATTATCAACAAAAATGTTCAATACTAAAATATTTTTTTTTACTTTTTAAATATATTTTAAGAGAAATCTAAACTAAGGAAAAAAACAAATAAAACCTCTTATTCAGAGTCACGACAGTAAAAAATCCTTCACGAGCCTTCGACCGATAAGATAGCGTGCCTCCTTACCCATTTGTATTATTGGCAGTAATACCCTACCATTGATGTCAAGTTTCTCCATTTATACTAGCGACGTACCCTCGCTTTTCTCAGGCGCGTCCCTACGTATTTATCTGTTACTTCAGATCATTATCTATCTGTGAACTAAATTCATCCAAAAACATCCAGGCATTTTAACGTGAAGGAAATGTTACTTCTTATAATAAACGTACACATGCGCATTATTATATATATAGATATTAGGCTAAAGGAGTCTGCCCACTACACCGTCTCATACCATGACCGTGCTATGAACGTATCAGGCACGGAAACGAGCACGGCACGGACTACTATGCCCACTAGACCGTATCAACAGCGTATCATGCCCGTACATAACGGTTATAGTGACCGTAGCATCCGCGTATCATCCGCGTATCATCCGGGTATCATCCGCGTATCAACCGCGTATCAACCGCGTATCATCCGCGTGTCATATCCGTAATATAAATAATACGATACTGAATACTTTCTTAGATTTACGCGAATATTTGACATTTTAAATAAAACTATCTTTTCGGATTATTTCGCGGATTTATTTTGATTTTTGGTTCCCGACGTTTCGAATGCTTTACAGCAATCATGGTCATGGTCATTTTGTCAATGAAGTTAAACACCTAAAACTCGTTAGTCTTTATTTACCAGCCTACCAGTGGAAGACTGTATTAAAATAATATCTAAGAAGCTACAGGATCACAATATGTCAATAGAATACACTGAACTTTTAAAACACTGCCTAACATCAGGCTATCTACTGTTGAATGATGAATTCTATAGGCAAGTGGATGGAGTGGCCATGGGTTCGCCAGTCTCTCCCGTTGTAGCCGACATCTTCATGGAGGACTTCGAGGAGACTGCTCTGAACACATCACCCGTGACCCCTCGTTTCTACAAGCGGTACGTAGATGACACTTTCACAATATTACCATCTGATAAAATAACTGTATTCTTAGAACATCTTAATTCTATAAATCCTAAAATACAATTTACTATGGAATTAGAATCTGACAATACCTTAGCTTTCTTAGATGTCTTAGTTAAACGCAACTCAGATAACACCTTGAGTCACACTGTGTATAGAAAGAAGACCCATACTGATAGGTACCTGAACGGTGAATCTCACCACCATCCTTCACAGTTAGCTACCGTGGGAAAATCTTTGTTTCAGAGAGCACAAGGGATCTGTGACGAGCAACACCTGGCCGGAGAACTGCAACATGTCAAGCAAGTTCTGCGAGACAACAAGCTGCAAGTGCCGCGCCTGCGTCACAGTGACCGAGTGAAACCAGCCACAGTCGAGCGAGTCCCTGCAGTCCTGCCATACATGAGAGGAGTCACTGACAAGATTGGCTACATCTTAAAGCGTGCTTCAATCAAAACTTACTTCAAGCCGCCAAAGAAAATTAGTCAGTTTTTACCACCAGTCAAGTGCCACATCCCTCTCCAAGATGCAGGGGTATACAAACTTGATTGTGATTGTGGGCTCTCCTACATCGGACAAACAAAGAGATCCATTAGAACTCGGGTCAAAGAACACATAGCTGATGTGAAACACTGTCGCAATACAACATCTGCAGTCTGTAAACATAGCCAGGATCGCCCAAGCCACTACATTCGCTTTGATAATCCACAAATACTTGCGAAAGAAAGTCGTTATCGCCCCAGGATGATTCGCGAAGCTATTGAAATTAAAAAACATCCAAACTTCAATAGGGAAGATGGCTGGGTACTACCATCATCGTGGGATCCTGTAATAAACATAATAAAATCTAACAGCAAAAACAAAGATAACAGACCTGTAGATGTAGTTAGTTCATACTGTGTGGATCGCTATAACAATGATTCAGATTAATATATATTTTATCTGTGAAGATAGTGTTGCTTAATATTCTATCTTAAAATTACATTAGAAATCTAAATTAAAAAAAGTTAATTTTCTAAATTACATATAAAACAACAATAATACTTTAATAAATAATTAGTATTTAATAAATAATTAATATTTTGATTTTCTTTGTGGTTAGACATATTATAGTAATAGCAACACTAAATAATATTACATTATTAATTCTTAAAGTTTTTAAAATATTGTAATATTTATAATAATAACAGCTAAAATTTAACAAATAATATTTAATTATAATACTTATTAAACTTTTTAATATTTTTAATATGTTTAGAATTAAAATCAACAAATATTGTAAGGTACTCTGGTGCCATTTTTGAATTTTCAAAATCATTTTTGTAAATTTGTGGGTAGGCACTGTCTGTAACAAGTATATAACGCTTTTGAGATGTCTAACACCTTAGTCTCTCCCGTGACCATGATTGCTGTAAAGCATTCGAAACGTCGGGAACCAAAAATCAAAATAAATCCGCGAAATAATCCGAAAAGATAGTTTTATTTAAAATACGATACTGAGTCACATACCTGAGATAAATATCACTAATATGGAAGTATTAGTTACAATATTATAAAATTGCCAGACGAATATATTAATATTACCTAATCCTGAGAAATATCGGTACTAACCCATCTTTAATAACGATTATCGCCCATCTCTACAAGACAAGCGGCAATACGTAACGGGCTTAGAACGGTCATCATACGCGGTTATAACGGTCATCATACGCGTTTATAACCCGTATGCTCACCGGTTCAACAACGTCGCGCGTTAGGCACGGAGCGTACCGGCACCGGCAAAATATTCTCGCCGACAATTGTTGACGCTCCGTGCACGGCACGCGACGGTGCCGGTCGGTGACGGAACGGTCTAGTGGGCAGAGTCTCATACATTTCAATACAAAGAATATTTTTTTGCCTGACACGCTCCTAGCACGGTCATGGTATGAGACGGGGTAGTGGGCAGACTCCTTAAATCTATACATATTATAAAATTCTAACTAAGCCGAATCTGTACATTAAATATTTTTTGGAAAATCTTATTGAAATAGTTATTATTAGCGATACAGAGGCCGAATCTATAGTTTTTAGAATTTTTGTCTGTCTGTCTGTCTGTTACCGCATCACAGAAAAACCACTGGAGGGATTTTGATAAAATTTGGTAAGATGATAGCTGGTTATCCGGGTTAACATATAAGATAATTTTTAATGCGGGAAAATATCTCATCTCTGAGAAATCTATACTAAAAGTTAAAACGTAAGTAGGGAGGAACCCGAGTGGAGCGAGGGTGAGTCGCTAGTACATCTATAAGGATATTAAAATATGGAAACATAAAACGTGTGTAATATTTTACACCAATACGATTATAGATATGTTCATATATATGTATGTAGGTACGATTCTGATTACTGATTCTATATACATATATCTGCAGTGGTACTTTGTTTTTTTTTATGCTTGAACGTGCTAACCTCTCGAGTTATTAGTACAATTTAATCTATATATATATATATATATATATATATATTATATATATATATATATATATATATATATATAGATTATTTTTGAAGAACATTATACTTAACATTTTTTTCTAAAAAAAATATACCTAATTAAACTATGCGAGTGCAGTCTCGACAAATACTATAATAAATATCTTCAAATTTATTATATTACGTGCATTTGAAATTTGAAGTTTTTTCAAACTTTATAAAACAAGAAATTAAAGAACTACCTAGTATAAGAGTTAAGCTTTATCCTCCACTGTAACAGACACTGCCCATAAAAGTCACTGCCACTACGCATTGATGGTAATTTTGATAACATTTTGTGGTACGATTTAAAATTTCATAATATTAAGCAACGCGCTTTCCGATCAGTTAACGTATAATTACTCTAGATATGAGTTGAAATTTTAAAACATATTAAAATTTAAACCAGCAAACAAAACTTTATTTTACGAGCGCCGAAAAGGAGAGTTTTGTTTTTATAATTCATGTATGGGTGTGTGTGTGTATGTGTGTGTGTGTGTGTGTACGTATGTGTGTGTGCGTATGCGTTTTCCTCAAATTTTCAACGATGATTCTGGTTGAGTTTCGACCACTGAGCAGATTATATTTAGTAGTATCGATAAATCGGTAAGGTACTCGTATGTATTATTTACTAAAAACCAGCAAATTATAAGAATATTTATTACTGGCGATTCACCCACGCTTCGCTCGGGTTCGTCCCTAGGTACGTTTTAATTTTTTTTGAACGGAATCCTAATTCTTTTTCTAAAATATAAGTAGACTAAGTTACTCCTTATAATATCAGCTATCTACCAGTGAAAGACCCGTTAAGATTAGCCGAAACAAACAGACAGACAAACAAAAATTTTAAAAATTAAGTTTTTCTTATAAGTACCATATATAATTCCATATGCATTTAGTATTAAGCTGTTCTTTTGACATTACAAACAGACACTTCAATTTTATTTATCTGTATAGATATTTTTAATCCAAAAACGTAGTTACGGCCTATTCGCATTGGTAGTCGAACTGAGAACCGATAGTAGCTTATCTTCGAGCAATGGAGCAAGGGAAATACGTAAAGGATATTACTCAGATTAATTTGACCCAATGAAGTGTCCCGACTACCCTACGAGTGATCTTATGCGAGTCAATCTTGTGCTATGTATTAGGGGTTAAGCTTATTAGTAGGGGTTTACTGCTTAGGGGTTAGATTACAATCGTAATTTTACTTTAAGTAAAAGTCGTTTTTGCAAAGTGAACTGTACATTCCGAATCTTTACTTCATACTTTAGATTTCTCAGCCGTATTTTTATACATACTAGTGATCGCCGCGTGGTTGAAAATCAACCACAATTCATTAAGTTATATATTTATTGTCTTGCGTATATTACAATATTGATCTATTCTCAATTTGACCACAGACTTTAACAATAAACAAAAGAGAATATATGCGTGTGTGTGTCAAATACATGGTAGTGTGTGTAATGTTTTTTTATTGATTTAATGTATTTTTTGTGCATAATTAAAAAAAAATATTAGCATTCTGCACTCCTTCTCTATATAAACTATAAGTGTGGGAAATTTCATACTCCTCCGTCCGCGCAATTTTCGTAAAAAGGGGTAGGTACAAAGTTTTTGTTTCACGTATGTATAGATTATGTATTATGAACATATGTATTTGTATGGTATATTACCATATACATAGTACATATATATTTTTAAGCTTAATAACCTGAATAAATTTAAATGACTTTTTCTGCCATAATTTGGTATTGATATATGTTAACTTATGTAACTTATTCGTATATTAGATTCAAAGTTTGCTTTGCTTATAAAGTAATGTTTAAAGTATGCTCTGTCTTTACTTAGCAAGGTACAGTTTTCTAAAGTAACGTAAACGTTTGACAAGACTGGAACATTTCTTTTGTTAAATGTAGAACTTTGTCATAACATAAAGTTTAGATGCGATCTATGAATCTCCTTCTAAGTATTCACGAAGGGAATTTAACTTAGAATTAGGTTTTTGATTAAGTACATATATTACTATAAAGCTAAAGAATTTAACGTGTGTATCTGTGTTTCTGTGTCTGTGTATCTGTGTTTGTGTATCTGTCTGTGGCATCGTAGCGTCTAAAAGAATGAAAAAAAAAAATTTTTTTAAAGATGACTTGATCGAAAGTGTTTTTAGCTATAGATCAAGAAACCTCATTCAGTCTTTTGCAGACTTCCACACATCTGATCGATTCGAAACTTGGTATTCTGTTACACGGCCTAAATGAATAATGATGTTTTTTTTTTCGGATTTAATAAGATAGGATAATTTTATCAAATGCTTTAATTTTACTAATATTATAAATGTGAAAGTTTAGATGTTTTTTTTTCCTCTCCTACTCCGTCTCTTGGACTGTCCTCGCTATCGTATACGGGCGACAGTACAAGTTAAATAAGTAAGGTAAGTTAGTTAGTGTTTTTTTTTTGTTTTTTTTTTTTTTTATTTTATCAGATATTTATAAAAGTCGTTAGTTATTATTATTGATTATTATCGTATGAGTACGTACAGTGAATTATTTACATTTTTACATTTATAATTAAGTCATTATTACGATTTTTTTTAATTCAAGTAATAATCTATTTATTTACATGATTACTTTTACATTTATATAATAATTATTTTTTTCCTTTTTTTTATTTTCCGTTTAGATGTTTGTTACTCAAATACGCCAGAACTGGTACACGGATCTTGATGCAATTTGGTACAGAGATAGATTATAGTCTGGAATAGCACATAGGGTATTTTTTTAAAATGTACGCTTGTGAATAAATTTGCTGTTTTTTCTAGAGAGGCGAACCCGAGCGAAGCGAGGGTGAGCCGCTAGTATAGTGATATATGTAGAAAAACTTTCTATGAGGAAACTACTAATTTCAAGCTTGTAGCTTTGACACTTTCAGATTTCATGAATAAAACATCGCTTTAAATATATTATAGAATGTTTAACCCTTTTGACGTCCCACTGGTGGTGTCGAGCTTCCCTTCAATGCGAGGGGCATACTATAGTCCACCGCGTTATCATTATGCGAGTTTAGATTTTACACGTCTTTCCAAAAATAGTTAGATTCTCTTAGAAATACTTTTTCGCACAGCATTTTCCTTCTGAATCTGAGGTACGCAAAACAGGGTTTGAACCTGCTCCTTTCAATGTTTCAAGCGAGCGCGTTTCCACTGGACTATCACTCCCCCGTTCACATATTATGTTTATAACCTAATTTATATAATTTAGGATTTAATTCATTTATTTAAATAATCTGTCGAGTAAATTTTATATTATTACAATTTTAATTAAGAAGAAAAATGTCATGATTTATTCTCAGATCTTTTTGCACTAAAAAATAATAAAAGTTAAGTATTTTTCAGTAGGCATTATAAAATAAGAAAAGTTTCTCAGAAAAATAAGACGAGTTGATGCAAAATGAACAATAAAGTGACATTCAGGTCAAGGCGCGGTGTAAACGGAAGGTGCATTCAAATTTAAAGAATCGCCCAACTTCCAAACAATAGTCCACGAGTAAGTGCAAGAACTTCTCAGAATAAATAGCCGGCTCTTCTCGGAACCGTTCTTACTCAATTATTAAATTCACTGTTTTCCTACTTACGACAAAATATATGAGAATAGATACTAAATTTAATAAAATACAGTATGTTACAAATGTTAACGTTTGTATGACAGTGTATATCTGTTACTTCTTTACGTTAAAACGGCTGAACGGATTTGGATGTAATTTAGAACACATAAACTAAAACCTGGAGTTACAAATGTTGTACTAAAAATTTTTTTGGTTCTTTATTATGTACTAGTGACTAACTCTCGCTTCGCTCGGGTTCGTTCGTACGTTGATTCCCCATACAAAATTTTATCCCCATTTTCATCCCTTTAAAGGATGAATTTCGAGATAAAAACTATTTAATGACCTTTTTAAGATCTTAAAATATCTCCTGACTAAATTTCATCTAAATCGGTCGAGTAATTTCGGAGCTTATTTGGTACAAAGAAACAAAGAAAAATGTAAGAAACTTCTTAAAATCTTCGCAATAACGATCTCTACTGAATTATCCATATCCTTACTAATATTATAAATGTAAAAGTGTGTTTGTTTGTTTGTCTTTCTTTTACATCGAAACAGAGTGACAGATTAGCGTGATTTTTGTTTGTGGAGATAGTTGGAGGGCTGGAGAGTGACATAGGCTACTTTTTACCGCGGGAGATCATCTCATTCCCACGGGAAAACACGTTATAATACAACCCAAAAATTATAATAGAGGATGAAAGTTTGTATGAAACTTACCTTTTTAGTCTTTTTTGTAGTTTTAGCGCGAGCGAAGCCGCAGGTTCTGCTAGTTTTTTTAATTTAAAAATAGGGAGTAAGAAAAAATAAAAGATATTGTAAAACAAGTTTACAACATGGAAACTACATAGTTGTTACAAGTTGAATATTCTCAAGAGCTCTCTACAACTGTATTGCATCATTAAAAATATTTAGAATAGCAAAAGTATGGCATCGGTAGCAACTGGCAGGTGCCCTGATTTTGATTCATGCTCGTATTAAGAGCTTATTGCAGTTTATGAACTCATTACAAACTTTTTTAGCGTACACTTTGTTGATTTCAAAGTTTCTTTCTTCAAAATATCTATACAGATAAATAAAATTGGAGTGTCTGTTTGTAATATTAAAATGACCGCTTTTTACTAAATGCATATGGATGTATACAGGGTACATATACCAAAACAACATTTTTTACAATTTTTGTCTGTCTGTCTGTCTGTCGGTCTGCCTATCTGTCTATTTGTTCCGGCTAATCTTCGAAACGGCTGGACCGATTTTGACAGGATTTTCACTGGCAGATAGCTGATGTTATAAGGAGTAACTTACGTACTTTTATTTTAGAAAAAGAATCAGGGTTCCGCTAAAAAAAAATTAAAACCCATGAAATTGTGAACAAAATCCGCGTACGATAAATCGCTATATAATTTAAATGAATATCTTAGGAGTAGCAAGCTACTATTTATGTATAAACACAGGTAACCGTAAAAACATACCTAGGGACGAACGCGAGCGAAGCGAGCGTGAGTCGCTAGTACTTGTAATAAAACTCTGAGTCACATCTTTACATTAAATATTTTTTGGAAAACCTTATTGAAATAATCATTATTATTGATACAAAGGCCGAATCTTTAGTTTTTAGAATTTTTGTCTGTTTGTCTGTGACCGCAACACAAGAAGACTACTAGACAGATTTTGATGAAATTTGATATAATGATAACCGGTTATTCGGGTCAATATATAGGACACCTTTTACTACGGGAAAATATCTCATCTCTAAGAAATCTATACTAAACGTAAGTAAGGACGAACCCGAGCGAGCAAAGTAATCAATCATTCATCAATCGACTGATTGATTCAAATACATGAAGAAGTCACGAAAATTCTGGGGTAGAATATCACGCTTAAGCGATAATACAAATATTATGCAGAACGAAAATCGAACTCCTGATTATTAAGAAATAACAAAAAAAAATAAAAGCTTTAAAGGAAGTCAAATTTTGATATAGGGCGCGATAATACAAGGCCGATGTTACAATGACGGTAAATCGTGATGTATTTTGAGGTGTCGGCAATAATTTAAATATTCACCCCAAGCGATTCAGAGACAAAAGGCGCTTATTTTTCGTTTGACTTTGTATATGATTTATATCCTAAATAATATATAATTTAATTGTCCGACTTTGAAAATCGGAGGTTCACAATAAGGTTATATTTACTGACTGCATTTCTTCTGTTTTTTTTTTTCATTATAAAACATAGCTTAGGTTAGCTACATACGAGTATATTGTGTACTTTCGCCAGTTATGGATTTATTTTTTTTTGAACCCCTATTACATCCTATACATCAAGAGTATATATTTAAGTAAAGTAGGTATACCTACTATTTTTTAACAGACTTCAAAAAAGGTGGTTATCAATTCGACACCACGACGTATGGAATATTATTGGAACTGCAAAATATTCACATATGATAATCTATTAGGGCTTTCAAGCAAATATACAAAATTTTATAGGTGTATGTTTGTTTTATAGGTGTTTGTATTTATGTATGTTTGTCCATGCATTTCTCCGAAAATGGAATAGTGAAAATTTCATCAAAATCGGTTTAGTAGTTTTTATTACATGGGCATGTAACTAAAACTAAAAAAGTTTTTGTAATTACTACTTATTTCAAAAACTATTTCAGTTTTTATTTAAAACTAAAAATTTCGAAATAAGTAATTTAAAAAAATTAAACCGACTTCAAAAAAAAGTACAAAAAATAACTGAATGGGGGATTCATTTACAATAGATAACTAATCAGATAATTTCGAAGTCGGTGCCAGAAGAAAAAACTAACTAGTTTTTGAAAGATAATATGTGAAGTTCACCCGCACTTGACCAATGTGGGGGACTATGGCCTGATCTCCCTCGTATTGAAGGGAGGCCCGTGCCCAGCAGTGGGACGTTAAAAAGGGCTGAATAAACCCTACAAAACACTTAAAAGAAGTTGAGTCGATATTTAAAAATCATTGTCCTATCAATTGATAATTGTACAGTATCGAAACTATAATAGGAGTTATTATATTACAGGCTTAGTGGTTTACATAACGTGTTTATTTCGAGTTAAATCCGTAAATATTTGCAGTGTATTGAGCACAACAAATTGAATAAAATTGTAGGGCAATATTTGATTTTACTGATCAATGGGAGCGCTGTTTGCTAACTTAAGTCATAAATAAATCTGTTCGAAACTCCGCCATGAAATTGGTTTCAATTTGTTTCGGAGAAATTAAAAAATAAATATTAATAACATTTTTCGTCTGTCGCAGTGGTTTTGTAAAATGTTTGCTAAACTAGTGAGCAATCAAGATTGTATTTTGGAGACTTGTTTATATAAGGAAAAGATCTATGGAGAATCTTTGAATGTTAATTTTAGACAAAAATAAAATTCCGACTAATATTTAAATGAAAGTTTTTATGTGTTTGTTTGTTACTCCTTCACGTTGAAACTGCTGGGTAAATTTGGAAAAAAATTAGTACACAAATAGTCTATGATCTGTAATAAGATATAGGCTACTAATGAAATAATAAACGTACATATACAGAGTGTTGTCCGCCAACCCGCACTTGGCCAGCGTGGTGGACTATGGCCTGATCCCCCTCGTACTGAAGGGAGGCCCGCGCCTAGCAGTGGGACGTTAAAAAGGGCTGAATACATACAGAGTATTGGCTTCGTTGTCCTTGCAATGAGGGAAGTTAGTGGACCTTTATATCGTGCCGCTTGTGGCACATCGAGTTTGGGTTTATTTAATTATTTTTGGTAAGTTTCATACATTATATTTGATTGAAAGCGTTTTTTTTAGTTTTTTTTGAAGCCTTTATTTTTTTTTTATAGAAAATGGGGCAAACGAGCTAACGATCCACCTAATAGTATGTGCCTATCGCCGCTCATAGACATCTGCAACAGAAGAGGAGTTGCGAATGCGTTGCCCGTCTTTAAGGAACCTGAAGACATGGCTCTTGAAGAACTCCATGTTATCTAAAAATATTGTCTAAACATCAAAAGTAATTGCTAATATCTGAAAAATACATATACACTTAAAGCAAAATTATTAATTTATGCATAAACCAATAATGCTTTGAAGGCATTAACTAGAAAATTTAACTGAATTGAATAAAACAATAATAGAACAGAGGTTATTATCAAAGTTAAAGTGAAATAAATCACACATTTATTTCCGGAACGTGACATATTCAAGAGGACTGTTTGCTTTGTTGATTGAAGCTTGCTTCGGTGGTTCAAATAAATGAATATATACTCACTAGTATTGATCTTGTGCTTGCTAGAAATAGTTTCGAAACCAGTTTCCCTCGCGTTTGTAATTCTATTTAGTTCGAAACCACTATCGATGACCCCTGATTTATATATAATCTCGTGAAAACGGAGCTCAAGTTAAAACTTTTGGATCCACTCGATTAATTAAAATTGAACTATGTGTTTTTCTAAATAAAAATAACAGGTTCTTGCTTAGTTTAGGAAACAGCAGCTTTATTTATGATTTTTTCGTACAATTTGCTTATATTACAATTTAATTCTATATATGTTTCTTTATATAGTACAATAAATGAATTATGAATTCATATTTTATTTCTCGTTTGTTTGTAGCATCTATACGCTGTTATTTTTGAGTAAAATATCTACAACACAATTGTGGAGTTACGAGCAAAAACTATTATCAATACTAATAAATCAAAATGAAGTGTCTGTTTGTAATGTCGAAATAATTACTAAATGCATATAAAAGTATATACCGTACTATAAGAAAAACAAGGTTTAAATTTTTTTATCTGTATGTTTGTTCCGGCTAATGTCCGAAACTGCTGGACCAATTTTGATGGGACTTTCACTGGTAGATAGCTGATGTTATAACTTAGGCTACTTTATTTTAGAAAAATAATTAGGGTTCCGCGTAAAAAATGAAAACCCATGAAATTGTGAACATTATCCGACTCAAATGACAATTGAATAGTATATTTTTATTCTTCATTATTTTTATCTAACCGAAGCCGAGCAAGGCTAGTAATAAATACTAGGTAAGTCGCTAGTCTAAACATATAATAAAATTCTAACTGAGTCGACTCTGTACATTAAATATTTTTTGGAAAATCTTATTGAAATAGTCATTATTTCGATACAGAGGCCGAATCTATAGTTTTTAGAATTATTGTCTGTCTGTGACCGCATCACGAGAAAACACGGGACAGATTTTGATGAAATTTAGTGTGATAATAGCTAGTTTTCCGGGTCAATATAGGATACTTTTTACAGCGGGAAAATATCTTATCTCTGAGAAATCCATACTAACCGTTAAAACGTACCTAAGAACGAACTCGACCGAAGCGAGGGCGAGTCGTTAATATAATAATATAACGCTAGTATAATAAATATACCTAATATGATGATTTAAATTAAAATATTTTGTGAATTAAGTTGTAATTACTAGTCCTAAGTCATTATTGATTAGACGTTATTTGTAATTCCGAAGGGCATCAACTGAAGATGCTAGCTTTTGTTTTAAATATCACTATTCAATATTCTACAAAAATAATAGAAGGGCTACGATATGCAAGGTGTTTTCTTTAGTGTGAACATAGTAATATTATTCAGCCAATTTCTATTAGCTTTAGATGAAGTTTCGAAATTCAGTTATCCATCCGTTTAGGAATAGCTCTCTAGTTTAACTACCTGCTATTTGTCTACATTCATTAACATCATTAGAAGTAAATCATACAAATTTAATACTTTCTTAGATTTACGCGAATATTTGACATTTTAAATAAAACTATCTTTTCAGCAATCATGGTCATGGGGGAGAGAGAGAGGTCAGTCCCTCCCGTGACCATGATTGCTGTAAAGCATTCGAAACGCCGGGAACCATAAATCAAAATAAATCCGCGAAAAAAGCCGAAAAGATAATTTCATACAAAATTGTTTTTTAATCTATATCTATAGTGATAAATAAAATTGTAGTATATTCGGCTAACAAAAACCAATGACTTTTTCTGTGTGTCCATATGTTTTTACCTGTTAGCTTCAACATTGGATTACAGCTAATTTGTCAAAAAAGTGAAAGCGTTAGCGAGATAACATTAAATATGAATTTCGTGCTATATTTAAGAAAACCTAAATTACTTACGGGAAATAAAATATATTTAAAAATAAGAAATATATAGTTTTAAAATTAAACTTTTGAATAATATGATAATTTAACGTTTTTTTTTTTTTCAATTTAATTTATCTTCACCAATACCACGTAGAATGGAAAAGACTTAGATTTACGGGAGTGTTTAACGTTTTAAGGCTATCGTGTCTCCTGTGACTATATTTTTTGTAAAACATTTGAAACGAACACAAAATAATAGAGTTGTGGACACCTAATTAGAAGCTCAGAATTGAGAGAAATAGAGGAGATATAAAGTAAGTATACGCAGGCGACGGCTATTTAATAAATATAATGTAAGTTACGTTAAAGTTACAAGTTTGTAACTTCTACATCTCCGCATCAGCTGTGGGACCTAGCGCTGATTATCTCTAAGACAAGGTTTGATCTAAGAACTGTGATTTTTACGCTTTCAAAACTCATACATAAAATTAAGCAAAATTTAGGTGAATATTATCTGAAAGGAGGAGACTCTCACTTGTTACCGTGATTGCTGTAATGCATTCGAAACGTCGGAAACCAAAAATCAAAATTAATTCATGAAAAAATCCAAAAACATATAGTTTTATCTGAAATTACGCATTCAATACTTATGAATAAATGTAACGGACGTGTTTATTTGTTTTAAAATAGTGACTTTATATTATTGCATGATAAGCTCCATTACCCATACAACAACAATTACTTGACAATTTTTTTTCTATGTACTTGTCTCCAGAACGGCTAAATTGTTTTAGGCAGAACTTTCACAGGCAGATAAAAGTCCTCAAGTAATATCCTAATTTATCATTTTTATTTAAATGATCAACTCATCAAATATGCCAAGTTAAGATGTTCTTCTTCTATCCTGACGTCACAACTTTTTTTTTGTTTAGGATAAAAAGTAGCAAGACGAATATTTTTTTTAATAATTATTTCAGTTTTGTTATCGCAAAACCATATAAAATTAATATAAGAAACCTAGAATTATAGATAAAAGCTTTCTTATTTATAAGTATAGAGAAGGACAAATAAGAAAAAAACCAATGTCATGAAAGAAATTAGGAGTGTTTGAGTATTTCATTGACTGGTCCACATCCGTACCTACACAAACACATTATACCGCGAACGTGTCTAAGCAAGTCACGCGCGGTAATACGTAAAAAAATATAATGAAAAAATAAAATAATTTCCTTATTGAGTGCGCTGAGTGAAATATTTGATTGTGTAGTTTTATTGTGATCGGAGTGGAAAATCGGAAATTGAGTAATGGCCGGGTAAGCGCTGTTTGCAGCTTGCTGGAGTAGTAACTTTAGAGTCAAGTAGACTGTCTAAAATATTGTTTGTCTTGACGTATCCCTTGTTATTGTGCTGTCAAAGAGAAAAGAAGAGAGTAAAAAAAGAGAGCGAGATGGAAAAGAGAGAGAAATAGAGAGAGGCACATATGGAAAAAGTGAGAGGGAGAGAGAGATAGTAAATTATTACTGCTGTCTCTTTCTAAGTGTTTGATATGTTGCATGTATATTTAAAGGCAATGATTTTATCCTTCTCTAGATCTTCATTTTCATTGCTAGGTCACAAGGTATATAGCAAGGTATATTGTGTTGTGCTTTTTTGACTATATTGAAGCATAGTTTTTGAGCTTTACAAAATACCGCCTTTCATCATAATCGAACGCAATTTTATCGTAGCAACCATAGAAATTGAACATGCGTTTCCATATTGTGTTCCGTGGGATATTTTCCAGATTTCTAATATTCTGTATCAGTTCATTCGTTCGTATATTACTTAAAAAATTTTAGAATTCATTAACAATACAATGATAGAGACTCATTATATATTTTCAAAACAAAAAAAAATAATTTACCAATCTACTTACCAATTATAATATCTTTATAATATATTTACTTTAGACTATGAACTCTGTATATTACAATATGCCTTTAATATTATCAAGTTCACATTTTAAGTAGTCGTTTGAAGAGGCTTTGGCCGCACAAAGCCTGCGGGGAAATGAAAAATTCCAAGACAAATGCTGCGATGTTTTCATTAAACTTTATGTACATATTTATAGCTTAAATATTTTATTATAAATACAATTTAATTGTTTGTCTGAGGAACTATTTTGTTTAGTATATTATACCTGTCGTATAAAGAAACCTATTTGAGTAGAAAATTGTTAGAAGATGCTTCCATTTTCTGATCCACAGTTCTTCTTTTCCTTCTCTTCCAATCCTACAAGGAACTTTTTGTGAAGGTTATATAAATACATGTATGTTATATATGTATATAACAAGTTTTTAAAATAAAACTATATACTAAAAAATACAGCTTTATAAACTCGTCTATTTAAAAAATAATATAGGCGAAGAAACTATGGCTTTTTTTAGAACAACATGGGACACCATGGACAGACATGTTCTGTCGTACTTTAGATATTATAGAACAGTATTAAATACATATTTTTATTTTTTTTGAATTCCACGAAGTAGCCTGCGTTTGTCTTTTATGCGTCCATAAACCATTCAAGTTATTAGAGACTCACTATACGTGACGACGTGGCATATTTTTTCTTATACAAGTCTTTTTTAAATTAATCAAAGTAGAAGATATAGTACTCTCCAAAAATAAAGAAAATTTCTAAAGATACTCAGAAGTCCAACAATGACTATTACTCTGGAGATAGAGGGTTGTTTTCATTTTATTATTTCCATCATCCACTCCACCGATACAATACTACACGTACATACAATTAAATATCTATAACTTTCAATAGAATGTTAGATATAATTAAAAAAAAGCTCGCCCTATCAGACGCTCGAACCGTACCGCACACTGTAGAGTAAACAATAGTACGCCAGCTCTCATCTATCGAAGTGATGTTTTAATTGGACACTCTGTCCGCCGCTAATTGATTTCAGCGACTTGTTGAAGATACACTTGTGGTACATTTGATCGATTGTGGAACTTCTATTTCAGTTGAGACAGAAATTTATATGATGAAGTAATGTAAAAAATATTCCTGTAGGAATAATAGTACGTCGACTTCAATAATCGGTCAAGTGCGATTGTGATTTCTGTCAAGATATAACAAATTTTATGAACTTTTTATGAAAATTTAAATTTCTGAATAATTTATCTTTTATTTAGTATGGAATCGTTAATTTTTGGAAAGATCAGTCAGACTTGGATTTCTGTGAGCATTTTATAGCCAATTTATTGAGAGAACTTATGGGCAATCTAACAACCTGCTGCCTTACTAAGGAGCGAAGCTAATACCACAATATAACGTGTAAGAAAATATAGTAAGCTGTAAAGAAGTTATAGTGCATGTATACTGTATAGGTAATAAGAGCAAATCGATATCCTTAGGGTCTTTTAGATTTCTCGTATAAGGACTGTCTCACCCTTTATATTATGGTCAAAGTATAGGATAAAAGCCGGATAGTTGCCCTACTTTTTGAAAATATTCAATTACATAAAAATTAAGTATCTACGTGTATTAAAAATCGGTTTTATTCTTACTTATTTATTATACTTGTACAAAATATAGCGGCAAATAGTAAATCTTTTAGCTTTTAATGTCTAGCGGTGATTAGCGAAAAAACGTTAAAAATCTAATTAACTGAGGCTTCCTTCAGAGGCCTCCTTCACCCCACACGTTCCGTTGTACGCATGAACATGCCCCCGGCCTTGGAAGGTCCTACTTCCAACAGTCTCCACAGTCTATTGCTGGATCAAGTGGTAAGGGGCAGATCTTGGAAAAGGCTCGTCTTGTAATGGCTCCAGAAGCTGTGCGGATTGCTGCTACTCGAGAAATTCCATCATTTCCGGGGAAGGTAGAAACAATTCGTCTCATACTCCACCTTAGAGGAGGGCTGTTGTCATCCTTGATTAGTACAAGAGTGCCTTCCTTCAATGTGTCACCAGATTTCATCCACTTAGTCCTCACTTGTAGCTCCGATACATATTCTTTTGACCATCGAGTCCAGAAGTGCTGCCGAACTTGCTCCACTCTTTGGTAGTGTGTGAGTCGATGCGATGCGATTTGCTCGTAATTTTCACTAGCAGGTGATGTCAATGGACGACCAACCAGAAAGTGAGCTGGAGTGAGCGGGGAAAAATCATTTGGATCTGTAGACATGGGAGATAAGGGACGAGAGTTTAGGACGGCTTCTACCTGTGTCAGTACCGTGCTGAACTTCTCGAATGTAAAATTAGCGTTACCTAGAACACGCCTAAGATGGTGTTTGCACGATTTTACCCCTGCTTCCCATAAGGCACCAAAATGTGGGGAATATGGCGGAATGAAACTAAATTTAATATTATTGTTAATAGCATAATCCTTAATATTATCTGCGCAGTTGTGTAAAAATTTTGAAAACTCTGCCATTAAACCAGTGAAGTTTCTTCCATTATCAGAAAATATTTCTGATGGTTTGCCGCGACGAGAGATGAATCGCTTTAACGCTAGTAAATATGCATCAGTAGATAAGTCACCCACTAACTCAAGATGAATAGCTCGAGTTGCAAAACATATGAATAAACTAACGTAAGCTTTAGTTAATCTGGCACCTTTACCTCTCCGATTTAGTATTAACACTGGCCCGAAATAATCAACTCCACTAATGGCAAACGGGAAACTGACAGATAAACGTTTAGCTGGTAAGTTACCCATTAATGGAGTTAGAGTTTTACCGCGAAATCGAGTGCAAACGACACACTCATGTACAACCCTCTTTGCAAGATTCCTACCGCTGATAGGCCACCATGACTCTCGAATTGTAAATAATAATAACAGCGGTGCTGCATGCAGTTGCCGTATATGTTCATAGCGAAATAATAGGTATGTGAAATGATGCTTAGATGATAAAAGGATAGGATGTTTCTTGTCGAAGTTAATTCCAGACATATTAGATAAACGCCCCCCTACTCTTATTAATTTTTTATTATCTAAAAATACGTTTAAATTTTTTAAATTGCTCTTAATTAACTGTTTATTTTTAGATATAGCATCATATTCAAGGATCGATTCCCGTTGTGATAGTAAGGCAAGTGTACTCACAGCCTCTCGCAGCTCATCCACACTCAAAGCACCCGATCGTTTTAAGTTTGTTTTATGACTATTATGTAGAAAACGTTTAATATACGCCATGGTGCGTTGAAGGCGGTTAAACTGAGAGAACCTGGAAAATGGAAAAAGAGATTGACTAGTACCGTCATTAGAATTGTCATTCCGTACATGTAAACTTTTAACTTCCGGGAGATTAATTGTGTTATTATCAGTAGAGTCTGAATGTAATTTAAAATTAGGATCTTGTAAGAATTTTGGACCATTCCACCATAACTTTGAGTCTTTTAACATTTGTAAATTAATACCCCTTGAAACTAAATCTGCTGGGTTATCGTAACTTGCTACGTGCTTCCATAAATAATTTTGCGTTAATTCTTGTATATCAACTACCCTGTTCTGTACATACGTTTTTAATTGATATGGTGCCATACGCAACCATCCTAATACTATAGTGGAGTCGCTCCATAGCACAACATCATCGAATTGACAGCGGAGTGATTCAATTATTTTTACACACAGCCTAGCTCCAGTCAAAGCACCACACAGCTCAAGCCTAGGGACAGTTAATACCTTTAAGGGAGCTACTTTACCTTTCGCGCATAATAATTTTACTACAACGTTATCTTGCGTAAATGAACGAATGTATGCACATGCACCATAGGCCTTTTGAGAAGCGTCAGTAAAAATATGAAGTTCTATGCGTGTGTGATGCTTTGCAAAACTATGACGTGGTATTCGCAGCTTTCTAAGCTCATCAAGATCACCTATAAATTGAATAAATTCATTAGTCACTTCCTGAGGTAATTGTGTATCCCAATCAATCTTTAATAGCCACAATTTTTGTAATAATACTTTAATTGATATTATAGTTGCACTGAGCAAGCCAAGAGGGTCAAAAATTTGCGATATAATGGATAAAATCACACGCTTTGTTATATTACTAGGGACTTGAACCTTAGTTTGAAAATTAAGTTGATCTATGTGACTAAGCCAGCTCAGTCCAAGAGTTTTCGATTGGGTTTGTTCACCTAAAGAAAGATTTTTTAATGTGTGTGACCCCGACAATGCATGATCCTGGTCAAAATTGAATATCCACTTTCGAAGTGGAAAGCAACCTTTGGCTAAAACCTTCGCTGTTTTCTCGCATAAACTTAATAATTCATTTTTATCATTCCCTCCTGTAATCATATCGTCAACATAAAAATCTTGTGTTATTACTCGCTTAACATCAACGTCGTCGCATTCCATAGCTAGTTGTTGTAAACACCTTACACTCAAAAAAGGCGCAGACGCCGTCCCGTAAGTCACCGTATTTAACCTATAAATCTCGACAGGAGATGCAGCATCACTGCGCCATAAAATAAGCTGGAGATCGCGTTGATCTTCAGAAATTAAAACCTGCCTATACATTTTTTCGATGTCGGCGCATGCTATATAAGTATTTTCGCGAAAACGCAATAAAATTGAAAATAAATCGCCTTGAATGGGTGGCCCGACCATCTGTAAATCATTTAACGATTTATTTGTCGATGACAATGCACTTGCATCAAAAACAACCCGTAATTTAGTTGTCGAGCTATTTTCATTAAATACACAAAAGTGCGGCATAAAAAAATGTATATTGTTGTAAGTGTGAACACGAGTCATATGTCCTAACTGTATATATTCATTTATAAATTCATTATATAACTTTTTACAAATAGGTAAATAAGACAGTCTCTTTTCAAGTGAAATTAAGCGTTTATATGCCTGTGTATATGATTCCCCAAGTAAAGAAGGCGAGTCTCGAAAAGGAATTGAAACAATAAAACGGCCTTGACTATCCCGTTTAGTAGTTTTAATAAAATTATCTTCACAACTCTTTTGTGTATCAGATAACGCAGGATATTTAACCGTGACCTCTTCCAATTCCCAAAACCTACGTAATTGAGAGTCGATTGACTGTGAAAAATTACAATAAACAATATTATTTAAGCACGCAATTTCATTCACAGGACCCGAGACAACCCAGCCTAGTTTCGTATTTTGTAAAAAAGGGCCACTCTTGAGAGGTATTTTTCCGTCACATAATAACTCCCAAAAGTGATCGGCGCCTATTAATATATCAATCGTATGAGTTTCCAGATAAGCGGGATCAGCTAGCGTAATAAAATCCGGAATTATTATTTTATCAATATTAATAGGTATAGACGGCATACTCGGTACTATCTGCGGCAGTACCAAACATTGTAAGCACGTAGAATACTCACCGTTTAACGAACTTATTTTTATTTTGCAAGACTGTAAACTTTGCGTGATAGAATTACCGATTCCTTGTATTTTTTTAATGGACTGTATTAATGGCGTATTAATTTGATCGCATAGAGATTTTCGTATAAAGCAGCATTGACTACCACTATCTAGTAAAACGCGACAAGTAATTGTATTCCCTAAATCATCTGTTACATTGACTAGCGCGGTCGATAACAAAACAGGCTTAGTGAGTGACGCTTGCGCGCAATGTACGTCTGCACTATTTACCTGCGATAAAGGGGTTTGTGTTTGTGTGCGTTGAGGTGATTGATAAAAATCACTACTACATTCGCCTTGCGCGGGCGCTTGTAGCAGAGAGACTTGTTTTGCAGTTGGGACGCTGTCGCGGTGAATGATAGTATTGTGCTTAGAATTGCACTTCCTACACGGTCCGAACTTACAAGTGTCTGCAGTATGAGCGGGACGCAAACAGTTTTTGCATAATTTGTTATTAGTAACAAAATTTATTTTAGTGTCAATAGCCAAGTCTAGAAATTTTTGACACGAATACAAGTAATGGTCTGCCTTACAATACGGGCATAACCTTTTAGTAAAATTATTCGATTTTGACGTAGATAAATTGCAATGAACTTTATAATTATTACTATGTGACGTTTTTGTAATAGTTTTCGAATCATAACCTTGTTTATAGTGTGAAATTTGCAACGTTTCTAACATATCGGCCCTAGCTTTTAAGAATTGTAATAAATCATTTATTTGTACTCGCGTCTTACAATCGTTTTGACGTTCATTTAACAAAAGATCACTCCTATATTTCTCCCACTCGCGTTCAGTAGTATTATCAAGTTTAGAAACAATCATATAAATCATTAAAGTGTCCCAGTGTTCCGTCGGTTCTCCTAATAATTTAAGAGATCGCAGATTTTTAAGTATAACATCTATTAATTTGCGTAATAATATAGGTGACTCATTGGTTATATTTTTAATATTAAACAAAGCTTTTACATGATTGTGAATAAGAAGTCTGCTATTATTGTACCTATTCATAAGCAACTCCCAAGCAACATAATAATTATCTGAGGTAAATTCCAGAGAATCAATGACTAATATGGCAGGACCTTTCAAAGAGGATTTTAAATAGTGAAATTTTTGAATTGTACTTATATTATTAGACATGTGAACTAATGATAAATATGTATTTTTAAACTCGAGCCACTGTTCGTAGGAACCGTCAAAGGTAGGTAAATTTATTGTAGGCAATTTTACCGACTGATGCATATTACCTAGGTCGTTCCCACAACTATTTGCATTAGGTGAACTAGAATCATTATCTAGTATGCAATTAGCTTGAGCTAAAATAGTATAGTACTTACTTTCAAAGGATTCTCTCTCGTCGAGCTGTTCATCATCTTGTGACTCAGGAAGAACCCCGTCTAGTTTATTTTGTATATTGTTAAATTCTGACAATATATTAGCTGCGCCCTTCATCCTTAAATTTAATTCAGCCCTTTTAGCGCGGTCTAGAAATTGATTTTCAAAAGAATTAACATAAATAGACAATTTAGTTAACCGGCCTTTTAAAGTACCTCTTTGTTTAATCAATTCTTTTATAAATTGAGCTGTGGGATCTAAAACTGGAGATTTAGGCAATGTAAGTTCAGATTTGGACATTTTGGTGCTTTACTAGAAGTGGGATTACCTGTAAATTATCTGAGGACAGCAGCTTCTATGAAGTACAAGTACTACACCTTTAAATACGACTCATATAATTAATAAATTTAAAGATAATAATAACTGGTATTAGCACAAGGTATTAGCACAAGGTTTTATGGAGTTTAATGGAATAATCTGGTTGGAACGTCTCACCGAGTGATGTAGTGTATATATTTAATTTCTCGATATTTCTTTCTGGTTCTTTTGCTTGTAAATCCTGGCTCGAAGCGCCAATATTAAAAATCGGTTTTATTCTTACTTATTTATTATACTTGTACAAAATATAGCGGCAAATAGTAAATCTTTTAGCTTTTAATGTCTAGCGGTGATTAGCGAAAAAACGTTAAAAATCTAATTAACTGAGGCTTCCTTCAGAGGCCTCCTTCACCCCACACGTTCCGTTGTACGCATGAACAACGTGCATTATGCCCCATGTATAATAAAACATTGGTCTTAAATCTTTTATTGTGACCTTTTTTATTAAACACAGTCAATATTGTTTTTCAGTAAATCCTGTTTTATTTGACCTCTACAAAAAGGGATAGTTGCCCTCTGTGGCGGATAGTTGTCTCATGTTAAAAATGCGTTGGGGACACTTGCCTCATATGGAGATAGAAGACTCATTACGAAATTGCTTCAATTTTCTTTTGGATTAAAACAAAATTATGTTTTATCAACCATTATTAATATCAATTTATTAAGTAGGTACTAATGGAAATAGTAATCAACACAACTTTTAAAATACAAATAAAATCTCTTAAATTTAAGATTATTAACTTTAAAGAACAACATGACAGTCAACTTTGGCACAAATATTAAAATTAGTGGGTAGGCGGATATCACCAAGAAAACTTTAAAAATTATCATCAATTACGAAATCAGAACACTCAATTTTCCACATATCACACAATATTCTTTAAATGATGAACAAGTTTCTTGGAAACACAATCCAGTCTGATTTGGATTTAGTATTATTGTAATTTTATAAACATTTAGGATAATCATCAACTGAAACTTTATCATTCGCATTTTCTATTTTTGTTATCTCTCCAGAATAATTTCTAGGAAACCCGTGCGAATTTCCGAGAATTCAATTGTTATCGTACACGCCGGCGTGTACGCGGTCCTCGAGGGGTTAATGTTTATAATTTTTAGTGACTTCTCAGTGTTTCTTATCGTCTTTAATTTCTTACTCCTTTTTTTGTACTCCTTTAGTAGCTTTTTTTGGCTATTTTTGTATTAATAATGCTTTTTTCATTTTCACTCTTAGAACTATACATTGCTATTTGTCATCCTTAAAGCCGTTTCTTCGTTCAGTTTAATTAAATCTATATTTTCAAATTCTGTTTCACTGCTAGAGAAATCGACATATTTTTTGATCTTTTATTTTTGTTTTAACCTTTTTTTTATTTTAATCTCGTTATCAGCTGATTTATTTTATACCGTCTTAAAATATTTTTATTTCGTTGTATCCATTCTAGTTCTTTTTGTAATGTTTGTTTCTTCTTATTTATTCTTTTTTTGGACAATTTTTTCGTTGGAATTTAAAACTTGTGCAGATTGTTTAGCCCTTTTAGACATGCTAAGCTCTTGCTCATGTTTGCGAGGCATTTCGCCTACTTGCCACACTAATTGCCCTTAGGGCGACTATTCGCAAAATTACATAGGGCGACTATCCTTTTCGGTATGAATATTTGCCCTTATATTTTGAAAAATAAATATAAGATATTTAACAGTATAAGGTAATAGGTAGTGTAATTTAAACTTCAGTGCATGCGTAGTTGACTGAACAAAAAGTTGACTGAAGCGACAAGCGTAAAAGAAAATATTCAATAGAAAATACTCACGAATATTATTTCAACGTCCTGCCGCCGAATATTTTCGCTCATGCAGACCAAACACGTGCACTTAGCGGAAGAGGCGCTTCAAATTGCAGAAGAGAGCTAACGTCAGGGACATCTCTAATATAACGTATTGAAAACCGGGACAAGTATCCCACTGAGGTAACTATCCGGGTTTTACTCTATATTTATATATATTCGGGGTTCGACCAATATTTATATATCCAATATGTCTATTAATCAAGATCTGTGTGTCCATATTATATTCTGAATGTATTTCACAGATAAAGAAATCTATAGTCGTTTGAACTAACAGGATTATTTATTTATACAGGTTTATTTTGTAGGTATATAGTAAAATAACAAAATTGACAGGTAAATTGACAAACAGACTCGCTATCGCATTAATAATATATTACGAATAGACAGTACATTGTAACCAAATTTAAACAAATGACCCCCATGCATTTTCCACCCTATAAGCATTCAATCAGAGCCCCGATTGTCGAAATACAATTGTAAATAATTCTAAATTTGCCATTTCCAAACATCAGTTTAATTTAGTTGACATAATTATCAGCTAATGGGAGTTGAATCAAAATAGACGAATGGTTATAAATTAACGAGTGTTAAACAGAAAGTATGTATGGTTAGTGTAGGGTAAAGGTCTGTATGATAGACTTTATGTTTTATAAAACTATATTTTTTGCAGTGAAAACTTCTTTAGGCAAGTTGGCCACTTTTGGGATCGGGTGAAAGCACTGAACTCGCGTGACCGTGATACTCAGATACATATATATAGATGTGTGTGATACGCTGAAAAAAAAATTCTAATAAAAAATACTTCCTAAAAATATTTCTTAACAACCCAAAAATAATGTTTACAAGTTTGTGAAACTAAGAAGTTTTCACTTATGACGTGCAGTCTGACGTCTGACAGTTTTTTTTTCGTGGTTTTATTTTAATTTTAGGGAATCGATGTTCCGGTTTCTTTACAGCGTACATGATCACAGGAGGGTGAAAAAATCCGAACAAATAGTCAGTAGTAGTCCCCGCAAAAAAGTCCGAATAAATAGTTTTAGTAAAAATGATATCCGAAATATCCTCGTGAGTATAAGAAAGTATTTTAGTTTAATAAAATATATAAAGACGATTTTTTTTTGGAAACGTATCAACATTCATTTATAAATAATAAATGAGCAGATCAGCAAACATTTTTATAGTTTATTCAATAGTTACTCATTTTCATTCGGAAATAGTAGTGAAGTCTTCAAATATAAGAATATGACTTAAATATTGAATTTTAAAAATGATATTTTTTTCAATTCCGTTGGGTAACGAAGCTTTTTTAGAATTTAACATCCAGTATTGATGAAGCATTTGAAAAAAATATTTTTTACAAAAAAGAATATCTTTCTTTTTTAATCTAAAACATTTTTTTTATCTACTCGTGTTTCAATACGTACTATAAGACTAGGATGACGAAAACAAATTTAGGGATTTTAAAGATTTCTTTTACCACATAAAGCCTCGATGCAAAGATGCAATTTGAATTGCTCGTATTGACAAAGGTCATTTATAGAATTTTTATTAATTATTTATAAAAATCTATCCATACTTATTCATATGTATCCGTAGCCTATATGTATACATATATACAATGTACATAATATGTAAAAAAAATGTGAAAACCGTCTCAACATACTTGTACCTAACACAAAATGTAATTTAAAATAAAGTTTTCAAGTATCCCAATAGTAAAAATGTTACAGTGGTTTCAAAATTCAGTAGTTTACCCTATTAAATATTTACCCTCCAGCGTAGCTACAGAAGTTAGTTGGTTATTAGCATACGTATCCAATTATTTAGTCTAACTTTAGTAACGTCATTTCAAAGTGAAAAACAAACATATATTTAGTATTATATACTAATATCTTATATGATAATAAAAATGCAATAACAATCTATTAAAATAATTGTCATTTTTCTACGTGGTTTAATTTTTTATGTAAAAGTAATAATAATATTATCATTCGTTCAGTAATAATAATAATAGTATTGTTGCTTAAAAAAATAGAAAAAGTTTGATACAGAATTTAATGATTTTAATAATATTAAAAATATCCTCCGATCGATTTCGGCCACGGCGGCCAACCTCAATGAGACTTGCCATCTGCGCAGGAGATATTATAGTGGACAAATTTTCATAAACTATAATATGTATACTACATCTCAAAGGCATAATTTATAATTAATTATATTAATAATATATTATATTAATTATGAATTAGTCTCTCCATGATTGCTGTAAAGCATTCGAAACATCGGGAACCAAAAATCAAAATAAATCTGCGAAATAATCCGAAAAGTTAGTTTTATTTAAAATGTCAAACATTCGCGTAAACCTTAGAAAGTATTATGTATGCTACAGTTTATCTAAATCTGAATATAATAGAAATCCGATAGGTAATTTTTATGTTACGTTATGTGAATTGATATAATTATTTTTTTAAATGGGTAACCTCATGGGTCATTTCGGCCTTGGCGGTCAGTCTCACTGAGACTAGCCAACTGTGCAGGAGACAAGTGTTTAGTGTCCGCGCAGACACAACGTATACTATCTATTGCTGTCACTCTTGAACTCCGGTGGGACGACAATTCGATACAACCAGTGAGAGATCAGCCATAGGAGAATTTTTCGTCAAAAAAATCTCAATAATAAACTTGGCCCAACCCGAGACTCAAACCCAGTACCTCTGGATCTGCAGCCATACTTGCTACTAGACCACCGAAACCTCTGTATATCAAAGGTAGTCTCAGTAATAAAAATATTTCATTAATTGCCAAAAAAAAGTCCATTGAGGGTTGTAGTATTTTTATTTATTCATCTATATAGATAAATAAAATTGAAGTGTCTGTTTGTAATGTCAAACTAACAGCTTTATACTAAATGCATATGGAATTATATACGGTACTTATGAGAAAATCACAATTTTTAAAATTTTTTGTGTCTGTCTGTTTGTTCCGGCTAATCTCCGACACGGCTGGACCAATTTTAACGGGACTTTCATTGGCAGATAGCTGATATTATAAGGAGTAACTTAGGCTACTTTTATTTTAGAAATAGAATTAGGGTTTAGCTCAGAAAAATTAAAACGCATCTAAGGACGTACCCGAGCGAAGCGAGAGTAAGTCGCTAGTATGTAATATTTCTATTGTCCTTGATTTTCCGATAGCTATGAAACGTTTGGTGCGTTATTGTACGTGCATGGACGTGGCAAAGTACGATCAATTTACGGTAGATAGGTGCAATTCGTATCAGATAATTTGACATTTACTGGTCTGTTTGCGTCTTGTCCAAGCGATACGTAATTTCGCTGTATACATATAATCTAACATTTGAATTGGACATTTCAGTGAAGTCAGGGCGGTTCACACTTATTGTGTTTTCTACTATTATTATTATATATTTGACGACACATTTAGTTCAGTTTGTGACCCTAGTCGCTGTACCAGCGGTCGCGGGTTCGAGTCCCGCTGGGGGTATTCATTTCTGTGATGAGCATGAATTTTCTACTCCAGTACTATTTATAATATGTATGTATTTAAAGTTATATATATGTAGTGTATCAACTATCTGGTATCCATAACACAAGCCTCGTAGCTTACCATGGAACTAGTTGGTGATGTGTGTTAATGTCCCAACATATTTATTTATTGTAAATCGATCTTCTTGATTATGTTTAATATTATATAAATAAAAATATTCCAACCTAAGAGAGGAAATGAACTTGCCAGTCTCAATTTATTATTTTAGTTTTAATGATGAATAAGATATATTTATGTATATGTTATTATTCAGGTAAAATCGTTTAAATCCGTAGCATATTTTGAAATGTAATATTATATATATATATCTGCCTTCGAATTTCAATATATGTATATATTTTTGTGTTATTTTTCGGCTCAAATATATACGTTTAAAACACTAGTTGATTCCAATAATATATGAATATGCTATTTATACCACAAAGTTGTGTAACTATCTAGATCTATGTCACAGTAAAGTTTGCATTGGAGTAAGTGGCCATTAGTCTATCATTAGAGAGCTCAAAGCGGCTCGAGCAGGTGTTGTATGAACAGCGGTTAATCGCCTTTTCAGGTTCGGAACGAAAAAATATAGCTTTAACGAAACTAGAATATTTCACATTTATACATACTAGTGATCACCGAGTCGTTGAAAATCAACCATAATTCATTAAGTTATGTATTTATTGTCTTGCGTATATTACAATATTAATCTGTTCTCAATTCGACCACAGACTTTAACAATAAACAAAACAGTATATACGCGTGTGTGTCAAATACTTGGTAGTGTGTGTAATGTTTTTTTTTATCGATTTAATGTATTTTTTATGCATAATTAAAAAAAATATTAGCATTCTGCACTCCTTCTCTATATAAACTATAAGTGTGGGAAATTTCATACTCCTCCGTCCGCGCAATTTTCGTAAAAAGGGGTACAAAGTTTTTGCTTCACGTAGTAATATGTAGATGTCGTAATGGCATACTGATTAATTTATTAGTGTACAATGTTTTTGTGTACGCAAAAAGCACTTTATAATATCAAAATGATTTTTTATTGCTATTTAAATAGATTCCGCTCGTTTCCTTATCAATTTAATTTTCTCGAGAAATAAATATTAAAAGTTTCATGAGTTACGATTTTCTATTTTTTTTTGGATCTAAATAAATTTCTTCTCGTTCCAGCCTCCAGTACCTTTTTAATGTTATTATTTTTGATATTTACTAACGTAACTTTGGAAAATTTCCTGAAACAAATATGTATAAGTTAATAATGAGTAATTTCTATAAAACTGTTATAATATTTTATTTATCATTAAGTAAATAAATATGTTGGGACATTAACACACAGTACCATCCAGTTCCATGTTAAGCTACGAGACCTGTGTTATGGATACCAGATAGTTGATACACTACACATATATGACTTTAAATACATACATATTATATATATAAACACCCTTGGCTGAAGTACAAACATTCGTGCTCATCACACAAATGAATGCCACTACAAACCGAACTAAACGTGTCGTCATTCGTCATCATCGATTTTAAAAGTATCTTAATAATAATGAAGCTATCCTGATCAATTTCAGCTATCTATTATATAGCAGTATATCTTATCACTCTTATAACCCAATGGGTTTGAAACGACTAGTGAAAGTTAAGACGCAGGACTGAACGTTTAACGTGCTCTCTAAGACACGATGGTGTCAATTTTCTTACTGAGAATTTCTTTACAGAAAAACCTTGCTTTGTCCGACCCAGGACTCGAACCCGTGACCTCCGGATCTGCAGCCGTACATGCTATGCTAACCTTTAGAGTTTAGAAGTGATAGTTGAGCTTCTTAATAATAGTCAGCTATATTACCTTCAAATCTTCATGACGTGTATTTTCAATTAATTCATTTAATAGTTTTAAAATCTCCGCGTTTGAAAGACCTTTGGATTCAAAACCCTCAATCAATTTTCGTACATATTTCTCTTTCTTCGCTCTGCTGGCTGTAGCATCTATTTCCGCTCTTCTACTTTCTCCCATTTGCTCCTGTACATTTTTTATGTAAGTTTTTGGGGTAATATAATTTAAAATATAATTATTACTATGAGCTATTCTTCCGGCCATTTTATTTAGCTAAAAGCTCTTGCCTCAAGAATATAAGATTATTAATATTCACTGTATTATATCAGTAATATAATATTTATAAAAATATTCCACCACAGAATGTGGAATATCATTCCATTAAAGTATTTTATTTATTGATATTTAATTTATTTTGTCCGTGATTCTCTCATAGTTATGAGTATGAACCGTTTGGTGCTTTATTGTACGTGTATCAGTGTGATAAATTACCCTCAATTTACGGTAGATAACGTGTAATTCTAATCAGATAATTTACTTATTATATAATAACTAGCGACTCACCGTCGCTCTGCTCGAGTTCGTCCCTACTTACGTTTTAACGTTTAGTATAGATTTCTCAGAGATGGGACATTTTTCCACAGTAAAAAGTATCCTATATGTTGACTCGGATAACCAATTATCATCATACAAAATTTCATCAAAATCTGTCCATTGGTTTTTCCGTGATGCGGTAACAGATAGACAGGTAAAAATTCTAAAATCTATAGATTTGACCTCTGTATCGATGATAAAGTCTATTTCAATAAGATTTTCCAAAAAATATTTAATGCACGGATTCGGCTTAGTTACAGTTTTATTATATGTATAGATGACTATCACTACTACACACCTGGTCAAAGGTAATTTCAAATTAAATTCAATTAATTACAAAAAATATTTCACAAATGGGGGAATAATTACATTAAGGGTAAATTTTAAATGTATGGGGTCTATGTATTTTTTAGTGAAAAGTTATTAAACTAAAAATATTTCAGTATTCGCTTAAGTGTAGTCCTATATTTGTCCTATAGCGAGTTCGAATTCAGATTGCGTTCATCTTGTCCATGTTTGCCTCATTTTTTTGCTATTTACTGTTAATTAGAAGATTTTGTACATTGTGATCAACATGAGTATTAATATTTACATCTGTATTGATTTTTTTTTAACATTAACACACAGCACCATCTAGTTCCATGGTACGTTAAGAGGCTTGTGTTATGGATACTAGATAGTTGATACACTATACATTTAATTTCAAATACATATGTACATATTATAAATATAAACACCCATGACTGGAGTACAATCATTCGTGCTCATCACACGAATAATCGCCCGTAGCGGGACTCGGACCCGTTACACCTGGCACAGCAAGTAGGGTCACTACAAACTGAGCCAAACGTATCGTCGAAAGTTTATCGTAGGTTCTTGTAAATTATTTTCAAGATCTACTTGAATCAATTCCTACTTCATTATCTCTAACACTTTCTTGAGAAAGATAAGGATTATCATTTACTTTTTCGATGAGATCTTATTCATAACTAGCGGCTCACCTTCGCTTCGCTCGGGTTCGCCTCTAGACAAACAAAAACAAATCTATCCCACGGAAACCGTTCGTTTCTCCAGGATAAAAAGTAGCCTATTTGTTATTCTGATATATGAACTATATTATTATAAAGTTCCATTAATATCCAATCAGTAGTTTTTGTGTACTAAGCTGTATAACTTACTATAGTTTTTTAGCTATCCCACGGGAACTCTTTAACTTTCCGTAATGAAGTGTATTTAAAATGTTTACCGGGGATATAAGGTACTACCATGCAAAATTTTATTTAAATCGGTTTAACAGTTTCGGAGATTAGCCCGTAACAACAGACAAATAGACAGACACAAAAATTAAAAAAAAAATTGGATTTGTTCTACTTCTCTTCTTACATCCCCCTGATGTCTGTGTGTGTGTGTGTGTGTGTGTGTGTGTGTGTGTGTGTGTGTATCTATCTGTGGCATCGTAGCTCTCAAACGGATAGACCGATTTCGATGCGGTTTTTTTTTTCATTTAAAAGCCAGTTTCCTTGCGGTGGTTCTTAGCTATGTCTGGTTAATATCGGTCCAGCAGTGTAAGAGTATCAGCTCTTTTCCAAAATGCTGTAAGGCATTTGGCGTATGATTACTCCATTAAGTGCTTCACGCGTGCCAGTGTAATCGTTAAATGACAATTAATTGATAACTTCGACCTGATGCTGCAACTAGAATGGTCTCCAGAGAAATCAACTCTTCGAAAACTCACAGCAGACATATCGTATTTTTGGGTTCAATAGATTAGTTTCAATGAGTAGGTATCTTGCAGGTTATAATCTTGCAATACGGTCACGTTGACCTGGTGCTGCAACCAGGATGGTCTGCATTCTACATTAAACCTTTGATTCTTTGCTTAAACCAGTGATAGTAATGTACCTATCACTGTTACCGCCTTCACCGCTGGGAGGTACTTTGCGTAGGGGGTTTTTTAAATTTTTTATTTATATTGATTTCATGTATTTTTATAATTATTCAAATTTGATCATTATGATGTATTCCATACTTACAATTTTTCGAAAAGTAGTTTCTCCATCATGAATGTATATATTATTTAGAATAAATTTCATAACACAGTCAGGTATATCACTATTGGTACTTTGTGCTATTTTATGTTTTGAAAGATTTTCACTCATATGGACCCAATCTCTGTCTATCTAAAATTTGAGGAAAACATATATGAATAGAATTTACCTTTCTATAATAAAATAAGCTATTTCTAAATTTTTGATATGTACTATCTTTTCTCTCGCTTTTCGCAATTTGACTTCATGAAAAGGGACGAAAGTGTGTAACAGGAAGCCGGGGATGCGCGCGCTATTTGATTTGATCAATGAGTGCACGCGGTGGTAGAGTTGGCTGTCAGATGGTTAAAAGTGTAAATTCAATATGGCGGACTCCCACAGGTGGTGGACTACTTTTTTATGCACCCCCACGATATGGACATCGTAAGAAAGGGCTTGATGAGCGAAACACAATAAGTAAAGTGATGTCATTGTAAATCCAATATGGCGGACTCTCAAAGATGGCGGACTGTCTTTTTAAGTACCCCCATGATGTGGATATCAAATGAAAGAGCTTGATGAGCGAAACACAGTAAGCAAAGTAACGTCATTGGAAAACCAATATGCCGGATTTCCAAAGGTGGCGAACTGTTTTTTATGCACCCCCATGAAATGGATATCAAATAAAAGTGCATGATGAGCGAAACATAATAATCAAAGTGACGTCATTGTAAAGGCAATATGGTGAGCTCTCAAAGGTGGCGGACTGATTTTTTTATGCACCCCCATGATATAGATATTAAATGAAAGGGCTTGATGAACGAAATACAATAAGTAAAGTGACGTCATTGTCAATCAAATATTGCGGACTGTTTTTTATGCACGCCCATGATATGGACATCAAATGAAAAGGTTTGCTGAGAAGAATACGAAAAAAAGTAAAAAAAAAAAACACAAAAAAGTTTAAATCATTTAAAAAAGCAAGCTTTTATGTAAATACTCTAAAAAAATTATAATACAGGTTTTGACATTTCTTTTACACAATTTTGATCATATCTTCAAAACAGGTTATCTGATTTTCACAATTCTAATTGGAATATTTGTTTTACACCTAAATCTATCTAAAATTTATGAAATATTTCTACAAACAAAAATTCTCATTTTTAACTTACGTGATGATACAAAAATTCTAACAACATTCAAGTCAGTTTAATTAATTACAATAGGAAATCTAATAGCTTTAAGTAAAATAATTAGAGTACAAATAATATAATAAGGTGAGATGTCAAATGTTACACATCATATGCGATAAATACTCGCTCGTTTTTTTTTATGATAACACTAAAGGTCGATAAGACTCAATAAAAAAAAAGAAAATCGGTTGATAAACAGCTGTAGAATGAAAAAAAAACTTACCTTAAAACCTGATATGCTTACTATAAAATTAAGGGCACAAAAAACAAGAAATGACTTCATAGTTCGCACTAAAGTAAATGTCAACTAAAATAGAAATAACTAAATAATTTATACTGGTTACATCGATGTGTGACTAATGAAAATATTATATTTTATATCGCCGTGTAAATATCATCAGCGGGTATCGAATCGATTTGAACTTAAGAACTTCAGGGTCAAGCAAAGATTTGTAATTGAATTTTCTTTTTGAAGTAAAACTTATTTACGCACGCTTGACTTGAAGGGGTAAGCTGGTGAATGCGTTACGAAAAAATGTACGTACGTTTGTTGCCATGGTAACCGTTGTTATTGTCTGACAAGTGATATGTAATATTATATTTTTTCCTTAAATGATATTTTACAAATATATAATTGTAGTCTGCCTAATATGGGTTTTATTTAGTATCTCACCTATCCAAATTATTTTAAACATAAATTGAATTTCATAAAGAATACCGATAATCTACAGAAGTTTTACTTCTTGCGCGTGTACATATTTATACACGCACTCTTTAATTTTTTTATTATTTTACTCGTTGACGGGGGCGGGTCTGAGCCTATGCGGTCAGTCGGTGCTGCACGGGGCTCGGGGCGAGCGCATATTATCATCGTCTCGTAATGCGTGCAACCCTGAGTTCCTTTGCGGTATGCGGACTCGTTATTCTCCCAACACACTGGCTCTATACCGGAGGAATAGCTCTGGCGATCATCTGTTGAGCAGATAACGTTTCCGATTTGAGGACACCGTGGTGGGTAGAGAGCTCTAACGGTGAAGTATTTCGTAAGTAACCCAAAAACCTGCGTATTCATGGCAAAAAATGTACCAACCTTAATAATAAACGATTTATGTTCAAGGGACCTAACAGTAATAAAACTATTAAAAGCCGATCAGTAACTCCCCGACATTGTCCTTGTCTCCGCCTACCTGTCGAGTGACGAGGACACACCGACTCCAAAGCTCAACTCATTGGTTGAGAACTGTGAGAGGGAGAATCTGGATCTAATCATGGTGGCAGACTCCAACGCATACCATACGTTGTGGCGGAATGCCATTTCAAACACCCGAGGTGAGGATACACTCAACTTTATTTTTAGCAATAACCTTACCCTCCTCAACAAAGGCTCGGAGCCAACATTCATAAACGCTCGATCACAAACTATAATAGATCTGACGATGGCAACGACAAACTTGTCGAACTACATCCACAACTGGCATGTGTCTAACGAACTATCCTGTTCGGACCACAAATGGGTTCGTTTCACCATCGATATGAACCTACCTAAACCATTACCTAGAAGAATACCCCAAAAGACTGATCAATCGAAGTTCATTAGGCTGATCAGCACCAAGATAGGTAATCGACTCACAACAACAAATAACTTAAACGTAACCGACATAGACAACTACGTAGAAAGTCTTACGACATTACTCCTGGAGAGCTACGAACAGTCCTGTCCCCTTACCATACCTAGATGGGGAGGGAAGCAACACTGGTGGTGCCCCGAACTTGGGCTAGGAACAGTCGATCACAAGTCGACTGGTGCACTTACTCGGCAGCCAGGAAACAATATAAAAAATTTTACGCCTCAGAAGGCAAGAATGCTGGAGACACTTCTGCACCAGTATAGAAAATAACAATCAGGCAATCAGAGAGAAATCATGCCTCTCCAAAGAGACAGACCACTCAATCGGCTGCCTCTAAAAACTAGACTACTCCCATACCAAAACAGACGCGGAGACCAGTGAACTGCTTCTAACAACCCACTTCCCCGGCTGCCAAATTGCAAACATGCAATTATGGGAACCTTACGGAGAGAGAGCCACTAGCAGTCTAGACTGGAATGCAGCCAAAAACATTATTAATAAAGAGAAAATAATATGGGCTATAAATACTTTTCTTCCCTTCAAAGCCGCTGGCCTTGATGGTACCTTTCCCGGGCTGCTAAAGTGGAGCATGAACATCGTAGCAAAATAACGCTGTTCCAAGTCTGCATAGAACACCGCTACATACCGTTTAAATGGAGAGAAGTAAGAATAATATTCATCCCAAAACCGGGCAGAGAGGACTATACCCTGGCTGAATCCTTTAGAACCATTATCCTCACCTCGTTCTTTTTAAAGACGCTGGAGAGACTAGGGGATATGGAGATAAGTAGCCAAATATCCCTCCAACACCCATTACACCCAAACCAAAATGCCTATAGCGCAGGCAAATCGACGGAATCGGCACTGCACAGCGTAATATCTCGCATAGGCAGGTGGCTGAACCAGAAACAACCAACCCTAGGCGCTTTCATTGACATAGAACGAGCCTTCGATAAAACTAACTTCACCAGCAAAGCAGAGCTCTGCATACAAGTGGTGTAGATCCAACACTAATAGAATGGATAAACAACATGCTAAAACAACGAGCTATACAGTTTATTCTTAACACTACGAAGCGTGTTATCGTAAGTAAAGGCTGCCCACAAGGCGGAGTTTTGTCTCCACTCTTATGGAATCTTGTTTTGAATGAGCTCATAACTCAGCTTAACGATAACAACCTTTACACGGTAGGGTACGCTGACGATAAAGCCATCTTAATATCGGGAAACTTCGAAGGCATCCTATGTGACCTCATGAGGAAAGCCTTCAAAATAACGGAGAACTGGTGCTTGAAACATGAACTCTCCGTTAATCCCATGAAAACTAAATTGAGCATGTCCACTAACTGAATCATTAGCAAACAAACAAACCAACAACAAACTGATAATTGAGTGTCACCATGCCCTTGATACAATAGCAACGACTAATCATGTTACTATTCAATGGATCAGGTGGTATAGCGGTTCACTTGGCAACGATGCAGCTGATGAACTTGCAAAGAGGGGGTCAAAATTAGAAGTAATTGGCCCATACCCACTTCTTCCCTTACCTTTTTCGCAAATTCGTACCTGGATCTGCCAAAGAACCACGACCCTTCAAAATAACAGATGATCGCAAATGGTAGACTGCAGGCAAGTTAAATCAGCTCTACCCGCAGTAAGCCCGCGTCTTACTAATGCTTAGTAAGCCTAAATAGAACCAATCTCAAAATTATGATTGGGACGATAACGTGCCACTGTCCCTTGAACGAACACCTATTCAACATCGGCGCAACGGACAGCCCTCTGTGTAGAGGGTGTTTCTGCGCTGTAGAATCAGTCGCTCACGTAGTCCTGGAATACGTAGCAGTAACTTTTCAACGTAACGAAATCTTCGAACCAGTGAGGTCGTTCCGCGAAGCCTGTGAAGTTCCCAGGAATTTTCTGCGATTTTCGACGGAGTTAAGCTGGCTGAATTAGCCAGGATTCGCAACATACCAAATGCGAGTCTAAATGTGGAAAACGAGTCCAATTTTAATGTAAATTATAACTCGTTCACCCAACAGACCTCGATCTGTCAAATCAAGTGTGTAGCAGGTACGATTAGAAAAATGGTGTTTTTACGTTTTTCATAAGAACTTTCCTCGGAATTAAGTGGACATTTGAATAAAAAAAATAGCCCAATTAGTCCAATTGTTCTCGAGTTTTGCGCTCAGCAACAAATTTAGCGGTTCATTTTTATTTATATAGAAAAAATATAAAATAGATAAATTTTACGATCTTCAACTCCCATAATCTGCTTTTAGTTTTCTAATTAAATCTTTTACAAATTTAATTTACAATTTATTTAATAGAAAATTAAAATAAGTTTTAATATAGTTTTGTAAAGTAGGTCATTCATTCAATATTTTGGTGAATAGTATGACCTCACTAACGTTATAGTATCGAGGTCTCGATAACTTAGAATCCTATTACTCTGTTAACGTATTGAGTGCTCGACACTATGACGATATGGAGTCCACATTCGTGTTTAAGTTAAACTGGTATTATTATTATGCATTTGACATTGTATTTACTGAAAAACATAACATTTTTGTTCATACATTTGTAACGCAATCCTAATGTATGGGGACCACCGAGTTTGGAGCGACCATCAACACCGCATCCCGCACCTGCACCGAGTCACTTTCGTGTTTCAGCATAACTCTCGTGTTGCGACAGTTCGCAGCGTCGCGACGTCCGACCGCACTTTTTATGTTTAAGACTTTTGTTAATTAATTCATTGATCACACTTCGATCATGTAATCACATTTAGGATACTTAGTTTGTAAAAGTATTAGAAGTAAGATTTAGTATAATAAAATATTTTATAAGATAAAGTAACATTTCTTTTGCATTCTCTGGCTGTGACTTCTATAATTCATAGCAAAGCATGACTAATAATATTATTGTATTATATGTAGCCATATAATAACACCATAGTGCATCCAATTGATTTCATCTTTATTAGAAATATGAAAAAGAAAATAAGTATGGTAATAATGTTTCTTAATTGGTCGTGGGTTCGATTCCCGCTGGGGGCATTCATTTGTGTGATAAGCAAGAATGTTTGTACTCCAGTCATGGGTGTTTATATTTATAATATGTATGTATTTTAAAGTTATATATTATGTATGTTTATTCTATCAACTACCTGGTATATACCATAACACAAGTAGCTTCGTAGTAGCCTCGTAGCTTACTATGGAACTAGATGGTGCTGTGTGTTAATGTCCCAACATATTTATTTATTTTAAAAAATGCTTAATCTTTAAATAATAAAAATGCAAAAGAACATTTGTTTTATTTTTTTTATTTTATTTTTTAATTATACGTTGTGCAATAACGTTGATTTGTATTTTAAATTCTTTAATAGTCCAGTCAAATAAGGTCTAAAATCAAAATGTTGACACTCAACTTTGATTTCAGATCTTATTTGACTGGACTATTAAGTTTAACATAAGATGATTTATAATAAAGTTTGGCATATTGTAATCTTCGTATATGATAAAGAGGTAAAGTTTGTGAGTTTGTTTGTAGGAACTAATCTTTGGAATTTGGTAAGAAGATAGTTTGAGACCCTGGGAAGGACATAAATATAGTTTTTATTTCGAAAATCATCCATTAAGGGTGTGAAAATGGGGATGGAAGTTTGTATGGAAATCAACCTAGGGACGAAACCGAGCGAAGCGAGGGTGACTTAATAATTCTATAAAATTGTGGTAGGAGCCAAAATTAAATAATATTTTTAATATTCAATCTCAGATTTCTGGATGTCTGTATGTATAAATGTATGCATGTTTGTTACTCTTCCACGCAAAAACTATTGAATGGATTTTAATGAAACTTTAAACAATAATACGAGTGAATGGCATATAGGCTACTTTTTAGGAAAAATATAGGGTTCCCGTGGGATAGATTTGTTTTTGTTTTTCTAGAGGCATACCCGAGCGTAGCGAGAGCGAGGCGTTAGTTACGAAATAATTAAAAGTCATGAATAATTATGTGACTTAGACAAAGCATGGGCGGGTTGCTAGTTTACATTTATAAAAAAGCGACGCAGATTATTTACAGCCTTTATTATAAGTATGCTATTACTGTAATTAGAAGTGAAATATACACATTTTTCTGAACATTTTAACCAATTAAAAAGCTTCAAATTCAAACATAGCATATCGTCTCATACATGTACATATATAGCATGTCGTGTTGTGTCGTAATAAAAATGTGATTAATAACGCCAATTAAGCACAACTAGCTTATAAGTACCATTTATTATGCATAGGTGGCGGTACATCGCATTTTTGCACGCCTTAATTTTGCAAAGTGTCCCCAAGTGGGCTCATGCAGCTATTTGCAATTCAAACGCGTATTTATAGCATAAAAGTAAAATAATATTATAGTTCTTGAGCATTTTACCACTTTTTACTAGATGCCAATGGTTTTTACATGTTTAATTCGCTAATGTTGTTTTGATTTGGTGGCACTGTGTGATATAAAGCCGGCGTAAAAGTATATAGTTTCAAGAGGGAAGTGAATTGGATTCCAATTACCTTCAGGATGAAAATATTGACTCAATATATATTTATATGTATAGTCAGTTCTTAAAATACCCTTGGAATGAGTTTTTTTTGTACCCCCTTCGTCTATTTCCTAAACAGTGAAGTTATATGTATTTACGATATATATTTTATGTGATTTATAAAAATCATGTTTTGTATCACACATGATGGTAAAATGTTTGCAAAAATTCTTATAAAAATAAACAATTTTATTCTTCACACATACCTACATGCAATGTCAGATACAATGTTAATTCATCGTTTATTCATAATTCATCTGTACATATTATAAAATAAATTCCCCAGCTGCGTCTATCTGTTTGAAGGCGATAAACTCAAAAACTACTGAACGGATTTTGATACAGTTTTCACCAGTAGATAGAATACTTCATGATGAAGGTTTAGGAAAATAATTCAATAAGGTTTTATGTAAATATCGGAAAAAATCATGCCGACTGGGAGCTTTATTGGCGTGCGGCGCGTAAAGTAATAGAGTGATTGATATAAAAACAATGTATTACAGAATGATTCCTCTCAAAAAGATCTTATTAAACTGTAGCAACGCTATGTGCACGTACTTTGGGACACACCCGAATGAAGCGAGGGCAAGTCACAGGTTCATTATAGAAATATTATAGTTTTTAATATATTTAAATTGTAGCGTATAGATAGAGAGATATTAAGTATGTTAACAGTGAGATTTTATAACTTTATCTGAGAGTATTTTTATTATACCATGCCTATGAATGAATTAATATTATATTATAAAAACCTCAGCATCTTTTCACTTAATTTGATATTATTTATTTTGTCACCAATAGAAGAAATCTAATTGGTAAATTTCCCAAAATTGAGGTCATACAGTAATTTAAGATATTTCTTTCTATGCGTAGGCTTTTCTCATTTTTGAGGGATTTTTTTAAATAAAACTATCTCTTCGGATTTTTTCGCGGATTTATTTTAATTTTTGGTTCTCGTCGTTTCGAGTGCTTTACAACAATCATGATCACGGGAAAGACTAAGGGATTTTTTCCACCTTTATAATAATCATCATCCATGTATTCTAAGAAGTATAATATAAGAACCAATAACAACCTATAGTAATATAAAAAAAATAATGAAACCCAACTTCAGGACGAAGTTATTTCATTTAAAACTCAAAGCGCTTCATTTTTATACATCAACGAATTGTAAGAGCAAAGTTTTTTTCAAACTGTGATATAGCGTAACTATTTTGAATACATACATCGAGCGAGCTAGTCAACAGCGCAGGAGATATTATAGTGACACGTGTGTGCGCGACACAAGTGCACTCTATATTCCTTACACTCAATTCAATTTTCTTATTAGTTGAGCAAAGCGTGTCAGTAGAGCAGCAGAGTCAGCAGAGCAGTGTCAGCAGAGATTACTTCGCCAATGTCATGTAGAAGAGAGAAGACACGAGGGAGATTGATCGATAAAAAAATAATAAAAAAACTAAATTATGATATATAAAAAAGTAGGTCCTCTGTAAATCTTGAACTTACAATAAAATTACTTACACTCCCTTATATTCCAGTGAAATGACTATTCAACAAGACTTTTAAGAGATCAAGACAGACACCTTAATGTTCTTTTCGAAGCACAAAGGCTTAAACTCCGCCAACTGCATATTTCGTGATAGTAGAACGCAGCAACTATTATGGCCCGACCCAGGATTCGAATCTAGAACCACAAGATCTTCTGCCATATAATAATGATAATAATATGTCTTCCTGACCGATTTCACTGAGACTGTCTCTGAGACTAGCTAGATGCGTAGGAGATATTATAGTGCAGCGAGTGAACGCGCAGACACAAGTGCACTCTCTATTCCTGTCACTCTCATACTCCGGTGGGATGACACAAGACACGGCCGGTGAGAGTTAAGGCACGCGCAGGACCAACGACATTATGGTGCAACAACGCCAACTTCCTAGCTCCGGGCTACTATTGAGAGTATTTTAATAAACTCAGTAATTAAACTTGGCCTGACCTGAGACTCGACCCCATGACCTCTGAATCTGCAGCAGTACACACTAGTCACTAGACTATCGAGGCAGCCATATATGGTAGTCAATAGACAATTAAGCAGGTAAAAATGACTTTCAACCGCGACCTTTCCATATACCAGCCCCACTAAACAAGCTACGAGGCTGTCTTTCGGCATACAATTAATTCAATTAGTTTCTACAGCAATACTAAGTACAATAGGTTTGTTCTCAGATCGCAAGCCACAAATTCCAGTCTCGAGATCAATTAGAGTCAGGCAGAGTCCTGTATACACGGCATTAGGTACGTAAAGGTGTTTCATACTGATGACGGTTGTCGAGCGTTAAAATATATATGTAGCTGTTGTAAAACTATTTAAAATTATATTTATTCTAATACTAGCAATAAGTTTATGAATATCTAAATAATTAAAATATTATTAAAAATAATAAATTAATAATAAAAGTGTTAAATAGGGATGAATAATAAAAATAGTCGTCACTAGGGATAAGTAAAATCAATTATTTTCTAAATAACTTAAAAGACATTTTATATTACAGAGACAGTACAGAGGCAGATAGAGACAGATTTGAATAAAACTTCTCTTAATTTACAGTTTTCCTTCCATTACCGTTGACATACAGAAATTGTTGATATACAGTTTTTTGAAGACAAAGAAAACCGGTAATAATTTTATGACACAAAATAATTTTATGACATCACTAGCAACTTATTCTCGTTTCGCTTGAATGCGTCTCTGAGCACCTAATATTACCTTATGTGTTACTCCATTTTGTAGTCTATTTGAGTATTCAATTTCATCCAAATCGGTCCAGCCATTTCAAAGTGAAGGAGTAACAAACCAAATATACACATACACGAACAAACTTACACATTTATGATAGGAGTACGATTTTGTCATAGAAAAACTCGATACTATGTACTCGTATAGCAAAAACCTGCATATATATATATATATATATATATATATATATATATATATATATAATCGGGCTTTGTAACATCTTTCCATCTGAAGAGATGTTTTCTAACAGTATAGATAGAGTAGACAGGTATAAATCGTTGGAGTTGAGTCAAGGTGGCTTAGATATTGCAATATTATCACGTGCCTCAACTTAGTTGTTATTTTAGTTAATTTAATTTACAAGTGACCTCTGAAAGCTGTTATGAATTTGCATATTTTAAGGTTAGAAGTTAAATTATTTGAAGGGATTATGATCTAAGGCTGAAAAGATATTTTTTATTTTATAGTTACACTTTCGTATATTTTAGTAAAATTTTCAGTCCTTTTTGAAGCATAAGTACTAGATTATTATGCTAATCTTTTCTAATTTCTTATCATCCGTTAAAATTAACTGAAAAATTTTTTCATTTCATTTATATAGGGTATTTCGTGAAGAGTCTTACCTAGATCTATGCTGTATATTTAACTAAAGGTTTTTATTAAATAGTTAGAAAAAGTAAATTGTGACAGAAGACCAGTCTTCTTAAAAGGATGTATCCTAATATATCTACCTGCTTTTTTATTGAGCTAAAGTGTTTGTTTGTTTGTTGCATTGTAGAGTTATTGATTGAGGGATGATAAGGCTATGTAACATCATGCTACGACGCATAGGAGCGGAAGAATTAGACTATGAAAGCTGAGCCACACGAAGTTAAATTGTAAGAATATATTTTACGAGCGACTCACTCTTAGTCCGCTCCAGTTCGTCTCGAGAAACGTTTTCACGGTTCGTATAGATTTCTCAGAGTTGAGATATTTTTTGGAGTAAAAAGTATCCTTTATGTTGACCCGGACACCCAGCATCCAAATTTCATCAAAATCTGTCCAGTGGTTTTCTTGTGATGCGTTCCCAAAGAGACAGACAGACTGGCAGACAAACAGACAAACAGATAGAAAGACAGACAGACAAAAATTCTAAAAACTATAGATTCGGCCTCTGTATTGATAATAATGACTATTTTAATAAGATTTTCCAAAAAATATTTAATGTAAAGATTCGACTCAGTTAATCGCCAAAAAGGTTCAGATTAATAAAAAAAAAATATGTGAACACACACCACTATCGATAATTCTGATGAAAGCCCTCCTGGTGCCATATTTATTAATATTTAATTAATTATACTTCTTATTTAAACAGATAAATATAATTGAAGTGTCTGTTTGTAACGTCAACTTAACAGCTTTTTACTAAATGCATATGAAATTATATACGCTAAAGAAAAACACGATTTTTTAAATTTTTATGTCTGTCTGTTTGTTCCGGCTAATGTCCGAAACGGCTGGACTAATTTAAGTCAAACTTTCACTGGCAGATAGCTGAGGTTATAAAGAGTAGCTCAGGCTACTTTTATTAAAAAAAAAAAGAATTAGGGTACCGGTTAAAAAAAATTAAAACTTACCTAGGGACGTAACCGAGCAAAGGGAGGGTAATTCACTATTCATAAATATATCTATAAAATAATTTAAATAAAATTATTTCGGATTTTTTCGCGGATTTATTTTTGATTTTTGGTTCTTTGGTTTGGTTTTCTTACTTTGGTCGATGGTTTGGTTTGGATTATTGGCGTAAATCTAAGAAAATATTATTTCTTTAAAGCAATATTTTACTTAAATAATTTCAGATTTGAGTAGTTCATTAAGCGATCTACGTTTTATAGTAATTCGTGGCTGGAGCTGCAGAAAGCTGTTCCACTTTTCGCTTTCAAGTGGATAGCATTTTTTGCTCTTATTTCTATTGTGGATAGAAAATCTAGGTAAGATTCTAAGGTGAGATTGCTTAATAAAAGCTGATTTTTAAATTTTATGCTGCTAGAATAGTGCCAAGTGCCAGCTTCCGTACATTGTTTAGACTGACACTGTCTTGTATATATACATAAGAGGTAGTGGAATCGATATTTTTGCGTATTGAATAATAATATTTTTTTAAAATAAAACTATCTTCTCGTTTTTTTTTGTCGTAGTTTTTCTGATTTTTTCAAATGTTTTTTAGCACAACATTATACACTAATTTTGAAGAAATGAGGATTGCCACTGAAGTACCTTACAATTTAAAAAAGAACATAAGAAATAATTCTAAATATTGTTGCTATTGTGTAACATTTTTTTTTATTTAGCTTGCTATTTTTGTTATTTATTTAGAGTTTTAAGATATAAAAATATATATATGTATGATTTATTAATTAATTAATAATTAATTATGATTGTAAGATATAAAAATATATATATAGATTTTATTTTATTTTTGTTTTTTATATGTTTTCCTTCACCTTAAGGTAAGGCAATCATAATGTTCCCTCCCAATGTGCGGTCACCTTGTCATGGTGGGGGGCTCAGTAGTGCCCGGTAATCCAGCCGGGCGCGAAGCTAAGGAACGCACACATGCGGGTTGCTCCTGGTACTTCTCTGATAGCAGAGTGGACCGTGGGCAACCCCATGGCTGTTGTGGTCGTGGTTGAGCGCATAAGCGATCCTGCGACGCCCCATTAAGACGGGGAAGTTCCGTTGGGTTTTAGTGAGTTGTACGAGTACTGGTTTTGCCGGTGAGTCCCACACTTCGTGCCTAAACGCATTTCCCAACGTTAAAAAAAGGTAATTAACCATGTTTAAAATGATCCGCATATAAAAATATAAAAGATGTGAGGTTTAAACTCGCATCATTTTATTTTTCAAACAAGCGCATTACCACTAGGCTATTGCTATCTTTTCCAGAATTACATTATTTATATTTTGTGTTTAAATCTAAATAAAAAAATATATATATTAAGCACAATTAAATTTATGTAGGTATATAGAAATATTCTAATAACATGGAAAGTTATTGGAAAACAAAATTCGCGGAAGTTGATGTCATTAATTGAATTAACTACTCGTATATACGTTACGTTACGTTCCAGGAAAAATATCCACGCATACACCCGCAGCAAACAGAAGAATTTCATACGAGGAAACTATTGATTTCAATAATATATTTATCTATACAGATACATAAATAAAATTGGAGTGTCTGTTTGTAATATTAAAATAACCGCTTTTTACTAAATGCATATGGATGTATACACGGTACATATACCAAAACACTACTTTTTACAATTTTTGTCTGTCTGTCTGTCTGTTTGTTCCGGCTAATCTCCGAAACAGCTGAACCAATTTTAACGGGACTTTCACAGGGAGATTGCTGATACTATAAGGAGTAACTTAAGCTACTTTTATTTTAGAAAAAGAATTAGGGTTTCGGTCAAAAAAATTAAAACGTACCTAGGGACGAACCCGAGCGAACCGAGGGTGAGTCGCTAGCTATTGATATAATCGGACTTCGAGTACCAACATAAATGTTTATATGTGTGTATGTTTATTGGTCCTTTACGAAGAAAAGAATGCATTATGAAATTTAGTACACATATACACTACTAGCTTTTGCCCGCGACTTCGTCCGCGTGGAATAGTGACTTTGCTCGTAGAGCTACCGGACGGCGGCCGGCGCCCTCGCCATGCATCGAGCTGAGAGTGCGCTCTCTCATAGTCCGCGTAAAGTTAAATATTACGTACATTTTAAAACTATGATCTCCTAAGATATTCATTGAAATCAAATGATGTCAAAGGCAATTTTGTTCAAAATTAAATACTTGTGATGAATAATGTACATATTTGGGTAAGGATTAATATCATGTTTATAAAAACACCTTCGGAAGTAATGCATTATTTTAGAACAAATTTGATTACCATAAAAAGAGTTATATTGAGTCAACCTTAAAAGATAGATATATGCTGTCGCGGACTTTTTTTTAGAACTTTTAAAGGGGAACAATTCTATCATACACGATTTTTGCGCAACTTTAACCGTTTACGCAGCGCACGCAACGGAAGCTCTCAAAAGGAATCATTTTTCCCGTTTTTGCAACATTTTTCATTTATGCTCCGCTCTTATTGGTCGTAGCGTGATGTTACATAGCCTAAAGCCTTTCTCGATAAATAGACTATCCAACACAAAAAGAATTTTTCAATTCCAACCAGTAGTTCCTGAGATTAGCGCGTTCAACCAAACAAACAAACAATCAAACAAACTCTTCAGCTTTATAATATTAAGTATAGATAAAAGGCAGTGTAAGCCCAGTTGGGAAACCAAGTGTAGTGGGTTCAAATCCCAGATTTCGCAACTTTGATATACTTGTGTATGTATTTTCATGTGCGGATCATTTCCAATATGATTACCACTTACGGTGAAGGAAAACATCGTAATGAAAACTGCATGTCTGAGAGAACCTAGCAAGTTCTCTAAAGACGTATGAAGTCAGTCCCCATTTGGACAGCGTGGACTATGGCCTGATCCCCCTCGTATTGAAGGGAAGCCTGAGTCCAGCAGTAGGACATTAAGAAGAGCTAGAACCCTAAAAGTAGAGTATGTGCCACTTTAGGTCATAGTTTCTATGTGTACTAAATTTTATCAAAATCTGTCTAGTGTTTTAGCGTGACGGACCAACAAACAAACGTATATAATTTTGCATATAATATGTACAATGTACATGTATAATCGTAGTCGAATACTGGCATATATGCATATAATAAACCTTTTGATTACCTATTTAAACCGAGTATAGAACCAATTAAGTGTATTATATTGTTATACAATAGCTCTCAGCTTTTATAACAAGAGTGTTTTGATAACTGAGAGGCAAACATGAATAAGTGCATTTGGTATGAAATTTGTACTGCGTAAATTGTTATTATAATTACTATGGAAAATTAATTCTTTGATATCGATTAGTGCATGCTAGTATATATGATAAAATACATATGATAAAAATATAACTTAACGAAATCTGTACATGAAATATTTAAAAACAATGAACGTTATGTATTGTGTATGGAATATAGACCCCAAATTAATGTACATTTTAAGGTATGGCCTTGTATGGCGCGTATATATTTTTATTCTATTTTTTTTTACTCTCCAATAAATATGAATACTTACTACTAATTTCAATTACATATCTACAGAATTACTATCTATTGCAATTTTAGAATGTTTCATAGTCATATGATTTTGCTGAAGAAAAGTTTATAAATAAATATGTTGGGACATTAACACACAGCGCCATCTAGTTCCATGTTCTACGAGGCTCATGTTATGGATACCAGATAGTTGATACACTACACATATACAAATTTAAATACATACATATTATAAATATAAACATCCATGACTGGAGTACAAGCGTTCGTAGTTATCACACAAATGAATACCTCCAGCGGGACTCTAACCTGTGACCGCTGGCACAGCAAATAGAGTCACTACAAACTGAGGCAAACGTGTGTATGTAAGTTTATCAATGTAAAGATTTTATTTTTCGAGATACACCAAGTACTTTCATATTCGCACATTCAGGAAGAAGTTCCTTAGAGAGTCTAAAACGTACGTTACGCGATATTCTTATCAATTTCTCAAGAAATCATATTTTTTAATCGATAGGCCCAATATGCACTTCAAGCAAAAAAATCACTGTAAGTTAAAATATGTGTTTAAAATGATTTTCAAGTCAATGCGCCTTTTAGTTACATATTTATTTCTTCAAAATTTCGCTATCCAGTGAATTGATCTGTAAAACGTAACTTCCGAAGACGGTAAAGCTCGGACGTGACTGTGAATACCACCTTGTTTTACTTGTTGAAAGCTTTATTGTAAAGTTTATCATGTATTAGGCTTGTATGGGGAATCCATTACTGCCTTAGATATTGAATAGTTTGGTAAATTTAATATTGATAGAGGTCGTTGCTTATAATCTTTAATAAATAAAAAAAATATATATATAAAAAAACCTAATAAACTATTAATTTCTATTAATTGAGGTCATTTCAAATTAAAAAAAATAATAATTTTATTGAAATACTTTTACAAAGTTATATAATATATACAAAATAAATGTCCAAGGACACAATACAATTTGGAACCTACCTGAACTAGGTTAACAACCTGTGTTTCAGGTTATGGTTTCACCATGCATTTCTTACTGTGACAAAGGCTTAGAACAGATCACATTTCAATGAGACAAATACGATATATTTGCAGTATTTTAGTAAATAGTTGAGCATCTTGCAGATTCCAAATGTGCAGCATCAGGCCTAGGTTTCCATATCATTAGAAGCGCTGTTTGCATATAATATTATAAAAACAAAAGGCACTTTGGGACGCCCTCGAGCGAAGTCAGGGTAAGTTGGTAGTATATTATTGTCTTGTTTTACTCTACAGTATATAGATATTATCCTATTTTAAAATCGAAGCTTTATTTATAAGATTCATACACGTATAAATACATTTTATCAACTTTATCAAAGCAAAATATATATTTAATACCAATAGAATTGACGTTTAATAGTCAATAATTCTGTATAAAAAACTCTTTAGGTGAATTGGTCGTTTGGACAAATACCAATACGACGTTATAGTAAGAATCGGTCAAGTGCGAGTCAGATTGGCACACGAAGGGTTCCGTACCGTCGTACATGTACTTTTTATTAATATGACTTATACATAGAGTATGTATATAGTATATTAGCTTAGATTATCGATTACGAATGAAAAAAAATGTTTCCTGTATTTTTATTTATTTTTATTATTTGTTGTTATAGCGGCAATAGAAATACATACTCTGTGAAAATTTCAATTCTCTACCTATTACGGTTCATGAGATACAGCTCTCTGACAGGCATAGTAATATGGGTCCGTTGGACATCCTTCGGGTACCTACGGAACCCTAAAAAGCAAGCACTAGGTCAAACAGCGTAAAACTTTTCGTTTCCATAAACTTAGTTAAAAAGCTGTTGTAAACACTTATAAGATTAAAATAAAATGAAGACGATGAAAACATATAAATTCAAAATAAACATTGTATTTATCATTTCTAAAACAATTTGTAATTTAAAGCTTGGTTCGTACAGAAATGCATCACACGTACGAATCGAATTCGCTAAGACAAGCTCGGTTTTGTTAAATATTTACGTTTCGCTTTAAAATGTTTTATTTTCCTTCCAGAATTTTGCCGTAGAGTTTAGAGCTACACATTTTCTTAAGTTACAGTAACAATAAATATTCCTTTTTGACCGATTTCAAATAAGGAGGAAACTTAAATTATATTTTTTTATATATATTATTTTATATATATTATATTATATACATTATATTATATATATTATATTATATATATTATATTATAGCGGTATTTTTGCAAAGTGAATTTCAGAATGGTTTTTTTTTGAAGTAAAAAAAAATCCTAAGGGTGGAATGTTATAAATGATTTTGAAAACAGTGCATTTTTTGTTAAATAGTAATTTAATTTAGATACTAGCTTCATTACATTGTCACATAATTTGAACAAAATATTTTATAAATAAATAAATAAATATGTTGGGACATTAATACATAGCACCATCTAGTTCTATGGTAAGCTTGGGCTTGTGTTATGGATACCAGATAGTTGATACACTACACATATATAACTTTAAATATATACATATTATAAATATTATAAATATAAACATACATGACTAGAGTACAAACATTCGTGTTCATCACACAAATGAATGTGCCGAGTGAGACTCGAACCCGCGACCGCTGGCACAGCAAGTAGGGTCACTACAAACTAAGCCAAACTTGCCGTCGTCGTTTATAACCGATGGTAACATCGGCTCGAGAAGCAGTTCTGCTCAGAAGACATTTTTTTACATTCACATGCAAAGTATTCTATGAGTGGTATATTTTTAACCGACTTCCAAAAAGGAGGAGGTTCTCAATTCGTCGGAATCTTTTTTTTACTCTAAACAAGCTCTATATTGACCGTGTGATTCTAGGGTGATTCTAGGGCGTCAAATGAAATTTGCTTTTATGTAAGAATAGAACCTTTGACCATGTTCTCAACAGCCAATGCTTATTACAAATCTAATTACATATTTGAAATTAAATTATTATTATATATTTATTCTTTTAATTATATATTTAATATTATTCAGAGTAATTTAAATGTTGATCAATGCACCTGTTCTATTTTTGCTTGAAATTTCGCCGAAATGCTCCGGGGTATGTTCGTTAGGTGTAAAATTGTAAAATACAATTAATGGTTCGCAATAAATTATTTATTTCTTTGTAGATATTTAATTGAAACAATTTATATTATTGTTTTTGTATTTTTTTATACATACATACATGTATGACGACACGTTTGGCTCAGTGTGTAGTGACCCTACTTGTTGTGCCAGCGGTCGCGGGTTCGAGTCCCGCTGGGGGCATTCATTTGTGTGATTAGCACGAATGTCTGTACTCTAGTAATGGGTGTTTTTATTTATAATATGTATGTATTTAAAGTCTCTGCCTCGGTGGTGTAGTGGCTAGCATGTACGGCTGCACATCCTGAGGTCCTGGGTTCGAGTCCCGGGTCGGGCCAAGTTTAGTTATTGAGTCTTTCTGTATAGTAAGCCTCAGTAACAGCCCGGAGTTGGGAAGTTGGCGGTGTTTCACCCCCGTGCCTCGGAGAGCACGTAAAGCCGTCGGTCCTGCGCCTTAACTCTCACCGGTCGTGTCGAATAGTCGTCCCACCGGAGTATGAGAGTGACAGGAATAGAGAGTGCTCTTGTGTCTGCGCGTACACTTGTGCACTATAATATCTCCTGCGCAGTTGGCTAGTCTCAATGAGATTGGCCGCCGTGGCCGGAATCGATCAGGAGAACATTATTTAAAGTTATATATGTGTAATGTATCAACTATCTGGTATCCATAACACAAGCCTCGCAGCTTTCCATGGAACTAGATGGTGCTGTGTGTTAATGTCCCAACATATTTATTTGTTTATGGTATTCGTATATATACATATTATTAATTAGTAAATGGATTGAGTCCTCTAAATGAGAAATTATATTAAAAAAAAGGTTTTTATATTTGCTCAAAATAGCGAAATTCTCACCTCATTCAGATACTTGCTTAAAATGATTTCATAAATGAAAGTAATTACCTTATTAAATGAAACTATCTTTTCGGATTATTTCGCGGATTTATTTTGATTTTTGGTTCCCGACGTTTCGATTGCTTTGCAGCAATCATGGTCACGGGAGAGACTAAGGTTTTAGACGTCTCAAAGATGTTACGTACTTGTTACAGACAGTGCTTAACCCGAAAAGATAGTTTCATTTAATAAGGTAATTACTTTCATTTATGAAATCATTTTAAGCAAGTATCTGAATGAGGTGAGAATTTCGCTATTTTGAGCAAATATAAAAACCTTTTTTTTAATATAATTTCTCATTTAGAGGACTCAATCCATTTACTAATTAATAATATGTATATATACGAATACCATAAACAAATAAATATGTTGGGACATTAACACACAGCACCATCTAGTTCCATGGAAAGCTGCGAGGCTTGTGTTATGGATACCAGATAGTTGATACATTACACATATATAACTTTAAATAATGTTCTCCTGATCGATTCCGGCCACGGCGGCCAATCTCACTGATACTAGCTAGATGCGCAGGAGATATTATAGTGAACAAGTATGTGTGTAAATACAATGTACTTTTTCTATTCCTTTCATATGAAACTTTGGTAGGAAGATAATTCGAGACAACCTTTTAGGCATAGGACTAATATGACACGTGTTCTGTCTTGGGGCTGTATGTGACACCGCCAACCTCCCAACTCCGAGCTAGAAACCCTGAGAATTTCTGGACCGGAAAGCCTAAAAACTATGCTTAATCCTACTCAGGGCTTGAACCCAGGACATCATACTAGCTAGACCAATTAGGTAATCAGAACGAAATTCTATTATATCTAAAACCATACATATGTACATCAGAACCTCATTCTCACAAATCGGTTAGAGGCCAAAAACACTCAGCATAACTTGTTTGTGTTCAGAAAATACCCAAATCATTTCCAAACTTCAACAATAAGATATCTGAATGCAAATGCCAAAGTCGAGTTATTTGTTCCCCGATTGTTTTGATTATGTATTTATTTAGAATTCAATTTTCAGTGTAGTGGGAAAGATCAAGGCTTTTGATGTAAATCGTTTGAAGTTCCTCTGAATCATAATTCTCCAAAGCAACTACGCCCGCGGGGTCGCAAAATTAATATTTTGCTTAGAAAATGGGCAGGTGTGCTATTAACTGTATAAAAGAGCGTTCACAATTGTTAATAATAACATTTTCACATAGGTACTTAATTTACACTGGCTTCTTTGTATTCAGTCTTTTTTAGCCTTTTTTTCAGTCCCTCCAATACGAGGGGGATTAGGCCATAGTCCATCACGCTGGCCAGTGCGGGTTGGCGGACTTCACATGTCTTTCGAAAACTTGGTAACTTCTATCAGACAAACAGGTTTTCTCAGGATGTTTTCATTATTATATTCCGCAATCTTGTTGGAACATGATTCGCACATGAAAATATCAGAGGTGCGAAACCCGGGACTTGAACCGGCTTCACTCGGTTTCCCAAGCGAGCTCATCCTTTGCCTTTTTTATTCGAAATTATTAGGAAGAGGTTTATTTAATACTTTCTTAGGTTTACGCGAATATTTGACATTTTAAATAAAACTATCTTTTTGGATTATTTCGCGGATTTATTTTGATTTTTGGTTCCCGATCTTTCGAATGCTTTACAGCAATCATGGTCACGGGAGAGACTAAGGTGTTAGACATCTCAAAGGTATACATATATACTTGTTACAGACAGTGCCTACCCAGAATTTACAAAAAATTTGAAATTTTTTTTAAAAATGACATCAGAGTACCTTATAATATTTGTTGATGCACTGTCTGTAACAAGTATATATACCTTTAAGATGTCTAACACCTTAGTCTGTCCCGTGACCATGATTGCTGTAAAGCATTCGAAACGTCGGGAACCAAAAATCAAAATAAATCTGCGATATAATCCGAAAAGATAGTTTTATTTAAAAGGTTTATTTTACTCAAAATATATGTAGGTAGGTATCTGATTTAAATAAATATTAATTAAAGCATCTTTGTTTGTTTGAACGCGCAAATTTCTAAGCTTATAAGTTTGTTTTGAATTTTATAGCTCACTAACATTTGTCAGCGTCTCCGTAGTTTAAAATAAGGGATTTTCATACAAACTTCCAAACTTTTTTATTCGTTTAGGGGAGGGTATAAATTTAAAAAATCCTTTCTTAGCGGATCTTTCCTTATGAGAAATTATAAAATAAAACATAAAATAGCATTTATAACATTTATACTTTATCTATGTCTGAGATTTTGTCATTAATCAGTGATTGGTATTTCGCTTCTATATACATACTAGCGACTCACCCTCGCTCCGCTCGGGTTCGTCCCTAGTTACGTTTTGACGTTTAGCTCAGTGATGAGATATTTTACCGCAGTAAAAAGTACCCTACATGTTGACCCGGTTAACCAGCTAACATCATACTAAATTTTATTAAAATCTGTCCAATGGTTTTCCCGTGATGCGGTAACAGACAGGCAGACAGACAAAAATTCTAAAAACTATAGATTTGGCCTCTGTATCGATAATAATGTTTATTTCAATAAGATTTTCCAAAAAAAAAAAAAACATTTAATGTACAGATTCGGCTTAGTTACAATTTTATTATATGTATATATAGATATGCATGTATAGATTTCTTAAGACCACTTCTACGCTTAGAAGTGGAGCAGCGATACATAAACAATGCGTGCGAAGTCACGAGATAAAGCTAGCAAGCACATTTATAAGAGACTTAAAATTATACATTAGATTAACGTTTTACTTTGGTAAAAAATAATATTTGGAAAAACAGTAAAGAGTAATAAAAATATACACAAAATTTTTACAAAGTAATATAAACAAAAACTAAATCTTTTACTTTGATATACTTAATGTTTTTAATATCCTAATTAATTGTACATTTGAGTACTAATAACTACTTAACCAAACCACCTATAAAATACTATATTTTGAGATAATTAAGGAAGTCAGAAGTCACAATACAATCACCTAAACGCTATTGTATGAGCTAGCCTCCAATGACATCATCACCGCCTCTTAAATATTGTCACGTGATTGGTCGAACGAAAATGGGCGTGCGCAAGAGTTGAATACAATACTTGAATATAAAAAAGCGAACAAGAGTTGTTATGTTTCTATTTTTTATAGATAAATAAAAATAAACAGTGTTATAATATAAATATTGTCTTATATAATACATATAAAAAGCAATTTCTGTTCGTTAGTCTCGCTAAAACTCAAAAACGGAAGAACCGATTTGAATAATTCTTTTTTGTTTTGTTGGGGGTGTGTCAGGGGTGGTGTAAGTAAATAAAAATCTGGACAAGTGCGAGTCGGACTCGCTCACCGAGGGTTCCGTACAAAGTAGGAAATTTGTTTAACTTTAATTTTAAACATTTTGTTCCTTTATTTGTGCCGTAAGACTTTGCTTTTTGCCAAAATTCGTGATTCTAGGTCAACGGGAATTACCATATAAGTTTTCGACCCAAAACCTATAGGGAACTTCTGGTTGACTTCCGATTGACGGAATTGTCAATTTTGGTTATATATATATATATATATATATATATATATATATATATATATATATATATATATATATATATATATATATATTAGCGTTATGTGTTTAAGGTTTAATAAATATAGTAAATAATAGAAGAAATTTAAAGAATTCGTGAATTTGTACGTATTAGCCAAAAATACTAATCTGATTATCCTATTTCTAAAATTATTTTACTCGTAAATAGCTATAATACCTATCTACGTCTTAATTTTATCTCATCTTATAATATTAAACGAGCAATTATTGTATATAAATTTATTTCGTGTATCTCGGAAATGTCTCTAACGATTTGGATCTAATTTTATATTTAGATAAGGTTTTGCTTTTTAAGTTTGTAGGTATCCTATAGGTAAATTTTGTGAATAAACACATTTTTTATACTTTTTCCGGAAAAACACGATTTTATTTAAAAAATTGTCCAGCGAATTTCGTTTGCCCAGGTACTCAATTATACACCTAATAAGTACGTGTATTTTAGCCATTCTATGTATGATCTAGTATTAGTCGTTGGAAAAAAATACTGCTGATAACAACATTATTTACTTTCCCTGTGTAAGCATATTTGTATGTATTTATGTATTCAGCCCTTTTTAGCGTCCCACTGCTGGGCACGGGCCTCCCTTCAATACGAGGGGGATCAGGCCATAGTCCATCACGCTGGCCAAGTGCGGGTGGACTACATATGTCAGGTTTCTGTCAGACATGGAGGTTTCCTCACGATGTTTTCCTTCACCGTGAGGCAAGTCGTAATCAGGTTGGAAATGATTCGCATATAAAAATATCAGACGTGCCAGATTCAGGATTTGAACCCGCTTCACTCGGTTTCCCAAACGACCGCATTACCACTACATTTAAACATTTATATACATAAAAAGAATGCATGTCAAACATGAAGGTCAATAGTTCTACAAAACTATAATATTACAAATATAAGCTTGTATTATCAGACTTTTCAATAATAAAATAAAGATTTTATTATTATTACATCTCCCACTACGAGAAAAAGTTAAAAAAACGTACGTGTGTGTGTATTTAAATATGTACGCACGTAAGAAGTTATACTTATTTGACGTAATAAAACAAAAATAGCTAAAGATCTCATCCCGTATGTCACAACTCTCTGTTTGTAAAAGGAATGATAAATTAATAAAATAAGGTATTTTAGGCATATTACAATCATATATTTATAGAATATCATTTAAGGAAGGAATATAATATTATATATCATTTGTCAGACGATAACAACGGTTACCATGGCAACAAATTAAAAAAATCAGCAACTTCATTATGTCGCTTTTTGGCTGTCGGTGTGCGCGTGCATCGTAAAAATTTTACTCTCATATTTTTTGCTAAACGCGCCAAAAGAGTGTATAATTTCAAAAAGATTAAAAGGAATAAAAGAGTTTCTAATAATGTGAATAATTTTATTTAATACTTTCTTAGATTTACGCGAATATTTGATATTTTTAATAAAACTATCTTTTCGGATTATTTCGCGTTTTTTTTTATTTTTGGTTCCTGACGTTTTGAATGCTTTCAAAATATTTCCGCGATAAAATCCGACAACATAGTTTTATTTACACAAATAAATAAAATTGGAGTGTCCGTTTGTAATATTAATATAACCGCTTTTTACTAAATGCATATGGATGTATACACGGTACATATACCAAAACAACATTTTTTACAATTTTTGTCTGTCTGTCTGTTTCTTCCGGCTAATCTCTGAAACGGCTGGACCGATTTTGATGGGACTTTCTCTGGCAGGTAGCTGATATTATAAGGAGTAACTTAGGCTACTTTAATTTTAGAAAAAAATAGGTTCCCACGATAAAAAAATTAAAACCAAAAAAAAAGTTTGTTTTGGGAAACAACCTAGGGACGAACCCGAGCGAATCGAGGGTGAGTCGCTAGTTTAAAATAAAATTTTATTATTCCAAAATCTGGGAAATCATTTTTTATAATAGTGAAAGTTTCTATCTCTTATCTAAAATCGTATTCGACTTTCACAATCATAATTTATATTAAAATACGATATTTGTATGGCAATTGTTATGAAGTTATTACTCATAAATCAGTAGAAATTGTATTCTAACGTGAACAAACTAACACACGGACATTTCCTGTATTAGCATATGGGATTATAGGTTTGTGTCGAGTTGAAATATGTGCGCATATGTTGTTAAGACCATTTATTTTCGCCGGAGGCATGACTGCTAAATGATAGTCGTAATTAGAATCTACTAGTTTGTGCCCATGACTTCGCTAGTGCTATTAAACAGTACGTACTTATCGGAATAATATTGTATGTATTGTATAATATATGTATGTATGTATGTTTGTTATTCCTTAACGGTGAAATAGATAATTTTAGTACACAAATAGATATAACCTTTTTTAACGCTGAAAATTGCATTTAGGCATACTACCTGCAGGCGTTCCGAAGACGATGTCTCCGATAGAGCGAAGTGGAAAAGTAAAATTAGGAAGGCTGACCCCACCACCATGTGGGATACATAGCCAGGAAGAGAGAGAGAGAGAGAGAGAGAGAGAGAGAGAGAGAGAGAGAGAGAGAGCGCTGCATACGTACAGGTGGTTATGTGGGACTCACCGGCTAGAAAAGCCAGTACTACCCACTGAAATCAAACAGAACCTCCCCCGTCTTAATGGGGCGTCGCAGGATCGCTTACGTACTCAACCACGACGCCCAGACGGCAGTTCTGCCGAAGCAGACCACACAACCAATGGGTTGCTCTCAGTCCTGTCAGAGAAGTACCAGGAGCAACCCGCATGGTACACTGCTCAAAAAAGTGGGCCACCTCCCGGTGTGTCCTTTGGTGCGCCCGGCTGGGTTGCCGGACGTTAATGCTCTCCCCCCCACTATAGGCTTTGATCCTCGCTCTTGTTACCATGAAAGCGAAACCGCGGGCAAAAACTAGTTTAATATAAAACATATTATTTAATTATCCCACCCAATAAGTAAAGTGAATAAATAAAAAAATATATAGCTCGTTCAAGTTAATAATTGAGTGGCATTTTTTTTTATTTTAAGATTTTTTTTTATTCCATTTTATTATACCTACGTGTTTTTCGTAAGTTACTCAAAGTGGTTACTGAAAATCAGTATTGGGCCTCGCTATAAGTGTCTCTCGGGCTTCCAATACAGATTCAGTGTTTTTTTAATGCAATATTTTAATTTCGTATATTAATTAGTTGCATACATAGAGTTTATTTTATATTACCAAAAATAAAAAAAATAAAATGGTTTTTTTAATTAATCGTTTTTTTTTCTGTACAATTTTTTTACCCTGTTTTTATTCATTTTATTTTCTTTTTATATTAGCAGTGCATGTATGTAATTTGTTGGTCAGTGCTTTAGATATCTGTAAGTAACTAACATATAAGAACTTATAGTTAAGAATGAATCGACGACACGTTTGGCTCAGTTTGTAGTGACCCTATTTGCAGTGCCAGTAGTCGCGGGTTCAAGTCCCGCTGGAGGCATTCATTTGTGTGATGAGCACAAATGTTTGTACTCCAGTCATGGGTACTTATATTTATAATATGTATGTATTAAAAGTTATATACGAGTATGTGTAGTGTATCAACTATCTGGTATCCATAACACAGGCCTCGTAGCTTACCATGGAACTAGATGGTGCTGTGTCTTAATGTCCCAACATATAAAAAAATGTATTGTGTGTTTTGTTGTTTGTGTTTTCAATGAATAAAAAAAAAGTTTCATTAAATTTTCTCAGCAAAGATGGAAATTAGTTTAATGACAGAAAAAAAAAATTAATGATTGTATTGGCCCAACTCTACTTGTTTAATATTAAAATCACAGATTTTAATGACAAACAAAACCAAACCCATAACCAGATTCAAAGCGTAAACGCTATCGGAATAATCGATAACAAATATTAAGACGCTTGATATTAAAAGTAGAGATCTCATAACGTAATATCTTATTGTATCCAGCAGGAAGAGCTTCGACCCAGCGTTATTATAATTACATTGAAGCACGTATCGTATAACCCAGACCCAACAATAATACTACAACTATTAAATTAATGGTCGACGTTAATTTGGTTTGGGTTTCCGTAATATGATAGAGCATGTACATAGAGACACATTCGACTTACTAATGTTAGAATCGACGTACTATATTAGCTTAACTGACTTCTAAGATTAAGATTGCACATTTATATTAATTGGGGATTCCCCGTCTTTAACCCCCTTACATGTTAATTTTTATTTTATTTGTTTGTTTTTATGCTACTAGATGGCACTGTGCATACTTTTATTATAAATTCCAAAATAAAACTACTTTTTCTGGGGAAGTAAAAAGTCCGGACAACCAGCTATCATCATACTATATTTGATTAAAATCAGCAAAAGCCTAAATAGTAATAAAGTGTTCAAATCCATTGGCTTTAACTCAGGAGAATATAAACTTTCCTAAATCGGAAATCGAATATAAGACCTGAATACCTTTCCACTGTACTTGTATACTATAATATACTATACTAATAATGAGTTACTTGTAGCCTGTAGGAGTTTTTAATTGCGTAGAAACGGTAGTTGAATTTTCAGTCCACTGTTTTTGACAGCAATTTCCACGTTGGACTCACGTTCGATCAGTTTCATATGGAGTGACTTTAGCAAAAGCCAAAGTGCGCTTTAAAATTCACAAAATTATAACTCTGTAGCAATATTTTTTCTGCTCCCCGCAATCGTAAGTTTATTTTTTGAACTTTATTTGAGCATTGGAGTAAAAATTACACCATCGTAATATTTTAAAAGGAAATAATAATAACTTATAATTACTTTCGCATTTTGTAGAGAGAAAGAGAGAGAGAGAGGGAGAGAGAGAGAGTAAGAAAGAATAAAGTACGACGTGTTATTTTTAAATTACCTGTTTTTTTTTAAATTTAGTACTAAGGTAATAGCAGCCCAATGGTAAAGTGCTTGCTGTTGTCTGTGTGGATGTGTGTGTGAAGTGTGGATTCGAATCCTTGGTCTAGCATCTCTGATATTTTCCTTTGCGAATCATTTTTATTATGATTATCGCTTGTCTTACGGTGACAGAAAACAAGTTTATGAAAGACATGTGAAGTCCGCCAACCCGCACTTAATCAGCGTGGTGGGCTATGGCCTGATCCCTCTCGTATTGAAAGAAGGCCCGTGCCCAGAAGCGGGACGCTAAAAAAGGTTAAAAACATTAGAAAAATTTTTCTTTACTTTGAAGTTAAATAAATAATTATAACTTTTTTTTTTTTAAAAAAAAGCTGTGTAATTTTTTCTCTATTTCACCTGTATACTTACTTCACCCAATCTTTCAGCGTCTAAACAAGTTTTTCTACACTCTCATACAGTTACATAAAAGATAAGTGAAAGCTTGCAATTACCATAAAACTTTTAACTAAGCTTCTCGATTAAAAGTTGTAATTTAAAAAAGAAATATTGAAAGCTATTTAAAATGCTAATTCGCGTTTATGTAGTTAGTAACGTCGGATAGTTTAATTCAACGCTAGGGAGCTATGAATATTCTATGTGGGCCTTAGAGCCCGTTCTCATGTTTACAATATACTATCTCTCCCCCGCGGTTTTGTCTACTTTTATTATTATATAACTTAATATTTTCGAGGATAATCTGTTAGTTACAGATATTTTTACTCCTAAAATATTAAAATATTATTTTGACGCTTAAAGCTATCTTTGGTTATAACAAAACTCGCAAAGGATGGATCGATTTTAATGTGATTTTTAGTTTTTTATGTCTTTTATAATACTTACTTTTCTGTAGATTAGTTAATTAATAATGAATGTCATCCTATACATTGAATTTCTTTGATTTTTTGTAAAGTTATCATTTAGGTTATGCTTAAATAGAGGATACTAGCGACTCACCCTCACTCCGCTCGAGTTCGTCCCTAGTAACATTTCAACATTTAGTATTTCTCAAAGTATTTCTCAGAGATGATATATTTTCTCACAGTAAAAAGTATCCTAAATGTTGATCCGGATAACCAATTATCATCATATCAAATTTCATCAAAATATGTTCAGCGATTTTCTCGTGCTGCGTTTTCAGACATAGAGACAAACAAAATTTCTAAAAACTATAGATTCGGTCTCTCTATCGATAGTAATGACTATTTCAATAAGATTTTCCAAAATGTACAGATTCGGCTTAGAATTTTATTATGTATGTATAGATTAACACTTTGTACGATTTCCTCTCTTTGTTCCATATCAAATGACAACAAATGGGTGATACAGATTTAGAATTTATTACAATTTATATTCTATTATTCTAATCTTAAAAAGCAGCTGTAATTTTTATTTAATTACTAGCGACTCACCCTTCGATCTGGTTCGTCCCTAGGTTGATTCCCCATACAAACATTCATTCCCATTTTCATCCCCTTAAAAGATGATTTCCGGGATAAAAACTATCCTATATTCTTCCCAGGGTCTCAAACTATCTTTTTACCAAATACTATCTTAATCGGTTCAGTAGTTTCAGAGCCTATTCGATGCAAACAAAAAACAAAGAATCAAATCTTTCCTCTTCATAATATTAGTATAAATATTGTAATCTTAAAAAGCAGCTGTAATTTTTATTTCAATTATTCAATAGTATGAAAACTTACAAGTGATCTTCTTACTAAGCAATTATAGGGAATGGGCCCAAGATTGTCATTTAAATAGAAAAATATGGTAATAATAATATAAGTAAGTATAATATATGGAAAGGCATTCTAAATAAAACTATATTTTTGGATTTTTTATCAAATTTATTTTGATTTTTGTTTCCAACGTTTCGAATGCTTTACAGCAATCATGATCACGGGAGAGACTAAGGTTTAAGATGTCTCAAAAGTATTATACAGTTGTTACAGAAAGCCTACCCACAAATTAATGAATTCAAAAAATTCAAAAATGGCATCAAAGTACATGTCAAAATATATTCGCGTAAATCTAAGAAAGTATTATATGGAAAGGCATTAAAAATTCTAATTTTGAGCTTCACAAGATAATTTATATATTTTTTCCGCTGTCTGAAAAACTAACCTATGAAAATACTTTAGTTTTTAATCGTATATTATATATATATATATATATATATATATATATATATATATATATATATATATAAGTATAGAACTGCCTTGGTGGTGTAGTGGCTAGCAAGTACGGCTTCATATCGAGGGGTCCTGGGTTCGAGTCCCGGGTTGGGCCAAGGTTAGTTATTAAGTCTTTCTGTTTAGTAAGTCTCAATAACAGTCGAGTATTTGTCCCACCGGAGTATGATAGTGAGAGGAATAGAGAATGCACTTGTGTCTGGACGTACACGCGCTGCATTATAACATCTCCTGCGCAGATAGCTAGTATCAATGAGCCGCCTTGGCTGAAGTCGGTCATTATTATTATTATTATTTATTAGTAAATGTAATTAGTTTATCTGTCTGTTTTTGCTATCATATCCTCGGAAATATTAGTATATAATTCGTAAAATATAAACACTTTGAATAAAAATTTTTTTTTCTTTTTATTTTTTAAGCAATCATGTCATATATCAGGAATAGACTACAATTTTCTTATCTCCTTTATTGAAATATAGCATCGCATTTCATATCATCAAAATATCGGTTATCACTCTATGAGGACACTAACAAAGTACCTAAATGAAAATGACAGAATTCTATTGGTTTTTGGTTTAGGCATTCAAAATTAGGTCTAAAGTACTCGAAAACGTTTGTCAGTTACGCTATATCAATGGATTTTAACAAACAATCTAAGTAAGCATTTATTAATATACTAGCAACTCACCCAAGCTCCGCTTGGATTCGTCCTTAGTTAGTTTCAAAGTTTAGTATAGATTTCTCAGAGATGAGATATTTTCCCGCAGTAAAAAGTATCGTATATGTTAATCCGTATAACCAGCTATCATCGTACCAAATTTCATCAAAATCTGTTCAGTGGTTTTCTCACGACGCATTTCCAGACAGACAGATAGAGACAAAAATTCTAAAAAACTATAGATTCGGCCTCTGTATCGATAATATTGTCTATTTCAATAACATTTTCCAAAAAAATATTTAATATACTTATTCGTCTTAGTATAGATACACCGTATTAATATTTAGAAGGTCTGTAACAGTTCGGTTTCCTGAAACTTGTTATTACTAATAATTGTTCAGAATCAAGAATAGTTTCGAGTTCTGACCTGTGGGTGTGGAAGCTCGAGTCAGTGACGTCTTAAATGTTATATTTTGTAATATCGGCTGACCTTTCGTGGGTTTGCTGTACTAGTACGTAATAGACACTTACCTTCCACTTGAGAGCAAAACATCGATTTAACCCTTAAATGCATGATTTTTTTGTTTTCAAATATATAATATTTTGAAGATAATATTTTGAATATGTGTTATATGTCTTTTGGGAAATAATTAGCGATATCTTTTGGCAACTTTTACCAACAATAGTCTATATCTATACATATCTACAGATATCTATAAATATCTATACATATCTATACATATAATAAAACTGTAGAGGTCGAATGTCTGTATATAGAAAAAAAATGCTAAAAACCGACTTAGGGGGATGTAAGAAGAGAAATAGAACAAATTCAGATTTTTTCAATTTTTTATTTCTCCATCTGTTTTTTTGTTTGACTGTTTATACAGGCTAATCTCTGAAACTGTTGGACCGATTTAAATGAAATTTTGTATGATGGTACCTTATATTAATACCTCGCCGCGACTTTAAATCATTGCAAAAAAATCTAGGTATATTTCGGAATGTTGAAAAACAAATATCGTTAAATTGAGTATATAGTTTATTGTTAAGTTTCATCAGAAAATATAATGTTTAGAGACGGCTTGTTGAATATTAGTTCACATTTCGATAAACATTTGTTTATTTGTTTTCTAACGACTGATAAATGACAAAATATACTTTTTACTTTTTAAGGGTTGTTCCTTAAACTAGTAAAGTATTTTTTGCGTAGGGGGTTATTTAAATTTTTAATTTAATTTTTATTTAACGTTTTTACTCACAAGTTGATACGGCAGCAAAAGCTAGATTAAATCTATAATAATATTATAAAACTGAAGAGTTTGTTTGTTTGTTTGGTTGAACGCGCTAATCTCAGGAACTACTAATCCGATTTCAAAATTTCTTTTTGCATTAGATAGCCCGTTAACTAAGAAAGGCTATAGGCTATATATCATCCCGGAAAAATGTACGGTTCCCGTGGAATACATTTGTTTTTATCTAGGGAAGAACCCGAAGCGAATCGAGGGTGAGTCGCTAGTAATACATATTTATCCAATCACATTCTCTCCGTAAGTTTGTATTAAAATCATATCAATATTTAGAAGCTGGGACGTGACATCGCAAATGGAAAAAGGATAGTTCAGTAACCTTGAGACGGTAAGAAATATATTATGTAGGCCCCTGTATTATTTATTTTGAATGTAGTTATTATAACAGACACTAGTTATACCGGTGGCGCTAACATTTGTTGAAGGAGAACCTTTATAGAAACTTGTGAGTCTATCTTTCTGTTCCAATGTGTGTATTCAACCTTTTTTGACGTCCTACTGCTGGGACCGGGCCTCTCTTGAATTCCCTGTGCTGGCCAAGTGCAGATTGGCGGACTTCACATATTCTTCGAAATTTGTTAGGTTCTCTCAGATATGTAGGTTTCCTCACGATGTTTTCCTTCATCGTAAGATAAGTGATAATCATATCAGAAATGATGCGCATATGAAAATATCATAGGTGCGAGACCCGGGATTTGAACCCGCTGCTCTCGGTTTTCCTAGCGAGCGCGTCACCACTGAGCCACCACTGCCGTATTACAATGTACCTACGAATATACTGAACATTATAATGTAAAAGTTCATATATTTTTTCTTTAAATTAAGTTGGCATGTATGAAAAAAAAAATGAAATGCATATAGCATATCTAAAAATTTTTTTTTGTTATGAGGTATCATATTCGATATTTTGTTTTTAATTACCTGTTTAGTTGAATAATAAGTAAAATATATATAAAGCTTTAAAAATAATACTATAAATACGAAAGTTTGTGAGGATGGATGTATGTTTGTTACTCTTTTACGCAAAAACTACAGAACCGATTTTAATTAAACTTTACAGTAAAATGGCTTATACATCAAAGTAACACAAATTATATAATTAATAATGATATAGTTATATAATATAATTGAACTACACGTGTAGAGCCGCGGGAAAACGCTATTAATACTTTTATTTTATATTTTTTAATTACATGACTCATTGAAAAATAAAATACTAATGCACATGAAATAAATATTTTTTCCCCCTACAATAAGTAATTTTCTTATATAATTATATACACAAGTACATTTTAATAATTTTGTCAAAATTCTGAGTCAAATCTATACATTAAATATTTTTTGGAAAATCTTATTGAAATAGTCATTATTATCGATACAGGAGCCAAATCTACAGTTTTTAGAATTTTTGTCTGTCTCAATGTCTGTCTGGAAACGCATTACGAGAAAACCACTGGATAGATTTTGATGAAATTTTGTATGATAGTAACTGGTTATCTGGGTCGATATATAGGATACTATTTACTGAGGAAAAATATCTCATCTCTGAGAAATCTATACTAACATTTAAAAGGTACCCAAGAACGAATCCGAGCGGAGCGAGGGTGAGTCGCTAGTCTTAGTAATAAATATCAATTCAAAAAAAAACTTATTTAAGTTAGGTAAAATATGCTAAATATACACTTCAAAAAGCTATATTCAGAAACAATTTTGATGAAACCTGACACTGTAATAATTAGAAATATTTTCGTCTGATATCCTTATAAAGTCATAATTAAAGTCTATACTTATTGTAGGGCTCAAGGATTTTATAGTTGTTTTTACTAATAATGTTCAAAGGGCAGGTGCCTTAAACGAGAGGGCGATACATCTATCTCTATCTGCACCTGACGTATGACGTCACAACAGGTGGCTAGGACCGTTAACACCACAGTGTAAGCCTGAACGATACGTATTTGTTAGTGTACCGTATAATTTATTGGTTTATAATATAGAATATTTTTAGTCTGTACAAGCAGATGGTGGGCGCGTGCGCTGATGTGTGAATGAGTAATGTTAGAAAAAATGTTCATCCAAACACTATAAATGTTGGACGGTGTTGAAGAAAAGGATGATTTTAGGCGAAATATACGGTATATTGTAGTAAAATTGCAAATATATTACTTAATTTTAATTTTACATAATTTTTTAGAGATAGAAACCTTAAATAAAGCTGTCAAACGTAAATAAAAAAATGCGCTTTTAGAAATTGCCTAATACAATATACATACATATTAATATTTCTACAATACTATTGCAATAATTATCTCGCTACGCCAAATCCTCACTACAATCAAAAATCTTTAGCAATTATAATATAAACTAAGATTATGAACCATCGGGAATCGAACCCGGGGCTTATTACACCAATAGAACTCTATTAAAATATTTCAGCCTTCAATCGGTATGAGAAAAACAAGGATCCTTGGTCTATTCAAAGCTGTGATCGTCCGAACTAATATTTGACGGTGTCTGTTTCAAAGTACACCAAATACGTACAAGTCCCTAGAGACCAAAGGCATTGTGGTCAGGTGGCTGGCGTCGACTCTACGTGAGGTTGATTTTGCCTTACATACTCTATCTGTCTTTTAATCGAAAATACCTATTGGGTAATTTTTCCATGTCCATTAAGTCCATTAAGTCATGTGTCTGTCTGATTGTCCTAGCGAATTTTCACCGAAACAAGTTGTTAAAAGCTAAGATTAGTATATAACTATGTAGAGTTAAAAATTCAAATATAAATAATAATAATTCATCCCTCTTTAACGTCCCACTGCTGGGAATTCACTTCCCCTTAATGCAAAGGGGACGAGGCCATAGTGCACCATAGTGTTCCGATATGTAGGTTTCCTTGTTTCCTTCACCGTATTGTGTTTGGCTTAGTTTGTAGTGACCCTACTTGCTGTGCCAGCGGTGCGGGTTCGAATCCCGCTGGAGGCATTCATTTGTGTGATGAGCATGAATGCTTGTACTCTAGTCGTGGGCGCTTATCCTTTCTGATATCCATAACATAAGTCCCATAGCTAGATGGTGTGGTATGTTTATGTCACTTGCATCCACTATGTCAAATACCTCATGCACCTTAAAGAACGACCTCTTAAGAGGCTATGAATAATTAAATTATTTAAATATGTTGAGGCAAAACTTATTTAATTTTCATATTTAAAATTATACTAAAGAAATCCTAATATATAAAATTCCCGTGTCACGATGTAGGTCCGTGATGAACTCCGAAACTACTTATCCGATCTTAACGTATTTTTTTTCAAAATGTGTAATTTGCTCCAACTTAAAAGATAGGATAGTTTTCATCCCGATTATTTTCTTTTTATTATTGAAAAATTAACGATTTTTATATTTGTGTCAAAGCAACACGTAGCTGGGTCTGCTACTTGCTATTAGTAATCTTAACTACCTCGGTGGTGTAGTGGCTAGCATGTATGGCTGCACATCCTGAGGTCCTGGGTTCGAGCCCCGGGTCGGGCCAAGTTTAGTTATTGAGTCTTTCTGTATAGTAAGCCTCAGTAACAGCCCGGAGTTGGGAAGTTGGCGGTGTTTCACCCCCGTGCCTCGGAGAGCACGTAAAGCCGTCGGTCCTGCGCCGACACTCTCACCGGTCGTGTCGAATAGTCGTCCCACCGGAGTATGAGAGTGACAGGAATAGAGAGTGCACTTGTGTCTGCGCGTATACTTGTGCACTATAATATCTCCTGCGCAGTTGGCTAGTCTCAATGAGATTGGCCGCCGTGGCCGGAATCGGTCAGGAGAACATTATTATTATTATTATTAGTAATCTATATATTAATACGTGAAGCAAAAACTTTGTAGGTACCCCTTTTTACGAAAATTGCGCGGACGGAGGGGTATGAAATTTCCCACACTTATAGTTTATATAGAGAAGAGAGTGTGCGGAATGCTAATATTTAATAAGAATATGCATAAAAAATATATTAAATCAATAAAAAAAAACATCACACACACTACCATGTATTCGACACACACGCATATATACCTACTCCTTTGTTTATTGTTAAAGTCTGTGTTCAAATTGAGAATAGATTAATTAATAGACAAGCGAGACAATAAATATATAACTTAATGAATTATGGTTGATTTTCAACCACGCGGCGATCACTAGTAATATTAAATTTTCATATAAATATATATTCATTATATATTCATCTCTGAGAAATCTTATTATTAAAAGGCAAAAGTGATTGACGGATGTATCAACGCACAGGCCAAACCCTTAAGGCTAGCAAACTGAAATTTCGCACACGATTTCCTCATATGACGAAGGTATCCTAAGGAAGGATTTTTCAAAATTCAACCCCCAACGGGGTGAAATAGGGGATAAAAGTTTGTATGAAACTTTTTATTCCTTGGTCATATTTGCATGAAATTTCGTATTTTTAGTTTGATCGCGAGCGAAGCCGCGAGTTCTGCTAGTTGAGTAATATTCGTAACCTTAAGATGCATTTATGACATCGTAACAATTTAAATACGTTAAGTCAAATCGAAAGTTCCTTGCAATATAAAGTAGACTATTGACATTTCTTATAAAAACACAATGGCGTTACTAATGAAATAAGCTCAAATAACGTGACTTGAAGTATGAAGACGTCTTCATTTTACCTTTCGACAGTCTCTGAGGACGATTAATAATGAATTAAGTGAGATAAATTGTATGGAATCTTAATATGTTGTATAGAATCATGTAATATTAGTATAATGAGTTCGTTTTGAAGTTTTACCCACCATGCCAATTGTATGTCAATAGTTATTATTGATGATTTTAGAAGAGCTAGAAACCCTACCTAGAAACCTAGAAAACCTACTAAACCTACTAAACCTAGAAACACGAGCTTCGTTCGTTGGGAGTTATGCTTTTTTCAGAAAATACACCTATGTAGAGAAACTTAAAAATCAAAACCTTATCTAAATACAAAGTTTGATCCGAATCGTTAGAGCCGTTTCGTCTGTTAGAGTGATCCGTTATACAAGAATTGCTTATCTAATATTATAAGATATATGAAATGCTGGGAGATGAGAAGCTTGTCATGACGCCTGTCTGATCTGAATACGTGGGTTTGAATTTTGTATAAATCTTTTTACTATAATTTAAATAAAGCAGATACTATTAACAAGAACGACAAACAATGACAAACGACACGTTGACGAAACGACAGTTTGTAGTGACCCTACTAGCTGTGCCAGAGGTCGCGAATTCGAGTCCCGCTGGGGGCATACATTTGTGTAATGAGCACGAATGTTTGTACTTTAGTCATGGGTGTTTATATTTATAATATATATGTGTATTGTGTCAACTATCTGGTATCCATAACACATGCCTCGTAGATTACCATAGAACTAAATAGAGCTGTGTGTTATCGTCCCAACATAATATGTATATTTATGTATTAATTAAATACTACATTTTATATAATTTTTCTATGAACGCAATAAATTCTTATTTGAAATCGAACCTGCGACATCATCAATTATTGATTAAAATGTATTATCTATAGTCATGAAGGTGAATAGATTGTTTGTTCATCACCCTTAATCTCTCATCTTAACCTCATCTCTGGAAATTAAGTCCGATTCCAAAAAAAAAAAAAATGTACCTTACAGCTATATTGGACAAGGTTATAGGCTATTTATCATTAGGATACAATTCTTAGAAGCAATCACATCATGGTTATAATAACGAATTTTTTTAATTTCTTTTTCCTTCTTAAACATAATAAAATACTACTGTTAGTAATAAAATTTGCAACAAGGTGGCGCTGTTTACATACGTATTTAGCCCCTCTGCTACATATTTTTTAATATCCCACTGCTGGGCACGAGCCTTCCTTTAACATTTGGCGGACTTCACGTGTCTTTCGAAAACTTGCTAGGTTCTCTCAGACTTGGAGGTTTTCTCACGATGTGCTTACCTATACAGTGAAATGGCAATGTTTATACACTACACTATGATCAAATCACAACACAAAACAGAAGAAAAAAAATGTGGTAAAAAATATAAAAATTAAAATAATATATATTATAAAAGATAAGTACATAATAAGGCAGTGATAGCCCAGTGGTAACGCGCTCGCTTGGGAAACCGAGTGAAGCTGGTTCAAATTCCGGGTATCCCACTGATATTTTCATGTGTGTATCATTTCTAACATGATTACCACTTGCCTTACGGTGAAGGAAAACATCGTGAGGAAACCTGCATGTCTGAGAGAACCTAGCAAGTTTTCAAAAGACATGTGAAGTCCGCTAGCCCGCACTTGACCAGCGTGGTGGACTATGCCCTAATCCCCCCTCGTATTAAAGGGAGGTCCGTGCTCAGCAGTGGGATGTTAAAAAAAAGGGCTGAATACATACAAATACAAGTACATGATATATTCGATCATAAAAGGCGAAACAGAAAGTCTCTGGCTAGAAACCAACGCTCATCATAATATGAACAACAAAAACTAACTTTTTGAGCCTTTACAAAACCATCATTGTATTTGAACTCGCTACCTCATGACATAGATTCATTTCAGCAAATATTAGAATAATAATGTGTTCTCATGAAAATACGATGTCGTACAAAAGAATACTTCAAAAACAGATATTTTTTACAACTTTTATTATATAGAAAGAAATGTGAACTTTTTGTGATATTCATTTGAAAATAAAATCGGTCAAGTGCGAGTTGGACTCGCATACGAATTATTCTGTACCATAATCGATTTTTTAATTTTTTATCATTTGTTGTTATAGTGGCAATAGAAATATACATTCTGTGAAAATTTTAACTCTTTATCTATTACGGTTCATGAGATAGCTCTCTGACGGATGGATAGCGGAGGCTTAGTAATAGGGTTCTGTTGGCACACTTCGAGTACCTACGAAACCCTAAAAAACTTACCAAAACCAAAAAAAAAAACTAAACATTAATATAAGTATATATATTATTTAATTTGTAACTAGTGTCTATCCTTTGCTTCACTCATGCTCTAACTACATGAAGTGTTTATCAATACTTTAAAGACCGATTTCAAAAAAGAGGAGTAACTTTTTTAAGTTGAAAGCTTTTTCGTCTATTTTATGCGATATTTTTGCTACTTGCCATTTTAATTTTGAATTTGATTGAAATATTTTAAATAAAACTATCTTTTCGGATTATTTCGCGGATTTATTTTGATTTTTGGTTCCCGACGTTTCGAATGCTTTACAGCAATCATGGTCACGGGAGAGACTAAGGTATTAGACATCTCAAAAGCGTTATATACTTGTTACAGACAGTGCCTACCCACAAATTTACAAAATGATTTTGAAAATTCAAAAATGGCACCAGAGTACCTTACAATATTTGTTGATTTAAATTCTAAACATATTAAAAATATTAAAAAGTTTAATAAGTATTATAATTAAATATTATTTGTTTAATTTTAGCTGTTATTATTATAAATATTACAATATTTTAAAAAACTTTAAGAATTAATAATGTAATATTATTTAGTGTTGCTATTACTATAATATGTCTAACCACAAAGAAAATCAAAATATTAATTATTTATTAAAGTATTATTATTGTTTTATATGTAATTTAGAAAATTAAATTTTTAATTTAGATTTCTAATGTAATTTTTAAGATAGAATATTAAGCAACACTATCTTCACAGATAAAATATAATATATTAATCTGAATCTTTGTTATAGCGATCCACACAGTATGAACTAACTACATCTACAGTTCTGTTATCTTTGTTTTTGCTGTTAGATTTTATTATGTTTATTACAGGATTCCACGATGATGGTAGTACCCAGCCATCCAGCCAGCCAGCCAAGTATATAACGCTTTTGAGATGTCTAATACCTTAGTCTCTCCCGTGACCATGATTGCTGTAAAGCATTCGAAACGTCGGGAACCAAAAATCAAAATAAACACGCGAAATAATCCGAAAAGATAGTTTTATTTAAAATGTCAAATATTCGCGTAAATCTAAGAAAGTATTATTGATTGAAATAATTTATATTTTTTTAGTTCGATAGTGATTTTACTTAAAATATTTGGTGTAACGGAGTAAAGTCAGCCTACATTATAAGCACAAACCATCTATATATCTTGATATATAAAATTCCCGTGTCACGATGTTTGTCCGCGATAAACACCGAAACTACTTATCGGATCTTAACGCATTTTTTTTAAATGTGTGATTTGTTTCAACTTTAAAGATAGTTTTTATCCCGATTATTTCCTTTTTTATAGCAAAATTAACGATTTTCATATCCGGAGAGGGATTCAGGAGAGAGAACCTGAGAAATTAATTATAAGTGTGCCACAGCAACGCGTGGTCGGATCTGCTAGTGTGCATATCAAAAATAACGCCAAATCATTACTCCAATATACCCAAATACAATACAATAAAAATACATCTATCTTATTATATAAAAGGTAAAAGTAATTGACTGTTGTATCAACGCACAGGCCACGCAAAGGCTAGAAAATTGAAATTTCGCACACATATTACTCATATGACGAAGACATCCACTAAGGAAGGATTATTCAAAATTCAACCCCCAAGGGGGTGAAATAGGGGATAAAAGTTTGTATGAAACTTTTTATTCATTGGACATATTTGCATGAAATTTCGTATTTTTCGTAGTTTGATCGCGAGCGAAACCGCGGGTTCTGCTAGTATATAATATTAATAAGAATGAAGGGCGAATGAAGTTAAATAAATGATAGGCTTTATACTTTATAGTGAACAAAAATTTTTATGATATTCTGACTTTTACTTGAATTGAAATAGTAGCAATAAGAAAAATAGGTCTTTGGTACCATGCTAGTGAAAATTACTGGAAACAGTTGCTTAGGCTAAAACTTTTAAAAAGTTTAATTTTACTAAAACGTAGCAAATTAGTTTTGGTTTTCTTTTTTTACCTTTTACTGAAATTAGGGCAAGATGCTATGCATACCTGCTATAACATCAAAACAAATAAATTGGATGACGAAACAATGAACACAAATAACATTTAAAACTTAGATATTTCTCAAAAATGTAGTTGGTTGATTGATGGTTTGAAATCAAAAATCAAAATAAATCCGCGAAAAAATCCGAAAACATAATTTTATTTAAAATGCCAAATATTTGCGTAAATCTAAGAAAGTTACAAAATATATACATTAAAAATCTTTAATACTAAAAAATAAATAAAATATATTTAATAATTTTATTCAATTTTTATTCTTCATGCTCAATATAACTTGTTGGTAAGTACATATGTATATCATTATAATGATCACGTTAAATATAGTATTAGAAATATTCTATCGTTTTTGACATAGTTGTTTAATACTGAGCCTAAACATAATCCTGCTTTCGTTTCTTTACGAAACATACATTGCACTAGTCCAGAATAAAACCCGCTCCTTACGGCGTATGAAGTAAGTATTTCCTAAGATGATTATCTAATAAGCAACAACTTAACTATCAACAAGATCTGAATAATCGAGAATTAAACATGAAAAATTGTCTTATCCGTACTGTTTCTTCATTATAAGACACTAGCGACTCACCCTCGCTTCACTTCGAGTTCGTTCCTAGACAAAAACAAATCTATCCCACGGGAACCGTACATTTTTTCGGGATGATATATAGCCTATAGCCTTCCTCAATTAACGGACTATCTAATGCAAAAAGAATTTTTCAAATCGAATTAGTAGTTCCTGAGATTAGCGCGTTCAACCAAACAAACAAACAAACAAACTCTTCAGCTTTATAATATTGATAATATAGATATGTGGCTATTTAAAAAAAAAACATACTTAATATTTTTTAATGAATTTATAATAGCCTTGAACATAATTATTGATAACATAAATTAACATTAGCTATCTATATTGAATTTCACGCGCTACTCCTTGTAGAGCTCTTTAAATTAATTTCCCATCGCTACGTTATTTCCTTTATAAAACAAACACAAATATCTTACAAAGACCAAAGCTATAGCTAATTAAGTTTTCAATATTCCACGCCAATTGGCTTTATTTAAGGCCATTTCATAGACATTTATCAGTACATATCATTACATGTATAATTATTAAATATATATCCAATAAAAAAATTGAAACCAAGAAACAAAACTTAAAGGAATAGAAGTAGGGCATGGTACTTCAAGCTGTCTTTACCAAATTCTGTTGACCTGATCACACACACAGAGCGAGAGCGCACACACACGTAGAGGCCTGAGCCCGGCGTAAAAGCTTTAAAGAGCTTTAGTACTTGCGGAACGGTGGTAGAGCAAGGACGTATCGCGTGTTTGAAAAATTCATATTACGTGAATGGATTTGTGGTTGAAAATTTTGTGTGAGCTGTTATATGATGTTAATGTATTGTGCACTATTGGATGATAAAACGTAAGTTTAGTGTATTTTTTGTGTATGTTGTAAAATTAGAGTTAAAAAAATGTAGAGTGTCGCGTATTTAGAAATTGATAGGACGCGAAATACGTTGAAAGAATTGGTTTTACGTTTCTCAATGTTTTAAATAATTAATCATTTTCATTACTAATGTCTTCTAACAATTAAAATGTAGAGTCTTAACATTATTTTCTTATATCGAAACATTATATTATTTTATGTTATAATTTTTAGCGATATTACAAGAGTGTTTATATTATTTCATTGAAAAAAATTCTAATTCACAGTAAATGTAAATAGTTTTGTTAAAAATAAAGTATTAGATCAGCATTATTCCACACGTATCATGTCTGTATGTTTATAATTAAACGAACCGAGCGTCATCTCTACGTACAGACCGATTTATAACAAAAACATAAGTATATTAATTCAACACATACGATATATTACAAATATGATATATTATAATTTATATGTACATAATATATAAACTGTACAATGACCATAATAATCTTGGAGAAATTTTGATCTAGGAAAATATTCTAGAAGTATTATTCAGTATAAATTTATCACTCATAGTGTCTTTAGCCTCGTGGGAGTTTGACAGATGTCATTTTAAAAGCTTAGAACTGTAAAATTTTTATAAAAATCCTTTTTAAAAAATTTAAAATGAACAAACACATTTTATATGAATATTTTTATATTTTATTACTCACTGTGTATTTAGGTTTGGAAAATTGCAATTAAAAATTTGCCGTCATATTTTATTTTAAATTATACATTCGTCCAAAGTAAATATTAGCAAACTATTTTTAAAAATTGTTAGCGGTTTTTCGCTCTACATTTATGGTGAAATAAAAGGAATATATAAAAAGTGCTCTATTCCTGGTCAAACCACACGTTACGTTTCCATCAGCAAAAGTGTATACATTTTTGAACGCTGTCGCTTATTTTTTATTCAAAATATATATTTATTGATATTCATTTGAAAATGTACACAAATAGTTATTAAGTTTTAATCCTACCGTGTTTTGATACATCTATAATATTTTATATACAGATTGTGTTTACTTAAAACAGATAATATAGAGCCACAAGTAAAATTATTATTCGCAGAATTTAAATTGCAACATATGTTTTCTAGTAAAATTTGTTCATCAAAATGTTATAGCTATAAATATTCGAGTTTATCAGAATTACTCGATATAATATGACCCATATTTACTCGTAAATATATTACTAGAATTTTGATAGCTGTTATTTATTCAAAGTATTATGTAGTATAATAATATTAAGCTATTAAGTTTGCTTGAATACTCAGGAATTGCAAGTTCAATTTAAAATAATCTCTGCATATCTAGGTATTCATTGAGAAATGTTATAACATTTTTAAGTAATATTGCGATACTAGAAGTCTTAGAAGCCGAGAAATTTTATACATAAACTAGCAATTCACCTTCGCTTTGCTTCGGGTTCGTTCCTAGACAAAAACAAATCTATCCCACGGGAACCACACATTTTTCCGGGATGATATATAGCCTATAGCCTTCCTCAGTTAATGGGCTATCTAATGCAAAAATAATTTTTCAAATCGGATTAGTAGTTTCTGAAATTAGCGCGTTCAACCAACAAACAAACAAACTCTTCAGCTTTATAATATTAGTATTTTATACATAAATAAAATAAGTGAAAAGCTACAAGCAAAAACTTGTACGTATACCATAGTATTTATTTACGCTATCAAATTTTTGATACGCCAATATTATATTTACATATGTTTGATTCAAAGTAATATATTATACATATTATAATAAAAACTTTGAAAGCTCATGCATCGATATTATCTTTTATTGGAAATATAGAGATCAAATAGTATTAGAAATATTTTATACAAACCTATGATAAGCTTATGAAAATATATTTTAGATTATTTTATTACAATTATTATAAAAGAATATAGACGGTGAAATAAATTAAATATAATAATAACATGTAGCCAATCGGTTGATATAAGCTTGAAATATCGATACAATATACCTTAGATACATATCTTATTAATATTATAAATGTGAAAGTTTAGATGTTTGGATGTTTGGATGGATGTTTGTTACTGAATCACGTCAGAACTGCTGAACTAATCTGGATGAAATTTGGCATAGATATAGATTATAGTCTGGAATAACACATAAGTTACTTTTAATCCCGAAAAAATGTACGGCTCCCGCGAGATAGATTGGTTTTTGCTTTCCTAGAGGCGAACCCGAGCGAAGTGAGGTTGAGTTGTTAGTCTATTATATATAGCGATATTTGGATATCCAATTCTTAACAAATTAAATTGGAGAATTAAAGTTAGTATAAGAAAACAGCGTAAATGTTTTTTCAAACTGTGTTTTTAAAAATAAAACAATTTTAAATATATATATAAATATGGATTGTAGCTCAGTGGGGTATGTATCTAACACTGTATGCTTATAGGCAAAACCAGTAAATAACCTAAATATGTACATTGTACACACATACATTTATTAACCATGTGTCAATTTTTACTAGGACGAAGTCAGGGTGATTCACTATAGCTCTACATTATAATCAAAACATAAATGTAGAGTACAAAATAACTAACAGCATGTTATGTACGTACAAAAGGACTCTACATAAGCAGCATAAGCTATGTAAGTAGTTTTATTCATTATGTTCTTTTAATTAAACGCGCAAAGATTCGACCTATTTGAGAGAAGTAGGCCTTATCAGGTCACTGGTTAGTCTTTTCACGTGCACTGTTATACATATCTTTTCAGAAAAATATTCATACCGCAATACTTTAATAGAGTAGTTTTTTAATATACTATATTTTCATTGCTTTAACTATCTATTTGGAGTGGCTTTTAGGTTTGACTTCCGGATCGAGCTTAATTCAAATTAATTTTAAGTGGAAGTTTAAAAAATAGTTCTAATAAATAATAATATTTTTTGTATAATAATAATAAGTTTAATTATAGGTCAAAATATATTATCTATACATATAATAAAACTGTAGAGGTCGAATGTCTGTACATATAAAAAAAAATGTTAAAAACCGAGTCAGGGGGATGTAAGAAGAGAAGTAGAACAAATCCAATTTTTTTGTTTCTCTGTCTGTTTGTCTATTTGTCTGTTTGTCTGTTTGTACGGGTTAATCTCCAAAATTGTTGGACCAATTTAAATGAAATTTTGCATGGTGATACTTTATATCCCCGGTCAACATTTTAGATACTTTTGATTTCGGAAAATTAAAGAGTTACCGTGGAATAGTTAGAAAACTATAGTAACTTATATAGCTTAGTACACGAAAACTACTGATTGGATTTTAATGAAACTATAGGATAACAAATATGCTACTTTTAATCTCGGAAAAATGTACGGTCCCCGTGGGATGAATTTGATTTTGTTTGTCAGTTAGTGTTTAGAGTAATCGCTAGTAAATAAATAAAAAAAATATAATTGTATATTATATACTTCAACAAAACATCTAAAATATTTCAATACGTTTATCTTCTAAATTAAAATACCCTAAAGTTCTTCTCTAATCAAAAACACGAAAAAGTAATACAGTATTCACAGAGTGAGTTATACTGTCATTATTTCTATGACGAGATACGAGATATTAACGCTACTTTAAAACTTAAAACACTTATGAAAATTAAAAAAAAAAATTAAAAACATGGCAAATATCACCCATAAATGTCAATGAAGCTACAAATATAATGTATTCAGCCCTTTTTAACGTCCCACTGCTGGGCACGAGCCTCCCTTCAATACGAGGGGGATCAGGACATAGTCCACCACGCTGGCCAAGTGCGGGTTGGCCGACTTCACATATCTTTCAAAAACTTGCTAGGTTCTCTCAGATATGCAGGTTTCCTCACGATGTTTTCTTTCACCGTAAGGCAAGTGGTAATCATGTTAGAAATGATTCGCACATGAAAATATCAGAGTTGCGAGACCCGGGATTTGAACCCACTTCCCAAAGTGAGCGCTGGGCTACCACTGCCCCCAAAATAATATCATTAGTAAATACTTATGGCATTAAAACATAAATAATATAAAATTTAGTTTTCAATAGACGAATATTCATTTCGTAATGCATCTGCTTCATTATAATATATTGACACGTATGAAAGCTCGCCAAGAGGTCAAGTGTAAAAATGTATTTTTATAAGCTCAAATGGAATAGCTTTTATATATGTCTAGTGAAATGTATGCTTTCCTGTAATAGCCGAGTGAGATCATATGCATAGCGATTTTTCGTCCATATTGATATTTCGGTGATGGATGTGGTTTCGATTTCCGCTTGAATCTTTTACTATCCTATGGGAAATACATATTTTTTTTGAGATAAAATGTACCCTATATATTAAACCAGGATATGATATATCTGTTTGCAAAGTTTTATCCAAATCCGTTTAACATTCCAACTTGTTTATATAAACTGTCACGGACTGTATCAATTTTAGTGACTTACCCTCGCCTATATCCCAATGCTAACGCGATCGCTTGGAAAACCGAGAGAAGCGGGTTAAAATACTGATTTCCACACTTCTGATATTTTCATGTGTGAATCATTTCCAACGTAATTACCGCTCGTCCTACGGTGAAGGACAACACCGTGACGAAACCTCCATGCCTGAGAGAATCTAGCAAGTTTTCGAAAGACATGTGAAGTCCGCCAGCCCTTACTAGGCCAGCGTGCTGCACTATGGCCTAATACCCCTCTTATTGAAGCGAGGCCTGTGCCCAGCAGTGGGGCGTTGAAAAGGGCTGAATACTTTTGCTTCGCTTGGGTGCATCAATACGAGGGGGGTCGAGGACATAGTCCACCACGCTGGCCAAGAGCGGATTGGCGGACTTCACATATCTTTCGAAAACTTGCTAGGTTGTCACAGACATGCAGGTTTCCTCACGATGTTTTTCTTCACCGTAAGGCATGTGGTAATCATGTTAGAAATGTTTCCCATATGACAATATCAGAGGTGCGAGACCCGGGATTTGAACCCACTTTACTCGCTTTCCCAAGCGAGCGTGGTACCACTGGGCTACCACTGCCTAAAAAATAGTAACACTAATTAATTATATATGTACGTATATAAAAAGTTATTTTTTTTTAAATCTTATTTTAAAATGTCAAATATTCGAGTAAATCTAAGAAAATATTACTCTTACCATTTCTTAAAGCACGTATCGCTTTACGCTGAAAAGATATTAATACGGGTTTAAATGCAAAAAATATTGCAAATCATCCGACCCAATGCTACCAACATTAATCATAATAAAGCGATCGAACAACGTAGTGTTGCCAGGATTTAATTAGTTCTATTGTATTGAATAGAATACTGTTAGGTTGGTATTTTTTGATTGATTTACAGATAATAAAAGGAAATTAACATTGTATTTATATGGTAAAAAATAAACTCGGTCTATTGAAATTAAAATAGAAATTATAACTATAATTTTTATGAATAACGCTTTTGTTAAATATTTTATAAAAGAAAACTTATTTAAGTGATGACAATAGAATAATGAGCAATGTTTTGTCTGCTATTTGGAATGGAAAAAAACAGAAGGACTTTTTTTGGTGGGTAGGCGTAAATAAGTGAACACAAAGTTTTTATTAAGCTCTACAAATATTAATAATTTAATATATTAAAACAATAGTGAAAGTGTATAAATGCATACTTAATTTCTAGAACCCACCAGGAAGTTCTGTCCTTTATTATTTCACTTAATTAATAATAATAATGTCCTCCTGACCGTTTCCGGCCACGGCGGCCAATCTCATTGAGACTAGCCAACTGCGCAGGAGATATTATAGTGCACAAGTGTACGCGCAGACACAAGTGCACTCTCTATTCCTGTCACTCTCATACTCCGGTGGGACGACTACTCGACACGACCGGTGAGAGTTAAGGCGCAGGACCGACGGCTTTACGTGCTCTCCGAGGCACGGGGGTGAAACACCGCCAACTTCCCAACTCCGGGCTGTTACTGAGGCTTACTATACAGAAAGACTCAATAACTAAACTTGGCCCGACCCGGGACTCGAACCCAGGACCTCAGGATGTGCAGCCGTACATGCTAGCCACTACACCACCGAGGCACTTAATTACACACTAATTAAAACATCTCTTTAAAATATGGAGGCTATCAAGGAGTCCCTGTCTTCAATGGCTGAAATGTTCAACAGTAGAATGAACGAGTTCCAAAAAGACCTGAGCAAAACATCTACGACACCTTCAATAACATCCATCGCTGCCGACTTTAGTAATTTTAAAATATTCATCCAGGCTGCATTAACTTCTCTTCAAAAACAAGTAGAGTTGCTAGGCCGGGAACTAGATCGGATGGAATTGAGAAAGAGGCGGAAAATGCTCCTCTTTCATGGTGTTGCTGAGAAGAAGTCAGAAGACACACTTAGTCTAATAACTTCCATAGTTGCTGACCATCTGGATTTGCCTAACTTTTCAAGTGCTAGCATTTCGTCGTCATATCGTTTAGGACATGTAATTGGTGAAAAACCTAGACCAATTGTGGTTAAATTTGTGGAGGTGCAGGTCCGTGACAGTGTGTGGTTCGCGAAGGCTAGGCTCAAGGGCTCTGGTGTAACTGTGTCGGAATTCCTGACTAAGAATCGTCACGATGTGTTCATGGAGGCAAGGCGACGTTACGGTGTCGGGAAATGCTGGACGAAAGACGGTTGCATTAACATTTTAGCGTCCGATGGCAAGCGTTATCGTGTGGAGACTATGTCTGATCTTCAAGCCATACGTCATACAGCCCCGGCTTCGCCCAAAGCTGTTCAAGACACTGTAGTTATTCCAAAAAATTCAGGTGGTAAAATAACAGTACAACGTACAAAACGTGTATTGAAGAAGTAGACGTAATTAACTTTATTTCGTTTGTTGATTTATGTAAGTCATTCGTTATACGTTGTCTTTTTTTTCTGTCTCTTTTTAACGAGATTTCTAGTATTATACTTGTTTACTACTTTTCTGTACAATGTATCATATTAAGGTGTTCATATACATTTTACACACTTTAGTTTTAACAATATTAAATTATATTTTGCCAAAGTCATTAGTCACGTCTCATGGATGATAATTAATAAATCTTGTTGTTCCTTGTCTCTGTTAATAAAGTTCTACATTGACAATTGACATCACAGATTATGTAACTGTAAGTGTTATGTTAAGTATTGTTAATTGCGCTGGACGGGCGGGCTTTGGCCTCTTGTTTTGTTACATATATATTATACTAATAAAAATTATAAGGTTTTTTTTTTTAAATGTATAATAACTGGTTAAAGTTCTTATTTTCTCGTATTATTTTAGTTATAGCATTAGTGTTGTACCTCTTCTTGCAACTGGCGGGTGTAAACTAGTTTGTTTTAGCAAAAAAAAAAAAAAAAAATTTTAATATTGTTATATTATATATTTTTTTTATTATTATTATTTACTTTTTTGTTTACTATTAAGTTTTATTATTTTCTTTATTTATTTAGTTGACCTTTATTTATTATTATTATATATATACTTTTTATTTAGATACTATTTAATTTTTTGGTAATATAGATATCTATATATTTTTCATTTATAATGGCAAGTAGTTATAGCAACCTCGATGAATCCTTTTTTTCCTTACCGTCAAACGACGGGTTAAGCAGTGACAACAGTTTCCATAGTATCCCGTCTCTAAGTGAATCTCTTAATTCTGCTTTCTCAGATGCATTGAAAAATTTTAATATTGTCCATATTAATGCTCAAAGTATTCCTGCACATTATCCTGATCTTCTGTCTTCTTTTGATAGCAAAAATATACATGCAATTTTAGTTTCTGAGACCTGGCTGAAACCATGCCTACCGTCCTCTTTTTACTCTCTTCCAGGGTTTCATTTGATACGTAACGATCGTATTGGCCGAGCTGGTGGTGGCGTTGGTATTTTCCTACGTTCCCACATACCATACACTATAGTGGACCTTTCACAACAACAACCTGATGCCGGTGAACATCTTTTTATTGAGGTAATTTTTGCTCATACCAAAGTTCTCCTCGGTGTTTATTACAGCCCATGCCTTACGATCAATTACTTCAGTTCTTTTGAGACCCTGTTGGAGCGACTTCGACCATCTTATAACCATACCATAGTTATGGGTGATTTTAACACCTGTCTTTTAAAGGATGATTATCGCGCATCACGCTTAAGATCTATAGTTAATAGTGTAAATTTGCATATCCTTCCTCTTTCTGCGACACATACTTTTCCGAATAGCTTACCATCACTTCTTGATCTTACTCTAGTGTCCTCTGTCGAACACGTGGGAAGACATGGGCAATGCTCTGCGTTGGCCTTTTCCTACCATGATCTCCTTTATTTATCTTACAAAATTAGGCCCCCAAAAGCAAAATCGAGAATTCTTCTGCAGCGTAATTTTGCAGGAATGGATTTAGATCGTTTGCGAGACGATGCGAGCAAGATTGACTGGTCTGAAATTTTTTGCAGTAACACAATAGACAGACAAGTAGCAATTTTAAACTCAAAATTAACACAATTGTACGACATACATGCCCCCATACGACCTGTACGGATGAAGCATCTCCCTGCCCCGTGGCTTACTCAAGAAATTAAAAAATTGCAACAAAAAAAGAACGCTGCGAAAATGAACTATCGGTTCAATAGCAATGAAAAAAACCGTCTCAGATATACTAAGGCTCGGAATCACTGTAACAGAGTGTGTAGAGATAATCAACGACGCCATATATATACATCTGTGGTTGAGGAAGAAGACTCATCCAAAGTTTGGACATTTCTGAAATCTTTGGGAGTGGGAAAAGCACGCCAAAGCGTAAACCCAAACAATCTTAATTTAAATGAGCTTAACAAGCATTTCTCCACTTCAAGTACCATGGACAGTACTATTAAGCAACAGACTCTTAATCAACTTTCAGCTTTATCCCCTCCTGTTATTCCACAACTGTTTTTTAGTCAATTTACTGAAAGTGATGTTAAGAGAAACATTCTTACAATAAAATCAGATGCAGTTGGCGCTGATAGCATTAGTCGGAAAATGATCTTACCTATCCTTGATATTTTATGTCCTGTTGTAACGTTTATATTTAATCACTCTATTATCTCCTGTGAATTTCCTTCCACCTGGAAAGATGCTCAAATTGTACCATTACCTAAAAAATCTAATCCTGTCCTATATAATGACTACCGTCCTATCTCAATCCTTCCTTTCTTATCCAAAGTACTTGAGCGTCTTGTACTCCATCAACTCAATCAATTCCTTTCTACTCATAATCTCCTCAATCCCCTACAATCCGGTTTCCGTCCTGGGCATAGCACGACTACTGCTTTAGTCAAGATCTCTGATGATATTCGTCAAGGCATGGATAAACAGGAAGTCACAGTACTTACCTTGCTGGACTTTAGTAATGCCTTTAATACTGTTGACTTTGACATCTTACTTGCTACGTTACGTTCTCTTAACATATCTCCTAAAGTAATTGACTGGTTTCTTTGCTATCTGCGTGGGCGCCGACAGCGTATACGGATTCATGATTCGTATTCCGACTGGTCAACAGTCAAGTCAGGTGTTCCGCAGGGTGGCGTGTTGTCTCCTCTTCTTTTTTCAGTATTTATTAATACATTATGTCATCACATTTCTTCTCACTACCACCTGTATGCAGATGATCTACAGATTTATATTCAGGCGAAAATTACTGAATTACCGAGAGCGATTGATAAAATGAACGAAGATCTAAAGAATATAGCATCATGGAGTAGATCTTTTGGACTCCATCTTAATCCGAAAAAAACACAATGTATAATTATTGGTAGCTCTAAACTCATTGCTAGGGTCGCGTCGTCATCTTTACCATCTATTCTATTAAATGGCATAATTATACCTTATAGTGACACTGTCAAGAACCTAGGCGTGATTATGAACCAAAATATGTCCTGGACCCAGCAGTTATGTGAGACGAGCAGGAAAATGTTTGCATCCGTAGCATCACTTCGTCGGTTACGCAACTTTCTCCCCATTCCTACAAGAATTGCGCTAGCACAATCTCTCCTTTTACCTATTCTCGATTATGCTGACTCTTGTTATCTTGATCTAAGAGAGGAGCAATTAAATAAGCTTGAGCGGCTTCAAAATTTATGTATTCGGTTCATATTCGGATTACGAAAATATGACCATGTTTCTGAATTTCGCCGAAAGCTCAAGTGGCTCCCTATCCGCCTTCGCAGGAATACTCATGTTCTTCATCTTCTTCACCGTGTTCTGTTTGATCCATCCTCTCCTCCCTACTTAAAAGATAAATTTGAATTTCTTGGGCTTTCTCATTCGAGAAACCTGCGCTCCTGTCAAAATTTAATATTAAAAATACCTCCTCATTCCACTTCCTTCAATGACAAGTCATTCAGCGTAACTGCCTCACGACTTTGGAATTCTCTCCCTTTGAGCGTTAGAGGCGCCAAAACGTACAATTCTTTTAAAAACCGGTTAAAACTGTATTTCCACTCTGTTTAAAACATAATCTGTTTACCATTTTTGTATGTTTTTATGCCATTTTTACTTAAATATTCTATTATTATTTATTTAATATAATATTATTATCTATATATTTATGTACTCATTATTTATTATAGTATTATAATTATGTACATATGTATGTATTTATTACATGTAGGTATGTATTTTGATATGTAAATCTATTTATAGTATTATAGAATAAATTACTGTTGTTGTTGTATTATTACTATTATTTCTGTTTTTGTTTTTCTAAAATATTGTTCACACCCCTTCCCTCTAAGGCTACGTCCGCACAGACAGGCGGCTTGCTTAGCGCCTAGAGCCTAGCGAGTCACCCAGCTAGTAGCTTAGTGAAACGAACGTTTTAAAATGTTCGCGGCCGGCCGCACTGCGCTCTTGGCGCTTCTTGCTAAGCGACTAGCTAGGCGCCAAGCGCGCGGTGCGGCCGGTCGCGAACATTTTAAAACGTTCGTTTCACTAAGCTACTAGTTGGGTGACTCACTAGGCTCTAGGCGCTAAGCAAGCCGCCTGCCTGTGCGGTTTCAGGCTTACAGTTTGTCAATTCCAACACCTTAAGGTTGCCTGGAAGAGATCGCTGTTTTAGCGATAAGGCCGCCTCTTGTACATAGCTCTTTTTATATTTTTCTTGTACAATTTTTCTTTTGTGGGTGTACAATAAAGAGTATTTATTATTATTATTATTAAGGACGACGAAGAAAAAAAATTTATCAAACATTAAATTTTGGGGTTTTATTATATTATTATGTAATACTTAATAATAACATAATATTATATTTTTAATAAATAAAAAAAGCTTTCATACAAACATAACTGTATGATATGTATAACAAATCTGTATAAAGCTGAAGAGTTTGTTTGTTTGTTTGGTTGAACGCACTAATCTCAGGAACTACTAATCCGATTTGAAAAATTCTGTTTGCATTAGATAGCCCGTTAACTGAGGAAGGCTATAGGCTATGTATATCATCCCGGAAAAATGTACGGTTCCCGTGGGACAGCTTTGTTTTTGTCTAGGGATGAACCCAAAGCGAAGCGAGGGTGAGTCACTAGTATGCGAATCAAAAGGGGTCAACTCTTCGGTTCATGTACTACTTATATGCATGATACATACGTATAAAAGAATCATATTGTCGATTTGTTAGGTTATTGCTATGTGGAAATTAAACCAATAAACATGCCTTCATATTTCTAACACTAGTCGTTTATTTAATACATTATTAAATAAATATTTATGGAATATTAACTGGGTTTGAACCCAGAACTTTGCACCTTTGCGATTTATGTGTACTTGTCAACATGATTACCACTTGCTAATTAGACGCAGGAAAACTTAGTAAAGGCATCTGCTATTCTGATAGAACTTAATAAGTTTTCGAGAAAAACAATTAAGTTCGTCTTTGCATGTAGCAGCGTGGTTAGTGGTGGACTATGATTTATTCTTAAAACCAAGGAGAGATCCATGCCCAACAGTGGGATGTTGTTGTATTTAGCTCTTTTTAATGTCCCACTGCTGAGCACGGGTCTCCCTTTAATAGGAGGGCCACAGTCCACTACGCTGGCCAAGTACATTGGAAGACTGCACATGTCTTTTGAAAACTTGTTAAGTACTCTCAGACATGTAGGTTTTCTTACGATGTTTTCCTTTACCATAAGATAAGTGAAATCAGAGGTGTGTGACCCGGGATGAGAACCCGCTTCACTCGGTTTCCCAAGAGCGTTACTACTGGGCTACCATTACCTTAGTAGATGTCAAAAAAGCTGAATTTAAAGTTAATATTTTTGCTCTACGTAGAGTCCAATATGTAGAGATATCTAACCTAAGCTACAACAGTGAACAATCATGGCAATAGGAAATTTAATTTTAAACACGAATATTACAGTGAGTCGTATCGGATGTGAATAAATCTGCTGACCTAATTCCTTTTCTAAATTAAAAATTCTGTTTTCACCAAAATATCTGTTTCGAACTCGGTGTTTCATTTTCCAATGAAAAATATGAATGTTTTGTTTCGAATTTGCTATTGACAGTGAATATTTGCATATGTGTGTTAATGTAGAGCTGTAATTACTGTGAGCTTCTGTTAAAAGTTCATTAGAATGGCTTGACACTATTGTGCAGTGGATTCGATACTCGTTTTAGGACAAAATTTTACAATTTTACAATTTTAATTCCATAAAAAATATATTTATAATAAACAAAATATACAATAACTACACATAAAAAAATATTAAAAATTAGTAACTTTTCTTAATATTTTTTTATGTTTTTGTGAAGATATTATATATTTTCTTTACTATAAATATATTTTTTATTGAATTAAAATTGTAATATTTTCATAAAATTTTATTTTCATAAATAGAAGAAATCGTTGAAATCGTCAATTAGAGTTGAGGTTTTTGAAAATTGATTTATATCATAATTTATTTAAAAATAATTAGAATTATATAAAACGAGGGATTTGAATTCGCTTCACTTTACCTATACGTATGTCCTTTCCAAAACACTATACCTGCAGGTTTCTCTGAATATTGATTATTAAATACATAATAAATACTAATATTACATATGCCAATGTAACTCTGTCTGTCTGTCTGCTACCTTTTCACGCTTAATATTAATTGGAACTGAATTAGATGATATTTAGTATGGAGATTGTTTGAGACCCTGGGAAGGACATACGATAGTTTTTATCCCGGAAATCATCCCTTAAGGGGGTGAAAAAAGCGATGAAAGTTTGTATAGGAAATCATTTTCAAGTCTATATACATATGTACATATAGTTTATTCTATATCATCTGTGAAAATAAAATTATCTTAGGTTCATAGTAAACTTTAAGCAAATGGTAAATTGCTTTAAATTCGTATTAAATTTTTCCTTCATAACTTGCCAATGTTAGGCCATGAGCGTAGTATACACACATACGACAGGTTTGGTTTAGTTTGTAATGACTCTACTTGCTGTGCCAGCGGTCGCGGGTTCGAGTCCTGCTGGAAGCATGCATTTGTGTGATGAGCACGAATGCTTGTACTCCAGTCATGGATGTTTATATTTATAATATGTATGTATTTAAAGTTATATATGTGTAGTGTATCAACTATCTGGTATCCATAACACAAGTCTTGTAGCTTACCATGGAACTAGATGGTGCTGTGTTAATGTCACAACATATTTATTTATACTACATACTTATGAATACACTAAATAGTTAGAATTTTAGTTTTTAGTTTTCTTTACGTTTTCATCTCGATATCTACTAGCAGGTATAGAAAATATGAAAAGCTTTATTCTAAGCTTAAGAAACGCAGGACAATTTGTAACTTTTGCGATATAATTCTATTTTATGAAGTCGGTAAAGCGATTTTAACTGTTCCAGTTAAAGGGTAACCTTTGAAACTTCAATTCAATAACTTTATGTTAGTTAAATCATTTTCATCCGACCAAAGTTTACATGTGTGTATGTTTGTTACTAGTTTATGCTAAAATGGATTGCGGTAAAGCTTTTGTAATACCGGAAACCAAAGACCAAAATAAATTCGCTAAAAATCCAAAAAGATAGTTTTATTTAAAACTAGCGACTCACCCTCGCTCCACTCGGGTTCGGTTTGATGGTTAGTATACATGATTTCTCAGAGATGAGATATTTTCCCGCAGTAAAAAGTATCCTATAAGTTGACCCGGATAACCAGCTATCATCATACCAAATTTCATCAAAATGTGTTCAGTGGTTTTCCCGTGATGCGATCACAGACAAACGAACAGACGGACACACAGACAGACGGACAGATGCACAGATACAGACAGACAGATAGATAAAAATTCTAAAAACTATAGATTTGGCCTCTGTATCAATAATAATGTCCATTTCAATAAGATTTTCCAAAAAATATTTAATGTACAGATTCGTCTTAGTTACAATTTTATTATATGTATAGATGTCAAATATACGCGTAAATCTAAGAAAGTATAATGCTATATAAATTATATAGAAAAAAAATCTATTCCATATTTGTATACCACTGATGTTATAAAAGTATACTTAATTAAATATTCATTTTTATGATTTCTAAAGCGGCTTCATATTATGATGGCTAAATGTTTCATTAAATTTTTAACATTAATTTCTAGATTCATTAGCATGAGACCGCTTATTTGGTTAATTATCAAAAATGTATGAACATTAAATATTTTATTAGTGCAAAAACATTCACTCAATTGTAACCTTAAGCTGTTACAAAACAAGGGCTAGTTTTGTGTGAACTAATTTAGATCCGTATATAGGTCAAGTGTACTCCAAGTTAATATCTGACCAGTTCAAAATGGTATAACTTTAGAGGCATTTGCAGTCGAGATATGAGCTTTTTAAAGTCGTCTTCTTATTCCAAGTAAAACAATGGATATGCGAGTTAATTTCAGTTTGAAATGTTCTGATAAAAGTTTGTGGTTTTTACTGTTTATATGAAAATTCATGCAAAGATGACCGTTTCAAGAGTGTAATTTTCATTGTTGTTTTTTAACTAGCTATCTTTTTTGACTACATTTACGTACTATTTTTTATACATTTAGTGCCTTTTTGTATATATACTGCAATATTAGTCAGTGGTAGCAGTAGGTGATAGCAGTGGTAGATAGTAGTGGTAGGTGGTAGGTGACGCGATCTCTTGGGAAACCGAGTGAAACGGATTCAAATCCTGGGTCTCGCATCTCTGATATTTTCATGTGCGAATCATTTCCAATATGATTACCACTTGCCATAAGTGAAGGAAAATATCGTGAGGAAACCAGCATGTTTAAGGGAACGTAGAAAGTTTTCGAAAGACATATAAAGTCTGAAAAAAACGCACTTGGCCAGCGTGGTGGACTATGGCCTGATCCCCCTCATATTAGAAGGAGGCCCGTGTCTCGTGGAATCATTATATGTTATACTCATATGTTTTTTTTATCTCTATTCTTCAATTAATATAGTAAAAGCACATCTCTGAGCCTGACTGACTAAATACTTTGTGCTAAAATAAGGTATTTGTTTAACTAAACTGGGCCTAATATATCGCTAACGGATGTTACGTAAAAATGTGTTCCGGTTTGAATCGCATGCGTTCTTATACCTACCATTCATTAGATTGTGATGAAACTTTGGAGATTTTTTATGTGAAAGAGTGTAAAGGTATGGATTCAGTCCTTTTTCACGTCCCACTGCTGGGCACGGGCCTCCCTTCATATGAGGAGCATCAGGCCATAATCCATACTTACACGCTGGCTAAGTGCGGGTTGGCAGTTTGTACATAAATAATATGTTTTGAATAATCTTTATAATATTCCAACTGTTAAAACTGGTTCTAAATTAATTAAACATAGAAAACTGGTCAAGTGCGAGTTCGTATCGTCGTACAAGATATAACATTATGTACTAATCGATTTTTTTTATTTACATGGCGGCCATTTTGAAATTTGTAATCTTGGTTTTTTTTATTACACACTCTTTGAATATTTCCACTCTCTACCTATTACGGTTCATGAGATACAGCCCGCTGACAGACGGACGGACGGACAGCGGAGGCTTAGTAATAGGGTCCAGTTGTCACCCTTCGGGTACAGAACCTTGAAAAATATATGGCAATGACATATCTAAGCATAATACCTGATGGTCTGATTATTATGTCGTTGACATATTATATTATAGAAATTTTCTATTAGTCAAAGTGTATTGTATGATAGTAATGTCAAATTGGCCCCTCGACGCTATCTAAACACTTAGCTCTTAACTGTTACTTACAAATGGCCTTTAAAATATAATATTTAAAATGATAAAAAAAAATTTAAATAGATTTTTCCAAGGACTCTTAAATGGTCAATTAGCACATTATTAACACAATACATCAGTGAAAACCGCACCCAAATCGGTTAAGCCTTCGAAGATTAGCGCACACAAACGCACAGACAAACAGATAAACAGACAAAAAAAACTAAAAATCATTGTTTTGGGTTCTATTGCGTTAATAAAGATCCCCAATAATAGTTTTCCTCAAATATCTTCCATGTACAGACAGCGATCAGTTACAATTTTATTATATGTATAGATGCAAAAAAACAGTATGAAGCTACTACTGACTTAAAATACAATTCTGCTGAGAACAGCCAAGAGAAAGTCAACATACTCTTTATAAATATAGATGAAATTAATAATAAGCCTTCGTCCCCACATTTACGATGTAAATATAATAAAGCTGCCTACAACTTAGTGTAAAAATGGAATTTAAAACAATAGCAATACAAATTAAGTCATGTCTACGAACCCTGGTATTCGCGACCCTCGCTTAGACTTGTTCACTGTACTGAGGGTTAGAAGCTGTTCTCACTTGAGATTTTAACTTTATTTTTACCACAAAATGCCTAAACATGTAGAGATCGTAGCGCTTAGCTTTATTTTCGTACCTTTTTTATATCTCGCAAGGTAGCTATAACATATATTATCTATCTATATAAATAAACATGAATGTTCGTATGTTAGTCCTCTATTATAAGCCATTGATCCGATTGTGATGAAACTCTAGTGGGTTATTAGGTATACATGGGAAGGTTCTAAGCGCAAAAAAAGAATTTTCCTTTGGACGTTTGTCTTTTATGCATTCCTAAACCATTTAAGATTAGGCACACATACGAGCGAAGCGAGGGTAAGTCACTAGTATTTCATACTAGCGGCTCAGCCTCGCTTCGCTCGGGTTTGCTTCTAAACAAACAAAAACAAATCTATCCCACGGGAACCGTATATTTTTCCGAGATAAAAAGTAGCCTATTTGTTATTCTAATATATGAACTATATTATTGCAGAGTTTCATTAAAATCCAATCAGTAGTTTTTGTGTACTAAACTGTATAATTTACTATTATTTTGTTAACTATCCCACGGGAACTCTAATTTTTCGGGATGAAAAGTATCTAAAAAAATCTGGATTTTTGCCTATTTCTCTTCTTACATTCCCTTGACTCGGTTTTTAGAATTTTTTTTCTATGTACAGACATTTGACCTTTACAGTTTTATTGTATGTACTCGTATAGACTAGTTATTCTTTTACTAACCATAGCTATTGTAAAATAGCGAAGCTTAGCTTTGAATTAAAAAGTGAAATCAATATCACGTTTCACCACAAATTTAGGTTTAGCTTTAAATAGATTTATTTTCGTCGATTTGTTTGTGTGATGAACGTACAAACAAACGTCCGAATAAGTCTGACATTGAAATTTTTAGTTAATATTCACAGAAATTTTAAAACTAAAATCGTTTGGCTGAAATGATATCTAGATCTATTTCTTGCTATGTAAAGAGCTATGTAGATCATAGTATGTAAATATATAATTTTTTCTGCCTGTCAGTCTCTTTGTACCTATAACCTTCGAGTTACTAAATTTTAGAGTCTTGGCAACAAGGCTCTTTTAATGTCATAATCAGTAATAAGGCTGTAGATAAATACTAGTCATAAGTTAATCTATATACTGAATTATTATACGTATTCAGCCCTTTTTAACGTCCCACTGCTGGGCACGGGCCTCCCTTCAATACGAGGGGGATCAGGCCATAGTCCACCACGCTGGCCAAGTGCGGGTTGGCGGACAAATTTTTATATTATAATTTATAATATAAATTATTATATACTAATATCTATCCATACATATAATAAAATTGTAACTAAGTCGAATCTGTACATTAAATTTTTTTTGGAAAATCTTATTGAAATAGACTTTTGTATCGATACAGAAACCAAATCTATAGTATTTAGAATTTTTGTCTGTCTGTATGTCTGTCTGTCTGTCTGTCTGTCTATCTGTCTGTCTGTCTGTTACCGCATCACGGGAACACCACTGGACAGATTTTGATGAAATTTGATATAATGATAGCTGGTTATTTGTGTCAACATATAGGATGCTTTTTACTGCGGGAAAATATCTCATCTCTGAGCTAAACGTTAAACGTAACTAGGGACGAACCCGAGAAAGCGAGGGTGATTTGCTAGTTAATATATAAAGCTGAAGAATTTGTTTGTTTGTTTGAACCTGGTAATTTCAGGATGTAAGGGTCCAATCTGAAAAATTCTTTTTGCGTTTTATAGCCTATTTATTGAGGAAGGTTATCGACTATCTTACATAACAACGACCTACGAGGGCGGAGTTGTTCTGCAAAATTAAACAACGCGGAGAAAATATATAATAGTATAAATAATAAGATTTTTATACATTGTCATTATCGAAACATCAGGAATCAAAAATCAAAATAATTCCCCGTAAAAGCCCAAGAGATAGTTAAATTTAAAGTTTACGTTGCTATGTTTAAATTCATGATATGAATTATTAAACTCATGATTTTGTAAATCTATACTAATATTATAAAGCTGAAGAGTTTGTTTGTTAGTTTGGTTGAATGCGCTAATCTCAGGAACTACTAATCCGACTTGAACAATTCTTTTTGTATTAGATAACCCGTTAACTGAGGAAGGCTATATATATACATTATAATTAATATACATGAATTTTATTTAGTTATTTACAAATCATCATGACACGAGGGATGGCTCAGTATAATAATGGCACATTTCGTAACTTATCTTCTCTAACTAGTGACTTATCCTTGCTACGCTCAGATGCGTCTTTTGGTGCAAAGCAGTAGCTTATGTGTTACTCCAAGTAATAGTCTATCTGTGCACTAAATTTCATCTAAAATTGTTCAGCTGTTTCAGCATAAAGGACAAACACACCACTTATTTAATATATATAATACTTTAGATACTTAAAGAGTTCTCGTACATAAAGTAAACAAAAAGTAAAAAATACAATTATTGTGTTTCTTCTGAGCATTCCTCACGAAACGATGACACTAGCTTTTTACTACGCTTTTATGTTGAATTTAAAATCTAGATCTAAGAGTTTTTAAAACAAAATATATTTTTAAGCAAAAAAAACTTTTGTAATATGCTAAAATATTTGGACTTTAGCCAATAAGGTGACGTATGAGCTTCGTCAAATCATTGATTTGAAAAAAACGTTTATATTTATTAATTAATAAACATTTATGTTATTATTTACAAATATTTCAAAGTGCACTTTCAAGCTTCGTTGATGGTTGTAAATTCGATTCCTGCATATAGCAAATAATTATTATAGGTATTTACCGTAAACTACGTTTGGGAAACCGCCAAATATAACTTTGTTTTAGGTTTTCTAAGAAATATTGCTTGGTTTCATTGCAAAAATACTTATTATGAAATATATGAGAAGCTCATATTTGAAACATAAGTGGAATTTATGAAAAAGCTGATTTTTCCTGCGGTTTCACTCGTGTTGTAGGTACGATAAAAGCTACGTAGTAGATCAGGTCGATACGTTAAATCGAAATCACGATTATTATCACGATCATCTTATCACGAATTCCACTCAAATCAATTAATTTGAGGAGGAGTAACAAAAAGACACGACATTTCGCATTTATAGTAATGTCCTCCAGAATGACTTCGGCCAATCTCACTGAGAGCGAACAGAAGATATTATTATTAGGGAATTAATAGACAGACTTATAAATAAACTCGACCGGGACTCGATCCTGGGATCTCTGGATTTGCAGCGGTACATGCTAGCTACTACACCACCGATTTTACCTACGTTATATTGTGCATGACATCATAAGGGACGTCTTCGAATAGCTCATATTCTCATTTTATTTCGTTGTATTTCGGAACCGTGATATCATGTCGCTATTACTGATGTTGTAAATCTACTAACTAGGTTTTGCACGTGTCTCTCTATGTTATTTTAGTTTTTTTTTAATTATATATGTATGTTTTACTTTATGTATGTATGTTTTATTTTAGTACTTGATCAATTATATGTATGGTAAGTCCGGGAGAGTTGCCTATAGTTTTACAAAATGATGAATATTTTATATATATATATATATATATATATATATATATATATATATATATATATATATATATATATATATATAGACTAGAGACTACTATTTTCGCTTCGCTCGGGTATGCCCCATGATGTCATTTGTATTTACTATTTATAATATAACTAGCAACTCACCCTCGCTCCGCTCGGGTTCGTCCCTAGTTACGTTTTAACGTTTAGCTTAGGGATGAGATATTTTCCCGCAGTAAAAAGTATCCTATATGTTGACCCGGATAACCAGCTATCATCATACCAAATTTCATCAAAATCTGTCCAGTGGTTTTCCCGTGATGCGGTAACAGACAGACAGACAGACAGACAGACAGACAAAAATTCTAAAAACTATAGATTTGGCTTCTGTATCGATAATAAAGTCTATTTCAATAAGATTTTCAAAAAAATATTTAATGTACAGATTTGGTTTAGTTACAATTTTATTATATGTATAGATTTACTGGTGACGCCATCTTTTAACAAATTTTATTACTAACAGTGCCCTATGTAGTATTATTATTATCTCATCTAAATTCATCCAGCCATTTCAACGTGCATATCTATACATTTAATAAAACTGTAGAGATCAAATGTCTGTACATGGAAAAAATAGCTAAAAACCGAGTCAGGGGGATGTAAGAAGAGAAATAGAACAAACACAGTTTTTTTTCAAATTTTTTCGTTTCTCTGTCTGTCTATTTATACGGGCTAATCTCTTAAGCTGTTGGACCGATTTAAATGAAATTTTGCATGGTGATACCTTATATCCCCGGTCAAAATTTTGGATACTTTTCACACCGAAAAATTAAAATTTTCCCTTGGGATAGTTAAAAAGTTAGTACCTACACAACAACTTATGCACCTAATTTAGTAAAATTTGCCATGCTGATACCTTTTACCGGAAAAATGTACGGTTCCCGTGGGATATATTTGTTTTTGTTTTCCTAGAGGCGAACCCGAGCGAAGCGAGGGTGAACCCCTAGTTCAAACATAAAAAAATTAATAGTATTAAGAATGTTGAAGAGCGTAGAGCTGGCTTAACAATTTTCAAGTCTACAGACAGATAACAATCATCATTGAAGCTTTATATATATTATATATTATACATAAATTCAATACTCTATTAGCACATCTATAAACTATTACATTGAATTGGAATTTTCAGAGAACAACAGCGTTTCAAACGCTGGCTGAATAATATTACGTGCGTCAAAGGTAGTTCTAATCAAACTATACGTAGAACTTTATTGCAATTGTCAGTAAAATAATACAAAAGTATACTATTTTGAGTGCGAATATCGAAATTTTATCAAAAATTCAGTATCAAAATATTTTTAATATGAAACAAAAGTATTAGTTTATAAAGAATATGCGATAAATATATTATTTACTTTTAGAGTTCGCTAGCGACTTAACCTTGCTTTGCTCGGGTTTTTCCATACATTTTATTACTTTATTTCAAACCATTTATGCATCGCACAGATGAAAAAGTATAAATCCAGCCATTGCTAGCTTTTTCTGATGTCAGTTGTAGTTATTATAATTTTAGGTAGTAAATATGTTTTTATTAGAATATAGAAATATTCTATAGCATTCAGAATGACAGTCCTTAGTGAAAAAAAAAATCAAAATCCCATGAGTACTTCCATAGATTACCCCATATCTACACTTAGAAATTCACAAACTACCTCTTTATAAGTTTATTTATGTCTTCCCGGAAAAATACGATTCCCGTGGGATAGAGTTGTTTTTGTCTAGGTCGTCCCTAGACAAAAAACGAAGACCCGAAGCGAAGCGAGGGTGAGTCTAGGGACTCAGTTAATATATTCAGTTAAAAAATAAAGAGATAGAGAGGGACCATAATCAAACAATAAATTAATAATAAATGACTTAGATAATAAACGCATATAAGTGCAAATACATAAGTAAAGAAAACAGTTTCAAAAGCAAAATTTTTGTTTTTTGGCTCTAAACATTAGATTTCATGGTAAATTCAAAAATCAATGTTTCCGAAATCTGTCCAGCCGGCCCGCAACGGGGTCAACCGCGCGCCTATAAATACTTCAGTGTAGTGCAGGAGACGGTGCATGAGATGAATCTATTATCTATAATATTCTTTTCTAAATAAGCCGAATCTGTACATTAAGTATTTTTTTGGAAAATTTTATTGAAATAGACTTTATTATCGATACAGAACCCAAATCTATCGTTTTTAGAATTTTGGTCTGTCTGTTACCGCATCACGGGAAAACCACTGAATACATTTTGATGAAATTTGGTGTGATGATAGCTGGTTATTCGGGTCAACATATAGGAAAATATCTCATCTCTGAACTAAATGCTAAAACGTAAGTAGGGACGAACCCGAGCGGAGCGAGGGAGACTTGCTAGTCTTCTTCAAATTTCAATCTCTCACTTGACCATGATTGCTGAAAAGCATTCGAAACGTCGGGAACCAAAAATCAAAAGTGTCCGCAAAAAAATTAGAAAAGATAGTTTTATTTAAAATGTCAAATATTCGCGTAATTCTAAGAAAGTTTTATCTATAATTATTTTGTTTTTGTTATTAAGTCATCTTAGTGCTTATTTGTTCGAACTACCAATAGGTACGTTATATTGTTAACATTAGACAGATGTTTTCCTCCATTTTAAATATAAACCTTTATATCTAAGATTTGTATACAAATATAGATAAAATACATATTTTCGACTTTTTTTAACGAAAAGTGTCCATTTTAATAGTTTATTTTGTTTTATTATTTGATTTAGCTTATCATACTAGTTACACCAATAATATAAATGCGAAAAAATATCCATTTGAATAACGTTTTACAAAGAGATACTTCATGTGCTGGAAAGTGCCATAGGATACTTTTTAACTCCTAATGTATATAAATGGCGTTCATTGAATATTATTATATTGCTAACAGTCACTAGGAACGCTTGGTATTTGTTTTTAATTAAAGACATTTAAATATATTTTTTGCATATGTAATTAAAAATAAAAACAGTTATTTGTAATAAATAAAATAAATAAATAATAAATATGTTGGGACATTAACACACAGCACCATCTAGTTCCATGGTAAGCTATGAGGCGTGTGTTATGGATACCAGATAGTTGATACACTACACAATACACATATATAACTTTAAATACATATATTATAAACATATATAACACCCATGATTGGAATACATACATTCGTGCTTATCACACAAATGAATGCCCACAGCGGAATTCAAACCCGAGACCGCTGGAACAGCAAATAGGACTACTGAAAACTAAGTCAAACGTGTCGTCGAAAATAAATAATAATAATTAACTATTATATATTAGGAAGGACGTTATGCAAAGTTGTTGTCAGATTTAGTGGCTATGAACTAAATTTAAATGTAATTGTGTGTATAATTATTCAATGTATAAATTCGGACTCGCGTCTATTTTACTACTTTATACTAACATCTATACAGATAAATAAAATTTAAGTGTCTCTTTGTAATATCAAAATAACAGCTTTTTATTAAATACTTATGAAAGTATATACATACTAATAAGAAAAAAAATATTTTTAAAATTTTTGTTTGTCTGTTTGTTTCGGCTAATCTCTAAAACGGCTGGATCGATTTTGACGGGACTTTCACTGGCAGATAGCTGACGTTATGAGGAGTAACATAGGCTACTTTTATTTTAAAATAAGAATTAGGGTTCCAAAGTATTTTCCAATTTAAAATCAAATAACATTCAATGATTCCAATTATTATTAATAAAATTCAACTATTCAAAATATGTATTCAAAACAAATAATACACTTGCTTTCAGAAACTAATTTATATTTTAGTTAACATTTGTATGTAACGCTTTGTAGTACAGTTTGTTGCTACTGCAAATTTAAACAAGGGAATGCTTGCATAATATGATATATGCATACATATACACACACACACATACGTATATATTATAAATATAAGCATCCATGACTGGAGTACAAATATTTGTGCTCATCACACAAATTAATGCCCCCAGCGGGACTCGAACCCGCGACCGCTGATACCACAGCAAGTAGGGTACTAACTGAGCCAAACGTGTCGTCAAACGTCGTGTATGTAACCTACTGTTTATTTTAACCAATTTTTGATCAGTTTTAATAATACTATTGTTTATAAGTAGGTATAAAATATAAATATATGAATTTCAAGCAAAAGTTCCAATTTAAAAGTTTTCTAAGCTCCACTTATTGATAATGATATTCAATAGGGCTTATTTACTAAGTATATAAAAATAAACCTAGAAAGGCTAAAAGGTATCGATTAGAAACATTGAATATTTATGCAATTTGGATGACATCACATTTTTAATGATATATTAAAAGAGGTGAATTTGTATTGTGACACTTTTCACGTATTCAGCCCTTTTTTAACGTCCCAATGTTAGGCACGGGTCTCCTTTCAATACGAGCCATAGTCCACCACGCTGGCCAAGGGCGGGTGGACTTTACGTCTTTCAAAAACTTGTTAAGTTCTCTCATACATGCAGGTTTCCTCACGATGTTTTTATTCACCGTAAGACAAGTGGTAATCTTTTCAACAGCCAAACAAATTATTAGTGGTACTAAATCCTACTTAAACTTTAACTTATTTAGTTTGTTTTGGCGTTTCCAATACAGTACCCAAGAAATGGTAATACGAATATATGAATAATTAATTGAAAGATTCAGCAATTTTTTTGGATATTAATTATAATTTTACATTCAGGATCTACACTAGGAGATTGGTTAATACGGTTAATAGATTGTAAATAATATTTCTTGATTTAAAATCAAGAAAAAAAAAGAAAACTGAAGGAAGCTAAAGTTTGCAAATCAAAACCAATATTTTGCACAATAATTTATTGAATGAGAGAGAGGAGATTACAACAACATTACCTACAAATAGTAAAACAAATTAGTATTTTAAAATATTTTTAACCGACTTCCAAAAGGAGGAGGTTATCAATTCGATTGGTATTTTTTTTTTTTTTTATGTATGTACATCGATTACTCTGAGATTTATGATCCGATTTGCGTGATTCTTTTTTTGTTTGATGCGGTTTAGTTGCCATGTGGTCCCATAAAAATTTTACATAGTTTGGCCGAGTAGTTTTCATTTTATGGAAAAAAAATTATGATTTTTTTTGTTTACGTGGACGTAATTTTATGTGTGTTCGCGGATTGCTTCGTCATTCATGAACCGATTTTAATGATTCTTTTTTTGTTTGAAAGGAGATATTTCAAGGGTGGTACCATAATAAGGAGACCAGGATCTGATGATGGCATCCCAGAGAAATCGAGGGGAACCTTCAAAAGTCGTAGTGGCGACTAGTGCGCTTGTTAATTTTTTTCATTAAGTATTTTAAAGCACTACTATTTAATGAAGGTTTGGAGTCGATCTGACAATGGAGCCGACAGATAGTCGAGGAAACTCCTCAACGATTTACAGCAATTACCTGGTGTTTGGGCTTGATTAATTTGTATTGATGAGAACTTTACACCTAGATGGGTTGTGACTGTCATTAGGGGTCTGAATAAATGGCTTAATCGAATATGTTTTTAAAAATCTTTCTTCTTACAATTTACCTGCTTATTACGTCTACACCAAAAATAGAAAAATAAAAACTTTTTTAAAAAAAATAAAAACCGACTTCCAGGCACAGAAAAGTAAAAAATAACCTAACGGGGGTTTTCATTTAGAATAGATACCTAATCAGATATTTTCGAAGTCGGTGCCAGCCAATACAAATCAAAGCACACCGACTTCGAAAATATCTGATTAGGTATCTATTCTAAATGAAAACCCCCGTTAGGTTATTTTTTACTTTTCTGTGCCTGGAAGTCGGTTTTTATTTTTTTTTAAAAAGTTTTTAATTGCATGCTTATACAATATACTGTGTGTGAATTGGTGATAGATGGATAACATGACAGATAGTAACTAGTATCCGTCAAATATTTATCAAATGGACCCTAGACTATGACTTATAGCATAGGGATACTCTGACCACTGCCCTACATCGTTAGACAATTTCAGACGCTTGCTTACTAACACTCATAAAGCTGTAACTAAGCAATCCATACTAATCTATACAGATAAATAAAATTGGAGTGTCTGTTTGTAATATTAAAAGAACCGCTTTTTACTAAATGCATATGGATGTATATACGGTACATATACCAAAACAACATTTTATACAATTTTTGTCTGTCTGTCTGTCTATTTGTTCCGGTTAATCTCTGAAACAGCTGGACCGATTTTGACGGAACTTTCACAGGCAGATAGCCGATGTAATAAGGAGTAACTTAGACTACTTTTATTTTAGAAAGAAAAAAATAGGGTCCCATGAAAAAAAAATTAAAACCAAAAAAAAATTAATAAAAAGTTTGTTTTGGGAAGCAACCTAGGGACGAACCCGAGCGAAGCGAGGGTGAGGCGCTAGTATTATAAATAAGTTTTCGAAAGACATGTGAAGTCCGCCAATCCGCACTTGGCCAGCGTGGTGGACTATGGCTTGATCCCCCTCGTACTGAAGGGAGGCCCGTGCCCAGCAGTGGGACATTAAATAGGACTGGATACATCTAATAGTTCAAGGTCATGAAAAAACCCCTCTTTATAAGCTACTTAAAATTGAACCCACTACCCATGATCACTGAGCCAGACCCCATAAATCTGTCACACCGTCTTATCGCTTATATCACAATAACCTTAAGAGCTATTAGCAACAAAAACCCATTTTCCCATACTACCAAAATAAAACTTTATGCCCTATAAAACATTTAATAACGAATGTTTATGCCCGACCTTGGACTATACTTCTTAAACCTAATTTCGTCTGGAAACAGCCGACCTTTAGGATGTGACGACTGAGCCTTTTAAAAATCTAATAAAGTATGCTATTATTATTTTACTGGACATCAGCTATGTTGGTTGGGAGTGGTAGCCCAGTGGTAACGCGCTCGCTTGGGAAACCGAGTGAAGCGGGTTCAAATCCCGGGTCTCGCACCCCTGATATTATTACCACTTGCCTTACAGTGAAGGAGTTTTCCTTCACCGTAAGGCGAAGGAAGGAAGGTAATCGTGAGGAAACCTACATGTCTGAGAAAACCGAACAAGTTTTCGAAAGACATGAGAAGTCCGCCAACGCGCACATGGCTAGCGTGGTGGACTATGGCCTGATCCCCCTCGTATTGAAGGGAGGCCCGTGCCCAGCAGTGGGACGTTAAAAAGGGCTGAATACCTAGCTACATATGTTGGTTATGGAGTTTTAGTTTTAACCCACCATTACAATTTGAGTTTGTACTAAAATATCAAATACTAAGTCCATGTGTAAGTTATGTATCTACACGCGCAGTAACATACGCATACCTAAACAGCTTACTGTGGTATTTAAAGCTATTGCGTCATAAATCTTCATGTTCGCTCGTAAAACTCACTAAAGTTTCATCGTAATTGAATTAATGTTATAGAAAAGCATAATATATGAGTACACAAAAATGTATCAATTATTATTAAACACCTTATTTAACCTTGCTTCGCTCGAGTGCTAACTTAAGTACCTTTTGTATCTATAATCCATACTAATCTATACTAATATTATAAAGCTGCAGGGTTTGTTTGTTTGAACGCGCTAATCTCAGGAACTACTAATCCGATTTGGAAAATTATTTTTGCATTAGATAGCCCCTTAACTGAGAAAGGCTATAGGCTATAATATATCATTTCGGAAAAATTTACGGTTCCTGTGGGATAGTTTGTTTTTGTCTAGGAACGAACCCGAAGCGAAGCGAGGGTGAATCGCTAGTATTATATATGCAAAAGTAACTCTATCTGTCTGTCTGTTACGTTTGAACGCATAAACCGCTGAACCAATTTTGATGAATTATGGTATAGAGATGGATAGAACCTTGGAGAAGGGCATAGGCTAACTGAACCTTGAAGGGGGTGAAATAGGGATTAAAAGTTTGTATTAGAAACAAATCATTTATAAAGTTAAGAACATAAGAATTCTTTATTTTGGTAAGGATTAAAGAATTTTTCGGGGATTATGACTAATTAATGTAATAGGGGATGATTTCAAGTTCCTTTTTTTAAGTAATTACCTACTTTTCTACACGTATGCATGTATAATGTACATATACATTATACATATATAATCTGTTATATACTTACCTTATACATATATAATCTATTCTATTCGATACTTTTTACTGCGGGAAAATATTTCATTTCTGAGAAATCTATACTTACCAACAGTCACAAAGATACAAGCAGACGAAAATTCTAAAAACTATAGATTCGGCATCTGTATCGATAATAATCTCTATTTCAATAAGATTTTCCAAAAAAATATTTAATGTACAGATTCGACTTAGAATTTTATTATATGTAAGGATCATTCTTATCAAAAATCTTTTATTATATATAGGAAATTTTAGAATTAATTATAGGTAGCTTACAAAACAACTAGAATTATGAGTATTACGTTGTTCCATTGCATTAATTTTAGCACGTTCACTATATATTATTTACGTCTTCCGCCATCAAAAGCAATGCCACTCACAATTTAACTGCTACTTATTTTAACAACGCTGTTTGTCGTTTGTTTTCACGTATAAGCCTTACTTAATATTAGAAATTATATATATATATATATATATATATATATATATATATATATATATATATATATATTTATTTTAATATAAAAATTTTGAGGCAGTGTTAGCTCAGTGATAACGCGCTCGCTTGGGAAACCGAATGACGCGGGTTCAAATCCCGGATCTTGCAACTTTGATATTCTCAAGTGCAAAAAATTTCCAACATGATTACTTGTCTTACGGTGAAGGAAAACATCGTGAGAAAACTTGCATGTCTGAGGGAACCCAGCAAGTTTTCTAAAGACATGTGAAGTCCACCAACCCGAATTTGGCCAGCGTGGTCAACGGCCTGATCGCACTGAAGGGAGCCCCGTGCTCAGCAATGGGATGGCTAGAAAGGGCTGAATACAATACATACATAAAAATAATTTTGTCAATCTGTCCTTCAACATCAAACGCCAAGTCGACGATTGGCCTGACTTTTGATCGACTCAAACGGGGCTAAGTACTCAATTAAAAAAAAAACATAAACACACAAAAATACCCACTCGAATTAAATATTTCTTCTTTTTTGATATCAATCAAAAACAAAAATAACACAAAATTCCATATATATCAACGAACAAAAATCGATAATTTTACTAAAATCCTTGAACTCAAAACTCAAAGAAAAGATGATCAAAGTAAAACAGTAAATTGCCACCGAAATAGTAATGAGTAATGAATGGAGTAAAGTAACGGCGAAAATAATACTAGAGGCCACTGCGACGGCCACTCGGCTCTGGCGGTCTTCCAGAAATGACCTCAGAGGAGAGCCGTGCAAAGTATAAACTGAAGCGTAAATTTTAGCTTTTTTATTATCTATACTAACATTATAAAGATTTGATTGTTTGTTTGTTTGTTTGCATCGGATAGGCTCAGAAACTACTGAACCGATTAAGATGAAATTGGGTAAGAAGATAGTTTGAGACCCTGGGAAGGATATAGGATGATTTTACCCCTTAAGGGCGTGAAAATGCGGATGAAAGTTTGTATAGGGAAGTAAGCTAGGGACGAACCCGAGCGAATTGAGGGTGAGTCGCTAGTAATTAAACTAAAAATGGTATTATAATTATTTAACTATACTTATTTATTCGACACAGAAAGGTTTTTCTGGTTTAAGTAATATGTATGTCGTTTGATTCAATTTAGACAATCTTTTTAGATTTGTGCTACTTGCAGAAGGAAAATAGATTGCAATTTGTTTGAAAATAGCATCATAAATTAGTATTTACGTAATAATAAAGGTATAATGTAAACAGTAACAGTATCAACTTTTCAGTGCCTGGAAGTCGGTTTTTACAAACTCTTTTTAATCTTTAATATACCTATTGTAGTAGTCCATGACATCCCTCAAAAAAGTTTTGAATAGTTTGCCACCATGATTGCTGTAAAGCATTCGAAACGTCGTTGGGTACCAAAAATCTAAATAAATCCGCAAAAAAAATTCAAGTAGTTTTAAAACTTTTACCTTTTTTTTGAGCGGAACCCTAATTCTTTTTCTATAATAAAAATAGCGTAAGTTACTCCTTATAACATCAGCTATCTGCCAATTAAAGTCCCGTCAAAATCAATCTAAATTAGAACAAACAGACAGTCAAACATTTAAAGAATTGTGTTTTTCTTATACGTACCGTATATAATTTCATACGCATTTAGTACGAAGCTGTTATTTGACGTTACAAACAGACAATTCAATGTTATTTATCTGTATAGATGTCAAATATTCGTGTAAATGTATGAAAAAAATGTTTGCTTGTAAAAAAACAGACATTATTCAAATAACACATTAGTAACAAATACACACAGCCCTAACTCCTAAACTAGAAAACAGTGTTTCAGGAGCTAGTACCGAGTAAGTATATTGTAGCTATATATTATTATCAAAATGTATAGTTTCATGTACATATATGTATGTTAATTTTGTACAGAATCAGTACGTAGTTGGAGACTTCTTCTTACAAACTTTACCACCCTTTTTCACCCTTTTAGGGATGGAATAACATAAATCCCTACTTAACACATCTCTAGAGTAAGGTTGCTCTAAGAAAAATAGGATTTAAAGTCTAAGTTTACTGATTTAGGCGACGCGTTATAAAAATACCAAAGTAATAATAATCTTCTATACATAAGTATAATAAAATCATAACTGAGTCGAATCTATACTTAAAATATTTTTTGGAAAATCTTATTGAAATAGTCAATAGATACAGAGGTCGAATTTATAGTTTTTAAAATTTTTGTCTGTCTATCTGTCTAGGAATGCGTCACGAGAAAACCACTGAACAGATTTTGATGAAATTTGGTATGATGATAGCTGTGTATCCGGGTCAACATATAGGAAACTTTTTCCTTCGTGAAAATATTTAATCTCTGAGAAAGCTATACTAACCGTCAAAACGTACCTAGGGACGAACCCGAGCGAAGCGAGGGTGAGTCGCTAGTCTATATATAAATAGGCAAAGGCAAAATAGTTCAGTACCTTTTTCTTTTCTGTTTGTCAACCGATTTTCTTTTATTGAGTTTAGCAGCTAATGATGAAATTTAGTGTTATCAATCAAAAAAATATAGTTTTTTTTATATAGATAGGTAAATTGTATTCATGTATTATGTTTTTCTCAAATTTTCAATAATGATTAGGTATGTGTTTATTAAGTCACTTTTAAAGTATACAATTTTACCTTTACGAATGGATTGCCTTTATATGGGACCTATTAATAAAAAAAATATTTCAAGTAAGAAAAAGCAGTTCACGATTAGTGAAAACACATCTAAATAGAGTACCTCCTAATACTTTCTTAGATTTACGCGAATATTTGATATTTTAAATAAAACACGGGTCTCTCCCGTGACCATGATTGCTGTAAAGCATTCGAAACGTCGGGAATCAAAAATCAAAATAAATTCGCGAAAAAATCCGAAAAGATAGTTTTATTTAGAGTACCTCCTTTTTTGGAAGTAGGTTTAAACATTATACAACAAACAAATCTAATCAAGTATAATCACAGGGTTATTTTCTTTTCATAGCAGAATTTCCTTCCTTACTGTACGAGTACATGATATAAAAAGCAAATTAAATCGACGCTTTAGACGTTATACTAATCGCGCACTTAACCTGAAATAGGTTTCTTTCAATACTTGGTTAGCGTTTAGTTCAGATTTAAATATATTTAATTATATTATACTAGTGGCTCAGTGTCTTTAGGTATGTTTTAAATAGATATTAATTGTTATTACCCAGCGATAGAAATGTATATTTTTTTTTCATGTTTTTATTATTATTATATTCTTTATTGCACTTTAGATGCGATACAGAAAAAAAAAACAACAATAAACATAGTTCACAAAGTTTATTCCGATGTTTTAATAGTTGTTCTGCGATTGAAGGCGGAAAAAAATCCGATAAATCGATCCAGCCATTCTTGAGTTATAAATGTGTAACTAACTCGACTTTGCATATATACATATATATATATATATATATAGCCGTTAGTGTATATATATATATATATATATACACTAACGGCTCACCTTCGCTTCGCTCGGGTTCGTCGCTACGTACGTTTTAAATAGATATAAATATTTATTAGCTAGCGTTAGTCATATAATTTTTTTTTCGTTAATTTTTCATTTTTTCTCTTTATTAAAACCTTCCGTGGACTTTAAAGAACATACAAAAAAATAAATTACCTGAATTGGTCGAGCCGTTCTCGAGTTTTGCGTTTACCAACTTTCATTTCTATTTATATAGATATATAATATTATAAACCTTTTTATAATTTTATTGGTCTTTAAATAACTTGAGCCTCATATTCTATGCAGTTGTACGTTATAAGAACTATGGGCTATGTTTACTAGATATGAGACTATTATTATAAGTACGAATGTTTGGAAGTGTGTATGTTTGTAAATTGCTGGACGGATTTGGATGAAATTTAATACACAGATTGACAGATAGATGACCTGGAGTAGTATATACATTGTTAGGTACCTAGTGATGATCCCGTAAAGTAAGGATAACTCGCTAGTAAAGTAAATAAAAACACATACATCGCCATTGACAAATGCTAGTATTCAAAATAAGCATATTAATCTCTTATAACTTGGAGAAATATGAAGCGAACGCAATACCGAAATGGAGCTCGGGAAGTAATGAAAAATTTTATAACTTTTGCGTGATTATTGCGTATATAATAATAGTTGTTATGGTCATTGTGTTAGGAATGAAAATTCCATAGATTTTTCCCACGAATAAAAAGGATTTAGTGGTAGAACCTATGGCATAGTGGTTAGGCATTGTGGTTTTGTCTCTAGGGGTAATAGGTTCGATTTTTTTCTTGTATATAATACTCTAGCCCATCGATCAAAAAAGTACTAGATATACAATCCCATGCAAAAGTTCTCTTAAAACTGTCACCAATTGTGTTTAGGTAATTATTATAGTTGAAATAAATATAGGTACAATAATGTAAATTGAACCTTAAATATAAATGCGCGCTCAAATGTTCAAATGAGCGCTCATTCGGTGAAGAAGTTTTTTGTCGCTGATTGTGTATCTAGTACTTTTTTGATCGATGCTCTGGTCTTCTGAAGTTAATTAAATTCATCTTAAGTGATAAAACTTCGTCCAAACTCTACAGGAGTGATGAAAGGGCAAATAATCGATATTGCGATTCTGCGGGGGGATGCACTTAACTCCTCGCGGACCGCGAGCACACCGGTGTGCTAGATAACAATTGAATTCTCGGAAATTCGCACGGATTTCTTAGAATTTGTCCGGGAGGGATTAATATTACATAACTTGTACAGTTGTAATTAAGTAAAAATAATTGTATTACCAATATTATAAAGTAAGAATAATTCAAATTTATTGTAATTTTCGTATAAATAAAATTTATTTCTAACATTTAATTAATGCTTAAGTTGTAGGATGTGCGTTCAATTCAATTTTTTTATCGTATAACGAAAGAAGGTTAAATAAATAAATATGTCGGGACATTAACACACAGCACCATCTAGTTCCATGGTAAGCTACGAGGCCTGTGTTATGGATACATATTATAAATATAAACATCCATGACTGGGGTAGAAACATTCGTGCTCATCACACAAACAAGTGCCCCCCGCGGAACTCGAATCCGCGACCGCTGGCACAGTAAGTAGGGTCACTACAAACTGAGCCAAAGGTATCGTCAATATAATAGTTATGTACTTAAAAAACTTTACAATAATATAACAATTGGTGAATGAAGAAAATTATTGATAGTTCGAATAAAAAATATAATGTTTATATTTTAAATAAAACTATCTTTTCGGATTATTTCGCAGATTTATTTTGATTTTTGGTTCCCGACGTTTCGAATGCTTTACAGCAATCATGGTCACGGGAGAGACTAAGGTGTTAGACATCTCAAAGGCGTTATATAGGTACATGTTACAGACAGTGCCTACCCACAATTTACAAAATGATATAAATATGTATAATCCGCGATATATTCCGAAAAGATAGTTTTGTTTAAAATGTCAAATATTTGCGTAAATCTAAGAAAGTATTATAATTTTTATAATTTTCATTTACAAGAATATTAGTAGGTATATAGTTTTTATTTTATTATTAGCTGACCTGATAGACCTTCAGTCAAGTCTAGTGAGCAGCAGGCCCGATTAAATGATGTTTTTGGGTTTTTTCGTGATTTTTTTCCAATTTCTCTCTTCATAAAATTTACTTCGGCCTTCAACGAATATTAAAAAAAAATAACCCAATTAGTCCGGGTATTATCGAGTTATAAGATTATCTGCAAAAAAGCTAGCAAAACTGTAATAATATGGAGATAATGGAAAAAATATATTTTTTAATTCAAAATATTTCATAAGTACTTACAATTTACTTTTTAGATTAATCTATACTAATATTATAAAGAGGTAAAGTTTATGAGTTTGTGATGTTAGGATGTTGTAGGGGGTAATCTTTGGATCTACTGAACCGATTTAGATGAAATTTGGTAAGAAGATAGTTTGAGACACTGGGAAGGACATAGAATATTTTTTATCCCGGAAATCATTCCGTCAATCGTCATTAAGGGGGTGAAAATGGGGGTGAAAGTTTGTATGTCGAATTAACCTAGGGACGAACCCGAGCGAAGCGAGAGTGAGTCGCTAGTAACAAATATTTTGATAGGACCATTATTATTTTTATTCGATATATCATGAAATAACTACGTACGAATGTATAGATAACGCTCCAATTTTCACCGTACATTATTTTCGCGTTATTAAGATTTACTACCTACCTGACCTACTGTTTTTATTCACAATTTTTTTTTCTGTTTTGGTATAACGTAAAGTATGTGAAAATAAAATTGTATACGTACAAATAATTTATACGTTTTGTGTCATATCTCCGATTTAGATTAAAAAAATAAAAATATCGTACAAAAATATTATAACAGAAAGTTTTAATATTCATATATAAATCTTAACAAAACATAATATAGACCCATATCTTTACTTTGACATAATTATAAAGTAGTATATTTTCTTGATTTTCACATTTTTGTTTTTTTTTTTAACCGAAAAATAGCAAAAAACAATTTTTTCACATATCAGTATCTTATGAACCAAAGAGATTCAAAAGTTACTTTTAATCCCGGAATTTTATTGAGATACAAATCTGTATCTTTTGCGATACATTAGTCTTTCTGTATCAAACCTTTTTTGGTAACAAAGGATACTTATTTAATAAAACATATCTTTCATTACTACTTCTTGCCCGCATTTCCACTTATGTGAGGACGACCTTAGCAAATAAGCAAAAATACCAAATATAAGATCTTCCTATTCCGAATTTAATTCAAATCTGTTAAGTCGTTACAGCAAGTTGAAACAAAAACATAGCCACATACTTTAGCATCTATATCATTAGTAAAGTTTCACTAAAATCGATTCAGCCGTTACAGTATGAAAGAATAACAAACACAATGACTCACTTTCTTATCTATACTAATATTATCAAGAGGTAAAGTTTGTGAGTCTGTGAGTTTGTGAGTTTGTGACGTTGTAGGGGGAATCTCTGGATCTACTGAACCGATTTAGATGAAATTTGGTAAGAAGATAGTTTGAGATCGTGGGAAGGACATAATATACTTTTTATCCCGGGAATCATTCTTTAAGGGGGTGAAAATGAAAGTTTGTATGGGGAATCAAGCTAGGGATGAAGCCGAGCGAAGCGAAGGTGAGTCGCTAGTATATTATAACCTTTGGCATTTATATGTTTTATAAGCACTCTTTCACAAATTCATTTTACTGACCCAATTCAGACTTACGTAACCTCTCCATGTACAGCAAACGTATACATTTCTGTGTTTACCTCCTGGCCTATCAATTTTTGGCGCGATTTCAAATATAACCCGACGGTTTTGGATTGGTCGTTTGTGGACATTTATTGCAATAGCGGCAAGTGTTATTTAAATGACGTGGTTAAAGGTTTACAATGGCGATTAGCTTCGCTTGGACTCCTGAGTGTTTAGGTCTACGCTGTTTTTTTCATGGAGAAAACGAGGACTGCTAATGTTATTAATACAATAAATATATAAAATAAATATGTTGAGATATTAACAGACAGCACCATCTAGTTCCATGGTAAGCTACGAGGCTTGTGTTATGAATACCAGATAGTTGGTACACTACACATATATAACTTTAAATACATACATATTATAAATATAAACACCCATGACTGGGTTACAACCATTCGTGCTCATCACACAAATGAATGCCCCCAGCGGGACTCGAAACCGCGACCGCTGGCACAGCAAGTAGGGTCACTACAAACTGAGCCAAACGTATCGTCAATCAGCAGTACACACTAATATTATAAATGTGGAAGTAACTCTGTCTGTTACCTATTCGCGCTGAACAGATTTCGATGAAGTTTGACGATAACATAAATTGCATCCTGGGACTGGACATAGGCTATTTTTGACCCTGTCCCACTTAACACGCGAGCGAAGCTACAGACAAAAACTAATAAATAATATAATTTATAATCACACTATTTCTGTATGTATGAATGTTTGTTAGTTTTTGTTTCGGACATTTTGAATGTTTTACAGCAGGTTCCATAAGGTCACAGAAGAGACTAAGGTTTTTGACGTTTCAAAAGTAATAATTTCTATAGACTATATTCACCTTTAAACCTTAGTCTCTTTTATGACCATGCTTATTGTAAACCATTTACAAAACCATAAAAATCTCAAAAATATTTTTTTAATAGGTCAAATATTCACATAAACCTAAAAAAAAGTTAAAATATCTCGTTAAAAATAGAAACCACAAGAAATAACTCATTTTTGTCAAGTTATTTTAACTAGGCTAATGATTATAAACAATCCTTTCCTAAAATATTGTGGCATTCGAAATAACCAAAACACATTCAAATAACAATACATATTATTAGAGTAAGACCAGAAGCCTTACTTGACATTAGCCAGCATCTGCGAAATGTTAAAATATTTTACAAACGATTATAAAACGTAATACTTTGGTAATAAATGTTATTTCCCCTTGAATTAAAACAGGTGACTGCTTCATTTGTAGGTGGACCATTAAATTTGTTAAGAATTTTCTTTATATTTTAAATAGTAATATTATGTACATATAATACTAGTGACTCAGCCTCGCTTCAGCTCGGGTTCATCCCTAGATAAAAACAAATCTATATCCCACGGGAACCGTATATTTTTCCGGGATGATATAATTTATAGTCTTCCTCAGTTAAAGGGCTATCTAATGCAAAAAGAATTTTTCAAATCGGATTAGTAGTTCCTGAGATTAGCGCGTTCAACCAAACAAACAAACAAACAAACTCTTCAGCTTTATAATATTAGTATAGACATAATAAAATATACATGTAAAGTTATATTCAATAAACAAGACAGAGTATGTGCATTCTACTTCACACTTTATTCTACCTGCTTCAGAAGGCAATTATTTTGTATGTTTGTACGTAAGGAATCTCAAGAACTAGCAAATACATATATTATCTTGCACATTACTGGGGATGGTATAATATCATCGATTATTTTTTATCGACATAATTAGCACATGATGTGCCATTACGAAAATATTAATTACTTCTCTTAAAATAATCAATTTTCAAGCTTAGAACCCTAATTATGCTAGAAATGAAAAAAGGAAAAGCTAAAAGATGTTGTTTTTATAATTATAATTTTGTATTGCAATCAGCCCATCTTAACGTCCAACTGCTAGGCATGGGCCTCCTTTAATGCGGGATTCAACCATAGCCCTCCAACGCGACCAAGTATAGATAGATGAATTTCATGTCTTTCGAAAACTTGTTACATTCTCTTAGACCTGCACTTTTCCTCACGATATTTCCTTCACCATAAGACAATGGGTAATCATGATGAAAATGATTCACACATATCAGAGGTGAGAGTCCAGGATTTAAACCCGCTTCATACGTTTTCCCAAGCGAGAGAAAAACTGGGCTACCACTGTTATTTTATATTTTATATAGTCCTAAATAAATCAAACCGATGGAGTCCCTAATCGCAGCTGGTAAAGGGTCTACATAATTAAATCGTCCGTTTTATTTATAATCCACTAAACAATTACGTGGGCTCCTACAGTACTATCATATATTTAATGCCATCCTTAACTTAAGGGTGTAAGAGTTCCTTTATATTATCACTAGCGACCCGCCCTGGGTTCACTCGAGTACATTTTTAATTACCCTTTATGTTTTTACCAAACCTCAAACTTGTATAAGTAGCACTATGCATGTATTCAGCCATTTTAACGTCCCACTGCTGGGCACAGGCCTAACTATCATACAAGCGGGAAAATCGCTTGGGAAATCGAGTGAAACGGGTTCAAATCCCGAGTGGATCACTTCCAACATGATTACCACTAATGTCTTACGTTGAAAGAAAACATTGTGAGAAAACCTGTTTGTTTGAGAGAACTTAGCAAGTTATCGAAAGACATGTGAAGTCCGCCAACCCGTTATTGTCTAGCGTGGTGGATTGTGGCTTGATCCCTTTAGTACTGAACACTATAAATATTTATAAGTATTTCTAAGGAACCGTATGTCTTTCCCTAAAACATATCTTTATAACAAATGTTAGCAAAATCGATTCAGGTACTTAGCGATGATAAATAAGCATCATGTTTACGTATGCATCTCACGCCACCCAAAATCCTCACTCACACTTATACTATATAGCTGTAACATTATTGTATAACCGGTAAACGCGTAGCTGAATTGAGCAGTCATTTCGCAAATAGCATTTGACCCTCCCCGGAGATATTATTAAATTTGTGAATATTTTCGCATTAACACATCATGTTGGAAATTATTTAAACGCGCGCAATCTTCCCAATCTCTCGCCCGATTTACTTTAATAGACTCATTTGCTTCCGGGTTTTATTGATAAATTTAATATAAAATATATTTCAGATTTTTTTATGATGTGACATGTTTTTTGGGTCACAAGGTTTTAAATTATAGGAGGCAGCGGGTTCAAAAGCAAAAAAAGGCATTTTCTGATCTATTAAATATATGGAAAAATCAATTGTTAAGCAAACTACAATAAAACTTTTGATGGAGATAGGTAGAGTATTTGAAAAAAGCTTGCTTGACACAAAAAAGCAAGACTTTATAAAGCTACCTGGCTAAATGAACAATGGTGATATGAATCACATTTAGCATCGAAACAGTCCAATTCGTAAATTTCCGCGGAAATTTCAAAGGTAATTTTAGACTGTGTATATTTGTCGTGGCCAAAGTTGCCAAAGCCCGTTAGTGTTATATCAAATTTATTATAACACCACATTATTTGGTAAAGTAACATTACATTACATAACAAAGTTTTACTTTTGCTTTTTATACTCTAGTTTAACGGGAAATAGAGTATTTTTTCCTTACTTACATAAAGTATAGTGTATTCAGCCCTTGTTTTTTTAACGTTCCACTGCTGGGTGCGGGCCTCCCTTCAATACAGGGGGATTAGGCTATAGTCCACCACGCTGGCCATGTGCGGGTTGGCGGATTGCACATGTCTTTTGAAAACTTCATAGGTTCTCTCAGACATGCAGGTTTCCTCACAATGTTTTCCTTTACCGAAAAACCCGGAATTTGAACCCGTTTCACTCGGTTTTCCAAGCGAGCACAATACCACTGGGCTACCACTGCCTCTGTCTACCACTTTCTCTAGTAAGACATATAGTATGAAAATAAAGAAAAATACCTATAATACTAGTAGTCCTCCATGACTTTGATTACTTTTACCAAAGTTTTATATCGCTGTAGGAAGCCTGTGTCATTATACTAATTATCTGCAAGAAACTAGATAGATCTGTTACTATTGCATGAAATAAAAATAAACTAGCAAATATACTGTTGCATATGTATAGATATATGTATGTAATTTCAATATGGATTGTGTCATAAAAACAATTCTTTACCTCAACAAAAGGCACTTAACCGATTGAACACATCAAAGTGTATGTAATTCCAAAGTTTTAGATATATTAAATTTGAAATTTTAATTTGAAAACTTGTAACATTTGACATTTGCTTGGGATATTTGTGTGGCCTTAGTGCGAGCGTGTTTGTTTATTTTTATACATATAATATTTTGGTAATACATATAAGTAGTAAATAAATAAATTTGTTGGTACATTAACACACAGCACCGTCTAATTCCATGGTAAGCTACGAGGCTTGTGTTATGGATACCAGATAGCTGATACACTACACATATATAACTTTATATACATATTATAAATATAAACACCCATGACTGGAGTACAAACATTCGTGCACATCACACAAATGAACGCCCCCAGCGGGACTCGAATCCGCGATCGCTGGCATAGCAAGTAGGGTCACTACAAACTGAGCCAAACGTGTCATACACTGAGTTTCAGTCAGTTTTTGCGTGATTATGATCTGATATTTCTTACATTAAAAGGATGAAATTTAGTGTCTAGAATTGAGACGTAAAAAGAGAATATAAAATAGAAATACATTTAGCAAAGATAATTGATTAAATACACAATTAACTGTCTTTAAAATATCAAGCAATTTTAAATTCAGAGAGGAGGGAAAGGGGAGCTAATTAATTAAGGTTTTTGAAAATAATATTATGTTATTTAGAATAATATAGCTTTAAGATAATACAAGTTGTGCTTTTTATTGAAACTGTTGATGGTTTACTTTGAAGTTGCAGTTTTACTTCACACAATATGACTTATCAAAATACAGTAATCTATACATATAATAAAATTCTAAGTGAGTCAAATCTGTGCATTAAATATTTTTTTGGAAAATCTTATTGAAATAGACATTATTATCGATACAGAGGTCGAATCTATAGTTTTTTTGTCTGTCTGTGACTGCATCATGGGAAAACCACTGAACAGATTTTAATGGAATTTGGTATGATGATAGCTGGTTATCCGGGTCAACATATTGGATACTTTTTACTGCGGAAAAATATCTGATCTCTGATAAATCTACACTAAACGTTAAAACGTGGGACGAACTCGAGCGGAGCGAGAGTGAGTCGCTAGTTAAAAATGCAAAGCATTTCTCATTTCTTACAATGCTGCAGTGACACCACACCTTTACACAAAAGTAAAGAGTCTCGCGTTTTGACACAAAGTTTGGATCGACTTCGATGAAATTTGCAAAGTTTGTACAACAAATATTTATAATTATGCCTCCACCTTCTAAGGCTGGGAGCACATGAAGTTAATTAACCGCTTCATTTAGTGTATATTAATTTAATTAACAGTTTCATATATAATCTACTTCTAGCCGTCGTCTTCGTTCATATTTGTCGTATATTTATGATAAAAATTTATCATGATACAAATAAATCCGCAATGAAATACGAAAAGATAGTTTTATTTAAATGTCTAATATTCTCGTTAATCCTGAATAATAAGTTATTTGTTGAACATTAATTACTAAAATCAATTTATAATTGGCGAAGGCAGTAGCCCAGTAACGCGTTCGCTTGAGAATCCGAATGAACCGGGTTCAAATACCGGGTCTCGCAATTCTGATATTTTTATGTGCGAATCATATCTAACATGATTACTACTTGTCTTACGGTAAAAGAAGATATCGTAACAACCTGCATGTCTGAGAGAACCTAGCAAGTTTTTGAAAGACATGTGAAGTCCGCCAATTCGCACTTGGCCAGCGTGGTGGACTATGGCTTGATCCCTTCTCGCATTGAAGGGAGGCCCGTGCCCAGCAATGGGACGGTAAAAAGGGCTGAATACAATTAGCGAAAATAACGATACACACATAGAGGTTATTTCATTTTGAAATCGGTCATTTGAACAAACTTCTATGTAATATGATTCATTATTATTATTATTTGTAAATCAGAACTTTTTTTTGTTTAATATTTTGTTTTCTGTATTTTTGATATTTGAAAATCTATTATTTTTTGTTTCATTAGAATTGAACAATTAATTCAGCATATACAATTGTAGGCTGTTGCTTGAGAGGTGGATGTTGATAACTGCGACTCAGTTGTATAACTAATGCAGTTATTAACTTAGAAACTGTTTATGATATAAACGATATATATAAACGACTAGCAACTCACCCTCGCTCCGCTCGGGTTCGTCCCTAGTTACGTTTTGATGTTTAGCTCAGAGATGAGATATTTTCCTGCAGTAAAAATTATCCTATATGTTGACCCGGATAACCAGCTATCATCATACCAAATTTCATCAAAATCTGTCCAGTGGTTTTCCCGTGATGCGGTAACAGACAGACAGACAGACAGACAAAAATTCTAAAAACTACAGATTCGGCCTCTGTATCGATAATAATGTCTAATTCAATAAGATTTTCCAAAAAATATTTAATGTACAGATTCGGCTTAGTTAGAATTTTATAATATGTATAGATTAAAAATAAAAAATAAATAAATAAAAAACTTCTATAGTATTATATAAGAAAAATAAGCTAAAATATTACCAAATACTAGCAGGTGCGGGAAAATATAAAATGGTTTTAAAAATAAACCACTGTATGTAATCCTATAACGGAGCAGGATTTAGTGTTAGGAGTCATAGTAGAGCCTTTGAAAGCGTGTTACTCTAGTTGGTGAGGTATCATAACATTTTCGAGTTTAATATCTTATCTAACTTTATCAGGCATTTTTAGAGAGAGTATATTATATAAAAAAGATATTACAATTATATTTGAAAGAAAAATTTTAATGATGAGGAGGCAAGTTTTGTGATATATTCGCATGTGAACCGTTTTTCATGATTATTTTATAAAAAAAACATGGGTGCGTATAACCTTTACGCGCGGCTGAAATAAAACGTCTTTGGCAAATATCGAAATTAAATTAAAAAAAAAAAACAATAATTAAATGCGGCATATTAGGCATATTACAATCATATATTTATAGAATATCATTTAAGGAAAGAATATAACATAATATATTTGTCAGACAATAACAACGGTTACCATGGCAACATGGCAACGTATTCTATCTCATTCTCTCGCCGGCTTTATCCTATATATTTATGTGCTTGTCTCTTTCTAGTGTCGCATTTCCGTTTCATCGAGTTTCAAATCACAACGATTCTAAAGAAATTTCACTTCAAAAATGTTAATATTTAAGGATGGTGCCATCTTCATATTTCATGGGTGCTAGGGAAGTATTTTTTCATAAAAAAGTACTTAGCATATATTTATTTTACTTATTCTTAAGTAAGTATCATCAAAATAAATCTAGCCATCTCCAAACAATGTATCAAGAGAAACGTAAAACCTCTTTTTATACTATCAAAATGACTTATCAAAAAATATCATTTTGTATAAATTTACAAACAGACGTTACTATTAATATTTTATATATATCATGTATTACTCGTATGTACCTTTAAAGTTTACTTAAGTAAGTTATAATTTGAGATGAAAACGTTGATTAAGCAAATTGAGCCAAATGAAAGCAAGTAGCTTATTAATAATAATTGGTGAAATTAGTTAAGAAAGCTCTCGTCGCATTTAAATTTATTAGACGTCTACTTCGCTAGAACTCTCGCCTTATTCAGGTCTAAAGAAGAAACTATATATAGTCAATATATTAAAAAAATATAATATAATCTATACATATAATAAAATTGTAACTGAGTCGAATCTGTACATTAAATATTTTTTGGAAAATCTTATTGAAATAGACTATATTATCGATACAGAGGCCGAATCTACAGTTTTTAGAATTTTTGTCTGTCTGTCTATCTGTCTGTTACCGCATCACGTAAAAATCACTGGAGGGATTTAGATGTAGTACAATGATAATTGGTTATCCGGGTCAACATATGGGATACTTTTTAATGTGGGAAAATGTCTCATCTCTGAGAAATCTATACTAAACGTTATGACGTAAGTAGGGACGAACCCAAGCGGAGCGAGGGTGAGTCGCTAGTATAATATAATACAAATATAAATTTTGTTATTTTTTGACAATTTTGATATTATAAAAATTGTTTATATTGTGTGCATATCTGTTTGTCCAAAGTTAGCTAGATTAGGCAGTTTTGATAAACGTTTACGTAGGAATATGTGCAACAAGTGAGTATTATATTACATTGATTAGTTTTTATTAGTTGTAATTAACAAAATCACTTGTAAATTCTATCACTATGGAAAGGACTTATTTCTTAATTTTTTAGAGAAGGACTGACATGGAGGGTTTTATTCATAAAAAAAATCATGAAAATCGATTGATAAATAGCAATAGACCCTTTGTCTTCTACAGTTATTGTAGGCCATAATATACTACCTATTAGTATACGGCTATTAATCCCATGGAAACCATAATCGAGATTAAATGTAGCCTTTTTTACGACCCTTTTTCCCATGAAATATCTACGCAATTCCTTCAATCTGTTCTTTCATTATAGTGTAAAAGGCAAACATACAAATATATTTGCTTGATAACAAAGACGTTATAATAAACAGGATATTTATATCCCAAAAAGTAAATCTATAGACACTATTATTCGCCCAGTGGTTGAAATTCAACCATAATCGTTATTGAAAGTTTGAGAAAAATATATAGGTATGTATAGAATTTACCTATTTATTTAAAAAAAAACTTATGTTTTCCAGATTTTTTTAATTGATTTATTGAAAAAAAAAGTAAATCGGTTGACGAACAGAGAGGGAATAGATACTGAACTGTTATATCTTTGCTTATTTATATATGTATAGATACTAAAATAAAACTATATAAAAACTTTTTCAAATAGTATAAATTCAGTAGGTGAAAAATAATCACCCCTTTTTTCTACACTTAGGGGTGAATATTTTTTTTCAAATTTAAATGGGACTAACTTTGAGGTTAACACTATTCAATAACAAAATGGGAAATATGCGTGTCAAATTGAGAACCTCCTCCTTTCTTTCGTCGGCTAAAAATAAACTTCTCTCTATATACATGTATATATATATGTATAACCAATACAGATAAATAAAATTGGAGTGTCTGTTTGTAATATTAAAATAATCGCTTTTTACTAAATGCATATGGGTGTATACACGGTACATATACCAAAACAACATTTTTTACCATTTTTGTCTGTCTATCTGTCTGTCTGTCTGTTTGTTTCGGCTAATCTCTGAAACGGCTGGACCGATTTTGATGGGACTTTCACTGGCAGATAGCTGATGTTATAAGGAGTAACTTAGGCTTACTTTTATTTTAGAAAAAAAAAACAGGGTCCGACAAAAAAAAAATTAAACAAAAAAAATAAAATAAAAAATAAAGTTTGTTTTGGGAAGCAACCTAGGGACGAACCCGAGCGAAGCGAGGGTGAGTCGCTAGTGTATATAATATAAAGAGAGATTTTTAATATGGACTGTAAAAAAATCTAAATTGGCCTGTCGTGTTCAATTCAATCACTTTTAATTGCTTCTGATCTTTCCCAAGAGTTTTCACAAGTATCAAAGGTTGCGAAATATTTCATTAATCATTTCATATTTACCTGAACACTCTGTTAAGAATGTCTTGAGTGGGGTGAGCGTGTGCGTTAAAACGTATCGTACACTTATTAAATCTTAAGCAAATTATTGATAACTTTAAACGGTAGTGGTAGCTCAGTGGTAACGCTCGCTTGGGAAACCGAATGAACCGGGTTCGAATCCCGCGTCACGCCCCTCCAATGTTTATATTTTTATATTTGGCTATGTAGGATACATTGTTAGGCACTTAGGAACACATCCAAATGAAGCAGAGTCGCTAGTATTACATATAATTAAAGAAAAACTGGCCAAGTGCGAGTCGGACTCGCGCACGAAGGTTTTCGTACCATTTCTATAAAAACGGCAAAAAATCATGTCTGTTGTATTGGAACCCCCCTTTAAATTTTATTTTATTTTAATTTCATTATTTATTTTCGAAGTGAATATATAACTAAATATTCTGTGAATATTTCAAGCGTCCCGTTTTACCCTTTGGGTATGGAACCCTAAAAAAACTTGAAAAATAACTATGACGTACTTAACGTATCTTTTTTATAGAATACGGCACAGATTAAATTTATCTATTACAGCACCTCATCCATTCACGAAGTTGGTTAAGTTCTAGAAATAGTAATATCGATAATATCGATATCTATCGATATAATTCTAGTTTAGGGCCCGGCTTTCGTTTTGCCACGCTTTCCATTCACAGTACAAATAATGTTACATTCTGGAGGATGTGAGTGAAAATGTGTAAGGAATTTAATTTGGCAGATGGGGTCGGTGGCGATTAATAAAGTCAATAAGACCCTCGAAATGGTTCGGGGCAGAACCTTGCCGTTATGCTGTCAATTTAATATCTGCAACCTATTTGAAGATGAAATTAATAAATTTAAATGAGAAATTGGGTTATTAGAAACTTGTAAAGCCAAAAACCGTCTAAGACATGATATTATGTATAGGATTGTACTTAGATATAGCTTTTAGTCTCTCTCTGTAATCTGTGACCATGATTGTTGTAGCATTTTAAATGTAAATTAATACTACCGACTCACCCTCGCTTCGCTCAGGTTCGTCCCTAGCTTGATTCCCCATACAAAATTTCATCCCCATTTTCACCCCCTTAAAGGATGATTTCTCGGATAAAAAGTATCCTATGTACTTTCCAGGGTCTCAAACATTGCAAATTAAAAAAAACTTTGTAAAAACCAAATAGTTTTATTTAAAGTGTCAAATATTTCCATAAATCTAAAGAGTATTATAGGATTCGGTAAGATTATATGAAAATCCCATATTTTTCCCAATCATTTTTGTCAAAATAAATCAGCGAAAAAATCGGGAAATCCTTTAGACCCGCTTAATTCTGCTCTGTTGCAATATTCGTATAAACTATTTACTTTCTAAACAGTACCTTAAGTCCTAATAAATTTGTTTCGTCTTTCTCTCTTCTTTAAGTTCAATTCAATTACAGTACATTATAGTTGCTTGAAGTGTATTGGTTTTTATTATTTTAATACATTATATAAAAAAATGTGTCAAAAAATATATTATAAAATCAAAAATATATTATGTTTAATTATCAAATATATTAGAATTTATTAATGTACAGACCGCAGCTAATTCAGTTAAGTTGTTTCTGAGAATAGCGCGCACAAGCGCACAGACAAACAGACGAACCGACAAACAGACAAAAATGCTAAAAATCATTGTTTTGGGTTCTATTGCATTAATAAAGACCCCCAATAATAATAATATCTGTCATATACGGACAGCGATTAGTTACAATTTTACTATATGTATAGATAATTCTAAAATATCTGATTGTTCCAGTAATAATGTAAAGTAAAGGAAAAATAGCTTTTAGAGAGTAAATGCAGGGACACCTGCGTTTACACGAATATATGGGCTTGCTTTTCTATTTTGTAGTATGGTGCAAACATTTTTAATATTTTTGGGATCTTCCGGAACTTTATAACTTATGCTATCTAACTTTTGTCCTTTACAAAATATAGTAAAAAGAAGAATGAAGCTTGTAGTGTACCTACATGATAGGAATTTTAGCGGATATTGTATTAATACGGTGGAAAACTTATTCCATACTAATATTATAAATATGAAATATTAATATAAAGCCAAAAGAGTTTTAAATAATTTGACAAGTCTGGCATGTCTGAGAAAACCTAGCAAGTTTTCGAAAGACATGTGAAGTCCGCCAATCCGCACTTGGCCAGCGTTGTGGACTATAGCCTGATCCCCCTCGTGTTGAAGGGAGGCCCGTGCCCAGCAGTGGGACGTTAAAAAGGGCTGAATACATACCTACGCTACGAGTATATCACTACTACGACTACTACGAGTAAGGTTATATCAAAATCCGTTCAGCTGATTTTGAGTGAAAGAGTAACAAACACATCCATATAATATTAGCAGTGTCGGATTCAACTTTAACGCCGCCCCTGGGCACTGTCAAAAATGCCGCCCAATTATCGAAATTTTGCATAAAGTAGATTAAGTTTCGATAAAGTTTAATTTCTTTTAATTATTAATTTTTCGAAAAATGCAAAGAATTTATTTATGTTTTCAATTTTTCGAAAAATGTACTAGTATTTTTTTTTTATATTTTTTTGGAAAATACAAAAAGAATTTTCGATAACATTAAGATAATTTTATTTTTCACCCTCTGAATTTTGCCGCCCCTGAACATTTGCCACCCTGGGCATTAGCCCCGAGTGCCCCTAGTATAAATCCAGCGTTGATAATTAGTGGGATAAAGCCAATCTAGAAACCTATCTAGATTTTTAAAAAAGTGTTCACTTATCTAATCTTGCATCTTTTCAATTTTTTTGTTTAGCGATAGCATTTTTTCTTTATTTAAAAAAAAAGTGGTAGGACAGATTCTGTTTTCCAAATTTAGCCCTCGTTTCCTGTGATACAAGTCGTATTTCCTTTACGTAAATTACCTTTCTACAAACATAATGACTCGTTGAAAGATTGGACTTCAAAGTGTAGTCAAAATTTCTTAGACAGACTTTAAACTAGATCTATGCATCTTATAATATTAAAAGAGCAATTCTTGTATATATATAAATTTATTTCGTGTATCTCGGAAACAGCTCTAAGGATCAAATTTTGTATTTAGATAAGGTTTTGCTCTTTAAGATTATCTAAATAGGAGTCTTTTCTGAAAAAAGACAATTTTTGTACCTTTTTTAAAACCACCGAGCGAAGCTCAATCTTCCAGGTACTTAAAATATAATATACTAGCGATTCACCCTCGCTTCGCTTCGGGTTCGTCTCTAAACAAAAAGCAATCTATTCCACGGGAACCGTACATTTTTCCGGGATGATATTATAGCCTATAGCCTTCCTCAGTTGACGGGTTATCTAATGCAAAAAGAATTTTTCAAACTGGATTAGTAGTTCCTGAGATTAGCGCGTTCAATCAAACAAACTCTTCAGCTTTATAATATTAGTATAGATGTGTGCTTTATATGCCGAAGTTGTATGTTATTTGTATATTTCATTAGTAGCAGGATACTTATAACTAATAGTCTAATGTAGAGTTTGTACAAGTTTGGTATATTTGTCTTTTAATTGCGCAGCACTTCAGTAACTGCAAATCTATAGAGGTGGTGATAAATAATTGAACCATTTTAAATAAAACTGTCTTTTCGGATTTTTTCGCGGATTTATTTTGATACTTTGGTTCCCGACGTTTCGAATAAAAATGTTTCAAATTAAAATTAACAAATATTATAAGGTACTTTGGGTGCCATTTTTCAATTTTTTGAATTCATTTTGTTATTTTGTGAGTAGGCTGTCTGTAACAGCTATATTATACCTTTGAGACATCTAACATCTTAGTCTCTTCCGTGACCATGATTGCTGTAAATGATTCGAAACGTCGGGAACCAAAAATCAAAATAAATCCGCGAAAATATCCGAAAAAAGTAAAAAGTATTAAAATTTTGTAAATTCCTAATATATACATTTAAAAAAAAAACATAAAAATCGATTGTCGCTACACCTTATTCCTTGTACGGAAGATGCCACAAAGCGAGTTAATAACGAGATAAAGCTTATGTCGACTCGTCATACCAATAGAATGGAGTGAAGTATTGGCTTTTTCGCCAAATATGACAAATACAACGCACCAACCCTAAGATGTATTAGTTTATAGGTTAAAAGGTTTATTTTAGTCATTCATACTACAACTTTGCTTACTTATTTTTAATTTTAAAGAAATTTCTGATTTCTTATGAAATTTGAGTTTATTAATTTTGACGACACGTTTGGCTCAGTTTGTACTTGTACTTGCTGTGCCAGAGGTCGCGGGTTCGAGTCTCGCTGGGTGCATACATTTGTGTGATGAGCACGAATGTTTGTACTCCAGTCATGGACGTTTATATTTATAATATGTATATATTTAAAGTTATATATGTGTAACGTATCAACTATCTATTCAAGTTCAAGTATTCAAGTCTTTTGGGTTTTTTTTTTATCTAAAAAATACGTTATAACAAAAAAGAACTCCCAGGTACCACCCAGGAACCCAGGTACTAAATATATTTCTTGAGTAAATAGGATTACAAGCAAACAATAAATTAATTATCAACATTTGAATCGTCATTAAGTCACACAATCAAACCAATTAAAGCAACGTAGTGTACATTGTATTGTAATAACCATACTGTTGAATTAATCAGGGATTTTGGTTAAGCCGTCTCCTGTTTCCTTCGTGTGAACCATCTAAAGTTATATAGCATTAATAGTTAGGTAAATACATTGATTCAATAGAAGATATTGTCTTTGGCCTAGTGGCCAGTTTGTATGGCTGAGAGAGATCCCATGGTCCTGGGTTCGAGTTTCGAGTTGGGCCATGTAAAGGTATTGGAGTTTCCTGTCAAGAAATTCTTAGTAGACTGAAATTAGGAAGCAGGATGTTTCTGATCTCTCACTCTTTGTGTCGGATTGTGGTTCCACCGAAATTGGAGAGAGAAATATATGTATGATAGAATGCTTTGAGTAGATACTCCACTGTTATATCATCCTTGTATAATTTGTTTAGACCATCGTTAGATAAATCTCAAGAGGACAAGAGGGACCTTTAATTAGTATAAATAAATAAATATGTTGGGACATTAACACACAGCACCATCTAGTTCCATAGTAAGCTACGAGGCTTGTGTTATGGATACCAGATAGTTGATACACTACACACCTATTAGTTTAAATATATACATACATATTATAAATATAAACACCCATTACTGAAGTACAAACATTCGTGCTCATCACACAAATGAGTGCCCCCAGCGGGACTCGAACCCGTGACCGCTGGCACAACAAGTAAGGTCGCTACAAACTGAGTCTAACGTGTTGTCAAATTATAATTAAAGTAATCAAATTATAATTATAAGCAAAATATATTTTTCCATAATATCATAAGCTCTCAAACTATAATATAATATTTGTACTTGATAATCCCTTAAATGTCTGAACCGATTTCAATAAGATTTTTCTGTTACATGGAGATCTTTTTTTATGTCATAAGATGTAAGCGTAATCTGAAAAAAAGATAGTTTCAAATAAAGTAGTAGCAACTCGCCAATTTACTTCCAAGACAATAACGTCCATACAAAGCCATATAAACAACTTTCCTTACCCTTCCAAAGACCATGAATGTATTCGTGTAACACTGTATTTATGTTGCGGTATTATCATAAACACGTCATTTTCGTGACTTTCCAAACACATTTAGCGTGAAGCAATCATTATTCATATCGGCAATCACGGCAGAACGTCACTATTATCAATAAATTCGTACATAACGGGCCGTTTGACAAATGTATTCGTATAATGTGATGGCTCCAAAGTATCCGTTCATATTTTGGTGCGACGACACTATTGTTTCAAAATTTGTATTTATTTCAATATATTGTATAAAGCAGATAATCGCATTATTGGTACAGAAATATTGAATATTGTGTACCGACATTGACACACAGCACCATTTAGTTCCATGGTAAGCTACGAGGCCTGTGTTATGTATACTAGGTAGTTGATACACTACACATATGTAATTTTAAATATAAACACCCATGACTGAAGTACAAACATTCGTGCTCATCACACAAATGAATGTCCCTAGCGGGACTCGAACTCACGACCGCTGGTACAGCAAGTACAAGTACAAACTGAACTCACTACAAACTGAGCCAAACGTGTCGTCAAGATATAAAAAGTTTAAATTTTAGATTTTTTTTTAAATGGAAAATAGCGATTTTGACCGAATCGAAAGGTAACAATGTAAACGCGATGTCCGAAAACCGATTTCCGTCTAAGCAGACCGCATATCACCGTTATATGGGTCACCCGTTATTGCCATTCTGTAACACATGATTCTATGGAAACTTTTATAAAACATTTTCATTTTTGAATTCATACAAATATTTAGGTGAGGTAGATAGTATAGCCCAGTGGTAGCGCGCTCGCTTCGGAATACGAGTGAAGCGGGTTCAAATGCTAAGTATAATAATGCATGTATGATATTTTCATGTGCTAAACATCTCCAACATAATTATCATTTGTTTTACGGTGAAGAGAAACATCGTGAGGAAACCTGCATGTCTGAGAGAACCTAACAAGTTTTGGAAAGACATGTGAAGTCCGCCAACCCGCACTTGGCTAGCGTGGTGGACTATGGTCTGATCGTATTGAAGACACGTGTCCAGCAGTGGGACGTTAAAAAGGGCGAAATACATGTAGAAAAGGCAATGTCGCGATTATTTTTGTTTATTTTTGATGTACGAGTACGTAACTATAGTATCGCTATAATATTATACCATATTATCGCATAACTTAAGTAACCAAAAGGCAAAAATCGAACCTTATTATATTGAAGTGTAAAATGTTCATACATTAAGTTTAGTATAATATAGCATAATATAGTAAAGTATAGTATAGTATAGCATTAAGTCTAATGTAAGCTCTACCTTATATAAAGCTCTCATATATCATCCAAGTTTAGTTATTGAGTCTTTCTGTATAGTAAGCCTCAGTAACAGCCCGGAGTTGGGAAGTTGGCGGTGTTTCACCCCCGTGCCTCGGAGAGCACGTAAAGCCGTCGGTCCTGCGCCTTAACTCTCACCGGTCGTGTCGAATAGTCGTCCCACCGGAGTATGAGAGTGACAGGAATAGAGAGTGCACTTGTGTCTGCGCGTACATTTGTGCACTATAATATCTCCTGCGCAGTTGGCTAGTCTCAATGAGATTGGCCGCCGTGGCCGGAATCGGTCAGGAGGACATTATATCATCCATATAAGGTCGACCACCCATTAAGCTAAGTTTTGATCACAAGTATACTTAATATATTTTGATTTTTAAATATGTCTTCAACTGAAGAAGAAGTTTATCTTTAAAACCTCTAAAACATACCACATTTGATGGCGACCCTGCCATCCTCTATAATTTCGTCACGTTGGTTGTCCGTATGTCACATCCGTTTTACTCTGACACTATTTGAGCTTTACAAGAACTTTCCTTGTATTAAACATGTATTAAAAGTGTTGATCCGGAAAAAAAGTTCCCCACTATACCGAATTTCAAACAAATCTGTTCTTTCTTTACAACTAAAAAAACATTCAATCTTTAACTTTCACATTTAGGTACATATTTCGCCACATTTATATGAGAATCAAATCCTGAGCTAGGTCTTTAAGCTACTAGTAAATATGGTTGTCAGCTTCGTCTGTATATAGGTCAAAGCGCCAGATATTGCAGAATTTATTATGCCTTATGAGGTTTTAGGAATCTTGATGAATTTCATTATTGACGTTTTTATAGGTCTTGATATGGCGGAAATTTGCTTAAGTACGTAATATATAAATACATATAGTTGGTATATGTAGGTTTTGAATGCAATTTATACTAAACTAGTAACCGAATCCGGTTTCACACGTTTTACTTCCTAAAAGTAACTTTGTATCTTAGAGGTTACTTTTAAACAATCGCAATACGTGTTTTATGTTATAATTATTATTAATTGTATTAAAACAAAATAACTACCAATATTTTACACAAAAATTTGGCATCACAATCTATAGGATTTAAAAAAAAAACCCTTTCATTGGTTAGATAACCACGTAGTAACGTAGATACGTTGAATAAAAGTACGCCATTAAAGTCCTGTATATTCAGAGTTACTACCAAAAAATAAATCTATACATATTATAAAATTCTAACTAAGCCGAATCTGTACATTAAATATTTTTTGGAAAATCTTATTGAAATAGACATTATTATCGATACAGAGGCCGAATCTATAATTTTTAGAATTTTTGTCTGTCTGTCTGTCTGTCTGTCTGTCTGTCTGTCTGTCTGTCTGTCTGTCTGTTACCGCATCACAGAAAAACCACTGGAGGGATTTTGATAAAATTTGGTATGATGATAGCTGGTTATCCGGGTCAACATATAGGATACTTTTTACCGCAGGAAAATATCTAATTTCTGAGAAAAAACACAAAAACTGGTTGGAATAAAACCACGACGATACTATTTATAAATAGTTTAGCAAGGTAACTTACTAAATATGGTAAAAACTATTAAAAATAGCTTATCTTGAAAATCAAATTATCAATAGCGCTATTTTATTCATTAAAATAGTTATTTTAATTAATATTTATTTATGTGTATAATATTTATTTAGATACTCGACAATAGATGTCGCCATGTGTTTTAAAATACGTATTTTTATTCCAAAAAAATGAATGTATGAATGTATGTAGAATTACCTACTACTAAATTACCCGCGGCCCCGCCCGTGTTGAAATTATCAATAAAGCAAACTTTTGATTTTATAAAAGAGTAACTATACACATAATAAAATTGTAAACAGCCGAATCCGTATATTCAATATTTTTCGGAAAATCTTATTGAAATATTCATTATTAGCGATATAGAGGCCGAATCTATAGTTTTTTAGAATTTTTGTCTGTCTGTCTGTCTGTATGTAACTGCATCACAGCAAGACCAATGGAGGGATTTAGATGAAATTTGGTATGGGGATAGCAAGTTATCCGGGTCAATGCATAGGATACTTATTACAGCAGGAAAATATCTCATTTCTTAGAAAAAATACAAAAACTGGTTAAAATAAAAGCAAGATGATACTATTAACATTTTAGCAAGGTAACTTAATACGTTAAAACTATTAAAAAAATCTTATCTTAAAAGAAATATCAATAGCGCTATTTTATTCATTAAAATAGTTATTTTGATGAAAATTTATTTATATGTTATTTAGATATTTGACAATAGATGTCGCCATGTGTTCTTAAAATACGTAGTTTTAATCCAAAAAAATAATAATGTACAGATATGACCTTTCTATGACTTTATTAGAATTACTAGGTACTAAATTACCCGCGGCCCCGCCAGTATTCAAATTATCAATAAAACAAACTTTTTGGCTTTATAATTTATTTAGTAACATATAAGTAATATTTTGTTGGTCGAAACAATTTTCAAATGAAAATATTTGTAATTTTTTATTGTTTAGTGAATAATGTTAATATATTTTTTTATCTTTTAATGTAAAATTAGGCAAATGCAAATCCAACTCGCGCATTATAGGTTTCGTATAGCAAAATTCTGTGTTGTTTTCCGTACTTACGTGTTTTGTTAGGTTAATACTAAAATAAATACGAATAATATTTACGTTTCCGCAATATCGACTCATTTTATCAACCGTAAAAATAAGTGGAAAACAAGTTAATGGCTGTTAAGCTGACAAAGCGGGTAACTAGAAATGTTCCATATCTCAAAAACTTTGCAAAAGTATTTTAGGAACTGTTATACCTAAACTTTTTCAGTTTTTTTTTGACACCATTTCTTGGAATGTAAAGGCTTAAAGGACATAATAAAATTCTTACGACTTTAATCATATTAGCCGAGCCATATGAAATAATAAAAAGCATTTGCTTAGAATTATTTACTTATTACACTTTCTTTTGAAAATAGATTTGGAAAATATTACTAACTAGCGCTAACCAATCCCTGTTTCGCGACAAATTAACATTAAGAAAAGTTATCGTTATGTAATTTAAATAATCAGCTAAATATGAAATTAATCAATAGCTATTAGTAAAAAATAATTTAAATTAATTCCGTAGTTTGAAAGTTTATCGCCCAAAACTAAACAAACAAATAAAACAGAAGTATAGACATACATAAATGTTATTGCTAAAACAAAAAGTGCAATATTACTAAATCAAATATGAGATTAACGGAGGAACCTTTGTCGCATTGTCAATCACTGCCATTATTTACCAATCATGCGGTGTGCAATGAAAGTGGTATAGGTATGTAAGAGTATACTAATGTGTAAAGCCTAAGAATTCGGTTTTTGATAATCTGAACGCGGGCGGAGCCGCGGGAAATGCTACTATATAAATAAAATTATATATTATATAAAATAAACAGATTTCTAATTATTTATAATAAATTTATAATAATTATTATTTGGATTCTGAAATCTAATAATCTTAATATGTAGCTTTTGTAAACTAAGTTCCTTAAATAATTATCTATACAGATAATAAAAATTTAAGTGTCTGTTTGTAATGTCAAAATAACAGCTTTATACTAAATGCATATGGAATTATATACGGTACCTATAAGAAAAACACAATTTTTAAAATTTTTGTCTGTCTGTCTGTCTGTTTGTTCCGGCTAATCTCCGAAACGGCTGGACCAATTTTAACGGGACTTTCACTGGCAGATACGTAGCTGATATTATAAGGAATAACTTAGGCTTCTTTATTTTAGAAAAAAGAATTAGGGTTTCGCTCAAAAAAATTAAAACGTAACTAACGAAGCGAGGGTAAGTCACTAGTATTGAATAAAATCTTATAGTTTTAGGCATATCATTTATTATAAAATCGTGAATCTACACCATTACATACATATCTATATCATTAAATACATACAAACAAACATGCAAACATACATACATACCTACATGCATACATTCATACATGTTTTACAGCAAAGATGGTTACGGCAGAGATTGAGGCTTTTAATATATCAAAAGGATATTCAGAAACAATAAGTACCAGAAAATTGCGAAAAGGTATTTTTTCAGACATCTTATTTAAAATTACATATATAGGTTATGTTATCAAGGTTATCAAGGTTACATACATACATATATAATAATTAGGTCAATACTTTCCATAACACAGTATAACAAATTCCTTGGTGAACTAATAGCGTGAAACGTTGATGGAAATAGATCGGTTGCTAGAGACGTTTATTTTGAGCGCCGCGTCACTGAACCACATTTGCTATTACGCACGGATATCGTTTTCGATATTTTTTGTATTAAAATCTAAAAAAATATTTATATCTTATATGTCATCACTACATAATACAAAACAAAGTCGCTTCCCGCTGTCCGTCTGTCCCTATGTATGCTTAGATCTTTAAACGCAACGGATTTTGATGCGGTTTTTTTTATTAGAGTAATTCAAGAGGAAGGTTTATATGTATAATACGAGTACATGCATAATATAGTAGAGAAACATTGAAAATTTTAGAGGTTTCTAATGTGATGTCGTAAATAAACACATTTTTTTGCGCTTACATTGCAAACGCTGGCTGAACCCTGCGAGATAAATCAAAATAATGTACTACAGTATTGTACACCTTAAAAAGGTCTACAAAAAAGTCCGCGATGGCATATGTCTATCTCTCAAGGATAACGTACTATATCCATTTTACTATATCCAAGCTAGGGACGGACCCCACCCCAGCGAAGCGGAGGTGAGTCGCTAGCACTATATAAAAATAGGTAAAAAATGATTTGATTGTATGTTACAGACTAACGACTGGAATAGACAGACTATATAGGTATACTCGTAAATAGGTATGATCAGTTTAATACCCCTTACTTGAGAAATAATTGATCCCCATACAAACTTCCACCCCCCTTTTCACCCCCTTAAGGTCCTTCCCAGGGTCTCAAATTATCTCTATACCTTCCATCCAAATCAGTGACAGACAAACAGACGGAGTTATTTTCGCATTTATAATATTAGTATAAATGCAATCTCGATTCCAACTAGCGAAGAATGCAAATGAGTCATCTTCTTTCTTTCCTAATATTCTATCGTTTGCTCTTTTAATCAAAATGAAAATATTTATTAGTAAAAAATAATTTGTTGTTCAGATATTCATTCAGATTTGCTGTACACATTCAAATTTTTATGCAAAGTATGTAGAATATATTTAAATGCTTAATTAATTATTCATTGGAATATTATGGCGCGCTCATTTCACTGGAAATGTTTAATACACTTGTTGTTTTAATTGATCATAACATATTTTTTTTAGAATTCAATAGAAGTTGTGTTATATTAAAACACTAGCGACTCACCCTCGCTTCGCTTCCGGTTCGTCCCTAGACAAAAACAAATCTATTCCACGGGAACCGCATATTTTTCCGGGATATAGCCTATAGCCTTCCTCAGCTAACGGGCTATCTAATGCAAAAAGAATTTTTCAAACCGGATTAGTAGTTCCTGAGATTAGTTAGTTCAACCAAACAAACAAACAATCTCTTCAGCTTTATAATAGTATAGTATAGATATTATATAACACTAATGTTTTCATGTGGCTTTGATCGAGTAATTTAACAAAAAAAAAATCGCCTCTCTAAAAGTCTAATTTTTAATTGACAGTAACTATTATTAATACCGTTTGAAATACAAAAATTTCTTTGTGCATCCGTCCGTATTTATCTATATTTGAAGTCCCTAGTTTGGTATAAAGTAAGGAAATAACACATGATTCTACATTTTGACAAAATTGTGGTCAAGTTATAAAGAGATTTTTCGTACTGGCATATATAGAGCTTTCTACGCTTACATATACACTGATATTGGAAATAGATACTCTTTTTTAAAAGTTGGTTTAAAGAAAAAAATATGTCTAAAAGTTATAGGCATACTCACACACTATTTTTACCTTTATGACACGAGCAAAACCAGAGGCAAAAGCTAATTCGCCATTTAATAAGCGTAAACATTAAACAAAACTAAAAAAAAAATAGATCTTTCTTACATGATAATATGTATGAAAATATAATACCTCATGTTAGTAGGAATATGCTATAAGGATGAAGTCGAAGTAAACTCATTATTGTATTAAAGCTTGCTTGCACTTCCTAACCAATAAGCTGTATTGTATTCAGCCCTTTTTAAGATCCCACTGCTGGGCACTGGCCTCATTTCAATACGAGGAGAATCAGGCCATAGTCCACCACGCTGGCCAACTGCGGATTGGCGGACTTCACATGTCTTTCGAAAACTTACTGGGTTTTCTCAGACATGCAGGTTTCTTCACGATGTTTTCCTTCACCGTAAGGCAAGTGGTAATCATGTTAGAAAAGATTCGCACATGAAAATATCAGAAGTGCGAGACCCGGGATTTGAACCCGCTTCACTCGGTTTCCCAAGCGAGCGCATTACCACTGGGCTACCACTGCCTGCCTAATAAGCTGTATTGAATTGAAAAAAAGACTCTTGTCTACATTTTCATGACTTAAAAATGAATATTATTTAAAAAGTGTCAGTCAACTTTAAGAATGAAAATTTCTCTTTTCTCCCCCAATTATGTATTGCCAGCGGTTTTACTCGCTAGGTAAGTAAGATGAGGACTAAAGTTAGTATATATAACACTAGGATTCAATCTATATTCTTGCTAAATTTCATCGGAATTTTTTCAGAGCTTTAATCACAAAAAGGTAACAGACTAACAAATTTTAAAATTTATTATAATTCTTATATATGTATATATTTATTTATCCATATGAAAGTACTGAAAAGCACTATAAAATTTGGACCCCATAGACTTGGCAGCTTGTAAAGCCATTCCGCAGTGCTATTTCCTCACTTCCTGCACTAGGGACATGATTTATATATAAACATAGATCGACAGACAGAGAAACTTTTATATTTCAAAACGGTATTAGTAGTTACTGTCGATAAAATTAGATTTTCTAGTTACGAGACCGAAAGAGCCAAAAATATATCGTAGAATGCTGGAAGTTATAAATACTCGTAAGTCTGTTTAAACCAATTTCCTTTCAAATGCTGCAGCAAAATTTGATTTAATGTAATAGGTACTATAACATATTTATACTAATATTATAAAGCTGAAGAGTTTGTTTGTTTGTTTGGTTGAACGCGCTAATCTCAGGAACTACTAGATGGAATTGAAAAATTCTTTTTTTGTTGGATAGTCCATTTATCGAGGAAGGCTTTAGGCTATATATCATCCAGGAAAAAATACGGTTCCCGTGGGATAAATTTGTTTTTGTCTAGGGGACGAACCCGAAGCGATGCGAGAGTGAGTCGCTAGTTCGTAATATGAGACTTCGATACCAATATAAAACAATTGGACAAGTTTGAATTAATAATTAATTATATATTGTAATAAGTATAATAATAACAGCCCAAATTAAATAAACAATATTCCATATTCACTGATAAAAATTATTAAAATTATAAAAAATGTTTAAAATTAAAATGAACAAATATTGTAAGACACTTTGACGCCATTTTTGAATTATTTGAATTCATTTTTGTTAATTTGTAGGTAGGCGGTCAGTAACTACTATATAATGCTTTTGAGACATCTTAAACCTTAGTCTCTCCCGTGACCATGATTGCTGTAAAGCATTCGAAACGTCGCGAACCAAAAATCTAGATAAATTCGCGAAAACATCCGAAAAAATAGTTTTATTTAAAATGGTAAAGTAGATTTATAAGAAGCGACAATTAACAAAATCGACTCGCAAATACACACAAAAACATTCATGTAATAGGTATCTACATACTTCTTTTTTGAAGTCGGCATTTTTTATTTTTTTACTATCCGTACCACATACACAGGAAGAAATATATACATATGTTGAGACTAACTCTGTACTTTTTTACCGCGACTTCGATGACGCGGGTTGAGTGGTGAATCATAATAAGACTAATTTAAAACACTTGTGTCGAGCCATATTCAAATCAGCGATTAGTGTCTTGGAGTGTCAGTTATTTTGTTGAATAAAATGGCAACTCATCCTCGCTCCGCTCGGGTTCGTCCCTAGTTACGTTTTAACGTATAGATTTCTCAGAGATAAGGTTTTTTCCCGCAATAAAGTATCCTATTTGTTGACCCGGATAACCAGCTATCGGATAACCTTATTCATCATACCGAATTTTTATCAAAATCTCTCCAGTGGTTTTTCCGTGATGCGATAACAGACAGACAGACAGACAAAAATTCTAAAAACTATAGATTTGGCCTCTGTATCGGTAATATGACTATTTCAATAAGATTTTCCAAAAAATATTTAATGTACAGATTCGACTCAGTTAGAATTTTATTATATGTATAGACAACCATAGCTATTAATGTTTAACTATTCGCCTTAATTAGTAGTAACTCCTTTAAGCTAAAACGGCTCGACGGATTCGGATAAAATTTAATATATAGATAGATTTTTACACATAGGCTATTTTTAGTTATAAAATTTGCCAAAAGGTGGTGCTATATGTACAAGAATATATTATTATTGTAAATTCAAAGGAATTTTAAATAAAACTATTTTTTCGATTTTTCGCGTAAATCTTATAAAGTATTAAATTCAAAGGCGTAGAATCGAAGGTAATTTGCTAGTTTATAATATAATTTAATATTAAAACTCAAAATGTTATTTAATATTCACTCACTGACTCACTCACTTACTTTTCCCTGATATATTATATGTTTATTACAATCTGGTTAAGGTGTAGCTTCTTTTTGAAACTCTGATGTAACACCTATTGTTTGATAGCAACTGATAGAAACTTAAAATAGATATGAGCTATTCCTATTCACAACCATCTGGCGCAGTGGTCTGGGTATTTGAACTCATTGTTGGAGATTGCGAATTCGAGTCCCGTTCGAAGCAAATATTTATAATTATAAATAAATATAAATAAATAAATATGTTGGGACATTAAAAACACAGCACCATCTAGTTGCATGTTAAGCTACGAGGCCTGTGTTATGGATACAAGATAGTTGATACACTGCACATATATAACTTTAAATACGTACATATTATAAACATAAACACCCATGACTGGAGTACAAACATTCGTGCTCATCACACAAATGAATGCCCCCAGCGGGACTCGAACCCGCGACCGCTAGCACAGCAAGTGGAGTCACTACAAACTGAGCAAAACGTGTCGTCTAATTGTTGTTTTAGTTACAATGTCGATAAGACAAGGTCTTTTAAGAAGTGTTATTTTTTTAATTCTTTAAAGTTTAAAGGTCTTTGAATCTCTTGAGATTATACCAGACCTATCATATCACAAGAAGCATATATTCATCTACATAGCTGTGTTGCTTCCTTAAATATTTTTATCATAACATTAAAATATTTATATATAATAAAATAATTAAGAGGCCTATCACAAAGTGTACTGAGTTCCATGGTATTAGTTCGAGCGGCCGTCGCATCGCTGTTTCTATCATTTTCTGCAGTTGTAATTACTTCTATGTTAAGTTTTATAATAAATTATATAAAAAAAATATGTGATTACGTTGGTATAAATTTTACTTAATAATATTAATGTTGTAAAATTTACAGCTAATTCTGAACGTTTTTTAGTAGTTTTTAAGATTTTGAAAACGATTTTTTTTTGTAGAAACCCAAGACATAATTTCAAATTACTATATACGAGATACTATTTAATTACTATATAATCACTATATACGAGATATTATTATATATTTTTTATTTCGTTTGCTTAGTATAGTATTTCAATCCATGAGCTCGAAAGAGTGTCGTCGCGCATTTTATTAAAAACTTGCTTCGAATTTTTGGCTTTATTTCAATTAATATTGCAAATTTGCGAAAATCGAGACCGCTATGAACTATATTAATAATTATTTTCCACTATACAATGAGTCAAAATTGTCGAAGAGTTTCAGTTTCTCTGAATAAGAACGTCAAAGATGGGCATTAAATTGAAAAATCACAGTCAAAATGTAATAGGCCTCTTAACAGATATTGTGGGTACATTGAAATAAGTTTACCGCGACGAGTACGATCTTATCTAAAAACGTGTGCTTACTTTGTCTGACCGCACGCGATTGACTACTGAATGGTACATTTTGAAATTTAAATTACAAAAGGTATTAATTCACATCTTTATTTATTATATTATATAAAATAGAAATTACAATATTCCTGCCCTTTTTAGGGTTCTAAATCTAATATTATAACATTTTTGTAACGAACACTAACATTTCGGACTCACGCAATTTGACAGTACGTAAAAAGTGTGCACAAATTCGAATTCTGCGCTCTTTTTTAAGGACACGTTTGAAACGCTGATTGTGTATCTTAGTTTTTGTATATCAATGACTAGCGACTCACCTTCGCGTCGCTTGGGTTTGTCCCTAGGTACGTTTTCATTTTTTTGAGCGAAACCCTAATTCTTTTTCTAAAACAAAAGTAGCCATGTTACTCCTTATAATATCAGATATCTGCCAGTGAAAGTCCTGTTGAAATTGGTTCAGCCATTTCGGAGATTAGCCGGAACAAACAGACAGACGACAAAAAATTGAAAACTTATGTTTTTCTTATAAGTACTGTGTATATTCCATATGCATTTAGTATAACACTGTTATTTTGACATTACAAACGGACACTTCAATTTTATTTATCTGTATAGATAAAAATCGAAATATTCTAAAATAAAATATTCTAAAAATCTTTAAAATTATATCTAATTAATGTAAAATTAGAATTGTATCTGTCAAATAAATGTATATTAGTATTTGAAGTCAAAGTGGATGTACTTCAAAGAGACTGTCTAACAACTTCCGATGGGAAGAATCATTCTTTCGCTAATTGACGACTGCCTTTTGTCGTTTCAAATTGTAGAAAAGTATGAAAATACTGATGTTAGTACTAAAAGTGAGATGTATTTAAAAATAATAAAGCTTTTTTGTTAATTAAAGTGTTTATAAGTTGGGGTTTTTCTGTTAGTTTTTATTGGTATAGGTACTTGAAGAATTTTTGATAAAGAGCCCACGTACTAACCAGGAATAATAACGTATTTATAAAGCATAATATATTACAATAGTATACACTTTTGTGTATAATATACGATACTAGTATAAATAAAATCACTAGACTTATGTCTGTTATATTATATATGGTTTATATATTATTATATTTACATTTGTTCCAGGTATTTGGTCTAAATGACGCCATGAAGTAATCAAACTTCAAGTGATTTGAAGTGCGAGTGTAGTGTAGTTCTAATGTGTAAGAGTGACAGTGAAAGTGTTTAAAATGAAGTTGAAAATCTTGTTCCTGGCTGTCTTCGGCTTCCATTTCATCTTGGCTGAAAGAGGTACGTTATACCCTTATATTGTAGATTTTAGTATTATCCATGTATGGTAAATAGATAATTTATCGCTTAGAAATGAATATATAGATGGAATCCGTCAAAAAAATGTCAAAGTCAAAAATATATGCTTTATTATTGTTGTTGTTTTAGCCATAAATATCGTTTACTTTCTTCAAAGAATAAGGAAAATTTACAATTTTTAAATTAAAGTAAATTTCGTCACTTACAAGTTTTCGCGAAAATCTAAATTTGCCAATATCTTTTTATCGTATTGACTCAGGACCTTGATTTTTATACATCTTATAGGGACTATAGACCTAGGCCAGATACTGGTTTTTTCAACTTACTAGGTCCACCCGTTCCTGAGAAAATCGGTGGTGACACACGGAGAGACAGACGGACAAATGGACAAGAGAGTGATCTTATAAAGGTTCCTTTTTTAGCTTTTGAGGTACGGAACCCTAAAAGTGACGTTGACATGTGCCGTTAAGTCAAACCAAAGAATGAAATTAAAAAATCAAAAGTTCTAACTGTCTAAACACAAATTGGAACTTACGCACACCACATAGAGTACTTTTTTAACGAAACAACGTGCGTTTGAATTTTGTCATCTGAAAAACAATGAACTAGAGATTCGAAAAAAGCGCATAATTGCAAATTGTGCACCTTTTTTTGAAGACACTTTTCAGACGCTAATTGAGTTTTTGTATGTCAATGCAACAAATACAATTTTTTTCGTCAGAATTTTCTGTATGTTATATCTATATATTATACCTATATATTCTGTATGTTATTTAGTACTTTTTTCTAACTTATATATGTCAGAGACGTGGAAAATATAATACCTTTGAAATCCACCTCAAATATTTGTATTAGTTGCGAAGTTTATTTGCTTATCGATACTCTGCTGACGTGAATGATTGAGCGTTTTGAAGCACTCCTCTAAATTTTGACTGACCGTGGAGAACACAATAATATATATATATATATATATATATATATATATATATATATATATATATATATATATATATATATAACGACGACGCGTTTGGCTCAGTTTGTAGTGACTCTACTTGCTGTACCAACGGTCGCGGGTTCCAGTCCCGCTGGGGGCATTCATTTGTGTGATGTTTAATGTTTGTACTCCAGTCATGGGTGTTTATATTTATAATATGTATTTAAAGTTATATTATATGTGTAGTGTATTAACTATCTCGTATCCATAACACAAGCCTCGTAGCTTACCATGGAACTAGATGGTGCTGTGTGTTAATGTCCCAACATATTTATTATTCATTCATTCATTTATTTATTTAATATATACCTATTATTTTTGTTTTCTGTATGTACATATGTATTTTACATGTGTACATTAAAGAAACCATATCTTTGATTATTAATCGCATTTTTAAACGATTTTCAGGATTTTTTTAAATGTATTAGTGATGTAATCCGTTTAAGTTCGGGTATTCCCCTAAGTGCGTTTTAACAAATTTTATTACTACGAATATCTGTATAGTGTTCTAGATGGTAGCGTGTGTACTAAACATCCAAATTCGTCAAGCCGTTTCTGCCTAAGGAGTAACAAACGAACAAACACATATACAAATACTCATTTTTAGAAAAGTGATTTGATGTGGGTTTTGTTCAAGAACATTCTATATATATATATATATATATATATATATATATATATATATATATATATATATTCGTCTACACATAGATACGCATTATGTACGTTAATATTATTCTAAATGAATAGAAGCTTATTATTTCAGATGGAAATTTAATGTTTTACATATGTTTATATAACATAGATTTGATAATGATAACTGTAATATTTTAGTTTCAATAGATGTTATACAAAATATTATGTCATCAATTTCAAATATCCAAAATATTGTACGTATATTTTTAACGTCCCATTTAACGTTCACCACGCTGGTCTAGTGCGTGTTGCCAGACTTCACATGTCTTTGAAAAACTTGCTAGGTTCTCTCAGACACAGGTTTCCTCACGATGTTTTATTTCATCATAAGATAAGTGGTAATCATGTTGGAAATTATTCGCACATGTAAACACTAGACATGTGAGACCCGAGATTTGAACTCGCTTCACTCGGTTTACTAAGTGAGTGCGTTACCACTGGGCCACCACTGCCTCAATATAGCATACTATAATATTTTCATGTAATAAACAGTATCTGGGTGACCGAGCTTCGCTCAGAGTTTTTGGTCAAAAGTACAATTTTCTTTTTACTAAAAAAACTAAAAACTTAAATAAATACAAAGAAAAAAACAAAAGTAAAAACTTTGTATCTGACCGGGATTCGAACCCGGACACCTGTGATTGTCAATTTTGATCCTTAGCCGCTTGACCACGATGCTTATGCCGAAAGGATATGGGTTAGTTTTATCCCGAAAATAAACCCTTAAGGGGGTGGAAAAGGGGTATGAAAGTTTATATGGGGAACCAATCATTTCTCAAGTAACGGATATAACACATATCACACCTGTGTATACATAAATGTAAATATACTAATATACCATTTCTTGACTTGATCTATCTTTACATTGTGTTTCTTTTTTACTTGTAAAAACTGTTTTGGCTAATGTATATGTTATTAATTCTATTAATCTATACTTAATATAATAAAGCTGAAAAGTTTGTTTGTTTGTTTGTTTCTTTGGTTGAACGCGGTAATCTCAGGAACTACTGGATGAAATAGGAAAATTCTTTTTGTGTTGGATAGTCCATATATCGAGGTAGGCCTTAGGATATATATCTTCCCGGAAAAATATACGATTCCCTTGGGATAGACTTGTTTTTGTCTACGGACGAATCCGAAGCGAAGCGAGGGTGATTCGCTACTATGTAATATAAAAGCTGTATGTTTTCCTAAATAAATAAATAAATATAGTCTATCTATCCAATACTAACCGTTACACATTAATAAAATGGTATAGGATTAGAATAAAGTTTCATAAAACATAATGTATGACAGTGTAGAGCAAAGCTGCACCACCAATACGAGTAATCCAGACCACTGTTCACATTTTATAAAATAAACTCTATACTTCGAAAGTTATTTCAAATAAATTATTCGTTCCGTATTTATTTGTATTGTTTTAAAACGAGCTTTTAAAGTATAAATCATGAAAGGTTCATATGTGCATGGTGTTTTTTTTAGCACTAAGGGTTCCGAAGGTTTTTTCTATTAAGAGTCTTATGTAAGATGTAAGACTTCATATACTTATTTATTTCCCACGATAGAGAGCCCATAATACCCCAGCTCGTAGCAATGTGGTAATATATTTTCAAATTTTTTAATACGTTTTAAATAAAACTATCTCTCCAAATCTTTTCGCAGATTTATTTTGATTATTAGTTTTTGACATTTCAAAGGCTTTACAGCTGTTATAGTCACGGGAGAAGCTTGCTCTCTAACAGGCACCCGAGAACAAAAATCAATATAAAAAAATCCGCTTAAAGTTCCCAAAAGATAGTTTTATTTAAAACTAGCGACTCGCCTTCGCTTCGCTCGAGTTCGTCCCTAGCTTGCTTTCTCACACAAACTTTCATCCCCAATCTCACCCCCTTAAGGAATGATTTCCTGGATAAAAGCTATTTCACTTACTCAGTTTTCATATCATGAGATTTAAAAAAATCTTATTTTAGTAGAAAAAAAATTTAATTGTCTTCTATACAACACTTGTCCTGACAATAACAAATAAAAAAAAAATATATCCAATTTGGTGCAGTCAATCAGAAGTTATGCGCGTACATTTATTTCGATGAGTCATTTTTATTTATATATGTAGGTAGAAGATAGATAAAATGTGAAACATTTGCGTATATCTAATAAAGTATTATTATTGCACTTATGGTTGTTAGTCTGGTGGCTAAAATATTTATTGCATATATTTTCATACCGTGAGGTCCACAGTTCGAGTTACGAGTCAAGCAAGTTTTCTGCTTATATGCCTAGCCTCAGTGAGATTGGTTGCCATAACAAGTTTGACGAGAACGATGTTATTTCTGAAATCAAAAATGACACACTCGAACTAACTATATAAAAATGTATTCAGACCTTTTAACATCCCACTGCTGGGCACGGGTCTCCCTTCAATACGAGGGGGGATTAGGCCATAGTCCATCACGCTGGCCAAGTGCGGGTTGGCGGACTTCACATGTCTTGCTAGGTTCTCTCAGACATGCAGGTTTCCGCACGATGTTTTCCTTCACCGTAAGACAAGTGGTAATCATGTTAGAAAAGATTCGCACATGAATATATATATATATATATATATATATATATATATATATAATGTATATAATATGTATATTTTATTTTATCCGATTGCGGAACTCTAGTTGTAATAAATATTTTTGGGTTAATCACAAAATCTCAGTCGGAATTCTATTTGGTAGTTTTTTGTAACATTTTTTTATTAAAATTGTATGAAATAAAAAAGGATTTTCATTTCGAAAGCACAATGGATATAAATGGCTCGAGATATCCAGCCTCTGTCTATTAAAACTATTTTTGTTTGATGCAGACGGGCGTTTTTTTTAAAACCGCCGGTAAAAACGCTAAGACTATAAACGCTAGCATTACGTATATGTTTTATTATGTTAGTACTTATTATGTTACTTTCATTATAATTATTCTAAATTAAAACTAGAGATAGATTTTGTTTCAATTCATCAAAGTACACTACTAGTTAGAGCTTTTGTACCTAAAATGACAATAAAATTTACATCAAATTGAATTAAACCTAAACATTTAACGACACGTTTGGCTCAGTTTGTTGCCTTACTTGCTGTGCCAACGGTCGCGGATTCGACTCCTACTAGAGGCATTCATTTGTATGATGAGCGCGAATGTTTGTACTCCAGTCATGGATGTTTATATTTATAATATGTATGTATTTATAAAAAAAATTTATAAAAAAGAATTCAGTTCACCCATCGGATATCGAATCTGCTACTACATCTATAGCCTTTTGAATCTGAAATTCTTATCATTTATTCATAGTTAAACCGTAAGGCCTTTATTATCCACGTAAAAAACTAGCCCAAGTTATATATAACAGCAATCAATCACGCTTTTGTTGAAGTATAATAGATAATGTTAAAAGTTAGATGTCATTAATCATTTTGTTATTTTCGGCTTTTCATTTCTATTGTTTTTATTTACTCTCTGTTACGATAATAGTGCAATGAGAGCATGTGCTGGTTTTAAACGTTTTCACTTTGAGAGGTGGTTTGGACTTCGATTTTTGCTTAAGTTAACGTTAGAAATACATTTATCTGTTAATAAAATAAACATAATTAAAAAAACTTTGATTTTTATTTGCTTACTTGCAAATGGCATCAAAATTTTTGAACTTAAAACCCCAATTAAATCATATTTTTGCACGACACGGGATTCGAACCTTGGACTATGTGATTTACTACTGTAAAAGTTACTAGCTAAATTAACAAGGTACTACAAATTATATGAATATTTTGATGAGTAAAATTAATAGCTATCCTAATCATAACTATTATTGTAAATGCGAGAGTTAATAAGGGGATGTGTTTGTTAGTCATTCACATTGTTACAGCTGAACTACTGGATTAAGTGAAGTTTAGAATGGATATAGCTCATAATTATTGTTTTTAAATGTTGAAAAATGCATTAACGCATACCTGCATACATAGAGGTGGTAACGTGGGTCTCGCAGGCTAGAAAAGCCAGTACCTTCCACAAAAACCCAACAAAACCTCTCGAATCTTAATGGGGCGACAGAGGATCGCTTCCGTACTCAACCACGACACTCCGAAAGCAGGTCTGCAGCAGGTCACCTAGTGTCTTTTGGCTTCACCTAAACCAAGGTGAAAATAGCAGATATCCTGGATACATATACTACTTAGTATAGACGTGCACGTATATATAAATGTGAAAGTGTGTTTGTTTGTTTGTTTGCCCGTCTCTCACGTCGAAACAGATTGACGGATTGGCGCGATTTGTGTGAAGATAGTTTGAGGGCTGGAGAGTGACTTTTTACTGCGGGAGATTATCTCATTCCCACTGGAAAACACGTAGCAATACAACCCAAAAAATTATTTATGATCAGAATTACTTGAAACTTGGTATTAATGCTCTTCAATACAATTAAATAAATACGTGTTTCAGCATTTTTCGAAATTAATCCTATAAGGGCGTAAAATAAGGGATGAGTTTAGCGCAGGCGAAGCCGCGGGTTGTGCTAGTTACTTATAATGATATTTCGTGGATTCGAGTTGGGTTTCCAAAAACGCACGTTTACGCATCTGCCAATCAATGGTTCCGAAGCCATCGTGACAGGAGCTTAAAAGCTTTGGGGTATTTTTATTGTCCTAAGCACTGTATCGTACACAGTACAAATACGTACACTACGAGTTTGTCATTTTTTGATATATAAAACAAATTTTGTTTATATATAATAGAAAATTATTAATTTTAAGTGTATGTTTGTGTGAATTAATTCTAGCGCGTATGAGAATTTAAAGCAATATTGTATGTACGTAATGTACGTACGTAATAATAGAAAATCGTATTTAATAATACTAGTGATCGCCGCGTGGTTGAAAATCAACCATAATTCATTAAGTTATATATTTATTGTCTTGCGTATATTACAATATTAATCTATCCTCAATTTGACCACAGACTTTAACAATAAACAAAAGAGTATTTATGCGTGTGTGTGTCAAATACATGGTAGTGTTTGTGATGTTTTTTTTATTTATTTAATGTATTTTTATGCATAACTTTAAAAAAATATTATCATTCTGCACTCCTTCTCTATATAAACTATAAGTGTGGGAAATTTCATACTCCTCCGGCCGCGAAATTTTCGTAAAAAGCGGTACAAAGTTTTTGCTTCACGTATTAATATATAGTTAATGAAGGGATAACAAACATACACAACATTTCACATTTTAATACTAGTCCGATTAGTATGAGTAAAAAGCAAGTTTTTCTTTTCACTAAGTTTCACTTTTAACTGAAAATTATATCAATTAAAAAATAACTTGAAAGTCAACAGTTAGGTACAAATTATTTTTCTTGAAAATTTCAAACTTGATAAGAGGTATAGATAACGCATAACAAAATAACACATTCACCCAAATTGCCTTTCTCCTCAATTTGAATAAAATAATACCAGCAAACATTAAAATAACTTCTAAGGCAAATGAGACCTTTATTTTATTTATTCATTTCAATGGAAGAAGCCCTAGAGATGAATACGTAGCTTAATAGACTCTTTGCCCAAAGCAAGAATCAAATCTGCTATTAACTACGTTATTCTACTGAAAAATTATCTTTTTTTACCTTTTAAGAATGTTTTCTAAACATTATATAGCAAATAATACTTAAATCTAAAAGCGAATGAGTCCATGTAAAAGTAAATCGGGCGAGAGATTGGGAAGATTGCGCGCGTTTAAATAATTTCAAACATGATGTGTTAATGCGAAAATATTCACAAATTTAATATCTCCGGGGAGGGTCAAATGCTATTTGCGAAATGACTGCTCGATTATGCTTTATTTCCTCTTACAGGGTACAATAATCATACTAATATTATAAATGAAATAATAATTCAGTATTGGGAAACCGAGTGGAGTGGGTTCAAATCCCGTGTCTCGCATCTCTGATATTTACATTTGCGTATCATTTCCAACATATCACTTATCTTATGATTATCTTACTATATTAAGTCCATAAATATAAATAAATATGTTAGGACATTAACACACAGCACCATCTAGCTCCATGGTAAGCTACGAGGCCTGTGTTATGGATACCAGACAGTTGATACATTACACATATATAACTTTAAATACATACATGTTATAAATATAAACACCTATAACTGGAGTACAAACATTCGTGCTCACCACACAAATGAATAGCGGGACTCGAACCCGCGATTGCTCGCACAGCAAGTAGGGTCACTACGAACTGAGCCAAACGTGTCGTCAACTATGAAGGAAATAGGTCATTTAAAATGATTATGGTTAAATCATAATTGGACATTTTCCTTATATTAAGAAAATTATATTTAAAAAAATGACTCATAAATGAAAAGATTTATTTCTGTATTTTCTATAACAGAATATAAAATCTTCATCGAAATATTCTGCGTATTAAGCTATCTAGCCACGAGCTTTTATCGAATGAAAGGTAGCTATCATTCTTAGATTAAGTGAAGCGCTAAAAGTTCCTTTATATTAAAAAAAAATGAATAGAACGAAGTCCAAGAAAATATAAATCTTACGCAGAAACTAATAGTTAAAGGGGACTAGAATGCAGCTTTTTCTACTCCATCTCTGTATACAGTATGACTCGTAAAGTTAAAAGCTACAAAAAATCTCTAAGAATAAGTGTTTTGAGTTTTAGACTCAAATAAATTATACATTAGTAATTTTATAATTATGAGTTTGTTAAGATTGTGTTGGTTTTTAGAGGTTTTTACTTTATAGGATATAGCGTAAGCGTCACACAGAATACATTATATTTTTTAACGCCATTTTTTTACTAAAAAATACGAATAAAATTATAGTTAAATATATATACAGGATAATTAATGTACATTTAATAACATATTATATTGTCCTTTTTCCCGATATTGTGTTCCTGTAGGATAACCGTTTTCCTATTTTTTTTTCTAAATGACACTTAGTTTTAGTACATAATTATAATTATACGCATATCACTTGTAGACAAACAGGTGGTTATGTGGGACTCATCTGCTAGAGAAGCCAGTACTACCCACTAAAACCCAACAATCCCCCGTCTTAATGGGGCGTCACAGGATCGCTTACGTACTCAACTACGACGCCCCGACGGCAGGTCTGCCGAAGCAGACCACAATAACCATGGAGTTGCTCCACAGTTAACTCTGCTGTCAGAGAAGTACCAGGAGCAACCCGCATGGTACACCGCCCACCGAAGTGGGTCACCTCCCTGTGCGTTTCTTGGCTTCGCGCCCGGCTGAATCGCCGGACGCTAATGAGCCTGCCCACCACAACAAGGTGAACGCACGTTGGGGGGGGGGGGGGGGGGCTGGGTTAAATTAACCACCCCTGACATACCCCCAACAAAACAAAAAAGAATTTTTCAAATCGGTCCAGCCGTTTTTGAGTTCTAGCGAGACTAGAGAGACTATATATAGATAGATATGTCTATTAGTAGAGATCTTGATAACAATTAGTTGGAATTAATTTGCTTATTATATATTATGTGTTACTTAGAATAATTAAGCTATTTACTACATATTATGTATATTATAGTGTAGCGCTAAGTCTTCGTAGAGTAATCTGGCTGTGTTTACTTACGCTCAAGGTTATGGATTGTTTTACAATATTAAATTAGCAATTCTTATATATATATATATATATATATATATATATATATAATTTTTACCTCGTACGTGCAAGATGTGGAATTATTTTCCTCGAGAGGTTTTCCTTGAGCGCTATAACATGGAGGTCCTCAAGAGTAATGTCTACAGGTCCCTTAAATGCCGGCAACGCATTCGCAACTCCTCTTGTGTTGCAGATGTCTATGAGCAGCGATAGGCACATACCATTAGGTTGATCGTTTGCTCGTTTGCCCCTTTTTTCTATAAAAAAAAAAACCAGTCATGACAAAATTACATATAACCTATGTAATTAATATATATGTAAAAGAAACTCGTTCCAGGCTTCTAAAACCCATACGCATTTACAGTGTTATCTGTCTCATGGGAATCACTAGATATACTGCAATGAAACTTACTCTATGTCACTTTCCAGCTCATTAACTATATGAAAAAGAAAAAAACTTTAAAAAAAAAAATAAAAACCGACTTCCTGGCACTGAAAAGTAAAAAATAACTAAAGTCGGTAAAATAAAAAGTCGGTGTGCTTTGATTTGTATTGGCTGGCACCGACTTCGAAAATATCTGATTAGGTATCTATTTTAAATGAAAACCTCTGTTTAGTTATTTTTTACTTTTCAGTGCCAGGAAGTCGGTTTTTATTTTTTTTTTAAAAGTTTTTATTTTTCCATTTTTAGTGTAGACGTAATAAGCAAGTAATTTGTAAGAAGAAAGATTTTTATAAGAACATAATATTCGATTAAGCCATTTATTTAAAAACCGCTTGACCGATTTCGATAAAATTTATATGGGACCACCGGGGAAGAATACTCTTTGAAACAAAAAAAAAATTTTCCAAATCGGTTCAGCCGTCTTCGAGAAATCCGTGAACATACATAAAAAAAAAAAGATTCCGACGAATTGAGAACCTCCTCCTTTTTGGAAGTCGGTTAAAAATAAAATCACTACAATGTGTAGCTTTGTTGTAACGTAAAACAAGGACTTATAAAACGAATGCGTTTCCTTATTTTTATTAAACTTAAAGGCGGTCAACAAATTATAGACCCATGCTTTTATAAAATGAAAACAAAAACATATATTGAATTTTTTTTTAGGACAAGTGCGAGTCTGAATCGTACACCGAGGGTTCCGTAGCATGAAATATTACAATCCCATTATCCCATTAATATTATAAATGCGAAAGTTTGGATGGATGGATGTTTGTTAGTCAATCACGCCAGAACGGCTGCACAGTTTTGGATGAGACCCATGGCACAGAGATAGATTATAGTCTCAAATTGCACATAGATTACTCCCTTTTTATCCTGGAAAAAATTACGGTTCCCGTGGGATAGATTTGTTTTTATTTTTGACGCACGTTTATAAACGCAAAAAAAAATGTTTTTGCAAAACTACTTATTTACTGGTCTTTACTTGTGTTATATGACACTGTATCTTGCCAAATTTCAAGATTCTAGGTCAACGGGAAGTACCCTATAGGTTTTAATTTCCTTGCGAGAATATATATAGAGTAATATGCGGCATAGACGTCCGTATCTTTTGATTGCGTCGACTTAAAGTTTGATTTTTTTCATTGCTCCAAGGGTTGCAGATCTGAGTATATGATATTAATCCCAACTTAATATCTCCACACGTTCTTGAGAAAAAGAGTCTTTACAGACAAACAGACAGGCATACAATTAAGTAATCCATTAAGGACCCCCTTTTTACTTTTTAGGTGCGAAACCCTAAAACAGTTAAATAATTCCCTCAAGTCACCTTAAATAAATAAATAAATATGTTGGGATATTAACACACAGCACCATCTAGTTCCATGGTAAGCTACGAGGCTTGTGTTATGGATACCAGATAGTTGATGCACTTTAAATACATACATATTATAAATATAAATACCCATGACTGGAGTACAAACATTCGTGCTCATCACACAAATGAATGCCCCCAGCGGGACTCGAACCCGCGACCAATGGTACAGCAAGTAGGATCACTACAAACTGAGCCAAAAATCGTCAAACCTTATATATAGATTTCGATGCTAGTACAGAAAATATAAACAAGTAATACTGTTTTAATTATTTCCCTCACAAACTAACTTTACGGAATACCATTAAAAGCCCATCCTCATTTACATTTAAGAAAAATAATGTTACACCTTCTACAATATTCGAAACACGTCTTGTTGGTATTATCGAAGGGAAGACGTTTATTTTTCCTTGTTAGAATATTGCCACAGCAAAAATGTAAAAAACATTTATTATATCCATATAACTAATTATCATCCGCGGTTTTACTCGCATACTTTAGTTTTTTTCATTATACTATACATAAATTTGACGACACGTTTGGCTCACTTTGTTGTGATTTAACTTGCTGTGCCAGCGGTCGCGGGTTCGAGTCCCGCTGGGGGCATTCGTTTGTGTGATGAGCACGAATGTTTGAATTCCCGTCATGGGTGTTTATATTTATAATATGTATGTATTAAAAGTTATATTAAAGTTACAAATGTGTAGTGTATCAATTATCTGGTATCCATAACACAAGCCTCGTAGCTAGATAGATAGTAGAACTAGATGGTGCTGTGTGTTAATGTCCCAACATATTTATTTATTATTATTATTTATTTGTTATATAGGTATAGCCTGACTAATAAGAATGAAAGACTGTAATAAGAATTATATTATTCAAGTCGGACTTATAGTTTCAGAGATAAGATCAGTCAAACAAATAAAAGAGTTATTTCTAAAGTTTTTAATATTACTTTAGTGAACCCTCCAGTGGTTTTTCCGTGATGCGGTAACAGACAGACTGACAGACAAAAATTCAAAAAACTATAGATTCAGCTTTATCAATAATAATGTCTATTTCAATAAGATTTTCAAAAAAAATATTTAATGTACAGATTCGGCTTAGTTACAATTTTATTATATGTATAGATGTCAAATATTCGTGTAAATATAAGAAAGTATGAAACGCTATAACCATAAAAAATATAAAAATAGTTTGTGTAGAAATTTCACGAGCAACGTCGAGAGCTCTCTATCTCATAAAAAAAGTGAGTTTCGTTTTAAAATAATTATTCTGAACAAAATAAAATACGTAAACATACACACAAAATGTAATTTTATTATAATTTAAGATAAACTTGGTAAAATTTTCGTTTAAAAAATATATTGTACAAAATGAGGCTCGTAACTGAGAGCTAACAAGTTATAATAGAGGCCAAATTTAGTATTCTATTTCACCTAAATGTACGGGAGTTGAATATTATTTTTGCGTTACATTTTTTTTACGTATCAAGATTTCTAAATGTAATTTATCGGATTACTATGTATGTATGTACGTGTTCAGCCCTTTTTAACATCCCATTGCTGGGCGTGGGCCTGCCTTCAATACGAGGGGGATCGGGCCATAGTCCATCATGCTGGCCAGGTACGTGCGGTCACATGCCTTTCAAAAATTTGCTACATTCTTTTAGACATGCAGGTTTCCTCACGATATTTTCCTTCACCGTAAGGCTAGTTCCAGCAGGTTGGACCCGCACATGAGAATATCAGTGATGCGAGTCCCGGGATTTGAGCCCGCTTCACTCGATTTCCTAAGCGATCACGTTACCACTCGGCCACCACTGCCCTAAATGTATAATCACAAGATATAAGATAGAAGAATAACGACTTAATCAACGATCCTTCAACCGTTGCAGAGATTGCGGGAAACAAACAGAGATACATTCTTTTAAAGGTTCTTAGGGTTATTCTATACCACAAATAACTATATGAGCTCAATTATGTTAGGTAGTTTTCAATTACATAAAAACACTTCAATTATACTATGAATTATACATATTTCTCTTGTAAAAGCATGTATAATTCATAGTGTAATTGTATTGGCTTTTGGCTTTATTATTTTGTTAATTCATTTATTCATACTAGCGTTCGCCCGCTGTCCGTCCCTAGGTTGCTTCCCCATACAAACTTTCATCCCCATTTTCACCCCCTTGAAGTATGATTTCTGGGGTAAAAACTAGCCTATATTCTTCCCAGCGTCTCAAAGTATTTTCTTACCAAATTTCATCTAAATCGGTTCAGTACTTTCGGATTCCATTCAGTACAAACAAACAAACAAATCTTTCCTCTTTATAATATTAGTATAGATTGTATATCAATATTTTAATCTATATACATACGAGTATGTATGTAAGTAAAAGCGATATACCACACACTGATTATTCACGAAATTTCTGAAAGTATAGATGCTTCATACTTAAAAGGCAGGTAGTTTTATCATACAAAGGAGTGTCTTTTAAGAAAGAATTTTTAGAACTTTTAACTTTGAAAGGTTTACTAGAAATTAGTTATTTATAATCTACGCAGACAGAGTGGAAAGGGAAAAAGTGTTAGTTATCTTGGAACTCACCTGTCGGGTAATTTCATGTACACATCATTCAACATGATTAGAACTTGCTTATATGGTGAAGAAAATTATCGTGAGGAAACCTGCATGTGTGAGAGAACCTAGCAAGTTTTCGAAAGACATGTGAAGTCCGCCCCCACTTGGCCAGCGTGGTGGGCCTAAGGCCTGATCCCCCTCATATCGAGCGAAGACCTGTGCCTAGTCTACAACTAAAACTGATATTATACCAACTTTAAATATAACTATTCCACCTTTTATGTTAGTACTAGCGATTCACCCTCGCTTCGCTTGACGCTTCGGGTTCGTCCCTAGACAAAAACATATCTATACCACGGGAACCGTACATTTTTACGGGATGATATGTAGCCTATAGCCTTCCTCAGTTAACGGGCTATCCAATGCAAAAAGAATTTTTCAAATCGGATTGGTAGTTCTTGCGATTAGCGCGTTCAACCAAACAAACAAACAAACTCTTCAGCTTTATAATATTAGTATAGATTTTTAAGTTAATTTGCTATTTACTAAACATATTATTTTCTAGACTACTAATTTTATGTAGGAGTTCTAAAAAGATTTCATATAATATGACATTTATTACCTCAAAACCCTCTTTCTGTCCAACTCGGTTGAGCATTGCAACATGTCCGACCCCCGACATAAGTCACCGGCGTTGGTGTGACCTCAATTTATAAGACAGCACGACAACTTTACGAGGGTGGTTCAGCGAATTTTACATCTACAAGATTTAGTATCCGGTTTTGTTTGATTTACAGTTTGTAATATTCTATAGTTTGTTCTTAATATCAAATGTTACGTTTAATCTTCTTTTTCATCTTCTTTCTTCTGGTTATGCTTATAATAAGTTTGAAAAAATTATGTTTGTTGGGAAAATAACTTCACAAAAATATATGTGTTTCAATGATAGCCTTTCTCTTTTCTATGGTATTTATAAAATTATAGTGGAAAGTAAAATTAGAGAACAGTTAGTAGAGAGTAGTGGCCTTACTCGCTGTGCCAGCGGTCGCGGGTTTGAGTCCCGCTGGGGGCATTCATTTGTGTGATAAGATTGAATGTTTGTACTCCAATCATGGGTGTTTATGTTTATAATATGTAAGTATTTAAAGTTATTTATGTGTAGTGTATCAAATCAACTATCTGGTATCCATAACACAAGCCTCGTAGCTTACCATGGAACTAGATGGTGCTGTGTGTTAATGTGCCAACATATTTATTTATTATTTGTATGGCAACATTTAATTTTTTTTAATCCTTTTAAATTACTTTTAGCTTTAGCTTAAAGAATTTGAGAGAAAAAGAAAAAAAATTATGTTCGCCTCTCTTTTTTTTATTTGTAACTAAATCACTTCATCTTATATTCCTAATCTATTTAGTAAACGGTCTAACTATTATCTAATACTAGTATTATAAAGAGGTAAAGTTTGTGAGTTTGTTTGTAGGAAGTAATCTCTGGAACTGAACCGATTTAGATGAAATTTAGTTAGAAGATAATTTAATACCATAGGAAGGACATAGGATATATATAATACATTTTTACCCCGGAAATCATCCTTTAAGGGAGTGAAAATGGGGATGAAAGTTTGTATGGGTCATCAACCCTGGCGACGAACCTGAGCAAAGCGAGAGTGAGTCGCTAGTCTAAGTATTTATAGGAAAAGAAAATTTAATCAAGCTCGTAGCTTTAGTACTTATAAATTGTACAAAATACCAATATTTGTTTCCTTACAGTAGATAGTTCTTTACTGTATTTTAAAAACAAAGCTTTCTGAGATTTATCTATACTAATATTATAAATGTGAAAGTTTGTATGGATGTTTGTTACTCTTTCACACCAGAACGGCTGAACGGATCTGGATGAAATTTGGCACAGAGATAGATTATAGTCTGAAATAACACATAGTCTTTTATCCCGGAAAAATGTACGGCTCTCGTGGGATAGGTTTGTTTTTGTTTTCCGAGCGAAGCGAGGGTGAGCCGCTAGTACATAATATATAGATAGAATACATCTTTTTGTCTTTTTTAAAGTAAAATGTGTATTTTATATCAATAGAATTAACATTTGAATGTCAATAATTCTGTACTAAAAATTCTTTAGGTGAATTGGTCTTTTGGACAAATAAGCATTGAAACAACGTACTGTATCACTGTTTTGAATTTTACCAAGTCTAACTTTAGGAAGGTAGAGTACACTCTAATAAACCTATATGCTGTGCGCTAACATTGTATCAATTTAGGAATTTCTGGCTTCATCTTAATCAAGCTAATTCGGTCACTGTAGATATTGGTCTCGTGAGCGATGGGACGATAAATGATCTTGATACATTCACATATAGAGGATGTGACGTTAATATATGTCTATCTATATATGTTTGTATCTTTGCATGACGATATATAGTCTATAGCCTTCCTCAATTAACGGGCTATCTAACGCAAAAATATTTTTTCAAATCGGATCAGTAGTTCCTGAGATTAGTCCGTACAAACAAACTCTTCCTCTTTATAATATTATATTAGTATAGATTAAATCATTCTCAATATTTTTTATTTCTATTCTTCAACGATTTTAGAATGATATCTTATCTAAGCCCCGAGATATGTATAGATCTAAGCTTCTTACGCTCATTACGCTTTATTTACGCTTAAGTACTACACTAGCTTTTTATAGACTTTTTTTAACTATCCCGGGATATAGAACTATGTGGTAAAAATAAAACCCATAATATTCTATGCATTCAGTAAAAATTTTAAACTAATATATTTAAATTTTAGATTCTGTACGGATTTTCACTAAAATCAAAAGGTCCTCTAAGTAATTCAGCCACTTTAAAGGCATATTGGTCTCGTCCACCCGAAGTGAGACCACAAGAGTCCCGTCAAAGCTTGACAGATCTTAAATTAAACTAATGGACAAAGCTATCAAGTATATTACCACACATTTAGCTATATAACTAGCAACTCGCTCTCGTTTCGCTCGGGTTCGGGTGTGTACTTAAATTTATATACGTGTAGTATATCAACTACTTGGTATCCATAACACAAGCCTCGTAGCTTACAATGGAACTAGATGGTGCTGTGTTAATGTACCTACATATTTATTTATATAATAGAATCTAGCTGTTTTAATCAAGTCTATAAGGATAGATAGACTCTGGATAGATAAAAGATATTTATAGATAAACTAAGTATTTCCTGTAGTCTCACTACCATATTACTCCTTTCACATACTAATATTACTTTGCGTTTTTTTTATACTGAGGGTATACATTGGAGCCCCTCCAATGTGCGTTCACCTTGTCGTGGTGGGGAGAGGCTCAGTAACGTCCGGCAGTTCAGCCGGACGGGAAGCCAAGAAATGCACAGGGAGGTGGCTCAGTTCGGTGGGCGCTGTACCATGCGGGTTGCTCCTGGTACTTCTCTGATAGCAGAGTGGACTGTGGAGCAACCCCATGGTTGTTATGGTCTGCTTCGGTAAACCTGTCGTCGAGACGTCGTAGTTGAGTGCGTCAGCGAACCTGCGACGCCCCATTAAGACGGGGGCTTAAAAAAAACAAAATAAACTGCAGTACAATGATATATTGCGTCCGTTTATTTTCTGTGCCAGCAAACGACTGATCAAGATAACATTAAAACATATCGATTCAAGTTGTTCCAAATAAGGGTACCAATTACATATATATATAAAGGTATGAACATACGGCATAGTATATCCCCTCAAAAATAACTATTTACTACGATATAACATCATTACGTCCACGTGTGTGGGTAGTTTTAGATTTATGTAACGAAAGCATGACTAAGAAGAATGAGGTACAAAATGACGAGTCACTATATTTCTTTGTTACTTTCGGCAAAAGTCAATGGAAGCTTTTACATACTACATTATTATATATATATATGCTACGAAGTCAATGGTGGCCTAGTTGTAACGCACTCGCTCGATACCGAGTAAAATGGGTTCAAATCACGGGTCTTGAACCTCTGATATTTTCATTGTACGAATCATTTCCAACATTGTTTACGGTGAAGGGTAACATCGTGAAAAAACCTGACTGAACCTTGTAAGTTTTCAAAATACATAAGCAGTCCGCCAACCCTCAATTCACCAGCGTGGTGGACTATGGCCTGATCCTCCTCGTATTGAACGTCCCACTACTTTTAACGTCCCAATGCTGGGCATGAACCTACCCCGTGACCGGCAGTAGGATGTTAAAAAAGGGTATATATACATATTACGTACATTTACTACGACAAAGCCACTCGGCCAATCTGTGTGTGGTAAAATTTTAGGTTTGGGTGATGGAATAACTACATCTAGATACGAAGCAATTTGTGTCTTGTGACTAACAATATATCGTCATGGGATTTATTTGTATAAAATTTCAATAAAAAATTTTAAAAGGTCAATCGAAGCAAATGAGCACTTGTTCAGTTTAATTGAAAAGCAACATTGCAGTATGTATAATGAAAATTTTTGTGGAACTCGCCTACGTATATTGGACGGTGTAATAATTTTAAAGTATAGTTAATATATACGTACTTTAGTTAATAATGAAAATGAAATTACAAAAATTTGCGAAAGTTAAACAATGTTCATGCTAAAAAAGAAAATATGTCATATAGCTCACATTTTTTCCTCAATTTTCGCCATTTCAAGGAAGCAGTCTATTTGATAAATATTAAAAATATATGCTGTAATAAAATAAAAATGAAATAAACATCATTCTATTAGAATGCTACAATTGCTTGTGATTTGTCAATTTAAAAAGAATCAGTGTCGAATACACTGACTGTCCGTGTGGAAGCTACCACCGGCTCGAAAGGCAGTTCTGCTGACAAGAGCCAGCGAGAAACTCAACAGTTGCTCTTTTGAATATCGAGAAATATTGTAGCTATCCCTCATAAAAGTCGGTTTGTCTGAATTTTACAAACATCCATAAAGAAAAAACTTTTGATTACATTATTATCGTTTTATTTACCTATGGACATCCTTTGATGGCGTTATTAATATGCATTATGTATTATGTACTTATCTTCATAGGAAATTATTTAAAATACCAGCATAATATATATATATATATATATACATATATATATATATATATATATATATATATATATATATATATATATATATATATATACATATATATATATATAAATATGTTAATTAAAGTATTTTAAGCGTTGGAAAATGCGTTATATGCATGCCACCTGCATACAATATACAGGTGGATATTCGGGACTCACGGGCAAAGCCAGTACTACCCACTAAAACTCAACGGAACCTCCCCCGTCTTAACCGCTTATGCACTTAACCACGTCGTTTTGAGGCTGCCTGCCGAGGCAGACCAGAACAACCAAGTGGTTGCTCCCAGGGCCCACTCTGCTATCAGAGAAGTACCAGAAGCAACCCGGATGGTACACCGCCCACCGAAATGGACCACCCAGAGTGTCTCTTAGCTTCACGCCCGGCTGGATTAATTCTAAAATCCATACTAATAATATTATAAAGAGAAGTTTCTTTGTTTGTTTGTTTACGCAATCCGATTTGAAAAATTCTTTTTGCATTAAATAGCCCATTTATTGAGGAAGGTTATAGATAGTCTATCTATTTCATATTAACCGTTAAGACGTACCTAGGGACGAACCCGAGCGAGTTCTAAGATAATTGAAATGAAAACTGTAATGGAAATGCAACTCTTCATATGAATAAAGCTCGTCATACTTGCAATATACATAGGACTGTTTAAACTGTAGTCAAATAAAACAGTTAATAAACACTGCTATAAACTTTCATTCGAGTAATTCAATTTTGTTTGAATGCTTATTAAAGTAGTTTATTTAAGTAAAGCTTTTGGATCCTGAAAATAAGGTTTTTAATATTCAAATTGGAGATGACTGTGTTGATATCATTGAGATGATTTTAGATGGTTTTCGGTTCGATATTAATAATAATAATAACTCTTTATTGCACACACAAAAGAGGAGGAAATAAGAAAAGAATAATACAGTAGTAGGAAAATGTACAAGAGGCGGCCTTATCGCTAAAACAGCGATTTCTTCCAGGCAACCTTTAGGTGTAGGAAATAACAAAGTGTGAAGTGGAAGGGTGTGAACAAATTACAGCGTTAGGAAAAATAAAAATAAAAATGATACATACATATATACATACATATGATATTTTATATACGTATATAAATATATAAATAAGGTGTACCTAAATAATATAAATAATATGACAATAAGGATAAATAAAATAAAATATAAATATCAGTTTGGTTAAGTAAATAAAATAAAAATAAATAAATAAACGAATAAAAATTATAATAAAATAAATTAAAAAAAAAAATTATGAAAGGCAAGAAGTGTTTCTAATAAAAATAACGATAGTTGCTATATATATCAGTACATATACTTTAAAAACAGAAGGAATTAAAAAGTACAATAGTGTTCTTTTAGACGTTTTTTAAAATTTTTTAGAGTTTTAGCAGCCCTAACGTTTCGGGGAAGAGAGTTCCAAAGGCGAGAGGCTGTAACACTAAAGGAGTTGCCATAAAAGGTAGAGGAGTGGGAAGGGATTTTAAGGATTAAATTTTGGGCAGAACGCAGAGGTCGAGCATGGGAATCACCAAGGAATTCAAAACGCTCTTTAAGGTAATGTGGAGTGGACGGATCGAAGAGAATACAGTAAAGAAGATGAAGTATATGAGTATTTCTGCGAAGACGGATAGGGAGCCACTTGAGCTTTTTACGAAGATTAGAGACATGGTCATATTTACGTAAACCAAATATAAACCGAATACAAAAATTTTGGAGTCTCTCAAGTTTATTTAATTGCTCCTCTTTAATATCAAGGTAACTGATATCAGCATAGTCAAGAATTGGTAATAGGAGCGATTGTGCTAACGCAATTTTGGTGGAAAATGGAAGAAAGTTATGCAGACGTCGAAGGGATGCTACCGAAGCAAACATCTTCCTGCTTACCTCACTTACCTGTGGAACCCATGATAAGTTCTGATCCATAACAACGCCAAGATTTTTAACGGTTTTGCTATAAGGTATGCTCACGCCGTTTAACACCACAGGTGGAAGAGTGTTAAAGTCAATTCTAGATATGAGTTTGGGACTGCCAATAATTATAACTTGAGTTTTCGCAGGATTTAATTGCAGCCCAAACGACTCACTCCAAGTGGTGATTTTTAAAAGATTGTAATTAATATCGTCAATTGTATTAGGTAAGTCAACAATTTTCGATTGACTATAAATTTGCAAATCATCTGCATAAAGGTGGTAGAGAGAAGAGATGTGTTGACAGATATTGCTAATAAAAATAGAAAATAAAAGAGGAGACAACACGCCACCCTGCGGAACGCCAGCCTCGACTGGAAGCCAGTCTGAGTACGAATCTTGTATTCGTATACGTTGACGACGTCCATGCAGGTAACTACGAAACCAGTCAATTACATTAGGAGATATGTTAAGAGAGACTAAGGAAGCAAGCATTATATCAATATCTACAGTACCAAAGGCATTGCTAAAGTCAAGCAATGCAAGCACTGTAACTTGCTGTGTATCCATGCCCAACCTGATATCATCAGTAATCTTAGCCAACGCAGTAGTCGTACTATGACCAGGACGAAAGCCGGATTGCAGAGGATCATGAAGATTATTGCTAGAAAGGAATTGAGTGAGTTGCTGGTGTACGAGGCGCTCGAGTACTTTGGATAGGAAAGGAAGGATTGAGATGGGACGGTAATCATTATAACCTGCAGGATTGGTTTTTTTAGGCAAAGGCAAAATTTGAGCGTCTTTCCATGATGAAGGAAATTCACTGTTATCAATAGATATTCATCTTGTACAAATAATATATGTTATGAGAACTTACTTCCTAGCATGGAAGATTTTGTTACGTAATTCTTGCATTGTAGTATGTCTTCATGTCGAAATGTTACTAAATTCTACACTACTTCGGTGGAGTAGTGGCTTGCATGTACGGCGGCACATTTAGAGGTCCAGGGTTCGAGTTCCGGGTCGGGCCAAGTTTGGAAGGTTCCAGTAACAGCCCGGAGTTGGGAAGTCAGCGGTGTTTCACCCGCGTGCTTCCGTGAGCATGTGAAGTTGTCGGTTCTGCGCTTGACCCGCTCCCCGTTCGTGTCGAATTATCGTACCATCAGAATTTGAGAGTAAAATGAATAGAGAGCGCACTTGTGTCTGCGCGAACACTTATACACTATAATATCCCTTACAATGGTTTCAATGAGATTGGCCGCCGTGGCCGAAATCACCTAGTCATCCTCGCCTCCATTACTACCATATCATCTCCGTCATCATCATCATATTCTATACCATGGCCGTAAATATAATTTGAGCAAAACGTCCCCCATCTTGCTTTTTTCCACGCTATTTTATTTCCGTAAGTGATAAGAATAAAAGAGAATAACCACTGGAAAACCTGCCTAAATAGGTTATTTTTCTATCATTGCGCCCTTAGCAGTAGCGCCCTTATATATGGCGTAATATGAAATAGTCTACAGCTTTCCTCAATAAATAAGCTATAAAATGCAAAAACGTTATCCCAATCAGCCTAGTAATTTCACAGAACAAAGTTTCACACTTTATTATTCCCATAACGAAAGTCAATTTTATCTTTAAATAAAATATAACTTAATTATAACTTTTAAATTAATGTTATATGAAGTTGGCAATTATAAGAAATATGTGATCGTGATAATATCGTCCGGTTATTTACAGCAGCGTTGGTACAGCGGTGAGGCGTAATGCTCATTTAAGCTCTTCCTATTAAAATATATAACGAATGGATCCGATCGAGTCGTTTATCAACAAAACTCCGGCATCAATGTTTGAACTTCATTTTCAATAAGGGTTGTAACTTTATTAGACTAATTATGTATTGGTAATATAATTCAAATCTAAGGGTTATAATATTAGATATTGAATAAGGGTAGTTTTCAAGAGATTTTTGAATTTTGGTGCCTTTTTTGTATTTTTTGAATCAATTTTGTTATTTTTTGGGTAGGATGTCTGTAAAAACTGTATAATGCCTTTGAGACGTCTAAAATCTTAGTCTCTCCGATGATCATGATTGATGTAAAACATTCAAAACAAACCTGCGAAAAAAACCCCAAAAAGATAGTTTTATTTAAAAAGATTTTAGAAGTTTAATTTATACTTCTTACATTTTTTAGACTGTTTATCGAACTAAATTTAAATTAGGTTTTCTTATACAAATAACATCTATAGACAATAATAATGTAAAAAAACATTCTTAATAACAAGCTTGTATTTAAATGCTCTAAACAGAAGAAAATAAACTTTAAATTAAAACAAACCCATCAATTTATTACACAACTAGCGACTCACCCTCGCTTCGCTTCGGGTTCGTCCTTAGATAAATACAAATCTATTCCACGGTAACCGTACATTTTTCCGGGATGATATATAGCCTATAGCCTTCCTCAGTTAACGGGCTATCTAATGCAAAAAGAATTTTTCAAATTGGATTAGTAGTTCCTGAGATTAGTGCGTTCAACCAAACAAACAAACAAACTCTTCAGCTTTATCATATTAGTATAGATTTATATGATATAAAAGCTTGTCGCAAGATTTAAGTATTTTAAATATTATATTCTTATTTATCTACAGGTAAAGCTCGCGATAAGCTTTTATATTTACTCACCGTATTTTCCTTATCAAGCCCTTTCATTTGATACTCATATCATAGGGGTTACTATGGAAATGATAAATTGCCATTTTGTAACTTCCGCCATATTGGATTAAAAATGGCAACTTATAAGTAATCGTGCATTGTCTCGGGAACCAAACTATTCCGCCAAGTTTGGACTCAATCGAAAATTGAGAAGTGGGTCAAATTTTACTTGCAATTTTCCATTACACACTCGGGCAGGCCAAACTAAATAAAACCTTGTAAAAAGGCACACTGATTGTCAAAATTATTTAATATATAAAATGTACTAAGAACTCCAAAATACAACATTTTTTATTAAAATCCGAAGGTATCACGTAACATACATACAAACAAACATTCAAACTTTCACCTCCTCTTTGAAGTTGATAAAAAATTTAGGTAGCATTAATTGATCAAGTCATCTGCAGATACAACTTTAGATACCCTTCCGCTTAATCCTGTAGAAAGAGGAGGTCATCAGAGTAATTAATCCCTAAAGCTTTCCTTTGAATTTTAACAAAAAATCCACCAATAAAATCTATATATAAATTGGCACAGACAAAACAGTTCAGTGCCTTTTTCTCCTCTGTTTGACCTTCGATTTTTTTTTGTTAGGAGCTTTTCACAAGCTTTAATGTTAGAAATAAAAAAACTAAGTTTCCCTATATAGATATAATCTATACATATAAAAAAAGTCTATCTGAATCAAATCTGTATATGAAAGATTTTTTGGAAAATCTTATTGATATAGTAATTATTATCGATACAGAGGCCGAATCCATAGTTTTTGAATTTATTTCTGTCTGTCTGTCTGGGAACGTATCATGAGAAAACCACTTGACAGATTTTGATGGAATTTTGTATGGTGATAGCTGGTTATCCAGGTCAACACCTATGATACTTTTTACTGTGGAAAATATCTTATCTGTGAGAAATCTGTACTAAAGGTTAAAACGTAAAAGTTCTATTTGTATATGTTTTCCTCTGATTATTATCAAATTCAACCACTGGATGATCACTAGTTAAAAAAATAACTCTTAAAAGTTATTTGAAGCTAATTACTTCGCTTCACTCATCTCTTGGGGGATGCGTTTTGGACTTAATACAAAAATATCGACTTTTCTTTATACTTAATATAATACATATAATAGTTTGATTTATGTATCAGCGCTACTTTTTGGCTAATTTTATCTCTAACAGTACCAAAGTTTATTATTATAGGTTTTAATCTATATATGTTGTAAATTTTATCCAAATCTGTTCAGCCGTTTAAACGTGAATTAGTAAGACATGAATTGTATACATACATACACACTTTCACATTTATAATAGTCGCGTTTTAGTTGAATTTTATATTACTACTAGCGGCTCACCCTCGCTTCGCTTCGGGTTTGTCCCTAGACAAAAACAAATCTATCCCACGGGAACCGTACACATTTCCGGGATGATATATAGCCTATAGCCTTCCTCAGTTAACGGGCTATCTAATGCAAAAATAATTTTTCAAATCGGATAAGTAGTTCCTGAGATTAACGCGTTCAACCAAACAAACTAACAAACAAACTCTTTAGCTTTATAATATTAGTATAGAGTATAGATGATTTAGTTTAATTTTTTATTACAAATAATACTAAATTTATATCTGAACTAGATTCGGTTAATATTTTTACCGTTAATATCTATAATTTACCACTCAAATATAATACGGATAATATAATTTAGTTTTTTTTTGCGAAATAAGAGGGCTTTTACTTACATCAATCAGTTTCATAGACGTCACTTCGGTGAAAGGTTCTTGAAACGCGTATACTATAATTTCCTTGGCGATAACATCGGATCTCTTGTCACTTCAGTTTATTAGTATATTAGTTTAATTCATGGCGATGTAACTTACTTTATTTACGGGGATGATTGTGTTCTAGTATAAGTAATAAGATTTGATAATAATTTTTATCGTGGCACTAGCGACTCACCCACGCTTCGTTCGGGTTTATCCCTGGGTACCTTTTAACGGTTAGTATGGAATAGATAGTTTCCCTTGCTCTGTGAAAAACAAAAATAAATCTATCCCACGGGAACCGTACATTTTCCCGGGATAAAAAGTAACCTATGTGCTATTCCAGACTATAATCTATGTCTGCGCCAAATACCATCCAGATACGTTCAGCCGTTCTGGTGTGATCGAGTAACAAACATCTATCCAAACTTTTGCATTTATAATATTAATGGGATTTATCATTTTAGATATAACGTTTTTATCATTATCGATTTTTGACTTCGTTTCTCACACACACACACACACACACACACACACATACACATATATATATATATATATATATATATATATATATATATATATATATATATATATATATATATATATATATATATAGGTGTACCATATATCAAGTAACAATATTTTGCTTTCAGTCTTAGATATTTTTTGCAAATTCATTTAATTTTCATTTGGATCATTTAATCTTTATTTTCATGCCCGTAATGATGTTTGTTTTGTGGCGATTTTTGAGAAAACACTGTGACAGAGTGGTTTATTTTCGGTAGGACGTCATTATGAATTACTACTCTGTCGCGGTATTTAATGAAAAATAAACACATGCAAAAAACTATTGGCTACAGAAAGTTAAAAATGTAAATATTTATATTTGATAAAATATATTTAAATAAGCCCTGGGAATAATGACGACATTAAAATACTTTTTAGATCTTAAAAATGTCTTTGAAGAGATCTCTTAACAGATAGATAAAGATAATGATTAAATTTACATTTTCCATTTATCCAGTTTGTTTTTTATAAGCAAAAGCAAACTGTAAAAATGTCAACCCTAAAGTCAATACCGCTGGTGATAAAACTTAATACTCTAACAATTGACGCTTATATTTGAAACAATCGTTTGAGAATTGCTTTTAAACACCTGGCTTTGGTTAGAGCCTGCTAATATTATAAATGCGATAGTTTTTATGTTTTTGTGTATGTTTGGTACTTCTGTAACGAGTCTTCGGATTTGATTAAAAATCGTAATAGATATCAGGATATAACGTTATCTATACAGATAAATAAAATTGGAGTGTCTGTTTGTAATATTAAAATAACCGCTTTTTACTAAATGCATATGAATGTATACACGGTACATATACCAAAACAACATTTTTTACAATTTTTGTTTGTCTGTCTGTCTGTCTGTCTGTCTGTTTGTTCCGGCTAATCTTCGAAACGTCTGAACCGATTTTGACGGGACTTTCACTGGCAGATAACTGATGTTATAAGGAGTAACTAAGGCTACTTTTATTTTAGAAAAAGAATCAGGGTTCCGCGAAAAAAATTGAAACCCATGAAATTGTGAACAAAATCCGAGTACGGCGTATGCACCCGAGCAAGGCGAGAATAAATCGCTATATAATTTAAATGAATATCTTAGGAGTAGCGAGCTACTATTTATGTATAAACATAGCTAACCGTGAAAACGTACCTAGGGACGAACGCGAGCGAAGCGAGCGTGAGTCACTAGTCTATAATAATATTATAAAGAGGTAAAGTTTGTGAGTTTGTGACGTTGTAGGGGGTAATCTCTGGATCTACTGAATCCATTTAGATGAAATTAGGTAAGAAGATAGTTTGAGGCCCTGGAAAGGACATAGGATACTTTTTATCCCAGAAATCATCCCTTTAGAGGGTGTAAATGGGGATGAAAGTTTGTATGGGGAATCAAGATAGGAACGAATCCGAGAGAAGTGAGAGTGAGTCGCTAGTTGACATATTAACAGAAAGGCTACCTTTATCGAGATTATACACGAGCGAAGCCGTGGTAAAAATTAGTATTTGAATAAATCTATATATAAACTAGCGACTCACGCTCGCTTCGCTCGCGTTCGTCTCTAGGTACGTTTTCACGGTTAGCTATGTTTATACATAAATAGTAGCTTGCTACTCCTAAGATATTTATTTAAATTATATAGCCATTAATCCTCGCTTTGCTGGGGTGTGTACGCCATACGCGGATTTTGTTCACAATTTCATGGGTTTTCATTTTTTTTCGCGGAACCCTGATTCTTTTTCTAAAATAAAAGTAGCCTAAGTTACTCCCTATAACATCAGCTATCTGCCAGTGAAAGTCCCGTCAAAATCGGTCCAGCCGTTTCGGAGATTAGCCGGAACAAACAGACAGACAGACAGACAGACAGACAAAAATTGTAAAAAATGTTGTTTTGGTATATGTACCGTGTATACATCCATATGCATTTAGTAAAAAGCGGTTATTTTAATATTACAAACAGACACTCCAATTTTATTTATCTGTATAAATAGGCAAAGATGAAACCTTTCAGTACCTTTTTCTCCTCTGTTTGTCAATCGATTTACATTTCTTTTGTCTAGTAGCTATCGACGAGCTTAGTGTCAATCAATAAAAAATCTAAAAACACTTATTTTTATAGGTAGTACTTTCTTAGATTTACGCGAATGTTTGACATCTATACATAATATAAAATTGTAACTAAGCCAAACCTGTACATTAAATATTTTTTGGAAAATTTTATTGAAATAGACTTTATTATCGATTCAGAAGCCAAACCTATAGTTTTTAGAATTTTTGTCTGTCTGTCTGTCTGTCTGTCTGTTGCCACATCACGGGAAAACCACTAGACAGATTTTGATGAAATTTGGTATGATGATAGCTGGTTATCCGGGTCAACATATAGGATATTTTTTACTGCGGGAAAATATCTCATCTCTCAGCTAAACGTTAAAACGTAACTAGGGACGAACCCGAGCGGAGCGAGGGTGAGTTGCTAGTTTTAAATAAAACTATCTTTTCGGGTTTTTTCGCGGATTTATTTTGATTTTTGGTTTGGTTTGATTTTTGATAACTAAGAATCAAAATAAAAATCCGAAAAGATAGTTTTATTTACAACACTTATTTTTCTTTATTATGATGGTTATTGTCGAATTCCAACCACTTAAACATTACTAATTAATATAAAATGGTGTCATCTCCTTATACAGCAGCAACATACTAAACAGTCTATAAATTAAAAAAAAAATGTGTTGTAATATCACCTATACAAATGTTTAGAGAAAATTGCTGGTAGTGTTCTTGCCATAATTCCACTCGATCAAGACATCAAGACTAATAAAGCAAATATGATAATACGAGGAATATTACATATTTCTAATATAGCTAACATTCTCGTTACCCACTAATCAAACCTCAATATCAGTTATTATAATATTACTATACAAACAAGAGGTTTTATCATGATAGTTATCATATATTATACCTAGCGACTCACCCTCACATCGCTTCGGGTTCGTCCCTAGACAAAAACAAATCTATCCCACGGGAACTGTACATTTTTCCGGGATAATACATAGCCTATAGCCTTCCTCGGTTAACGGGCTATCTAATGCAAAAAGAATGTTTCAAATCAGATTAGTAGTTCCTGAGATTAACGCGTTCAACCAAACAAACAAACAAACACTTCAGCTTTATAATGTTAGTATAGATCATATATACTAATATACTAAAGAGCAAAAATTGGTCTTTTTTGTTTGTTTCATGTTCGTTTGTATCGAATAGGCTCCAAAACTACTGATTAGATGAAATTTGGTAAGAAGATAGTTTGAAATCCTGGGAAGGACATAGGATAGTTTTTATCCCGGGAATTATCCCTGAAGGGGGTAAAAATGGTGGTGAAAGTTTGTATGTAAGCAATCTAGGGATGAACCCAAGCGAAGCGAGGATAAGTACCTAACTAGTAACAAAATAAGTTCATAATTTCACACCTAACCTAATATTAAACTTGCCATATTTCGCCAGCTAGCAGCGTGTTATCTGTCCTTACAGGCCGGTAAGTCCCTAGAGTCCTTGCTCAGTGGAATTAATGCTAGAAATTATTGCCAATGGGAAAGTCCTTTTTACAATCAAATGATACCGAGAAAGTCAACTAATGGGCTTAATCCTTAATTAATTGGGGCATTTTTCTGCTTTTTACGTAAATCAAAAAGATTTATTAGGGGAAATTCCCTATGGATTATTGGTTAGCAGTGGTATGGGCGAGTTTGATTTCCGTGCAAGTCAGGTGTTTATCTATGCACATACAGATAAATAAAATTGAAGTGTCTGTTTGTAATATTATAATAACAGCTTTTTACTAAATGCATATGGATATATACACGGTACATATACCAAAACAACATTTTTTACAATTTTTGTCTGTCTGTCTGCCAGTTTGTTCCGGATAATCTCTGAAACGGCTGGACCGATTTTGACGGGACTTTCACTGGCAGATAGCTGATGTTATAAGGAGTAACTTAGGCTACTCTTATTTTATAAAAAAAATAGGGTCCGCCAAAAAAAAATATTAAAACAAAAAAAATAAATAAAAAAAAGCTTGTTCTGGGAAGCAACCACATAATATATCAACTATATAGAAGAACTGAATTACCATAGTCTCTTTATTCATACTGCAGTCATCTAACGAATTCCTCTAGATGGGGTCGTGCGAGGGGAGATGCGAAGACATGATACCGAGTGTCATATTTATTTTTATATGGCATTAGGAAAATGATTTTAGGGTTGATAGGTCTAATTGTAACTTGTCACGAAATGATACAAAAGCGCTTTAACTTAGGAACTATTCGCTACGAAAATTATTATTTTTGGCCACTCTTAGATTTTATAGCATTTCCAGTAAAATCAATTGGTAATTTCCTACTGAATGGATATTAATTAGAGGTATTATATCCTTAATAACTTACATTCTAAACTATCTAGATGTATAAAATATGTAGGTATATAAATTATATAAAAATAATATAATATATATTTCTTTTATTTATTTACTAGAGAATCACCCTCGCTTCGTTCAGGTTCTACCTTAGGTTAATTTCCCGTACAAATTTTCATCTCCATTTTTACCCCCTTAAAGGATGATTTTCAGGATAAAAACTATCCTATGTCCTTCCCAGGGTCTGATACTATCTTCTTACCAAATTTTATCCAAATAGGTTCAGTAGTTTCGGAGCCTATTCGGTACAAACAAACAATCAAATCTTCCTTCTTTATAATATTAGTATAGATAAATACTTTAGTGCACACAAAAGGATAATACATAAAATGTATGTAGCAGTAATAACTAAGTGTACATTTGTTTTGTATATATAATTAAGTATACTTAATTTTCTTCATTGTTTATCTTGGTTTATCAAATAAAAAAATCTATCTAGACTTTACATTCTAGATTGTCGTAGCTTTTAGTGCTGCGTCGTAGATCAGACACTTTATTTGAGAACGAGGTAATACATGTTCTGGCGATCGAAGAGCTGTTTTTCTCTCTTCTCTGGTATTTTTAATATCTGATTTTAACGATTAGTTATTTCAAAGAATTTACATTTTGTTTACACCGCCCTACGTATTAGTTTAACGAATTTATTTTGAATGAATATTTTTGTATTCTTAGAACCTGCTAAGTATTTTCGGAAATCAATCTATTCCAAATATAACTTTTTATACTTATTTTGCTAAACACAATTTAAGGCTATCTTTATATTCATCCGTTTTTAACGTCCCACTGCTGGGCACGGGCCTCCCTTCAATACGAGGGGGATCAGGCCATAGTCCACCACGCTGGCCAAGTGCGGGTTGGCGGACTTCACATGTCTTTCGAAAACATGCTAGGTTCTCTCAGACATGCAGGTTTCCTCACGATGTCTTCACCGTAATTTACAACCTTACCTCTGAAATACAGCCTCACCTATAAGATAACCTTTATAAGATACAGAGTGAATAAGTGACAAACATACACAATCATAGACTCTCTCATTTTTAATAATAGTATTTTGGGATATTAACACAACACACCATCTAGTTCCATGGTAAGCTACGAGGCTTGTGTTATAGATACCAGATAGTTGATGCACTACATATATATAACTTTAAATGCATATTATAAATATATATACCTATGACTGGAGTACAAGCATTCGTGCTTATCACACGAATGAATACCACCAGCGGGACTCGAACCCGCGACTGCTGGCACAGCAAGTAGGGTCACTATAAACTGAGCCAAACGTGTCATTTAAAATATTAATATGTTAAGCTTTCCACTTAGCACACCAGTGACAATGATTTGCTTTCTGTTAAATAAAATACTACTACGTAAGTAAGAAACCGTGTCGCTTTTCTAATTACTCTAACGAGATGAATCAGCGTCGTCGCTTATAAAGAATTAGTCTGGACAACGGTCACCTCTTATATGTACTGCGTTTTGCTTATTAGCATCGCATAAGAATTTATATACAGGGTGGATTTTTGAGACGGGACAATAAGGGCAGGTACCTTAACTGCTATAGTTACAGGAAAACGTTGCTAGGAGACCATCCATAACATTTTTAGATATTCTGAACTGCATACACAGATTTGGAAAAAATGTACAGTTAGCGAAAAAAATGCTAAAATAGGAATTTTTTTCTATGTCAATCAATCCTATTTCATGTAGGGATCAAAAGGCCCTATGGGACCATTTAAGGTATGAGTACTAGAAATGACAGAAATTGCCAAAAATTTTTCTCGTACATTTTGTACGGAAAAACGATTAATCAACTCAAAATATTCTTTGTTAAAAATATAGGTATAATGAATGAATAATTTGAATAGGTTATTTTTCATGAAAAGTAGGTTTTTGTAAGGTTTGAAAGACAAAAAAGAATGTTTTAACAGGGCTCTCATTGGTAGAATTGAGTGAGACTCATATAAACTATTCCTTATCGTCATAGCAAGCAAAACCATGGGTAAGAGCATGGCATAATAGGGAATATGCATGTGATTTAAATAAAGGTGATTTATTTTTATAATCTTTATAGCTTTTGAATTAAGCTTACATTATTTTTTTTTAATGAAATTTCTTTTTGATTAAGAAAATATTTATTAAAAAGTGCAAATAAAAAAGTAAAAAAAAAACACTTTTCGATTTCTGAGTATCGATATCTCGGAAACTAAGCGAGATATTGAAAAGTTTCATTCTTACTTTTCAGCATATCTCGTCGAGATCTATTCGAATCAGCCTTCAAATCGTGGTGTCGTAGGAACCGTAGACGTGCACTGTGACGTCACGCCAAGCGCGCGAAATGGCGGGTGTTCAAAGTATTCGTATCGATATGATATTTTTAATTTTTTTTATACTAAATTTTAGTTTTTTTGAGTTGAATATTTTTTTACAATTATATAATGATGTAACCTATTGTATAAAAAAAATCACACAACTTCCTTATTTCTTTAGAAAGCTCAAAACTTTTGTAGTAAAAGCAGGCGTACAAAACTCCAGCTGTAAATACTTGTAGTAAACTAAAAGCGATTTGTGCGGTGTTGGATGACAATAGAGAGGATAGTCCGAATCGTTTCCACCGATTAGCTTCGATACTCTACAACGCTACAGAAAATCCACACGTCGATTATTTTGTCATACGAAGTGGACGGAATGTCTTTAGTATGTAGGCTTTATTTGGTTGTAAACCATGTGGCACAGTGGTAGTCTTGGGAAAGGTTGTTGGTTTGATTCTCATACCGTAAATACACGTTTATTAGACATACTAGCGGCTCACCCTCGCTTCGCTTGGACTCGCCCCTAGATGATTCTCTAAATTAACATAACTTTTTTATTTAGAAACCGGTTATAATAGAATAAATACTAAATATTAACTGAAGCTTACCACAATACATTAGTCGAAATCGCACCCAAATCGGTTAAGCTGTTTCTATGATTAGCGCGCACAAACTCACAGACACACAGACAAAAAAAAACTAAAAATCATTGTTTTGGGTTCTATTGCGTTAATAAAGATCCCCAATAATGGTTTTTCTCAAATATCTTCCATGTACAGACAGCGATCAGTTACAATTTTATTATATGTATAGATTTATTATATGTATAGATTTTCTTCATCCTACTTTGATTAAAACATAATTTTTTGCTAAAATTCAGAGCCAAATATCATTCATTCACTCACTGACTATACATGAAACCTGAAAGGGTACTTCACCTATAAAGTTGAAAGTTCAGTAAGTAGTTTGTAGGTAGGAGATGTCAGCTAAGAACGAGCTTTGCTATAGGAACGAATAAAGAGATTTCAGAGGCCATCGTAAATACTAATGAAATTTCTATGTTTTTACTGCACTTTTTACTGCTACTTTGAAGATACGTTTGGCTCAGTTTGTAGTGACCCTACTTACTGTGCGGTCACAGGTTCGAGTCCTGCTAGGGGCATTAATTTGTGTAATGAGCACGAATATTTGTACTCCAGTCATGGGTGTTTATATTTATAATATGTATATATTTAACGTTATATATGTGTAGTGTATCAACTATCTGGTATCCATAACACAAGCCTCGTAGCTTACTATGGAACTAGATGGTGCTGTGTGTTAATGTCCCGACATATTTATTTATTTATATTTATATTGAAAATGACTGCTAGACTGCGGGCTTACTATGCGGGCGGAATCGCGGGCAATACTAGTTCAGAATAAAGCGAATAATAAAATTTTATAGCTTGAAATACGTCACATTGGTTGTAAAAACATTCCATGAAGTAAGTAACTTGTAGTGGCATTGATCTAATACTGAAATGAAAACTATTCTAACTAAAAGTTCTGCAGATGCAAAGCTCTTTAAAGCTGCGTCCATTACTTTATAAAGTTAATGTGAATACACATACAGTGCGACATATAAATGCATTTTTGAATTTGAATATATATATACTAGTTATTTATTATATGCAACTCATAATACAAATGAAAAAGTGTGTGTCTCTCTGTGTGTCTGTGCGTGTGTGTTTATTTATATTAATTAATTATTAATTAGTTTAACTTACGTTGAAATGATCCAATTTCCTGATCCAACGAGATTTGAAGCGGACATAACTTAGGATAATGTTGATTAACAAATATTATAGCTATTTCTAAATAGTTATTGACGTACCTTGCGAGAGGAGCCGCGGGATAAAACTAGCTACGCACAAAATCTACACAGATAAATAAAATTGGAGTGTCTGTTTGTAATATTAAAATAACCGCTTTTTACTAAATACATATGGATGTATACACGGTACATATACCAAAACCACAATTTTTACAATTTTTGTCTGTCTGTCTGTCTGTTTGTTCCGGCTAATCTCTGAAATGGCTGGACCAATTTTGACGGAACTTTCACTGGCAGATAGCTGATGTAATAAGGAGTAACTTAGGCTACTTTTATTTTAGAAAAAAATAGGGTCTAACGAAAAAAAATTAAAACCAAATTAATTAATTAATTTTGTTTTGGGAATCAACCTAGGGACGCACCCGAGCGAAGCGAGGGTGAGTCGCTAGTCATGAAAATAAAACATTTCACCACAACTTACATACATCCCATACTAATCTTATGGATTCTACATAATTACTTTAGTACAAAAGCTTGTAGAGGAGACATTTAATTCGGAAGGATGCTGTGTAAAATAACATCAATCTTGAGTTGGGATTAGAACCCCTAATAAATACTTTGCAAGTGCTACGACAATGGGGTGAGTTATGGGGATAGAGAGTGATCGATTGATAATAATTATTAAGATGAATCACATTATGATATTAATTTCTTTGAATAGTTTTAATGAACTAGTCATTTTTCGTAGCTCTTCTTGCCTAATTGATATAAATTCCCATAAATATATATTGAGACAAATAATAAATCCGTTGAGTGCATAAGCAAAAAAATAATAACAAGAAAAACCACAAAAGTAATGCCACAAAATGTTCTATATCTCTTTATTTTGTATTGATCTATCAAAAATTATTTCGACACCTCCTACGTATATTATCGTAACTGCATATGACCAACTTTACAGTACGACCAGTTAAAGATTTGGAAACAGATTTTTCATGATGGTACTTACAAATAGCATTCTATAATTATAAAAATTGGCATACAAGCATAAAAATACGAATAAAATACTACTTTTTATAAGGTTTTATTTAATTTTATCTAGTTTTTTGTAAAAGTCACATACGATATTTGTCGTCGGATTACATCATTCGTTAACTATTGTATGTGCTAGTTAATGTAGTATACGTGGTAAATTATAGGCTGACACATAACGTATGTTATAAATACGATATTTTACTATGTTGTGTCTCAATAAAATATTATTGTAAGTTATACTTAATATAATTATCGATGGAAAACTCTTGTAAAATCTAAAGTAGTATCTAACCGATTATAGATTACTGGGAAAGATAGGTTAATGAAAATAAAAGGGCATATATGTACATATAATGTTTTAATGAGTAGATAATTGAAGTAACATACTCCAGTCCCTGGAGTGTTTAAAAAGAACTTTATAAACTTATAACACAAATAGAAATTATATTCTTCTAGTAACAGTATGAGCTACTAATAAGAAATATTACTAACAAGTAAAAATAAACAAAAATTATATGAACCAATCTCAAAGTAACAAAATGTAGTCTTCGTTTTTCTCTTAACTTAGGTATCTAATTCTTCAATTTTGAGCATAATTACTAATCTTAACAAAAATAATAAATTCTCATAGTTAACAATTAGTAGGTAGGAACTAACAAAAATACTCAAACGTTTTAATTTTTATAATTAATGAGATCTTTAATTATTTAAAATACGTAGCTACTTGCTTAAAAAAAGTAAAAATCCTATTAAAATATAAAATTTTAAGTTGTTTCACAACATCATTTTAGGAACTAGAAATATTAATCAGAATCGGAGCCTGAATTGGCCCTAGAATGAAAATTATCATTATTATTAATTACTGGTAGACTATTGAAAAAATTGTGGTATGTGCTAGGTATTATTTGTGACTGACACATACTTAGTAAATCATCCTTTTTTGCTTTTGGAATTGGCACACTGCTTGGATATAATTGATCAATTGAATCAATATTGTTAGCACGTTGCCTTCTTGTGAAAGTTTTCACTGTCAAAATGTGATAGTCCTCAGTATCTAAATCATATTTATAAAATTCTTCGTTCTTCCGGTTTGACATATATTTCTTTTATCTTGTTCCATTGCACTTTATCTCCATTAGTACTCTTAGACCAATTGCCCTTTATTATTGATTTCTGCTTAAAATTTAAAAAATCAGTGTACTGTAACTCTTCGACAATATATGGCTTCCCATGTTGCTTAGCCCAACGAACTAAACAAAACCATTCAGATGGTGAATATATAAGCTTGTTCTTAGCAGTTTTCTCAATGAGAGCGTGGACGCTATCACCCTCATTTTGGGTATAACCAACTTCTAAGAAACAGTGATGGATGGTTATCTGATACAGAGCTGCTGCATACAAATACATTGCGTAAACAACACGATTTCGATTTTGACCTACGCAATTGTCAGACCAAAATCGAAATTCGTCTATTCCTTGGTCTTTATACTTAGAAATGTACCTAAATAGACAACTAGAGACCTCATTTGAATCGCGTCTGCCTTGCCCCTCATGCCACATAAAGCAAGTACCTTCTTGTTCAACTAGATTAAAAACAGTGAAATTGAAAACTGACAACTTCCTTTTATAATATAAAACACTTATATTGCCATACGGAGCTGTTAAAACTTTCTGAAAATCGAAAGTCGCTACTAATATTTTTCCATTTGACATTTTGGCTACTTCTTTATCTAACAATTTTTTTTGACGAGCAACTTTCTTATCTCGCATATGTTTTTCGTGTAGCTGTATTTCAGGTAATGAGGGAGCTGCTAAATTCTTAAAGATGTGACATTTATAGCATTGGTCCTTCTTTGGGACATGGAAAGCAAGTTTAAAGTGCTCATTAACGATATCATGATACTGACGTTCCGTATTAGCTTTTGAGGGATATACTTGAGCATCAAACCATTCATTGTATAATTGAAACAAGCGATGAAAATTTAAATCACCATCTAAATATAACTTACTACTTCTATTTCGCGTAAAGTGCGATTCCACCGGCTGTAAGGATTTTACGTGGTCACACACACTTCTTATTACATCTTTAGTTAGTATCCTGCGATGGTTTAAATGATGCCCCCTCATGTCAGATTGTACTGATCCAGTTACGGTATTTAACTTTTCTAAAGACGTGTAAACAAATTGTTCACTTATTGCAAAAGTATTTAAAAACATTTTTTTACAAACAATCGTATAACTCTCTTGATTATTTATGTTAGTTGGTAGTCGATAGATTAATGTAAAATTACGTCTCGATAAAATATCAGTAAACTGTCTACGTTTCTTTTGTTTTAAAACTAGATTTGCAATAAAGGTCCATTGCTTTTCACGATTACCCAGATCCCAAAATGTATTAAAAATGCGAAGTCTGATATCATGACTAATTTTAGTGGAACATTTTTGTCTGCAATTAACGTGACACATAGGTCCTAAAGATTTACCTGCCCTTTTAGTTCCATTACGACTTTCATACTCTTTGCCTAAATTTCTTAGTGTTTTCCTTTTATTATCTTTCCATTCTTCAATATGTCTTCGTCTTACGTTTCCTTTATCTTTACGGGAACTAATTACTCGTCTCTTAGACGTATTGGGTGACGATTCAGGAAAAGGAGTCAGTGGAGTGTTTGCTTGTGGCGTAAACAGTAAATCTGTATTAGAAGATATTACAGATAATGGTGGCTCAATATCACATACATTTTCAACAAACCAAGGACAAAAATGGTTGTCGCAATCAATATCCAGATGATTAACTGTACAATCAGGAGATGGGTGTGGTGTCGTAACAATGTCTTCTATAATGGAGAAATCACTAAGTCCTTAAACAAAAAAAAATAACAATAAGAGCACGAATATAATAAGGCGTGAGAATATACATACATATTTATATCTACATACCTTGCTCTAATCCTAATGACGGTATTCGGCTAAAGGATATTTCATCTGAATCAGAATCAGGTAATAAATTCATTATGGCGTTTATTTCTTCAATATCTATAGTAGATGGAAGAGGAGAGTCTGCAAAAAAATCATTGAAATTCTTCGTAAATAATTATTTTCTAGAAGAATATTATAGTAACTTCTATAACATAACGAAGAAAAAGATTGTAAGTATAACATACTATAAAAAAATGATTATGATTCCAGTGTAATATATCGTAAGTTTAAATACAGATCATATTTACGACATATTTCCGAAGTAAAATATCTCAAATAATACATACGACAGCAAAACAATTGCAAAATTCAGCGTATAATAAAGTAACGTATACTTACGATGTTATACTATGCAATACTTCAAATGCGATTTATATAAATAAATAGCATATTTTTAAATATAGTAAGTAATAATAAACAAAATACCTGTATCTTCCTGAGATGTCTGATCAGCAGGCATAGAGGTAGATGATATTGCACCACTGTTCGAACAATTAGTAATCGCCGATTTTGTAGAATTAAGCACATTATTATCTTTAATTAATACTGAATCTATCATTCTTCTAGCTCTAGACGACATTCTTAATAATATTTGGAATACTTAACCTGAACTAATATTATAATAATGCAAAAATAAAACATTGATCTACAATGGCACGCGCGTGCGCCCCTCCCGCGTACTCTATGGCAACTAATAGTTACGCGGCGTTCGCGCAGCGCATTGGCCTCTCGCCCCCCTGTGTATGTTGCCGTAACTAATATTACGATACTTTACTGTGGATAAATACATACATACTATATTTTACGGGTGCAATAATGAGGTTTCTATTGACAAATTCATAATTTTGATTAGTGCATCCGATAAAATGTATAAAAAGAAGATCATTAATGGAAAAAAGCGAAATACCTAAAATTGTTGGTTACGATAATTTACGTAGGAGGTGTCGATTTATAGAAAATCACGAAGCATGCAACCATTTAATAGTAACCGTATGTATGTATGTATGTACATATGTATGTACATATGTATGTATTCACCCATTTTTAACATCTCACTGCTGGGCACGGCCACGGGCCTACCTTTAATACGAGGGGGATCAGGCCATAGTCCACCACGCTGGCCAAGTGCGGGTTGGCATAGTAACCGTATGTTACTATAATTACGAAGTGTAAACCGAACCGACTACCACCTTAAACATTAGAATAACTAGACAAAAATCTGAATACCTAAATCTCTAAGCATATTTCTATATGTAGTTCATACAGTACTAAATCAATTACTAAAATTAACGTCTAATTAGATGATTGCTTAGTACTCAATCACTACCTGGCTGGACCGTTTCCAGTAAAATTTGGCAGCTCGCGTTGCTTTGGAAATGGATTTCTTTGTGTTTTACAAATCCTGTTGTATTCTTGAAATTCTCTTTGAAGTGTATAAATTATTTATAAAAAGACTAGTTGTTAGCCGCGGTGACACTTGAATTTATGACAGGTTATTTGTTTTATTATTTTCTAACCTTTGTTTTATTTCTCTATCATAGTTTTAGTTTCTTTTAATTGATTGCAGAATTGTCTACAAGAGACACGTATTAAACAATAATATACATAGCTCTAATATCTTGAAATAATTGTTGTGATATACCGACAGACGGACACGACGAAAATAAATCCGTTCCTTTTGACTACGAAAACCGAAGAAATTTTCGTATCACTCTTAACAACACAAATTTCGTATCACTCAGTATTTCATATATGAGACATCTAACACCTTAGTCTCTCCCGTGACCACGATTGCTGTAAAGCAATCGAAACGTCGGGAACCAAAAATCAAAATAAATCCGCGTAAAAATCTGAAAAGATAGTTTTATTTAAATGTCAAATATTCGCGTAAATCTAAGAAAGTGTTATGAAAGAGAAATTCAAAAGTAAAATTATACTATTAAAATTAGAATGAAATCCGTGTTCACGAATCGTACTAGGAGTTCTAAGGGGTTCCTGAAATTGCCGAGTTTCATACAGTAATGGCTCTTAGACGCGGCCTTGGCTTGAAAAGAGTATTGTATTACACCGTTAGGTAATCGTATACTCATTTAGTACTATCTTACTATATTTATATGTGAATTTTATTTCAATTATTATCAATTACGCGCTGATTTAAGTTTTATTAGTGTTTTATTAAGTGGTTTAAGTTTCAATTATTATTAATTATTATCAATCAGTTACGCGCACCGAGCGTTAGAGTAAACATATCCTTTCTTTGTTCTGTAGTTTTTAAATCTTATTTGTGCTCAAACTCACGTAACTGTTCATAATTTTTAGTTAAATACATAGATTTTTCATTACTGAGTGTTATTTTAACTAATACATGTGATTAGCTGCAGTGATCATTTCTTGCACTGACTCTAGTTGATACCAAGCAGAATTTTCAATACTACGTTTAAGTATTCCTGGCGTAGCGGTATAAGGCGTACCTTTTTACGTGGTGACAACCCGAGTTCAAATCCCAACACAAAGCAAAAATTTATTATTTATTTCTTGATTTTAAAATACGACGAACATAATAATAGTCAAAATGAAGTACGCATGTTGCAAATCGACAACAGGTGGCGCTACCGATAGCATTACTTGCACTAAATGTAATCAACATTATCATTACCAATGCCTGTATCCGTCGAAAGCTTTATCAGAACCAATGACAAATGCGGAATCTAAGAAAAGATGGACTTGTCCGGATTGTATGCTGGCTTTACCAAGACAAACTGTTAAGGATAATACTCCTGTTCGTAGTCAGTATTCCAAGTCCAACTCTAAAACGAACATCAACGAAAATGTAACTGTGCGTAGAGGTGCGTCGGCATCGAGTACGCTTTCGCCGGACAAAGATGACGACTTGAGTTGTAATGCTTCCTTTTTAGATCAGGTTAAACACCTTATTACTTCAGAAATCTCTTCATTAAAAGTTGAGCTTAAATCTTCCCTTACGCCTCTTCAAAACGAATTAAAATCATTGCGTGATGAACTATCAAGCATGAGGGAAAGTTTAGAATTTGTTCATGGTCGATATGACGATTGTAACAATAGAATTGATAAATGTGAATCGGAATTAAAACAACTATCTTCGAAATGTTTAGAAATAGAAGATCTGAAGTCTAAAATTGATTTATTAGAATCTGAAAATAACAACCGAGAACAATGGGCTCGTAAATCTAATATTGAAATATATGGCATTCCTGAAAAAAACAACGAAAACTTATACTCAGTACTGCAAAATATATCCCAACTGTGTAATTACAACTTGAATATTGATACTGATATAGATTTTATTACAAGAGTCGTATCACGAGATAAAGATGCCAAAAAGATTAAACCTATTATAGTGAGATTTTTGTGTCGATACAAAAAGGATGATTTTCTTGCCAAAGTAAGAAAACTAAAATTGAAATGCCATGACATTGGATTTATATCTAATAATAGTGCCATTTACTTCAATGACCATCTTAAAAGTTCTAATAAAGCGCTGTTGCAACGAGTAAAAAAAATTGCTAAAGAAAAGCATTATCAATTTGTTTGGGTTAAAAAATGTACTATAATGGTGCGTCGGAACAGCTCGAGTCCAGTTTTACACATTGGGAAGTTAAGTGATCTAAAAAAGATCGTATAAGTGTCATTTATATTACTATTCACTGGTGCAGAAGTTTACAAATTATATTTATATTTATTTTCATATTTTTTTTGGTTCAATTCTTTTTTATATTGTTATGTTTTTTATTGTACTGGTTTTTGTGTTACTGCCATTTTGTATTTATTTCTTTGAGGGATTTAGGACATCTGTATTTTCCCATAATAGCATTTAATATTATTTATTCGTTCATAATAGTACTATATATAATTGCAATTTATGAATTTATTTATTGCTTGATTTTAACGGTAATGGTCTTATGGTCTATATATTTAATATTTAATAATGCCTAATAATATAAATCTCACATATCAAAATGTACGGGGCTTGCGAACAAAAACCACTTCATTTTTTAGGAATATGATCCAATTCGACTCTGATATTTTCTGTCTTAGTGAAACGTGGTTAAATGAATCAATAAATAGCTCCGAATTATTTGATTCCAGGTATACAGTCTTTAGGAATGACCGGAATTACAGTGATCTAGGAAAAAGCTTGGGAGGAGGTGTTTTAATTGCGGTTAAAACACACTTAAATATTAGGTCCTCAGTTGCTCATTCCATTTCCGGAGCGGAAATTATACAAGTTTCTATTGGCCTTGCATCAGCTCCCCTTTCAAAGGCCCTTCATTTGTACTGCTGCTACTTCCCACATGGTAAATCACATTATGAAGCATTGTGCGATTTTTTTGAAATTATATCTAATTTGCTCATATATCATCCTGATGATTATATTGTTATAGTAGGTGATTTTAATATATCTTCTGCACTTTGGTCAAAATCTAGTACATGTATGAGCCTTGACAACGCTCACACAGATGATGTATATATCAATGCACTTCACAATTTCTTGTGTTTTAATAGTCTGAGACAGTTCAATTCTATTCCTAATGGTAATGGACGTTATCTTGATCTGATTATTGGTAATTGCGACTGTTTGGTAAATTTAAGCAACACTTCACTAGTTCCTGAGGATATACATCATCCTACATTGTCGGTGCTGCCATCACTGTCATATTCCCGCACCTCTATTGATAACCCTCGTACAATAAGGTTATATCACGAGGCAGACTATGAGGCCATTAATAATGTCATAGCTGAAGTTAACTGGTTTGAATTGCTAAGTGATTGCGAGATATCTGACGCAGTTGACATTTTTTACAAAAGAATCAATAAAATTATTTCAGATCTTATACCTATAAAAATTGTAAAATATGTGAACAACTTTCCTTTCTGGTATTCTAAATCTTTAAAGAAAATGATAATGGAGAAACTTAAATTCCACAAAAAGTGGAAAACGTATAATAGACAAATAGACTATAATAATTTTAATTTACTTCGTGAACGGCAAAAGATCGCGCAGGCCGAATGCTACGATAACTATATTTACCATGCTGAACTCAAAATTAAAAACAATAGTAAGTTTTTCTGGACTTTTGTTAAATCCAAACAACATTCCAATATGATTCCCGATACAGTTTTTCTTTCCGATCAAATTGCCCACACAGGTAAAGATATATGTCGTCTGTTTAATGATCACTTCAATTCCGTTTATGAGCCTGCCACTTCAGACACATCTGTGAGATTGAAGACTACTTCGGTAAATCATTTAAGTATTGAGTCCATTAATATATCCATTGATAAAGTAAAAAAATATCTGAAAACGCTTAAAGTTGATAAAGGTTCTGGTCCTGATAATTTACCTCCCATATTTTTAAAATCTTGTTGTGAGTCCTTGTCTTACCCTATCTACATTCTATTTAATGAGTCTCTTAAGTCAGGTACTTTACCTTCGATATGGAAACGTTCTTACGTTGTCCCTGTATTTAAATCTGGCAATAAATCTGATGTACGAAATTATAGACCTATTTCCAAATTATGTACCTTAGCTAAAGTTTTTGAAAAGATTATTTATGATCAGATTTTCCCTTTAGTTAGACCAATTATAATTGATAACCAGCATGGCTTTATTAGTAAAAGATCCACTGAATCCAATGTATGTGAACTGATTCATCGTGTTTCTTCGTTTATGGACGCAGGATATCAGGTAGACGTCGTCTATACCGATTACTCAAAAGCGTTCGATAAAATATCGCACAAAGTTCTACTTCATAAGCTGGAAGTCTTTGGTATACATGGCGATCTGCTCCGCTGGCTCAGTTCATATCTGCATAACCGAAGTCAAGCAGTTACTGTAAAGGGGCACTGTTCAACTTTTCTCCCAGTTTCATCAGGTGTGCCTCAAGGCTCCCATCTTGGTCCCCTCTTATTTAACTTGTACATAAATGATATTTGTGAAGTTATAAAGCATTCTACGGTACTCTTATTTGCAGATGATATGAAACTATGTAGAAAAATCTCATCTATTGCTGATTGCTCCCTTTTGCAGGAGGACCTAGATATACTCTGTAAATATTGTAAGGATAACTCTCTACAGTTAAATGTAAAAAAATGCAGTGTTATATCTTTCACTAGAAAAACCCACAACGTCCTTCATGAATATCATTTGGATGGCGATATTGTTTCCCGAGAAACTGAAGTCAGGGATTTGGGTATTTACTTGGACAGTAAGTTAACTTTTGTAACCCACATAAACCGAGCAATAGCTAAGGCTTATAAAATGCTAGGCTTCATAATGCGAATTGTGAAGGATTTTAAAAGTCCCGCTACTCTAGTCCTCCTTTATAACGCATTTGTACTTCCCATACTTGACTACGGGTCATTAGTGTGGAATCCTTATTACAAGGTCCACAGTGACAACCTTGAGAAGGTTCAAAAAAAATTTATTAAATACTTGAACTACAGGTCCTGTTCATTAGCCAACAGTCAGACACATTTTGTGTATAAATATCTAACATTGACCAACCGTCGATTGCTGAGAGATCAGTTATTTTTGTTTAAATTAGTCAATAATATTATTGATTCCCCTTACCTTTTGAGTCAAATTAGTTTTAGATGTCCTAGATTATCTTCTCGAAATAGATTGTTTTTTGGTACACAATTAACACATACCAAATCTGCTCAAAATTCGTTTATTAATCGAGCTTGTAATGATTATAATAAAAAATTTACTAACGTAGACTTATTTAATTATCTGGATGTATACAGTATTAAGAAAGTATTTTTAAAATCTTTGCATGACCTTAATTTATATTGAAATTTGCTTACCCTTATTATGTATTTTTTTATTATTATTTTGATTATGTTCTGTTAATGTTCAAGTTTTGCTTTATTATTTATTATTTTCTTTTTTTTTTTTTTTGATTTTATAATTTGTTTTTTTTTCTTTTAATTTTTATGATTTTTACTTAAGTCATTTTTTTTGTCCTTTTTATAGTTTAATTTTGTAGTTAATTTTTTTTTTTTTTTGTTAAATTTTTTAAATTTGTTTTAGATGTTTAATTTGTTTGATCATGTTTACTCTACTTGTGACAATATATTTATAAGTGGAAACTTTGCTGGTGTGTGGATGATTTAGTTTGTAATTATTTATAAGGATTTTTTATCACTGTTTGTTTCCCGAAAATAAATAAATAAATAAATAAATAAATAAATCAAACTAGCGACTCACCCCCGCTTCGCTTGTGTTCATCTCTAGGTATATTTTGATGAGTTGTAATGGGTTGAACTGTAACATGTTTTCCCGTGGGAATGACACAATCTCCCGCGGTAAAAAGTAGCCTATGTCACTCTCCAGCCCTCCAACTATCTTCACACAAAAAATTAAATCAATTCGTCACTTTGTTTCGACGTGAAAGAAAGACAAACAAACACACTTTCACTTTTATAATATTAATATTGATAAAAAGTTTTCTTTTTGTTCAACATATTTAACATTAGAAACCACTGAGGTTTATAATTAATGTTACATTAGTAGTTAATAAATATATTATCAGAGTGTTACATATGTATTTCTATGTTAATTTTGTTATTAGAAATCTTGTTAATTTAATCAGCGGGTAAACTATTTATAAGTTAAGGGGTAATATACAATCGTTCTTTCTCCGATGTGTTATTTGACCGCTCTGTACATAAGCGGTAGGTATAAACATTTATATATATATATATATATATATATATATATATATATAATAAATAAAATCTATTATAATATATATGTATGCATAAATTAAGGAACAAGTATTAAAGTATACTAGTGATCGCCGCGTGGTTGAAAATCAACCATAATTCATTAAGTTATATATTTATTGTCTTGCGTATATTACAATATTAATCTATTCTCAATTTGACCACAGACTTTAACAATAAACAAAAGAGTATATATGCGTGTGTGTGTCAAATACATGGTAGTGTGTGTAATGTTTTTTTATTGATTTAATGTATTTTTTATGCATAATTTTAAAAAACATTGGCATTCTGCACTCCTTCTCTATATAAACTATAGGTGTGGGAAATTTCATACTCCACCGTCCGCGCAATTTTCGTAAAAAGGGGTACAAAATTTTTGCTTCACGTATTAATAAAGTATATAGAAGCGTTGTATGTATTTGTATGTATATAAGTGATGATTTTTTTGCCTTGATATCTCTGTTCTTTTCATTTACCTGATAACAGAAAAAGACATAAAATTAGGTAATTTGTCAGAAAATTATGCGGATGTAAATACCAAAGCTTTATTACATATCTTATTAAAAGTATACGTTATACTACGGAGGGTAAAATAATCACTTTTAATGCTGCCATCCTCATCTTGTGTAAGGCTACCCTTAAATTTAAAATAATTTCCGGAGAAATAGACACATTATAATAATTAAATTATGATACCTTATTAGATTTACGTGAATATTCAAAATTTTAAATAAAACTTTATTTTCGAATACTTTACAACAATCATTGGAGAGACTGAAACTTCGATAAACCATAAATAAAAAAAAAAATATAAAAAGCAGTCATGAGGACTGCCGACAGAAGTGAAAACTTAAAACTATAAACAAACAGTTGTTATTTTTGGATATTCAAATTAATTGTTTGATCTTAAATTAAAATGTGTAAATTAAAACTGTTTACATTTATCTAGTTTTGACATCTATCGGCACTCTGAGTGTTGGCGTTGACACGTCACGTGACCATGTCGATGACGACTTACAGGAATTTACTCCCCATACAAACCTGCCTATAGAAGTTTTCACTTCAATAGTTAAAAGTTTTTTATAAAATATTTTCAAATATCTATTGCCAATAAAGATATCGTTTTCATAACAGAGAAAGATTGTATTATTTTATGTATGAGTGAGCGAGACAAGCTATATGTGATACGTAAATACTATTCATTACCATGGTAACACATAAATATACTTTAACACGTCACGTGACCATAGCGATGACGACTTACATGAATTTACCCCCAACCCTCTCCCCCCCCACACACCCGCTCCCTTCCAAACCTGCCTATAGAAGTTTTCACTAAAAAAACTGCGAAAGAATTCGAAAAGATTGTTTCTTTTAAAATTAAAGTATGCCTTAGTATTAAAAAGGGTTTAATTAAACTTAATTATGTAAACCAAACCCCAGTTACGTGGCCGTGTGAGAGAAACCCACATGAGAGCACGATTTGTTATGTTGTAAACAACACACGTCTTATATGGGTTGAACTGTAATACAGCGTTTGAGTTCATATGAACCGATTACTTCTTATTTCATATTCATCTCTGCTTTATACTTGCGTGGTGTGACTTCCAATGTTTTAATTTTGTGATTTATTCATGGAAATACATACACTTTGATTTTTTTTAATAATAATCTCTATATGGTCACACTATTGCCTTTATTAGATCTTTTGCGATTTTATATAATATGTAGCTTTTTGAAAAAGATATTTAGATATATTTTTGTAAAACTATGTATGTCTATGCTTCATTTTTTTATAACATATTTACAAATTACTTAAATTCATATAATATACTATGGAAAAAATGTCAGTTTTCCCGAATTTCACAATTTTCTGGCGTTTTTATATTTAATAGCAGTATAGAGCATGGTGCGTTTCCTGATCTAATGAAACACAGTAAAATCATTCCTATTTTTAAATCAGGTAGTACCTTAGATCCTAATAATTTTAGACCAATTTCGGTACTGCCAACGTTTAGTAAAATTTTTGAAAAAATCATACTCGCGCAAATGTTAACGCATTTTAATGCACACAATCTACTTCATAAGAAACAGTTTGGATTTACGAAAGGCCGCTCCACGGCAGATGCTAGTGTTGAGTTAGTAAAACATATTTTTGAGGCTTGGGAAAGGTCACAAGATGCACTTGGGATATTCTGTGACTTATCCAAGGCCTTTGATTGTGTGCATCATGAGACGCTGATCAGGAAACTGCACCATCATGGTATTAGAAATAAGGCACTCGACCTTTTAAATACGTATTTAAAAAATAGAATACAGAGGGTTGATGTTAATGGTAAGAGATTTCCTGGAGCTCCATTAGATATGGGGGTTCCACAAGGGTCTATTCTCGGCCCCTTTCTTTTTTTAATTTATATTAATGATTTGCCATTTTTTGTACAGGACAAACATGAGATAGTATTGTTCGCTGATGACACTTCACTTATTTTTAAAGTGAAGCGAAATTTGCCAATGTACGACGATGTAAACGATGCTCTCTCAAAGGTTGTCTATTGGTTTGATTCAACTAACTTATTATTAAATAATAAAAAGACAAAATTAATAAAATTCTCAACACCCAATGTTAAACTTGTTGATAATGGTGTAATATTAAATGGAGAAGTGTTGAAACCGGTAGAGTCAACTAAATTCTTAGGTATTATCATAGATTCCAAACTGCAGTGGGGCCCCCATATTGAGGGACTAGCGAATAGACTCAGCTCTGCAGCGTTCGCGGTAAAAAAAATAAGACTTCTTACTGATGTAGATACAGCTCGCATAGTATATTTCAGTTATTTTCATAGTATTATGTCCTACGGTATCTTATTATGGGGAAATGCAGCAACTATTAATACGGTCTTTGTCCTGCAGAAAAGAGCTATTCGTGCAATTTATAGTTTAGGTCCTAGAGTGTCATTAAGAGATAAGTTTAAAGAAATAAAAATATTGACTGTTGCTTCTCAGTACGTGTACGAAAATGTTATGTATGTTCGTAAAAATATACACGAATTTCCCAAGAATTGTGACATGCATAACATTAATACTAGGAGCAAACACAAACTTGTAATGCCTGTGACTCGTCTACAGAGAGTCAGTAATTCTTTTTATGGACAATGTATACGCTTGTACAACAGGATCCCAGAAAATGTTCAAAAAGCCTCCATCGCTAAATTCAAAAAAATTGTTAAAGAACGTTTGTGTGCTAAAGGCTATTATACAATAAATGATTTTATAGAAGATAGCACGCCTTGGGAATGAAGTGATCGCCTCCAGGCTACTTCAACTTTATAGTAATATTGTAAATTATAATTTATTAAAAAAAAAAATATTAGTCCCGCTGAGTTTCTTTCGCCAGTTCTTCTCAGGTCTGAGGCTTCTTCTTTCCGAACTGGTAGTAGACTCATGACGTTCAGTAAAAAATTGTAATAATTTAATGCTGAATAAAATATTTTGAATTTGAATTTGAATTTGAAAAACTTTTGACATTTTTCCCCCAAAATAGCCAAATTGATACAGTCGAAAAAAAAATGTTTTTTTTTTTTTTTTTTATCTACATATCTATTTGATTATAGAAGTTAAAATGACAGCCATACCTTAGTCCATAATATTACGTAAAGTAAAAAAATCTTGACAACACCATAACGTGTGTGTTGGGGCACCTCCGCCGACCGTGCCGAACGCTGCACCTGCGCATAATGTTCGCAAGCGCAGCATGAGACCTAGGGGTCAAAAGAAACCCAAACAAACTAACGAACAACAGACCACGGGTAATAAACGCACACGCCCCGAGGACACTGTGACACCGACTGGTGAGAGCAAAAGGGTTAAACCCAACCGAACCAGATCGATGGCCGGTACCTCGGTCAGTTATGCTGAAGCGGCTGCGTCTTACAAAGCCAATGAGCTCTGTGTTGCCATCATGACTGAGCCCTTCTCAGACATGACGCCAGAGCAAGCCGACGAAATACGATTAACCATCGAAGGGAAGATTCAGGAGGAGCTCATGGCCGACCCTGACGCCACCCTTCAAAAGGAACCCAATGACATTAGGTTTCGGGGTAGAGCCCATTTCTCGGATGGCGTCCTCAAAACTTGGTGCGAGGATGCCTATACGTTAGACTGGCTTACTCGAACCGCTAATGCCATTGCGTCTCCTTTAACGAATACCAAACTCGTGGTGAGGCCTCAATCTGCGATACCAAGGAGGATCCCCTGCATGCTCCAGGTTCCTGGTTACACCGGGGATACGGAAGTGCTGAGGAAACTTCTGGCGAGGCAGAACCGCCACCTCAACATTAGATTCTGGACTCTGACGCACGAAAAGAGAAAACAGGACCCACCTGCAATTCAACTATTCTTTCGTGTGCCGGAACCAGATGTACGAACACTAAAAACCCAAGACAGACGCGTCTACTATCTGATGGGGAACATCTACATCCGTTTCTTGGACAAAGAAGACCCCACTGAAGATGGTACGACGAAGACAACCACACCCACGGTACCAGCACCGACAACCCTGCAAACGGTGCCTTCCCCGTCAGAGACGGCAGACACCAAAGTTGCAGAGAGTGCCGAGCTGCAGGCCCCGATGGAAATAACGGAACAAACATCACCTGGACTGACCATCTCGGATGAAGAGTGCTTTCCGGAGACGGGGGGGAGTGAGCTCAGCGACAGCTGTCTCCGCTCCTCCCCCACTCCGGACTGCTAACGTCATCCAGGCAAATCTCCAGCACAGCCAGACTGCGTCGGCATCATTACGCAGAGTGCTGGAATGCGACCCTAAGACCATTACCTTGATCCAAGAGCCGTGGATCAGGAATGGCAGAATATGCGGCCTTGGTAATATCGGAGGCAAAATCTTACTTAACACCTCCGTAAGTAACCCGAGAACTTGCATATTCATGCCAAAACATGTACCAACCTTACTAATAAACGAATTATGTTCAAGGGACCTAACAGCAGTCAGGCTACCTAGGACTGAAGAACAACTCCCAGACGTTGTCCTTGCTTCTGCGTACTTGCCGGGTGACGAGGAGGTGCCCACACCTGAACTCGTATCCCTGGCTGAGTACTGCGAGCGAGAGAACCTGGATCTCATCATTGCTGCCGACTCTAACGCCCATCACACGCTATGGGGTAATGTCGATACAAACAACCGAGGTGAGGATATGCTTAACTTTATTTTTAGCAATAACCTCACACTACTTGACAAAGGTTCAGAACCAACATTTATAAACGCAAGATCTCAAACCATAATCGATCTAACGATGGTAACGGCGGGCATGACAAACTATATCCGTGACTGGCGCGTGTCAGACGAGCTGTCTTGTTCGGACCACCGGTGGATTCGATTCTCCATTAACATGAACTTACCCAAACCAGAACCAAAAAGGTTACCTCATAAGACAGACAAATCGAAATTTATTAGGTTAGTCAGTTCTGCAATAGGTAATCAACTCACAACACCAAAAATCATCAATATAACCGATATAGACAAATACGTCGATAATCTAACGTCCATACTCCTAACGAGCTATGAACAGTCCTGCCCCCTCACTATACCAAAGTGGGGTGGGAGGCAACACTGGTGGTGCCCTGAACTGCAGAGGCACCGTCGGAAAGTTAGAAGACTGTTTAATAGAGCTAGGAACACGCGGTTGAATGCCGACTGGGACAGATTCACGACAGCTAGAAAACAATACAAAAAACTCATCCGCCTCAGGAGGCGAGAATGCTGGAGACACTTCTGCACCAGCATAGAAAACAATAACCAGGCAATTAGAGTGAAATCCTGCCTCTCAAAAGAGACGGTCCACTCGATAGGATGCCTCAAAAAACCTGATAACACTTACACCAAAACCGATGCAGAAACAAACGAACTGCTGCTTAAGTCCCACTTTCCTGGTTGCCAGATCGCCACCATGCCACAATGGGAACTATGTGAAGAGAGGACGACAAGCAGTGTGGACTGGAACGTAGCCCAAGATATAGTAAATGAAGAGAAAGTACTATGGGCAATAAACACATTCCTACCATTCAAAGCAGCAGGCCTGGATGGAATATTTCCAGGACTACTAAAATGGAGTGGATGTGTTATAGCAGACCATCTTGTCAAGGTGTTTCAAGCCTGCATAGCACACCGCTACATACCGTTGAAATGGCGGGAAGTCAAAATCATCTTTATTCCAAAACCAGGTAGAGCGGATTATACGCAGGCAAAATCTTTCAGACCGATAAGCCTCACCTCGTTTCTTCTAAAGACGCTCGAGAGGCTGGTGGACCGAGAGATAAGAGACCAAGTATCTTCATCCAAATCTCTACACCCTAACCAGCATGCATATAGTGCAGGCAAATCAACAGAATCATCGCTCCACAATGTAGTATCCCGGATAGGTAATTCGTTAAAATCGAAACAACCGACTCTAGGTGCCTTCATTGATATAGAAGGAGCTTTTGATAAAACGAACTTTTCTAGCATAAACTATGCATTACGCTCAAGCGGAATAGCCCCAACTCTTACCGAATGGATAAATAACATGTTAAAACAACGAGCTATACAGTTTACTGTGAATACCACCACGCGGGGTATTGTGAGTAGAGGCTGTCCACAGGGAGGCGTCTTATCCCCACTACTGTGGAACCTAGTTGTAAATGAGCTCATAACAGAGCTCAATGCAAACAACCTCTACACGGTAGGGTATGCTGATGATATAGCTATATTAATATCTGGGAATTTTGAAAGCACCTTATGTGACCTCATGAGGAAAGCCTTCAAAATAATCGAGAACTGGTGTACTAAACATGAGCTCTCGGTTAATCCCACGAAAACTGAACTGATCATGTTCACTAACCGAAGAGCTCCTGGATCCTACAGACTCCCGAAACTCTTCAACACTGAACTACAACTTAAAAACGAAGTCAAGTACCTGGGTGTGATTCTAGATAGTAAATTGCTCTGGAATAAGCACCTTGACTACAAACTAAACAAATCAACTATTGCCTTTTATCAATGTAAAAAGATGTTAGGCAATAAGTGGGGTCTTTCCCCAAAAATAACATTATGGCTATATACCTCTGTGATAAGACCAATGCTAACCTACGGAGCCCTAGTCTGGTGGACTAGAACCGAACTCCGGACTACTAGCACCAGATTGGGACGCTTCCAAAGGCTGGCACTATCCGCTGCGAGTGGATGTTTGAAATCAACTCCCACAGCAGCATTAGAGGTAGCCTTACAAATAACACCCCTAGATCTATACATACAGCAGGAAGCAGCAATGGCTGCTATCAGGCTTATGCACTTAGGACTATGGGGTAAAAACCACCACAGTCCACACACATCCATCTTGGATAGGGCAATAGAGTATCAACCACTCATAGCTGCCCCGTGTGACAGAATCCCCAATCAATTCATCTTTAACAAAAAATACCACATACAGTTGAGGGAAGAGGAACGTGACCAATCAGGTGCAAATGAGTTACGTATATATACTGATGGCTCCAAGACTCAAGATGGGTCAGGAGCCGGGGTATATTCTCCTGACCTCAATATTAACATACACTTACCACTAGGCGCATATAGCTCTATCTTTCAATGCGAATGTGCCGCTATAACAGAAGCCGCAAGAGCAGTGCACAGACGGGGGGTGAAAAACCACGGTATAAGATTCCTATCTGATAGCGCTGCCGTATTGACGGCACTAAAAAGCAAACAAACGAACAGCAAACTAATCACTGAGTGTCAACACGCCCTGGACGTAATATCCTCGGCTAATCGAGTCACACTCCAGTGGATAAAGGGACACAGTGGATCTCTCGGCAACGATGCAGCAGATGAACTGGCAAAGAGAGGATCTGAGATGAGAGTTGTCGGCCCGTACCCACTCCTTCCATTACCTTTCTCACAAGTTCGAACCTGGATCCGCCAGAGATCCACAGAACTGCAAAACCTCAGATGGTCGCAAACCACAGAATGCAGGCAGTCTAAACAAGCACTGCCCGCAGTAAGCCTGCGACTGACAAAACGACTATTAAGTCTCAATAGAACTAATCTAAAAATAATGATAGGGACAATTACGGGTCATTGTCACTTAAACAAACATCTATTTATAACCGGCGGGACTGATAGTCCTCTATGCAGAGGATGTTTCAGTGCCGAAGAATCAGTCACCCACGTGATCCTGGAATGCGAGGCAGTGGCTCAACAACGCAAAGAAATCCTCGGATCAGTGAGGTCGCTCCGCGAAGCCTGTGAAGCTCCCAGGAAACTTCTGCGCTTCTGGGCGGAGCTAGGCTGGCTAGATTAGCCGGGATTCAGGACGCATAACGGACCAATTTTGAGTCTAAATGCGGACAATTGAGTCCACCCAACATTAACATTAACATTAACGAGTGTGTTACAGACTTTTTCATTTATCTATATTGACATAAGAAACAAATTCAGTCATAAAATGTCAAATTAACCAAACCATAAAGGGTTCTGACTTCATTCTGATATAATAGATTTTGGGGATGAACATTAAAAACTCTTTTTCGAGTGGCTGACTCCAAATGAATAGGCCGCTAAAACTGCCGTGACGTCGAATTTTCCGCCTGTCCAAATCCAAAAAGCCTTAACTAATGTCTGTCGGATAATAAATACTATAGAATCGGTTAAAGAGAAACGTAGAATTAGTTCAAATTGTTTTTCTTAGTTTATTTGTTGATTTAGGAAATGTAGAGCTCTGTAGAGTTATTAGTAAGTACGTTTTGGCTTACTGTTTGTTGAATATTCAAATGTCTTTCATATACTACTAGGAGTTATAATTAAGGCATTTTGCTGTTAATTTTGAGTTTATACGTAAATATAGCATCGTTTAACTCAGTTTTAGGCGTGCGATATTATTCTCCGTTAGCTTTACAATTATCAATTATTTTCATTAAACATTAAAATGTTAATATTTATGTTTTACTAGCGACTCACCCTTGCTCCGCTCGGGTTCGTCCCTACTTACGTTTTAATGTTTAGTATAGATTTCTCGAGATGAGATATTTTTCCGCAGTAAAAAGTATCCTATATGTTGACCTATATAGCTAGTTATCATCAGACCAAATTTCATCAAAATCCGTTCAGTGGTTTTTTCGTGATGCGTTTCCAGACAGACAGATATACGGATACAAAAATTGTAAAAAGTATATATTCGGCCTCTGTATCGGTAATAAACACTAATTCAGTATGATTTTCCAAAAAATATTCAATGTACAGATTCGATCCAGTTAGAATTTTATTATATTATGTATGTATAGAGTAATTATTAGTAAAAATAATTAATCGGTCTTAGCACAATTTACGTATATGAAGACAATACTGAGATATAAATATTTGTACTACATATTAGTTTTCACTAGTGGTTAAAATATAAAATACAATAGAAAGTACATACACACATTAAAGTCTTCGATTTCCTAGAATTGTTAGAAACTTAAAGAATTCGTTAGTTACTTGCAGCTTAATTTAATACAATATGAAAAGTAAGTACAATAAAAAAAAAATATCTCACGATATTTTATTTATAAGATATGTTTTTTTATTTATAACTTCATTTCAGATACAAGTTCATATTTATACATTTTATTTTTATAATTATTAAACTACCAGCAGCTCACCCTCGCTTCGTTTTGTTTCGCCTCTAGGAGAACAAAAACAGATCTATCCCATGGGAACCGTTCATTTTCCGGGATAAAAAGTTGCGTTCCGGGATAAAATGTGCTATTCCAGACTATAATACGAGTATATCTCTGTTCAACCATTCTGGCGTGATTGAGTAACAAACATCTAAAGATCCAAACTTTCACATTTATAATATTAGTATACTATAAATTACAAACATTAATTGCTTATAGACAAATAAATGCCTATAACTTAATACTATTAGGAACATTTTTTAATCTATATGAATGACGATCGATGAATCGTCATCCAATTCCACATCATGTATTTTAGCCATATATATATAGAGCCCGACCATCATTGGACTAACTATATGGTATCATATTACTAACTTAACCAAAGTTATATAGATAATACTCGTAGGTCAAATCTCGTCTTATTCAATATTAGCCACAGTTAAATTTTTCACAAGTTTTTAACCAAAAAGACATACAGACAAACTGTTTTACGACTCAGTGATAGATACACGGATTCACATATTGACATTAAATTTAAATTAAAAAAATGTAAAAAGTCCTTATAAAAGTCTTACTGAACAAAGTATATCTTGATTTGATTTGAGAAAATATAGACCTAGATGTTTGTGCTATCTGTACTATTGTGTCACTAGCCTCAAATTAATCGAACCTATGACCTTCTATATAGAATGCAGATCCAATAAAACGCAGTGCCCCTACAAACACAATCTAGTTATAAATGAAACCATTAAAGGCGATACTCTAAATCCCCTACACTTGAAGTGTTCTGGGTTTTACTTATATATATACGTACAAGTGGGTAGGGGTGAGGTTGCTACCATATTTGACTGTTATATAGAGAAATAACATTTGTTTTGTTACCGAAAATTTATTTGATCGTTTAACATTCTCATAGTAATTTTGATCTATAAAGAGGTAAAGTTTGTGAGTTTGTGAGGTTGTAGGGGGTAATCTCTGGATCTACTAAACCGATTTAGATGAAATTTTGGAAGATAGATTGAGATCCTGGTAAGGACATAGGAAACTTTTTATTTCAGAAATCATCCCTTAAAGGGGTGAAAATGGGGATGAAATTTTGTATGGGGAATCAAGCTAGTTAGCTATAAACATAATTTATGCGTTGTTTGACAGAATTCAAAAATGAGTAAGTCGTCAGTATATTATTTTTTACCCGATACTAACGCTAATTGTAAATAGCTTAAGACTCCATATTATAAATTTCACAAAAAATCCACCTCTAAGAGTTAAAGCAAATAAGTAAAGTTATATTTGAAAAAATATTTAAATCTCTGACACTACGCAAAGAAAAATCGATTGAACAGCGTGATTTGCACAAAAAATCCTCACGTAAAGAAGGTGAAAGGAACGATTTCTGAATATTCCACCCCGTAAAGTAGTTAAATATAGAAATTGACGTCTTTAAGTTTCTTTTGGTACTGTTAATGGATCAATAATTTTTAGAATAATTTAATCCATACATATAAAATTCTAACCAAGTCCAATCTGTACAAAAATATTTTTTTGGAAAATCTTATTGAAAGAGTAATTATTATCGATACAGATTCCTAATCCGTAGTTTTTAGAATTTTTGTTTGTTTGTTTGTCTGTCTGTCTGTCTATCTGTCTATCTGGGAACTTCTCGCGAGAAAAACACTGGACAGATTGTCATGAAATTTGATATGATCCGGGTCAACATATAGGATACTTTTTACTGCGGGAAAATATCTCATCTCTGAGAAATCTATACTACCTGTCAAAAGGTACATAGGGACGAAGCCGAGCAAAGCGAGGGTGAGCCACTAGTGTAAATTTTAAATTGTTCATATTATAAGGATAATAAATAAAAAAAAATACCTACTAAAGTTATGAAAAATAATTGATTATATTCAGGACATTTTTAAAAGATAGAAAACAAAATTTCTATTTTGGCAGAACAACGTATGTCTGGTGAATTAATTCTCAATAAAGAACATTATATGTACATGTAATATAGGTATCAACTGAGAATCGAACCTGTAACTTCTAGCAAAGCTAGACTGTCATCAAAAATCTAAAACTTATTATGAAACTGATGTAAGCTCACCCTAACCCTCCCCTAAAAGATTACGTGTTAGTCGATCAAATCAAATTGTCTCAGTCTGCTTCATCCGGGAGTCGAATTGGGGGCCGTTATTGTGCTAATGCCTGAGCCTTGTTATACGGAGTACAATTTACTTTATTGTTATCGTTTTAATGAATGAATATAGTACAATTGTTATTATCTTGGAGTCGATGCTGTAAATATGCTGTGTTTTATTAACTTTAACCGACTTCAAATATGAGGTACTGAATTTGATATTTATATTATGGTATATGGTACGTGAATGAGTTTTAATGTATTTTTTTTTATAAGTGGGTCCTTAAGGGTTCATATTTTTAAGAAAAATATAGGGTTGGCTCTAAGAGTAAAATTATTTTAAAATGTTTTTGAAGTAGAACTTATCTATATAGATAAAACAATTCAATAGTTTTTCCTCCTCTGTTTTTTGTTTGTTTGTTAGCTTTTGGAGAGCTTTCCTGTTATCTAGTACGGTATTTATAATATGATCTGTGGTGTTATCAATAAAACAAATAGTTAGGTTTTTTTAATCGGTAAAATGCTAGTCCATACTAATATTATAAATGTAAAAGTGTGTTTGTTTGTTTGTTTGTTTGTCCTTCTTTCACATCGAAACGGAGTGACGGTTTGGAATGATTTTTTGTGTGGAGATAGTTGTAGGGCTGGAGAGTGACATAGACTAAAGACTACGTGAATTTTACCGTGGGAGATTATCTCATTCCTACGGGAAAACACGTTATATAATATATAGTCTATCTTTTCCATACTAATCATTAAAACGTACCTATGGACGAACCCAAGCGAAGAGAGATTCAGTCGTTAATCTATACATATTATAAAATTGTAACTAAGCCGAATCTGTACATTAAATATTTTTTGGAAAATCTTATTGAAATAGATATTATTATCGATACAGAGGCCGAATCTACAGGTTTTAGAATTTTTGTCTGTCTGTCTGTCTGTTACCGCATCAAGGAAAAACCACTGGATAGATTTTGATGAAATTTGGTATGATGATAGCTTGATATCTGGGTCAACATATAGGATACTTTTTACTGCGGGAAAATATCTCATCTCTAAGCTAAACATTAAATCATTACTAGGGACGAAACCGAGCGAAGCGAGGGCGAGTCGCTAGTATGAAATAAATGTAATAACTCACGCGTTCAAAGCCACTACAAAAAGCTAGCAATAATTATGCATTTATTTACAAAATTCATTACAAATTTTATAATTTTATCAACCGCAGATTAAGCTTTTTGAAAGTGGTTTAATCTTTTATAATATAATACAACATTTTCCTTTGAGATTATAATTTTAAAATAAAACCGCAGATAAAAGCTATGTATTTTGTAATAACTGTCAATGTACATAAATTTGACTTTATTATTCACAATTCAATAATTTCGCTTGAATTTTAATAGCTTGTGTACAAATGTCAGTGTATTAATTATTTATCCCGATATGGTTTTTTCATGTGGAAAATGCCTTTAGTGTATATTATAATGTACTAGATCGATTTTGATAAAGTTGGTTATCGATAAACTTTAATCACGGGATTTAGACAAGATGTCGTTCTATAATGTTTAAAGAATAGAAATGTAAAAAAAATATATGAAAATGTATTATTATGATTCTATAACGTGGTAATTTTATATGTAATTATCGTCTTACCCTCGCATCGCTAGTGAAATATAAAAACAAAATATATCCCACGGGAACTTTAAATTTTTCGGGATAAAAAGTAACTTATGTGCTATTCCAGACTAAAATCTATGTCTGTGCCAAATTTCATCCAGATCCGTTCAGCCGTTCTGGCGTGATTGAGTAACAAACATCCATCCAAACTTTCGAATTTATAATATTAAGATTTGAATATTATAAATTTTTAAGTTTATATTAATTACCTCAGATAAAGTAACTTTCTGTAATCATCATGTAGGCTATAATTTGACGACACGTTTGGTTCAGTTTGCAGTGACCCTACTTGCTGTGCCAACGGTCGCGGGTTCGAATCCTGCTAGGGGCATTCATTTAGTTGTAATCATTTTATAAATGATTCATACATAAAATATCAGAGGCGAGACCCGGATTTGAAACCGCTTCACTCGGTTTCCCAAGCGAGCGCGTTACCACTGGGCTACCACTGCTTTTACCCCTATTTTATGAAAATTAATATAATAAATGTCGCAATTATGGCTACGTATGTAATTTATAATATCTTTCTTTTAAGAAAATCGGTTAAAAACAAATGGTGGGGTCACGTATTGTGAGGGTGATAAAAAGATCGTCACCATGTTTAAATAATGCCTCGCCATAAAATATCCCAAGGCGGATACGTGGGGACACTTTATTGTATTTTCACGATAAGGATTTCGAAATGTGAAATAAGGGAAATAAACGTTAGGTTCTTTTGTTTTGTGGAAGAAAGATGTGCGCTATTCGAATAATAATTTAATATGTTTTAGCTTAATTTGTTTTACATTAATTTAAAAAATAGTTGATACATTGATTCCCCATACAAACTTCCTACCTCCACTTACTTATACAAACCTAACCGTTTCACCCCCTTATAAGATAATTTCCGGGATGAAAATTGTATCCTTTCCAGGCTCCAATTTCTTAAACTATCTCTATACCAAATTTCATCTAAATCGGATCAGTGGCTTACGCATGAAAAGGTTACAGACAGACAGACAGAGTTACTATCGCATTTATTATATTAGTATGAATGTATTAATTTTTATTGTTTATTTGTTAGTACTATGTTTGTTATGAACTCTACATTTTTATAATACGAGTCAGTATCCACTGAGATGATAATCGACACTCGAGGTGAGAGATCAGGCGCAGGACCGATGGCTTAATGTGCTCTTCAAGACATGGGTGTGAAAATGCGAATTTTTGAACTCTAGCGTACTACTGAGATTTTCCTGAACTAGAAACCCATTAACTAAACTTGATCCAACTCGGGATTCGAACCCAGTACCTCCGGACTTACAACTATGTACATGCTTCTAGACTTATGCACTCAGCCCTTTTCAACGTCCCACTGTTGGGCACGGGCCTTTAGCCTTAAATAAAAACAAAAAAGGCTAAACCAAAAAACAGCATTAGAGAACCGTACATCGAGAAAAAACAACATATAATAATAAATATTATGATAGTACATAATATTTGTCTGGCAGTGAGTGCACCGTTCCAAGAAGGGTCACTCAGCCTATAGAGCCCAGGGGACCCATACGACCCCCGTAGAGTCAGTGTACACGCGTATAAATCGACGATCAAAGGCTGGATGGACTAAAAAAAACTATTTGTATCTCTTTCTTTCTGCCGATTTTTTTATTTACTATATTTTCAATTCGATTGCTTCAAGAACGATTTCTTTTAAAGAATAAAGGTCAAAACGTTTTTTTTTTATATAATATTATAGAAAAAATATTTTATTATTTTATAACTAGCGACTTGCCTAACTTCACTCGGGTACATCCCTAGCTACCTAACAATAGTCTATATGTTAATATGTGTTAAAACATACAGTAACATGTACATATATATGTATGTATGTACATACATACGTATATACATACATACATACATACATATATACATACATATAATACATACATACATACATACATACATACATACAGACTTCGTATTAATAAAAATAATCCGATGAATGAAGATCGTCCTTTAATCCTTGAGATGGTGTTTACAGCTTCATTTAGCAATTTCTAAGGAGTACGAATTTGTAGAAAGTTTCTTTAGTACGAACTTCTCGAGTAAAGTGGTATAGTATCTAGTTAGCTTTACTGTAACAGATATCATAACTTCGATTATCATTAGAAGTATAGGAATATGGAATATATGTATAATGTATATTATGTACAATATGTAGTAACCCTGGTTTAGTCATAAAATAAAGCATGGCGAAAATATTTGCAACCTACCAAACGATAAATACTTCCTTTTCAATGTTTTAAATCGTTTTGATTCAGTCGGGACTTGAACTCAGGATCTTACATATTATTGTATACATAAATATTAACAATAAAAAAGCCATTTCTACACCAAGTAGGACCTAATAGACGTTTTCTACATTAGAATAATTAGTATTAAAATTAATTTTCCTGTACACCTATATTTTTTCATTAAATTTTCATTATAATATTGTATTACAGGGAAAAGATGACTTTCGAAACGTATTACATTGTTTCAAACACATTTTAAGTTATTTATGTTAGTCCTTGAAGCGAGACATATAAATCAAGTTGAAGTGACAACTTGAAGTACACTGTAACTTTGCTCTACTTAGAAAACGCTCAGATGGCGTTTGTATTACGATAAAGGTTATTTTTAATTTATATCTTATATTTTATAGCTACTTCCTTGAAGGAAAATATAGAATAAAACCAGCCAAGTGCGACTCGAACTCACGCACGAAGGGTTCCGTTATGTATAAAAATGGCAAAAAAATCATGTCTGTTGTATGGGAGCCCCCCTTAAATATATGTCGTATTTTAATTTAATTATTTATTTTTAAAGTGAATATATAACTAAATATTCTGTGAATATTTTAAGCGTCTACCTGTTGCCGTTATCAATATCGAGCAAAAACGAGCAAAAAAATCACGTTTGTTGTATAGGAGCCTCCTTAAATATTTGTTTTATTGTGTTTTTTAGTATTTTTTGTTAGACCGGCAACAGAAATACATTATCTGTGAAATTTTCAACTGTTTAACTAGCACAGTTCATGAGATACAGCTTGGTGACAGACCGACGGACAGCGAAATCTTAGTAATAGGGTCCCGTTTTACCCATTGGGCACGGAACCCTAAAAAATAGCTCATTTGTAACTTACTCCCAATTACTATAAGTAGTCTTAGAAAAATAAATATGGAATTAGATCTGATAATATCTATGAAAAGGCAGTGATAGCCCAGTAGTACCGCGCTGGGAGACCAAATGAAGCGGGTTCAAATCCCAGCTCTTGCACCTCTTATTTTCATGTGCGAATCATTCCAATATGAGTACCACTTGCGTAAAGGTGAAGGAAAATATCGTGAGAAAACCTGCATGTCTGAGAAAACTTACCAAGTTTTCGAAAGACGTGTGCAGTCCGCTAAACCGCACTTGGCCAGCGTGGTGGCCTATGGCCTGATCCCCTCGTATTGAATGTAGGTCTATGCCAAGCAGTGGTATGTAAAGAGGGCTAAATAAGATATCTATATAAAAATCCATTTTTTTAAATGTAATGATTGCTGAAATGATAGTTTTATTATATCTATACAAATAAAATCTGATCAATTTCAATGTAGGACCATTCTTTGGACACTAGCAAATATTCGTTTTGAACAATATTATGTCAAATAGCTTTAAAAAAATTAAAATAACTTAGAATTTTGTATAATATATACTATATTATACATCCCATTTGAAAGAATATTTCGGTTGGATGAAAACTATTTTCCATTATTCTACTCAAAATAAGACTTGGTTATTAATCTATACATATAATAAAATTCTGAGTCGAATCTGTACATTAAATATTTTTTAGAAAATCTCGTTAAAATAGTCATTATTTCGATACAGAGGCTGAGTTTTTAGAATTTTTTTCTGTATGCTTGTCTGTCTGTATGGGAACGCGTCACGAGGAAACCACTGGACAGATTTAGATTAAATTTGGTATGATGATAGCTGGTTATCCGGGTCATATAGGATACTTTTTACTACTGGAAAATATCTCATCTCTGAGAAATTTAAACTAAACGTCAAAACGTAACTAGCGACGGAGCCGAGTGGAGCAAGGATGAGTAGGGAGTTTTTAATAAAATATTTCAGTCTTGAGACGAAATTGAATTAAAATAACATTTTGACACCTTTTTACAAGGCATTTCTTTTAATTTCTGAAAGAAAATATATAAACGTATTTGAATACTACATCATTACTTTATTTGAATAATATATCGCGTCGAATCGAGTTTTGTGTCTCGAGAGAGTGCTAACATACCTACTTACAAATCTTGTAGATATTGTAAATGGATGGAATAAATTATGTTCATGGAATTGACAAATATTTCTAACAAAATATTGAATACAAATTTCATATAATATATATTATACTAGCGACTCACGCTCCCTAGGTACGTTTTAATGGTTGTTGTGGGTTGTATTATAACGTGTTTTCCCGTGGTAATAAAAATTCCCGCGGTAAAAAAAAACCCGCGGTAAAAAAAAATCCCGCGGTAAAAAGAAGCCTTTGTCACTCTCAAGCCCTCAAATTATCTCTGCACAAAAAATCAGACCAATCAGTCACTCTATTTCGACGTGAAAGAAGCACAAACAAACAAAAGACCTCGTTTGATAAAAAAAAATTGGATCTCGATAACAATGCCAGCTACTAAGTCCAGCTATGGCTAAGGAGCATCCAGGTGACCCTATAAGTACACAAAAATTACCAAAATCGATCAAGCCCTTTAGGAGAAAAAAAAAAGAACATAAAAACTTTTTATCATAGGTACATTGATTTGAAATTGTATTAAAAATTTTACAATTAGCATGTAACAAAAAAAAAAACAACGTGTATTAGGTTTATGTACCATTACATGAACCTAAATGGTTTTTAATAATAAATATATTTAGAAAAATATAAAACTTTTAATTTGACAATAAAGAAAAAAAACCTGATTTAAGCACCTCTTTTTTTTAAAGTTAGTAAACAATTTTAGTTAGTACTTTAATTATTATAAATGTAAATACCCATAACGGGAGTACAAACATTCGCGCTTATCACTGCCCGCATAAATAAATGCCCCCAGCGGACTCGAACCCGCGACCGCTGGCACAGCAAGTAGGGTCACTACAAACTGAGCCAAACGTATCGTCAAATATAAAAAGTCAAATATAAGAATAAAGTTCTAAACAGATTAAAGCTGGAATAAAGTGGCAAACAAAATATTAACTAACATGTAGCGTCCTCGAAAAGTCCTTTGCTAAAAATGTCAACACGTTTTACATTTACTTAGTGATGTAGTGATAAAAAACGTTGATTTTAATATTTGATGTATGGAACATTTGCAATTTGCCTTCAGCATTTGACTTTCCTGCAACCGTTTGCAAATGACGATGTTTATAAAAAGACGAATCATACGATATGCCTGCGATATGTGTATATGTTACAGTCAGAACTCTTTCGTAGTCAAAACTACTTTTGACTGACAAAAACAGTTAACAGTAGTTTTGACTGAAGGCCTTGGTCAGTAGCAGTTTTTACTGGCATATCGGTCAAAACTTTTAAAATGATGGCACTTGCCCGCCGCGCCGTAACCGCGGCACGCTCGGTTCGTGCGCTGTGGTCACTGTTCTAACCTAACCTAACCTAGAAAGAAAGAAAGGGTTCTTTCGAGTAACCTTAAACCTACTTACTTCTTTAACTTTTTAAGAGTTTTGACCGATATGCCAGTAAAAACTACTATTGACCAAAGCCTGCAGTCAAAATTACTTTTGACCAACCACTTTAGTCAAAAGTACTTTTGACTAATAAATAGATTTGACTGTAACATAATTCCAGGGAATAGTCCCTATTCGTTTCCAAAATAAAACTGCAATTTCTGCTTTGAAACAAACAAACAGACAGATTGACTTATCTATTTTAATACCAATAAAGATTAATAAGGCTCTTTACAGTACTATCTCAAATAGGATGCGAGGTCCATACAAAAATATCTCCCCATCTAAGATGATCGTTTTATTTTGCCTCGATGGTTTGATCTAAATGACACTTAAATAGATCCTTAGGCTTAATGTTGGCATCTAGATTTATTAGCAGGGGTCGGGAGTTCAGTTACACTAAGTGTTGTTTATCTCCATAGGGGATGTTGGAATGATAGCTTTCTGTATACAATTACACTTATATAGTGTTACATTCGTATTATTTGATATTTTTATGTCGATAGTAAGTCATGACTTTGAAAGTGTTTTAAAATTTTGATACTGTTTTTGTTTTAATCTTCTACTAAAAACTTAACTTCGCTTCGCTCGAACGCGTTTAGATAACTTTTGTTTATATTATGATTATTTGAACTAATATATTTTTATAAAAAAAAAATCATCTCTGTGAGATGAGAATGAGATAATATTATAGTACAGTTTAAGAGATAAATAAAAATGAAAAAAAAAATCACGACTTATGCGTAAATTTATCTTAAGATGCTGATTAATGCTGATTAAGTGGGAGTAGTAGCCCAGTCGTAACGCACTCACTTGAGAAACCGAGTGAAGCGGGTTCAAATCTCGGGTCTTGTACCTCTGATATTTTCATTAACGAATCATTTTCAACATAATTACCGCTTGTCTTACGGTAAAGAAAACATCGTGAGGAACCTTGCATACCTGTGAGAACCTAGCAAGTTTTCGAAAGATATGTGAATTCCGCCAACCCGTACTTGGCCGGCGTGGTGGACTATAGCCTGATTCCCCTCATAATAAAGGGAGGCCTGTGCCCAGCAGTGGTACGTTAAAAAGGGCTAAATACAATCCCATTAAATGTAATAGAGAAAACCTATCAGAACAGATTTTCATTGTTTTACATAAAACGGTAATCGAAGTGGCTTCCTCAATCATCTCACATTATCCAAAAATAATGTAAATATAAAATAATCATGTAACAACTATTCGATAGAATCAAATTGTTCACAGTATAGTAACATGGGGGTGAGATTACGCGTAACGTGTCAGAATGAATCATAGCAGATAAAATGACGTCAGCGGGTTTTTATGGAGGGTAGTTTCGTCCGGTGATTACTTTATCGAAGGGGATGCTGAAATATTCCTTACACCAACTTGTATAATATGCTGAGTTTTTTTCTGCTTAACAACTTAACTTAATGTAATCTAAATTAAAGGTCACAGGTTTAATTCTCTTGATTTATGTATGAAATATTGAATTTAATTAGTTTTACTTCAAGCAATATCCATTTTACTTATAAGTTAGAAGAAATTTTTTGCTTATTAAGTCTTCTTACTTTTAACTTAAAACAAACTTAAACTTAAAAAAATGACAACTATAAAGGATAAAATCAAGGCGAAAAATAGTAAATATATCGAATTACTTTAGAGCCTGAACGGCCTTTGTCTAGAGACGTGACCTAATTCACAAGACACAAGCTATTTCGCCCCACTAAATAACATACCAGTGTTTTAGAGGAAAATCAACCGGACTACTCAGAAGATAGAGTTCAGTCAAACTGCAAATAAAATTTGGCGAATTTGATTGGGTATAGCGAACCTAAACTCGATTGGGCCATTAGAAATTCAACTTTATTATTATTAGCATTAAGATTGATTCGATTGTATAGGATTTGGGAAGGTTTTCTTGCTTTCACACTGTAATACATTTGTCGTTGAGATACGCAATTATGGACTTTGTTGCTTTTGTAATAAACACTTGTGCATCAGCAAATTTTGGATAGAACGCTTGGCTTCAATCATTCACAGCATTCCAGATATCTTTCTCGATATCTATCAGGTTCCTTGATTTTGAGACAGTGACGTAGGTCACTTTGTCCAACTCTGTTAGGAATACGTAATTTGGAAAAAATGTAAAGCGTTTTGGTTATCGTGATTTATTACGTTTTGATGGAAATGGGGGTTTTAATTTTTGTTTTAGATCTTCAATTCAATTTCCTTGTTAATTGCTTCAAAACGTACCAGTTAAGGTTATTATTAGGATTACTTCGCCAGTGTCACCTAGAATGGAGAAGACACAAGGTATTAAATAAAACTATCTTTTCGGATTATTTCGCGGATTTATTTTGATTTTTGGTTCCCGACGTTTCGATTGCTTTACAGCAATCATGGTCACGGAAGAGACTAAGGTGTTTAACATCTTAAAGGCGTTATATACTTGTTACAGACAGTGCAGTTTTTGTAAAATAGTGGGTAGGCACTGTCACACTGGCACATATATATCTATACAATAAAAATAAATGGGCTAGTGATTGTTATTTATTACGTATTCGATTTAAAAGTAACTGTTCCATTTGTATAGTCGATATATGTATGTAGCTTTTAATTTAAGCTTTTAGTTTAAGTTAGGTTTTTCATCTAACATACCTATATTCAGCCTTTTTTAATATCGCACTGCTGGGCACGGGCCTCCCTTCAATACGAGGGGGATCAGGTCATAGTCCACCACACTAGCCAAGTGCGGGTTGGCGGACTTCACATATTATTCGAAACATTGCTAGGTTCTCTCAGACATGCAGGTTTCCTGACGTTGTTTACCTTTACCGTAAAATAAGTGGTAATCGCATTGAAAATGATTCGCACATGATATCAGAGATGCGAGACCCGGGATTTGAACCCGCTTCACTTGGTTACCCAAGCGAGCGCGTTACCAATGTGCTACCACTGTCACATCTAACATACTAAAATATTTTTTTATTCAGCATAAATTATTATCATTTTTCTAAAAGTTGACCTATTTTCACTTACATCAGTTGGAAAACAAAATGTCTAAATAAAACTGTCAAAAGAAACACACACATAGACAAAAATCATTTCGTTGTCTATATTTATGTAAATTATATATATATATATATATATATATATATATATATATATATATATATTATATATAAATACTCGTTGTCATACAAAGTGTAAGTGTTAATACGATATTCATAATACTATTGTGTAAGGCTACTGTATACATTATAAAAATACTTGTTTTAGTCTGTGTTTTTGCTCGTATGGGATTTACTTTCATAGAAAATTGTCTATAGCTAATACCATTAACATACACTCACAGACTCAAAAGATTTCCTACATATTGTATTAGTGTGAAGTACTTCTTAACTTTTCTAATAATATACAAGAGTCTTAAGCTCCATCTGGGCCTTTAATTTCACAAAGCTTTAACACACAGGCTCTTATTTCTAAAGACATTCTTTTCTTAGTGTAATGCTGAAATTAAAATAGTAGACTATTGTATTAAGCACAGTAGACCTAAACATGTCTACTAAACGAGGTAGTATATTCAATCTATACATATTATAAAATTCTAACTAAGCCGAATCTGTACATTAAATATTTTTTGGAAAATCTTATTGAAGTAGATATTATTATCGATGCAGAGGCTGAATTTATAGTTTTTAGAATTTTTGTCTGTCTGTCTGTCTGTCTGTCTGTCTGTCTGTCTGTCTGTCTGTCTGTTACCGCATCACAGAAAAACCACTGGAGGGATTTTGATGAAATTTGGTATGATGATAGCTGGTTATGCGGGTCAACATATAGGATACTTTTTACCGCGAAAAAATATCTCATTTCTGAAAAAAAATACAAAAACTGGTAGGAACAAAACCACGATGATACTATTTGTAAACAGTTTGGCAAGGTAACTTACAAAATATGGTAAAAACTATAAAAATAGCTTATCTTGAAAATCAAATTATTAATAGCGCTATTTTATCCATTAAAATAGTTATTTTAATTAATATTTATTTATGTGTTATTTAGATACTCGACAATAGATGTCGCCATGTGTTTTTAAAATACGTAGTTTAAAGTCCAAGAAAATGAATGAACACATATGACCTTTCTACGATTTTATTAGAATTACTACTAAATTACCCGCGACTCCGCCCGTGTCCAAATTATCAGTAAAACAAACTTTTTGGCTTTATAAATTAATAACTATCTATAGTTTTTAGAATTTTTTCTATCTGTCTGTATGTGATTGCATCATAGAAAAACCACTGGAGGGATTTTGATGATATTTGGTATGGTAATAGCAGGTTATCCAGGTCAACATATAGGATTCTTTTTACCGCAGGAAAATATCTCATTTCTGAGAAAAAATACAAAAACTGGTTAAAGTAAAAGCACGATGATACTATTAACATTTTAGCAAGGTAACTTACTTATGTATGTTAAAACTATTAAAAAAAACTTGATTTAAAAGAAATCTTAATAGCGCTATTTTATTCATTAAAATAGTTATTTTAATGAGAATTTATTTAAGTGTTATTTAGATATTTGACAATAGATGTCGCCATGTGTTTTTAAAATACGTAGTTTTAATCTAAAAAGAAAAAAAAATGTACAGATATAACCTTTCTATGACTTTACTATAATTACTACTAAATTACCCGCGGCCCTGCCCGTGCTTAAATTTTTAATAAAACAAACTTTTTGGCTTTATAAATTAGTAACATATTAGTAATATTTTGTTGGCCGAAACAATTTTTAAATGAGAATATTTGTAAATTTTTATTGTTTAGTAAATAATGTAAATGTTTTTTAATCTTTTAATCTAAAAATTGGGCAAATGCAAATCCAACTCGCGCATTATAGGTTTCGTATAGTAAAATACTGTGTTGTTTTTCTTACTTACGTATTTTGTTAGGTTAACACTAAAATAAATACAAATAATATTTACGTTTCCACAATATCGACTCATTTTATCAACCGTAAAATGAGTTCGATTCATAATTTTTTATAACATTTTAGGTTAACACTAAAATAAAAATAAGTTCCATTTATATTATTTTATAACATTTTATGGAAAACAAATTTATGGCTGTTAAACTGAACTGTAAATTCTTAAAGGACACAATAAAATGCCTACGACTTTAACCATTTTAGCCGAGCCATGTGAAATAATAAAAAGTATTTGCTTAGAATTATTTACTTATTACACTTTCTTTTGAAAATCGTTTTGGAAAATATTACTAACTAGCGCTAATTAAGAAAAGTTATCATTTTGTAATTTAAATAATCAGCCAAATATTAAATTAATCAATAGCTGTCTATTAGTAAAATTGATTAAAATTAATTCCGTAGTTGGAGAGTTTATCGCCCAAAATTAAAAGAACAAACAAAACAGAAGTATAGACATATAAAAATGTTATTGCTAAAACAAAAGTGCAATTTAACGGAGGAACCTTTGTGGCATTGTCAATCATTGCCATTATTTATCAATCATGTGGTGTGCATTGAAAGTAATGTATAATGTAAGGGTATACTAATGTGTAAAACCTAAGAATTTGGTTTTTGATCATCTGAACGCGGGCGGAGCCGCGGGAAATGCTAGTCTATATATAAACTAGCGACTCACTCTCGCTTCGCCCGTGTTCGTCCCTAGGTACGTTTTAATTTTTTTTGAGCGAAACCCTAATTCTTTTTCTAAAATAAAAGTAGCCTAAGTTACTCCTTATAATATCAGCTATCTGCCGGTGAAAGTCCCGTTAAAATTGGTCCAGCCGTTTCGGAGATTAGCCGGAACAAACAGACAGACAGACAAAAATTTTAAAAATTGTTTTTTTCTTATAAGTACCGTATATAATTCCATATGCATTTAGTATAAAGCTGTTATTTTGACATTACAAACGGACACTTCAATTTTATTTATCTGTATAGATAGGCAAAGACAAAACAGTTCAGTACTTTTTCCTCCTCTGTTTGTTAACCGATTTTCTTATTTTTGTTTAGAAGCTTTTGACGAGCTTTAGTGTTAAAAAAAATATAGTTTTTTTTGAGGTAGTGATTATAGTCAAATTTCGATTAGTGGGCGAACACACTTGTTAAATATTATTTAATCAACTTTAACAATCAAGGAGTATTCAACTCCCACGTACGATATCTACGTCAATTGTGAACTGTCTGAAACGATTTTTATTAAATAGGTGTATAATCTATACATATAATAAAATTCTATCTGAGTCAAATCTGTATATTAAATATTTTTTGGAAAATCTTATAGAATTAGACTTTATTATCGATACAGAGGCCGAATCTATAGTTTTTAGAATTCTTGTCTGTCTATCAGTCTGTCTGTTACCGCATCACGGGAAAAGTACTGGATAGATTTTGATGAAATTTGGTATGGTGATAGCTGGTTATCCGGGTCAACATATAGAATAGTTTTTACTGCGGGAAAATATCTCATTTCTGAGCTAAACGTTAAAACGTGTCTAGGAACGAATCCGAGCGGGGCGAGGGTGAGTTGCTAGTTTAATCTAAAAATAAAAAACCTAACCTAAAAATACTTATGTAAAACATGAGTGGCAACACTTTATTAAAAAAATCAGGTATTAATGTTGGATTTTTATAAAGCAATTTTGAAGATGTTGTACCTTTTTGTTTAAGAATTAATTACATTCACTTGTAATATACACTACATTTTTAGTTACTCGGTGAAATCTTTCGTCAGCCCCAAACGCCGGTAGCTTTTTATTTACTACTAGCAACTCGCCGTCACTCCGCTCGGGCTTGAATCTAGGAACGTTTAACGTTTAGTATAGATTTCTCGTAGATTAGATATTTTAACGCAGTAAAAATTATCCTATATGTTGACTCGGATATCCAGTTATCATCATGCAAAATTTCATCAAAATCTGCCCAAAAGTTTTCTCGTGATGCGTCCCACAGACAAAAGTTCTAAAAACTATAGATTCAGTCACTGTATCGATAACAATGACTATTTCTATAAGATTTTCCAAAAAATATTTAATGTAAAGATTCGACTCAGAATTTTATTATATGTATAGATTAAAAAATATATACAGACCAACATAAAAACTCCTTATATTTTGAAGTGGATTAAAAATAGTTTTGTTTTTAGTCTATGGGATAGGTATATTTACTTTCATACAGCAATGTTAAACGTATTAATGTACTTGACGTTACTTAAAAGATACTTTATAAGAGCCAGAGAGTAATCTATTCAGATAAATAAAATTGGAGTGTCTGTTTGTAATATTAAAATAACCGCTTTTTACTAAATGCATATGGTTGTATACACGGTACATATACCAAAACAACATTTTCACAATTTTTGTCTGTCTGTCTGTTTGTTCCGGCTAATCTCTTAAATGGCTGGACCGATTTTGACGGGACTTTCACTGGCAGGTAGCTGATGTAATAAGGAAGACTTTTATTTTAGAAAAAAAATAGGGTCCCACGAAAAAAAATTCAAACCAAATTAATTAATTAATTTTGTTTTGGGAAGCAACCTAGGGACGAACCCGAGCGAAGCGAGGGTGAGTCACTAGTATGATATAATTTTTACTTCAATTTATCAATTTCCATAATATATTAGTCTATTGTAGTGTCACTAAAGCTCCATATCAGACCTTACATAAATGTATTATCAGATTACGTGTTAAATGGATGAGTGGTTCTAAAAACTAATATTTTAGCTCTCACTTTGTGAAAATAAAATAGACGTAAAAACAATTTACGTACAAATATTTATCAAAAACACGGCACTCGTCTATGTCAGATAAACAATGAAGGCAGATCGGTCCATGCACAGGTGTAATTTATAAGGGCCATTATGTTTTTCAGCAGGTATTTGAAAATGTTGTATAATTTGTCAAATTCATCTGAAATTTAGCTGAATTGAGAAGAAAATACAAAATACGTGTTTATTTAATATTAATTTATTTGTTTTATAATATACATATAATAAAACTGTAGAAGCCGAATGTCTGTACATAGAAAAAAAATGCTAAAAACCGAGTCAGGGGGATGTAAGAAGAGAAATAGAACAAATCCAGATTTTTTTTTCAAATTTGTTGTTTTATCTGTCTGTTTGTCTGTTTGTACGAGCTAATCTCCGAAATTGTTAGATCGATTTAAATGAAATTTTGTATGGTGGTAACTTAAATCCTCGGTTAACATATTAAATACTTTTCATCTCGGAAAGTTAAAGAGTTCCTGTGGGATAGTTAAAAAACTATAGTAACTTATACAGTTTAATGCACAAAACCTGCTGATTGGATTTTAATGAAACTTTACAATAATATAGTTCATACATCAGAATAACAAATAGGCTACTTTTTATCTCGGAAAAATGTACGGTTCCCTTGTGAGCCGCTAGTGTAACCTATTATTATAATTATTAATTAGCGACTTACCCTCGCTTCCTATTTTAATTTTCGGTTTTAATTGTTTCGAGCGGAACCCTAATTCTTTTTCTCAAATAAAAGTAGCCTAAGTTACTCCTTATAACATCAGCTATCTGCCAGTGATAGTTCCGTCAAACTCAATCCACCTGCTTCGGAGATTAGCTGGAACAAACAGACAGTCAAATCATTTTTTCTTATAAGTACCTTTTATACTTTCATATGCATTTAGTAAGAATCTATTATTTTGATATTACAAACAGACACTTCAATTTTATTTATTTGTATAGATATAGCCTATTGAGCTATTATGCTCAGTTACGAGTATGTTGAAGTATTGATGGATATAATTTGTTTTTATTTTTGAGTTTATTTTGCCAAGTGTTTTTAGGACTTATTGTTAGTATCTTTGCAAACTGGTTCACTCATTTAGTAAAACAAATGTAATAGTTTAATGCTGAATAAAATATTCTAAGCTTCATTTGAATTCTTTAGTATTATGTAATATTGGTATTTTTGAAATTAGCTTATTATTTATTAAAAACTTTACCAGCAGTTGGGAAAAAATGCTTCTCTCTTGAGAGTAACTACTGAAGACCAAGCGGTACTATTACGGGTCTTTTAAAAACAAATTATACGTATATTTTAAATAAAATTATCTTTCCGTGGATTTATTTACATTTTTTTGTTCCCGACGTTTCGAATGCTTTACAGCAATCATGGTCATGGGAGAGTCTAAGGTTTTAGCGGTTTAGAAAAAAACCATTTGAAACCGGAAACGTTAGGAACTATAATATAAAATAGAAACCGCGACAAAATCCGAAAACATAGTCTATACATATTATAAAATTGTAACTAAGCCGAATCTGTACATTAAATATTTTTTGGAAAATCTTATTGAAATAGACTTTATTATCGATACAGAAGCCAAATCTATAGTTTTTAGAATTTTTGTCTGTCTGTCTGTTACCGCATCACGGGAAAACCACTGGACAGATTTTGATAAAATTGGGTATGATGATAGCTGGTTATCCGGGTCAACATATAGAATACTTTTTACTGCGGCAAAATATCTCATCTCTGAGCTAAACGTAAGAACGTAACTAGGGACGAACCCGAGCGGAGCGAGGGTGAGTTGCTAGTTTCATATAAAATGTCAAATATTCGCGTTAATCTAAGAAAGTATTATATACACAATACACAGTTTATTTTTATTTATACAATCATAAACATTTTGGCAGTGGTAGCCCAGTGGTAACGCGCTCGCTTGGGAAACCGAGTGAAGCGGGTTCAAATCCCGGGTCTCACACTTCTGACATTTTCATGTGTGAATCATTTCCAGCATGATTACCACTTGTCTTACGATGAAGGAAAACATCGTGAGGAAACTTGCATGTCTGAGAAAACCTAGCAAGTTTTCGAATGACATGTAAAGTTCGCCAACCCGCACTTGGCCAACGAGGTGGACTATAATGGCCTAATCCCCCTCGTATTGAAGGGAGGCCTGTGCCCAGCAGTGGATAGGTAAAAAAACAAGGGCTGAATACATACAAATTACTCCAATATCATTGATGAGTATTAATTAATAAACAGCGTAAGTATTTAACAAAAACAAAATACCATAATTAATCTTTCTTAATAAAATTAACGATACAAAGTGATAGAAGCCAAATTAAATATAAATAAGTTTTATTTAATTTAAATCAATCCCACACATTTATATAAATAAATATGTTGGGAAATTAACACACAGCACCATCTAGTTCCATGGTAAGTTACGAGGCTTGTGTTATGATACACTACACATATATAACTTTAAATACATACATATTATAAATATAAACACGCATGATTGGAGTACAAACATGTTACGTCATCCTTAATTTAATATTAAAATAAAATAACTATGATAGGAGGTAACAAATATATATTCAATTACAAACTAAACTTGACAACTAAAAAAATAAAATATGAACTATATTCGTAGGGTTCACACATCAAAGTAAATTCTAGCAATTACAAAATAATAAAATTGGAATACTACTATCCTGGCTAGCAACACTGCAGGTGTAGCTTTGGCTTGTAGTCCAGTTATATCAGCACTCGGGAGCAGGATAAATTTGCAGGTTCGTCAGGTCAGGGGAACGCTCGAGGAATCTTCGCAACGTCCGTGTAGACACTTCCAAAATGGTAGGTACAAAAACCCTGTAACGTTATCATCAGACATTTTAATAAATGACTGATTTTGTACACCGGACTGCAACATTCGATTACATCAAATGCAATATGTATTGTTACTACACAAGGCACAGGAAGAGTAGTGTACAGTATATATTATATAGATGAGGCAGTCCAGGCAGAATTAAATTAGTTTGTAATAATTATAACTAATAGTTAAAAAGTAGGTAGGTACAAAGGGCAATTACAATAAAATGTACGCGTATACATTAAAGTACATTTAGCAAAGCACATCATAACGCCATAAAACAAAATAAGTAAAAGTATTAACACTGAGAGTAATAAACTATTTATAAGTATAAAAATAATAATTTTAAAACAGAGTATATACATGTAAAAAGAAGCTAAAATCTTATATCTAATACAATGATAAAATCGTCTTATAACACTTACCCAGTCTGGGGATTATTGCACTTTCGTTTTAATATTACAAATATGAAGTAAAAGTAGAAATATAAAGATTAATCAAGTAACAATTAATATGTTGCTTATCGCATCTTAGCTCGTAGTATTCTGAGCTAACGGCGGCGACGACGGGGCGTCGACGAGGTAAAATACCGTCCGCCGTTATTATTCGCTTACCGTCCAAGATACATATTATAATTAAGAAATAATAAAATGGAGTTTAAAACAAGTATAAAAATAGAAATAATCGTATTTAATTAGAATATGTTACAAACATTCGTGTTCATCACACAAATGAATGCCCCCAGCGGGACTCGAACCCGCGACCGCTGGCACGGTAAGTAGGGTCACTATAAACTGAGCGAAACGTTACAACGTATCTGCAAAGTATTCTAAAACAACCAAACAGATTCACATCGCCGTTTATTATTTTTGCGTACTTCCTGTTATCTTTGCGTCATATATACAAAAAAGCCTAAAAAATCGTGTTCGAGCTATTAAGTAACGAAAACAATTTCGACAGAATTTTACAAAATATAAAAATATTCCGTCGAGAGATTTTCTGACACTTTATTTCAGTTAAAAACATAGAACCTTTACTATAAATATCATAGAATTGTGGCAGAATCGAGGTTATTTTTGTATAAGCTACATAAGCATATAACACTAACGGCTTACCCTTGCTTTGCTTAGGCATTCCTAGTAGCTTAGTAACGTAAATTCGAATTATGCGTAATATTAAAGAATACTAAATATTTCTGGTATAAATTATAACCTATATTTAGCTCTACTAACTCTTCTATCTTTCAGTGTAAGTCTAATTAAAATCGGTTAAGCCGTTCCAAAGATCACCCAGGACAAACAAAAAGACAGACAGACAGACCAAATTTTTAAAAAGGGTTGTTTACGTTTTCATATCATATAAATAGCTTTTTGTACTTGAGATGACATTTTAAAATCACAAACAGAGAACACACAGACACTTCAATTTTATTTGTATTATGTATTGATTTTGTAAGGTGACTTTTGTAATATTTTCATCTATCCATACATATAATAAAATTCTAATTATTTTTTGGAAAATCTTATTGAAATAGTTATTACTATCTATACAGAGGCCGAATCTATAGTTTTTTGAATTTTTGTCTGTTTGTCTGTCTGTCTGTCTGTTTGTGACGGCATCGCGAGAAAACCACTGAACAGATTTTGATGAAATTTGGTATGATGATAACTGGTTATGCGGATAAACACATAGGATATTTTATCGGTAAAATATTTATTCTCTGAGAAATCTATACTAACCGTTAAAATATAACGTAAATTATTATTATAACATAGTATTATATAAAATTTTATACATTTTAACTTTGTATCAGAATATTTAATTTATAACAACCGCAAATGCCAATTTATCAAAATATTTCTGTTGATTTTATCATTTTATAATACACTGTGTTCCGGCAATGCTTTTTTCTATTTAAAACGGAAACCACTCCATACCTTTCTAGACCATTTAATATTTCCCTGCTTTTTTTGTTATTTTTAGGGGCTTTGAAAAATCTGATTCACGCGATCGCACCACGCCTTTGTTTACAGGATATTTATAAACTACCCCCAAAATCCACTAATTCAAAAGGAGCTTTAATACAACGTTATAGAACTCATATTAACACGACACTAGTAAAACACTCGTGGCTTCATTTCCTAAATCACTGATTGAATTTAGCGAGTTGTTCTTTGTAATGGCTTCGATTTGGGTATTATTGAAAACCGGTTTTTTGTTTAGTTGTTTTCATATTTTTGTACAGCATGTTGGGTTCTATTACGTCTGCGGAATTCAAGTGTCAGCGTTTGTTCATTTTTTTTTGTGCAAGTTTTGTGTACAAAATAGAAAAAGTATCTGCATAATTTTGTGTAGCTGGAATATGTTTTTTACCCGACTGCGATGAAGCCCAAAGGAGGGTTATATGTTTGAACTGTATGGGTGTATAATATACGTATATGTCCGTATATAAAAAACATATATATGTACATGTGTACGTACAAAGAGTAGCTCAAGCTGTAGATATCCTTAGATATTCTCAAACCCATTGACTTTCCAAATTATTGATATAAAACACGCACTCGCTTCGCTCGGGTTCATCCCTAGATTGCTTCCCCATACAAACTTTCATCCCCTCGCCCCCTTAAGGAATAAGAACCAAAAGGCTAGTGGTCATGGCGTTAAAATTAATTCTTACATGAAATTGAGATGCGATACTCAAGACGAATCCGACACGATTCCTTGGTTTTCAAAGCAAGTAGGTTATATGGCTACCGTTAACCTTACTTACTAATAAATATCGTTCTCATTCAGCACTTTTCATCCTACTGATGGACACGAGCCTCCCTCGAATCGAAAATTACGAAGAGTCCATAGACCATCTTATTTATTTTATTTTTATTTGTTTAAAAAAACTACACTAACAACACATACATATATGAAAACATTCATATACATTTAGAAAACATTAATCAATAATCAGATATCTATGTCTCTACAAGTGTACATAACATTCGTTATAATTACATCTATCAAAAGTATACATAAAATCATAATAAATCCATCCAATAATAAATAATCAATAATCAATCCTTATAACATTAAATGAGCAATTCATGTACACATATATATATATATATATATATATATATATATATATATATATATATATATATATATATATATATATATATGTATATATATATATATATAAATTTATTTCGTGTATCTCGTTAACCGCAATTACATTTTATACTTTATAGGGTTTAAATTTTTAATTTTATCTACATAGGTGTTTTTTCTGCAAAAAATAACTATTTTCAAATATTTTTCGAAAAAAACACCTAGTGAAGCCCAGTCTCCCAGATACTATTCGTAGTTACTAATATGTAAAATATGATATGCCACTGGTATGAACAGTATTTACATAGCTAATAATGTTTCAACAGGTAACTATCCACATTAGCGCATTCCAACGTAGCTGTAGTATGAAATATCTGATCGACTATTATCAAAACCCTCGACACACTGGAAACCTAAACAAGTAAGCATACTTCGTTAATTAATTTAATTTCCTTTGAAATATGGAAACAAGGGCATTAGGGCTTTAATTAGATAATATATAGAATTTATATCGATGTTAACATTTTATTTTAGAACTTAATAGTTTATTAAAGACTAGCGACTGACCCTCGCTCCGCTCGGGTTCATCCCTAGTTACGTTTTAAGCATTAGTATAGGTTTCTCAGAGATGATATATTTTCCCTCAGTAAAAAGTATACTATATGTTAACCCGGATAAGTATTAAGCAGCTATTTACCAAACAGACAGACAAAAATTCTAAAAAAACTATAGATTCGGCCTCTGTATTGATAATAATGACTATTTCAATAAGATTTTCCGAAAAAATGTTTGATGTACAGATTCGACTCAGAATTTTATTATATGTATAGATTATCTTCATATATGTGTATGTATTAATAGGCAAAGACAAAACAGTTTAGTGCCTTATTCTCCTGTACTTGTCATATATATATATATATATATATATATATATATATATATATATATATGTGTGTTATCCCTAAATTTTCAATAATGATTATGGTTGAATTTTGACTTCTGAACGTAAAAACCCAAAAATGACACTTTTCAATCAACTGAAGCTCAATCAGATCAACTCGATACCGACGAATTAATCGAATAATTGTTTTGTGATTCCGATTTCATATTTGAAAAAAAGTTAAATCGAATTAATAAGTAAAAAAATCGATTTTTTGAGTGGAACTAATAGAAATATGTTCATATTACCTAACCCATAAATACTTTGATAAAGTTAATATAAGTGATGTGCTTTTAACTCGATATAAAAGCTTTTTTTGAATTTTGTTGTTTTCCAAGTACTTTTTTTCAGTATAGTCTATATATAATATGTTTTCAACAGCTGTAAATAAATTATTTACGAATGAGATCTTTTTTCATGATTTTTATTGTAATCAGCTCTTTTTAACGTCCCACTACTCGGCGTAAGCCTCTCTTCAATACGAGGGGGATCAGGATATAGTCCACCACGCTGGCCAAGTGCGGGTTGGCGGACTTCACATGTCAATCGAAATCTTGCTAGGTTCTCTCAGATCTGCAGGTTTCCTCACGATGTTTTCCTTCACCGCAAGACAAGTGGTTATGTTAGAAATGATTCACTGACAAAAAGGCAATGGTAACGCGCTCGCTTGGGAAACCGAGTGAAGCGGGTTCAACACCCAAGTTTCGCACCTCTGATATTTTCATATGCGAATTATTTCTAATGATTTTTATTTTTACATATTAAATATAAATAATAAATAAATAAATATTATATCAAAACATAGTTTCAGGACAATATATTTATTATAAGTAAGTGTATCGACTAAACTACGAAATTCCGAACTTCACCCCACGCGCTCAAAATTACGATGGATAGCGCGAGTCTAAAAAGGACGGTGGATCAAACTGGAATAACTATTTGCATGATTGCAAACCTAAAATACTTGTGTACGTAGTGAATATTATCCTTTATTAGGCTTCTTATACTACTAAGTCTAATCTATACTAATATTATAAAGCTGAAGTGTTTGTTTGTTTGTTTGTTTGGTTGAACGAGCTAATCTCAGGAACTACTAATCCGATTTGGAAAATTCTTTTCTTGCATTAGATAGCCCATTAACTGAGGAAGGCTATAGGCTATATAGCATCCCGGAAACATGTATGGTTCCCGTGGGATAGATTTGTTTTTGTCTAGGGACGAATCTAAAGCGAAGCGAGGGTGAGTCGCTAGTAATATGAATAAATCTATAACCAAAATTATAGTTTGATTACCACATACGGAAAGTTATAACCTATCATTATGAAATAAAAAAATCCAATAGAATCGTACGAAGCATCACGTAGAGACAATATTTCAGTTTTCCGCTAAAATTTAGACATCTCGATGAGACGTGCCTGGAAGGAGCGTGTGGATGTATGAGATTTTATTACCAGTTTAATATTCAAGTTAAACGCAATATCGATAAATCGTTTTGCTATATTTCTTACGGTTTGTTTTAACGTAATGTCGACAAATTGTAATACGTTTTAGATCTAGACGTTTTGGGCTTATACTAACTCACTAACTTCATTTAAAGGGGATGAAATTTTTCTAGTTCATCGCTTCTTACACGTGTATTTTTCATATATACGTATGATATCTACGCACCTGTATCCATACTAATCTATACATATAATAAAATTGTAACTAAGCCGAATCTGTACATTAAATATTTTTTGGAAAATCTTATTGAAATAGACTTTATTATCGATACAGAAGCCAAATCTATAGTTTTTAGAATTTTTGTCTGTCTGTCTGTCTGTCTGTCTGTCTGTCTGTCTGTCTGTTACCGCATCACGGTAAAACCACTGGACAGATTTTGATGAAATTTGGTATGATGATAGCTGGTTATCCGGGTCAACATATAGGATACTTTTTACTGCGGGAAAATATGTCATCCTTGAGCTAAACGTTAAAACATAACTAGGAACGAACCCGAGCGAAGCGAGGGTGAGTTGCTAGTAATATTATAAATGCGAAAATTACTCTATCTGTTTGTCTGTGATCTTTTCACGCTTAATCCACTGAACCGATTTAGATGAAATTTGTTATAGAGATAGTCTTAGATCCTAGAAAGAGCATAGAATAATTTTTATCCCGGAAATTATCCCTTAAGGGGGTAAAAAGGGTAGTGGAATTTTGTATGGGAAATCAATCATTTCGCAAGCTAGCGATACTATACGACAAAACGTATCTAGGGATGAACCTGAGCACAGCGAAGGTAAGTCGTTAGTTATAAAATGAAAAAGTGGATAATAACTTCAACATACACAAAACGAGAAGTAAAAAGTTATTAGTAATAATAACTTTTCTTTATATGAAAATCGTAATATCAGTTATTATGTAATACTTTGAATCATATCAGTTCTATTAGTTCAGCCATAAAAAAACCAAAGCACTTTTGTATGTTACTGGCTTTAATGATGATTACTTTGAAATTAATACGAGTATATAGTACTAGCGATTCACCCTCGCTTCGCTCGGGTTCGTCCCTAACTTGTGTATAGTAAAATAGATATAGTATGTTATTCTGAAGAGATAGACATATGCCATCGCGGAATTTTTTTTGTAGACTTTTTTAAGATTTACACTACTGTAGTACATTATGTTGATCTATCTCGTAGGGTTCAGCCAGCGTTTGCAATGTAAGCGCAAAAAAATGTGTTTATTTACGACATCACATTAGAAACCTCTAAAATTATCAGTGTTTCTCTACTACATTATGCATGTATTATACATATAAACCTTCCTCTTGAATCACTCTATATATTAAAAAAACCACATCAAAATCTGTTTCGTAGTTTTAAAAATCTAAGCATACATATGGACAGACAGCGGGAAACGACTTTGTTTTATACTATGTAATGGACACAGTAAGTAAATGTACTATAGGTACAAATAGAACAAATAATATTTAAGTTTGATAAATGAGCCATTCCTGTATATATATTTAAAAATTTTTTCGTGTATCTCGGAAACAACTCTAACGATTTGGATCAAAATTTGCATTTAGATAAGGTTTTGCTTTTAAATTTTATCTATTTAACCATTTTTTTTTAAAAAATTGCGGACTTCAAATGTCTTTTGAAAACTCGCTAGGTTCTTTCAGACATGCAGGTTTCCTCGCGATGTTTTCCTTCACCGTAAGGCAAGTGGTAATCATATTGGAAATGATTCGCACATGAATATATTAGATGTGCGATACTCTGGATTTCAACCCGCTTCATTCGGTTTCCCAAGCTAGCGCGTTACCACTGAGCCACCACTGCCCTTGCTCCTCCACTTTTTTGCGTTAGACAAATAAAAAAAAATAATTAAAAAAATCAGAAAAAAATAAAGAATACCAACCCACCATGCCACTTTTACATGTCACATTTACCTTCAAAGCTATAAGAAACCCACGAAACCGTTTCAGCTTCACACTTAAAAGGCATAGTAATTAGCTTTTCTTACAATATGGGAGTATACTCATGCTAATGAAAAAGGTGCAAACCCTTTTATTTCTTTGTATCAAAGGAATCGTTTGTTTATACTTCAAAGTTAAGTAACCTTCTGGTGTTAGCTTAGTTAAAATAATTAAATGCGGGCATCAGATTTGCTTTAATGTTATATTTTTGACTAGCGATTCACCGTCGTTCCGCTTGGGTTCATCCCTAGTCACATTTTAACGTTTAGTATAGATTTCTCAGAGATGAGATATTTTTACGCAGTAAAAAGTATCCTATATATCGACTCAGATAACCAGCTATTTTCATATAAAATATCATTAAAATCTGTCCAGTGGTTTTCTCGTGATGAAGTTACAGACAAACAAACAGATTGAAAGGCAGAAAAAAATATAAAAACTATAGATTTGGTTTTTGTTTTGATAATAATGACTATTTGAATAAGATTTTCCACAAAATATTTAATGTACAGATTCGACTTAGAATTTTATTATATGTATAGATAGTAACTCTTATGGTGTAAAGGCTTTTATATATTCTATTCGTGCTTATGCGGAGATAGCGGGTTCTATTTTAAATACGTTAAAATATGAATTTTCATATTTACTATAAGCTATCGTAAGTCCTTGAAACAATAACGTTCTACAATGTTTATGAATGATATGAACTAAGCGTTAAGTGATGATATAAAAAAAATATATGTATATAAAAAAATATAATGATGATAAAAAATAACGGTGAGTTATAATAAGGGTAATATAACTAAATGAAATGAAATAAACTTTATTCAATTAGACTTATACAAGCACTTTTGAGTCATTAATTAATTTAAAGATGGTCGGGATAGTCGGTACGTCAGGAAGCTACCTGCTCGGAAGGCAATTCTGCTGAAAAGAGCCGGAGAGAACTCAACAATTGCTCTTTTTAAAAATAATATTAGTTTACAATATAGCAATCTAAAAATCTTTACTTATCCGTAAGTATCAAAAATATACAGAGTTATATGCTTTACTTCCTAAAATATTGTTTTATTCTTAAATTATCAACAAGATAAATCTGAGATTGTGGAATTTTATTATATATGCGTATATTTAGAATCGTGAAGGATTTATTTACTTTTTGGAGTCGATATCTGGGTGTAACAAGCTTATTTATATTCCTAATTCTTATACACCTAGTACTTTTACGAACTAGTAATATATTACTAATAGTATAATTTTTGATATAACCGTAAGAATACCGTTTTTTTTTTTGGAAACATATGTACTATAAATAAATATAATAATATTCTGATTGTGTGTCCAACCTGTATATTAAATATTTTTTGGAAAATCTTATTGAAAATTATAATTATCGATACAGAGGTCGAATCTATAGTTTTTCGAATTTTTGTCTGTCTGTCTGCATCACCTAAGTAAAATTTGATTTGATCCAAGTCAACACATAGGATAATTTTTACGGTGGGAAAATATCTCATTTCTGAGAAATCTATACTAAGCGTTAAAACGTAATTAGGGACCAACCCGAGCGAAGCGAATTGAGACGTTGGTCTCTATATAAAGACAGTCGAGATTTAACAGTGCTCTATAATAGCTTTACTTGTTTACGAACATTTTGTCTGTACGTCTATGTACAGTTACATTACGAATTAACTTTTGAAAGTTGAAAAGCTTGAACCTTTGGTTAGAATGTACTACGCTCCCTTAACTTTCTCTTTCGCAAACGTTACTAAAGTAGTTACGAAGGTTGTGCGTTTGTTTGCAAAAATGGTAAGGACTTGAAAAAAATTAAAAAGCTCATTTTGAAAAAGCTCTCCTCAATAATAAAGCAAAGGAAGAAAAGAAAGAAATGGCTATCCTTTTAATTCACTCAGAATGGTATGTTTGAAAATACAGTAATATACAGTATGTAAGTTACAGTTTTTTTTTCATAATACTGCTTTAAGATTTCGTCGTGTATTTTGGTTAAAAGCTATTCAAGTTATACTTCTTTTGGGATGTTTGGAAAAAAAACAGCTAAAAAGCGATGTGATGAAGTTAGCTGAAAGCGACATCATTTCTATGGTAACCGTTGTTATTGTCTGACGAATGATATATAATATTATATTCTTTCTGTATATGATATTCTATAAATATATGATTATAATATACATAATATGCCTTATTTAATTTGTTTTTTTTTTTTTATTTAATTGCGATATTTTCAAAGAAGTTTTACTTCAACCGCGCGTAAAGATTACACGCACCCTTTTTTTAAACAATAAATAAATAATAATAATATTTTTATAATATATATTTATATTCTAAAAATATAAAAATAATATTTTTAGAATATAAGTATTATGTTTATGTATCATCGTTACACATTCATCGGTTTTATGTAACAATTTCAAGGATTTTTCTTTTTGTGTTCGGTGAGGAAAATTATTATATGTAATTAGATTGTAGTGATGAAGAAAAATTAATGAAAAGCGTGGATATGATAATAATGGATTCGTTATGTTGGAAAAACATGTTTGGTCGGAAAAGATTACTATACTCATTATTTGTTATTTTTTACGACCTTCATTTCGATAAGTCTACGTTCTTTACTTTGACAATTTCGCAATTCATATTTCACTTTTTTTTTGTTCTGTTACGCCAAAGAAGTATAATATACGAGCGTACATAAGTACACACACACGTTTTTTTTTCACATTTTGTTTTTTCTTTTTTTGTTTTTTTTTTGTATTGTTAGATAGGCTTGCGCTTGACGACAATCAACGCTGGGAAGCACTGATGAGGTCTAGGTTGGAGCGCGCTTGCCTATTGCGTTGAAGATGCCTATTCACTCTTGCCTTGGACTGTCGCAGTGAGACTAGGGATTGAATTTTAAAAACAAATTCTTAGGATCCTTCACGTCACTGCAAAGGCTAATGAAAATTTTAGCATTCTAGACCAAGTAGATTAGTTTTAAATATTGCTAGTTTTTAAAGTATAGTCTAATACTGCTTATAATTTTATATAATATATACATCAAAATACACATAAAAAGAAGGTAAAAGTCGGTATTTATTATGTTTTAATATTTACGCCACTAAGTAAAATTGGTACCCATTTCTCTTATTCCACGGACATAAAGCGACCTTTTCGATTTAACCGCGTAAATGACGCTCTTAACCGTCCTGTGTAAACTGTGTCTTAGACGTAAAGCTGCTAAAACGTAACTTTATGTTTGTTATTGCTTAAGGTAAGGGTGGTTCTAGATTGAAAGATTTGCGATAGCGATGAAAAATATATTTTTTTTCTATGACAAAGTAGATACGACCCAATTGATTACTAATCTTATATATTTAAATAAGCAGTTCTTGTATATTTATTTATTTATTAATACCGGCGATCTCGGAATCGGTTTTAACGATTTCGCTGAAATTTGGTATGTGGGGGTTTTTGGGAGCAAAAAATCGATCTAGATTAGTCTTATGCCTGGAAAAACGCGTGTTTTCGAGTTTTCTTGCGGTTTTCTTTCGCATTATTCCACGCAGAATATGGTCGATAATTTTTTACACTTAGCCATAAGCATCGTAGTCAAGCGACGAAGGTGCAAGATTAACAAACACAGACGTCCGAGTTCGAATCTCGATCGGATACACAGTTTTTACTTTTGTTTTTTTTTTTTGTATTTATTCAAGTTTTTAATTTTCTTTTTATCTAAAACATACGATATAACAAAAAAGGACTCTGAGCGAAGCTCGGACGCCCAGGTACTCTATATAAATAGGCAAATACAAAGCAATTCGATACCTTTTCTCCTCTATTTGGTCGACAGTTTTTTTTTGTTTAGTAGCTATTGACAAACGAGAAAAATTTTGGAAATTTTTAGTTTCTATAGGTAAATTCTATTTATATATGTTTTCCTCAAATTTTTAATAATAATTATGGTCAAATTTCGACCACTGGGCGAATACGAGTTGTAATAAAATAACTCATATTTACGACGTACTAAGGCAGTGGTAGCCCATTGGTAACGCACTCGCTTGGAAAACCGAGTGAAGCGAGTTCAAATCCCGGGTCTCGCACTTCTGATATTTTCATGTGCGAATCATTTCTAACATGATTATCACTTGCCTTACGGCGAAGGAAAACATCGTGAGGAAATCTGCATGTCTGAGAGAACCTAGCCAGTTTTCGAAAGACCTGTGAGGTCCGCCAATCCGCACTTGGCCAGCTTGGTGGACTATGGCCTGTTTCCCCTCGTGTTGAAGGGAGACCCGTGCCCAGCAGTGGGATGTTAAAGTGGGCTGAAAATTACGATGTACTTTTTATTGAGGACTAACCTGGTTTGAATCCACTTCTACATACATAAATTTCCTATCAGAATATCAACCACTACACCACAATCGTCTATACTGTTAACATTATGTTTTATCAAATAGATTTTCATTTTATAAAATCCAACCCAAGCTTTGTATAGAAATTAATAATGTTATACATCTAATAGTTAATGTAAAGCATTCAGTAAAATATAAATTATAAAAAACATATTCGAATGGTACTGAAAAGAATAAATAAAAATTTCATAGGGATTATGTTTTGATTAAAATTTATAAGAATATGTATAAAGTTTGATTTTGCACATATTAAAAAAGGAAACTTAGAGACTTACATTTATAATCCAGTAAAGTTTAAAATATTTTCTGAAAAAAATTACTCCTACTTATTAAAATAACTAATACTAGTGACTCACCCTCGCTTCGCTCAGGTTCGTCCTTAGCTAGCTTCCCAATACTAACTTTCATGCCCATTTTTACCCTCTTAAGGGATGATTTCCGGGATAAAAAGTAACCTATGCCTTCCCGGTGTTTCAATCTATCTTTTTACCAAATTTCATCTAAATCAGTTCAGTACATACAGAGATTACCCCCTACAACCTCACAAACTCACAAACTTTACCTCTTTATAATATTACTATAGATTATATATTCGTCTCAGCCCAAACACGTCCACTGCTGAACATAGGCCTTCCTTAAAGATTTCCACGATAACCGTCTTATACCATTCGCATCCAGTGAACTCCAGCGATTTTGACCATGTCGTCGGTCCACCTTGTGGGAGGTCTACCCACGCTTCGCCTTCCGGTACGTGGCCGCCACTCGAAAAATTTTCGTCCCCAACGACCGTCCGTTCTGCGAACGGTGTGCTCCGTCCACTGCCATTTGAGCTTGGATTTTTGGTGGGCTATGTCGGTGATCTTCGTCCTTCTGCGTATCTCCTCATTCCTAATTTGATCTCGCATTAAAACCCCGAGTATAGCCAGAGGGCTATATGGAGAGCCTTTACTATCTATGTGATTTTGAGCTTTCTTATCAGGCCCATCGTGAGCGGCCACGACTCTATGCCGTATGTTATCACTGGCAATATACACTGGTCGAAGACTTTCGTCTTGAGTATACATTAGACGAGAAGATGTTGCGCAGCTTCCCGAACAATGCCCATCCGAGTTTGATCCGTCGATTGACCTCTTTCTCGAAGTTGAACCTACCTAATTGGACAATAACTATACATAAGACTAATCTAGATCGAGTTTTCGCCCCCGAAAACCCCACATACCAAATTTCATTGAAATCGTTAGAATTGCTAGCTTAAATATATTAGATATAAGTGTAATTACGAGTATCTTATGTATTTACATAGCAATCTATATATTTACAAAAATATACTTTTTTATCTTATTTAAGCGTAGGAATATTATTTTGAATTGTATTATGAATTAACTGAAATTAGAGTAGAAATATGTCGTCATACCATACTTTATTGCGAAATTAGTAAGACACTCTGTGAGTGTTCGTTCCATCTTCATGGCGTAACGTCTTCACAGATTTACGCGAAATTCAGAATAATAGATAGTTTCTGTTCTGGACTTGAAAAAACTAGTATTTGTATTAATTTACTTAACTTAATGAACATTATCAATTTAAACATATTTCTTTCTATAATATGTATAGAAATAATTAAAGAATATTCTGTAATATTTTAGATGGTCTATCTTTTAATATTGCTTATTTTTTGACGACTTCATCATAGTTTAATCTAATTTTAACACATGAAGAGTTACCAAACTAACAAATCATTTTTTTTTCTCACGCTCCAGGGTTTTTGGTAGAGATTTCTTAAAGAGATAAGTCATCCTTTGTACACATGGTATCTGTTTTTTTAAATGTATTTTTTTTTCTGTGGTACATTAGTAAATAAATAATAATAAATATACTGGAACATTAATACACAGCACCATCTAGTTCCATGGTGATCTACGAGGCCTGTGTTATGGATACCAGATAGTTGATACACTACACATATATAACTTCAACTAAATACATATTATTATAAATATAAACGTACTAACATTCGTGCTCCTCGCACAAATTAATACACCCAGCAGAACCCGCGACTTTTGGCGCAGCAATAGAGTCATCTAATATATTTAAACGAGCAATTCTTGTATATTTATTTATTTATACCGGCGATCTCGGAAACGGCTCTAACGATTTCTCTGAAATTTGGTATGTGGGGGTTTTTGGGGGCAAAAAATTGATCTAGATTAGTCTTATGTCTGAGAAAATGCGTGTTTTCGAGTTTTCACGCGGTTTTCTTTCGCATTATTCCACGCAAAATATGGTCGATAATTTCTTACGCTAGGGCTCGCTTGAGCATCGTGATCAAGCGGTCAAAGTGCAAGATTGACAATCAGAGGTGTCCGGGTTCGATTCCCGGTCGGATACCAAGTTTTTACTATTGTTTTTTTTTGTGTTTATTCAAGTTTTTGGTTTTTTATCTAAAAAATACGATATAACAAAAAAAACTCTCAGCGAAGCTCGGTCGCCCAGGACTACTAAGTAAGAAAGTAAGGATCGCATAGCATCGTATATTATAGCTTTGGTAGTGAAAATCTTTACGATTCCCCATACAAGTGTTTGCATATGAGCTGTAAGCGCTTAAGCAAGGTTATATAGTGTGTTAGGGAACGTCAACAGAAGACATATGTATATTGTATAACACTTTATTGAAAACTAAACGTCGTCGTCTCATCTGAGGCCTGAGAGTAGTTATTGCAGGCTTTAATCTATGGAACTAGATCTAAATATACGTAGTTTCATATATTGGCTTTAGAGTTAATTTTTGAAAAAGTCTATTATATGAAAATTTATACCAATATTATAAAAAGAAGAAAATTTTTTTTTGTATGTTTGTTTGTTTGTAATGGATAAACTAAAGATCCGCTTAATGGATTTAGATGAGGTATGAAGATAATTTGAGAGCCTGGAAAGTAGTACAGTTTCTATCCCAGAAATCATCCTTTCAGTGGTCTTCCCGGAAAAATGTACGGTTCCCGTGGGGTAGATTTGTTATTTTTTTGCACTAGGGATGAACCCGAGCGAAGCGAGGGTGAGCCGCTAGTAGTCTATGCTTGTTCTAGGGTTTGTATGACAAATACAATATCAAATTTTGAGTATTTTAATATAATAGTATTAAAACTTGTCTTTAAAACCAACACGATCGCATCATTTTTGAGTTCACTGAACCGCAATAAGCCGAAGGTTGCACAGAACAGGAAAACAATGGAGTGTATTTTCCCACGAAACTTGCTTAAGATATAAACAAAATTATATAAAACAATAACGATTCTATTCCTTTATCATAAAATACAAAATCAAATACACCAATTTGATATTGACTTTTAAACGATTTTGAACTTACGGAACATTTCAATAGAGGTAATTATCGTTTGATAATATTTGAATGGCAAAAAATTTTTCCCATCGTATAGAGGAATAAATTTTTACTTTTGACTTGAGAAGGCACATTACAATTGCTATACGGAAATAGATTTTATGTGAGTTTTTACTTGTATATCGGAGTCTGTGACCGTTTTGCCCCGGCCGAGTCTCACGGATGGCTCTCATACACCGATTTCTAGCAATTCCTCTTCCTGATAGAAGAATGTTATTTGTTTCTAATGTTTGTTAGTTTTTACAGTTTCATATAATTTACGCACCCTCGCTCCGCTCCGGTTCGTTCCTAGTAACGTTTTAACGTTTAGTATAGATTTCTCAGAGATAAGATATTTTCCCGCAGTAAAAAGTATCCTATATTGACCCCGATGACCAGGTATCATCATACCAATTTCATCAAAATTTATGCAGTGGGTTTCCCGTGATGCATTAACAGACAGATAGACGGACAGACAAAAATTCTAAAACTGTAGATTCGGCCTCTGTATCGATAATAATGACTATTTCAATAAGATTTTGCAAAAAATATTTAATGTACAGATTCAGCTTAGTTACAATTTTATTACATGTATAGATAATTCAATGCTTATAATTTCATTTTTGTTTGTCAAAAACTCATTCCTAAAAAAAACTGCCGGAAGAAATAAGTAGATACTTGTGTAACGTATCTACTGAATAAAACTAAAACAAACTGACTAATAGATACAGCGCATCCGAAACTGCTAAAAGAGCACAAAGTTTTTCACAACATTTCCTTATTTATACATATTATAACAAAAGAGAACATTAAGAAAGGAAAATTCACTTATTAATTTCTTTAAAGGTGCGATAAAATATCTATTTTGACTGATTTTTGTTTATTTTCCGACAAAGTAGTTTTGTGAAAATCCTTTATACCCAATAGTTACACAAAACTGGATGTATGAGTGTGAATACGTTGAAATGATTCGGTTTTAATTTTTGATCAAATAAATACAGTCATAATGCCACCATTTTAAGATGTTCGCAAATTGTTTTTGCACTACTACATATATTAATTGAAATGTATAATTTAACCTACCTTCACCTAAATTTAAGATAACAAATAATATAACAAAATATTAGTGTACATACATACATACATACATACATATATACTCGTAAGTTGAGATATCTTTCACGCTTTAGGAATCGAGTTTGCATCTCATCTCAAAAACTAGTTTGACCACCATTGTTGTGGTAGTTAATTTTAAATATTAAAACTATCTTTTCGGATTTTTTCGTGGATTTATTTTGATTTTTGGTTCCCGACGTTTCGAATGCTTTACAGCAATCATGGTCACGGAAGAGACTAAGGCATTAGATGTCTCAAAGGTAAGGTGTCTCATACAGACAGTGCCTACCCACAAAATTACAAAATGATTTCAAAAAACAAAAAATACAAAGAGGTTTGTATTTTTTTGAGACGTCTAAAACGTTTCATCCGTGACCATAATTGCTGTAAAGCATTTGCACCGTCATTCGTCGTCGGGAACCAAAAATCAAAACAAATCCGCGAAAACATCCGATAAGATTTTTTTTATTAAAAATGTCAAATATTCGCGTAAATCTAAGAAAGTATTATTTAAATATTAACTTTCTCAAGTTAGAAGACGTCACAAATACTAAAATTACTTTCGAAATGAACTTCTCACGGCGCGCCGTTTTCTTTACCTCTGAAATGAATCTCAAATTCGTTTAATGGCAAGACCATTAGCACGTGCATTGCGTGCCATCTTTATTTGAATATTTATGTTTATTTAAATACTAGCGACTCACCCTTGCTTCGCTCGGGTTCGTCCCTAGGTGATTCTTTAAATTGACATAACTTTTTTAAGTTATGAAGCGATTGAAATAAAACAAATACTACGTAAATGATAAGTGAAGTTTACCACAATACATTACTGAAAACCGCACCCAAATCAGTTAAGCCGTTTCGGAGATTAGCGCGCATATGACGGGTTCGAGTCCCGCTGGTTTAATAATTTGTGATAAGCGCGAATGTTTGTATTCCAGTCATGGGTGTTTATATTTATTTTATGTATGTATTTAAAGTTATATACGTGTAGTGTATCCGGTATCTATAACACAAGCCTCGTAGCTTACCATGTACTAGATGGTGGAACTAGATGGTGCTGTGTGCTAGTGTCTCAACATATTTATTTATATTTATAAAACAATACACGACTAAATGAAAATAATCTTTGAAGATGTTATACATTTAAAACGGCAAAGTACACCAGAAATCCTAAAAGAATGATTTAATCAAATAGAACTACTTGTACTGAGATAGAGTCATCGGTAAGGAGCCTGAACAACGCTTATTTGCTGAATAAAAGTAGGGGATGGTGTAAGTCATAAGCGATTTCCATAACATCTTAATTTATATCTTTGTATGTGTATGTTATTACATTAATTTTAAGGAACTTTCTTTATTTTATGTAATTTTCTTCTCTTTACACTTGCTAGTTAGTGTATGTCTAGTAGTCAAAATCCGACCATAATTATTATTGAAAACTTGAGAAAGACATAATATGTGGATAGAATTTACCTAACTATATAAAAAAAAACATGTTCTAAAATTCTTTTATTTTATTATATACTAGCGACTCACCCTCGCTTCGCTCGGGTTCGTCCCTAGTTACGTTTCACTGCTGAACTGAGCTAAACGTTGATAAGTCAGCCTGTGAGTCGCGAGTAGTGAATAAAAATAGTAATTGCGAGTGTACCTTAGGTGATAGACATATAATATTGCGAACTTCCCTGTATAACTTTTTAAGACCTACAATTTTCTAGTACATTGTTTTGATTTATCTCTTAAGGTTCAGCCAGCGTTAGCCATATAAACTTCTAAGGACGACGCGATAGAACCAGTCATTGCGTTTTCCCGCGGGAACGAAAAATGTGCCTGTAGTAAAAGGTATCCTAAATGTTGACTCGAGTGATAAGCTATCACTATACAAAATTTAATTGAAATCGGTTCAGTACTTTTTGCGTGAAACGCGCACATCGATTTAACTAAGTTAGTTTTGCTATAGGTATAGATAAGAATAGGTATTGCGAGTGTACCTTGAGAGATAGACATATACTGTTGTAGATATTTCTGTTGGCCTTTTCAAGATCTACAATTTTTTAGTACATTGTTTTGATGTATGTCTTTAGGTTTAGCCAGCGGAGGGTTCCTAAGGAGGACTCGATAAAACCAGTTATTGCGATTTCCCGCGGGAAACAAAGATTTTCCAAAAGTAAAAGTTATCCTAAATGTTGACCCGAGTAATAAGTTATCAGTTCACAAAATTTCGTTGAAATCGGTTCATTACTTTTTGCGTGAAACGCGTACAGACAAACAGACAAACAGACAAACAGACAAAAAGACAAACAGACAAACAGACAAACAGACAAACAGACAAAAAAAATAATAACTATTGTTTTGGGGTCTATATCGTATACATAATACGTTACAGTCATTGTTTTTAAAAAATATTTCATGTACAGATTTCGCTAAGTTACTGCTTTATTATAGTATAGATAACGTACTCGTATAAGAAAACAGTAATATCATTTAATAAAAATAGTTATAGCGAGTGTACTTTAGGAGATAGACATATACCGTTGAGAACTTTTCTGTAGAACTTTTTAAGACCTACAATTTTTTAGTACATTGTTTTGATTTATCTCTTAAGGTTCAGCCAGCGTTAGCCATATAAACTTCTAAGGACGACGCGATAGAACCAGTCATTGCGTTTTCCCGCGGGAACGAAAAATGTGCCTGTAGTAAAAGGTATCCTAAATGTTGACTCGAGTGATAAGCTATCACTATACAAAATTTAATTGAAATCGGTTCAGTACTTTTTGCGTGAAACGCGCACATCGATTTAACTAAGTTAGTTTTGCTATAGGTATAGATAAGAATAGGTATTGCGAGTGTACCTTGAGAGATAGACATATACTGTTGTAGATATTTCTGTTGGCCTTTTCAAGATCTACAATTTTTTAGTACATTGTTTTGATGTATGTCTTTAGGTTTAGCCAGCGGAGGGTTCCTAAGGAGGACTCGATAAAACCAGTTATTGCGATTTCCCGCGGGAAACAAAGATTTTCCAAAAGTAAAAGTTATCCTAAATGTTGACCCGAGTAATAAGTTATCAGTTCACAAAATTTCGTTGAAATCGGTTCATTACTTTTTGCGTGAAACGCGTACAGACAAACAGACAAACAGACAAACAGACAAAAAGACAAACAGACAAACAGACAAACAGACAAACAGACAAACAGACAAAAAAAATAATAACTATTGTTTTGGGGTCTATATCGTATACATAATACGTTACAGTCATTGTTTTTAAAAAATATTTCATGTACAGATTTCGCTAAGTTACTGCTTTATTATAGTATAGAAGAGTGAAATAGGGGATAAAAGTTTGTATGAAAATTTTTATTCCTTGGACATATTTGGATAAAATTTCGTATTTTTCGTAGTTTACAATAAGTAATAACACTAAAGCTCGGCAATACCTGCTTAACAAAAAAAAAGAAAATCGATTGACAAATAGAGGAGAAATATGTACTAAACTGTTTTGTTTTTGCCTGTTTGTGATATATTATTTGAATTTCGCATAAGTTTTCATAATGTACCATTTAAATAAGCAATATGTTTTACTAGCAACTCACCCTCGCTCCGCTCGGGTTCGTCCCTAGATACGTTACAACGTTTAGCTCAGAGATGAGATATTTTCCCGCAGTAAAAAGTATCCTATATGTTGACCCGGATAACCAGCTATCATCATACCACATTTCATCAAAATCTGTCCAGTGGTTTTCGCGTGATGCGGTAACAGACAGACAGACAGACAGACAGACAGACAGACAGACAGACAGACAAAAATTCTAAAAACTATAAATTCGGCCTCTGTATCGATAATTATGCCTATTTCAATAAGATTTTCCAAAAAATATTTAATGTACAGATTCGGCTTAGTTACAATTTTATAATATGTATAGATGAATAAATAAATAAAATGTCCTTACAAGCCATGAGCCTGCTACTAGTTCGGAAAGAAGCTTCAGACCTGAGAAGAACTGGTAAAAGAAATTCAGTGGGACCAAAAAAAAAAATATTTTTTATTTTTATTTATTCGTTCTATATATTTACATATTGTCATATTCCGCTTAACGGTAATAACTTGCACCAAAAATTTTTTGTCGCAGTAGTAGGGATATAGTAAAGTCATTGATTTTGTATTGAGAGTCATTTAGAGCGAAATGCTTCTTCACTTAGCATAGCAGATTCGGGAATAAGCTTCATGTTATTCTTATTTTACCGCCTTTGGGACAATTGTTCGTTACATCTGTATAATTTGTGTAAATGTAATTGAAACATGTATAATTTAATGCTAACGAAAATTGAAAATACCTTTTCTTTATATCACACTAGCAACTCACCCTCGCTCCACTCGGGTTCGACCCTAGTTACGTTTTAACGTTTGGTTCAGAAATGAGATATTTTCCCGCAGTAAAAAGTATCCTATATAATGACCCGGACAACTACCTATCATCATACCAAATTTCATCAAAATCTGTCCAGTGGTTTTCCCGTGATGGGGTTACAAACAGACAGACAGTTAGACAGACAGACAATAATTCTAAAAACTATAGATTTTGCATCTGTATTGATAATAAAGTCTATTTCAATAAGATTTTAAAAAAAATATTTAATGTACAGATTCCGCTTAGTTACTATTTTATTATATGTATGGATTACTAATAGAAATGTGTGAGTGTTCGTGTGCGTGTGTATGTGTGTATATGGGGGGTAGGGGGAGGGGACTTAATGTCCAATAGGAATATTTACCTTATACTAAAATCAAACCCGCGTCTTTTTGACTTTCTTTTTGACCAGTTCATGCAACACTACCACTACACTGTCCTCATATAAATACATTATAACATTTTTCCAAGCATTTATCATCATAACAAATTGAATATCTCGTTACGTGTCATTGTGGTTGCGTATAAAATTTATTATATCGCATTGCAAACAAAACTATTAACGATCTACATTTGTTTGTCCGTTAACTACGCAAAAACCACTGAATTCAATATTGAATGTACAAAAGTATAATTACCTTCAATACGAGGGGGATCAGGCCATAGTCCACCACACTGGCCAAATGCGAGGCGGACTTCACATGTCTTTCGGAAACTTATTAATTTTTTCTCAGATATCCATTTTCAATTTCACTTAAAATTTCTCACAAACCTTAAAAAAAGGAGCATTCAATACAAATGTATGTTTATTTGTAGGCTTTAAATAAATGTGATAGTATAATAGGTGGAAATAGAACTTGTTCGTCTGTTTGTTTAAACGCGCTAATCTTTAGATTTACTGGACTGTTTTGAGAAATTCTTTTTTGCATTTTATCGCCTGTTTATTGAGACCTATGAGACTAATAATTCTGCAAAATTAAAAGATGCCAAATAATAAATAGACAGAGTAACGAGAAAACGCTAGTAGAAAACCGAGGGTTTGTAATATTCTAACTACGTGACTTACTACTTTACATTATATTATATAAATCCCTATTTCTTTTTACTTTTTACTTGTTGACACCACGTTTGGCTCAGTTTGTAGTGACCCTACTTGCTGTGCCAGCGGTCGCGGGTTTGAACCCGCTGGGGGCATTTATTTGTGTGATGAGCACGAATGTTGGTACTTCAGATGGGTGTTTATATTTATATTTGTATTTATAATGCATACATATGTATTTAAAGTTATATATGTGTAAGCCTCGTAGCTTACGGTGGAACCTACCAACATATTTATTTATAAGTAATAATTTTATATATTAATTTAAGAATTTTAAGTTTAAAAAAACCTCAAACCTTAGAAGAATAAACCAAAAACAATTATAAAGTATATTTTCTGTACATGACTAAAGCTAAATATGTTTACCGTCACAAGCTTTAGTCATTTTTATTTTTGAAGCTTTAAGCGTTTTAAACATCCAACCGAAAGAGTCATCGTTAACTCCTATTGTTTTCTTGTTTCAATAAATTCATTGAAAAAAAGTTTTTGTGTTCATGCATGATATACACTATACATTTTATATCATGATGTAAAAGTACACATGGAAAAAGGTTCATAAAGAGAGCTTTATAGAATGTTATTTGTTAAGTTTTTCCTGAAAATTTGGTGATTTAATTTGAAAAATTATATTATTTGATAAAAACGTTTATTTATTGTATAGAAAGTTTTTATTTTTGTTCAAATTTCACGGGAAAATCTGCTTTTTTTCTGACAACATAGTGATTTGCTTTTTACAGCTGCTTACAGAATTTAGATGTTACAAAATATTTTTATCTCAGTGGAATTAATAAAGCAAGGTAATTAGGCAAATTAACAATTTCTATGCAAAAACAATTAAAAAAACATATATTTGCATTTCTAATGCTAGATTTCGTGACTTTACATGCGTATGAAGTATATGTTTCTATACGTTAATCTATAATATAATATATCCATTTTGAATCTCACCCAAATCTATTAAGCCGTTTTAGCGTCAAGAAGTAACAAACAAACAGTCACTTTTCACGCAAAATATTAGAGTGCTTATTAAGGACTTTTTGATATTTTTATTTACTTGCTGTGGAAACCCTTGGCCCATGGAGTCAAACTGCTAAGCACTTCTTAAAAGACATAACACCTTGTCTTACTGCCTCTACTGGTGACAGGAGAGCTGGCGCATTTTTCCCCCAAAGACTCGTCATTGCCATTCAACGGGCGAATGCGGCTAGCATTCTTGCCACTATTCCACGCGGACGTAACTTGTACAGTAATAATTAAGTGTACATTTGTTTTGTATATGTAATTGAGTATATTTGTAATTTTCTTTATTGTAAATTGTGGCAAAGCAGTGGTAACCCAGTGGTAACGCGCTCGCTTGGAAAATCGAGTGAAGCGGGTTCAAATCCCGGGTCTCGCACCTCTAATATGTGCGAATTATTTCTAACATGATTACCATTTGCCTTACGGTGAAGGAAAACGTCGTGAGGAAACCTGCATGTCTGAGAGAACCTAGCAAGTTTTCGAAAGACATGTGAAGTCCGCCAACCCGCACTTGGCCAGTGTGGTGGACTATGGTCTGACCCCCTTCGTACTGAAGGGAGGCCCGTGCGCAGCAGTGGGATGTTAAAAAGGGCTGAATAGAATAGATAGTAAATTTACAGAATAATATGTAAAATATATATGTAAATAGGCAATGACAAAATAATGCAATACTTTTTCTCCTCTATTTGTCAGCCAATTTTCTTTTTTGCTAGCTATTAACGAGCTTAAGTGTAATGAATAAAAAAATATGGAATATGGAACATATTATTATAATAAAATTCTAACTGAGCCAAATCTTAACATTAAATATTTTTTTGGAAAATCTTATTAAAATAATAATTATTATCGATACAGAGGGCGAATCCGTAGTTTTTAGAATTCTTGTCTATCTGTTTGTCTGGGAACGCATCAAGAGAAAACAATCGAACAAATTTTGAGATTTGGTATAATGATAGCTGGTTTTCCAGGCAACATATAGGATATTTTTTACTGCTGAATAATATCTCATCTCTGAAAAATCTACATTAAACGTTAAATAGTAAATAACAACGAACACGAGAAGAGCGAGGGTAAGTCGCTAGTTTTTATATATGTTCTTCAAATTTTCTATAATGAATATGGTCGAATTTCGGCTACTAGACGAACTCTAGTATATATAATTGTTAGAGAATGAAGACAAAATAATTCAATAAATTTAAACTAAGTATAGACTTAATTATCAGACAATATCTAAGTAAATACTTGACATAATAATACTTTGGCTTAGAACTGGATGGGTGTTTTGTGACACTTGCTGCAGGTGCTCGAGACTGTTTCTAAGCGACTTCTGCTTATTTGACACGCCTTTATATACCTAAGTTAGAATTTTTATTTTATAAGTATTTTTCTAGAAAATATTTCTTGCTATGCACTATTTTAAATAAAACTATCTTTTCGGATTTTTTCGCGGATTTATTTTGATTTTTGGTTCCCGACGTTTCGATTGCTTTACAGCAATCATGGCCACGGGAGTCTCTCCGCGAAAACACCCAAAAAGATAATTTTATTTAAAATGTCAAATATTCGCGTAAATCTAAGAAAGTATTATGCTATGGCCTATGTTTAAGAATAACATTCAACAAAGTGATGAAAATACAGTGTAACTTTATTGATACTCGATTTTCTACACTTCGAGTTCAAAAAGGAAACTGCTAAAACTAAAATCCATGCATGCATTTTTTTCGTATATGCAACGCGATGTTTTCGAAGGTGAATTAAGTATTGTATTTTTTTTTATATACAGATATTGAGGCAGGATCTATACCTATACAAATATAATAAAGCTGAAGAGTTTATTTGTTTGGTTAAACGCGCTAATCTCAGGAAATACTAATTAGTAATTCCTGAGATTAGCGCGTTTATTCCGATTTGAAAAATTCTTTTTGCATTAGACAGCCCGTTAACTGAGAAAGGCTATACGCCTAACATATCATTCCGGAAAAATGTATTGTTCCTGTGGGATAGATTTGTTTTTGTCTAGGTATGAATGAGTCGCTAGTTACTCATATTGCTAGAAAAAAATATGTAAAAAAAACACTGTTATTGTCGTATTTAATGTCGCTCGAAAGAAGCATAGACGATAAGAGAAGCGAGCGAATTTTCTTTTAAATTATGGTAAGAATTAATGAGTAAATATAATAGTATATTTTTTTTATTCGATACAAAATTATTTTACAATAATCAAAAAAAATAATCTAGATGAAATATTGTGAAGAGTCCATAAATAAATCATCATTAAACGAAAAAAATAACCTAAAAGGATAAGGTCTTTGTTCATGATACGTGATATCGATGAGTATGTAAATTGCGAACTGATTTTAATGACTATTTCTGTATTTCATAAGTTTAACGACGAAGATTCAATTTCAATTAAAAATAAACCCTTTTCCCTTTTTTTCAACCCTTAAGCAAATAAGGGTAGAATACACAATAGGATTACTATAATATATACATATAATAAAATTCTAAGTCGAATCTGTACGTCAAATATTTTTTGGGAAAATCTTATTGAAGTAGACATATTTATTATCGATACAGAGGCCGAATGTATAGATTTTAGAATTTTTGTCTGTTTGTCACCGCATCACGGAAAAACCACTAGAGAAATTTTGGTGGAATTTGGTATGATGATAGCTGGTCCGGGTCAATATATAGGATACTTTTTATTGCAGGAAAATATCTCATCTCTGAGAAATCTATAACATTAAAACGTAAGTAGGGACGAACCCGAGCGGAGCGAGGGTGAGTCGCTAGTATATTATGATATAAGTTAATGTATGTGTGTGTTTGTTACGGCTGAAACGATTTAGTTAAAATTTAGTACACAGATAAACCATGATCTGAAGTAACATAGACTACTGTTAGACATATGCCACGTACACATGGACGCATCCAAGGAAAACGAGGATAAACTACTAAATTTTTGTAAATTTAAATATGCTTACATGTGATATTTTAAGATCATAAGGTTCAGTAGTTTCAGAGCTTATTCGGTGCAAACAAACAAACAAACAATCAAATCCTTCCTCTTTATAATATTAGTATAGATAAAAGCCTCCCTTTTAAAATGTTGTTTGTTTTACATTAGTTTATTATAGACTTTTCCTCATTATTTAAGTCTCAAAACCCATTTATGTAACCGATTGGCTAAAAGTAAGGTCACATTGTATCGGAACGGCCGGACCATTGTCCGAGTTAATTACATAAGTCAATGCCACCTCTAATTAAGCTTACGGTTTAATTATGGCTTAGAAAAAATAGGACGTTGAACTAATTTTATCCTACACCGATAATAATGTATTAATTAATATTAAGTATCTACATATACTATATATAGAAAGAGGTACAGCTGTAGGATACGATAATATGTTTGGTTATAAGTAAATGCATGCGTGCACGTTTTTGTGTTTGTGTGTCTGAAACTATTTAAAAATCAACATCCGAAAATACCATATTTCCGATTGATCTAGGTATGTATATACACATATACATATGTATTTTACTGATTACGAATATGATATACAAAATGGCCGCATATTTCATTCTCAAGGTCTAATCTACAACAAACCCTAACCTAATCTAACAACATAACCTAGAGACCTCTTTTATACTAATACAACTATTATTAATATATACATTACAATATGCTGACATATTTTTTTCTTAAAATAAATAATAATAATCTAACCTCCTAACCGAACTTAGCCTAGATAGTCTATCTCACTAAGACTAACAATGTGCACAATATCGGCACGCGGGTATAACACCACCAACTTCGTAACTTCGGGCTGCTACTAATTAACAGACTCAATAACTAAGCATGACCTGACCCAGGACTCGAACCCAGGTCTAGTACCAATAGCTGTATATGTTAGGCCACCCAGGTAGAAGCATGCAAATATTTTGTATGTTGGGACAACAACACACAACACCATCTAGTTCCATGGTAAGCTACGAGACTTGTGTTATGGATACAAGATATGTAGTTTATATACTACACATACATATATAACTTTAAATACATAGATATTATAAATATAAACACCCATGTCTGGAGTACAAACATTTATGCCACACAAATGAATGCCTCCAGCGGGATTCGAACCCGCGACCGCTGGAACAGCAAGTAGGGTCACCACAAACTGAGCCAAACGTGTCGTCAACTATATACCTATAGTAGAATTAAATCGGTAACATAATCACAAGTTAATGCGACACCGGCCTTCATTTGGATTTGAATGGCTCTCATTAAATCTATCTTTAATTAAAAACGTTTATCTTTGACCATTCTGCCATTCAACTTTTGACGGTAAATAATTAATTTAGCCTTATTAATTTCAGAAAAAAACCGAATTTCTCCAAAAAAATATATTTTTGCAACCTTATCTTGAAAGGTCTTGTTTTTTTTTTCAACAGTAAACTCTTTATAATGAAACTCAAGGGACCGAGCATTTTTCTTTGTTCAAATTTCAAATTACAATAATTATAATATTTTTAATATTATAACCTATACTATTATCATAAACCTGAAGAGTTTGTTTGTTTGGTTGAACGCGCTAATCTCAGGAACTACTAATCCGATTTCAAAAATTCTTTTTGCATTAGGTAGCCCGTTAACTGAGGACGGCTATAGGCTATATATCATCCCGGAGAAATGTACGGTTCCCGTGGGATAGATTTGTTTTTGTGAGTCGCTAGTAATCTATATTATAATATTATAAAGCTGAAGAGTTTGTTTGTTTGGTTGAACGCGCTAATGCCAGGAACTACATGAATGGAATTGAAAAATTCTTTTTGAGTTGGATAGTCCATTTACCGAGGAAGGCTTTAGGCTATTAATAATCCTGGAAAAATGTACGGTTCCCATGGGATAGATTTGTTTTTGGCTAGGGACGAACCCGAAGCGAAGCGAGGGTGAGTCGCTAGTAAATAAATGTTAGTAACATGAACTAGTAGTAGAATCTAGTTCCATGGTAAGCTACGAGGCTTATGTTATGGATACCAGATAGTTGACACTCATATATAACTTTAATTACATACATATCATAAATATAAACACCCATGACTGGAGTACACATTCGTGCTCATGACACAAATGAATGCCCCTAGCGGGACTCGAACTCGCGACCGCTGTCATAGCAAGTAGGGCAACACAACAAACTGAGCTAAACATGTCAAATTTGTTTAATTAGGTAAATAGGTTATTCTAAACATATGTAGTATGTTGACGTTGTCTGACGTTAACATGTGGTGGGATTATCTCCTTGAATTCGGGAATATACTTGTAAATGATGCAAAATTCTCATTTCTACTTGTTGTATTATTTCCGCTTTTGTTTTTATTATGTAATCTATACTAATATTATAAAGCTGAAGAGTTTGTGTGTTTATTTGTTTGTTTGGACGCGCTAATCTCAGAAAGTATTAATCCAACTTGAAAAATTCTTTTTGCATTAGTTAGCCCTTTAACTGAGGAAGGCTATAGGCTATTTATCATCCCGGAAAAATATACAGTTCCCGAGGGATAGATTTGTTTTTGTCTAGGGACGAACCCGAAGCGAAGCGTGAGTGAGTGGCTAGTGTAAAATAATGATGTGCAATTCATACATATTATAATAAAACTATAACTGATCGCTGTCTGTAAATGGAAGATATTTGAGCAAAACTATTATTACTGACGCAATAGAACCCAAAACAAATTTTAAATTTTTTGTCTGTTTGTGCTAATCTCAGAAATGGTTTAACTGATTCGGGTGAAGTTTTCACTAATGTATTGTGGTAAGCTTCACTTAACATTTAGTATTTCTTTATTTCAATCGGTTCATAAATAAAAAAGTTATGTCAATTTAAAGAATTACCTACGAACAAACCTGAGCGAAACGAGGGTGAGTCGCAAGTAAAGATCATTTTTGTACTTATATTACATTTGTGTATTGAAAAAGATCTATATTTATATATATATTTACCAACAAAATATCTAGATAAATAAAGGAAGTTGTTATTAGTAATAGAACTTCGCTTTATATACACCAAATAAACGGAGTATAAACAAGAGAAATCTTTACACAAAAGATCACGATGGCAAAAAACAAACTATTTAAGTCGTTGAAAATTTAATTTATCGCAAGCGCTCTCTTAGTTACGGTAAAATGTTTAAATTCGTATTTTAGTGTAATTCCAGTAATTTACACTATACGTAATAGCTTAAAAGATACCGTCTTCGCCTATTCTTTCCTAGGATAAGGGTACACCCGCACTATATTTATGGCGCAATTTTGGCCTAATCATGTACTATTTATCCATTTAACGTCTGTAATATGCATAGGGTTTGAAATAAGGATTGCTACACACTAAGCGATGTTATTTTAGATTTTTAGTAGTTTTGTTGTAGTTACTTTTAATAAAGAAAAAATAAGTCATATAAATACATTACATAACTTGTTTTTTGTTTATTAAAGGTACATTTGTGTGTGTGACACACACTTCACTTTCTCTCTCTTTCTCTTTCTCTTTCCCTTTCTCTCTCTCTCTCTCTGTGTGCGTGTGTGTGTGTGTGTGTGTGTGTGTGTGTGTGTGTGTGTGTGTGTGTATGCGTGTGTGTTTGTGTTTACACTAAAATTTAAATTAAATTAAATTTGGATTTTTGACACCTAGAGTCGCAACAATGAAGGAAGGCGAAGGCGCTAGTACAAAATAAATATATACAGTACCATTAAGGCTACAAAAAATTCTTTTTTGGTAGTTACGATACTATTTGATTATTTTTTGTTGCTATGGAAAAAACTAAACAAAAGAATACGTTTTCGAATTTATAACAACTAAAGTTAATATTAAGTAAGTCAATACATCACAATCAATTTCAATTATTTTTCTATTATTAAAGCTAGCAAACGCTAATGTGGAAACAACAGCGTTAGTTCTCCCCATCTGTTACTGCCCTTACTTGAATTGTAAATGAGAAAATACAGCACCTGCAGAATGTATGGTTTAAATGAAACAGAATTTTGGAAAACACCGTTAAATACGCTTTTAACTAAATGCAGCAAGTGTAGAGTGGCCCTGAATACAACTGTTTGGTTTAATATAACATATTTGTTTTTATCCATGGCTTCTCTCATATAGAGCTTTAAGTCTATAGATAGATATGTAGATACTAGCGACTCACGCTCGCTTCGCTCGCGTTCGTCCCTAGGTACGTTTTAATTTTTCTGAGCGAAACCCTAATACTTTTTCTAAAATAAAATTAGCCTAAGTTACTTCTTATAATATCAGCTATCTGCCAGTGAAAGTCCCGTTAAAATTGGTCCAGCCGTTTCAGAGTTTAGCCGGATCAAACAGACAGATAGACAAAAAATTAAAAATCTTGTTTTTCTTATAGGTACCGTGTATAATTCCATATGCATTTAGTATAAAGCTGTTATTTTGACGTTACAAACAGACACTCCAATTTTATTTATCTGTATAGATGTGGGGACATTAACACACTGTACCATCTAATTCCATGGTGAGCTACGAGGCTTGTGTTGTGGATACCAGATAGTTGATACACTACACATATATAACTTTAAATACATACCTATTATAAATATAAACACCCATGACTGGAGTACAAAATTCGTGCTCATCACATGAATGAATGCCCCCAGCGGGACTCGAACCCGCGACCGTTCGCACAGTAAGGCCACTACAAACTGAGCCAAACCTGTCGTCTTACGTATGGAACTTTAGCTCATGCCTTATATACTAATGCCACACAAATAAACAAAAATTATAAAAATCATTGTTTTGGGTTCTATTCCGTTAATAAAAATCACTAATAATAGTTTGCCTCAAATATCTTCCATGTACAGACAGCGATCAGTTGCAATTTTATCATATATATGTGTATATATATATATATATATATATATATATATATATAGACAGTATTGCTACCATTATAAATAAAAAAAATTCATTACCATTATATTGATTTACACTGTATATTATATAAATAAAATCCAGTAACACAGTAACTAAGTATAACTATATCGCCAACAAAATATACATACATTTGGAGTAAAATAGAACAGGGATGCCAAATAAAAAATAATTTTACGTCTATATAATAAAGCTCAGCTATTGAGATACCGTCAATGCTCTCTTGGCCCAGATGTTCTTTGAAAGTGCGGATTTCGCATATAACTGCATTTTCATACAAAAATATTTTAATATTTTAACTGTGTCAGTACAAATGTACATTTGTACGTTTGACCTTATTTTATAGGTTGCGACCCATTTTCGTAGTTTAAATTTCTTTGAAAATAAGACTTTCAGGACTTTCTTAAGAAGCATTATGATAAAATTCCGTTTTGTTACACAGTTCTTGATAAAAATTTTGTTAATTTTAAAGTAAATATATATTGAAATGGTGAATTTATAACGCTCTGTAGAAAATGTATTCGTCTAGTGGTTTTTAAAAAATCTTTCACATTTAGTATATACTATGTGTAAATATAATTCTTTTTTATATTTTATATCTATATATAACATAGCAGAAAACGTAACGTCATTAATACTATAATGATGTCATTTTTAAATGTTATTTTTTTATGTTGGGACATTAACACGCAGCACCATCTAGTTCCATGGTAAGCTAAGAGGCTTGTGCTATGGATTCTAGATAGTTGATGCACTACACATATATAACTTTAAATACATACACATTATAAACACCCATGACTGGAGTACAAACATTCGTGCTTATCACACAAATGAATCATCAGCTGGACTCGAACCCGTGACCGCTGGCAAGCAAGTATGGTCACTATAAACAGTGTCGTCGTATATATGGTACTTTAGCTCATGCCTCATACATAATGCGTTAATTACAAATCCCTAGATGTGGAACTGTTAATTTGATTGGAAAGATAGATAAGGGTAGATTTGGAAATTGTTTTTTTTTTTTTAATTTTTTATGGGCCTAGAAATATTCTAGGTTAATAACCCTTAGTACCCTTTACCCAATACTTAACGATGCGACGTCTCATAAAATATTAGTTTATTTCTAAAACTAACTGTGAATACTCATAATATTTTATTTCTATAATTAATGGACAGTATGATTTAATCGTTTTTTGAAGTAAAACTTCTTTAGAATCGTTGTGATTTGAAACTCGATGAAACGGAAATGCAACACTAAAAAGAGACAACCACATAAATATATAGGATTAAACCGAGAGAGAATGAGATAGAATACTTTGCCATGGTAACCATTGTTATTGCCTGACAAATGTATAATATTAAGTTTTACTTCTACCATGTGTGAATTGCACACACACACACACACACACACACTTTTTGAAGTAAAACTTTTTTACGCACGCTTGTCTTGGGGAATAAACTGGTGAATACGTTACGAAATGTGTAAATCGGGCGAGGCGAACGTTTGTTGCCATGGTAACCGTTGTTATTGTCTGACAAATGATATATAATATTATATTCATTTCTTAAATGATATTCTATAAATATATGATTGTAATATGCCTAGTATGCGTTATTTTTAGTGTCTCACCTATCCTAATTATTTAAGACATAAATTGAATTTCATAAAGAGTACCGATAACCTACAGAAGTTTTACTTCTTGCGCGTGTACACCATACACGCATTCTTTAATTTTTTTTTGTTTTTATCCCTTTCAAACACTTTTCCATGCATGTATAACCCTAAAAATGATTATAAAACACCCTTATTCATGAAACACATCAGAAAGTTGTTTAAGCTCATGCCTTTTTATGCGAAAAGTTTCATATCATAACATATGTAGTCTACATACGTAGCTTGGTCATCATTAAAATGACTTTTTTAATATATTACCGCAACTGCTATTACAGAAATATTTTTCGCCTTACTCCTACCGATTTTTATTTCTCATACTAAAAAGTACCATTGTAATTTTTAAAATCAAAGCCACTTACACTAAAGATTAACGGTTATAATTGAAATCAAATTTATTATTTCTGTAGACGTTACTTTTTTAATTTTATAATCACATAAATTAATACAATATATTTATATAAACCCTTTAATCTATACTAATATTATAAAAAGGTAAAGTTTGTGTGTTTGTGAGTTTGTGACGTTGTTGGTGGTAATCTCTGGATCTACTGAACCGATTTAGATGAAGTTTGGTAAGAAGATAGTTGGAGACCTTGGGAATGATATTGGATACATTTTATCCCGGAAATCATCCCTTAGGAGGGTGAAAATGGAGATGAATATTTGTATTGGGAAGCAAGCTAGGGACGAACCCGATCGAAGCGAGGGTGAATCGCTAGTTTAATATATTACAAGATGTATTTGATAAAAATTGGTATTCATATTTTGATTGATGCCCAAAAATAGTTGTTTGCTGCCCAACTTTACATATTGTAATGTAGGAAAATTATAAAATTTGTAATTATGGAGAAAATAGGCTGTAACACACAGACAAGTACATTATTGTATTTATAAAACTATTTTTTTATTGGATACAAAAATCATAGGTTACAAAAGCCATGCATTAGAATTTCGCTATTATTTCGTTCGAAGACATTAGACAAATGTCTTTTCCGTGAAACCTAAGGGTATCTAAGGACATGCGGTCTAAAATATAGCCTAGGCCCAGCGGTCTAGACTAAGTATTATCTATCAATCAGTCTGACAGTTACTGGAATCTTTTAGGTATACATAAGAAACTTGGTTATTCCCTTTCGGAATTTTGTAAAGTATCATTTAAATCCGTCTTTATCTAAACATCTCAACTAGCGATTCGTCGTCGTAATCACCGTCGCTTCGCTCGAGTTCGTCCCTGTGAACGTTTTAACAGTTAGAATGAAATAGATAGATTGTATACTATATGATATATATACCTATAGCCTTCCTCAATAAACGGTCAATCTAAAGCTAACATTTTTTTCTAATCGGATTGGTAGTTCCTGAGATTAGCGCGCTCAAACAATCAAACAAACTCTTCAGCGTTATATATTAGTATAGATAAGCAAAGAAAAAAACATCTAAATAAAACGCTAAAACTGTCTGACTTATGAGACAATGCGCATAACTATTTAACTAATTTATATGTAACTAGGTTTTGCCCACGGTTTCACTCGTAAGTGAGGTGAGAATCACAGGTAGCCTCGCCAGGCAAAAGTGTTTGTCGCCAGGATGCAATCTATGTCCTTGCAATATTTTATCGAAATCTGTTCAGAGATTCTGAAGTATTTTTTTATACCACGACGGTGGCAATCAAGCATATGGCCCGCCTGATGGTAAGTGGTTACCGTACGTGACCCATGGACGCCTGCAACACCAAACACCAAGGGCATCACATGCGCGTTGCCGACCTTTTAAATACCTATTTACTCCCCTTTTGAAGGACCCCATACTGTTCTGGGTTCGAGTTTCAAATGAGGTCAAATATTAGGTCTTTCTCTGTCAATAAATTCTTAGAACTAAATACCTATGACTGGAGTACAAACATTCGTGTTCATAACACAAATTAATGCCCCCAACGAGACTCGAACCCACGACCGCTGGCACAGCAAGTAGGGTCACTACAAACGGAGTCAAACGTGTCGTCAAAATGGCTAGTATTATATTAAAAAGTTCGTAGTCAGAACTTGATATTTTCATTTTATTTTTGAGATAAAGGTTTAAAAGTAAGCATCAATACGAAATTTTATTTTGTTTTTATTTAGACAACTCACAATGTTTACATGTGGATGTGTAAAATAAATTGGTTAATAACTAACAAAAATATTTTTGTTACAGGTACTGCAAAGGATATCCAGTAAAAAATAAATATATAAATATGTTAGGATATTAACAAACGGCACCATCTAGTTCCATGGTAAGCTACGAGGATTGTGTTATTGGTACCAGATAGTTAATACACTACACATAATTTTATTTTATTTTAATAGTACAATATTTATATAGGAACGAAAAAACCTATATGCTTTAATTCCAATCTATTCAAAAAGTAATTTAGTACCCGATTTTATAAACAAATAGTGCCTAAAAAGACCCATAAAATGTTCAAATGGAATACAAATAATACATTTTTTCCTTTTAGCGAATTTTTCAATGAATTTTCTCGTTACTCTGTTTTTCTATTTTGAATTTTATGTATTTCAGTTTCACTCGTTTAATAAACGTATATTTTTTACAACTAAAATGATCGGCCATAATAATTATTGAGTATTTGAGTAAAAACATATTATATCTATACATATAATAAAATCGTAACTAAGCCGAATCTGTACATAAAATATTTTTTGGAAAATCTTATTGAAATAGACTTTATTATCGATACAGAGGCCGAATCAATAGTTTTTAGAATTTTTGTATGTCTGTCTGCTTTTACCGTATCACGAGAAAACCACTTTACAGAGTCTGATGGAATTTGGTATGTTGACCCGGATAACCAGCTGGTTATCCGGGTCAACATATAGGATACTTTTTACTGAGGGAAAATATCTCATCTCTCAGAAATTTATACTAAATGTTAAAACATAAGTAGAGTTGAACCCGAGCGGAGTGAGAGTGAGTTGCTAGTAATAAAATAAAAATATGGGTGGAATATTTACTTACCGTAATATTTACTTGTTTTCAAACTTTTTTATTAATAACCCTAAAGCTAGCCAATAGTTACTAAAGAAAACAAAAAACCGGTTGACAAACAGAAGAGAAAAAGGTACTGAACTCTTTTGTCTTTGCCTATTTATATATAGACAAGCAGAACCCGCGGCTTCGCTCGCGCTAAAACATGTAGGTAGGTTTCATACAAACTTTCATCCCCTATTTTACCTCCTTACGGGTTGAATTTCAAAAAATGCTAAAACATATATAGATTTATTGTATTGAAGACCATTAATACCAAGTTTCAAGTAATTCTGATCATAAATATTTTTTTGGGTTGTATTATAACGTACTTTTCCGTGGGAATGAGATAATCTCCCGCAGTAAAAAGTAGCCTTTATCACTCTCCAGCCCTACATCTACCTCCACACGAAAAGTCACGCCAATCCGTCAATCAGTTTTGACGTGAAAGAAGAACAAATAAACAAACAAACACACTTTCACATTTATAATATTAGTACGGATAGTGCAAGTTATCCGGATATTCTTGCGCAAAAATAAAACCTGCGATCTCTTTTCAACACAAAAAGTCAAAACACATCTAATTTGTCAGATACGTGCATTCAATTCTTTAAAAAACACTTTCTTTGATCTCCTTTGTCGTGAACACAATGTAACATTTTATTTACAATAGCGTCGAGTTTCCTAATAAGTATTCTAGCCACGTCTCTTTTATTACAGTCCATGTGAACCAGCGATTCATGAAACATTGCATAATTTCTCACTGATAATATTAAACACAGTTTCATCGTTATCGGAAATATCATAGGAGTACATATGTATGATACGTATGTTTATCGCAGACAAATTTGTATTCAGCCCTTTTTAACGTCCCACTGCTGGGCACGGGCCTCCCTTCAATACGAGGGGATCAGATCATAGTCCACCGCGCTGGCCAAGTGCGGATTGGCAGATGTCACATGTCTTTTGAAAACTTGCTAGGTTTTCTCAGACATGCAGGTTTCCTCACGATTTTCCCTTCACCGTAAGGCAAGTGGTAATCATGTCAGAAATGATTCGCACATGAAAATATCAGAGGTGCGAAACCCGGGATTTGAACCCGCTTCACTCGGTTTTCCAAGTCAGCGCGTTACTATTGGGCTACCACTTCCTACACATTTACATTGGTTACTTCTAGTATATGATTGTTCGAAATACCTACACTCTACAGTGTGTGAGACATCTAAGAGCTGTTGGAAAGTAGTGCATATATAATCAGATAGATTTTGCCCTCCTTTCTCTAAGTTATGCATTGCTTGGGCGATGCGTACTGCATTCTGTTGGTAGCTCCTACACATATTGTGCTGAAATTGAAAATAAGGTTTAAATTTACATTTATTAAAATCGATTATCTGTTATATTACAAATAAATAAAATTGAAATATCTGTTTGTAATACCAAAACAATAGCTTTTTACTAAATGCATATGTAAGAATATACGGTACTTATAAGAAAAACATAATGTTTAAAATTTTTGTCTATCTGTTTGTTTGTTTTGGCTAATCTCCGAAAGGGCTGAATCGATTTTGACGGGACTTTCACGGACAGATAGCTGATGTTATAAGGAGTAACTTACGCTACTTTTGTTTTACAAAATGCGTTAGGGTTTCTAGTAATTTATACGTTTGTATATTTTTACGAATTCAATAATAAGGATATCTGTTAGTTTAGATATCTATACTTAATATTATAAAGCTGAAGAGTTTGTTTGTTTGAACGCGCTAATCTCAGGAACTACTAATCCGATTTGAAGAATTCTTTTTGCGTTAGATAGCCCGTAAACTCAGGAAGGCTATAGGCTATATATCGTCCCGAAAAAATGTACGGTTCCCGTGGGATAGATTGTTTACGTAATAAGAAAGATTTGTACCTAATAAGAGTTTGATTTCTATAAATAATAGCCTTAAATAATATTTTAAATTAATTCGTATATGAACAATGATTCTGTCGTAGCTTTCATAATGTCAGTTTACCATTTTGTTAGTATGTTTGTTTGTAGAAATACAAGTTGCGTTAAACCACGACTTAAAATAAATAGTATATAATGACTCAGAACAGTATACCCTCCATATGACCTTAATAGACAAAATGGCGATAGAACAATGATGTTCCCACGATTCTAGCTTTATTGTAGTCTGTGAATACTTACCTGTACTTATAATACATCAACAACTAATATTTCTTCACGACTTTGCTTATTAGAAATCAAAAATGTATGTAAACCTTGAATTGATATAAGTTTTTTGGCATTTAGATATTATAGTTGTGGTTAGTTTTGGGGCTAACGTTCTTGTGACTGATCATTATAGTGTGATCCTCCCGACTGATTTCAGCCACGGCGGCCCTTCTTACTGACACGAGCCAGATGTGTAGGAGATGTTATAAAGCACAAGTGTACGCGCAGACCCAAGTGCATTCTCTATTTCTTTCATTCTTAAACTACAGTGGGATGATAACTCCGGTGAGAAATCAGGCTCAGGATCGATCTTGCTTTTCATGTTCTCTGAGGTACGGGCTGTAATAATACCGCCATCTTCCCAATTCCGGAGGACAGTCCTCAGTGACAACTGATTTTTGGATTATACTCAACAGTAAAATTCAAAAATTTTTACTTAACCTAGGAATCGAACTCGGGATTAGATCGGAATTTGTAGACGTGCATATTAGCCACTAGACCTATGAGGTAGGTATTAGGATATAGTAAGTTAAATTATGTTATGTACAGTAGAATAAGTTAATTATACAATTTCAAATACCTCACTTTTATAAGTAATACATTTATTAAGTCAAGAAAAATAAATTTTCCGTAAAATCAAACATAAAAAAAAACCTTTGTAAATTGTGACGTTTCTTGATATTTTCCATATTTCTATTCCCTTTAACGCTTGACTAATTTACTTTATACGATCGCTGTTCGAATTAAAAAGGCAAATTGTTCGTGAAGCGGTTTGATCGCTGTTCTTTATTATATATGGGCCTTTTATGACTAATTATTATGAGTTGTTTAAATATTTATGGGGTTAAAATACTGGACGTAATATATACATATATACATAGAAATGTCTGTCTGTGATTTCAAAATAAATGTTTTCTCAAGAACATAGAGTTATATATGTAATAACAGTGCGAACACAACCTTTTTTGATTTTTTTTGCCTGTTTGTCGTTCTGTTTGTCCGGGGTAATTTTTGAAATAGCTTAACCGTTTGTAATAGGACTTTCACTGAAAGATAGAGGAGTATGTAGGGTTATAGGGTATGTTTTATTTCGGAAGTATTTAGGGTTCCATTTAGGGTTCCAAAAATTTAAAAACTTTAAAATTACGCAAAATTTAAATTAAGGTTTCTAAACTGCTAGGGACGAACCCGAGGGAAGCGAGAGCCGCTAGTATAGAAATATGAAATATTGGCGACTGAAATTTTTCAATAAATTAATAAAATATCTTCTAGCCCATACTTTTTTTAGATTTACGCGAATGTTTTTCATTATAAGGAAAAACTATCTTTTTGGATTTGTCGCGGTTTTTATTTTGAAAAATTTACAGCAAATATTTAAAATATCTACTAAAGAAATGGTTTCCTTTCGCATTATTCTACTCAAAATACGGTCACTAATTTCGCACGCTCGGACATAAGCATCGTGGTCAAGCGGCCAATACGCAAGATTGATAAACACATGTGTCCGGGTTCGAATCCGGTCGTCGGATACAAAGTTTTTACTTTTGTTTTTTTTTTTTGTATTTATTCAAGATTTTAGTTTTTTTTTTAAATAAAATTGTGTTTTTGGCCAAAAACTCCGAGTGGAGCTACATCGCCCAGGTACTATATACTATATTTTAAACTGAATTTTTATACTGTTTTCTTTAAGCAGCTAGTAAAAATCCTGGAAAAATCAATTAAGCAATTTTTTATCTATCCTTTATCCCGAGGAACTTGATTTTCCCGGGATAAAAGGTAATGTATCTCACTCTTACTTAAGTTCTTTTTCAAGCGAGTATTTTACCAATATACTACTACTGTTATAATGATACTGTTTGCGAAATTATTAAAAAGTATGAAAAAATCCACTGAAAAAAGCTTGTTAAATAATAAAAACAGGTTTATTTTAATAAGTTGTCATAAATTTTAGTAAGTTACGCTAAAAGTTAACACTTTAAACGGCTTTGTTCTAACAAAGTTTCAATGTCTGAAACACAATTAATGCTGATACTTTTATGTAGGCGACACTTTTATTCATTTTATGAAATTATTTATATAAAATAGCTATTTATCATTTTATATAACGTGCCTAGTTTGCCTTTACTATATAATATAATACTATATAATATAATGGTAGCCCAGTGGTAACGCGCTCGCTTGGGAAATCGAGTTAAGCGGGTTCAAATCCCGGGTCTCTACTTCTACTCACTACGAGTAATCTTACGGTGAATACATCGTGACGAAACCTGCATGTCTGAGAGAACTTAACAAGTTTTCAAAGATATGTGAAGTCCGCCCGCACTTGACCAGTGTGATGGACTATGGCCTGATCCTCCTCGCATTGAAGGAAGATCCGTGCCCAGCAGTGCGACGTTAAAAAGGGCTGAATACATACTCATAGTAATTCGATTTCTAACCGATGCAATATTATTTGTTTCTATTTAGGCAACTGCAAACTGCAAGGCAAATCTTTAACCTCAATGTTTTTTAAATTTCCATCCAACTTTTTTTAAGTGTAGAAGAATGAAAGTATCATAAATATATAAAAGCAATTGTATTATATGTATTATGTAAAACCAATAATGTATGTATGTATGTATTCAGCCCTTTGTAACATCCCACTGCTGGGCACGGGCCTCCCTTCAATACGAGGGGGATCAGGCCATAGTCTACCACGCTGGCCAAGTGCGGGTTGGTGGACTTCACATGTCGAAAACTTTCTAGGTTCTCTCAGACATGCAGGTTTCCTCACGATGTTTTCCTTCACCGTAAGGCAAGTGGTAATTATGTTAGAAATGATTCGCACATGAAAATATCAGAGGCGCGAGAACCGGGATTTGAACCCGCTTCACTCGGTTTCCCAAGCGAGCGCGTTACCACTGGGCTACCACTGCCTAATAATTTCGTATTATTTAAAAAAAGTCCAAGTCAAAGACATTACTATGTCATTGTCAAGAATACTCAATACTCATACATTACGTTTAAATAAAAATATTAAGAAAACTGCAAGTCCAATATTTCAATTTAAGCTTTATACCATTAACAATAATGTACAAAGATTGTTTCACATTTTAACTCAGTTGAAAACAATTTACTAGCGTCAAACATAACTAGACCTCCCCCACTTCCCCGTTCCTTAGTAAATTGCACAGCATCAGAGGCAAAGTTCGTCTGCTACAGCTCAAGACATTGTGGATGAAAGTTATTCCACTTTATAATGAGCTCTACAATCCTTCGTGCACGTTACTAATGTTGATATATCAAAGTTCTTAACGAAGTGGTCAAGACTTACGTAAGACTTCAAAGGATTGTTAGTACTTTAGTCTTTCAAATGGTATTTATTTACGTGTTTACGCTGAGATGGGAAATTGTGAAATTGTTATACAGTTTTATCATTTTTCTACTAAAGGCTTTATAAGTTAAATTCAATATAGATTTAGTGGCCATGATTGCTGGAAAGCATTCGAAACGTCGAAGAAATGAAAAAGATAGTTTTATTTAAAACTATCGACTCACCCTCGCTCCTCTCAGGTTCGTCTCTAGTTACGTTTTAACGGTTAGTATAAATTTATCAGGGATAAGATATTTTTCAGCAATAAAAAGTATTCTACATGTTGACACGGATAACCAGCTATCAATATACTAAATTTCATTAAAATCCGTCTAGAGGTTTTCTCGTAACGCGTTCCCAAACAGACAGACAAAAGTTCTAAAAACTATAGATTCGATCTCTGTGATAATAATGACTATTTCAATAAGATTTTCTAAAAAATATTTAATTAACAAATTCGACTCAGTTAGAATTTTATTCAAAATCAAATCAAAATGAAATCAAAATATACTTTATTCAAATAGACTTTTATAAGCACTTTTGAATCGTCAATTTTACATTTTAAATTTAAATTAAACGTCAGTGTAGTCAGTCCGTGAGGAATCTACCACCGGCCTATAGATGTTAAATATTCGCTTAAATATAAGAATATATTACATCTCTATAAATTATACATTTCTCTTACAAAGTAATTACAAAAACATTTCAATCTCACCTAGTTTTAACAAAAGACGTCGCTTGAAGTAAATCGAAACAACACTTACGAATTCGTTTAGTCTCGAGCACGTCGGGACTGAATGCCAAATAGTACTTTCCTTTGATTCATTTTCTTCCACGTTTAATTACTTTCAAAACAAATTGTATTGTAATAACATTAAAGAAATTAAAAATATATCAACAACAACACAGGCAGTGGTAGCCCAGTGGTAACGCGCTCGCTTGAGAAACCGAGTGAAGCGGGTTCAAATCCCGGGTCTCGCACCTCTGTTATTTTCATGTGCGAATCATTTCTAACATGATTACCACTTGCCTTACGGTGAAGGAAGACATCGTGAGGAAACCTGCATGTCTGAGAGAACCTAGCAAGTCTGCCAATCCACACTTGGCCAGCGTGGTGGACTATGGCCTGATCCCCCTCGTATTGAAGGGAGGCCCGTGCCCAGCAGTGGGATGTTCAAAAGGGCTGAATACAACAACAACACGTTTGCATTGTACCTAGTCGGTATAATTATTTGAACAAAATATTACTTTCATGTTGTCACAGACGACACGCTTGGCTCAGTTTGTAGTGACTCTACTTGCTGTGCCAGTGCTCGTGGGTTCGAGTCCCATTAAGGGCATTCATTTATGTGATGAGCACGAATGTTTGTCATGGGTGTTTATATTCATAATATGTAGTAGGTATTTAAAGTTATATATGTGTAGTGTATAAAATATCTGGTATCCATAACACAAGGTTTGTACCTTACCATGGAATAAGATGGTGCTGTGTGTTAATATCTCAATATATTTATTTATTTATTTCTAGCATTGCTTATTGATTGGCTAGTCACAGATGCAATATTGGGTGAAGTAAATGATTTTTGTTCATACTATATTATAGTATCTGGACGACCGAGCCTCCCTCGGCATTTTGTAGGCAAAACTTTGATCCAAATCGTTAGAACCGTTTTCAAAATACACGAAACAAATTTATATATGTATGTATAAGATTGTTCATTTAATTTTATACGATTACTCCCAATCTGAATATATATATATATATATATATATATATATATATATATATATATATATATAATCACACGGTACGTACGTACGTTTGTAATTTCTGATGGAAGAGAGGAAGTAATAATACAATTTACTATTTTTTTAAGTGAGACAAGCTCTATATTTGTAACGTAGACTCTATATTAAAATATTTTTATAATAATATTGCCCGCATTACTTTAGGCATATCCTTAATAAATTAATAAAATAATTCCAATTGAGTTCCTTTGGACTCGTGAAACCTATATCGTAAAAGTCAGCCTTCAGTCCCGTTTTATGTCTCACAATAAAAACCTTAGAAAAAGTGTGCCGAAAGTTAGAATCGAATAGTGTACCTTATTTCTAAATTACGTTCTATCCAATCAAATGAAGTTCAGGCGAGTCGAGATCTTATTAGAAGATCTGCAAGGTATACATAAGACTTTTGTAATAAAATTATTTATTTTATGACCATAACATTTTTATCTGTTGACCATTTCACAAAATTAATAAAATGTAATGTAATAAATGATACAATAATCTATACTTCTATACTAATATTATAAAGCTGAAGAGTTTGTTTGTTTGTTTGTTTGGTTGAACGCGCTAATCTCAGGAACTATTAATCTTATTTGAAAAAATCTTTTTGCATTAGATAGCCCGTTAACTGAGAAAAGCTATAGGCTATATATCATCCCGGAAAAATGTATGGTTCCCGTGGGATAGATTTGTTTTTGTCTAGGGACAAACCCGAAGCGAAGCGAGGATGAGTCGCTAGTAATATATAAATATTGTTTTATTTTTATATCTCGTTTATTTTTGCTTTCTTACTGTAAGCAAAATGTAGATAGAAGCAGGTTCAATATTCTAATTGTCTATCAAACCCATGATGTACCAGTATAGTGATGAAGATTTCCGTGAGTTTTGATGAGTGTTATCGATTTTATTAGCTGTTGAGTATAATAACCATTTGCATTAAGAACAGTCTGCTGACAGTGTATAAAAAGCATAGTATTCAGCCCTTTTTAACGTCCCACTGCTGGGCACGGGCCTTCCTTCAATACGAGGGCGAATCAGGCCATAGTCCACCACGCTGGCCAAGTGCGGGTTGACGTACTTCACATGTCTCTCGAAAACCTACTAGGTCTAGTTACTAGGTACTCTCAGATATGCAGGTTTACTCACGATATGTTCCTTCGCCGTAAAACAAGTAGTAATCATGTTGGAAATGATTCGCACATGAAAATATCAGAGGTGCGAGACCCGGGATTTGAACCAGCTTCACTCAGTTTCCCAAGCGAGCGCGTTTCCACTGGGCTTCTATTGCCTTTAGAAAGCATACGCATATATAATTATTATATAGAGAATTATGACTCTACAAAAAAAATATATATACAGCTCTATTTCTCTATAAAAATAACAATCGAAAAGTTATCCACTTAAAGGATTAAGATTGTAAACAAGACATGATCAAAAAGTAGTACAAGAGACGATAACAGATATAGTCATATAATATATACCTAAATGTGACACGGCCTTTACTAATCCAACACGCGTTTACGATTGCATTTTATACGTTCACATAAAACAGTCATAAACTGCTTGGCAGCTCCACTACATCATGTTTATAGCAGTTTCCACAATAAAACAGTTTTATCTCGTCCCTTTAGCCGACTCTACCGGCTCTACCAACCTTAGCTCTACAGCGAACGTTCCGTCAATTTTGACAAAATCGTTAATGATGAGTATTAACGATTAAGTATTTATATTCATTGCGAATTTATCTCATAATTAAGCTAATTTAATTGTTTATAGTATATTGTTTAGTCTGAGGGACAATGTTTTTTGACATGGCTGTATTTGTTTGAAATTAAAATTTGGACAATCATTTAAATTATTTATTATATTAAATTATAGTTTTATTTTTTGTATTTGAGATGAAAATATTCTCTTAAATTATTTTATTATTAAAGTGTAACTTTTTTAATCATTTTTTATTTATTAAAGTGTAACGTTTTTTGATGACATATTACTATCTAATTGTAGTATTATATGTAACCTAAATTCAAAGTAGCCTTTAATTTTTTTCTGTCTTTTGAGTGAATTTTGTGGTATATCTGAAAAACGAATATCTCATGTCTTCTTAATAGATTACTATTAATTAAAAAAAAAAACTTAATTGAATAGTTTCAATTAATTAGGTTCCAATAAAAGTTTAATTCAAACCGTTGACTCTTGGACTATAAATTTATGATACCTTCAAATATAAGTTAAAGAGTCTGAATGAAATGAAAAGGATGTGTATTATGAATACCAACGCAATAACTGGGGTGAAGCAGAATGGGAAGCTTAAATTTGAAAACGGGAATAGCAAAATTCAAATAGAATATTTTACGATCTAGCTAGCATCTGTTCCTGACTTTTTTTGTGTGGAAATGTATTGATACTTAGAATAAACTCTATTTATTGTAAATATTCGATTAGCTGTCTTTTACAGTAATTGTGTAAGCTTGTTTACTTTGTTAACGTAGGGATAGATAGTTATTTCTTAGAACGGATTCAATATTCGATTCCATACTAATATTATAAATGTGAACGTGTGTTTGTTTGTGTGTTTGTTTGTTTGTTTTTTGTTTTTTTGTTTGTTTGTTTGTCCTTCTTTCACGTCAAAACAGAGTGACGGATTAGCGTGATTTTTTGTGTGGAGATAGTTGGAGGGCCGGAGAGTAACTTAGGCTTAGTGAGTACTTACGTAGCTTTTTACTGTAGAAGATTATCTCATTTCCACGGGAAAATACCTTATAATAAACCCAAAAAATATTCATGATCAGAATTACTTGAAACTTGATAATATTAATGTTCTTCAATAAAATTAAATAAATACGTATTTTAGCATTTTTCAAAATTCATTACATAAGGGGGTAAAATAGGGCACGAAAGTTTGTATGAAACCTACCTTTTAAATATTTTTTTGAGTCTTAGCGCGAGCGATGCAGCGAATACGAATCTAACAAATTTGTACATTTTGCATATTATATTTTTTATACTAGCGACTTACCCTCGCTTCGCTCGGTGTTAGCGTCTTTTATGAGACAGACATTTACTGTCGCAGACTTTTCTGTAGGCCTTTTTAATAACTACTATTTTCTAGTAGATTATTTTGATGTATTTCTAAAGGTTTAGCCAGCGTTAGTCATGTAATCGTACGAAAATTTTTGTGACAAACGCCGTCTAAGCTCAACCATTTTGTACAACATATTTACAAATTATATACACAAATCTTTCTTGTTTTTTTCCTTATTTTATCGCTCTTTCTACTATTCAAACACCTATCAAAATTCGCCCCATCGTTTAAAAGAAGTAAGCAGATAAATAGAAAATGAGGCAAAACAAATATAAATGACTTTGTTAGATTTACGCGAATATTCGACATCTTAAATAAAACTGTCTTTTCGATTTTTTTCGCGGATTCATTTTGATTTTTGGTTCCTAAAGTTTCGAATTCTTTACAGCAATCATGATCACGGGAGAGGATAGTCTAGTCTAGCCAAAAATCAAAATAAATCCGCGAAAAAATCCGAAAAGATAGTTTTATTTAAAATAATTGACTTTGTTTTATACTTACTATACTACGTATGTATAAATTCAAATTCATTAATTAAACAAAAAGACACACGTAACAACCCTAGAGGCTGGATTTTCAAATATCCCTTTTTAGTACCGTCCTAAATTACTCAAAGAATAATCCAGACCAATGTCAAACCTAGGTCTAGTATTTCTGGCCGTGTACGGTCAGCCGGTCAATTAATCACGTCACCCTCAAAAATAATAGAATATAGATAATTAACGTTCTCGACCCTCTTTATTATTACATAGCAGAACCTGCGGCTTCGCTCGCGCTGTAAAAAAAAAAGCTCTTTGGCTTTAAGCTATTTCTGAAATGGGCTCAGTAGTTTCTGAGCTTAAAGCACTTAAACATTATAAGCATCAGTTTTACAATAATGTATGTATAATGTATGAAGACTGTCCGATTTACAACTTACAACTACCTCGCTCCTTGCTCATAAAGAAACCACCAAGAAGGTATACATAAAAATAATATTTTACATATTTGACATATTATATAAAATAGAAATACGTACGATTTGTTCAAGCAAATTTAGTAAAAACTCTCATTCTTATCACAAGCCCATATTTCGTAGCACCGCTACGCTTATCTACGACACTGTACTTCGCCTCTATATCTCAGACGGTAGAGGCATTTCATTGTGAATGTATGACTTAAATATTAAATGTTTACTTGGAATAAAATTATATAGACTGTTTCAGCTTTGGGGACTTAAGAGTGATATAATAATCAAAAAAATACTTAAAATATACTCGTAATACTAATTTCTACGTTTGGCTTTTTTCGCGTATTTTGATACAATACAGTTAAATAGTTCTATTTTAGAATCAGAGAATAAATAAACAAGTTTTACGTCTCTATGTAATAATGAGGATAACATAAAAATGTGTAATGCTATTTCCGCCATTTTAAGTACTTCTTAGGGCCTCAGCCATAAATCATTCAACGGAGTACTTTTATTATATTTTATTATGTCCGTCTGTCACGCTGTCTAAATGTTGCAGTCTTTTAAATATTAGCTATACGTATTTTATGTTTTACTATCTAGCTATAATATAGGTAGAAATCTCATGTAACACTACGGTTGAAAAAAAATTGATTGCACGTGAAAATTTTGACAGAAATGTGAGTGTGTAGGATATTTTTAAATATGCCTTTAAATCTATACTAATATTATAAATGTGAAAGTAACTCTGTCTGTCTGTCTGTCTGCCTGCCCGTTACGTTTTCACGCTTAATCCGCTGAACCGACTTAGATGATATTTGGTATAGAGATAGTTGAGACCCCTGGGAAGGTCTAGTCATTGGATAGTTTATATTCCGGAAATCATCTCTTAAGGGGGTGAAAAGGGCGATGGAAGTTTGTATAGGGTATCATTTCTAAAGTAAGGGATATATATCTGTATATTTTTTTTAATTTTTAAAGTAGGTACTTACTTTTATATACCTATGCATGTACACATATATAGTTTATTCTATACTAACCGTGAAAACGTACGTATTTATATACGTATTCTTATATTTAACTCTGATTTTCTCAAAACTGAAATCAGGCTACTTTGGTTAAACTTACAGTTATATAACAAAATTTATTTAAACATTAAACTGATTTAGAATTATATGCTCATACAAGCAAACACTTTGTAGAGCTTTGTAGTTTTAGTTAAATACTTCGTACGTTTGACTTTGCCTTTCACTCCCAGATAGAACATTTATCGAGAAATACTTCAATACTAGGGAAGCTTGTGTATACATCGGAATCTGTGCAGTGAAAAACCAATATATTTATACTAACTATATAAATACGTTAATTGTCTGTTGGTTATTTTAACTTAATATTCAGATCATATTATGTTTTTTTGAATTTGAATAAGCAAATCTTGTACATAAAATTTTGTTTAACAGTAACGGCTTTAATCATGTGGATCAATATTTTTGATAATGTTCTGAAAACATTTTGTTTATCTAAGTTGAGTTTTTCGATCCGTACTCGTCTTAGAACTGCCTTTAGAGAACTGGACGGATTTGGATGAAATTTAGTATACGATACCGTAAACCGGGGCTACTTTGACATTGGGGGCTACTTTGACATAACGTTTAATTTCATCAAAAGTCGATTTTTTGCAACCGCAGGGCTACTTTGACACCTAAAAAATTAACTTTTGTGTTATATTTAGTGAAAGAGACCATAAAAGCGCCAAAAAAATCAAAAAAATCAAGGAATTCAACGGATTTATTAAGTTCTCAATTTCTTACAGTTTAATAATTGTTTCATTTGCTTATAACTACAAAAATAGACATACAAAATTAACATAAAACTTCTTAACAATATGAACCCTGAAACCCTGCCTATGAGTGCGAGCGCCGTGAGGACTCGGAGTGACATTGTATTTTAGATGTAATTTGTTGATTTAGTGTGATGAAAGTTCCTATAATACCTGATGATCAAGCCAAAAAATGAGCCAATGGGCCTAATATTGTAAAGAAGTTTTTTGTTCATTTTGTCTATTTTTGTAGTTATAAGCAAATGAAACAATTATTAAACTGTAAGAAATTGAGAACTTAATAAATCCGTTGATTTCCTTGATTGTTTTGATTTTTTTGGCGCTTTTATGGTCTCTTTCACTAAATATAACACAAAACTTAATTTTTTAAGTGTCAAAGTAGCGCTGCGGTTGCAAAACTGCGATTTTTGATGAAATTAGACGTTATGTCAAAGTAGCCCCACACCCGGGGCTACTTTGACACCAAATTAAAAAAAAAATTGGGTACTAAGCGATGCTCTGAACACCTTGGATTACTGCTAAACTTGTAGCTAAAACATCAATTGCTCAGACTAGAAAGAAAAAACAAGAATAGAAGACTTCAAAAAAAAGTTAATCCACAAAAACCTTCCAAACTATGTCAAAGTAGCCCCGGTTTACGGTAGGCTATAGCCTAGAATAAAACTATTTATTCATTGTCACAAATATAGACAAGTGTCAATCAGCACCTTTTCCTGTATTCATATTTTATATATTAAATATATGTATATACATATGTATGTATAAGTATATATTTTTATAAGTAATATATGTATATGTGATTTTTATTGTTATTTCTAGTATATTTATTTCTTGCACTATATTGCCCGCTGACATCTTCCACATCCAGGGGTTGACTGGAAAAGATCTCTTTCAGAGATAAGTCCACCTTTGTTAACTAAATTTATTGTTTTTTTTCTGTATTACACTTAAAGTGCAATAAAGAATATAATATATTAATAATAACACATAGAGCTTTAGGCCCGTAAAGCACAATTGAGCAAAGCATGGGTAAATCACTAGTTTATATACATAAAAGTTATTCGAATTCACTACATTACATTACTTGCTAGTGATGTATGGGGGTATTTAATACTAATTCCAGTAAGTCAGATTGTAAACTTCCTGCACTTGACGAATTCCGAATACCCGAGGTAAGATAAACAAACAGACAGCCAGGATTAGCTGAAGCCTCGCTCACTTTGTGAGATGGACTCAGTGGCGTAATTACACCTGTATACTTCTATATATATATATATGACGAACTAGCTATTACATGGGGTTTCATATACTTATTTATATGTATGTATGTATTCAGCCCTTTTTAACGTCCCACTGCTGGAGGTGGATCACCCTTCAATACGACGGGAATCAGGCTATAGTCCATAACGCTAGCTAAGTGCGGGTTGATGGACTTCACATGTCTTTCGAAAACTTGCTAAGTTCTCTCAGATATATAGTTTTCCTTCACTGTAAGGCAAATGGTAATCCCGTAGAAAATGATTCGAACATGAGATTTATCTATTTATGTTATCTAGCGAATTACTCTCGTTCTGCTCGAATGTATTCCTAGATGCAGTTAAGCAGTAGCCTTTATAATACCATGTCTTAGTCTATCTATGTTATAAATTTCATATAAATATGTCAAGCCATTTCAGGGTGAAAGTATCCTATATGTTGCTATCATCTTACCAAATTTCATCAAAATTCCTTTAGTGGTTTTCCCGTGATGCGGTAACAGACAGACAGACAGACAAAAATTCTAAAAACTATAAATTTGGCTTCTGTATCGATAATAAAGTCTATTTCAATAAGATTTTCCAAAAAATATTTAATGTGCAGATTCGGCTTAATTACAATTTTATTATATGTATAGATAAACATACACATCATTATAAATAAAAATACTACTTATAGTATCAGTAACTACAATACCAACTTTCAGTTTGGCTTGGTCAGGTGTTTTCCAATCCACTCTTTGATCCCTTCCGAAGCTGACCAAAGGTGGTTTTGACCCTTTTATATGATTGTTGTATCAGCGGTATTGAAATAGTGCGATTGTTTATGTTTTATAATGAGGGTGCTTTACGAATAGGCATATTTGTAACCGGATTTATGTACAAAGATGTGAAATTTATATATTTTTACTATAACTAGAAGAAGAATAATACTTTTTTAGATTTACGCGAATATTTGACATTTTAAATACTTATCTTTTCGGATTTATTCGAGGATTTTATTTTATTAATTTGACCACAGACTTTAATAATAAACAAAAGAGTATATCTGCGTATGTGTGTCACATACATGGTAGTGTGTGTTATGTTTTTTTTTATTGATTTAATGTATTTTTATGCATAATTTTAAAAATATATTAGCATTCTGCACTCCTTCTCTATATAGAAACTATAAGTGTGGTAAATTTCATACTCCTCCGTCCGCGCAATTTTCGTAAAAATGGGTACAAAGCTTTTGCTTCACGTATTAATATATAGATTTTTGGTTCCCGACGTTTCGAATGCTTTACAGCAATCATTGTCACGGGAGAGACTAAGGTTTTAGACGTCTCTACAATTTAGTTTACAGGGTATGTTTATTTCTTTGATAAGCTAATGATAAATTTTAACTTAAAAGCATGTATTAATGTTAGACCCATATTAATTTCAAAAGGGATAGAATATTTAAAAATAACACCAGTTATTTACAAAAGATTAGAAAAGGATGAAGAAAATTGAGTTAAACAAAATATGTTTTTTTAGTACTGTTGTTGGAATATTTTTGCATGTTACGATATAATTAATTTTTTGTTGATTTAATAACACCACTTACTTCCATACGAGAATCAGAATCACGTCCCAGACATTAAGATAACTTTATTGTCATATATTATTATTATTATGCAATTATGGTACGTTTTAAGGGTTAGTATGAAATAAATAGACTATATATGTACATACATACATAATTACATATGTATAGAAAAGTAGGTAAATACTTTAGAAAGGCAGTGGTAGCCCAGTGGTAACGCGCTCGCTTGGGAAACCGAGTGAAGCGTTCAAATCCCAGGTCTCGCACCTCTGATATTTTCATGTATAAATCATTTCTAACATGATTACCACTTGCCTTACGGTGAAGGAAAACATCGTGAGGAAACCTGCATATCTGAGAAAACCTAGCAAGTTTTCGAAAGATATGTGAAATCCGCCAATCCGCACTTGGCCAGCGTGGTGGACTATGGCCTGATCCCCCTAGTATTAAAGGGAGGCCCGTGCCTAGTTGTGGGTCGTTAAAAAGGGCTGAATACAATACAATAAAAAAATAACTGTTTCCAAAAATTTTATTGCTTTTACTAAAACTCATGAACTGAACTAAAGAAAATTTGTTGACAAACAGAGGAGAAAAAGATACTGAACTGTCTTTGCCTATTTATATATAAATAAATATTTTTACTACATAATATATTGTATTCAGCCCTTTTTTAACGTCCCACTGCTGGGCACGGGCCTGCTTTCAGTACGAGGGGAAACAGGCCGTAGTCCACCACGCTGGCCAAGTGCGGATTAGCGGACTTCACATGTCTTCCGAAAACTTGCTAGGTTCTCTCAGACATGCAGGTTTCCTCACGATGTTTTCCTTCACCGTAAAGCAAGTAGCAATCATGTTAGAAATGATTCGCACAGAAAAATTTCAGAGGTGCGAGACCCGGGATTTAAACCCGCTTCACTCGATTTCCCAAGCGAGCGCGTTACTAATGGGCTACCACTGCCTTTGCCTATTTATATATAAATAAACATTTTTACTACATAATATATTATTCTTATAGTATTCTAAAGAATTTATATAATATATTATTTTCAATATAGTAATTAATTAGAAAGAAAGCCAGAACATTTGTTAATTTGCGACACCATTCAACTCTATTCATTCCTCACAAAACCGGGCCTAATGGCTCTCTCATTACAGTCTTCTTTAGTAAATGTCAATGAAAATAAGAAATATAGAGGTAAATGTTGACATTCAACACCAATATTTAACATTTCTGTTAGCAGAAAAGATAAATATGTCGAGATTTTTTCTCAATGTTTACTTTACCAACCTATTTGACGAATTGAAATAAAATTATTGCTTCAGTGAATTATTTCTTTACAAATAAATGTTTTTATGTTCTATTTTAATAGATATAGGAAAAAAATTAAGTAACTATTCTTTAACTGTTCAATAAATACAAATTTAAGAATTAATTTGTATTTGCCTCAATTAAGAAGCGAACCTACGACCGATACTTGAACAAAATTCCTGTGAGAAACCGTCGTCGAATACATCTATACTAATATTATGAAGAAACAGAGTTTGTTTGTTTGTTTGAACGCGTGTATCTCAGGAACTACTAATTCGATTTGAAAAAAATCTTCTTAAATTAGATAGCCTATTTATTGAGAAAAGCTATAGGCTATATATCATCATGCTACTACTCAAGGGAGCAGACTAGTAATCATAAATGTCCACGAATGGGGCAGACTCCATACATTATTGTACAACTGATGTTTATATTCAAACAAATTTAATGCAGGTAAAACCGCGGGGCACAGCTATTTTCATATAAAACTCATCAATACTATATGTATCCAGCTCTTTTTAACGTCCCACTGCTGGGCACGGGGCATAGTCCACCACGTGGGGATAGGCAGACTTCAAAATACGTCTCTCGAAAACTTATTAAGTTCTCTCATGCTTTTCTCATGATGTTTTCCTTCACCGTAAGGCAAGTGGTAATCATGTTGGAAATGATTCGCATATGAAAATATCAGAGGTACGAGACCCGGGATTTGAACCTGCTTCAATCAAGTGAGCGTGTTACCACTGGGCTACCATTGCCTTGGCCTTACCATCAATATTCTCCAAGTGAAAATTATAACAACACAGTAGCATATTTTATCACGTAGACAGGTTTTATTTTGCACCTAAATCATTTTACTCGTCGAAATTTAAATTTATTAGGTACGGCTTTATTAATGAATCAAAATTATCATATTTAAATTAAAAAAAATGAAGAACTCCAGAGTTGCCATATTTCACATTTTTATTCAATTTATTTTATAATTAAAAAATAAAATAAATTGCAAATAAGAATAAGATTATTAAAAATATTTTATAAATATCAGATAAATGTTACCAATTAAATTATGAAAAAAGTTTAAAAGTCAAAAAGTCGTCTTATTTTATTTAGTTTGTGTAAATTATATTTAAGCTTTTGAATAGAATTTATTCAATTGCTTTGCTTATAAAAAGACTCACGCTGAAGGATACTAGCAGGTAATGATTATTTTTTTATGAAAATATTATTTTGATTTTAAATAAAAAATAAAATCCGTATTAATATTATAAACTAGCGGCTCACCCTCACTTCGCTCGGGTTCACCTCTAGACAAACAAAAACAAATCTATCCCACGGGAACTGTACATTTTTCCGTGATAAAAGTAGGCTATTTATTATTCTAATATATGAACTATATTATTGTACAGTTTCATTAAAATCCAATTTGTGGTTTTTGTGTACGAAGCTGTGTAAGTTAGTATAGTTTTTTAACTTCCACGGGAACTGTTTAATTTTCCGGGATGAAAAGTATTTAAAATGTTGCCCGGGGATATAAGGTATGATCATGAAAAATTTCATTTAAATCGTTCCAACAGTTTTGGAGATTAGCCCGTACAAACAGACACACAGAGAAACAAAAAATTTGAAAAAAACTGCATTCGTTCTATTTATCATCTTACATTTTTTTTCTATGTACAGACATTTGACTTCTACAGTTTTATTATATGTATAGATGTGAAAGTTTGTGAGTATGGATGCTTGTTACTCTTTCACGCCTAAACGGATGAACGGATCTGGATGAAATTTGCAACAGAGATAGATTATAGTCTGGAATAACATATGGGTTACTTTTTATCCTGGAAAAATGTATGGTTCTGCTGTAGTACTGTATCAACTATAACTACTATTCAAAAAAACAATAAAGAAGACAAACAGACATTACCATTCAAAATATACAAGAGGATATAAGAAAACAAACTTATAACGTTTTTAATTTTCATAAATTTTACTTAGGCAGGATAAACCAGAGTTTCCCAAATATTGTACGCAAATCTCGATACCGAGAGGACAATATTTACACAATTTACCTCAAACGGCTACCTCAATAAAGATTAGCGTAAAATCGCCATATATTACAATAACGTTTCGGCTAATCCAATGAACAAAGCTGGCAAATTAAATAAAGCTATGACTCCATATAGAGCTAAAATATATGCGTAATTTCAAGCGTTATACAAGAAAAATAGATTAAGAGTGAAGATGAGGTAAAAGGAGGCCCATAAAAACATTTAAAGTTCATATACATATTATGTATGTATTTAATCTATGTACGTAAAGCTAATTACCGCTTTAATGCTTATTAGTTCAAACCAATACTTATTGTACTTTACAGTAGAGAGCTTTTTTCTCTATTTTAAAAACATTCTTTCTTTATTTCTTAGAGTTATATAAATGTATAGATAAATTAAAGAGTGCATGTATGAATGTGTGCACGCGCAAGAAGTAAAACTTCTGTAGGTTATCGGTACTCTTTATGAAATTCAATTTATGTTTTAAATAATTGGGATAGGTGAGATACTAGAAATAACGCATATTAGGCATATTACAATCATATATTTATAGAATATCATTTAAGGAAAGAATATAACATTATATATCATTTGTCGGACAATAACGATGGTTAACATGCCAACAAACGTTCGCCTCGCCCGATTTACACATTTCGTAACGCATTCACCAGTTTACTCCCCAAGACAAGCGTGCGTAAAAAAGTTTTACTTCAAAAACATTTTTTTTTTTTTGGTATTTTTAAAGTAAAATGTGTATTTTATATTCATATCGATGACATTTAACTGTTAATAATTCTGTATCAAAAACTCTCTCGGTAAATTGGTCGTTTAGACAAATAAGCACTGAGACTACGTAACAAAAACCTCAAAAGTTGTATAAAGAAAGTAACGTCTACGAAAGTAGCAGAGCTTTGCATTCTATTGGCTACCAAGGGGCTTAGAAAAAATATGTATATATTTCTAAAAATAAAATAAAATAAAGATAATGACAGCATGTGACTTAAATAAAACTATTTTACATTCAGTATTTCTAGCTTACATGTATAGATCCGTTGACCACTAGAATTTTCATTTAGTCCGCAATCAATCCAAATACTATTGAAATCGTCGATTACAAAAGCTGGACATGTTATTTCTATTTCATCACAAACTGGATTTTTCCAAAGCTCTTGTAGTCTATGTATCTACGAGTGTGTATAACTTTTTTGATCCTAACATTCATAGCGTAATGATAGATAGCCTAAAACCTTCCTCAAGCATTGAGCTATCAATTGTAGAAAAGATTTTCAAATCTAATCCAATATTCTGGCTTCCAAGGAGTCCCGATTTAAGTTCAGAAAACTTATTTTTATTGGGGGTACCTTAAAAGCAAGGTATTCGTACATAATCCTACAACAATGTAGCATTTGAAGCTGAATATTCATAAAGAAATGGAAGACGTTTCAAAAAAAAGCTCTTACTAAGGTTTTTCAAAATTTTCGTACAAGTTTGAAAGAGTGTCGTAACCGCCAAGTACGTCATCTTGATGATTTAATTTTGGAAAACTAAAGTTACATCTAATAAACTTTATATTTTATAAAATTAAAAGCTTTTTAAAAATATAATAGTTTCACTTTTCCATTTTCAAAAATGAACTCCTTTCTAGATCATATATAAAGGTATAACAAACCTCACTAATAACAAAAAAACCCTAAAAATAACGCGTAACTTTTAAAAAACGTACTAGATTTATAATTTTGATGGTAACTTTAATAGCTACAGGTTAATTTATGATACCTATAAATAATATATGTAGTTTATTTCCAAAATGCTTGACACAAAACCACCCTAATATGCCATTTACTCTGATTTCAATTAGCGTTCCAATGTTTATGACAATAATTCACCTAATTATACAGACTATTACACGAAAATATATTAAAATAGCGTGACATAAAGCTATATATCAAGTGGAAAACCAGGTTAATTCCACGAACAAATTAAATTAGACAAGCGGTCAGAGGTGAACGGACGAATGAACGGTGAATGATTGAATTAAAACAACTCGTCAATGGGCCGTTTTATATTCAGTTAGATTTTTTAGCTTTGTTTATTTACACGGTGTGATGCCTTCACCTCCTATAGAGCTTTGAGAGTAATACCTATTATATATAAGTTAAAATTTTAGGTTATCTATACTAATATTATAAAATACTAGCGACTTACCCTCGCTTCGCTTCATACAAACTTTCATCCCCATTTTCACCCTTTTCAGGGATGACTTCCAGGATAAAAACTATCCTATGTCCTTCCCAGGGTTTTAAACTATCTTTTTGCCAAATTCCATCTGAATCGTTCAGTAGTTTCGGAGCCTATTCGATATAAACAAACAAATCTTACCTCTTTTTTAATATTAGTATATAGTTAAAGTAAATCTGTCTGTATGTTACTTTTTACAATTAATCCACTGTGGCAAAAACATAGATTTCCCGTTTAACCGTGTAACTGAAGCCGCGAGGTAAAACTAGTAGTTTTATATTAAATCTCGTACGAACTAGAACGTAATAGTGGCTTTTCTGTTTTCGAAGAATTTCCAAAGTATTTGATTCCAATTTCCAATATAATCTCTATGTAAATATGCATATGTATATCGTTGAAGTACCTTTATGTATTGTAGTTCTTAGGCAAATCATGATTTTTCTTTATAATTACTCAAGTTTAGTTCATGTAAGGGAAATTAAGTTAATTTTTGGTACTGTCACTAGCATGTTTGGTCAAACATAACTTTAAGTTTACATACAACCCGCACTTGGCCAGCGTGGTGGACTATGGCCTGATTCCCCTTGTATTGAAGAGAGGCCCGTGCCCAGCAGTGGGATGTAAATAAGGGCTGAATACATACATACAGATATATCATTTTATATATATAAAATGTCCTTCTTTATAAAAAAAAAATAATCAAAACCAGAACTAACCCTACAATGCGGGGTGTAATAGGCAGTTAATAAACATTTGTATTTTAATAGCTTTGCTAATTGAAATTGACAGATACATTGGACAGCGAGCTCGCATCGCGCAATGTTATCATTATTTTGACGGTTCATTGTAACACATATTTTACTAAATTATTTTAATTAACACTCATTAAGTACTAGCTCGTTAGTAAGTTGGAACTAAATTTTATATATCTATTTAACCTATAATGATAACATATTTAGAAAATAGTCTATAGATAATATACTATAGCTTTTGCATCCCATCGTTATAGACACCATTAGCGGTTAGCGTAGTATTTCGTTCGTTAAGAGACTGAAGAACTTTTGACAATTGTTTACTGAAGAAACTTGCGATCTCAAACACTAACACACACACACACACGCACACACACACGCACACACACACACACGCACACACACACACACACACGCACGCACACACACACACACACACACACACACACACACACACACACACACACACACACACGCACATACACACACACATGATTATCTTATTGTTATTTGGTTTTCATAAAATATGTAGTTTAAATATTGTACGGAGGCGAGCATTGATAGCTGCAACGCAGTTTATACTTTTGCAATATCATAGTAGCCATTGTTTCACTATATACGTATAGGAATTGTTACTTAATAAATTTTCATATCATTTGATTCTTCTGAATCTATATATAGCTTGATCATACAATTTATACGGTTCTTTTATCTTAATCAAGCAATAATATTATGGTCTAGGTATCGAAAATGAATAGATTATAATAAATTACAACGCTTTTTCCCAGAAAAGTACATATAAATATATGTATACTAACTTTTGTTTGCAGCTTCTTTTGCAAAATGTATATAAATAAACTTTGTATAGGTGAAGCATGAATTTAGATAGATATCCTATAACCTTTCTTATTAAATAAGCTATAAAATGTAAAAAAATTCAAACAAAACTAATAGTTCGATAGATTAGCTCATTCAAACAAACAAAAAGCTTTGTTTATATATTAGTATAGATGTACAGTTACCGGTGACAGTTATTATATAACAAATTGTTTTATTGTAGTCCCAATTCCTTTTAATATTAAACCACTATCTGACTAGACAACCCTAATTTTGATTGACATTCGACAGGCTGTTAAACATTTAAATAGAAACTTTATGTCGTCGTAGAAAGGTCTTTATTGCTTTATCTCATATTGATGTTCAATGAAATTTACATATTTGTTTTAGTTAGGGGTGTGACAGGCCTCATGGGGTATTGAATTGGTTAAAATACTACTTGTCAATTTTAATAATAACTATTATGGGAATAATGAAATGCTTAGAATAATAGCAATATCAATGTACATATTAAATGTTTTATATCTATACTAATATTATAAAGCTGAAGAGTTTGTTTGTTTGGTTGAACGCGGTAATCTCAGGAACTACAAATCCGATTAGAAAAAAACTTTTTGCATTAGATAGCCCGTCAACTGAGGAAGGCTATAGGCTATATATTATCCCGGAAAAATGTACGGTTCCCATGGGATAGATTTGTTTCTGTCTAGGGAGTCGCTAGTTTATAATACGATAAAGAAGGTATGGTGGAACTATGGTGTTGTAGTAAAATTTTAATTGAACAGATTTAAGCGAATATTTGACATTTAAAAAAAAACTATCTTTTCGGATTTTTTCGCGGATTTATTTTAATTTTTGGTTCCCGACGTTTCGATTGCTTTACAGCAATCATGGTGACCGTGACCTCTCCCGTGATGTCGTGACCCGAAATGTCGGGAACCAAAAATCTAAATAAATCCGCGAAAAAATCCGAAAAGATAGTTTTATTCAAAATGAACAGAATTTGGTAGTTATGCGAGAAAATATAACATTTTCGTAACTAAATTAAGAAAGATTGCGAAATTAATGTCATAATCAATGGTATATTACTACGCTGTATCCATTAATAAAATATACATGAAGTTAACATATATTTTAGTTATTGAGTCATCCTGTTGGTGGTGTTACACCCCCGTGCCTCGGAGAGCACGTAAAGCTGTCCTGCGTCTGATCTTTCACTGATCGTGGTGACTTATCGTCCCACCGGAGTATGAGGGTAACAGGAATAATATTTGTAAGGTTGGCCACCGTGACCAAAATCGATTGAAAGAAATCATACCACTCACTTTTGCCCGCGGCTGCGCTCACATTATTAATTTATGTATACATGTTTGCACAGATTCTAAACATATAGGCATAGTCTGATATTAGATAACCTTCTTCACTTAATAGGCTATAAAAGGCTTAAAAAGACTTTTTTTACTTGAACTGGAAGTTACAGAGATTAACACGTACAAACAAATATACTAACAAATTTATTTTTAAGCTTTAATATTAGTACAAGTTGGTGAAGAGAAATTACTCAACAAACAAAATACACTAAAGGCATACTGTTTGTAATATTTCAAAATTATTAAAGAAACGTTTTAATTGAGAACTTCGTAATTCTGAAGTCAGTTTAAAATAGAAATGCCATCAATCTCTGATCTTACAGCGTTTAACCCGCTCCAAAACAAAACTTTACCCATTTACATCTCTTAAACCGTGCATAAAACTTTATTTACCAACTTTTCACATTTGGCAGCCAATTTTGATAATTAACTTTTAAAAACTCTCGGAAAAATAGGTTAATGTTTTATATATATCATAAGATATTCTCCGGCTTTTTGTTCGTATAAATTTAATTAATAGACCACTTTTGAGCAATTACATTTGAAGAAAATGCCTGTGCACATTGAATTTGACGATCTACTGGGTAGTATTTACGGCAACAGATACGGAGCTCCTGGGTCGAGTCAAGGTTTTGTTGTTACGGATCTCTTAGTACCAATTTGGAGTTGGGAAGTTGATAGTATTACACTCCCCTGCCGTATACTTTTTTTTTATTTATTTAACACCAACAAGACAAACACTAACAAAAGCATAATAATATAATTATACTAGCGACTCACCCTCGCTCCGCTCGGGTTCGTCCCTACTTACATTTTAATGTTTAGTATAGATTTCTCAGAGATGAGATATTTTCCCGCAGTAAAAAGTATCCTATATGTTGACCCGGATAACCAGCTATCACCATACCAAATTTCATCAAAATCCCTCCAGTGGTTTTTCCGTGATGCGGTAACAGACAGACAGACAGACAGACAGACAAAAAATCTAAAAACTATAGATTCGGCCTCTGTATCGATAATAATATCTATTTCAATAAGATTTTTAAAAAAATATTTAATGTACAGATTCGGCTGAGTTAGAATTTTATAATATGTATAGAAGAAGTAATATATTTTAAGTGCTGGCTTACCTAATTGCAGGTGTTACACACTTTTCATAAAAGATAGACACATATACAAGTAGTGAATAAAATTGAATACAAAAATTATGGCAACATTATATAATTTAAATTGTATATAAATTGAATCAGAAATTAATAAAATAATTTAAAACATGCATTTCCTAATTATATTAATAATCATCAAACATAACAAAAATTAACTATATATAAGTGTACAAATATTAATATTTTTTTCAAGTTTTCAAAAATGCTATACCTTATACATCCATATCCTTCATCAAGCATGTGCAAGTATTATTTTCAAACCGCTTACTCTATTAAAGATAAATAATTTTTGATCTTCCTACATTCCATGAAAATACAAAATGAATTCTACTTTTATAAAAATGCACTTAAATTCTGGAACAACGACTAACAATTTGGTTATTTACATCTTGTTTCGTTGTGGCGAGTTTTCTTCCATTTTTAGAATTGTTAAAGGAAACTTCACAAACGATTTAATGTTGGTGTTTAAAATATTTTATAACGAATACGGTCGCTTAGTTTTTAAATCGCGAAAATATATTAAAAAAATTAATTTTTGACCTCTGACGACAGAGCAATTATAATATACATGTATTATTTGTCTAGATATTTGCCCAGAATAAAAATAAGTAGAATAGAAGTAAGAAAGTAGAGTAGAATAATAAATAGAAATAAAATAAGTGCACCTATTATTTTTTAGCAAAATTACCTTCCTTAATTTGATTTTATCCGAAAGTTCTGTTTAGAGCTGAAATATTTTTCCGGAATGATAGCTTTTACAAACATATTTACTGAAACATTATCATTACAATAAGCCTGCTTTCGTCCGCTTCTGGAGAAAGTTCTCCCCTATGGTACGCCACTAAGCTCGAACTTATCGATCTGAAATACTAATAGTGGATAAACGATTTGATTTTATTTACATGGTGATCGTAAAAATATATTTAAGGAAATTGGATGATAATCTGATGTAGATATCTTAGTATCTATTTGTATACCGCAAAGTTATACTTGAGTGCTAATTTTTGGGTCTAAAATTGGCCATTTGATTCGGTCCCGGTGGATTTCCATGCATTTAGTGGACTTTACGGACTCAATCGTTAATCGAGTGGCTAGAATATGTTATTTTGGAGATTCTAGGTTCGAGTTTCGGATCAGACATCGTCGGTTTTTATCACTACAAATTATTAACTAGTATTGAATACTAGGCGTAGACGGCATTATGTATTATAAACCATAACACAATTAATATTACATATATTTACTAGCGACTCATCCTCGCTCCGCTCGGGTTCGCCTCTGTTTACGTTTTAAGGTTTAGCATAAATTTCTCAGAGATGAGATATTTTCCCGCAATAAAGAGTATCCTATATGTTGACCCGGATAACCAGCTATCATCATACCAAATTTCATCAAAATCCCTCCAGAGATTTTTCCGATACTGCGATGCTATATGCTGATATGCTCCGATGATGCGGTCACAGACTATCAGACAGACTGACAAAAAATCTAATAACTATAGATTTGGCCTCTGTATCAGTACAGATTCTGAGAATATTATTATACGTATAGATTTATAAGAAATATTCATATATATTCTGAATTATAACTTGGAAATTTGTTCAAATTTCAAGCCTTTAGGCCAAGTCACGACTAACTAACTAATAAATTAAGTATAATTGCTATACCAATTTATTAACCACATACTGCGGAAAACGATCCCACATTCAACCATCATTCGGCTGAATTAGCGCAAAATTCAACCAAAAGTACTTCAGATTTGAAATCCTGTAAACCAATGCGGTTTGGTTATGATTGTAATAAATTTACTTCAAATAGACTATAATTTAGTAAATTTAAATGATAATGTATGAAGATATAGTTTTTTTTTGTTAATTTCATAAAAAGGAAGACGTTCTCAATTTGGCTGGATTTTTTCTATTCCTTGGGGAGAATTAAGATCAATGGTGTATTATAGATTAATGGAGAAGGTTAGCTCGGAACAGAGATGAATGGAAGAAAATGGGGGAAGCCTATGTCGAAGGACAACCTGACTAACAAACTGGTTGCTGAATAAATTATTTCAAAATTAGATTTTAAATATTAAGTTTTAAGTACAACATATTATTCAAGTCAAAACTGTACAAATGGTCAGCGAATAAAGGTTTTTATTATAATTATAAATAAAATAAATAAAAATAAATTTAAGCCAGCCTTGAAGGTGATAATGGAATTCAAAGTAATCATTTCATATCAATGGTAATATTAATTACTTATATACAAGTACTAAAAAAGTTTTCAATTTTGGTTTAAAAAGTCTTTATTGAGGTAGACCAGAAGAGCAAACAGAAGTCAAACTAGTATCTAAAACTTGTATACTACATACCGTCTCCTATACATTATAAGAAACAATTTTTACACAAAATATTGTAATATTTATTATTATATTGTAATATTATAATTTATTACAGAATGGCTTAATTTACCAATAAGTACCATTTTCACTCTCGAGGTCATAAACCATTTCTATCTATATATACACAAAATGCTTTGTCCTGACTGACTGACTGATCGATCAACGCACAGCCTAAACCGCTGGTCGTAGAAACGTGAAATTTGGAGGACATATTCCTTATGCAATGTAGGCATCCGCTAAGAAAGGATTTTTCTAAATTCATCCCCTAAAGGGGTAAAATACGGGATAAAAGATTGTATGAAACTCTGTCATTCTTAAAGTGAAATGCACAAAAAGTGGTATTTAGCTTGAAGATGAAAAATAAGAAATATATGTATTAATTTTTTTTCGAAATTCATCCCTCAAAAGGATAAAAGGGGGCGATAAAGTTTATATGGGCAAACAATTATTTATGATCAGAACTACTTGGAACTTGGTATTAATACTTTTTCAATACAATTAAATAAGTTTGCATTTTAGCATTTTTTTAAATTCATTCTATAAGGCTGTCAAATTGGGGATGAAAGTTTATATAAAACTCTAGGTAATTGATGTACGGAAAATGGTGTTTATTTTTAAAATGAAAACTAAAACAACACAAATATCATTTTTATTTCGAAATTCTTTCCTTAAAGCGGGCAAAGCCGCGGGTCTGCTAGTATTATATAAAATCACGTCGATTTGTGTATCCATTGCGCTATGAAAGGATAAGAATAGATCATACATATTACATTTATAATACATATTAATAAGAGTACCTCCTTTTACACATTTTAAAGCTACTTCTATATTATGGAGTTGAACTGAAAAGGAAGAGGTACTCGAGTCGGGTGTGCTTTTTTGTCTATTTTAATATACATTCGCCAATAACTAACCGAATATCTTATTATTATAGTATTTTATTTTAATATAAAGCAATACCTTGCCAATATTTTTTTATACCTAAAAAATAGTACCATATAAATGAATAAAACCTAGTTAATGTCCAGTGGTTAAAATTCGACCATAATCATTATTAAAAATTTGAAAATATGAATATGAATTTACAAAACTTTTTTTATTCGTCGACCATAGCAGCTACACAAAAAAATTATTGGTTGACAAATAGGATTATAAGGTACCTACTGAACTGTTTTTTTTTGCCTATTTATATAAAGACGCTTCACATCCAAAAGTTGAATAATCGCTTTTAAATTTTGAAATCGGCGCAAATTCTTAATTAAAAGTAATCGCAATATTCGCCATTCAAAATCGCTAGATATTTTTAAACGTCATCAAACTAATTACTACCTTTCTTTGTAGATAAAGTGTATATATATATTTATACGTATGTATTTATTATATATGTATTTTTGTATGTATATATATGTATATGTATATCTGTTCTATATATTTATTTATGTATGTATATATTTGAGCATGTATATTGTATATATATAATATTAATTGTACCGTCCTACTTACGGTTTCATGAATCCTTTCACCATAGGTTGTCTGTAAGAAATTGCTCATAGCAATAAGACCGCCTTTGGATGCCTTTTGTTATCTTTCTTTTTCTTTCATTTTACGTATTATCCTTATGTGTGCAATAAAGTATTTATAAATAAATAAATAAATAAATAAATGAATAAATAAATAAATAAATAAATAAATAAATAAATAAATAAATAAATAAATAAATAAATAAATAAATAAATAAATAAATAAATAAAAGGCAATTATTTCTAATAATATATGAAAGGGATCATAGACATTTAGCTCGTGACGTTCTTGTACAGTCAGATGGTCATTTTTTTAATATTGTTCTGATCAAAGGTAGCTTAAATGCGTAAGACAGTCACTGATCTCAAAAAACGAATACTTAAATAAAAATTATCAGCCATGATATACGCGGAATGCTTAATTTGATTGTAATTTCATTTAAATATCAACCTTATATCTACGAAATAAGGTACACCTTTCAATATCTTAAAAAATACTTTAATAAGCATAAAAAAATGAAACATCAGCAACTTTATGTTTATTGCATTAAAGTTCAATATTCTATGTTATTTTTTAATATTTATGTATGTTTAAACAAAAATAGTCCTTAATAGATCTAAACACAGCTCCTTATACAATGCTTTGCGCAAATATATTATCTTGAGACGCCAATTTTGGGTATCCTTATAAGAATGGATGAGGGAATTTCGATCTTATGGTACTAAATTGTAAGTTCTGTTTTCTGTGGCACAAGATTGGGTCATTTATCAAGTGGGATAGAGGACGTCAGCTACTGATATTCGTTATAGCCAGAGGGGTGACTGTGTGAAAATATATGTATAGAATACATTAGAAATTTAAATGATATAAATAAAATTAGTGCGGATAAAAGTCTAAAAATATTCATTTTTTTTTATAACACGTAGTATATTTGAAAAATTATAACTTAAAACATTTTTACAAGAAAACCATAAATGATCAGAAAGAACATGGATCCGATTTATTTTCCAAAGTCGATCAAAAACGTAATAAAGCATGTGTACGTGTAGTACTCTATTATGTAGCTATACAAATAAAAAAAAAAGATTTAGTAAAAAGTACTCTAACATGTTTTATCATATAATGCAACCATCAGTCTCTTAGACTAGATAAAGATAGCCCCAAGAAAGGTGATATTTTTTACACAAAATATACTGAAGTTTCATTTTTACGAAATAACAAGATATTAAATAAGCAATTTTAAACAACCTTTGATATATGAGTGTTTTAATTTGAAATATTTAAGTTAAGCCTAAAAGTTATATTCAAAACTAATAAACTGTAAATGTTACAAAATATTAGAAACTAGCGGCTCACCCTCGCTTCGCTCGAGTTCGTCTCTAGAAAAACATAAGATCTATCCCACGGGAACTGTACATTTTTCCGGAATAAAAAATAACAATACACAAAATAGTTTTTGGAAAATTTTATTGAAATAGTCATTGTTATTGATACAGAGGCCGAAACTATAGTTTTTAGAATTTTCGTCTGTCTGTCTGTCTGTCTGTCGTGGAAGCACTACGAGAAAACCACTGAATAGATTTTGATGAAATTTGGCATGATGATAGCTGGTTATCCGCGTCAACATATAGGATACTTTTTACTCTAAGAAAACATCTCATTTCTGAGAAATCTATACTAATCGTTAAAACGTACCTAGAGACGATCCCAAGCGGAGTGTGGGGTGTGTCGCTAGTATAATATAAATACATGTCAATTGCTCCTAGCATAGTTTCCAACATATTTTTCATACAGTAAATACTGAAGTTGTTAGATGGAATTAAATATATTCTATCTTACTTGTAAGTTTAGCCAAAACTTATCGTTTAGATATCAAATAAATCAGCCACTTTCGTGTTTGAAAGCGGAAAGAGCATAAAAGACTTGTATGAGGATTTGTTACGTTTTTATGATTTACTGTCCCTATAGAGAGACAGAGTTATTTATTGTATTTGACTTTTGTTACAGGAAATGTGAATATTAAAATGGTCTCATATGTCGATGTTAAAGCAGTGGTAGCCCAGTGGTAACGTTATCGCTTGGGAAACTAAGTGAAACGGGTTTAAGTCCAGACTCGCTCAACTCTAATATTTTTATGTTTGTTTTCAATATGATTAGTATTGTGTTACGATGAAGGAAAACATCATAAGGAAAGTTGCATATTTAAGTAAACCTAGCAAGATTTTGATAGATATATGTGAAGTCTGCCATCCCCCAGTTGGTCATCGTGACGGACAATAGCCTGATCCCTATATAACGGAAGGGAGACACGTGTTCAGCCGTAAAAATTGAAAATGAACACAAATCGATGTAATATAGTAGACGAAGGTCACCAGTTCGATATCCATTTAAAGCAAATACATTCATCGTTTTTATATTGCCACATACAAATATTACATAATAACTTATGTCACATCCCCACTTAAAATGAACTTACCTTAAGTTATATAAAATGTAATGTATGGCTTTTTAAGAAAAGGAAAAAAGGCAAGGCACATAGACATACATACCCAAAAACACAACCTCCCTTTAGGATAATTGGTTCAAAAGGATAATGTGGTAGATATTATCTTTTTCTGTACATTTAAATTTCTCTTTAAATATTTATGATGCGATTACAAAAATATTAATACGAGCCTTAATAGTCCGTTTATGAAGCGCTGATACAATAAGGGTTATTTGAAATTGAATTTTATATCTTTATATATAAATATCAATTTTGCTTAATTCAGAATTAAAGTATTAACAATTGGTAAATCATTCATATGTGCCCCTACTATGTGGAAATAAATAATTTCGATTATCGATAGCGAATGCGTCAATTTACTAGAAAATGTAGCAAGCTATAGTTTTCTATTGTACTGAATACGAGAACGTTGATAAAATACGTAACTGTATATGTGAGAAACGTTTCTTGAATGACGATTTCTATTGCTATCGTTTTACTTCAACTACATTGCGACCAATTCGTGTGTACTACATATACAGTACATCATTTTCGCAATAATATATAGGTACATATGTTTATTCTCAATTTATAGATACAATAGATTGAAGTTAAAGATTTTACATACTGTATGCCATTTTTTAAATAGTATTAGGATATTTTAATATTAAGTAAGTATTTTTTATTAAGTATAATTTTCTAGGCTAATATTATGAAGGTAAAAGTTTGTAAGATTGTATGTAGTGGATAATCTCTTAAACTACTGATTCGATTTTTAAAATTCTTTCATTGATAAAGAGCTTTATTACTGCTGAGTATTGGCTATTTATTATTTCGATAAAAATAAGTTTTCCGTCAAAAATTAAATAACTTTAATTGAAATCGAAGAAAAAATGGCAGTTGTATTTTTTTGTTGATATTATCCACTACCTAAACTGTCTAGTTGGGTCTCACGTAGGATAAGTAGATAAATATTGTATGATAATATTATAAACAATATTATTTTAAAAGAGCAACTTTTGAGTTTCTCGACGACTCTTCTCAGCAGAACTGCCTTCCGAACCGGTGGTAGATTCCTCACGGACTGACTACACTGACATTTAATTTAATTTAAATTTAAAATTAACGATTCAAAAGTGCTTGTTTAAGTATATTTGATTAAAGTATATTTTGATTTTGAAACAGAATGAAATAATGTATGACTACACCCCCTAGGAACGCACCCGAAGGAATCAAGGGGAAGTCATTAGTGTAAAATATAAAAATCCACTTTTGAGTATATGAAAAATATGTTATAGTAAGTTAGCAAATATTACTTTCGGAATTGTAGTTAGAAATCACGATAGCAATTCATAGTAAGGGCACTGAGAGTCAATTAGCGATACGTAATGGTTTCGGACACGCGAAAATTCAATTAAAAGTTGAAACCAATGGGTTAGATAAGATAAGCTAATTTAAATTTTAATACAAACGTTTAAAGTTCGTTTTTAAAAATTCTCTTTACGATTTTATTGCTTGTTTTCTGGAAATACTTTCAAAGGTAGATATTGTGACAGTTGTTTATTTGTTTTTTATTACAAGAACCAAAGTTAATGTTTTAGACTTGAATTGTTTTGATTTACGTTATCGCTAATATTCGTTTTGCCATTTTAGACTAACTAGTTACATACCATGGCTTTACGTGGGAGTAAAATGTCATATCGGGTACAATATGTATCTGTAATAAGTGACATTTGTATGTAGATTTTCAGCCGACTTCGAAAAAACGAGGATCTCAATTCGGTTGTATTTTTTTTTGTTTTTATCTCAGAACCCCGTTATTAATTAACCGATTTAGAAAATTCTTTTTTTGCTTAAAAGTCTATACTTCCAGTTTTATTCCATTTAAATTTGAAGAAAAATTTCTACCCCCTAAGAGTGGAAAAAAAAACAACTGAAAATTTTTACCTAATTCTAATTATCATATTGACTTATCAAACAAGCATAAATAAAAATAAACTCTGTCTCATCACAAAACTTCCGACCATCTTTCCACATAACATCATATAAATCGGAGTTCCTTGTATTAAAGTTATTATAACGTGGTTTCTAGTGGAATTGAAATAAACCCCGCGGCTAAAACTACTTAGCTTATGTCACTCTGAAACCCTCTAATAACTCCATATTAAATCACATCAAATCGTAGCTTTGTCGCGAAAGAAGGACCAACAAATAAATAAAAACATATTCATATTTGACGACACGTTTGGCTCAGTTTGTAGTGACCCTACGTGCTGTGGCAGCGGTCATGGGTTCAAGTCCCGCTGGGGGTATTCATTTGTGTGATGAGCACGAATAATTGTATGCTAGTCATGGGTGTTTATATTTATAATATATAGGTATTTAAAATTATATATGTGTAGTGTATCAATTATCTGGTATCCATAACACAATCCTCGTAGCTTACCATGGAACTAGATAGTGCTGTGTGTTAATGTCCCAACATATTTATTTACATTTATAACATTAATTATTAAGCAATAAGCATAGATTATGCTCACGACTAAAAACTGTAATACACATTCTTGATAAAAATATGGATGAACTAATGATTTACCGTCGCTTTACTCAGATGTATCCTGCTATATAGTTACATTAACACACAGCACCATCTAGTTCCATAACAGTAGCGTATAATAATTACCTCAGGTCATAGCGTACAGACAGACAAAGAGTTCTGCACTTTTTAATACGTACAATGTAGTTACTAAATATTGCTTCAGAACTTATTTCAAGCTTGGAAGGCTTATATTTACGGTTACCCACAAAAAGGTATAATAGCAAGTACAAATATAAGAGATAGGGTACGGTTGAAAAATACCTGATAATGTACATGAGATGTTTGTGGAATATTAACACGTTAGAAATTATGTAGCTCTGCTTGTTTTTTTCTTTTTTTCTGGCTCAGTATATGATTTACTTTGTAGTAATTGAGTTTGTTAAAATTTTAGACAAATTATTCATTAGAGTTTCTGTGTACTAAATTTTATCCTTATCTGTCTAGCCGTTTTAGTGTAACATACGTACATACATACATACATACATACATACATACATACATACATACATACGCAAAAACAAACTTTCGCATTAATAACAGTAGTCTGAATTCAATTTTGTGAAATAATCATAATTACAACACATACTAAGCTTTTTTACTGCTGGTAATAATATATTATCTACTACTCTACTTACAATTAATCCATAGAAATGAATAAAATTACAGTGTCTGCTTGTAATGTCAAAATAACAAGTTCTTACTTAGTGCATATGAACATACATATATGTACTTTATATTATAAGAAAAAACTGAATTTTTAAAATTTTTGTCTATCTGTCTGTTTGTTCCGGTTAATCTCTGAGACGGCTGGACCGATTTTTGGACTTTCACTAGCGGATAGCTGATGTTATAAGGAATAACTTAGGCTACTTTTATTTTAAAAAAGAATTAGGGTTCCGCACCAAAAAGTTGTAAACATAACCTGAGTAGGTACCCAGGGACGTATCCGCATACATATAGTCAAGCAATACACTATTTTTCTTCTTTTTTAAATGTGCCTTTTCGTAGTTATCATAACATACTAGTGAGTTATTCTCGCTTCACATGGATATGTTTTTACATATGAATGGTTTAAGAACACATAAAGGACAAATATATTTTTATTTATATAAATCGATAATTTAACCTCCATGTACATACATACAAACACACCGTGTTATTAAATTATATATATATATATATATATATATATATATATATATATATATATATAAATATATATATATATATATATATATATATATATATATATATATATATATATATAATCTTATACGCCTCACAGACCGCCTGTGAATAAGCAATATGAACATCTTTAAAGAAAACATGTCTAGAACAAAATCTCGACTCTACTACTACAGTTTGCAAAACTTTGAATTTGAACCAGAAACAAAGTGGGAGCTTCCGAAGCTCATGTCATGTAATCTGTCTTGTTCTATACATTCTGTATGATAGAACTTAAAAGCTATCCATCATTGTCATACGACGTGTGAAACTTTGTAGTGTTTTAAAGGGTACATGTTTATTGATTGACCTTCATAGGCTTTATTTTCTACTAGCGTTTTAACGTTAAGTATAGATTTCTCAGAGATGAGATATTTTCCTGCAGTAAAAAGTATTCTATATGTGGACCCGGATAACCAGCTATCATCATACCAAGTTTCATTAAAATCTGTCCAGTGATTTTCTCGTGACGCATTCCAAGACAGATAGACAGACATAAACTCTTAAAACTATAGATTTGGCTTCTATATCGATAATATGTATAGATGAATTACCGATTTATTTTAATTTTCTTCTCCTTTTTTTCAGGTAAGGCACAGAATCGTGGTACTCATTGCGATGAAATAAGAACAATGGATTGTTATACATTAGGTAAAGTCCATACATCTGGTGGAGTAGTTCAAAGTTTGCACGTGGGTTGGAGTCAATCAGCTTAATGTTCTCTAGTAATATACATATATCAAAATGTTCTTTACTAATGTTATAAAATAGAGTTTGTTTTTTTGTTTGTGTGTTTGTTTTAATGTGTAATTAATAGATATTATATGTATTCTTTATTGTGAACACAATATTTTTATAAAAACAAAACATGTTGCTTCAAAAGACAGTCTTAGCTTATTACAAATAATATAAAGAACTACACATGAAAATCTCAGAGGTGGGTGACCAGGGGTTTCTTCCACTTGCAATTGTAAAATCGAACCTGGTACTACTACGATATATATGCATACTACAAAGATTGAATTTCGAGTAAATAACAAAAACTTCATTACCAATCAAAAAACCATGTATTATTTCATTATTTGCTCTATATAATATTAATATAATAATATTACCAACATATGTTAATACGGTATAACAGTTGTCAAATAACATAATAATATTTGAACCAAACAAACTCGAACCCCCGACCCTTTAACAATGTAAAGATAAAAATCCGCCTACGTCACATTAAAAGCGTAAAACGTAAAGCATAACGCATTAAAACGGTCATGAACACTCGCGCGAAAAAGTGTTATCGCAGAACAAAATGGAGTACATCCGCTAACCGTTTATATTTTTTTATCATCAATTTCGTTTGGCGTCAACGTACCGTTGAGTTGTAATGGTTGAATTCGCATTACTTTTGCCTTTGGCTTTCCTTGCATGAATCTATACTGATATTAAAAACGCATAAGTAATTCTGTATGTCTGTCTGTTTGTTACCTTTAAAACGCGAGCCAGTTTTGATGAATTTTGGTATAAAGATAAGTCATATTCATAAAATCATTTTGGTGTTTCGGTTTTTTGTTTAAAAGTATATATTTGCAAGATTATAAAATATAAAATGAATATAATGCGATCTTATTATTAAGTTCAGAGGTAAAGAAAACTTATACTAATTTTAAACCTATTTTCTAATTGACATATGTATAGTAATATGTGTAGTAAGTACGTAATATTTATTACGTACTAGGCTTTATTTCGATTTATTTCTTAATGCAAATCGTGCTACAAGACGCACAAAACTAAAACTTGCCAGAGGTAGTAAGATTCCCAAATCCTTTATAAGTCACTGAGAGTATCATTTTTTTTAATATATCGGGACATTAACACACCACACCATCTAGTTCCATAATAAGCTACGAGGCCTGTGTTATGGATACCAAATAGTTGATACACTACACATATATAACTTTAAATACATACATATTATAAATATAAACACCTATGACTGGAGTACAAACATTCATGTTCATCACACAAATAAATGCACCCAACGAGACTCGAATGACCGCTGGCACAGCAAGTAGGATCACTACAAAAAAACAAACTGAGTCAAACATGTCGTCAAATCATTAAAATCATCACAGAGGCAAATATACGTATTTCCCATATATATTTGTGTTTTAGTATTAATTAAATACCTACAAATGATTACTATTTTAAAATGATAGATGAAAACATCAATTTTATTTACAACTGTTGATATAAAATAAAATTATAGCTTTCAAAATAATTAAAAAAGCTTCCCTGACAACGTTTTGTCCTACCACAAAGCAAATCGCACTCGAATATACCTACGATCTATACGTCAATTGAAATTACACTGTTATTCAATCGTGAAGTATAAAAAGGATTTTTTTATTCCAAATATTGTATTTTGATTTACCTAAAAAAAGCTTTTAATTAAGAGGACCTACTGAGTACTTTTTATACTGTGGTTGTTTTATTGTATAAGTTATTTCTGCTGCTTTGTCTATAGTCATATTTTCATATTGTTCACTATCAATTGTAATAAAATGAAACTTTATTCAAATAGATTTATTATAAGCACTTTTGAATCGTCAATTTGAAGAGCGTCAGTGTAGTCAGTCCGTGAGGAAGCTACCGCTGGTTCGAAAGGTAGTTCTGCTGAGAATAGCCGGAGAAAAACTCAACAGTTGCTCTTTTAAAATCGAAGTTATATTGATAAATATAATAATAATATTATAATATACGCCAGAACAAAGCGAGTTTATGATACTAATAAATAAATATACCTACGTCGTTTTATAAACGTTAAAATGTTCTTTGTTTGTTTCCGATTAAATAAATTTCTACCAAAAAGATAGTATACAATTAAAAAAATCAGTCAAGTGCGAGTCGGAATCGTACACGAAGGGTTTCGTACCTTCGTATACACTATGTATTAATCGTTTCATTGTTAATTTACATAGCAGCCATTTTGAAATTTGTCATCTTGGTTTTATATTATTTGTTTTTACTGCGAAAACTTCACCTCTATCTACTACGGTTCGTGAGATACAGCCCGCTGACAGACAGACGGCCGAACAGCGGAGGCTTATTAATAGCATTCCATTGACACCTTTCGGATACGGAACCCTAAAAATCATATAAAAGTATCTATCTACGTGTAAGCCCACCGCAGAAAAACTTTCCATCTACATAAGTTCGTACCAATACATCACTAAACTAATACAAAAACTGTCTAAAACTGACCTTTAGTTCAATTTAAGTTTACGTATCCAGGTGTATGCCTTTGATTTATAACGCACCAATCTAACAAATCACTACACCCCTTACAGCGTGGCCGTAAATTATGAACAAGTGTTATATTATTCAAACCAAAAGCGACTCTACTTTCATGTAATAGAGATGATTTTCATATACTCTAATTAAATGAGCGGGTATCTGTGTGTCATGTACTGGGTAGGTTTACACAACACTGAGAAATCAATTTCACACCGATATCTAGTTAGAATTTGTATTTTGCTATAAATGGATCTTAGTTTGAAGAATGTCGATGTAAACGCTAGAGGGAAATAATAACGTCTGCGTAGTCACCTTTGTTTTCGTATGAAAACATCATCTATACTAATATTATAGATGTGAAAGTCTGTCTGTTAGAGCAGGTTTCGATAAAATTTCATTTCGATACATAAACTGCATTCTGAGAATAGATAGGGTACCTTTGATATCAGTTTTACTTACCACACGAGTGAAGCCGTGGGCAGAAACTAGTTTATGATGTCAAAATAACAGCTTTTTACTAAATGTATATGAAAGTATATACGGTACTTAAAAGAAAGAAACAATTTTTAAAATTTTTGTCTGTCTGCTTGTTTATTCTATGGCTAGACTAATTTTAAAGCGACAATCATTGGCAGATAGCTGATGCTAAAGGAGTAACTAAGGCAACTTTTATTTTAGAAAAAGAATTAGGGTACCCCGAAAAAAAATTAAAACTCATGAAATCGTGAACAAAATCCGCATACCTTGAGGCAAACCCGAGCGAAGCAAGGGTAAGCCACTAGTATTCATATATAAGTAAATTTTAATATTATATGACTTCATTTTCTCATTATTGTTTGTACTCATTCAGTGTACAGATGTTTTCTTCGCAGTTATCAGAAAACAGATTGCGGTATCATTACGTTGTGTCTGGCCAATCTAAGAAAACTCGTGAAAATAGTAAATATCACACATTTCTCGTACGTTATAATAACAATGGAACAATGTTTAGTTAATCTTTTAAGAAATGGCCAATTATGAATTTTTCTTCTATGAGAGTAAAAAAAGCTTTTTTTCTCATATTATATTATGTACGTAATGTCTATAATATACCTATTCAAGTCGCGAATTAAATAAGACTATCTTTTCGGGTTTATTTTGATTTTTGGTTCCTGACGTTTCGAATGAATCACAGAAATCATGGTCACGAGAAATGCGTTTTATTTAAAACTAGCGACTCACCCTCGCTTCGCTTTGCTTCCGTAAACAAAATTAAATAATTAATTTGGTTTTAATTTGTTTTTCGTGGGTCCCTATTTTTTTTTCTAAAATAAAAGTAGTCTAAGTTACTCCTTATTACACCATCTATCTGCCAGTGAAAGTCCCGTCAAAATCAATCCCGCCATTTCAGAGATTAGCCGGAATAAACAGATAGACAGACAGACAAAAATTGTAAAAAATGTTGTTTTGGTATATGTACCGTGTATACATCCATATGCATTTAGTAAAAAGCGGTTATTTTAATATAACAAACAGACTCTCCAATTTTATTTATCTATATAGATGTTAAATACTGTGGCAAATCTAAAGAAGCATTACCCTACGTTTGTAAAAAATTATAATACCATATAATTAGCGAAAACTTCTTGCAAAGCTAACCAAAACATTATTATTTTTGATGTCATTTGCACTTTTTATGCGCTAGTTTTTAAGTGCAATTTCACTGACGTAGTATAAGTGTTCCGCATCTAAAGGTCTACTATGATGCAAAAAAAGCTTTACAAAAAACGACTTTTAAAAAAGGCAACTCCTTTTTCCTCCTCCTCTTAATTACAGATAAATATTATTCCACTTTAAAAATCATTACCATATTTACTTACATAAAAAATTTCATTAACTTATCATTATTTATCTCATCACCATAAATTTAACGAGCTCTTTAACACTAAAGCTATGCTGTACATAAAATACACGACAAGTACTGAAACTCGCATCGAGCCATCAAAAATCCTGCTTATAGCCTTATTTACGTTCTTTACCCCCAACCCCCTTTTAACCTCCCCCCCCCTTTACACCCCCTCTTCTCTCCCCTCCTTTTTCATTACGATTGCAAGCAATCAATTTATACTTTAAAACAATGCGCAATTGTATAACATAGGCTCTTTAATTATTATCGTATTACATCGCCCAATACACATTACTGATCAAAGGCTATTAAAAGTGTTTTCGCTACGTTTTTAATTAACAAAATTACAATTGTGTGCATGTTTATTGTAAGAATACGTGAAAGTTTGCTGAAATTGTTATCGAAGAAATGAGAATCTGAAATGGTTGAGTTGGAAGATATGAAACTTAAAAATTAATTAATTAATATGAGGAAGTTCAAAACTGAATATGAACTTTTATGGACAATAATGACGATGTCACAACCATAGTGATCCAAGCGATATTTTTGTCAAAAGGAACTTTTTGTCATTAACATCCCAAAAAAACATATATTTTTCATGCTACACTGATCCAAGTGCTTAAGATGAAAATGTGACTTGGACCACTATGGTTCTAACGTCGTTAATTAAATATAAATATAAATTAAAAAAGACGTAGGTTTATATGGAGGATATTTTAAGGGAGAAGACAGTGTCTGTTATAAAATAAAAAAATAATATGTTGGGACATTAACTCACAGCACCATCTAGCACCATAGTAAGCTACGATTTGTGTTATGGATACCAGGTAGTTGATACACTACACATTTATAACTTTAAATACATACATATTATAAATATAAGCACCCATGACTGGAGTAGCAATATTCGAGTTCATCACACAAATTAATGTCCCAAGCGGGACTCGAACTCGCGACCGCTGGCTCAGTAAGTGTGTTTAGTTTACTACAAACTGAGCCAAACTTGTCGTCAGAATGGAGAAGAAGGTAGAGTCAATACTTTCAATGTATTTACCTTTGGTGCTACAATATTGGTTGAGCTTGGAGTAAGAGAACTTCACACTCTCCTTTTTTTCTTCTTTTTTCATATACGAATATACAATAACTACGTATGTAGGAATTATATATATCAGGATTAACATAGTTATAGTGTGAATAACTTATATAACACATAATCCATGGTAATTTATGTTGTTAGTACTAAAACTAACGTTACATATTCCTAGTTTTAACATTAATCTATACATATTATAAAATTGTAACTGAATCGAATCTGTACTTGAAATAATTTTTTGAAAATCTTATCGGAATAGTAATTTTTATCGATACAGAGGCCAAATCTATAGTTTTTAGAATTTTTGCTTGTCCGTCTGTCTCTTTGGAACTGGAACTTTGATGAAATTTAGTATGATGATAGCTGGTTATCTAGATCAGCATACCTTTATGATACTTTTTATTGCGGGAAAATATCTCATCTCTGAGAAATCTATACTAAACGTTAAAATATATTACTAAACTATAAATAGAGTCAAGGAAAACTTTGATACAATCCATGAAAAATTATCATGAACGGTAATCAAACTTGTAACTACAAAAATGTAAATTTTTTTACCTAAAACCACCTTATTTTAGGGTTGTAAGATCCCTTACTCTACTATTCATAAGTTTGAAGGTTTCCATAACATATTAATGGCTTTTAAAACCTCTCATCACAATGCTTCACCCTCCGCAATTAGTGCGAGGAAAAGTAGTTATTTGTACGGGCCTGATCATGTGGTCTGTGTTAATTATGGTGCATTTTTCTTGATGAGTTCCATAAATGTTATATACTTATGGGGTTTTACTATTGTTTTAAGGGTAGGTCCGATAGATACATCTTCGCCTTAGTGCGTACTTGTTCAAACTAGGTACCAATACTTATTATAATTTTCAATAGGGAGTTTTTTTCCTCTATTGTAAAAATAAAGCTTTTTTCCCAAGATTTATATACATGTATAGGTAGAATACATTTTTTCGACTTTATCAATTATTAAGGTATTAACCTTTTAACGAGCAGTTTTTGTAAATTTATGTATTGATTTATTTATATATACCGGCGATCCCAGAAATGGCTTTAACGATTTCGCTGAAATTTGGTATGTGGAGGTTTTCAGGGGTGAAAAATCTAGATTAGTCTTATGTCTGGGAAAACGCATGTTTTCGAGTTTTCATGCGGTTTTCTTTCGCATTAGTCCACGCAAAATATGATCGCTAATTTCGCATACTCGGGCATAAGCATCGTGGTCAGCGTGGTTAAGGCACAAGATTGACAATCACAGGTGTCCGGGTTTGAACGTCAGTTGGATACAAAGTTTTTCGTTCGTTTGTTCGTTTTGCTCGTGTTTTATTGCATATAAAAAAAAAATCCTAAAAATGTTATCCGCGTCATAATAAGAATATTTTCTCTAGTTTTTATACTTATAGGCTTAATATCTTTAAATATCAAGAAGATACTTCAGTAAAATAATTTCTATTATCTTAACTTACCAATTAAACATAATATATTTTCGATTTTATTATTGGTACTGAGTTGATGAGTTTTTGTAACTAATAATTATTTTTAGTACCATAACCTTTATACATATACATATGTATAATATATAATATATATTTCGTCTATGTAGATGTGTATGTTCCTGAACTCCTGAACAGCTAGACTGATTTTGATTAAATTTTTTCATTTTGTTTGAGTGGGATGAGATTTGTCGGGTCCGCTAGTTTACATTAATAGTATAAATACATTTATAGTAATATTATATTATAAATGTGAAAGTTTGTAAGTATGGATGTACGGATGTATGTTTGTTACTCTTTCACGCCAGAACGGCTGAACGGATCTGGATGGAATTTGGCACAGAGATAGATTATAGTCTGGAATAACACATAGGTTACTTTTTATTCCAGAAAAATGTACGATTCCTCTAGAATAGGTTTGTTTTTGTTTTCCCAGAGGCAAACCCGAGTGAAGCGAGGGTGAGTCGCTAGTTTAAAATAAAATTATTCTGGTTAATACTATACCATAAGGCCCCATACCTTAGAAAGAAATTCGGGGACCCAAATTTTCCTAAAGTTTATTTTGAGTAGATAAGAATATATATCTACATTCTACCAAGATTTAGGAGACTTGTACGATAATCAGACATTTCTATTGCATATTGCGGACGTCAATAGAAAATGATGCAGAGGAAATAGCTAAATTATCAGCAGACGTTATACCGCCTTCACGAACGCTTGCTCATATCAAAACATTACAGACTACGTCAGCGTACCTACTGCGCTACATCTATACATATAATAAAATTGTAATTAAGCGGTATCTGTACATTAAATATTTTTTGGAAAATCTTATTGAAATAGACATTATTATCGATATAGAGACTGAATCTTTTCTTTTCTGAAATTTTGTCTGTCTGTTACCGCATTACGGAAAAACCATTGGAGGGATTTTGATGAAATTTGGTAAGCTGATAGCTGGTTATCCGGGTCAATATATAGGATACCGTTTATTGCGGGAAAATATCACATCTCTGAGAAATCTATACTAAACGTTAAATCGTAAGTAGGGATGAACTAGAGCGGAGCAAGGGTGAGTCGCTAGTACCTAATACAATATATGAATTTTGTTTTTCAATGTATTTCGCTATTTGAACGTAAAGTAATTGGTTTGTTTTAGCTCACCTGCATCTCATTACAAAGGATTTATACTACAAGATCTATTTGATTAAGAAAAACCGACTTCCAGACACTAATTAGTAAAAATAAACGAGGGTTTTCATTTACTATAGATACTTAATCAGATATTTTCGAAGTGCCGACAACGCTTAAAGGTATTAATATCTAATAAGTATATATGACAGGGTATGAACTCTAATTATAATTATAATACCATACATTAATTTTTAATATATATAGTAGTATTCAGCCCTTATTAACGTCCCAATGCTGGGCACGGGCCTCCCTTCTGAAAAACATCATCCAAACATCTAAACCTTCACATTTATAATGTTAGTATATGAATACCAAGATTAAAGATCATTTTATTGTATGATATGTATACATACGAGCATATCGATATTTTTATCTTTGTCTCCCTCTCTCCCTTCCCTTTTCTTAATTCTCTCTTTCTTTCCCTCATATCATAGTTATGTAGAAAATTTGCAATATGAACCCGTGACCTACCACGTAAAAACAGACACTCCAACTATTCGGCTGGCCAAGGCATTGTTGTCATATAGTTTACAATATGAGCAATATTCCATTGCGCATCGATCAGTTGATTACGCCAGATGTTAGTCGTATGTAACGTCTAATTATACGAAATACTACGAATAGTTCTGACGTTCGAATACCGAATATTTTCAGTGTGTATGCGTTGCGACCGCACTATACAGGGCTGGCTATTCATTACATATATATATATATATATATATATATATATATATATATATATATAATAATAATAATAATGTCCTCCTGACCGATTCCGGCCACGGCGGCCAATCTCATTGAGACTAGCCAACTGCGCAGGAGATATTATAGTGCACAAATGTACGCGCAGACACAAGTGCACTCTCTATTCCTGTCACTCTCATACTCCGGTGGGACGACTATTCGACACGACCGGTGAGAGTTAAGGCGCAGGACCGACGGCTTTACGTGCTCTCCGAGGCACGGGGGTGAAACACCGCCAACTTCCCAACTCCGGGCTGTTACTGAGGCTTACTATACAGAAAGACTCAATAACTAAACTTGGCCCGACCCGGGACTCGAACCCAGGACCTCAGGATGTGCAGCCGTACATGCTAGCCACTACACCACCGAGGCAGTTAAATTAATTAATTAGTTAAGTTATATATATATATATATATATATATGTATGTATATATATATATATGTATATATATATATATATATTATAAATACGTAAGTTTGTATATACATATGTATGTTTGATGACAGAAAAAAAAAGTTTTTTTTTTCTTATGAGTACCATATATAATTCTACTAGCGAACAAATCTATTCCACGGGAAAGGTACATTTTCCGGGATGATTTAAAGCCTTCCTCAATAAACAGGCTATCTAATGCAAAAAGAATTTTTGAAATTGAATTTATACTTCCTGAGATTAGCACGATTGATAGCGCGACATTGGATGTAAAGTACACAATTTGAGCATGATCTGGAGTAACTAGGGTTACTGCTAGCCACCTAGGGACGCAACTCAAGCGAATCGAGGATAACTTGCTATGTTGGTATTGCTATACTTTGAATATTGAATACAAATTCAATAGAGTTATGGATTTATATAGCATAAGTTATAAAAAATGTAAAATAATAATATCGGAATTTCTTCAAAACTTGAACTACACAGATACCAAAAATTTGCTAGAAATATTATTGTAAAATAACATTAATTATAATTTTTTATACATATACGTAGATATAAGTCTAGCTAGTTATATTATAGTTCTAATACTTATCTTTTTATTCATAGTCTACGCTTATATGTAATTTTCAAAATGTGCTCTATTCTAAGGCTTTGTCACAGTAAGAAATGCATGGTGAAACCATAACCTGAAACATAGGTTGTTAACCTAGTTCAAGGAGGTTCCAAATTGTATTGTGTCCTTGGTCATTTATTTTGTAAATCCATACTAATATTATAAAGCTGGAGAGTTAGTTTTTTTGTTTGTTTGGTTGAACGCGCTAATCTCAGGAACTACTAATCCGATTTGTAAAATTCTTTTTGCATTGGATAGCCCGTCAACTGAGGAAGGCTATATGCTATATATCATCCCGGAAAAATGTACGGTTCCCGTGGGATAGATATGTTTTTTCTAGGGACGAACCCGAAGCGAAGCAAGGGTGAGTCGCTAGTATTATATAACTTTGTAAAAGTATTTTAATAAAATTATTATGATTATAATTATTAATTAATATTGCTTAAAAGCTTATATTAGGGAGACAACCCTACGGTATTATTTGGCTCATAAACTATCCCTATGCAGATAACCACATCGTTCAACAAATTTCTTGCTTTATAAAAGAAATAGAAACCCATAAGTCAAATAGCTTGACCATTCTTCAAGACGTCTTCACACACATCCGCTTGCATGATATTTCTATAAAAAAGTATGTGTTAAACCAGAACTAAATCTATCTATTCCTAACTCCAACAAACAAACATACCTATATGATAACTTATAAACTTTCATAATTATCTATACTAATATTATAAAGATGAAGAGTTAATTTGTTTGTTTGTTTGCTTGAATGCGCTAATCTCAGGAACTAATCCGATTTAAGAAAAATATTTTTGCATTAGATAGCCCGTTAACTGAGGCAGGCTATAGTCTATATATCATCCCGGAAATATGTACGGTTCCCGTGGGATAGGTTTGCTTATGTCTAGGGTCAAACCCAAAGCGAAGCGAGGGTGAGTCGCTAGTAATAATATACATTTGATAGTGTGTCTGTGTAAATTAAATAAAAAATCTCTAAAGAATGCAGTAACAACCATTTTCCACTTTGATCTTAATCCTTAAAGTCAAGAATCAACGATTTCTACTAATTCAATAGATTTATTATAATTTTCATCTTACCAGATTGAATTATATCATCTTTGTATACTCAGTCTCGTACATACATAAATCTCCACGCCAGTAGCATACAAATCATTTTTATATGAAAAAATGTACCCAAGAGATGGTCTGTGTACATTCTGTTAGAATTGAACATCCTAAACACGTTCAAATATGTTTGTCAAGTTGAGGTGTGGGGTGCGGGGAGATTTTAATAGAAACAACCGCTCTGGATAACGCTCTGATTTATTCTGCTCGTTCACTCTAAGACTAATACATTATATATGTAATATATATGCTAGATATGCTAGGCACCCCACTACATCACCGGGGTAGAAAAAAATAAAAAAAAATAATTAAATTTACTTTTTTTTTCGTTACATTATAATGTTACTATATTTTTATTTCTTATGTATTAAAAAAAAAACAAAGAGTAGCAGTAGGTACCTACTTAAAATTATTATATTCTAATAAATCATACAATACATTTTCTTATTTCTAAGTTAAGTATGAATAATACTATTTATCTTTTACAAAGGGTTTTGTTCTATTTTTATGAATAATTTCAATTTTACCGTTTCTCAAAATTTTTACATTTGGTTCTTGTTCTTCAACAACTACATACGGGCCATTATACAAAATATCAAGTTTACTTCCTGTTTCATTTTTTACTAGTAACATATCGTTTGGATTATATTTTATTCGATTTACATATTTATCATAATTCTGTTTCCTTTTCTCTTTACATTTTAATAAATTTTCTTTTGCATCCCTGTTAGCTACCTGTAACCTATATTTTAATTCTAAACTATAATTATCTGGATTGTACAAAGGTTCTATGTCAGCAGAAATTCTACTAGGCATTTCACAAGGTTTCCCGAAAACTAGCTCATATGGTGGATATCTGGTACTTGAATGAATTGTATTGTTGTATGTAAAGCACCAAAATGGTAACCATTGGCTCCAAGTTTCTGGATGATTATCGCACTGTATGCGCAAAAATGAACCTAGATGTTTATGTGCATTTTCAAGTGAACCAATAGTCTGATGATGGTATGCAGTAGAACTTAATTTTTCTATGTTAAGCAATTTACATACCTCTTCCATTGTCTCAGAAATGAATTCTGTTCCACGATCCGTAGCGATGATCTTTGGAATTCCGAACCTTAAAATGAAATTATTCACAAAACTCTTAGCTATACTTACCGTTTCCTTATTTCTAAGAGGATATGCCTCGACAAACTTACTTAACTCGCACTGTACTGTTAATATATATTTATTATTTTCTATGTCTCTATCTAATGGTCCGACTACATCTAGAAAAACTTTTTCTAAAGCATAACTTGCAGTAGTTGTAATAACCATAGGTTCTTTAATATACCTAGAATACTTCATTTTTTGACATTTTTCACATTTTCGAACATAACTCTTAACATCATTTTCGATTCCTGGCCAGTAGAATCTACGTTTTATGTTATTTATCATTCTGCGAATCCCAGCGTGTCCGCTTGTGGGTAGCAAATGATAGTCATTCATAATAAATTTCTTTTCTTCGTCATCATCTATTCTCTTTATACCTCTCAAAATACAAATGCGTGGTCCGGACCACTTATCAATGCTTTTTATTTCTTCTACAAGATTCTTGATAAACAATACGTTATCTTCTCTTTTAATAATGCATATTTCTTTAATTTTTAATTTTTCACATATTTTCCTCAATTTTTCCACAAAAACGTCTCGCGTATTATGTGCTTTAAAATCGAGATTAACATATAATATATTTTTATTTTTTATAAATGCGAAACATTCAGATTCGACATCAATATCTTTTTTCTCTTTAATTTTTTTTAATTCTTCTCCTTTCAGTAAACTTAATTCAACTGCTCCATTCGGTATCCTAAGTATTTCCACAACTTTTGGTTGATCAGGCCAATAATTCGGGTTAATACTTGGGATATCGTCTATTCTATCATTTCCACTTTCATTCTCTCTTTCATTCTCTGTTATTATCCTAGCTTGCGCTCTTGTTATTACTGTTACTAACCTTTCATTCATATCTTTCAAATCTTGGGACGTTATGCTTATTCGTGATAAAGCGTCTGCTATTACATTTTCTTTTCCTCTCACGTATACTATTTTAAAATCATATTCTTCTAATGCTAATCGAAATTTTAAAAGTCTACTTGACGGATCTTTCATCCCAAACAAGTATATTAAAGGTTTATGATCTGTCATAATTGTAAAAGTACGTCCATATAGATATGGTCTGAAATATTTCACACTCCAAACTATGGCAAGTAATTCTTTCTGTATTGTTGGGTAATTTAACTCTGCCTTATTTAAAGGTCTACTAGTATAAGCTACGGCCTTCATGTTACTATTACAAAGTACTGCACCTATCGCTGTGCCCGAAGCATCGGTCTGTAGTATAAATTCTTTCGAAAAATCAGGGTATTCTAAAATAGGAGGAGTTGTTAAAGCGTTTTTCAAAAAATTAAATGATTTTTCACATTGCTCAGTCCATTCATACTTGACATTTTTCCTACAAAGTTTATTCAAACAATTAGTTATATCAGCAAAATTTTTAATAAACTTTCTATAGTAGTTACACATTGCAACAAAACGTCTGACTTCATCAACGTTTGTCGGTGTTGGATAATTTTGAATAGTTTTGATTTTCTCTGAGTCTGGTTGAATACCTTGAGAAGATATCGTATGGCCTAAATATAATAGTTCTGTTTTTAAGAATTGACATTTACTCGGATTTAATTTAAGATTAACTTTACGTAGGCGTTCGAAAATTTCTATTAAGTTTTTATTATGCGATTCAAGATTTCGTCCAAAAACAACACAATCGTCTAAATAAATAAAACAATTTATATAGTTAAGACCTGACATAGCTACTGACATCACTCTAGAGAAAGCACTGGGACTGATCTTTAGTCCCATAGGTAGACGCTTCATTTGATACTGACCTGTACTAGTTGTGAAAGACGTGATTGGTCTACATTCAGGTTTTAAAGAACATTGATAATATGATTGACTAAGATCTAAATGAGAGTAATAAATTGCACCTGATAGCGAATCTAAAATTTCGGTAATATTTGGTAATGGAAATTTATCATCCTGTATTACTTCATTTAACTTTCGGTAGTCTATGACTAACCTCCACTTTTTATTATTTTTATCATCAGATTTTTTAGGTACTAATAATATGGGACTGGACCATTCACTTTGTGAAGGTTCTATGATGTCGTCGTCTAACAATTGCTTGATTTGTTTGTCTACTTCTGTTTTTAAACTATGTGGTAACCTATATGGCTTTACATAAACTGGATTTACATTTTGTTTCAAATTAATTGATTGTTCGCATAAATTATTAGTAGTGAGTTTATCACCGGGCAAGTGGAATACGTCAGCATACTTTGAACAAATACTTTCTATACTGCTTCGTTCGCTCGTACCTAAGTGATCAAGTTTCAAAGATTGCAACAATGTTTTTGCACGTGTAGAGTTCAAAGTACACTTATCAAAGAAGCAAACATTATACTCTTTCAATGGTAACAATTGAGGTTGAAAAATTGGAATAATTATTTCCCTATCACTGGTATTCATTAATCTGATAGGTATTATGTTATCTTTAGGTTTTACTATCAAACCAGCCAAAAACAAATTTTCCTGTAATTCTTTCTGTACAATCACACTGTCTTCTTTCACATCTGAATTTAACTTTATATAATGAATAGTTTCATATCGTGCCGGTATCGTTATATATTCAGTACATAGTTTAGGCGAAGTATACAAAGGTATTTCACTTTGTTTTTCATTTGTTAACGTTAATATATTTTTCTCTAAATTGATAGTTGAATTGAAATTGTTCAGAAAATCTAACCCAATTATTCCATCTGATTTACAAGGTAAGTTCCCGAACAAGTAAAACTTGTGTTCATAAGTAGTACCGTCCGATGCGTGTAAAGTTAAATAAACATAGCCGTCTGAATAGGTCTTGCCACCTATACCGTTTATAACTATAGGGTCTCTATGTATGCGTATTTGTTCCGATAAGATATTACTACGAATTGCCGATAATGAAGCACCTGTGTCTAGCAACCATGAACATTTTTGTCTATCTAAATTTAAGTACACATATTTTACGTTATCATCGCAGGTCAAAATATAATTTTTAGGTCCGAAAAAACTGATTCAGTTCAGTAGTTTTCTCTTGCGTTGTACTTTCGACCTGTGCCGAACAAATATTTCGTTGATTACGATTACCACTACTACTGTTACCTCGACCACGACTCGAACTCACAAAATTGTCACGATAACCTCGCGTCGACCGGCCATTGTTATATCCTCGATTATAATTATTATTTACGTACTTACCTCTCGTATAATTGTTGAAGTTATTGTAATTCCGCCTGTGATTTGAATAAAAATTACCTCTAGTATTCATTCGTCCGCCTCTACCTCTTAGCGAAGACCTGTAGTAGGGGGGTTGGTTACCTCTCCTTTGCACGTTGAAGATATTGTTGGAAGACGGAAGCTGTCCCAGCTCCTCATCCTCAGCAGCACGCACTGCGTCCTTCAGCTCTGAGTAGTTTCGAGCTGAGATAATTGTACTTAGTCGCCTGTTGCGTAACCCATCTGCAAATCTTTTAATTGCAAGGTTTTCATTTATAGGTCTCAATATCTCACAAGACTTCGGATTTCCGTCGCTCTGTGCAATAGTGAGGCCTACAAATAACTCAGACAATTTATCTCCGTACTCGCGAATCGACATATTATTCTGAGATAAATTATTTAATCGACTAAGTATCGCATTTGCTGATTTTTTTGTTAATAAAAAGTCCCTAATATCTTGTATTAAGCTCATTACGTCATCATATTCACTTTTTAATTTCAATTTAGCTGTTTTAGTTAACCTAGTTTTTAATACAAAAGAGATAAGTAATTTTTTCTGTGTAACATTTACAAGATATTCGTCATACATTTCAATTCCGTCAATAATTTTTTCAATAGTTTCTTCCGTATTGTCCATTACGGGAATTAAAGAAATTGCCGTCTTTATATCAAATTTGTCCATTTTTGTAATATCTGATTTTGACGTTTCCATTGTACAATTAATTTTATATGTTAAAATTTTATTATATACGAACTCAATACGTTCCTTTAATACTTCGTAAACATAACCTACTAACTCTACTTTACTTTCTTGTTTAGCAATAATATTAATAATATCTTTATACGTTAAAAATAACTTTTCTGCTTCTAAAATCTTATCATTAACTTTACCTTCATATTTTAACCTTCTAGTAGGGCCCAACTTTCTTAAATCAACTTGAATTATATTTAACTTATTTAAAATAAACTCTAAATTCTGTTCCATATATCATAGTTATTCACTTACACTAAATATTATAGTCCTTAAAATAAGTTCTAAAATTTATGTATTTATTATAGTCCTTAAAACAGTTCTTAAATTTCTGTATTTACGCACAAAATAACGGCAACGAGAGATAAAATATAAAAAAAAAATAATTATAATAATAGGGGGAATTTTGGTTGACACATTTTAACACTTATTTTCACTTCACTTTTCACCTTCACTCAAGTAGGTACTCTGGCCGTCTAGCACTAGACATGCGAATCAGATCCTTGTGTCATTAGGCAGCATCACTCCCAGCAGCATCTGTAGCATTGAATCTCCCTGAAAGCCTTTGTCGAATTCTCCTAATAAACTCTGTCTGCATCCTCTTTTCCATCCATTTTCTTTCCTTCTTTCTCCAAATTTTACACCCCAAGCATACTGTAGCAGCAATGAATACCACCAAAACCACTGAGATCAGGATGTTGTTGGTCAGGATATGGGTCTCTATATCCTTATCTGAAATTCCAGCTCCGTTGCTGCCGGCTGCATTTTGCGTAATCATTACTTCTTTGTCTTCCGTTTTTGAATATGATTTCCCCATTTTGTTTATAATTATTTTCCGTTTATATAAATTAATTTAATCCACTTCACAAGTTATAAAAGTTAAAGTGTTCTATAACTTACACCGAGGCACACAGGAATCCGCTGCGTTGCGAGATTCGCCGGTCACCCGACACTCGCCCACGCCACGGCATGGCAGGGTCGCCATGAGGTGTGGGGTGCGGGGAGATTTTAATAGAAACAACCGCTCTGGATAACGCTCTGATTTATTCTGCTCGTTCACTCTAAGACTAATACATTATATATGTAATATATATGCTAGATATGCTAGGCACCCCACTACAAAGTATTACAGTTTTTTATTACTTGTATATTATAACCCTACGAAACACGTACTTTGATAAAAACGTAAAAAAGTGGGCTTAGAAATATTGATATTCTACGATTGCTTACGAATAGTTATCAAAATTATACTGAAACGAAAGACATGTGAAGTCCGCCAACCCGCACTTGGCCAGCGTGGTGGACTATGGCCTAATCCCCCTCGTACTGAAAGGAGGCCCGTGCCCAGCTGTGGGACGTTAAATAGGGCTGAATACACACATTGAAACGACAAATCAAAACGTTATGTAAGAGCATCAGATTATAATATAGATATAGATTTTAGGGTTTTGCAAGTGAAGCGAAACTATTAAAATATTGAATATCTGAATAATCAGAACTAGATACACTTACCTTGACCTTGAGCCACCCTTCTATGCCACGGTTGAGTGCCTAAGCGATCATGCGATACCTCATTAAAACGGGAAAGGTTCCGTTGGGTTTTAGTGGGTAGTACTGACTTTTATTTATTTATTTAGGTTTTGTTTGAGTTTTCGGGATATGGGATATTTTTAGTACCACTCGTTCAGCCCCAAAGTTAAATTTGTTATATACAAGTTTATTTTTTACCGTTAATAAAATGAATACTCCAAAACTCAACACATTCAATCTGACTTCACATGACGTATTACGAGTACGTATAAGTTAAAATTGACTTATCTCCAGCTACTCAAAGTATAAATCTTATTTTGTGTAACTCTTAACTTATTATAGTAATTATATTAAGCAAGTATGCAGTCGTTAAAGGCATTGGGAGAAAACGGCGAGAACATTAATCTTTAGTAGCAGTGACAGCGTTTCTTTCGTTTTGTTGCCCATTAAGGGTGATTTGGTCCATTTTGTTTTTATATATATGTATGTAGGTATGTATAATTTAATTAATATGTTCTTCTAGTTTCGTGCTTGGTCATAAGAATAGTATTGTAGTATGGTGGTATTGTATTCAGTTCTTTTTAACGTCTCACTGCTGGGCACGGGCCTTCCTTCAATACGATGGGGTCAGACCATAGTCCACCACGCTGGCCAAGTGCGGGTAAGCGGACTTCACACGTCTTTCGAAAACTTGCTAGGTTTTCTCAGACATGCAGGTTTCCTCACGATGTTTTCCTTCACCGTAAGATAAAAGGTAATCATATTAGAAATGATTTGTATATGAAAATATCAGAAGTACGAGACCTGGAATTTGTATCCGCTTCATTCGGTTTTCCAAGTGAGCACGTTACTACTAGGCCACCACAGAGAAATATTCGATCCCTGTATAGTGAGTTCGATATACAGGGAACGATTTTTTGCAATAAAGAAATAACTCTTCTTTCTTCAAACTTTGAACTTTTAGAATTATAATAAGATTTGATTAAGTTGACTTACGTCATGTAAGATGTGTGATGGTGATGCGGGGTCACCACTTTAGAGTATGGGAGAAATTAAACCAACTCCAATAGAATTATTTACATAAGTTCAATAATGTGTAAAAAATTTAATCATCTTACATGACATGAGTGAACTTAACTTTTTCTTATCCCTTTTTAAACGGGCGAAACAAAACAACATATAAAAACTTTCTAGTTTTTGCCACACTTTTCTAATAAAATTGAACGTATTTAAGAAAATATGCGATTGTATAAAGATACCTATATGAATTAAAAATAAGACAAATTGACATATAAAATAATGAGTTAAGATAACTGTGAAATAATAATAATTGCATAAAAAGTTTCATTTTCAACCCTAACTATTTAGGTCAGTGCAAAGAATCGTTCACAATACCAACATTTCTAATAAAATGCATAAATACGAGCCAATAATGGTAGTGCGAGTGTTTGTTAAACATATTGTATGATGTGACTCCTCTTATCCACATAAACGTATATTCTAAAGTCACAAATAAAAGTCATTTAAGGCACTGGTAGCTCAGTGGTAACGCGCTCGCTTGGGAAACCAATTGAAACAGGTTCAAATCCCGGGTTTTGCACATCTGATGTTTTTATGTGCGAATCATTTCCAACATGATTACCACATACTTTAGTGATGGAAAACGTGAGGAAACCTGCCTGTCGGAGTGAACCTAGCAAGTTATGCAGGTTTCTTCACGATGTTTTCCTTCACCGTAAGCCAAGTGGTAATCATGTTGAAAATGATTCGCACATGAAAATATCAGAGGTGCGAGACCCGGTATTTGAACCCGCTTCACTCGGTTTCCCAAGCGAGCGCGTTACCACTGGGCTACCACTGCCCTTTTATCCTGTATTGTCCGGAAACCCACTTCGAATCATTACCTACGCAATCGCATTATAATCATTCATCTTTTTTTGCTTCAATGACAATGTTTTGTCTCTTTCTGATGTACGACAAAACTTTATGATAGACAGAGATAAATTTTAATGAAGATTAGAGGCATGTATATAGTATATAATGACGCCACGTTTTTATCCGTTACACATTATAGAAAGCATTATATGAGATGATGAAGTAAACAACATATTTCTTCTAAGATAAAAAAATGTAGGTATTTTTGTTTTCTTTCCATTTTCTATATATTTTATTTAATTATTTTTAAGATGATTCTTACAAAATAAATAAATTAAGTTGGTCTATTATCACGAAGAAACGGCACAATTTAAGATTTAAGGATTTATTGAAATTTGGTACGTAAATAGTAAAAACTGGTATATCTATACTAATATTATAAAGAGGCAGAGTTTGTTTTTTCGTTTGAACGCGCTTATCTCAGGAACTACTGATCCGATCTGAAAAATTCTTTTTACATTAGATAGCCCGTTCATTGAAAATATCATCCCGGAAAAATGTACGCTTCCCGTGCGATTTTTTTGTCTAGAGATGAATCCGAAGCGAAGCGAGGGTCAATCGCTAGTAAGTAATACGTACTAACATTTCAATACATGAAGCTTGTAGAATAATCAGTAAAGTGAAAGTCCACAAACATAGTAATCAATTCATAGTATAAAACAAAGTCGCTTCCTGCTGTCTGTCCCTGTGTATGCTTAGATCTTTAATATTACGCAATGGATTTTGATGCGGTTTGTTTAATAGATAGAGTGATTCAAGAGGAAGGTTTATATGTATAATACATGCATAATATAGTAGAGAAACACTGATAATTTTAGAGGTTTCTAATGTGATGTCGTAAATAAACACACTTTTTTGCGCTTTCATCGCAAACGCTGACTGAACCCTACGAGATAGATCAAAATAATGTACTACATATGCATATGTCTATCTCTTAAGGATAACATACTATTTTTTTTTTTTTTTATTTCATTTTGGCGGCTGTATTATATCACTGCGACCATCTCTGGTCTATTGTGATCGCCACATTTTATGCTAGAGTGAACCATTAAACCCTGCAGCTATTAAAAACTGAAGGATTTTCTTAGGGTTACACTCTTTTAATTCATCTAGGCCTAGAAATTGTTTTCCTAGATGAATGCTACGCTTGTGCATGAGCGGTCCACATTCCCATAGAAGATGAAGTGGCGTTTCGTCTGCCTCCATGCATACTCTACAGGTTCGCGTTTCGCTCAGCCCTAGGTTGAACATGTGCTTATTTAAGCAGCAGTGTCCGGTGAAAGTCCTTACCAGTATTCGTAAGGTTTTTCTGTTAAGCGCTAGCATAAGGTTGTTAAACCTTATATCATAGGCTTTAATTAGTGACTTGGAGTGAATCATTCCGTTTGATTCATTCCAGTCCTTGTTTGCAGTCTTTAGACATGCTATCATTAAGGTTCTTTGAGCTAAGCTCTTGGGTATTCCGCAGAAGGGCTCGGGACCCTGCTGCATGCCAAGAGCTCCTTCTCTAGCAAGCTTATCGGCACATTCGTTGCCGATTACCCCTGCATGACCCGGTACCCATCTTAACACTACTTTATTTCTTTTTGCTAAGAGGTTTAATCGGTCCATGCACTGCTCTACTAACTTCGATGAGACTGTGTTTGAGTCTAATGCTAGTAGTGCAGCTTGGCTGTCCGAATTTATATAAATTGTTTGATTTGTGTAGTGCTTACATAGATTAGCTTCTACACATTCTAGGATGGCGTAGACTTCAGCTTGGAAGATGGAGGCGAATTGTCCGAGATGTACGCTTTTGCTGAATCTCGGTCGCTCTCCATGTATCCCGCAGCCAGTCTTTGCTCCTATTTTGGAACCGTCTGTATACCAGACTAGGGATCCGTTTTTATAGGATATCTGGCATTTAGTCCAGTCCTCTCTTGACGGAAATTCAATTGTATAATATTTTTCAAGGGAGTGCCGCATTTGCATGGCATCAGTTGTCATACCAAGTAGCGGCATCTCTTGTAGTGAGTCTTGTAAAGTCCTCATTTTCCGTGAGAGCCATTGAGTTTTGCCTTGGATTTTAGCTCTGTACATACTGGCTTGTGCCTCCTTCTGTATGAACAGGTGTAGAGGTGGCAACCCGAGTAGTGCATTTAGTGCCTGACCAGGACACGTGGACATGGCTCCTGTTGTCATTAGACAGGCTGTTCTTTGTAGGCTATCTAATTTTTTAATGACTGTTGTCTGTTTAGTCTTATTTGACCAGGCTACCGATGCATAGGTGACAATTGGCCTCACAATGGCAGTATAAGTCCAAAGTGTGGTTTTGGGGCATAAGCCCCAGTTACTGCCCAGCATGCGGCCGCTCATTCCTAATGCCATTTTAGCTTTACTCAAAACTGTGGCTAGGTGTGGGTTCCACGTCAGTTTTTGGTCTAGTGTTAGTCCCAGGTATTTGACTTGTGTGGAGAACGTAATTTGTTTACCATTAAGCTTTGGCATGACTAGTTTGTCTAGCCGTCGCTTGTTTGTAAAGGGCACAATGACTGTTTTGTCAGCGTTTACTGATAGGTCACTTCTGACACACCAGTCACTGACAGTATTTAGTCCCTTTTGTAGTATATTTGAAAGTGTGGATTGACAGAAACCCCTCGTTATGATTACCAAGTCATCTGCGTAGCCTTGCGCATCAATGTGGAGTTCTGCCAGTTTGTATAGTAGCTCATCCACGGCAAGGGTCCACAGTAGTGGGGACAGCACTCCCCCTTGCGGACATCCTCTTGCTGTGGATATGTGTATATTTGTATCGTGAAGGGCTAGTTTGGCTCTTCTGCTAGTGAGCATAGATTTTACCCATCTTACCGTTGTTGGGTCGACATTTTTGGTTGTCAGCCCATTTATCAACAGCAACGTAGAAGAGTTATCAAAAGCACCTTCGATGTCTAGAAATGCACAGAGTGCTATTTCCTTGTCTTCTAACGCTTTTTCTACTTTGTCTATAAGACTTGTAAGGGCAGTTTCAGTTGATTTACCCTTACGATATGCGTGTTGGTTGAAATGAATTGGATTTTTGGTCAAGGCTACATCTCGTATATACCTATCAATCACCTTCTCCATTGCTTTAAGTAAGAATGAGGAAAGGCTTATTGGTCTAAAAGACTTTGGCTGGCTATAGTCTTTTTTACCAGTTTTAGGTATAAATATGACCCTGACAAGAGTCCATTTTTCTGGTACATAACCCCAGGCGAAGCTCGCTCTGAAGATTTTGATCAGGTGGGGAAGGAGGATGTTCGACCCTTGCTGTAGTAAAATTGGTGTTATCCCGTCTTCCCCTCCCGCCTTATGAGGCTTAAAAGAGTCAACGGCCCACTGAACATGGTTAGGTTTTATGATTGTAGCAGCTTTGCGCCAGTCCTCGCTGTGAGGTCTATGATGTCCTTCCTGCTGACTGCCACAGTTCCCAAAGAGGCACCCGGGAAAGTGAGCCGTGGCCAGCAACTCTAAGGTCTCCTTCTCTGTGGTTGTGAAGGAGCCATCTCCTTTCTTAAGTAGTCCAATTGGATTAGGCCTGGCTCTAGAGAGAAGTTTGTGGAGTCTTGCTACCTGTGGAAGGCTTTTAATTTCCTCACAGAGCTTCCTCCACGATTCTCTTTTAGCCCTCCTTATCTCTTTGTTATACTCAGTTAGAGCTTTACTATAGATCTCCCAGATGTGAGTCTTTTTAGCTCTATTGAATAATTTCCTTGTTTTGTCTCTAAGCTTTTTCAACTTTGAGTTCCACCAAGGTGCTTTTCTAGTTGAGGTCTTTATTTTGAGAGGACAGCTCTCTTCAAAGGCTGAGATGATGCCTTTTGTGAGGCTTTCCACTGCAAGGTCTAGACTCTCAATAGTTCTGACTGTTTTTGGAAGGGTGGCCAAGTTCGTCCTTAACCGGTCTTTAAATTCATTCCAGTTGGTTGCTCTTGGGTCCCTATAAGTTGTGGTTACGGCTTCCAGCGTGGCCTTAACCTCAAAGATTATATGTCGATGGTCCGACATTGCGTTCTCATTGCTGACATGCCAGTTATGCAATAACATACTATATCCATTTTACTATATCCAAGCTAGGGACGAACCCGAGCGAAGCGAGGGTGAGTCGCTAGTTTGTTTTATAACATTCTCAATGAATATAAAACTACAATGAATGTTTATCACTTAAAACTTATTCTTAAAATGTCTTCAAACAACTGTGTACTCATATATATAATTTAAGGTTGTTGCACGATATGAGCTAAGCGATACCATAACTATAATCTACAAATCCGTGAGAAAACGCAGTATAACAACGCTATCAAATGCAGCAAAATGCATAATAAATCATACTTTTATACAAAAATGAACCTTCTTCCTTAAGCTTTAAGTTCAAAATCGTTTATCAAGTAATTTAAACTATACAATCTCCTAAACTGCATCGTATATTTATATAGCTAGATATAAAATTGTACAGCCATTTTAAACTCTATTACAATGGAATAAGGTTGAAATGATAATTCTAAACGATTGCGAGCGAATTAGGTTTGGAATCAGATAATGTAGTTTTTGCTTATTCATTAACCCACATTAGCCGATAAAAGCTAAATTGAAATATCTAAAGAGGTTTTTTTTTTTATTAAATAACGACGTGAAAACGACCGTGCAATTGTGGCGTGTTTGGTCAAAAATCTTACGTGAAATCATTTTAGTATACAATTAATATAGGTAAAAATGTTATTAGTATAGCGATATGTTTATAAATACTACTATATAGCAAAGAGTTGGGTTTTTGTTCGTTTGAAACTATTTTTTGTGTATAATTTCTAGAATCATTTTTTTTATTAATTTCATAATACTACTTTTTCTTATATGTATACAGATAAATAAAATTGAGGTGTCTGTTTCTAATGTCACAGCTTTTTACTAAATACATATGAAAGTATACATATGGAACTTATAAGAAAAACACAATTTTTATTTTTTTTTATTTCCGTCTGTCTGTTTATTCCGGCTTATCTTTGAAACGGCTTGACTGATTTTGACGGATTTTTCACTGGCAGATAGTTGGTATTATAAGGAATAACTTAAGCTACTTTTATTTTAGAAAAAGAATTAGGGTTCCGCTCAAAAAAATTAAAACGTACCTAGGGACGCACCCGAGTGAAGTGCATGTTATATTACAAAACGTCATGTAAATATAACTTAGTGAAAGAGTATTTAAAAACTATAGTTAGTAATTGATATAGTTATTTACTAAAATATAGGACTAAGACATATACTAGGTATATATATTTTTTGTAGAACTATTAGATGTCTCCTTAATTGCCATATACAAATTATATATTATCTATATATTATATAAAAATCAATTGCTGTTCGTTAGTCTCGCTAAAACTCAAAAACGGCTGGACCGATTTGAATCATTCTTTTTTTGTTTTGTTGGGGGTGTATCAGAGGTGGTTTAAATATAAAAAAAAATGCGAAAACAAAAAAAAAACAGCTGGAAAATCAAAAAGTTCTGAACTGTTTATTTTGTATGGTAATCACTAACCGTTAAAACGTACTTAGGGACTAACCCGAGCGAAGCGAGGGTGAGTCGCTAGTACATCATATGTTTTCATTCATTTATATCCTTTCTAACATTTGGTTAAAATACGACCTTTAGGCGATCAAATTCAAGTAATATTTCTAGTATGTTATCTTTGCTTGAACAAACCAGATGTTCTCCGGAAACCACATGTCGTTAACCAACTAAGAAGAACCCTTGTATTATATCATCTTACATGATATTGGTACTTAAGATGTCACAGGTAGGAGATCGAAGGGTCATTTTATAGTGGATTCTGTAATGCAATACGTGAAGCCCTTGTAATGTTTTCTGCTTTAGTGGTTTTAAATTTCCTTTTAGTTTTTTTATGAGAATAATTGTTTTAATTAATCTATACGAATATTATAAAGAGGTAAAGTTTGTGAGTTTGTGACGTTGTGGGGGGTAATCTCTGGATCTACTGAACCGATTTAGATGAAATTTGGTAAGAAGATAACTTGAGACCCTGGGAAGGACATAGAATATTTTTTATCCCGGAAATCGTCCCTTAAAGGGGTGAAAATGGGGATGAAAGTTTGTATGGGGAATCAACCTTGGCACGAACCCGAAATAAGCAAGGGTGAGTCGCTAGTCTGTTATATTACGATACTAGCAACTTACTCTTGTTTTTAGGTACCTAGCATAAGCCTATATATTTGTCCAGGTCATAGCCATTTCAAAGTGAAGGAGTAACAATCATACATACAGACACATACACAAACATTTGCAATTATAACAGAAGTACGATTGTAAACAACTTAATTGTTTGTCTATGGTGGATAACCTCTGGAATAAATGATCTGATTCTCAGTTCTTTCAATAATTGAAAGCTACATAAACGCTAAGTAACATAGGCTATGAAGACACGTTTGGCTCAGTTTGTAGTGACCCCACTTGCTGTGCCAGCGGTCGTGGGTACAAGTCCTGCCGGGGGAATTCATTTGTGTGATGAGCACAAATGTTTGGACTCCAATCATGGGTGTTTATATGTATACTAATATTATAAAGCTGAAGAGTTTGTTTGTTTATTTGGTTGAACGCGCTAATCTCAGGAACCAATAATTCGATTTAAAAAATTCTTTTTGCATTAGATAGCCCGTTAATTAAGGAAGGCTTTAGGCTATATATCATCCCGGAAAAATGTACGGTTCCCGTGGGATAGATTTGTTTTTGTCTAAGAACGAACCCAAAGCGAAGCAATATAGCTCGTAGCTTACCATGGAACTAGATGGTGCTGCGTGTTAATATCCTAACATATTATTATCAATATAAAGATAGATAACATCTAATTTAAACATTTTGATACAGTATGAAATATTAGAGAAAAGATGTCACATATTAGAACTTGCATTATTAGTATTTTCTTGATAAACATCTAAATTTTGATGATTTGATGTAATCAATAATCTTAGTAATATATAATAGAGTTTAGATGCTAGACTCTTAGTTTTTAATTTAAAAAGCTCTACATTTAAGTAGAGTTAAGTAAAAAAGTTTATAAAGTTTAATGAAGAATAAAACATCTATTATTCGAAGGTAGCAAGCGATGCATATCAAAATACTACATAACAAACTAGGCCCGTGGGAACCACAGTGTTAATAAATCTGACGTAAAATTACACTATATATTATAAAAATGTAAATTTTTAAATTATCTGTAGAAATTTTGTATATTTTATCTGTATTCACCTATCTATCTAGGCATGCATAATATAATAATATTCTAAATAAGTCGAATCTGTACATTAAATATTTTTTGGAAAATCTTGTTGAAATAGTGATTATTATCGAAACAAATGCCGAATCTATAGTTTTTATAATTTTTGTCTGTCTGTCTGACTTGGCACAGAGATAGATTATAGTCTGGAATAGCACATAGGCTACTTTTTATCCCGGAAAAATGTACGGTTCCCGTGGGATAGATTTTTTGTTTAGATGAAAATAATTTAATATGCATCTAAATAATCCTAAAAATCATGAAAATCGGTTCACCATTCACACAGATATCTCGTAACAAACAAAAAAACACACAAATCATACATCCTTTTTTAGAATCGGTTAACTAATATAAATATTCATAAAAAAACTATTATCTTGAACTAAACCCGTAGAGCTAGCACGCCGTAACCGAAGCATGTCTGACGGCGATGCACCCGTGGGAACGACATACGGCAACTTCGTCCGCTTCACTCATATGGAAAATTAGTGAGCAAAAAATATCGCACACAATTAATTCGTTTCGTTTGTAATAATGGTTATATTATTTAAATTAATTTATACTAATATTATAAATTAATTAAGCGAGCAAGCTTCGCTTGGCGTTTTTGGGAAAACATAAAAATCGCGTTTTTTTCAGAAAAGACATCTATATAGATAAACTTAAAATGCCTTAAAACAAAATTTGATCCAAATCGTTAGAGTTTCTATGGGTTACGTTGTTATAAAGTTTAATCATCTTAGGCTGATTAGACAAACGTACTCGTACAAATTTGAGCATTTTTCCTACAGAGTAAGAGAAAAGATTGCGCAAAATGATCGACGAAAGTGACATCCCACTGCTGGGCACGTGCCCCCCTTCAATACGAGGGGAATCAAGCCATAGTCCACCATGCTGGCCAAGTGCGGATTGGCGGACTTCACATCTCTTTCGAAAACTTGATAGGTTTTCTCAGACATGCAGGTTTCGATGTTTTCCTTCATCGTAAGGCAAGATGTAATCATGTTAGAAAATATTCGCACATGAAAATATCATTTTCAGTTTCATTCGGTTTCCCAAGCGATCGCGTTGCCACTAGGCTACACTGCCTTTAAAATACAAAAAAATATATTTCGCAGTATTTTGTATACTGAAGTTTTAAAAATTAAAAGGAATTCAGAATTTTACGCAAGCTTTTATTTATCTTGCAACGTTTGAATGTGACTTCGTTTTTCGCTTCAAAGTTTTAATTCTATTAACAGATTTAGTTGGGATTTTGCATATTCATGTAATTTTGAGCTGTTTCTGCGAAGGTACGTAGATATTTAAAATTTTAGTTAAATTGTTATACAAGATGACCATACAGCACATTGGTCGTATCGTTTTCTACGTAAATCAGGTCACTAGTTTAATTCCGTTGATAATAAAATTATAATATTTGAACCTACTTGCTGTTCCAGCGGTCGCGGGTTCGAATCCCGCTGGGTTCATTCATTTGTGTAATGAACACCAATGTTTGTCCAGTCATGGGTGTTTATATTTATAATATGTATGTATTTAAAGTTATATATGTGTAGTGTATCAACTATCTAGTATCCATAACACAAGCCTCGTAGCTTACTATGGAACTAGATAGTGCTGTGTATAATATCCCAACATATTTATTTATTTATATTCAATTAAATATTATTTATATTCATATAACATAATTACAAAAGTTTATATATATGTATTATAAACCAAACAACATTTTTTTTCAAATATCAACTGTTGTATTTCTCAGCTCGCATTCCTAACCGCTGAGAGCTTTCTCACGGACTTACATCTCTGAATGAGTTATTTAAATATCTATTCGTACATAAATTACTAAAATAAGGTATTTTTAATGTTTTTATATACCACTATGTATATTATACATTTTTGTAATAATGCTTTTTGGGGACTATGTATGCGTTTTAACATATAAAAATTATATGTACATATATTGAAAAGAACATACATACATAATATATGTATACAAAAGCAAATGGTCACTAATTCCCTCACTAGATAAACAGGAAATCTCGAAATTTGGCACGTACGTAGTTTAGAGTATAAATCAGCTAAAAACAGATTTTGCTATAAAATCATATCAATGGATGGGGTCTTATGATTGTTATATATATATATATATATATATATATATATATATATATATATATATATATATATCCTATGTTTTTGCAGGTAGAAATACAAAACGGAGTTTTCCTAGTTAAATTTAAATCAACTATGTGGATGAAACCGCGGGCAACGCTAACACTATAATTTATTTTTTTTATTTCACCAATTCGATATACATTTACTAATTATATTAAAAAATCAAGTAATATCAAGTTTACCTCTTATTTAATATTTTTGAATAAAAGACTTGCTCCTAAATATTGCTTGTGTAAGAAGGTACGAAAACAATAAGAGCGTGAAAATAAGAAATTCGACGGACAAAAAGTTGGAGGCGTAAAAAGTATAAAACACAAAGGGCGGTGGCCATCCGTCCGTGAATCCTTCGGCTGTCGCACGTCCGTTTTTAGACCTTTTATAGCTTACGATACGATTATTGTATTAATACAAAAATATATGTTGTTAGCTTTTAGATCTTGATACATTTATTAGATTTTTCTTCATTATTCATTATACCTTTGATCAAATCAAATTAAAATATACTTTATTCAAATAGACTTTTACAAGCACTTTTAAATCGTTAATTGTGCGTATTAAATTAAAATTAAATCAAATGTCAATATAGTCATTCCGTGAGGAATCTACCACCGGCTTGGAAGGCAGTTCTGCTGAGGAGAGCCGGCGAGAAACTCATCAGTAGCTCTTTTAATATAATAATTGTATACAATATTATAATACAATAATTATCTATTTATCCTACGTGAGACCCAACCAGACACTAGTTCCACACATTGACATCTACGAAGTATTCCGTGACAGTATATTAAGCTTTATTCACTAATATATTTTAATTTAGACTTAAACCGTTTGTTTTGAATACAGAGAATAAGTGAATCATGATAATCCTTAGGATATTTTAGATATACATATATTTTCGCACTTTTGAATAACTATATAATTATGTATTAATAGAACAACCACATCCAATACTCAGTAGTTATAATTAAATCCCCTTATATAATCTCTTTGTCCAATGTTACGTTGATGGAAGAAATAAGATTAATGTAAACTTCGTTTAATAAAACAACTGCCAGTACTGTCAATTATCTATTTATTCACAGACACCTAATTTATAATAATCAGGAGCCAACTATGCTTGACCGAAGTCAGTACGAAGAGTGACCACCACTGGCGACATCATGGCTTTTTATAATACTTGTTTTATGTCAAAACAGCAACTAAAGTGTCAAGCATAGTTGTCACAAAATCCAATTGAAATACTTATTAAAATACAAATTTATTTTAAGCTAACATTATTCAAATATAAAATTAAGCTAACAGTTCGGCCATCCTATAATCAACGAGTCCCTTCGTTAATAAATTTATACAATATATATGAATAACACATTAAGAGGACAACGATAATAGTAATTAATTATATTTAAAATAATTTGTATAAAAACAATGAATTAATATAGATTATAAATAGAACCTTCTCGGCCATCTTGCAATTAATAGTCCCAATATATTACATTATTTAATCATTAAATATTTAAATCATTTTTTTTTACAATGTAAATAATGTATGTATATATATATATATATTAATATAAAAATATAAATTTAATGAATTAAATGCCTTAAAATAACAATAAAAATTAACACAAAACATTTTCAATTTCCTTTTCATTTCACAGAATACGTTAAATCTGTTGCACTCCTTAGTTGGCTTATCGGCCTCATGTGCAACAGATTATCATTCATGCGAGTTTGGTACACTCATAGTTGACCTATCGGTCTCATGTGCACCAGACTCTATCATTATCCACATCCAGTTCCTAAATCCAGTTCATCTTCAAATGTCATTGTCAATTACTATCTTATTTATCATAACCATCATTGTCGCTATCAATTACTTCATTATCTATTTCATTATTAATCGTTTCACTGGTAGCAATCGTATTATCATGTACTTCGTTACTAGAATCTTGCTCGGATCGGTCAGTTAAGTCATCGTCAGTATCATTAAGATAATTTTGAGTATAAGTCAACCAAGGAAACATTTTATCTACAGATATTACACCTTCATATTTTCTATTGTTTTTTCTTGTAAGAGGAGTATCCTCTACCACATACCTATCGTTGTCTAATACCTTTAATACTCTGTACGGTCCCTGAAGCTTTGGTAAAAGCTTCTTTGATTTGCCTTTATTACTAGAAATATCACGTTCAATTCTAACTAAATCACCTATTTTATATTTATGAGCTTTCTTCCGACTTTTATTAAATCTATTTTCTTGTTTTCTTTGTTCGTCAATTATTTTTGAATTAACTTCTTCCCTTACTTTCACTACATCACGAATGTTATGCCCGTCTTTATCTAATAATGAAGACACTATGCTATCACCTTTAGTACGCAATCGTAGTCCAAATAAAACCTCTGACGGACTTTTCCCAATACCCTTATTTATAGTAGTATTTAACCCTAATTGAATTTCCTCCAAATGCTTATCCCATTCATTTTCTGGTTCATTATGATTTTTAACTGCCAATGATTCTAAAATTGTACGATTGTACCGCTCAACTTGTCCGTTTGCACGCGGTGTGGATACTGCATTTAGCACATGACGTATACCATTTTTAGTGACAAAATTTTTAAAGCTTTTACTAGTAAATGATGTCCCTCTATCACTTATGATACGAAAGGGGACACCGAATAAACTTAAGTATTGATTTAATATTTTTAAAGTGGTTTTAGTCTTAGTGTTTTTTACAGCATTAATTATAATATATTTGGTATATGCGTCTATTATTACAAGTATATAACAGTTTTTCGATTTACTTTTAACAAAAGGGCCAATATGATCTAAATGAATGGTATGGAATGGTTCATCCACCTTGGGAATCGGATGAAGCATTCCTTGTTTTTTACCAGCGGGAATTTTGTGATAGTTACACTCCAGACATGATTGTACATATTTTTTTACAAATTTGTTCATTTTAGCAAACCAATAAAGAGATTTTAATTTTTCTAACGTCTTATCGATCCCGAAATGCCCTAAATCATCATGATTCTTTTTTAATAATTGCCACCTTACTCCTTTAGGTACAACCCATTTTAATTCATTATTAACTATCCTATAAACTTTTCCGTTTTTAAGCTTATAATTTTTATGTATATCGATTATTGTTGTAGTTTCCGGGTCTTCTAATACACGTTTTATTTTTAAAATTTCATCGTCTGTTTTTTGAATTGTTATTAGCCAATCTTCTGTTTCTAGAACTAGAACATCGAATACCGATTCTGGCTCATCTGTATTTGATATAGCATTTCTGCTTAAAGCATCTACATGGTTCATTCGAGTTCCAGGTCGGTATTCAATGTTGCAGTCGTATTCTTGGATCTGAAGCCACCATCTACTAACTCGCGGAATTAAGTCTCGTTTAGATAGAGTTGTTCGCAGCGCGTTACAATCGGTAATTATCGTAAATGGAATGCCTAATACATAAACTCGAAATCTATTTAGTGAAGCGATAACCGCAAGAGTTTCTAACTCAAAGGAGTGATATTTTTGTTCTTCTACTGTAGTTTGGCGGCTATAATAAGAAACTGCTCTGTAAATACCGTTATTATCTTCTTGTAACAAAATCCCTGCTATCCCTTTACTACAAGCATCCGTATGAATTTGAGTTTTTGCTTTTGGATTGTATAATGCTAAAATTGGTCTATTAATTAATTCGTGTTTTAATTTATTGAAAGATTCTATTTGGTTTGTACCCCATTCCCATTTAACATTATTTTTCAAAAGTTGCGTTAACGGACTGGCTATTATTGCAAAATTTTTTACAAACCTTCTAAAAAAACTAGCAAGGCCTATAAATTGGCGTACTTCGTGTTGATTTGTAGGGGTTTTGAACTTTTCAACTGCTTCTATTTTACTTTTTCCAGGACAAACTCCTTTTTCAGATATCTCAAAACCTAAATAATCAATTTTAGTAAAGAAAAATCTACATTTTGATAGTTTCAATGTTAGTCCAGCTTTTAATATTAATTTAAGTACTAATTCTAATCTCTCCATACCTTCTTGAAAACTATTTGATGGAATTATGATGTCATCCATAAAAGCATAAGCTATATTCTTTGATCCTAATAACATTTTGTTAATAGTTTTTTGGAATACGGACGGAGCATTGGCCAGACCAAAAGGCATTCGCGTAAATTGATATTGACCATCAGGAGTCACAAAAGCAGTTTTATCTTGGGACAATGGAGAGATTGGTATTTGGTAATATCCTGATGCCAAATCTAACGTTATAAAGTATTTATTACCACCTAAACAATCGATTTGATCTTCTATACGAGGTAAAGGGTAATGTTCTTTTATTATTTTTGAATTTAGTGCACGATAATCAACGCACAAACGTTGATCCCCTGTTTTCTTTTTCACTAATAATATTGGACTGGCATAAGCGGATGATGATTCGGTAATGATACCACAGTTTAATAATTCTTGAATCATATCTTTCACTTTTTGTCTTTCAGTAAATGCTAAACGATATGGTCTATATACAACTGGTGTTGAATCTTTAAGATTTATAGTCATTTCTGTTAAGTGTGTAAAACCTAAATCCATTAAACTAAAAGAAAAACATTTATTATATTTGAAAAGTAACTGTTCAAGTTGATGTTTTTCTTCTAACTTTAACGTGTCGCCTGTAACTAATTGATCTTTGAAATCTTGACTTTCAATTTTGTTAATTTCTAACGTATTTTGATTGGTAATATTTGTATTTTTTACCATTCGGGCCCTAGTTAATAACTGTCCCTTTAATAAACTTAATTTACATTCACTTAAATTAATCAATACAATGCAACCCTTTCCATTATTAATTGTATATAAGCCAGGTAAAATAAAATATTTAAATTTTTTCGAAATTCGTATCGATTCTTGTATATACACGTTAAAAGACCCTTCATTATTTTCTGTTTGTATAGGTATTGATGCCATTGCTTCTATATCTAAATTTTCACAAATAACTAAATTCACCTTTTTACCAATATCATTGTACTTCTGTGTTTTATGTATAATTAGTTCTTTGTCCGTTTTAATAATAGTAATACCATTTTGCTCTGTAAACGTATGCCCTAATAATATTGGATATTTTAAAAGATTATCTTGCACTATAAGAACTTCAACTGTAGTGCTAACGTTCTGAACTTTAAAATTCAGTGAGGCTTTTCCTATAGGTTTTATCAAAAAGTTACCAAAACCTTTTAATGACATTGTATTTACTGGCTCAAAATCGATTTTTAATTCATTAAAATCACTTTGTCTAATAAGCGTACATTGGCTGCCCAAATCTACGTAACTTAATTTAGAAATGTTGTTATTGATTAAGACCGGTAATATGTATTTGTCATCTAAAGTGCCTGTTAATTTTATTTCAGAGATATTCTTATTATTTTCATGATTAAATTTTGCTTGTAAACGTTTACAATTGGGAGCCGAATGACCTAAACGTTTACATATTGTGCAAGTTATCAAAGGCTTTAAACATTTAAAACTGGGATGTCCTTCTTCACCACAGTTAAAACATTTTATAACAAATGATCGTGTTTTAACAACATTATTTGTAAAGTTTTTACTTGCAATTATTTTTTTCTCTTTGTTGTCATCAAATTTGTGGACGATTGATTTAAAGTATGCTAACAAATCTTCTGGTACTGAGAATTTTGCGGCTTGGGCACCTAATCGTATACTACGGTCATCTATTACGGCAATTATACAATCTATCGCTTTTTTTCCATAAATCTCACATCTATTCAATAAATTAATTTTATGATAAAAATACGTTTCTAATGACTCATTATACTTTGGTTTCCTATCTAACATTTCATGTAAAAGATGTGCATAATTTTGGACTGTTGGAAAAGTTTTATGTAATTTTTCTTTCCATTCATTCCAAGTATAATTTACCGAAGGGAGACCCTGATACCAAACTTTAGCTACCCCAGTTAATTTAGGCAGAGTATAATGAAGTAATTGAGTTTCCGACCAGTTATACAATTTAGAACATTCTTCTACTTTAATTAACCATGAATCTATTGTTTGTTCTTTGTTCGCGGGATCAAATTCAGGAATTGCGTTTGAAGTCATCGAAAAATGATTTTGTAACGACGTTGAAGGTAATGCCTTGATTAAACTTATTATTTCTTGCGCAGTAAATGTCGGTTCTACTTTGTCGGTCCTAGTGTCAAGTTGTGGTGTAGTACTTCTCATAGATTTGGGGCGTCTAAGCTCAAGTTCCTCTTCACTGTTAGAATCAGAAGACTCACTTACCAGAACTCGTCTTCGTTTCCTGTGATGTAGAGGACCCAAAGATCGTCGAGTTGTGGAACTGGCTTCAAAAGAGGTCCTCGAAGTTCGCAAATGTGATCTTGAACGGTGTCTGCTAGGAGAACGTGTTCTTCTAGCCACATCTTGCTCAATCAAGTCACGGCAGTAGGATGTAGATTCTCGATTACGCCTCAATTGATGACGATAATTGTTGCTTCTGTCACTCATTATCTGAAACTGCTATATTTTTTCTAGCGTAGAGAACAGACCACTTCTGAACTGTAAACTTCGTTTAATAAAACAACTGCCAGTACTGTCAATTATCTATTTATTCACAGACACCTAATTTATAATAATCAGGAGCCAACTATGCTTGACCGAAGTCAGTACGAAGAGTGACCACCACTGGCGACATCATGGCTTTTTATAATACTTGTTTTATGTCAAAACAGCAACTAAAGTGTCAAGCATAGTTGTCACAAAATCCAATTGAAATACTTATTAAAATACAAATTTATTTTAAGCTAACATTATTCAAATATAAAATTAAGCTAACATTAATTAGTTAAATGAACCTACTAGCAAGTATTCTTATTTACATAAAAAAATTATGACAGTTTGGAATTCGAATAAAATAAAAATATCAACCCTCTTTGCCTTTGCTGATTTTTTTATAAAAGTTTAATCTACCTATCGAGGACTAAAATATAGGACTAGCGGTATACTACAGTTTTTAAATATATTAAAAAAAATAGTATAGTGAAAATATCTACGACAAATAATTAATATTCAGATACGATATATCGTATCATATAAAGTAGACTCCAAGGAGTGTGCAGTGATGTGTAAATCCTGTGGTGTCACCCAAGGTCATATAATAGAATTAGTCTCGAGAAAGTTACATGATAAACAACGTGTGTATTACGTTTTGTTTGTTTGTCAGCTTTTGTCCTTTGCTGTGAAATATGACATTTTATTTGAAAATCACATCTAAGCGTTATATCACACGGTCAAAATATATCATCCCGACACATTTTTATTTTTCTACTAGTAATCACCCTCGCTTTGCTCGGGTTCGTCCGCAATAAAAAGTATCCTGTATAATGACTCGGATAACCAGCTATCATCATACCAAATTTCATCAAAATCTGTCAAGTGATTTTCTCGTGATACATTTCCAGACAGACAGACAGGCCTCTGTATCGATAATAATGACTATACCAATAAGGTTTTCGGAAAAATAATTAATGTACAGATTTGACTTAGAATTTTATTATATGTATACATTAGTGTAGTCAATTATTGAAAGTTAATACGTCCAAGGGGCTTAGAAAACCATGGGTTTTATTTAATTAAATATACTTATTACGCTATTTCGTAGAAATAGAATTTTTGCATAGAATTTGTTTATGGGTAATACAGTTTTATAAGCTTACTATTTTACCCATTGCAAAACTTATTAAAGTTTTTTTAAAAAAGTGACTGAGGAATGGATTTTTAGTTAATAATATATGATATTAATAATTAAAATAAAAGCAAACTAACAAAATTTCAATTCAAATTCAATATTTGTTATACAATAATTTATATATCACATAATATGTTAATATGAAGTGCGAGCCGTTAAAAACCGTTGTAGGATTCACACTTGACTGGAGGGTGAAAGCGAGGGAGTATCTTGAGTATCGATGTTATCTTTGACGGGAAGGGCCCAATTCCGCTGCATGACTGATTCCATAAAAGTTAAGTGTCACAAGTTCGATACTTGGTGAGCGATTTTTTTATTAATCAGGAAAGAGTTTTTTGTTTGTTTGTTTGTACCGAATAAGCTCCGAATCTACTGAACCGATTTAGATGAAATTTGGAAAGAAGATAGCTTGAGACCCTGGAAAGAACACATCTTCCCTGACCATGATTGCTGTAAAGCGTTCGAAACGTCGGGAACCAACAATCTAAATAAATCCGCAAAAAAATCCAAAAATATAGTTTTAATTAAAATGTCAAAATTTTAAAAAGTATTACTTAAAATATTGATTGAGATGATTTTTTTTAAATGGGTCTTCTATCTTTCATCATATTTGCATTTTATTCAATATTTAAACAATAATTTAAAACACACAGATTTGAATACTTTTGCTTAATGCATACACCAAGTTTATCTAATTTAATATGGGGTAAAAAAACCTTGTATGGTGTGAACTTTTTATCACCTTATATGCTAAAGGCAGGCTAGGCAGTGGTAGCCCAATGGTAACGCGCTCGCTTGGGGAACCGAGTGAAGCGGGTTCAAATCCCGGTTCTCGCACCTCTGATATTTTCATGTGCGAATCATTTCTAACATGATTACCACTTACTTGCCTTACGGTGAAGGAAAGCATCGTGAGGAAACGTGCATGTCTGAGAGAACCTAGCAAGTGTTTGAAAGACGTGTGAAGTCCGCCAACCCGCACTTGGCCAGCGTGGTGGACTACGGCCTGATCCACCTCGTATTGAAGGGAGGTCTGTGCCCAGCAGTGGGACGTTAAAACGGGCTGAATACATATGCTAAAGCTTAAAAATAGCTTTAAATTTAATTACTTTAAAGCCATAAACTATTCAATTAAAAAGTAGTTATTCTATAAACACTTTCAAAACAATAAAATTGCAAACCGTTTGAAAAACAGTGTTAGTATTCCATTCAGAACTTCTCTTACTGTAAACTAAATTTTAGATTTACGTACAGCGAGAGATTCAATTTTGTACCGGCTACAAACAGTTCTGTTAAGATGTACTTTATACAATGTCCTACAAATAGAGTAATACTATTGTAGTGTTATGGAAAATAATTGCTGTTTTCTCAACAGTTTCAAAGAAGTTTTTTCATTCATCCATCTAAAGTACCCGCTATTTGCATTACATAATAAATAAATAAATAGACGATGCTAAAAGCGCATTATCTATCTCTTTAGCTTGTTTTAGTATAATATATGTATGTATGTAATTATTGGAAATATGTACCTTAAATATACTGATTATATTTTTGCGTTTTACTATTTGTATGTATGTATGTATGTATGTATGTATGTATATGTATGTATATATGTATGTATGTATGTATGTATGTATGTATGTATATGTATGTATATATGTATGTATGTATATATGTATATATGTATTTATGCAAGTACACCGCCTACCATTTAATATACTGATTCCTCTACCCTAAGGTTGCCTGGAAGAGATCGCTTATAGCGATAAGGCCGCCTGCTGTACATCTTTTTTTTTTTATTGTTATATATTTCACTTCTCTTTTTATTTCTTGTGTGGTGTGCAATAAAGTATTCATAATAATAATAATAATAATAAATATGTTAAGACATTAACACACAACACCATCTAGTTCCATGGTAGGCTACAAGGCTTGTGTTGTGGATACCAGATAGTTGATACACTACACATATATAATTAAAAACATACGTATTATAAATATAAACACCCAAGACTGGAGTACAAACATCCGTATTCACCACACAGATGAATGCCCCCAGCGGGACTTGAACCCGTGACTGCTGGCACAGCAAGTAGGATTACTACAAACTGAGCCAAACGTGTCGTCATAGAAGTGATCTGTATATTTTAATTTTTTTTTCTCAATATATAAAATTCCCATGTCACGTTGTTGGTCCACAATGAACTCCGAAACTGCTTATTTGATCTTAACGTATTTTTTTTAAATGTGTAATTTGTTTCAATTTAAAAGATAGGGTAGTTTTTATCCCAGTTATTTCTTTTTTAATTAAAAAATTGACGATTTTCATATCCGGAGTGGGTTTTCGGAAAGAGAACCTGAGAAACGGCTGCACTAAGCTACAAATACTACCCCCAAGCTAAAGAATATTTTTTTAAAGTTTGCTACAGCAACACGTGGCCGTGTCTGCTAGTAAATTATAAGCTGCACCTAGATATCATCATTTATCATTTATTATGGATTAAAAACATTAAAATAATACAAAAAATCCAACAAATAGATATAATACTTTTCACGAATTGTGAAGTGACTTTGTTGTTATAGGAAATTTTAAATCGACTGAAAATTTGAACTCAAGATTTCAAAATCCACAATCGTATGGATGCCAGAGCCATTTAAAAAAAAAACATTCAGCATTAAATCATTACAATTAATTGTATTTATAGAACTTCAAAAGTCTACCATCAATTCAATGGGACTAATATTTTTTATATTTATTGTATACTAACGGCTCACCCTCGCTTCGCTCTGGTTCGCCTCTAGGAAAACAAACACAAACCTATTCTACGGAACTGCACGCTTTTCCGAGATAAAAAGTAGCTTAGGTGTTATTAAAGGTTATAATTTATCTCTGTGCCAAATTTCATCTTGATCCGTTCAGCCGTTCTGGCGTGAAAGAGTAACAAACATACATCCATACATTTATACTCACAAACTTTCACATTTGTAATATTACATAGTATAGATAAAACTAACATTTCGGATTTCCACGCGAATTTATTTCAATTTTTGGTTCCTGACGTGTTGAACGCTTTACAGAAATCATGGTCACGGGTGAAACTAAAGTTTTAGTAGCAATCTTAAGTACTATACAATTTAAAAAGTTTTTTTATTAACCCATTAGAAGCCAAACAAAACGTGACAAGCGGATTTTCAAATAACTATTATTTATTGATGATGGCCGAGTACAAGAATACATAAAATTATAAAAAATTAAAAATAAATTATTTTTCATGATTTTACAGGGGTGTTCCCAAATTGGCACAATGGCCACATATGTTATAAAATTGTCGAAATATGTTTGCCTATGCAAAATGATTTTTTTTTGTTTTTGACACCCTGATGACCTCAGACATGGCACGAAACAAATCACACTAATTTCAGCACATTTTAAGGGTCGTAATCAATGCCATCTGAATATAAACCTTCTGTCATGGTCGAAAAAGAGAACAAATCAGAGACATCCCAAAGATTTTCTGCTCTTTCTTCATCTCTCATTCGGTTTGATGTAGTGTCTGGTGATAGATCTTCAACGTATTAACAAGTCCTTGTGCCCTTCATGTTCATTCTTTTGTCAATATTCATCCCAATTGGTATAGATCGCATATCAAAAATGCATCGTGTAAAAAACTATCCTAATATATTCTATTATTTACTGGATTTGTAGATGATTTACTAAGTATTATTTTTACAATTTTCATTTCTTACAGTTGACGATAATAAAGATGGTTGTTGAGCAATACAAATCAAAACTATCCATAGCCAGTTGAACCCAATGCGACCCAATTTTTGTAGCCAAACCGTACTTAATTCCCTGCAATGTATAGCTTAGCTGGATGTTGAATATTTTATAACAGACTCTCAACTATCCAACTTGTCAACTATATAATGTGTGGAAAACCCTCTGTTTCTAAAATTTTTCATCAAAATTATACTTATCCTTCTGAATCTGGTCATTTTGTCACGTTTTTTTGGAGCATGTTTGTCTACGTAAAGCTAATATTTGTTTTGATCTCTTTGAATATTTTTCTTCATAAGGCCTTGACACCACTTCATCTCTTTATTGAAACATCAATAAACATACGTTTACGTGATAGTTTTCGATAACACGAAAGTATCAGTATCTGAAAAAAGCATTTACCTCTGCAATGAAGACAATGAAATTGTATCTTTGTCAGTGTGTCAGTGGCTCTGCTTGGATCGAACAAGTAAACGTTCAAGATCTTTTACAAGCCAACGGCTTATCATCACTGCTATCCTCGCATTCCGGAGGAACGTCTTTACTGCCAACAAAAACTTCAACATTACCAAGAACTTTATTTAGTAATAAGTTAGGTACCACATCCTCATTATCTTCTTGTTCGTCAGTCACTACACTTGTTCTGTGGTGTGATGGTCAAATTATAGTCCAAGTCATTGTTACTCTTATTTCTAGTGTTAATGCCTTATTCCAGTCTTCTAAAGTTACTGTGTATCGTAAAATAATTGCAATTCATTCTTACTTTATAACTAAAAAAAATTAACACTTGTGGCCATTGTACCAAAATTGGCACACCAATGTTTATGTTGTTATATTTTTTTACACATATATTATAACTACAATTTGATGACTTTAAATGAGACATAAGTTTCTTACTTTATCAAAATACACACAATAACTATGATATGCTTTACCTGTATTACATAATAATTATATAAGTGCGGCCAGGGATAGGGTCGTGTAAATGACCGATTTCAACAAATCATAAAAACGGTGTTTCTCGATATAGGTCTAATAACATGCATTATAGTTAACAATCATACTTTGGATTACACAAAAAAATAAAAATTTACTAGCTATGGTACACATTTTTTTTATAAGCCCCCATTTATCAAGTGTTCCCAAAATGGCACAGCGGCCCAGAATGGGTTAATAAAACATAGGTCTCTCGTAAGTAATATGAATTAACTAAGATAATGTCTACATGAATCCGTAGCTGCGTCAAAATACGAAAAGCTCAGAAGGGAACTTTTCACGCAGGAACCGCTCCAATGAACAGGCAAATGAAATCATGATATAAGAAATAAAATACATTTAGTGTAACTCCGTTAGATTCAATTTCTGAGGCTCTATAATAAAACCCTTTTCGCTACGATAGCTTTACGGTAACATTATTCGGTAGAATTTTTTGTTCTGACTTTACTTGTGATATTTTCGTTTGGTTAACAATTTAATTGTGAACTTGAAATTTGGTGCATATACCCAATTGTGGGCAATCTTCGAATGGGAAGAAATGAAATCCTGTCGTAAAATATATACTAGTACAGCACAGAACAAAACAAAATGTTATCTATACTAATATTATAAAGCTTAAAAGTTTGTTTGTTTGTTTGTTTCTTTGTTTGTTTGTTTGGTTGAACGTATGGAAGACTGTCCGATTTGTTGACATTTATAATTACTGCTCCGATCCCTTGGATAGTAGCATGATGATATATAGCCTATAGCCTTCTTCAATAAACGGGATATCTAATGCAAAAAGATTTTTTTTTTAAATCGGATTAGTAATTCTTGAGATCAGCGAATTCAAAGAAACAAAGAAACAAACAAACAAACAAACCAACGGACGAACGAATAAACTGCCTTTTTGTAATATTAGTATAGATTTTTATTAGGGAAAGTAACACAGTATTTAAATATGTTTGTATAAAACTTAAAGATATCGAGGATGGAGGTCAGGATATGTAGATCAAAGTGAATTAATATTAAACATGTTTATATCTTGTTTATGATTTGGTTCCAAAAAATAAATAAATAAATATGTTGGAACATTAACACACAGCACCATCCAGTTCCATGGTAAGCTACGAGGCTTGTGTTATGGATACCAGATAATTGATACACTACACTTATTATATAACTTTAAATACATAATATAAATACCCATAACTGGAGTACAAGCATTCGTGTTCATCACACAAATGAATGCCCTCAACGGAACTCGAACCCGCAACCGCTGACACAGCAAGTAGGGCCGTTACAAACTGAGCCAAACGTGTCGTCAACTATATACCTATGGTAGAATTAAATCGGTAACATAATCACAAGTTAATGCGACACCGGCCTTCATTTCGACGACACGTTTGGCTCAGTTTGTAGTGACCCTACTTTCTGCGCTAGCGGTCGCGGGTTCGAGTCCCGCTGGAGGCATTCATTTGTGTGATGAGCACGAATGTTTGTACTGTAGTCATGGGTGTTTGTATTTATAATATGTATGTATTTAAAGTTATATATGTGTAGTGTATCAACTATCTGGTATCTATAACACAGGCGTCGTAGCTTACCATGGAACTAGATGGTGCTGTGTGTTAGTGTCCCAATATATTTATTTATTTATTTATTTAGATTTGAATGGCTCATTACAAGTAACCCAACAACGTCTTTTTAAATTATATGAACGTTAATATCTTATTAATAACACACTTCTAACATGTTCTTAATAAATAATTATAATATACTTCTATAGGTATATAAATAGGCAAAAACAAAACAGTTCAGTAGCTTTTTCTCCTCTTTTTGTCAAACGATTTTCTTTTTTTTTTTCTTTAGTTAGCTTTAGTAGCTTTTGACGAGCTTTAGTGTTATCAATAAAAAAAAAGAATAATGAATATGGAACCATTTTGACCACAAGACGAATACGAGTATAATAATAAATATTCTTTATTGTACACTCACAAATAAAATTCGAACAGGTAACAATATAAAAAGGTGTTGTACAAGTGGCGATCTTATCGCTAATACAGCGATCTCCTCGAGGCAACCTTAAGGTGAAGGAATTGGCAAATTGTAAGAGCGAAATGGTGTAAATAACGATAATAGAAAAATAAAAATATACTACAAGCATAAACTTTAACTTATAGGTAAAATATATATGTATATTATGTCATTTACATAATCGAATTATTTGAACTAATATATTTTTATAAAAAAATATCATCACTGTGAGAAGAGAATGTGATTAGATTTGGTTATACAGCTTAGGACATAAATAAAAATGAAAAAAAAAAAATATCGCGACGTATGCGTAAAGTTATATTAAGATGCCATATTAATACTTGATATTTTAGCTAAATATCCCACTAAGTGGCAGTGGTAGCCGAGTGGTAACGGGCTCGCTTAGGAAACCGAGGGAAGCGGATTCAAATACCGGGTTTCGCACCTCTATTATTTTCATCTGCAAATCATTTCTAACATGCTTACCACTTGTTTTACGGTAAAGGAAAACAACGTGAGGAAACCTGCAAATCCTAAAAATCCTACCAAGTTTTTGAAAGACATGATCATTCCGCCCCGAGTACTTGGCCAGCGTAGTGGACTATGGCCTGAGCCCCTGTATTGAAGGGCGGCCCGTGCCCAGTAGTGGGACGTCAAAAAGCAATGAATACTACTATTTACTCATGATAAAACAGATATAAAGTAGAATATATACTACAGTACATAAATAAATATATAAAAATTATATATATATATATATATATATATATATATATATATATACCATACTGTAACAAATGATAGCAAACAGAGTCAGGTTTCAAAAGTATAGAAGCCTTATACTAACTCACCATACATATACATGCTATGTATATAGTCTATAAGTCTGTTCTGATATCTGTCTATTGTTTTATTGGTACGAAAATTAATCTAAAAAAACCAATCAATAAATAATAGTGACAGCAGTAAAAGCTAAGAAATAATCACATTATTCATTATGAATTCCTGTGGCTTCACTCGCATAGTTTATTCATGTACAATTGCTCCTAAAAGTCAAATCGTGATGTTAGAAATCCTACAAACGTTAATTAATAGAATACAAAAACAAAATGATCGTTCTTATTGGACTGTTAGTTCCAGAAATTAGTGCATTCAAAGAAACAAACAAACAAACAAAGAATAAAAGCTTTATATTATTAGCATTAGCGAATTACCTTGCGGGTGCATCCTTAGATGCGTTTTTTTTTTTGCGAAGAGCTCTAATACTTTTTCTAAAATAAAAGTAGCCTTATTCGCCCCTTATAACATCAACTTTCTGCCAGTCAAAGTCTCGTCAAAATTGGTCCATCTATTACAGAGATTAGCCGAAACAAACAGACAGACAGACAGATAAACAAAAATGTAAAAAAAAATATGTTTTTCTTGTAATTACCGTATAAAATTTCATATGCATTTAGTAAAAACTTGTTATTTTGATATTACAAACAGACACTTCAAATTCATTTGTGTAGATTGATAGATTCTTGACCAAAGTTATACATTTAAAAACTTTAAATCATCGTTATTTTTAAGTAAAATAAAATTACGTCATCCGCTAATTAAGATCAAATTTGTATAAAAATGACGTTCGTCATCCCGTAAATATCTTCTTTAGAGTGCCCTCTGCATTCAACCAGCTTCGTACCATAAGTGGCCCTTCAGACCCTTCTATTATTTTAGAAGAGGCTTTTACATTTTTGAGACTTAAGAAAAATAAGAAATCGCAAGGATTTTTAACTCTCATTTTCATTCTCTCCATTAATTATACATATTTTTTTGTGTAAAATTTGATTGTTTCGAGGTTGCTACTTTAATTTTTTTTTATTAGGGTCGTTAAAACTGTGTGAGTGGTATAGAGATGGTTGAATTATACACATAAAATATGGTGAATATTATATATAGTTCTCTATATTTGTTCCACCTTGGTGCGGAATAATACCCTATGTTGGCGACATATTTGGCTCAGCTTGTAGTGACCCTACTTGCTGTGGCAGCGGTCACGGGTTCGAGTCCCGCTGGTATTCGTTTGCGTGATGAGCACGAATCTTTGTACTCCAGTCATGGTTGTTTATATGTATTTATAACATTATGTAAGTATTTAAAGTTATATATGTGTAGTGTATCAACTATCTGGTATCCATAACACAAGCCTCGTAGCTTACTATGGAACTAGATGGTGTTAATTTCCGAGTATATTTACTAAATTTTTCTTACCAATTATCATCTAAATCGGTTCAGCGGATCCAGAGATTATCCCCTACAACCTCACAAACTCACAAACTTTATTTCTTTATAATATTAGTATACATAGATATGGTCAAAATTACGTAGGTACTGCTCATATATTTTGGAACTACTACATCTAACATAAATCCTAAATTCTAATAATACCAATGGCTAGAGCAATCCTAGAAGGAATAATTTCTATATTTTTATACGTTTTGCAAAAACCGCAATTTTCATAATTAACATATAACCCTCTTCCTCTCCAGTAATTCAAAGCCAGCCTATAAAAATGAATAGGTGGAAATTTAGCTATTCAAATAGCTGAATGGCTTTTTGTGGAGTTTCAAGTCCTTGTTTTTTTTGTATTAAACTAGGAAATTACTACGGGTTTGCCCTCAAATATAGCTAGAGGTTTTATTTCCAAACATTTTTTTTTTGCTTATTCCCATCTCTATTTGGGGTCGGCTCTCCTAATCATTATTCTCCAAAGATGTCTTCCCTGGGTCGTCCTTGGGTCAACATTGTTGTTTTCCATGTTTTTACTAACTACATATAAACATCCACATCAGTCGGGGTCTTCCGCGCTGTTATGATCCTGACTTGTGATCAAGCACTTTCCTGGTCTTGTGATCTATTGGCCTTTTCATGATACGGCCGTACTATCGTAGTTTTATACTTACTCAAGGGAATCGAACCGCCTATATCCTTTTGAATAGACAGAGCTGACAGACAGTAAAGTTGTGTAAATGTTACGATTTTTGAACTACTCACCGATATTTAATATTTCATACACTGACATATTTACCGTAGCCCAAGTTGTGTAAACAAACCTTGGGGTCGGAAAGTCCAATTTTTATATTCGAGTATTTGATTTCATCTTTGCTTTGTGATTTCTTTTTAGACAGTAATCGCTTACAAATTGTATTTTTTTCCTTAAACTCTATGTAGAGCTGGTCTGTAGAGTTATTTTGAACTGATAATATTAACTTTTATCTATTTTTAAAACTCTTAAATGTACTCTTATCTCAAAACAAAAATAATCTATATACCTATATCTATACTAATATTATAAATGTGAAAGTTTGTATGGTTGTATGTATGTTTGTTACTCTTTCACGCCAGAACGGTTGAACTGATCTGGATGAAATTTGGCACAGAGATAGATTATAGTCTGGAATAACACATAGATTATAGTCTGGAATGACTATAGGTATTTTTTATTCCGGAAAAATGTACAGTTCCCCTCTGGATAGGTTTGTTTTTGTTTTCCTAGATGCGAACCCGAGCGAAGCGACGATGAGCCGCTAGTATAATATAAAAATCTCCCGATACATATCTACTATTAAAATATACATTTTATAGGTTAACAAAAATCTACTTTCTTTGAACTTTTTTCTCGATTTCTTATGAAAACTGTATTGTTACTGCTAAACCTTTTACTTATTTTTTCACCTTTATATAAATCTATCTTTATAAATCTTTTTAAACGAGCATCGAACCCACGACCGATGTAGCAGGTGGATAAAAGTAGCAAATTGAAATTTACTAAATAGCTCTTCAAACGCATTTGTCGCAATCACATTCCTTTTATATTAGAGTATTATTGACAGAAAAATTTATTACTCACATGTTTTATTGGAGGCTACTTCCTTCTATTCAGCGAGTTTCTTTAATAAAATGCAAGAGATTCCGTCTGTTGGACGATATTAAGTTGCAATTTGAAAAATTTTATATATTATTATGACTGTTCTGCGTAGTGGTCGTGTGTCCACTTTCGTAACTAAAAGTTCTAGGTACAATTTTTATAATTTCTTATATACATTATAGCTTAATGTTATTTTACTAAAACTAAGTTGACTCAGTTTTAATATACTAACTCGTTTATATTCACTCAAAATATATAAATTTAATCCTGCACGGGCATCAAACCCTCATCACCTGTCGTAATACGTAATATAATTCTGAAATATTACTCTAAGGTTATCTTATAATATAAATAAAAATGAATGTTCGTATGTTTGTCTTTACGTTTCTAAACAATTTGTCCTGATTGTGACGAAACTCTGGTGGGTTATTCTGTATACGCCTGCGAAGGTTCCTGGCACATAAAAATTTTTCTTCACTTTTTTTATATGCGTTCCTATACCATTCAAGTATAGGGACGCACTCGAGCAACGCAAGAGTAAGTCGCTAGTTAATAATAAAATTCCACTTAGTATTTTCACATAGTGTATGATTATTTGATATTGCTATCATATTATTGCAGGCGCTAACAAAATACATACATAATATTTGTGTTAGAGACGTTTACTTTTGTGCAAAAGTTTCAAATCAACAACGAATACTTATACACAAAGAAAAGTTAAGAACTAAATTTTACTTACAACATACCTTTAATAATTCAAGGTATACAGGGTGGAACAAATCGATGGGACATGGAAGAAAAGTACCTTAAATATTGAAGTTATCAAGATTTACTCAAAGGAAACATTTCTTTATTTTTAAAAATAATAATAACTGCATTTAATTTTTTTTTAAAAAAGCTTACCTGAACCGGGAATCGAACAAAATAAAAATGCAAAAAAGGACACCGTCACTATTTTATCGAATTAATCGATAGGGTCTATGGTAAGGATAAAATCTCTCGAACAAACATTGCGTCTTAGAATTAAAGAAAACGATGAAATCTTACAAATTATACATATCGACTCTAACATCGTGGAACAAAAGCGTAAGACAAGGAAGAAAAGTGTTTTAAACACTGAAAATATCAAGTTTCACTCCAAAGAAACATTATTTTATTTTTAAGAATATGATAAACTGGATTTAATTTTTTTTTAAAAGAGGACCTGAACCGGTAATCGAACCAGCGAAAAATGCAAAAAGGTACACCGTTACTATTTTATCGACGAAAATTGTAGAAAACTGAAGAAAAGTGTTTTCCACTTTCTATGCGTTTGTTCCACAATGTTAATTAAAGTCGACATGTATGTATAAATTGTAAGATTTCATCGTTTTCATCAATTGTAACATACAATTTTCGTTCGAAACATTTCATCCTGTCTATCTACTAATTCGATAAAACAGTGACGGTGTACCTTTTTGCATATTTCGTTGGTTCGATTACCGGTTCAGGTCACCACACCACAAGAGGTGTCTTTTAAAAAAAATTAAATCCAGTTTATCATATTCTTAAAAATAAAATAATGTTTCTTTGGAGTGAAACTTGATATTTCAGTGTTTAAAACACTTTTCTTCCTTGTCTTATGCTTTTGTTCCACGATGTTAGAGTCGATATGTATAATTTGTAAGATTTCATCGTTTTCTTTAATTCTAAGAGGCAATGTTTGTTCGAGAGATTTTATCCTTACCATAGACCCTATCGATTAATTCGATAAAATAGTGACGGTGTCCTTTTTTGCATTTTTATTTTGTTCGATTCCCGGTTCAGGTAAGCTTTTTTTTTAAAAAAAATAAATGCAGTTATTATTACTTTTAAAAATAAAGAAATGTTTCCTTTGAGTAAATCTTGATAACTTCAATATTTAAGGTACTTTTCTTCCATGTCCCATCGATTTGTTCCACCCTGTATAATACCTAAACGAGAAGATACGTTTGGCTCAGTGTATAATGACCCTACTTGAGGTGCCAGCGGTCGCGGGTTTGAGTCCCGCTGGGGGCATTCATTTGTGTGATGAGCACGAATGTTTGTACTCCAGTCATGATGTTTTTATTTATAATATGCATGCATTTAAAGTTATATATGTGTAGTGTATCAACTATCTGGTGTCCATAACACAGGCCTCGTAGCTTACCATGGAACTAGATAGTGCTGTTTGTTAATGTCCCAACATATTTATTTATTTATAAGCATTGTATAATCTATTTTAACCGACTTCAGAGAAGAAGAAAGTGCCAGAATAGCCATCGAATATAAAAGTTAGTGAAAATATTGTAGAATATATTATTAACATATAATATTTTGATGCGTACTTTTCTTAAGTGCTGGCACGGATCGTAAAAAAATGTATGACTTAATTTGTTTCGTACTTACTTTTATTTTTTTTGTTGATTAATTTCGTGTATATGCAAAAAACGTAATTTTAATTTATTTTTTTGTAGTCGATTTGATTTTTTTTATAATATTTTTTTTGTGTAAATATTTATATATCATAAAAATACTAATACACCTAATATATAATATATACTAGCGACTCACCCTCGCCCCGCTCGGGTTCATCCCTACTTACGTTTTAACGTTTAGTATAGATTTCTCAGAGATGTGATATTTTCCCGCAGTAAAAAGTATCCTATATGTAGATCCGGATAACCAGCTATCATCATACCAAATTGCATCAAAATTCCTCCAGTATTTTTTCTGTGATGCGGTAACACTGTCTGTTACAAAAATTCTAAAAACTATAGATTCGGCCTCCGTATCGATAATAATGTCTATTTTAATAAGATTTTCTAAAAATATTTAATGTACAGATCCAGCTAAGTTACAATTTTATTATATGTATAGATTATAAGTATTTTATATAAAAATAAAAAGATTCAATTAAAGCCAATATTGAATACCTTTAAAAGTAATTCACTTCTGAAAGTGGGGTGGAAGCAATCTTTTTAAGAATAAAATGTAAGCAAAAGGTATCTTACATGCAGCGGGGCACGTTTGCTGTGTACTTGAGTTTGGAGAGTTTACGAAGGGTTCTTAATGGGTTCAACTGTTAAGGGTAACCGAATTTTAAAAAGTTAGATACTATTTTTATCCAACTGTGCATAAATGATGGTTATATTTTTTAAATGTATGTATGTATGTACTACCATTTCTAATGGATTTTGAGAGTGCTATATAAATTAAAAAAAAATGGGTAGTAGTATTTAGTTTAGAAAATTTATTTTGCTATTATAAAATTCTTACTTTTTATTAATATTATAAATGTGAAAGTTAAGGTGTTTGGATTGGATGGATGTTTGTTACTCAAACACGCCAGAACGGCTGAATGGATCTGGATGAAATTTGGCACAGAGATAGATTATAGTCTGGAATAACACTAGTTTTTTAATTGTATTTTGATATGAAATGAAGACTGGTAAGAAGCTAGGTTAACAGGTAACAAATTAGACATGAGAAAGTTTGGAGTTTGAAGAAGACTTTGGTGATGTAGGCGACCTCTAAGCACGCTAAATCATCAATCAAATCCTCAGCAATCAAATGTTCATACAAAACGAGCCAGCATGAAGGCTAATATTTTGCCCTTATGCCTAAAGAATGTATTCTGTATTATTTTCTTTATAAGAATTATATAGACAGTCTAACTGATCATATACTTCTAATAAAGCTCACTAAGTAACTATTCTTTAAAGCTTTCAAAATATTTAAACAAGGGCTAAGTGCACGTTTGCATTGTACTTAAGGGTTTTAAGGGTTTTGGTGAAGGGTTGTAATGGATTTTACTTAACCATTTCCCAAATATTGATTTTTTTTTATTAATTGCTAAAAATTTGTACATTTTACCATATAAACGTCTTTATTTCTAATTTTTAATAGTTAGTAATTCATTGATAAAAAAAATTACGTTTTTCTGTTTTCAAAATTACTGAAACATACAAATCTATGATATATATGATGTCTACTATACGAAAGATGCTGTTATTATGAATACGAATGATTGTATGTGTGTCTGTTTGTTACTTTGTTACGCTAAAACTTCTGGTCTAATTTACGTGAGTACACAGATAGACTATGACCTGAAACAAACATACAGGCTACGAATTGGCTCCTAGAGACGCCTTAGTGAAGCGAAATAAGTCCTTCGTATTTCATTTTATATTAATAGGTTTAATTTTATCAAAATTGTTAGTTGGTGACAAAATAACATGATATATTTTAACTCGTGTGTCAACTGATTTATGTGTATAAAAAATAAATTCTTTTTAGTCTGTAATGAAAACTTGTAGTATTCTTAATAAGAATATTTTTTTACCTTCAAGTTTCTTACTATGAAAATTATGAAAATCGATTTACAATTGAATGATATCTCGTTACATCCACAAAAAATAGACATTTGAATTTTAGTATTTCCTTCTTATTTGTCAAATATAGTATCCATATTCATTACTTAATATTATAATTAATGTGAAAATGCGTTTGTTTGTTCGTTCGTTTGTTTCTTTGTTTGTCCTTCTTTCACGTCGAAACAAAACGACGGTTTGGCGTGATTTTCTGTGTGGATATAGTGGGAGGGCTAGGAAGTAACATAGGCTACTTTTTGTCGCAAGAGATTATCTCATTCCCACGGGAAAACACATTATAATACAACCAAAAAAAATTAACCAGAATTACTTGAAACTTAGTATTAATGCTGTTTAATACAATTGAACACATACATATGTATTGGGGTGAAATAAGAGATGAAAGTTTGTATGAAACGTACCTTTTAGAGTTTTTTTTATAGTTTTAACGCGAGTGAAGCCGCGGGTTCTGCTCGTATTTATATATATACTTACTATTAGAATTAAAAAAAAAAAAACAATAAATTAAATATGCAAATATTAAGAAATGAATATCAAAACATTTATTACGATTCAACGAGAGTTTCCTGAAACAGCCTTTGGGCGAACACTGAAAAATACTGTTTTTAATTCAAATGTAAATTCCGTACATTTAGATTCAAATGAACACAAACTGCTCAGAAATATTATTGTCACTTTGTTGAGATGGTTCAGCATTAACAGGGAGATTTATGTTTTATGAAACGGTTTTTGATTGCCATTTTATTTTCAGGTACGTGCGAGTATACTTAGACCTGTATAGATACTACGAAAATTGCGTGTCTACTAAATAATATATGGTAAGTTAATATGTTTCTACACTACTCTTATAAATACACTAGCGTCTCACCCTCGCTCTGCTCGGGTTGGTCTCCTTAAACATTTCAAAGATTTTTCAGAGATAACACATTTTCCTGCAGTTAAAAGTATTCTATACATCGGACCTAGACAACCAGCTATCATCATACCAAATTTCATCAAAATCTGTCCAGTGGTTTTCTCGTGATGCATTCTCAGATAGACGGAAAGACAGACAGACAGACAAAAAGTCTAAAAACTATAGATTTGGCCTCTGTATCGATAATAATGTCTATTTCAATAAGATGTTCCAAAAATATTTAATGTACAGATTCGACTCAGAATTTTATTATATGTATGTGTAAATGTCAAATATTCGCGTAAATCAAAGAAAATATTACAATAATAGGTAATTACTAGTCGTACATATTAAATTTTTGGTATTTTCTTAGTATATCTATACTAATATTATAAAGCTGAAGAGTTTGTTCGTTTGTTTGGTTGAACGCGCTAATCTCAGAAACTACTAATCCGATTTAAAAAAATCTTTTTGCATTAGATAGCCCGTTAACTGAGAAAGGCTATATATCATCCCAGAAAAATATATATTATGGTATAGATATGTTTTTGTCTAGGGACGAACCCGAAGCGAAGTGAGAGTGAGTCGCTAGTTATCTGATAAATTAATTTCCTTTACTGAAAGATTTTTGTGAATCTAACCGACTACCTTCTTCATACTAGGCAATACCAGGTACATATCTACTATACCATACCGTGATATTATTTTAATACTTGATTTGCTGGTATTTGAAATGAAAAGCGTAAACGAATGTATAATATTCTGAAATTAAATTAATTAAAATTCCTTCCTGGTAGTATAAAAGCATTTTAACGTAACCAAAAATACTTAGAATACGTATTTTAAATATTTAAAAATATTTCGGATGGTTTTGTTTGTATTTATGACAGACTCATGATGCACTTCTAGGAGCTTTTGACAATTACTTTACGTCTTATTACTTATCTCTATTTTATTATTTTTGCATGTTTGGCTCATTTTGTAGTGACCCTACTTGCTGTGCCAGCGGTCGCGGGTTCGAGTCCCGCTGGGGGCATTTATTTTCATGATGAGCACCAATGTTTGTACTTCAGTCCTGGGTGTTTATATTTATAATATCTATGTATTTAAAGTTATATATGTCTGTATCAACTATCTGGTATCCATAACACAGGCCTCGTAGCTTACCATGGAATTAGATGGTGCTGCGTGTTAAAATCCCAACATATTTATTTGTTTTTTATTTTTATTTTTTTTTGAACTATTACGATCCGTCGCTGAGTGTCAAAAGAATAACCTGCCTGTTTTTACTATCGACTTACTTCCGCTTCGCTCGGGTTCATTTCCGGGTGGGATTTGTTTCACAATTTAGTGTTTAAAATTTTTTTGCAGAACCCTAATTCTTTTTCTGAAATAAAAGTAACCCACGTTGGAGTAACTATCCAATATCAGCTAGAGAAAGCCCTATCAAAATCGGTCCATTGGTTTCGAAGATTAGTCGGAACAAACAGACAGACAGACTGACAAAAATTACAAAAATAGTTTTTTTTTTCTTTTAAAAGTACCGTATATACTTTTATGTGTATTTAGTATAAATCTGTTATTTTGATATTACAAACAGACACTTCAATTTTATTTATCTGTATAGATCACTATAAATGTAAATTCTTATGTTTAGTTTCATTAAGATTTGCTACCTTTAACTGAAATTGGTTTGGATGATATTATAATTATAAAAAATCTACACTCTCTCTTGCAAAGATATTTATTGTACGCGAGCAAAACTGCGGGAAAAACGTAGTATAAAATACTACAAAACAAATATCTCTTTAAATACGAAAAATGAATTATACATTTTTTTAATATTTACAGTATTTTGTAACAAACTGTATATACAACTTTGTAGTGTAATTTGCTCTAACTTTAGTAACGCTTGTTCACGTAAAAACTTTCACGTTGCAACTTTGTAAGTCCTATTTCATGTATAAACTATTGAGCTTATTTTTGTTTTATTTGCGAGCTTTTTCTATGTAAAATTAATGTAGTGCTTTTTGAAAGCTCATGTAGGATTATGGAATACCAACTTAGTTATTAAATAAATAAAATAGTTTATGTTATACGCTATTTTCAAAATTATAAACATATGTGGCTTGTTCACTCTACTCTCTACTCGCTTATAAATTAATGATAATATATCGTAAAACTAATATAGCGTAGTTATATATATATATATATATATATATATATATATATATATATATATATATATATATATATACAAAGTTAAAAGATTACCTAATCCCATTAATAATATTAAAAATGCGAAAGTTTGAATAGATGTTTGTTACTCAATCGCGCCAGAACGGCTGAACGGATCTGGATGAAATTTGGCGCAAAGATAGATTGTTGTCTGGAATAATATATGGGCTACTTTATATCCCGGAAAAATGTACGGTTCCCGTGGAAATAGTTTTTTTTTAATTTTTCCCAGAGCAAAGGATCCACTGCCTATTCCATACTAACCGTTAAACGTTCCTAGGAACGAACTCAAGTGAAGCGATGATGAGTCGCTAGGTAGTATATACATATATTTAAATATATATGGTAAGTCCAGGAGAGTTGCCTATAGTTTTACAAAAAGATCATACATGTTTATTAGGTATATAGGAATTAGGTGTCCTTTTGTAGAGGAACTTTACATAACATATTATACAATTACATTTCAAATGTATGTGCATACATATTATGTGTATGTATGTATGTACACAGATAGACTATCACCTGAAGTTCCACATAAGTTACGGTTAAGCACCTAGAGACGCCCTCTAGCGGATCGAGCGTGAATTAGTTATCTATACCTACTAATATTATAAAGCTAAAGAGTTTGTTTGTTTGTTTGTTTGTTTGTTTGTTTGTTTTTTTTGTTTGTTTGTTTGTTTGTTTGTTTGTTTGTAATTGTCGCTAATCTCAGGAACTACTGGTTGGAATTGAAAAATTCTTTTGTGTTAGATAGTTCATTTATCGAGGAAGGCTTTAGGCTATATAACATCCTGCTACGACTAATAGGAGCGGAGCATAAATAAAAAATGTTGCAAAAACGGTAAAAAATTATTCCTTTTGAAAATTTCCGTTGCGTGCGCTGCGTAAACGTTTAAAGTTACGCAAAAATCGTGTATGACGGAATTGTTTCCCTTTAAAAGTTCTAAAAAAAAGTCCGCGACAGCATATGTCTGTCCGTAAATTCAATGTCTTTTTTTTATCTTTTAAGGTTGACTCAATATAACTCTTTTTTATGGTGATCAAATTTGTTCTAAAATAATACATTACTTCCGAAGGTGTTTTTATAAACATGATATTAATCCTTATCCAAATAAATACGTTATGCATCACAAGTATTTCAATGAACATCTTAGGAGATATTATATTTAACTTTACGCGGACTATGTGTGAGCGCGCTCTCAGCCCGATGCAAGGCGAGTGCGGGGCGGTCGTGAGGGGGGAGGGCGCTGGCCGCCGCCCGATAGCTCTGCGAGCAAAGTCACTATTCCACGCGGACGAAGTCGCGGGCAAAAGCTAGTCTATAATAATATTATAAAGAGGCAGAGTTTGTTTGTTTTGTTTGGACGCGCTAATCTCAGGAACTACTAATCCGATTTGAAAAATTCTTTTTGCATTTGATAGCCTGTTTATTGAGGAAGGCTATAAGCTATATCATATATAAACTAATTATTCCATACTAACCGTTCAAAAGTAGTACTATATAAGCAAACTAAGCGAACAGAGCCGCGGAAACGTTAGCTATGTTAATAAAAAGGTAAATCAACTCTTAAACAGTTAAAATAAATATTTAACCGTTCAAATATAATTTATTCATTAAAAGACTAAACTTTAAAATTAGTTCCCATTTAGCGAAAATATTGCGTAATTAATCTATACGTATTATAATAAAATTATGAGTCGAATCTGTACGTTAAATATTTTTCAAAAAATGCTATTGAAATAGTCCTTATTATCGATATACAGGCAGAATTATAGTTTTTAGAATTTTTGTCTGTCTGTCTGTCTGGGAACAAATCAGGAGAAAACCAAAGGACAGATTTTCAACAACATATAGGATACTTTTTACTGCGGGAAAATATCTTATCTTTGAGAAATCTATACTAACCGCTAAAATGTACCAAATGTACCAAAAGAGCCGTGCGAGGTTGAGTCACTAATATATACCCTTATATGGTGTATTTCGCCTATTAGAAATCTACCAAAATAATAATAACCGATCTTTAACGGATAAGGGTTATAATAAATTCTTTAATTATAGTTTTTGCTATTATAAAATATTTATTTAAATTAAGTTTCATCATTATTATCATATCAGAACGATTCATCCTGGATTCATCAATTCACCCTCGCTTCGCTTCGGGTTCGCCTAGATATAAACAAATCTGTCACACAAGAACCCTTCATTTTTCGGGGATGATATATAGCCTTCCTCAGTTAACGGGATATCTAATGCAAAAAGATTTTTTTTAAATCGGATTAGAGCGTTCAACCAAACAAAGAAACAAACAAACAAACTCTTCAGCTTTACAATATTAGTAAGTATATATAAATATGTAAAAATCGAAGCCGTAACCATTAACGTAGTAATCATTGCCAATAACCTTAACTAGAACAAAAGCTAAGTAATTATAAGTATCATTTATACGTAGTTTAGATAAAATTCCTTCGTAAGTGTGAAATATTTAAAGTATTCAGAAAAACTATTGCGTTGTTAGAAATTAACGTTAGAATCGTGTGATGTAGGATCGTTTGGTATAATTGTTCTCACATTCTCCCTCGAGCGTACCTTTCAGTAATTAAAATATTTTCATAAACTTTTTACATTCATAAGTATTTCTTACAAGAACTTGTTTACCTCAAAATAAATATTTTATATTGTAAAGAGGCAGAGTTTGTTTGTTTGTTTATTTGAATGCGCTTATCTCAGGAACTACTAATCCGATTTAAAAAAAATATTTTTGCATTAGATAGTCCATTTATTGAGGAAGGCTATAAGCTATATATCATCATGCTACTGTCCAAGGCAGCGGAGCATTAATCATAAATGTCAACAAATCGGGCAGACTTCAATACATTATTGTAAAACTGATGTTTTTAATCAAACAAATTTAAAGCAGGTGAAACCGCGGGGCACAGCGAGTATTTAATAACATACAGTAGTATGAATAAATAAATAAATAAATATTTTGGGACATTAACACACAGCACCATCTAGTTCCATGGTAAGCTACGAGGCTTGTGTTATGGATACCAGATAGTTAATAATAATAAGTTCTTTATTTCCAAAAAAGTTTGTACAAATGTGTGAAAATAGCATCTGCAGCCGAACTAGGAGACCTGTGCATCAGCTGTCAGCGCCAATTCCCCACGGTTAGATTATACAAAAATGAGTATGCAGGTAAAAAATACTTAACTAAATATCATCTAAGAGATTGAACTTTATACTAAACATAATCTAGGTAAATAATTTCAAAAATAACATAACAAGAAAAATTAATATAACTAATGTCGTTCCTCTCCCTTAAGATGTGTAATGCATGACTGTAAGAAGTATTTGTGTAATGAGTGTGATGTGTGTGAGCAATGAAAGGAGAGGAGTGTGTAAAGCGTGTATGTGTATGTGTGTATGTGTGCGCGTAAGTGTGTCTGGGTATTATTGTTTTAACACAGGTATTAATTATTAGATCTTAATTAAGGAAATTATGATTAGATCTGAACGCTAAGAAGGTTTTCAGTTTCAGTATAAGTTAATTTTTGCAGGTAAGTAGATACAGTTTTTTTTACAGTCAAAAAAAAAACTGTATCTACTTACCTGCAAAAATTAGTAGTTGATACACTACACATACATATACTCGTATATAACTTTAAATACATACCTATTATAAATATAAACACCCATGATTAGAGTACAAACATTCGTACTCATTACACAAATGAATTCCCCAAGCGGGACTCGAACCCGCGACCATTAGCACAGCAAGTAGGGTCACTGCAAACTTAACCAAACGTGTCGTCGAATGTCTTGAAGAGTATATTTATTTGTTTACTTAAATGTTTTTCATTTTATATTCTACTCGTATTTCCTGACCCTTAGAAAAGGAGTGATTATCAATATAATAAATTATGTAAGTGACCCGGAACCGACACGGAATGGAGTCCGAGTGAAGCAGGTTCAAATCCCGGGTCTTGCATCTCTGATACATTTAAGTGCAAATAATTTTCAACATGCTTACTACTTGCGGTACTACTTACGGTGAAAAAAAATCATGAGGAAATTTACGTGTCTGAAAGTACCTAGTTCTGTAAAGACATGTGGAATCCGCCCTGCATTAAACCAGAGTGGTGGACTATGGCCTGATCCCTTTGGTATGGTGAGGCTCACCCAGCAGTGGGACGTTAAAAGGGCTAAATACAATACTTAAGTAAAATTGCGGGCGACTGCTTAAACATTTAACTCAATACGTTAAACTTTTGGCCAAAGCCTAGAACTTCTGAATATTGATGATATTAATCAAGAGCTTATTTTATCATAAGGCTGTAAGGCGGTAAAATGTAAATTTCAAAATTTTCAGGTTTATAGTATATTAAAGTACTGTGTTAAGTCTTTGTAATGTTTATTTAAAGCAAGAAATTATATTATTTATTTTATTTAACAGCTTTAATAAAAGGTAGCTTATTTATTATAGTTAGAAATAACGTTAACTTACGTTCATATTAGATACTAGCGACTCACCCTGGCTTCGCTTCGGGTTCGTCCCTAGGTTGATTCCCCATACAAACTTTCGCATAAGAATTATCCTATATCCTTCCCAGGGTCTCAAACTATCTTCTTACCAAATTTCATCTTAATCGGTTCTATAGTTACGGAGCCTATTCGGTGCAAACAAACAAACAAACACACAAACAATCAAATTGTTCCTCTTTATAATATTAGTATAGATAAGCTACTGCCAATGACTTCACTCGCTTTAAGGCTTGATTTACACTATAGTGCCTATCACGTTTCGTTCTCAGTCCGATATCGATCTAGTAAAGTATTTTTATACAAGAAACGTAGCTGGAGTCTGATTCGATCGAAATATGATTCTTACTGATATTATTAATGTAATATTTTCATAACACTTTCTCTGTAAGTAGGCACTGTCTGTAACAACTATATTTAACTTTAAACGTCTCTAACTAACCTTAGAGACGTTTAAAGTTTACTTTAAATACATACATATTTTAAATAAATATAAAAACCCATGACTTGAGAACAAACAGTCGTGCTCATCACACAAATGTGCCCCTAGCGGGACTCAAACCTGCGACCGCAGGCAGAGCAAGTAGGGTCACTACAAATTAAGCCAAACGTGTCGTCAGAATTTCAAGAGAAAATTTACTCCTTAGGGTTACCGTACGCTAATAATATTATATATGTATATACATATATGGATAAAAAACACTTTTATGAATGAAAGATAATATAGCTTACATATATTTTCAAGATACTTGACGATAAAGATTGACTTAGTACGAAAACAGTGACAATCAATGAAAATTTATACTAATATTAATATTATAAAGCTGAAAAGTTTGTTTGGTTGAACGCGCTAATCTCAGGAACTACTAATCCGATTTGAAAAATTATTTTTGCATTAGATAGCCCGTTGACTGAGGAAGGCTATAGGCTATATATCATCCTAGAAAAATGTACGGTTCCTGTGGGATAGATTTGTTTTTTACTAGGGACGAATCCGAAGCGAAGCGAGGGTGAGTCGCTAGTAAGTAATAAAGTTTCAATATATTTTTTTTAATTTATTTATTACTAGCGACTCACTCTTCGCTTCGCTCAGTTCTTTCCTAGGTACGTTTTAACTATTAATATAGATAGAGTATATATAATAAGATGATATATAGCCTATAGCCTTCTTTAATAAACGGGCTATCTAATGCAAAAAGAATTTTTCATATCGAATTAGTAATTCCTGAGATTAAAGCGTTCAAGCTTCAACAAAAGTATACAAAGAAAATTCAATGAATAGATTCCATAATTCTCATCGATCTTTATTTCAACATATTTCAGAAATGTGATACTTTCAAGTATTATTTTGCTAATATTTGTATATGTTTGAAATTTTTGTATTCATATATATTAGTCCGCCAACTCGCACTTGGCCAGCGTGGTGGACTATTGCCATTGCCCAGCTGTGGGACGTTAAAAAGGCCTGAATACAATATATATTAGTGCTATCGTGCGCTATTTCTTTAAAAATGGCAGTGAAAGGCTAATACCTACTAGCTAAAAATATTTGGACGCCTTTGAATTTTCTTAGCCATTATTGTAAAGCTCGAATTAATAACAAAATGAGATAAAAATAAATAAACAAACACACATGCTGTAAGGTTTTCATTAACAGAGCATCAATGTATTTCAATGTAGATGAAATTTAACCTTTCGTGAACCACGTGCATAAATGTTACATCGCAAACCATGTGGGGTTTCTCAGACCCCAAGAATTATCAGAGCAAGGAATGTATAATTTGTGATTATTTGTTTATTTTATTATAAAATACTGTTTTTTGTCTATTTGAGCGTAATAATAAAACAAAACCAAGTAAAATAATCAAAATTTTTAATCTTTTTTCAAAAAGGAACAAAACATAGACATTTTTTGCAAACTAAAACTTAGCCTCTTCTTTGGGCTAACATCCACAATAAAAAAGTAATTAAACACTTATCATATATCTCAAATTTTCAAAATTTGTATTATAAGGCATGTAAAATTGACAAAATTAGCTTAATTTTGTCAGTCTTCATGAGGTCCAGGCTGATTATATTTAGTACAATTTTTGCAGTATAAGTGAGCATGCTCTAAGCCACTCTTTCCCAAAGTGGGCGATAACGCCCCCTTGTGGGCGCTGTAGGCCTAAAGGGGGGCGGTAAGAGACCCAGAGAAAAAATGGGGGCATTGTGTAGAGGCTTAGGGGGCGATTTGTAATTTCATGTAGCTAGGAGGACTCTTAGTAGGTGAAAAAATGGGGACGCTAAAAAATAATTTATTGTCAAAGTGGGCAGTAGACAAAATAAGTTTGGGAACCCCTGCTCTAAGCATATAGGTATATCGCAGAGCTTACAACTGTATTTGGTTTTCCGATCTTTCTCGCTGTCACATTCTGAACACCTTATTTTAGATCTCGGCATTTTTGCTGGTGGTTCAGAAAATGTTTCACTGAGCAATTCATGTATGTAAGCACTTACGAGAATATTTCGGAATCCGTAGATTATCTTTGTGGTTTTTCAAATGTTCTTCAATCAAAGCCGTTCCCGAATTACGAACGAAGTTTCTTCTACGATCGGTTTTCCCTATTTCGATACTATTATTCAACATCTCTCATATCATCATCATAACCAGTCGGAACCCACATCTCCTTCGAAAGACAACCAACTTTTCATCTAATGTTAAGTACTCAAAAGGTGTATAAATGATAAATAATTCGAAATAAATACAAATATTCTAGAAATACTGCATTTCACAATAAAATTACTACTTACGTTTTAGACGACGTCCCGAACCACGTGGGGTCTGTGAGACCCGAACGCACTTTGCGCACGTGTATTTGTTACGTCGGCGACGCGATTATCAAACCACTATCACCAAGCGGTGTGGCAATGTCGCAACTCCAGCTACTTAAAGTGTCAAAAACGCCGAGCGATTTTTTAGAGATTTACAAGGATTTTTGTGTGACTGGGGTCTATTAAACCCCACATGGTTCACGGAAGGTTAACTTGGGAGCATTACTGTGTAGATTAGTTTTAAACTCGTTCCCGCTGAGTGGTTACAAACTATCCAACGTGTTTACATGCGACCTGACAATCGGTTTAGTTAAATTAGTAAATACTCAGTTAAAGAATGTACGTACGTATATCTATACAGATAAATAAAATTAAAGTGCCTGTTTGTAATGTCAAAATAACAGCTTAATACTAAATGCATATGGAATTATATACGATACTTATAAGAAAAATACAAATTTTAAAATGTTTGTCTGTCTGTCAGTTTATTCCAGCTAATCTCCGAAACGGCTGAACCAATTTCAACGGGACTTTCACTGGCAGATAGCTGATATTATAAGGAGTAACTTAGGCTACTTTTATTTTAGAAAAAGAATTAGGATTCCGCTCAAAAAAATTGAAACGTGCGTAGGGACGAACCCGAGCGAAAGGAAGTTGACTCGCTAGTCTTAACTATAATTTAAACAGAAAAAAAATGTATTTTTGTTTGTAATGGATACTCTAAAGAGCCCTTGAACCGATTAAGATAGGTATGAATATAGTTTCAGACCCTGGGAATGACATAGGATAGTTTTTATCCTGGAAATCATTGCTTAAGTTGGTGAAAATAGGGATGAGTTTGTTTGGGAAGTAAATCATTTCTCAAGTTAGGGATATAAAACTCATACTCTATATTTTTATTTTAAAATTTCGCTTTGTTTGAAACAACTCTTTTTATGAGTGCGAAATTTTTTAGATAAGTGTCTGGAGGTATGGAACTTGAGTATGCTTGTGACTTGTTCACTTGAAAACGGCTCAGCAGATTGGATTGAAGAATTTTTGGTACTTATAAGTATTAGTTAGAAATAAATCGTGAAATATGTTATTTAATTATATACTAGACTAGCGGGTCACCCTCGCTTCGCTCGGGTTCGCCGCTAGGTACGTTTTACATAGATATTTAAAATAGTTAGCTATATAATTTTTTTTTATTTTCTGATGTTTTAATACTTATTATCCTATTCCGGACTAAGAGAAATCCAAAAAATCTATTATCATAAAAATTGGTCGAGTGTGTGAACTTTCATGTGTGTTCCTTTTTAGTATGTAACCATCACTTCGTATAGCTCCACCTGGAATCAATAGTTTGAAGTACTTATATCCCAACAACTCGATCAATTTAAATAAAACTTAGCTACGTAATTAATTAAAATACTATAATGTATGTATTCAACAATTTTTAATGTCCCACTGTTGAGCACGGGCCTCCCTTCAATACGAGGGGGATCATTTGCCTTACGGTGAAGGAAAATATTGTGACGAAACCTGCGTGTCTGAGATAACCTAACAAGTTTTCCAAAGACATGTGAAGTCCGCCAACCCGCACTTGGCCAGCGTGGTGGACTATGGCCTGATCACCCTCGTATTGGAGGGAGGCCCGTGCCCGAGCAGTGGGACGTTAAAAAGGGCTGAATACATACATGAATACAGCTGTGCATATATAAAACTATTATATAGGCTTCCATTTCAAACATTATATTACTCGAAAACAAATTTTTAAATAAAATTGAAAGCACAAATCTAAAATTACTATATTTTTATACGAGTATGGATAGATTTTTACAATGCATTGCAAAAGCTAGGTTTTATTAAGCCATCAAAGTTTATATTACTGCTTTATGGGAGTCATTCTAGATTAATTTGTAGCAGATTGTAACTGTTATAGCCGAAATTATTGTTCAGAAAAGCGAGTTGTGAGATATTTTGATACATAAAAGCTGTTAGAATATTTCTAATTATAAAGAAATTGTTTATTCAATTAAAAGTTTTGCTAGTTTTGTTTCAAAAACAAATTAAAGTTTCTTAATAAAATTAAGAATAAATAGTTTGTTTGTCTGTACTGGTTAATAGATTAATTTTGATGCTTTCGTAAAAAGCTCGATAGGAACTTACAACAGTTTTTCATATATTAGTATCGTCTAGTACTATCGTGGGATAAAATATTATTTGTGTTATACTAGCGACTGGCCCTCGCTTCTATCCCACGGGAACCGTACATTTTTCCGGGATAAAAAGTAACCTATATGCTATTTCAAACTATAATCTATCTCTGTGCCAAATTTCATCCAGATTGGTTCTGGCGTGAAAGAATAACAAACATCCATCCATACATCCACACAAACTTTCACATTTATAATATTAATACGATTTCTTAGACTTAACAGCTTGTATTTAAAAATTCAACATTTATATGGTAAAAGTTTTGCTTAAAAGCTTACAAAAAATAATAATAATAATAATTTATTTATTGTACTATTTAACAAAATTACTATAACAAAATATTTAATTAAAATTTTAAAAATAATTATAATATGCGAGCAAACCCACCGTAATACATTAGTCCGTGCATCTTGTATTTTAAATTAAGCCGATAAGTAAATTAAGTAAACAAGAAAAGAAAATCTCGTTTCTTGACAATTACATGGCTATTTCGCAGCCTCGAAAAGATTGTGCGAAAACTTCAGCCTAAATGTAATATGCATATAAAGTAGCTTAAGTTGTGCGCACACTGGAGACTAAATACCACAGCATTTTTATAATACATATACATATGTATATGCATATACATTTTTTTGTTTGTAGGTATGTGTGTTTGTTCTTCACGCTGAAATGACTAGACGATTTTGAGTGAAATTTATTTCATAGATAGATTATAATCTAAGGCAACCCTTAAAATGCTGTAAAGTACATAATAGAAAAAAAATAAATAAGATAATACTTATAATATATATTCAAAGATGTGCCATTTCTATATAAATTAAAGTTTTTAGTTACTACTAGCGATTATCATGCAGTTCCGAAAATATTATGCACAATATATTATACTATGGAAAATATGCTCAATTCTGTGCATATTTTCAAAATTTTTGAACAAAATTGTTAATTAATTTATCTGTATAGGCTACTCGACTCACAGATTCAATTCGCGATTGACATTATTACTTTTAGTCATTAAAAATATGAATTATGCCATATTTGATTTATTGATAATTTTGATATAATTTACTGGCGACTCACCCTCGTTTCGCCGGGTTCGTCCCTAGGTTGATTCCCCATACAAACTTTCATCCATATTTTCATCCCCTTAAGGGATGATTTCCGGGAAAAAAATATCCTATGTCATTTTCAGCGTCTTAAACTATTTTCTTACCAAATTCCATCTGAATCGGTCCCGTAGTTTCGTAGTTCATTCGGTACAAACAAACAAACAAAAAAATTTTCTTTTTTATTATATTAGTATAGGTTAAGTAACTCACCAATGTACGATAAGTACGACAGTATATAGCGTAATTGCATCACTTAAGATTTAGAGGAATAAAAATTACTAGATATTTTAAAATAATGCCTGCAGAAGAAACAAAGGAAAAGTTATTATTATTACTAACATTTAAAATTTATGTATTACCTATATTTTACACTAGCGACTCACCCTCGCTTCGCTTCGGTTCGTCCCTAGACAAAAACAAATCTATCCCACGGGAACCATACATTTTTCAGGGATAATATATAGCCTATAACCTTCCTCAGTTAACGGGCTATCTAGTGCAAAAAGAATTTTTCAAATCGAAGTAATAGTTCCTGAGATTAGCGCGTTCAAACAAACAAACAAACTCTTCAACTTTATAATATTAGTATAGATTTATGTATTTTTAGCATCGAGCTTAACTTACGTCTTATGTGAATATCGCATAACAAAGTAGCCTATTGAGTAAATACTTGTCAGTTATACAAAGCTTTTGCAAATTCGTGGTCGGCTTATCGACTTATAGGATGATTTTGCTTGAATTTTTCATAGAAAACTTTAAATCGTTCAAAAGTTCAGTAAGCTAGAGGAACGTTGTGAATGTTAATATATATTTTAGATCTTTTCATATTTAAAAACTTTGATTGGGAATAAAGTAATCAAAATACAAATTAGTTCTCAACGTTTAATGCTTTAAGTTCTTTAGTTCGATGCTTATAATATTTTCTTAGATTTACGCGAAATTTTGATAATTTATATTAAATTATCTTATAAAAAAATAGAAAAATAAAACTATCTTTTGAAAACACGGCTCAATTTGTAGTGACCCTACTTACTGTGCTAGCGGTCGCGGGTTTGAGTCCCGCTGGGGGCATTCATTTGTGTGATGAACACGAATGTTTGTACTCCAATCATGGGTGTTTATATTTATAATATGTATGTATTTAAAGTTATATATGTGTCGTGTATCAAGTATCTGGTATCCATAACACAAGCCTCGTAGCTCTAGTAGTAGTAATCACGGAAGTAGATGGTGCTGTGAAAAAAAAAGAAAAAATATATGGGAAATGGGGAGGCAGATGATGATGATTAAAGTGGATTTGATATAACTTTCAAGAATTCACTTTCCGTTATTAGGTTAAAACTTAAAAATAACTATGCCATAATCGGAGTAGATAATGTTAATAATTTCTTCGTAAAGTTTGAATTCACCCATTTATTAAAAAAAACATTAAATAAGTCATAAGAAGCAAGTACCACATAACATAAACATATAAAAATATTATATTAAATTTGTTTTGTACGTATTACGCTTGTCTTGGTTACAGAAAGACCAATGAAACTTAAAAAAATATCTTCCACCATACATATCCCTATAAGATAAGTTACAAATTAATAACTACTTAGTTCTTACACAAAAAAGCTCTGCCTGTATAATCTAAAGCTTATTTTCAAACTATAATTTTTAAGCTTAATTTCTCTTACTAGTACATTTTTCATTTTGGGACAAGCATATTTCGTTCATAGGTTTATTGCATAGCCCTTTCCAACCGGCGAACTTTTTTTTTATTTTTTCGTGTATAATGTATGTATCCTAGTTATTGAGGCTCCAAACAACCTAAAAAAAATATTTAAAAAAATCGTGTACCCCCCCTTTTTTTAAAAAAGTACCCTCACGATCGTGACGATCAGGAATAAGTTGACTTCCGCACGATGGTGATTTTTTAGGAAGTAGTTGCGTTAATGAAATAAAAATTTAGTTTAATCAACTTCATTTATATCCGTAATTAAATAATTTGGTAATCTATACATAATTCTTTATAATTGAGCATTTATTTTTGGTTTAATTAAACTTATATGTATTAATATTATCTATATTTATATTTATATATAATATAAACAACTTCAGCATATAAATTAGATAAAATCTTTGAAAACATAAAAAACAACTAACACAATAGGAACCATTTTGAGATCAACTGAAATATCTAATAATTTTATTTGTAACATACTAATAAAATTAATAGATATTGTTATTCGCATTGTATAATTGGAAATAATCTTTTCCCCGCGACATACCCAAGTAAACATTGCATTTTACACAACGAATTTTGCTTTAACTTGTTCATGTCTCCAATCTGCAGGAACGTTGAGCTGATAACTGTGCAAAGGTAGGCAGATGATCATATCCATCATATCTCTTTGCATTGGAGGATCTTGATAACCTATACTTGAAAGGCGGTGCCTCATCTTCAGTATCTGTGTCTTGACTCTATCGGCGTTTGCGATCTGGAGTACTCAACCAAACATCTGCTACTTCCATTTTGAAGTTCAAAAGAACAAATTTTTTTTTCGGAAGTTTATTAGCTTCACAATCTGTTTTATACTTCCGCCATGCATTAAGTACAGCTAAATCCAAACAATGAATGATTACCTTTAGAGCCAACTTTTTCGTTTTTATGAGGGTACTAGCACTCCATCATTTGGTCTAAGACATCCACTCCACCCATATGACTAATGTAATTGCTAACTACCCTTGGAATAACAGTATCCTTGTAAGATTTTGTTTCTTTGTCCCATCGTTTAACGTAGTCTTGATGTTCAGCACGATTACAATTTGATGCCATCAACACAGCTTTATTGTCTTCCGTTTTTACATAGGTAGTAAATATTGGAGTCACGAGCAGCCAGTTCGATGAATTCCTCTTCAAAATAGTCATAAATATACTCACTAGGTGTCTTAACTGGTCCTGAGGATGGACTTGGGTAATTATGATCTTTATCAGTAAAGGATGATTGTTTCCACATACCAAATAACGACCAGACGTATTCTCAGTAATTACCTCATTAGAAGATGGTTCCCAATATACTGGAGGAACCTTCTGGATGAGATTCATCACTCTTCTCATCAAGAAATTTTTGAAAAAGAAAAGGATCAAATTCCTCACCTTCGTCGTGTAGCACCTCAATATCAAAGACATTTCCATTTTACAAGAGGTCCAAAACCTCTTCATCCTTCAAAACTGAGCCTAAAATTAATATAAAATTATAAAACTTTACATGCACTGTAAAATAGCAACTTTAGAAAAAAACACATTTTTCGTAATTATAAATGAATTAAAACCCGGATTGTCACGATTGTGATGTTGTAAGTTTGAGAGATCACAAACAGAAGAAAAACTATGCTATCAAAATACAAATTACGGCTTTGTGTTAATTATTATCTAAATTAAACTTTAATAACAATAAAAGATGTCAAGCAATGAAAAATATAGTAAAAAAATGTACTTATGTGATCGCGACCCATGTCCAAAATACGCTGCCATCTTTGTCGACGGTTTTTCAACAACTGGACACGTTGCAACGGGTCCTTTTAATTTTTAAATAAAGCGTATATATCAACACTATAATGTGAGGCCGATTGCGTTCACAAAAACAAATACATTTTGAATTAGAATTTTTTTACCGATTGTCACGCTCGTATTGAATCGGTCGCAAAGGGATAGTGTTTGCAATATTACTTGGTAAGCTCCCAACGTAAAAGAAGGTTTTGGGCTAAATCTAGGTTAATCTTATAGTACCTGGACGACCGAGCTTCGCTCGGAACTATTTTTTGTTATATCGTATTTTTTAGATAAAAACTAAAAACTTGTATAAATACAAAAAAATAAACAAAAAACAAAATAAAAACTTTGTATCCGACCGAGATTCGAACCCGGACACCTATGATTGTCACCTTGGCCGCTTGACCTCGATATTTATGCTCGAACGTAAGAAAAACATATGAGAGGTTGTAGATTTCTTTTAGTCATAAGAATGATACAGAGTATATAATATGAGATCTAATGTTAAAAAATATAAAATAAAATCCCACGGGAACTGGAAAAATGTAACCTTTGTGCTATTCCAGGCTATAATCTATGTCTGTGCCAAATTTCATCCAGATCCGTTCAGCCGTTCTGGCGTTTATGAGTAACAAACATCCAAACATCTAAACTTTCGTTACTTTAAAATAAGATTATAAAGATACTAGCATTTCCCGCGGCTCCGCCCGCGTTCAGATGATCAAAAACCAAATTCTTAGGTTTTACACATTAGTATACTCTTACATTATACATTACTTTCATTGCGCACCGCATGATTGGTAAATAATGGCAGTGATTGTCAATGCCACAAAGGTTCCTCCGTTAAATTGATTTTTTTTGTTTTAGCAATAACATTTATGTATGTCTATACTTCTGTTTTGTTTGTTTTTTTTTAGTTTTGGGCGATAAACTCTCAAACTACGGAATTAATTTTAATCATTTTTTACTAATAGACAGCTACAAATTAATTTAATATATAGCTGATTATTTAAATTACACTTTTCTTAATTAGCGCTAGTTAGTAATATTTTCCAAAACGATTTTCAAAAGAAAGTGTAATAAGTAAATAATTCTAAGCGAATACATTTCTTTATTTCATATGGCTCGGCTAATATGATTAAAGTCGCAAGCATTTTATTGTGTCCTTTAAGCCTTTACCTTCCAAGAAAAGGTGTCAAGAAAAAGTGATAAAGTTGAGGTATAACAGTTCCTAAAATACTTTTTCATAGTTTTTGAGATATGAAATATTTTTAGTTATCCGCTTTGGCAGTTTAACAGTCATAAACTTGTTTTCCATAAAATGTTATAAAATAATATAAATTGAACTTATTTTTACGGTGCAAAAAATGAGTAGATATTGTGGAAACGTAAATATTATTCGTATTTATTTTAGTGTTAACCATACAAAACACGTAAGTAAGAAAAACAACATAGCATTTTGCTATACGAAACCTAAAATGCGCGAGTTGGATTTATATTTGCCCAATTTTTACATTAAAAGATTAAAAAACATTATCATTATTTACTAAACAATAAAAATTTACAAATATTCCATTTGAAAGTTGTTTCGGCCAACAAAATATTACTAATATGTTACTAATTTATAAAGCCAAAAAGTTTGTTTTATTAAAAATTTAAGCACGGGCAGTGCCGCGGGTAATTTAGTAGTAATTATAGTAAAGTCATAGAAAGGTTATATCTGTACATTTTTTTTTTTTTTGGATAAAACTACGTATTTTAAAAACACATGGTGACATCTATTGTCAAATAGCTAAATAACACATAAATAAATTTTCATTAAAATAACTATTTTAATGAATAAAATGGCGCTGTTAATATTTCTTTTAAGATAAGTTTTTTTTAATAGTTTTAACATAATATATAAGTAAGGTACCTTGCTAAAGTAGTAATAGCATCATCGTGCTTTTACTTTAACCAGTTTTTGTATTTTTTCTCAGAAATGAGATATTTTCCTGCGGTAAAAAGAATCCTATGTGTTGACCCGAATAACCTGCTATTACCATACCAAATTTCATAAAATTCCCTCTAGTGGTTTTTCTGTGATGCGGTCACATACAGACAGACAGAAAAAATTCTAAAAACTATAGATTCGGGCTCTATATAGCTAATAATGAATATTTCAATAAGATTTTCCGAAAAAATATTGAATTTAGGGGTTCGGCTTAGTTACAATTTTATTGTACGTATAGTTACTAATATATGAAGCGAAAAAGTTTGCTTTACTGATAATTTAAACACGGGCGGAGCCGCGGGTGATTTAATAGTAATTCTAATAAAATCGAAAAAAGGTCATATCTGTACATTAATTTTTTTGGGATTAAAACTATGTATTTTACAAACACATGGCGACATCTATTGTCGAATATCTAAATAACACATAAATAAATATTAATTAAAATAACTATTTTAATGGATAAAATAGCGCTTTTGATAATTTGATTTTCAAGATAAGCTATTTTTATAGTTTTTACCATATTTTGTAAGTTACCTTGCTAAACTGTTTACAAATAGTATCGTCGTGGTTTTGTTCCTACCAGTTTTTGTATTTTTTTTCAGAAATGAGATATTTTCTCGCGGTAAAAAGTATCCTAAATGTTGACCCGGATCACCAGCTATCATCATACCAAATTTCATCAAAATCCCTCCAGTGGTTTTTCTGTGATGCGGTAACAGACAGACAGACAGACAGACAGACAGACAGACAGACAGACAGACAGACAGACAGACAGACAGACAGACAGACAGACAGACAGACAGACAGACAGACAGACAGACAGACAGACAGACAGACAGACAGACACACAGACAGACAGACAGACAGACAGACAGACAGACAGACAGACAGACAGACAGACAGACAGACAGACAGACAGACAGACAGAAAAAAATTCTAAAAACTATAGATTCGGCCTCTGCATCGATAATAATGTCTATTTCAATAAGATTTTCCAAAAAATATTTAATGTACAGATTCGGCTTAGTTAGAATTTTATAATATGTATAGATATGTATGAAATAAAAGCTAGTGCATAACTTATAATATATTATTAGAATATTTTAATAATACTACCATTTAGTTCTAATCCTTCTTCGTTACAATAGTTATTTAAGTTATTTTCGGGGCTTATGCCATCTCTCAACCTGTCTTCTTTTAAATGTCTACATCCTTTAAACTACCAAACGACTACGTCATTCGGTTTAAATTTTCTCAATTTTGATGTTAAACTTGAGTAATGTAGTTTTAAGTTTATTTTTATTCTTACTGTTTTATTAAAATAGTAAATACAAGTATCAAATTTGAACACACAGCACCATCTAGTTCCGTGGTAAGCTACGAGACTTATATATTAGATACCAGATAGATGATACACTACACATATATAACTAAATACAATACATATTATAAATATAAACACCCATGACTAGAGTATATAGGTACATTCATGCTCATCACAGAAATGAATGCCTCCAGCGGGACTCGAATCCGCGACCGCTGACACAGCCAGTAGGGTCGTTACAAACTGATCCAAACGTGTCGTCTGATCAAATGATAAATTCGTATTTGATTTCATTAATAGCAAGACGAATGTGCGAAGCACCCATAGTTGTTTACGTACAACAGATCTATAAAATCTTTGACACACTTCTCATGAAAAGTTATTTCTAGGTAGATAATGCCAGAGAAGCGTGTGTTTGGAAAAGCATATTTTATTACACCCATTTCAGAATACGACACCATCACGAGTTTATTCGTGATATTAAAATCGTTTTGTTATTGATATTTCCAGAAAATACTTAACTAGTTTTTCAATGATAAAAAAGTTTTTAAAACTCAAGTGAAACATAAAATTTTACATCACTAAAAACATATTTAAACAAATATTGAAATTCGAATTTTTGCATAAGAGTTATGTGTAGTATCAAATTCAAATTCAAAATATTTTATTCAGCATTAAATTATTACAATTTTTTACTGAACGTCATGAGTCTACTACCAGTTCGGAAAGAAGAAGCCTCAAACCTGAGAAGAACTGGCGAAAGAAAATCAGCGGGACTAATATTATTTCGTTATATTTTTTATAAAGTTAAACTATAATTTACAATATTTCTATACAGTTGAAGGAACCTGTCGCATCTTATATCTACATAAATAAAAATGAATTCCTAAATGTGTTGCTAAGCGCAAAACTCGAAAACAACTGGACTAATTTGGCTGATTTTTTTCCAATTATTCGTTGAAATCCCATGAAGGTTCTTATGATGAGACTAGCCACTCACTCTCACTCCGCTCGGGTTCGTCCCTAGTTACGTTTTAACGTTTAGTATAGATTTCTCAGAGATGAGATATTTTCCCGCAGTAAAAAGTATCCTAAATGTTGACCCGGATAACCAGCTATCATCATACCAAATTTCATCAAAATCTGTCTAGTGGTTTTCTCGTGATACGGTAACAGACAAACAGACAAAAATTCTAAAAAATATAGATTCGGCTTCTGTATCGATAATAATGTCTATTTCAATAAGATTTTTCAAAAAATATTTAATGTATAGATTCGGCTTAGTTACAATTTTATTATATGTATAGAAAAATTGGGAAAAATTCACAAAAAAAACGTAAAAATCAAATTTTTATTTTTCTTTACTATTACTTTATAATTATTTTATAATGATGGTCAGTCGATCATTCGGTCGGTCAGTTGATTGGTCGGTCGCTCGTTCGTTCGTTTTGTTTGTTTGTTTGTTTGTTTATTTATTTATTTGTTTGTTTGTTTGTTTGTTTGTTTGTCTATCTATTCCATACTAACCGTTAAAACGTACGGCGAGATTAGGGACGAAGTAAGTCGCTAGTTTCTAATAAATGTAAAGAGGTTTCTGTTGCATTTCTCTAGCCTATTAAAGGGCACGAGTAATAACAATGCCAACTTCCCAATTTCACTGTAACTAAGAACTTCTTAATTGAAAAAATACAACATCTATTCTTGTCTCGATCTACGACTCGAACCTGGAACTTTTGGATCTGCAGTTATATATGCTGATCACTAAACTTCTATATAAAAAACGATATAAAGAAGGATAAATGAACAAAATAACAAAACAATAAACAACTATTAGAATTCATAACATTAGTAATGTGTAAGGACACTATTAAAATTTCTAAATAATTACAAAATCCAGTTAAGAAACTAATAAAGTCAATCTAAGTTCTAATAAAACTTATTTTAAACTTAATGACTTACCGACCGTTCGAGTGTACTCGATGAATTCGGACCACCGGAGTTGTTATAGTTCATAGTATTTGAAGCATTTTAAATGTATATTTTGTCAAAGTCTTGAAATTGTATAATAAGACTAATTTTCACGGATTTATGTTGATGTTTCGAATGCTTTACAGCAATCATGGTCAAGGGAGAGACGGAGAGATTATTTTAATGTTTCGAATGGAGAGAGTCAGAGAGTAAGGTCAAGGGAGAGAGTGTGACCAGGATTGCTTTAAAATATTCTCAACGTCGGGAAAAAGGAGTTTAATCAGAATGGTTTCAGCCATGTTTGGTAACATTCCGTGTTTAAAAAGCTAATAAGTATTAAAAACAAGTAAAGAAAAGATAGAAGACAAACAGTTAACTTAAGGAGAAAATATAACCGTGTATTATCGTGGTAGGCTGAAACTTATCTTAGTAGCATCAAGTCCAGAATATCATTGCAGAACATTTTTTTTTAATTTACAAACTGGTCATAAGCAAAATTGATAAGTAAAATAAAGAAATATAATAATATTTATAATAACATACGAAAAATAATATCGAATTGCCAAAAGAATCTAATTTTCTATTAAAAATGTATCAAAATCATTTTTTTCATTTTTGAGTTATGATGCAACTAACATACACATGCACACAGACAAGCATAATTATAACAATAAGTCCTCATTTATCTTCGCAGATGAAAACGTAAATGTTAAGAAATTTAATATAGCATTATATAACGTACGTATAAGTTACTTTCTTAGACGTGGCATATAATATTATACATAATAATATTTTAAGTATGTGTACGATATGTAAGTAATGGGAGAAAGTTTTATCGACTTGGGCAAAGTTTATACTGAAGTACAAAGAGGGATTTGTCTAACATTGATGGATATTTCGTAGGAGCTTTTGAAAGCTCATGATAGCAGAGGAAAAGATGTTAAAATTATATTTCAGATACTAAAATATCCTTAGTCTACAAAATAGTAAAAGTTCTAGCAGTTTGCGGAAATTAGATAACTATGACTTTTATGTCACTAATATTTTAGATAAGTATGATTTTTTATATCACTTGGACAAGTTTTTAAAGATTTGTAAAATAATATCATAATTTGAGGTTTACTAATCTGACCGCAATAAACAAGTAGTACATAACTAATTTAAGTACATAATATGTATGGTTGTTAGAAGTATAGAATATTTCTTATGATACTTGAAATTTTTATAGTATATATATATATTTATACATAAATTATGTTATTTAAACAATTTTTTACCTACCTCGCAAGACATTGATATAGCGTGAAGTTGTGTGTGTTTGTAGGTACGTTTGTACGTTTTTTTTAAATTGGAAATGGGCTCACTCTTGACCTTTATCTTAGCTCGGAGGCATAGATAAGGTGTACGATGTAGCGAGTTTGCCCAGGAGAAGCCCGTTAACACGCACCATAAGGAGTTTCAGGTTATACGCACACAGAAAAACAGACGCAGGCAGGGCATTCTACGTTTTGGCTGTGCGCATTATAAAAGATGACGAATAGCGCTCAGTGCGTAATACGTGTCAAAATGAGCACAGAAGAAATTTATAAAAAAGCATTTAAATATTTGACGTCCTTACAAGAATAGGATATCAAGTAGTGTTATCCAGAAATAGATGGGTTTTATAAAACACTCTACTCGAGTCTCATGAAAAATATCCCGCCGTTACATCCATATTTAGTTGAGAAATATAAAAAAAAGTGCGTGTCTGTGCAATTTACACATGTTAGAAGTGAAATTTAATCCGTATTTTAATATTATAAATGTAAAATTTTGTGAGTATGTATGGCTGTTTGTTACTCTTTCACGCCAGAACGACTGAACTGATCTGCATGAATTTTGGCACAGAGATAGAATAAAGTCTGGAATAACACACAGAATACTTTTTATCCCGGAAAAAATGTACGATTCTAGTGGGATAGCTTTGTTTTTGTTTTCCTAGAGGTGAACCCAAACGAAGCAAGGGTGAGGCGCTAGTATTATATATTTGTCAGAAAATAAGAACGGTTACCATGACAACATGGCAATGTATTCTACCTCATTCTCTCCCGGCTTAATCCTATACATTTATTTGTTTGTCTCTTTTTAGTTTTTATTTTATTTTATTTTATTTTATTTTGTTTAGGACCTCCAACAAAAGATACACACTTTACATCGTTTAAGAATATAAAAATAAATAAAACTTACAATATGTGTGCTCCTTCACTTATAGGAGACCACAGCTTGCACATTTATGTATTATAAGTTAAAACTAAGTAAATAGAAAAAGTTTAAGTAGGTACATTTAGAGACACAATTCTTAAATCATTTATAAAGATACATAAAAAAAAAGAAAAGAAACAAATCATAACACAACCTATTTACACATTACTAACAAAGTTGACGAAGGAATTTAGTAAGACTACTTTTAAATTCAAACATATTACTGGAAAAGATATCTAATTCAACATGTTGCTTAGAAAGCGTATTGTACTGTCTACAGATCCTTGGCATAGCGGCGTGATATCCCAAATTCGTTTTGCACAATGGAATATAAAACAAATTATATGTGTTTCTCCGAGGCAAGCGAGAGGGTATATTAAATTTTATAAGCTGTAGTAATTCGCTACAATCAATTTTCGAATGGGTTAATTTATAGAGTGTTATAATATCTGCTATTTTTCTACGACAAACGAGCGAAGTCATCTTGTAATGTTTAAGTCTATTGTGATAGATAGGGAGATTTTTAGCTATAGTGTCACTGTAAGAAAGATGGTAGAGGAAACGTTTTTGAACACTTTCTAACCTTTTCGTGTATACGTCATAATATGGGTTCCAGATTATGCTGTTGTATTCCAAGATAGGACGGACGAGTGTATTAAATAATTTAATTTTAGTGGATGCCATCTTAAACTCTTTACTATTTCTAAGGACGAATCCCAACAACTTAAAACCTTTAGATACAATATTTAGGATATGAGTATTGTATCGCAAACTAGCATCTAATGTAATTCCAAGGTCCTTTATAGTGTCTACCTGGGAAATCAGATGTGAGTTGATATAGTATTTGTTCGGGTTAACGATTTTGTTGCGAGTGAATTGAATATAATGGCATTTTGAGGTGTTAAGTGACATCTTATTTTCGACGCACCAGGTTGTCAATCTATTAACATCTTCTTGTAGTTTAATCACATCATCGTGATTTTTAATAGGTTTTATTATTTTTAGGTCATCTGCATATAAGTAGAATTTTGAGTGATTAAAACATTTTGTTATGTCATTAATGAAAACATTGAAAAGTAATGGACCAAGATGAGAACCTTGCGGTACGCCGGATGGCGCCAAGCAAGTGTACGAGCTGTGACCACCAACAACTACTTTGAAGAACCTATTATGTAGGTATGATTGAAACCAAGACAACAGAGTACCACTAATACCGAATCGCGAGAGCTTTTCCAATAAAATTATGTGATCTACTTTGTCGAAGGCTTTACTAAAGTCAGTATAGATTGCGTCGATTGGAACTCGATTGTCAATATGCTCAGATAGCGTAGTAGTAAAGCTTAGCAGATTAGTAGTTGTTGACCTTGATTGTACGAAGCCATGCTGGTGACAAGAAATTTGTTGCTTTAGGTGCCAAGATAATCGCTCAGTTATCATTTTTTCGAGAACTTTACCCAGTGTTGGAAGTAGAGAAATTGGTCTGTAATTAGAGACAAGGTTTTTAATGCCATTTTTAAAAATCGGAACGATCAAAGCTTCTTTCCACAAGTCCGGAAAGATCCCGTCCCGTAGAGAGCGATTGAAAATCGCACTTACGGGCGAAGCTAGGGCTTTTGCACACCTTTTTATAAAAATCGGGGGAATACCGTCACTACCAGCGCCCTTTCTTTCGTCTAGAGATCTTAAAGTTTTATATACTTCTGCGGTATTAAGGGATAAGTTGCAAATGAAACCAACATTGGGTGTAACGTCATTGATTTTTGCCGAGTAATTTGTAACCTGATTAGTGTTATGATAGACCTGTGCAAAATTTTTTGCAAACAAATTACAAATTTCGGAACCAGTTGAAGCTACTGTATCGTCAAGTTGCATTTGGGAAGGATATACGCAATTACCCTTTCTTTTGATTTTCATTAGGGACCAGAACAGTTTAGGGTTATTAAAGATGGAATGTTCAAGCATTTCAATATAAGAATTGTAACATACTGTAGATATCTTACGACAATCATCACGAAGTTTTTCGAATAAAACTATATCTAGGGGGTTGTTAAACTTTTTTATTTTTTGATGGAGTTTAAATTTGTCTTTAAGGAGTCGAATAAGATAATGAGAAAACCAGGGAGGGTATTTAGTGTTGCCGTTATTCTTCTTCAAAGGAACACATTCTTTTATTATATTTTTTATTAATTTGTAAAAACGGTCTAACATATGGTTAATTGATAAGCAATTTTTAGTAGAGTTTCAAATCACAACGATTCTAAAAAGTTTTATTTCAAAAACATAACTTTATAAAAATTTAAAAAATCACTCCTTAAAACCCATAAATAGGTTAAACATTAACCAAAACTAGCCCCTATAGTATAAAAGAAGACCTCAAGCTACATTATTATAAAATATTATAAAATCACTTATATTTTAATATACTTCCAAAGAATTTTCATATTACCGGTAGGAAGTGGGTAAAATTCTAAGTAAGCCGTCAGTGGTGTCAGATGGCAATATTCAAATATAAGATCTCGAGTGGAATCTCAAATATCTCACGATTTAGCTCCATAATGTACTGAATTTAGAAAAATGTATTGACATTTTAAGTCAACCATTGATCGTTGTTGTCAATGAGGCAAAGTAGATAGAGATTTAACTACTGTTTATGTAAATGACGATATGTTTGGCTCAGTTTGTAGTGATCCTACTTGCTGTGCTAGCGGTCGCGGGCTCGAGTCCCGGTGGAGGTATTCATTTGTGTGATGAGCACGAATGTTTGTACTTCAGTCATGGGTGTTTATACTTATAATATGTATGTATTTAAAGTTATATACATATGTGTAGCGTATTAACTACTTTTTTTTAAAGTTGGGAAATGCATTAACGCATACCACTTAAAGACATACAGGTGGTTATGTATATGTTTCGCTCAAAAAAATTAAAACGTACCTAGAAACGCACTCGAACGAAGCTAGGGTAAGTCGCCAGTAGATATTAAAAGCGATCCAAATTGCTGCTAATAAACTAACCAAAATCCAATATAAAATTTACAGTCCCAACAGACAAAACATATCCATCCCCTTTTAACATATGCATAATTTGTATATTTATCTCTGTTTCACAAAGTGTGGAATTTAATTCAGTTAAAAGGAACAATTTACAAGTACGTCAAAGTGGAAAGTTGGCGATGCATTCTAACACAGTAACATTCTTAACACCTTGTTTTATTACATTGAGTTCATCCTTAACTCAATAAACGTTGTGTTCGAAGTAACGTATAAACTTTAAGTTAAAGGTACACTTTATATCGTACTGGATATGTTTTCGTTAATTATGGCTTATTTTCTATGAATTCAGTATGATACGATGATAGGTTTATCTCAATTTGTAGTGACCCTTACTGTGCTAGCGGTCGCGGGTTCGAGTCCCGCTGCGGGCATTCATTTGTGTGATGAGCATTAATGTTTGTACTCTAGTGATAGGTGTTTAATTACCTATATCTATATCTTACGTCGAAAGAAAATATCGCGATGAAACCTGCATGTCTGAGAGAATCTAACAAGTTTTCGAAAGACATGTGAAGTTCGCCCTGAACTTGGCCAGCGTGGTGTCTTATGGCTGTGTCCTCTCCCATTGAGGCCTCATGCCTATGTCCAGCAGTGTAAAAAGAGTATACAATACCGAGTTTCATAGAAGCAAATTTATAGGGTTAAGTATTCAACGTAACAAACTGACAATTCAATTTATGTATATAATATTATATAAATATGTGATAATAAATATAAATATTACTTTAGCTGAAATATATTTAATTCTATATTCCACAAAAGAATGGCTACGAAATAGCGGATTTAAAAATAAAACATTCAAAAACCATTACCGCTGTAGCAATTGTTGCCGAATCGTGACCATCGAAATTTCAATTTTTATACACATCACGACTCGAGTTAAAATCAATTTTTGAAATTAAATTTGGTGTAAAATTTCATTTTTACTATAACTTTTGTTTTTGGGTTATTGTTTAATTAGATGAAACGTACAATGTATTTCAACAACGTATACTAGCGACCTGTCCTGACTCCACTCGGGTGCGTCCCTACTTGCCTAATATTAGACTATATTTTCCTTCAGCTTCATCCGTATAAGCATAGAAGCGTAACAAACATACATACACAATCTTTCGTATTTATAATAGTAATGTGATCAATTTATATGAATATGCTTATTTATCTATACAGATAAATAAAATTGAAGAGTCTGTTTGTAATGTCAAAATAACAGCTTTTTACTAAATGCATATTAAATTATATACGGTACTTATAAGAAAAACACATTTTTTTTTGTCTGTCTTTGTTCCGGCTAATCTCCGAAACGGCTGGACTTATTTTGACGGGACTTTCACTGACAGATAGCTGATGTTATTACGATTCCGCTCAAAAAAAAATCAAACGTTTCTAGGGATGCACCTGGGCGAAGCGAGGGTAAGTTGTTAGTGTTAAATAACACTAATAGATAATATTATCATAAATATCTTTGCTTTGTTAGTTAGGACAGTGTGTTTTTTTTTATTCTTCCACACTGTAACGACTTACGATTTGGGGTGTTTGAAATAGATAAGGTTTATATATTCCTAAATTTCTTTACTCTTGCATTAAATTTTATCGATATACATACAATAATAATTTTTTGGAATGAAATGATAAATCGATGACCGAAAATTATTTGTACAGGACGAATTCCGGGTTTGACATCCAGTTGTGGCTATCCATATTAATTTTGATGATGAAATCATATCCTGTCCCGTCATTTATAAATAAAAACAAATAAATACAAAACATTTATTGCTATAAAAATCAGTAAAAAAAGTAACAATATAAACTTTACTTAATCCATGGCAAAGGGGGAAACCTGCACGTCTGAGAGAATCTAGCGAGTTTTCAAAAGACATATGAAGTGAGCCAACCCGCACTTGGCCAGCGTGGTAGACTATGGTTTGATCCCCCTCGTATTGGAGGGAGGCCCACCCCCAGCAGTAGGATGTTAAAAAAAAGCGCTAAAACACTAACACCATATTTATATCGAGGAAGAACAAAGTGAGAAGTTATTATGGATTAGTACAGAAAAATATTAAAAAGCTTTAAAAATACAATTGAAAAATGTACTCTATAATATTACTCCTTCTTTGTACCACGTTAAATGTGCTTGATTAGGGGCCAATTGTGACTCTAGTAGCGGCTTCACACAGTTTTGGACCTTTGAAATCTGAGAACTGATCTCATACAAAGTTTGTCACTTCTTTTCTTTTTTCGAGTTAAAATTCAACAAATGTTTTTAGTGTTTATTAATTGTTAAACAAAATTAATTTAAAAATAGTATATATATATATATATATATATATATATATATATATATACACATACATACAGTACCTTTGTCTCCGCTGTTTAAATTCAATAAAAACTTTAAAAAAATCACTTCAAAAAAACACAAAAGTAAAAATAACTGATCGGTACTTTTCACTAAATGTGAAAAAATAACATACGCTAAGTTAATGTATAGTATTTCTTAGCATCATTGCATAATAGTAACAGAGCTTTTACTTTACGTAATTATTTATACCATAGCCAATAAAATGCTGTTACAAAGTCTAAGTGTCATAAAGCTTGCAAAGTTTGCGGTCGTAAGCTTTGCGAAATACAACTATGTGGAAATAATGGGTACTGGAAGTGGTATTAAAATGTTTTCGCTATGAATTTGTTAAAAATGTTGCTCTTTTTAATTGCTAAGGAGCTGATTTGACTCTCAGACTGGTTAAATGTACAAAATACGCACAGAAAATCAATAAATACGTTGGCTTTTTCACCCAAAAATAAACTTTTCGTAAAATATTCGGCGTAAAACTTATTATAAAACTAGCGACTCACCCTCGTTTCGCTCGAGTTCGTCCATAGATACGTTTTAAAGGTTAGTATGGAATAGATAATCGATCCCTTGCTGTGTGAAAAACAAAAACAGATCTATCTTATGGTAACCGTACATTTTTCCGGGATAATAAGTAATCTATGTGCTATTCCAAACTCTAATCTATCTTTGAGCCAAATTTCATTTAGGACCCTTCAGCAGTTCTGGCGTGATTGAGTAACAAACATCCATCCATCCAAACTTTCGCATTTACAATATTAATGGGATTATTGTAAGTATAAATAAAACGTCAATTAGAATTTAACGGTCATTAATGATAAGTCAAATAAGATTCCTATCATTTGCTATTGTAAAGTTGAGTAAATACTTCGAAGATTCAACTTCAGAATTAAGATTGGAAAAGAACAAGGAAATGGTTGTTCGAAATTGAAAGATGCTCAAACTTTGCTTCTAGACTCACGAATTTCAAGTTTTAAATTTTTTTGTAATAGTATTGTTATCAGAAGCCGTAAGTTAGATAATAATGATATATATGTATATATATTGATCTGAAAATTCCATTTGTTCATGTTGGAAATAATTAATTACTTATTTTCATGCTGTAGTCTTTGCGCGGGACAGAGTACAAGCGCTACTATCGCTACACACTCATGAAAGGTTCTTCAGACTAATGACCTGATCTTCTTTCAGTATAATAGACTTAGTCGTTCAGTCTTCTGAGGTCTTCGCCTAATTTGTGTTATAGTGAACCTACCACTGCTTATCTACTTTAAGTATTTTTTCTAATAATTCTTGCTTCATATTTTATGAATTTTGGAAGTTTTTCATCATTTTTCGCAAGCAAATTTCAGTCAAACTCGCCATCGTGCGTAGCTCTTTATTCTCTGCTCTGGAAACAACGAAATATAAGTTATTTTATTATAAAAGTTGTATCCAGTTCAGCCCAAGCTCTTCGTCATAGCGCATATTTTGGTATGCTTTACGATTTCCGCCACGTCATAAATAAGACAACTCGACGCTCGAAATTATGCCATTTCCTTAAAGTGTTGGGTTTTTATTTAACTTTACTTCCTGTTTTTAGTTCAAAGGGTATTTCAGAAGTTGGAGTTTTATGTTTTTTTAAAGAAGCTTTTTTATGTTTGTACGTTGATTAGTCTGTTATTGTTTGAAGTAACCACGTGATTCTCTTTCTTATGAGAATTTAACTTTTGCTTCAAGCAACACTAGCTGATATCTTGCAAATAATAAAGCTTAATACGAAGTTTTAGAGGGGATCATTTTAATTTTATTTTAAAGTATTCTAGATTAACTACATACTAAATACATGTTTGGCTCAATTTGTATTGGCTTTACTGGCTGTGCCAGCGGTTACGGGTTCGAGTCCCGTTATGGGCACTCATTTGTGTGACGAGCATGAATGTTTGTACTTCGATTATGGGTGTTTATAATATGTATAATGTATATGTATGAATTTAAAGTCATATATCATATCTAGTATAAAAATGCTATTTATAGGAGACTAGCTTTATAGGTAAGGTGACCATCCATTACTATAAAAAAAAATAATAATATTTTACCATAGAATATTTATTATAGAATATTCTCAAAAAAATAATTCAAACATTTCAAAACATATGTTTACTACATTAATAAGGCTTGTCTCTTCAACGTAACAGTTTTAACTTCCAAGACTTTATACTTTACAAAAGATTCTACGAAGATGGTAGCTGAGGAGCCAATCTTGCATACATAATATTTTTTTACTTTAAATTGTAGTTGGTAAATCTCTAGGAATTATTGTTTGCTGTATCTTATCTATAATATAAAAAAAAGCGTTAATTATCATTTAGTTCTAATTTCGTAGTAAATATCAGATAAATGTGGAACTTTTTTTATTGAAAAACAAGATTTTTCTCGACAGAGTCATCAAAATCGAACTAATCTATAAAGTGTAATGTGGTAAAACATATAAAAATATATACGCATTGTCTTCAGAACAGTCTTTTTTAACCGACTTCCAAAAGGAGGAGGTTATCATACCAATTTTTTTTATTCATCGGTTGAAAGCCACGATTATCTACAGTTATACATCTATCTATACATATCGTAAAATTCGGAGTCGAATCTACGCATTAAATATTTTTTTGGAAAATCTTATTAAAATAGTCATTATTATAGAGGCCGAATGTATAGTTTTAAGAATTTTTGTCTGTTTGTCTGTCTATCTGGGAAGGCATCACGAAAAAACCACTGGACAGATTTTGATGAAATTTGACATGATGATAACTGATTATCTGGATCAACATATAGGATACTTTTTACTGCGGGAAAATATCTCATCTCTAAAAAATCTATACTAAACATTAAAACATAACTAGGAACGGATCCAAGCGGAGCAAGGGTGAGTCGCTAGTAGTTATATAAACGTATGTACAATAGTTAACTATTTTTTAAGTAAAATGTAAAGCAACAACACGAGTTGTGATATTAAGGAGATTTTACGTGCTTTTTCGTAATAAAAAGGATTTATGGCGAAGACGTATACGTTATTTTGACTACAATGTTTTCTTTGCTATCGCTTATTATTCAACAATGTGCTATTTTCAGTAGTGTGACATTAGCACTAGGCGGAACCGCACAAGTCGTAGGTTTGATTCCTGATGAATACTTTATTTTGATGTCGTTTAAAAAGTAACGGCTTAAAAACTATATTACTCTCAGCTTTGCTTTATAAATATCAGCAATGAAATGTTGTAAGTATTGTGGCTTACGCAGCCGAGGCTTTTTTCCATTACAACGTATTTTTTTCTGCTATGTTATATATATTTACGAATAAAATTATACTAAACTTAAACAGAGGATATCACAATTTATAACTACTATGTATAAAACATTTAATGATTGCAAAAGAAAATCACTATTATTTCGCTACTATATATGAAAGTTTGTATGTGTCTATATTTGTTACTCCTTTTCGCAGTAACTGCTGGACGGATTTTGAAGAAATTCAGTACACAGATAGCTTAAGACCTGGAGTAACACGTAGGCTTTTAGGCACCTAGAGATGCATCCGAGCAAAGCGAGGGTTTGCTACTGACTGGTCCACACTAATATTATAAATTCGAAAGTAGCTCTGTCTGTCTGTGTGTCTGTGTGTCTGTTACCTTTTCATACTTAATCCGCTAAGCTCATAGAGATAGTTTGAGACCCTGGGAAGGACAAAGGATAGTTTTTATCAAAAAGGGGGAAGGAAGTTTATATGGTAAATTATTAATTTTATGAATGAGAGTGAGTGTTTTTGCTACTTACTAACCCTAAAACTAAAAAAAAACCTGTAATAGCTGAACGGATTTGAGTGAAACTTAAAATAGAGATAGTTTATGTTCTAAGTTAGTACATAGACTCTAGCTGCGAGCGCAAAACTAGGATGTATACCTATGTATAGGTACATCCAGATATTTTCAAATAACATATTATAATATTTTAGTTTCTACATCACCAGAGGCGGCTCTAGCCCATGTAGCGCCCGTGTGCAATCTCTACCCTGGCGCCCTCTAGCAGGCGCGCGGTCAAAATGGAATACTTATAGTTATATTTTTACCAGTGAATGGAAATGTAAACACATGAGTAAAAAGTATTTTTTAGGAAGGAAGGGGTTACAAGAATAAAAAAGCACATCGGGTATAGCCGATATACATGCCCCCGCGGAGTTTTCTCTTCGTACTATGAGAATCGTTTTGGTACCAAATAAAATTAATTCTGTCAAAATTTAAGCTTTTTACCTCTATCTAGCTGTTCTCGAGATAATAAAAAAAAAAAAACAATTTTTTCGATTTTATTTTTTCCATGATAAATTTGAAATTTGATAAGCGCCGATTTTTTTACCAATACTTACGAATAAAAGGAATGAAAAAAAAATATATGATTCCCAGACCGAAAGCCAATTTTTAAGACAAGAAATAAAATTAACATTATCTTTTGACCGTGTTTTTGAAAAGTGTCCTCCAAATTTTGTCAGGAAACGTCTTTCGTACTCCTTTATACTTAGGATTTTTTTCAAATTTTTTGATGTGGTGGAAAAATGTGAAAAAAAATTAAAAAAACATTTTTTTATCTTACATTCCAATGAACTAATATTATACTAAAAATACATAAAAAACTATTTTTCGATCAATAAAATTTAAATTTTTAACCTAATACTTTATCATTATCAACATTATTTTTATTTGTATTCGGGTTTTTATTTTATTAACGCAGCGGTTACTTAAAAATTAAATTTTAAGTAAGTATAAAAAAGCAATATTTTGCAACCAAGTAGCCGAAAAATAAATTTTCTAAAATCCTAAAAAAACTCCGTGATGGCATATCTCTATCTTTTACGGTCGACTCACAGTATCTTCACCACCACTCACCATTTATTTCATTAAAACTTAAATAAAAAATTGCGGTACTTGCTACGCTATTTACTCCTATTCAGTATTAATCCTTAAATAAATATGATATTTAATATTATAATAATATGATAATCTTAGTAGTGATGGGCCGAATGCGGCTTGAACTGAATACGAACTTCGGCCGAAATTCGGCCGAACTTCGGTTCAATTTCATCGCGTTTTCTCGAGAGACACGTCGTGACCATTAAATAATTAAAAATACTTAACGTTTCTGAGTGTTTAGTTGAGTCTGAGTTAGTGAACCAAAGACGTGATTTTTTTAATACAGTTTACGAATGTAATAGGATGTTTGTTAGAAGAATACTAAGTTTATTTCAATTTTTCTATTTAATTATGCAAAGATTTTTGAGACTGTTAAATTAAGAAGAACTAATTTAATTTTTTATCGCATACGAGTTAAGGTTTACATGTTCCTAACTAAAATAGATGACCATGTAGACCGATCGGAATCCGTTTACTTTTAATAGAAGTAAAAAATTAAAACCTGAAGTTTAGCGTCTTTACAATGTTAGCAGGTAATATAAGGAACAAAAACTAAAATGCCCTTGATTTCCAGCTACCCCTGAGAAATGGGAGGATGAAAGGCGTTAAAAAATAGTTTTTTTTTCAATTTCCGGCTTACTGTGACGTCCTTACGAAAAATGTTCTGTTCAAAAGTTGTAAGTCTATTAAAAATCTACAACTTTTATAGATGACACTTTTTACAATAACCACAGAGTTTTCGAGATATTTGCAAAAAAACCGTTTTTCAAGTTTTTATTTTTAATTTCTACATTATTTTTTTATTTTTATGAAACTAGGAAAATAAACCTTCGAAATACATATAATCGATTAAATTTTAATAAAAGATGGATATATTTGAAAAAAATATAACATAAATAGATCTACTGGAAAAAATACAAAAGAATGGGTATACTTTACGTGACTTCCAATTATTTTTTCTCATTGTGTAAATAATAAGCGTCAAATTAAAAACTTAAGTATACAGTATTTTCGTTTTTTCCCGTAAAACACATTGGTTTAAAGTCAGTTTATAAAAATGTGATTTATAAAGTACACTTTTTCAATGAATATTAAAAAAAATGTAGTTCACAAAGTAAAAATTATCGATTTCTACAATTTTCGCAATCTCAAAATTGGGGATGATTTTCAGCTCCCCGAGACCATATAATATATATTTCTCGGAAACAGCTAAATATTTTTTTTTAACGTTTTGAAGATATATAACTTCAGGTTTTTTTTGTTCCCAAACTGAATGCCATCAGACTAATGAGTATATTAAAGACTTAATTTCATTTCATTGGTATGACAGACATGTTTTTTATAAATTTCAGTCAAAATAGTGCAAGTAGGTATTTCTTTTTTCTATTGCCAAATGTTCGGCATTTAAACCGAATTTCGGCCGAATGACAAAGTTCGGATCAGGCTGCCGAAATTCGGTTAAACCGAATGTAAGACGTATTTCGGCCCATCCTTAATTCTTAGGTATTAAATATAGATTATAATTGGAAGAAATAAAATCGAAAAAAAATATTTTTTTGAGTATCTTAATAACGGCTTAAGATAAAAAGCTCAAATTTGGACAAAATTAATTTTATTTAGGACCAAAACGATCCCCAATGTACGAAGAGAAAACTCCGCGGGGGCAAAAAAAATATTATATTGATCCAAATTCCGTTATTTTGATCCAAAAGTTCAAACCATGGATGACAAATAAAAGTTCAAACCGTTCGTCGAAGTCGGAAATTGCGATATCTAATAGGTAATTGTAAAAATTTACTTTAAAATGTGTTTTTGCATCTGTTATCACTTATCGGTTCATCTTCCGCCTTATAATTAAAAAGTCTTCTACGAGCGCGAGAGCGGGCGGGTGCGGAAAATTCTGCTATTGAGGCAATAGCAGACTTCTTCTGCTACAATTTTCGCGCTCCCCAAAAGCGCACACATTAAAGAATTTAGAAAAACTTAGGGGGAGTCCGGGAGAGTTTACCAGGTAGGAGACATTAGCCACTGCTCATAGAATCTTTGTGGAACACAATATTGCAACATTGTCGCACTTTTCAGATTTCATACAATTCCCCTTTCTTGCTTACGCGACGATATTTCGTTCGGCAATATGGTTTGGAATTGAGAAGTGATAATACATTTTCGCGTCCGGTTAGTAATTTTTTTCAATTTTACATATTTCTTTATTGTTGCTTTGTGTGAATAGAATTAAGCGAAGAACCTATATAAATCGTGAATGTACTTATCCTAGCAAAACCTACGGTGGTTAACTTTTATCTACGTTTTATAGTTTTTTGTAAAAATTAAATAACAACCAGTTTGACGTGGGGTGGGAGACATTAGCCACGCATCTGGAGGAGACTTTACCCAAGGTAATCTCTCCCGAAATTTCCTTTTTTTACTATTATTATTACTTGTTATTTCAGAGGAACAAGTTAGCCAAAATCTGAACTAGGTAACCAATTTAAAACATCTGTGATATTTACAATAGAGGAAGAAAAACGCTAGTTAACTATTTTCTAACATGTAGCAGATTGAATTATGGCCTGACCAGAAAGGAGGCTATGAAACTAACAAATGACTATACAAAAATCAACTCCAAAAACGTTTCAGTCTTGGACTTCAAATAACTGCGCAGGAAAAGATTGGTTCAGAGTATTCATGCAGAGAAAGTCTGAACTAAGCTTGAGGATCCTGGAAGTAATCAGTTTGTCAAGATTACAAGCTTGAACAAAAAAAAACGTAACTGATTTCTTCAAAAATCTCAAAGAAGTTAGAGGAAAATGCCAATTTGAACATCACAACATCAATGATTGTGATGAAAGCTTTTAAATACCTATTATTTTTATAGTACTAAATTATATCTCAAAATACATATGTGTGATACTAGTTAATTCCTTATATACATACCTCAAACTTACTCAAAGTACCTCATCTTAACAATTCATTATGTATATTAACTGCCTTATCTTTTGTATTATTTTTTTAATAAAATAATAGTTATATAATGATTATTTTACTTATTTTTAAAACTGGGTAATGGCTCCCTACTTACGGGGTCAAGTCTCCCACCCAGGCGGGAGAAATTAGGCAAATCTCATTTTGGGTGATTTCGCTAATAACTACGAAATTATTAAAGTAATATGAAACGTTCTTAAGAGAAAATATAGCTAAATAATGCAGCTCAAGATACAATTCATAAAAAATAGTAATTTGTAGTTATAGAAAAAATTATCAGCATTTTAGTGGAGGGCGGGTATACTCTCCCGGACTCCCCCTATTTTTGGATTGTTTTAATTTCAAAACAAAATATTTTATACTCTCTCCTAATAATCGTATTGTTTTATTCTAAACTAGAGACTCACCCTCGCTTCGCTTCAGGTTCGTTTCTAGACAAAAATAACTCTATCCCACGGGAACCGTACATTTTTTCAGGATGATATATAGCCTAAAGCCTTCCTCGATAAATGGACTATCCAACACAAAAAGAATTTTTCAATTCCATCCAGTAGTTCCTGAGATTAACGCGTTCAACCAAACAAACAAACAAACAATCAAACAAACTCTTCAGCTTTATAATATTAGTATAGATTAGTGTTAGGCGTGACTCAGATTTTTGAATAAGGGCAATGTGTTCTATAAGCACATTACCAAATTAAGAGCTAATATCAACCAGCTTTAAAAAATTTACCGTTATCAGAATCGTAATTTTTTTTCAAATCGCCAGATATTTTCTCGCTAAAAAATGAATTATTTTGATTATTCGTTCAAGTACTGCCATCTGTTTTTTTCCCATTCAATTTCAGCTTTCTTCAAGATACCTACCATCTTTTCTTTTACATAAAATAATCGTTCTCAATCTTATTAGTTGCTTACAAGACATAGGTGCCCCAAGCTCTTTTCAAGACTTTCTAAAGCTATAGACAAATGCTGCCAAACGTTGTAACCTACGCGCGCCTTGCTTTGCTGCCGCCGCCCGGTGTCGGCCATAACACGGACGCAGGGTCTTTATGAACGCCGGCTGCGCCGCGAACGACGCATGCTTTTTCAATATGTCGCGAGCGGCGCTTGGCGCCCCCTCAGACCCTGCGCCCGTGTGCATTGCACACCCTGCACTATAGGTAAAGCCGCCCCTGTACATCACATTAGACTGCTATATAGAAATGAGATCCAATTCGACATTTGCTGTATCATCGTTTCCATCTCAGAATGTAATGTGCATGATTTGATGTTTGTTTCTAATACGATGCGGTATATATTTACTTAGCTTGCAGGTTTTCTTTAGTTGTTTTTACCATTTCTTCATATACTAGCGACTCACCCTCGCTTCGCTTCGGGTTCGTTCCTAGACAAAAACAAATCTATCCCACGGGAACCGTACATTTTTCCGGGATGATATATAGCTTATAGCCTTCCTCAGTTAATGGCCTATCTAATGCAAAAATAATTTTTTAAATCGGATAAGTAGTTCTTGAGATTAGCGCGTTCAACCAAACAAACAAACAAACAAACTCTTCAGCTTTATAATATTAAGTATAGATTATGGCACATAAGTTAATAAATAATTAAATTCCAATATTTAATAATGAAACATTTTTCATAAAATAAAGTTTAATAAATACGTATGTTTTAACGGTGTGGAATAGACTGAATTTTTGTGGATTGTATTATATAGTGTTTTTCCGTGGAAATGAGATAATCTCCCGTGGTAAAAAGTAGCCCATGTCACTCCAGCTCTCCAACTATCTGCACACAAAATAATCAATGCCAATGCGTTACGCTTTTTTGACGTTAAAGATGAACAAACACACTTACATATTTATAATATTAAGTATGGATTATGATAATCTTTTTATAATATTATAAAAAGACTAACGAGTCACCCTCGCTTCGCTTCGGGTTCGTCCCTAGACAAAAATAAATCTAGCCTATGTCACTCCAGCCCTCCAACTATCTTCACACAAAAAATCATGCCAATCTGTCCGTCTGTTTCGACGTAAAAGAAGGACAAACAAACACATTTTCATTTTTATTATATTAGTATAAATAAATAAATAAATATGTTGAGACATTAACACACAGCACCATCTAGTTCCATGGTAAGCTACGAAGCTTGTGTTATGGATACCAGATAGTTGATACACTACACATATATAACTTTAAATACACAAATATTATAAATATAAATACCCATGACTGGAGTACAACCATTCGTGCTCATCACACAAATGAACGCCCCCAGCGGGACTCGAACCCGCGACCGCTGGCACAGCAAGTAGGGTCACTACAAACTGAGCCAAACGTGTCGTCAATATAATGGGCGTCTATACAATCATTTTACGGTGATTACATTATATCTACGCACCCGAGCAAAGTTGTGTTTTCTACTAACATATTATTTCTAGATCAAGGTATTTCTAAGCTATTATAATACGCTCAAGTATTTGACTTAGGCCTTAAATATATCAAAGATGTTCTTGAAGGGAAGATTTATGACTGACCCGTTCAAATCCACTCTTAGTTGATTGCTTGTGCAATAAAGTAAGTGTGTGTTATTACTTATTAGGTATTCTGGACTTCATTTTGGGATTCATATCACGTTTTATCTTAATATGATCCTATATATATATGTGTTTTGATAGAAAATAGAAAATTTATCTAGATTTTTTTTGGGCAGTGGTAGCACAGTGCTAACGCGCTTACTTGGGAAACCGAGTGAAGCGGGTTCAAATCCCGAGTCTCGCACCTCTGATATTTTCATGTGTGATCCTCGCACGATATTTTCATGTGCAAATCATTTTTAACATGATTACCACTTGCCTTACGGTGAAGGAAAACATCGTGAGGAAACCTGCATGTCTGAGAGAACTTAGTAAGTTTTCTAGACATGTGTAGTCCACCAACCCGCACTTGGCCAGCGTGGTGGACTATGGACTGATTCCCCTCGTACTGAAGGGAGGCCCGTGCCCAGAAGTGGGGCGTTAAAAAGGGCTGAACACACATCTAGGTTTTGAGAATTATATTAAAATTTTAATATAAGTCTATACCATCAAACTAAATAATAAGTTAATTGAAGTTTGTTTGTTTGTTTGTTTGGTTGAATGCGCTAATCTCAGGAACTACTAATCTGATTTGAAAAATTCTTTTTGCACTGGATAGCCCGTTTACTGAGGAAGGCTATAGGCTATATATCATCCTGGAAAAATGTACAGTTTCCGTGAGATAGACTTGTTTTTATCTAGGGACGAACCCGAAGCGAAGCGAGGGTGAGTCGCTAGTGTATGTATAAGTCAAGTCCTACATACATACATACATAAATATTTACATAAAATATTAATAAACACAACAAATAATATTAATATCAAAAAACAATACCTACTACTTCCTTAATTAATTAAATTTAAAATGATAGAGAAACAATATAAGCTCAATGAAGAAACGTTGTGTATCAAGTCGAACTAAAAGACGGACTGTAAAATGAGAAACAACAAAAGTATTTCAAAGTTCAAATGAAACTTGCTACAAAGGAGTTTACAAGATACTTCAGGAAGATTGGTAATGCAATTATATTCATGTTAAAGACACTTTAGATTGACTTCAGTAAAGGTAATTTTATAGGTATAAAGGGCTTCGACAATTTTTCTACTGAAGTTGGTATAAAAAAACTATTATGTATAGATAGAGAAAAAATATATAGCCTAGCCCCCCCCCCCCCCCCCCCCGCCTATTTGTCTTCATCTTGTTGTGGTAGGAGGCCTCATTAGTGTCCGGAAATTCAGCAGGACTTGAAGCCAAGACACTAACTGCAGAAAGGTGGCCCACCTTGGTGGGTGGTGTACCATGTATGTGGGTTGCTCCTGGTACTTCTCTGATAGCAGAGTAGACGGTGGGAGTAGCCCCATGGTTATTGTGGTCTGTCATCATACATAATTAGTTCATTTTTAATAATTAAAAAAAAAAAAAACATAAAATACATTGTGTTTTTAGTAGTTTCAGTCGTATTGATAAGAATTATTTAGTACAATATATTCCTTGAAAGCAGGCAGTGAGAACTTAGTTTATATTAAAATTGTGGAAACTCACAAATTAAAAGCTTGAAGAACTTTGTTAAACCCGTTAAGAATCTAGCGAAATTAAACTTAGTATAATACTATAATATAATATTATTATTATTTTTATTGTAACTAAAAAGTTCTATTATTGTATAGCTGTATTACTTGTAAAAAAAGTCTTGTATTCTTAGTTGTCGTCATAATGGCACGTTCACACATATATATTTTAAAAATAAAACAATCTTTCTTTTCTATGTTGGTTATGTTATTTTCTTTATAAAGCAATATAACACAGCATATTCCATTTATTTTTGTGCAATAAAGTCTTATAAATGAATATCGTAGATAAAATGATTACCACAGTAATATAATTTTCGAGACAAATATTACACACAGCAAAAATCACAAAAAAATCCAGAAAATGCTAATACAGAGGAATGCAATAGAATATATCTCGAAGCGTCCCAAAGGATGCTGTGAAAGAAATGACACTATCAAAAATGTTATTCCGTTGAAAGTGACGCTCCGGGCGACGACTGTGGAGATAAGGGGACACACGGACAGTGAGATACAATTTTGTGTATATAAAATATTAATTAATAATGTATATTTTTCACCGTGTTTTTGATTTTATTCACTAACTAGCCTTTGCCCGCGACTCTGCCTAAGAAATTAAAAATAACGAATATAAGCTTTTTTACCCCTATACGGATTGAAAATCAGAAATCCTTATTTTTACACTTCTTTAGTGCATAACTACTCCCTATAAGGAATCTACTTGACAAACAAGTTTGTAGCAGTTATACTTTATAAAATTTCGTGATTTTTATACTAAGCAATGTAGTTGCTAAAAAAATTGTTAGAACCAGTAATTAAAATATCTGTTTAAAGAACTATTGGTTCATATGAAAACAAATCTATGCTAATGCTACAAATATGAAAGTATGTCGGTTTGTTTATTTATTGTACATGAAGCAAATTATTCTATACTAATATTATAAAGCTGAAGAGTTTGTTTGGTTAAACGCGCTAATTTCAGGAACTACTAATCCGATTTGAAAAATTCCTTTTGCATTAGATAGCCCGTTAACTGAGGAAGGCTATAGGCTATATATCAATCCCGGAAAAATATACAGTTCCCGTGGGATAGATTTGTTTTTGTTTAGGGACGAACCCGAAGCGAAGAGAGGGTGAGTCGCTAGTATCAAATAATAAAATCATAGAAGGGTAAAAAATTATACTTTACTAGCGATTTACTTAGATGTCTATAAGGCAGCTTAAATTTTATCCAAATCCGTCCAGCCTTATCGGCGTGAAGGAGTGACAAACAAACGAACAAACTTTCGTATTTTTAATAATACGCCTGACTACAAATAATATGGAATAAATAAAATTATTAGTATTTTTATTGCTACATTTTCCATTCAAAAGGACCGTGTGTAGAAAATGATAAAGGCACTGGCAGGACTCGCAGATCTTTCACTCTTTTGTTTATTTTGTGGCGCATAATTTACTTTACTTACGCTCTAAGAGTCAAAGCTAACGTAGGCTAATTATTTGGTATGAATTTTATTTTATATTTTTTTTACCCTATATGAATAATAACGCTTAGAAAAAACCATAATATACATACATATGTATTATGTATGTAAATTTACTTTTTTTAAAGTTTTTACTTAGTCCAAATAATAAATAATATTGTTTTTAATCTCAGAGCTACAAATAATCCAAAATCAGTTAAAAAATTCATTAGGAATATTTTTTTTTCTTGATATTATCTTATAACATACATTCAAAATATGATCATTGTTATGATATTAAGCACGTCATGATGTTAAACAAATTCTTACTAGGTTTTAACCGCGTTGCAGAAAAGAGATATAACAGTACGCTTAAATTGAGCTCATCCTCCTTTTTTGACATCGGTCAAATTTATCTTTGGTAATTCTTATACGTGACTAGTGATTTGCCCTCGTTTCGCTCGGGTGCGTTTCTAGGTGCCCTAGGTAAGCACGTAGCGTTGCTACAGTTTAATAGGAAGATATTTTTAAGAGGAATAATTCTGTAATACATTGTTTTCATACAACTTTATTAGTTTACACAGCGCACGCCTATAAAGCTTCAATTCGGCATGATTTTTTGTGACATCTGCAACAATTATCGTAACATTTCAGGCAGTTTACATAAAATCTTAATAATTTATACACTTAAACTTTCCTTATGAATCACTCCATCTATTGTTGAAAACTGTATGAAAATCCGTTTGGTAGTTTTTAAGTTTATCGCTTTCAAACAGACAGACAGACACGGTGGGGGACTTTATTTAGTGATTATCTATATCTCGAGCCCTGAAACCGAATACAAGCCATGTCTTTTATTTTTTATTAAAATGTACAATTTTATTTAAATCTACAGAATATATCACACAATACTTAATATGTTTTTAATAAAATCTTTTTAGAGTTTTTCGCAGACATGTTGTAATTTTTGGCTCATTTTAAAATCTCAAATATTTATATATGTAAATCTAAAATATGAATATGTACATGATATAATTAAATACACACTCACATATATATATATATATATATATATATATATATATATATATATATATATATATATATATATATATATATATATGTTAAAGTTTTAAAACGCTAAATAAACATATCTTTTACTACTGAAATGTACGCCCCGAGCTTTTTAACATAGTCTTTGAAAATTAAAAGCTTTTCATTTATTACAAGCATATATAATATTCTTGTACAAATATTATCTATACATTTTATACTAGCAGAACCCGTGGCTTCGCTCGTGCTAATACTACGAAAAAAAACTCTTTTTTAAAAAAAGCTTTTGAGCTTAAAGCATTTAAACAAATTACAAACATCAGTTATACAATAATGTATGGATGGAAGTCAGTCCAATTTGTTGACATTTATGTTTACTGTTCCGCTCTCTTAGGTAGTAGCATGATGATATATACCTATAGCCTTCCTCTATAAGCGGGCTATCTAATGCAAAAAGAATTTTTCATATCGGTTTAGTAGTTCCTGAGATTAACGCGTTCAAACAAACAAACAAACAGTTTTTTTAAATAAATAAAAAAATTCATAAATTTTTTATCTTTTAATTAAGTAAGAATAGTTACTTTTAATTTATAATACTTTTTTAGATACGAAATAATTCTTATATTTCTAATAATTAATGTACTAATTTTTATATTTTCATTTGATTCCAGGTATTGATACAGTTTGTATTTAGCGTGAATGATTTGGTGAAACCGTAAGTAACCAGTTAATGAAAAATATATACAAGTTGCTTCCATAAAAACCTATTGCGGACATCAATTGAACATTTTTTTTTAATTATTTGTTATATAAAATACCTATTGAATGTATGTATTCAGCCCTTTTTAACGTCCCACTGCTGGGCACGGGTCTCCCTTCAATGCAATCATTTCTAACGTGATAACCACTTGTCTTACGGTGAAGAAAAACATTGTGAGGAAACCTGCATGCCTGAGAGAACCTAGCAAGTTTTCGAAAGACATGTGAAGTCCGCCAACCCGCACTTGGTCAGCGTGGTGGACTATGGCCTGATCCCCCTCGTATTGAAGGAAATACGTATTGAAGTTTATCTAATTACGGCGAAACTTTTGTAAATTGTTTTATGAACCATTATACAAGGTATAAGCATAATATGAATATAATTGAAATAATAATGTAATAATATGTTGGGACATTAACACTCAACACCATCTAGTTCCATGGTAAGCTACGAGGCTTGTGTTATGGATACCAGATAGTTGATACACTGTACATATTATGTAATTTTAAATACATACATATTATAAAAATATAAACACCCATAACTGGAGTACAAGCATTCGTGCTCATCACACAAATGAATGTCCCCAGCAAGACTCGAACCCGCGACCGCTGGCACAGCTAGTAGAATTACACTAGTACAATTACTACAAACTGAGCCAAACGTGTCGTTATGTATGAAATGTACTGAAAGCACTGAACGGTTGTGTGCGTATGTTTGTAACTCCTTCGCGCTGAAATGGATAGTTTAGGTCGAATAGACCATACTTGGTTTAACATATAGACTACTATTACTAATAAAAATTGCCAAAAGGTGGCATTACCTATATAGTGTATATCCATACTTGTGAGTGTGTTTTTTTGTTTGTTTGCCCTTCTTACACGTCGAAACAGAGTGACGGATTGGCGTGATTTTATATAAAAATAGTTGGAGGGCTGGAGGGTGACGTAGGCTACTTTTTACCGCGGGATATTATCGCATTCCTACGGGAAAACACGTTATAATACAACCCAAAAAATAATAATGATCAAAAAACTTGAAACTTGGTAATGCTCTTCAATAAAATTAAATAAGCTCGTGTTTTAACATTTTTCAAAATTCAATCCCCTACGGGGGTAAAATAGAGGATGAATATATATATATATATATATATATATATATATATATATATATATATATATAAAATAAAAACACTCACTGAACTCCAAATTTACGATTTTGAAAACCAAGTTTTGATGGAAAACTTCGGCTTACAGGTAGCGATAGTAGATACTAATCTATATTTATTGATACCGAAGAAATATATTCTGTAATAACTACGTAACAACTTTTGAAACTTCTTCTTTGTCGTTGGCTCTTTTTGTGTAGCTTTCTTTACTAACTTTCTCATCCGGCTTCACTCATCTGTAAAATAATAGATCGAATGCGAAACTCATAAAAGAACCCCTTTTTTATAAAATACTATTTATTTGCTTTAGCATGCCTCAGTAATAAGTATAACCTTAATTATAACGCCTTTCACTACATTTATTTCTATATATAAATAAATATAAATAAATAATATAAATATGTTGGTACATTAACACACAGCACCATCTAGTTCCGTGGAAAGCTACGAGGCTTGTGTTATGGATACCAGATAGTTGATACACTACGCTTATATAACTTTAAATATATACATAAGTATTATAAATATAAACACCCATGAGTGGAGTACAAACATTCGTACTCATCACACAAATTAATGTCCCCAGCGAGACTCGAACCCGCGACCGCTCGCACAGCAAGTACACTACAAACTGAGCCAAACATGTCATCTTTAGACAAAGTCAAAATAGTTCAGTACCTTTTTTCCCTCTATATAATAATTACACTACGGGTCTTAACGCGTGTATTCTTTAGGCTATATACCTTATTCCCGACGTTTTTCCTCTGTTTGTAATTTTTTTTTGTAGTTATTGATAAGCTTTAGTGCTATCATTAAAAAAATCAAAAAAATAATAATTGGAAACATTTTTTTTTAGATAGGTATATATATCTATTCATATATGTTTTCCTCAAATTTTCGATAGTGGTTATGGTCGGATTTTAACCACTGGACGAACACTAGTAATAAGAAATCATGGATTTTATCCGACTTCAAAATAGGTGGAGACCCTTAATTAAGATATCAGTTTTTTGTGTATATTTGTAATATAAATACTCAAGCATCCATTCTATTTATTTACAAAACAATACATTTTAAACTGTTTTTGAAGACGTGGTAGTTTTTAATTAAAACATATTATTATGCCAATATGAAGGCAAATTGCTGAGATGACGACTAGATCCCGTATTTTCATACTAAATTGAGTTTATAAGGCTAATAGTTTCTGAGTAATTACCGCTAATGTTATATTAAAGTTTCACACTTGCTACAACCGAGATAATACTGGCTAAATAATATGCAACCTATTTTTTCTAAAATGTCTGATTTAGATCTATATAATGAATAAAATTTTACTGAAGTTACTTTATTTTCTTCAAAAGTTATATGCTCGAACATACATACATATATTATGTACTATGAAAAATTGTAATACTACGTAAAGCTACTATTTTTTTAATTATTTTTTTATATATCGGTAGATATTTTAGCTGTTTCCAAAATAATCGCTTTTATATATAAACTAGCGACTCACTCTCGCTTCACTCGGGTTCATTCCTGGGTACCTTTACCGGTAATAAATTGATGGATTGATTGATTTATGTCCCTTATTTGAGAAATGATCGATTCTCTATACAAAATTTCATCCCCCCTTTTTCACCTAAAGGGATGATTTCCGGGATAAAAACCATCCTATGTCCTTCCCAGGGTCTCAAACTATATTTATGCCTACATAATTTTATCTAAAGCAGATTTTTAGATTATCCATCACAAACAAACATACGAAAAATAAAATTCTTTCTCTTTACAATATTAGTATAAATATAGATTAAATATTTGTAATTATATATGTCACTAACGAGAAATCGAACCCTTGATCTTTACTGATAAGGTATTGCACTCCACTTAATTATTATATTTCTAACTTCCAGCCTTCAAAGCCCTTGATAGTACGGGCTCGAATCACTTAAACAAGGGCCAAACAAAACGCAGATTCTAATTAAATCCGCCGTCACCTCTCGGACTACGTAAGTGTGCTTCACAGCTAAATTGGGCATAACGCTGTCAAACACAGAAAATCGTAAAAATACCAAACAGATTCGATATTTGTTTTTGTAAGTTGTTTTCATATCTCATCAGTTTTTATGTTAAGGCCTAGATCTAGTGGCTAGGTCTAGTGGCTAGCATTTACGGCTGCAAATCCAGAGATTCTTGATTCGAATCCGAGTCGGGTTAAGTTTAGTTACTGAGCTTTTTATTAGGTCTTTTTTAGTAAAAGCTAAGAGTTGGGGAGTAAAACTTCTTTACGCACGCTTGACTTGGGGAGTAAGCTGGCGAATGCGTGACGAGAGCGTTACGAAAAGTGTGATCGGACGACGCGAACGTTTCTTGCCATGGTAACCGTTGTTATTGTCTGACAAATGATATCTAATATTATATTCTTTCCTGAAATGATATTCTATAAATATATGATTGTAATATACCTAATATGCGTTATTTAATATTTTTTTAGTATCTCCGGTCAACATATAGGATAATTTTAAATGCGGGAAAAAATCCCATCTCTGAGAAATCTATACTAAACGTTACAACCTAAGTAGGGATGAACACGAGTGGAGCGAGGGTGAGTCGCTAGTATTCTTATAATAGTTTAAATCATTTTAATTGACTATTTATTCACTTCCGTAACAACAGTTTCCGTTACAAAAATCGTAACGCCAATCCTTTTTTGGCTCTAATGACGCGCCTAAACTAGTTTCACCTTAAAAAAGAAATATTTTAAAGTTTAATTAACTTTGAACTTAAGCAATTAAATCAAAGCTTACACTAGAAATGAAAGGTTTTGGATAAAATTAACTTAGGTTATTTTTATCGTTCATAATTTTAGTTAAAATATTATAATATTGAGATCTTATAGATCCTATAACATTAAACAAAAGAGATCAGCTTGAACAAAAAGTTACACTCTTAGAACTTTCTTAGCATATCCATTCGACGTTAGCATGTAGTATCGGAAAAGCACAACTTGATTAACTATTCTACACCAGACATTTGACGTGATACGGCATCGAATACGTCAAAACGTGACAGTGATCGTTAGACGACGTGATTAACAGCGTGACAGCGTGTAATGAAGCATTCATACGATGCTCAGTATAGAGTTTCCATATGAAAGTTACTGGGATTTACACTTTACTTCACCATATAATGCATTGTTACAAAATCTATGTATTGGATTTAAAATGTTAATGGACTCGATAGTTTTATATCTTCATTCGGTTTAAAATTAAATAGAAGTAAAATTGTCAATTTTCGGGAGTTTTACTGCTGGGTGTGGGCCGCCCTTCAATACGAAGGGGATCAGGCCATAGTCCACCACGCTGACCAAGTGTGGATTGGCGGACTGCGCATGACTTTCGAAAACTTGTTAAGTTCTCTTAGATATGCAGGTTTCCTCACGATGTTTTCCTTCACCGTAAGAAAAGTGGTAATCATGTTGAAAATGATTCGCACATGAAAATATCAGAGGTGTGAGACCCCCGATAGATTTGAACCCACTTCACTCCGTTTCCCAAGCGAGCGAGTTACCACTGGGCTACCACTACCTCAACTCACTCTGCACACAGTTAATCGATTGGTTAACTGTGTGTAGAGTTTGCGTGAAGTAGGTTACGTATGTTATTTTTGACACATACTTTTCTAATTTTCAATTATCTTTTATTATTTTCACTTGTCAAAGTAATTTTTTAACGAATTGCATCGTCGATTAGAAACTGCAGAAAGATATTAATTAAAATATAAAAATTTGATATCATCGAGCAGATCTGATGATGGAGCAAAGGGGTGAATAGTGGAAGTATTCTGGAAACCCTTTAAGTTTGAGCTCATTTTATTGTGACGAACCGTACATTTATGCTATACCGTCTCAAACATGTTATATAGTTTTCTAAAACTACTTAATATAATATTTTTATACGTATTCAGCCCTTTTTAACGTCCCACTGCTGGGCACGGGCGTCCCTTCAATACGAAGGGAAACAGGCCATAGTCCACCACGCTGGCCAAGTGCGGGTTGGCGGACTTCACATGTCTTTCTAAAACTTGCTAGGTTCTCTCAGACGTGCAGGTTTCCTCACGATGTTTTGCTTCACCGTAAGGCAAGTGGTATTCATGTTAAATATGATTTTTTACAGAATATGTATTTGTAAATTAATTCTTTTAATCCATTATAAATTGAACTCCTTGTACTATACGCTTTCATACAAAGAGGAGTTCCCGTTTAAAAGTTTTAGGGTTAAATTGAAATGTGCGGGCGACATCATGAATGCTTAAAAGAACTTTCTTGAACTTCTTTAACAAAAACAACTTTAAAATTACTATCGTGATAACTTATTTAATAACGTCTTATTTCGCGGATTTATTTTGATTTTTGGTTTCCGACGTTTCGAATGCTTTATAGCAATCATGGTCACGGGAGAGACTAAGGTTTTTGACATCTCAAAGGCATTATAGTTATTTAAGTTAGTTGTTACAGAGAGTGCCTGCCCACAATTTTACAAAAATTATTACAAAATTTCAATAAGAAACGTCGGTAACCAAAAATCACAATAAATCAGCGAAAAAATCCGAAGATAGTTTTATTTAAAATGTCAAATATTCGCGTAAATTTAAGAAAGTATTGCGTCTTATTTGTGAGCAACTTAGTTTTCTTATTCATGAATAAGGTCAATATGCGAATAACCGTTTTTCAAAGTTTTATCGCATTCGGATGAAAGGTTACATACCATGTGTTAATGTAATTGTAACTTCAAAGACGTCAAAAACCTTATCTTCCCCTCTCGTATTCGATGACGTTTTTTCTTGTAAAGCATCGGAAATGTCGGGGGGAAAAGGCAAAATCTATATATAAATAGACAAAGACAAAACAGTTCAGTACATTTTTCTTCTCTGTTTCTCATTTTTTTTTTGTTTAGTATTGACGAGCTTTAGTGTCTAAAAAAAAATGATTATGGTCAAATTTCGACCATTAGTAAAAATATAACCGTCTCAAATCCGAACATAAAGCTTTATTTAAAATGTCAAATATTCGTGTAAATCTAACAATGCTTAATATACGCTTAGTATAGATTTCTCAGAGATGAGATATTTTCCCGCAGCAAAAAGTTATCATCATATAAAATTTCATCAATATCTTTCCTGTGATTTTCTCGTGATGCGTTCCTAAACAGACAGACAGACAAAAAAATCTAAAAACGATAGATTTGGCAACTATATCGATAATAATGACTATTTTAATAAGATTTTTCAAAAAATATTTTATGTACAGATTCCATTCAGTTAGACTTTTATTGTATGTATAGATATAATTTTGGGACAACCTTTATATACGAGAATATCAATAATTATGATTTAAAGCATTAAAAATTGCCTTGTGAAGTAATATTTCGTATACATTATAATGAAATTTATGAAACATTGTTATTAAAAATGTCAACTGAATTTCATTTCGTGAAGATTCATAAAGTTTTTACAAAGTCCTTTATACTAATTTACATCTGGCGCTAAACGCAGTAGAAATTTCCAACTAACATTGGTCATTATGCGAAATATTTTAAGTTCGATTCCCGTAAACGGCAAATGCTTTACTAGACTACTTCTGATTTGGTCAAGTTTTTCTTAGTTGAAAAGTGATTATATCTATACATATAATAAAATTGTAACTGCTCGCTCTCTGTACATGGAAGATATTTGAGAAAAACTATTATTGGGGATCTTCATTAACGCAATAGAGCCCAAAACAATGATTTTTAGTTTTTTGTCTGTTTATCGGTTTGTCTGTTTGTCTGTGTGTTTGTGCGCGCTAATCTTAGAAACGGCTTAACCGATTTGGGTGCGGTTTTCACTAATGTATTGTGGTAAGCTTCACTTAACATTTAGTATTTGTTTTATTTCAATCGGTTCCTAAATAATAAAAAGTTATGTCAATTTAAAGAATCATCTAGGGGCGAACCCGAGAGAAGCGAGGTTGAGCCGCTAGTACATGGTAAATATGTTGGGACATTAACACACAGCACCATCTAGTTCCATGGTAAGCTACGAGGCCTGTGTTATGGATACCAGATAGTTGATACACTATACATATCGGATTACTAGTTTTAGAGATTACCCCCAACGTACAAACATAATAATATTAGAGTAGATGTCAAATATTTGAGTAAATCTAAGAAAGTATTAATTTAGAATGTGTTAAAGTAAGTTTTATCCAAAGGTATTTGTTAAGTAATAGCGGAATGTCGATACCTGTCACCACATGTTAGTTCACGTTTCACGTCAACAACATGATCGTAGCGTGACACACTAACTGACAGTTTGATACTCTGAAATTGGATGGAACGGAAATTTGTAGTTAATCTTTCATATTTTAGATTTAAATACTTTTTGAACTTCAATTATTGAGGGTAGAGACGTGTAGAGTTAAGTATGTATTTCTTTATTGTTTGAATTAGCGTCCCTAGGTACGCGGATTTTGTTCACAATTTTATGGGTTTTAATTTATTTGCGCTGAACCTTGATTTTTTTCTAAAATAAAAGTAGCCTAAGTTACTCCTTGTAACATCGGCTATCTGCCAGTGTAAGTCCCACTAAAATCGGTCCAGCTATTTAGAAGATTAGCTGGAACAAATAAACAGACAGACGTCCCTCTGGACGGACGAACGGAGGGACAGACAGACAACAAAAATTAAAAAAAATCTTATTACTACCTATTGTATATAATTTCAAGTGCATTTAATAAAAAACTTTTATTTTGACGTTACAAACAGACATTGAAGGAAAACACCACGAGGAAACTTGCATATCAGAGAGAACCTAACTAGTTTTCGAAGGACATGGGAAGTTCACCATCGCACTTGGCCATCGTAGTGGACTATGGCCTGTTCCCGATTTGATAATTTTGCATTAAAAAGCCTCCTGTACTCATAAGATATATTATCATAGTATGTAATGAAATTAGATTTATATATCAATAAGTATCATCACTTCAATTCAATTCTCTTATTAATGCTGCCACCATAAGGAAGAAGGCCGTAACTTCGTCAAAGTTGATTTCGAGATATTTGAAGTTTTGTCTTACCACTACGTCATAATTACTACTAGCTTTGACGTAGTTACGATAAAAATGCTTATAGTATCTCTGGATTCACAAGACTTAGAGGTTTATAATTTATGATTTATATAAGACTATCAAGTAGCATTTTTTTTTTGCTGATTTTGAATCTGCAAATAAGTTATTTTTGACCAAAGTTATGTTAGTTTTGTTAGTAAGTCATGTTAGTTACGGCCTTTTTGTTATGACGGCAGAATGGCTTCAAAGCGTGCTAATTGAGCACAGACTACTTTGCCAATGTCACATATATTGGAGAAGACACGAAGGAGATTGGTTGGTGTCATAACTTGCTTTTACTACTCATAGCTTTGCAAGAGATAAATGTCTGTTAAGTAAATGACAGCTGTCATGCACTCGGACAACGGATATTACAAGTTTTCATTTTGTATTCGATATTCATTAAGGATCCAAATATGATTTATATTTATTTATTTATTTATATTTATAAGCCTCTGTAATTCCATGACCAAGATTTGATTTAAATTAAATTATACAGCTTTTAGATTAGTGGTTGTGATATTTAAGTTCAATTAGTATTATTATTTATGGAATTGTTTTTGTAAGGTCATGGCCCCTTGCGGGTATAGGCCTCCTCCAAGTGCCTCCACTTTTTCTTATCTCTAGCTAATTCTAGCCAGTCTTTGCCTATTATTTTAATGATCTCGTCGATCCAGCGTGCTTTTGGTCTGCCCCTTACTCTTTTTCCAAATATGATACATAATATTTATTGAATTCTTAATGATATTATTATTTATGTGGTTATTAAATAACGATTATTAAAGTAAAATTTCTTTACGCATTCTTGACTTGGGGGGTAAGCTGGTGAATGCGTTGTGAAAAAATGTACGTACGTTGGTTGCCATGGTAACCGTTGTTATTGTCTGAAAAATTATTTATAATATTATATTCTTTCCTTAAATGCTATTCTATAAATATATAATTGTAATATGCCTAATATGCGTTATTTTTAGTATCTCACCTATCCTAATTATTTAAAATATAAATTGAATTCCATAAAGAGTACCGCTAACCTACAGAAGTTTTACTTCTTGCGCGTGTACACATTCATACACGCACTCTTTAATTTTTTTTTGACTACAGACGTTGCTTAGGGGGTACCCTAAAACTTAAAATTTATTGTGGACGTATATATGTTACATATACATCTTATACAGCATCTCTATATATTGAAGAACAATAAGGTAAAAGATAAGATATTAAGAAGTTATTAATATTATCAGTTAGATCTACAAAGTAAAGACAGTGATTTATCTATATAAATATTATGTATAATATACGAAACTTTATATAGAGTTAAAATATATAATAGTCGCTCGGGGAACCGAGTGAAGCGGGTTCGAATCCCAGGTCTCGCACCTCTGATATTTTTATGTGCGAATCAATTCCAACATGATTACCACTTGCTTTACTGTGAAGGAAAATATGGTGAGGAAACCTTCATGTCTGAGAGAACTAGCAAGTTTTCTAAAGACATGTGAAAATCACCAACACACACTTGTTCAGCGTGGTGGACTATTGCCTGATCCCCCTCGTACTGAAGGGAGGCCCGTGCCCAGCAGTTGGACTTTAAAAAGGGTTGAATACATACATCTATACTAATATTATAAAGCTGAAGAGTTTGTTTGTTTGTTTGGTTGAACGCGCTAATCTCAGAAACTACTAATCCGATTCGAAAAATTCTTTTTGCATTAGATAGCTCGTTAACTGAGGAAGGCTATAGGCTATATGTTATCCCGGAAAAATGTACGGTTCCCGTGGGATAGATTTGTTTTTATCTAGGGACGAACCTGAAGCGAAGCGAGGGTGAGTTGCTAGTATCATATATGTATGAAATGTAGAATCAAATGTAAGCATATTTCCATATTTATAGTATGCATTTTTCAATCAAAGTGCATGCTTAAAATCAACTATTTCTATTATAGTTAGAGGCAAAATTCAATATTCATCAATGTAATGGCTGTTTTCGTAGTATTAATCTAATCTAGTTGCATAATCGTGGTTAGACACTTAATCGATTCGTGCAACATAGAATTATTGTCAAACAAAAACAAACTCTATATCTTTAACATAGGGCTTAAATTTAAAATACACAATTTCAAAGAACAAGCAAATTTCATTTTAGTCCACGAAACAGTTAGTATAAAGGAAAATTAAATTTTAACTTCATCTGAGATCTTAGAAAAGTTTTTGTTTCGATAGCAGTTCGTAAGTTGTGTAGAGAATGGATAAAAAGAAATGTAATAGTGTGCATTATACCTTTTTATTTAATAAGCTAGAGTATTTGATTTTCCCTTATACTTTGATTTAAATATATATTTTTTGATTTGTGAATCGTAAACACTAGGACAACATGAACTAATTTTTGGTGACCTTATACATAACTTAAAAATAGCTTATGCCAATTGGGAATAGTGTAATCCCATGGATCTATACATATAATAAAATTATAACTGAGGCGAATCTGTACATTGAATATTTTTTGGAAAATCTTATTGAAATAGATATTATTATCGATACAGACGCCGAATCTTTAATTTTTAGAATTTTTGTCTGTCTGTTTGTCTGTTTGTCTGTCTGGCTGGTTATTTGGGTCTACATATAGGGTATTTTTTATTGTGGGAAAATACCTTACCTCTGAGAAATCTTTACTAAGTGTGAAAACGTAAACAGAAAACTCAATAACTGTACTTGAACTGATCTAAGAAACGAATCTCCGGATTTATTAAATATCTACACTAAACACTAATAGACCAACTTTAGCTTTGTAAAATTTCAAAAGTTTCATCAAAATGCACCCATACTAATATTATAAATGTAAAATAACCTCAGTTTATTTGTTACATTATCATGCTTCAGTTGAACAGATTTCGATGAAATTTTACAAGAACATAGATTGAATCATGGAGACGAACATGGGATACGCTTATCACGTGAGCGGAAACGCGGGCTAGAACTAGTACGGTATACAAGATTACTTAGAATATCTATATGATAAAATGTAAATTTACAAAATAGATCTATGTTTTTAACAAAATTCGTGTATTTTCAAGGAACTAAGAGTTAATTACTTAGAATTTAATAAAGCCGCAAAGCGAGCTTAGTATTTAGAGCTCGATGTAATTATGATGTAAGTTGTTTGAAGTGACATCATCCATAATGTAACGCTTTGATGGATTTCATGTTTTGAATATACAATAACTTAAAAATAATTAAATTATAAAAACTAAAGACGGCTGCGTTAAAAACGAACTAATAAGATGGAAAAAAGGTGATCTAAGAACATACATATTTACTATTGTATTCAGCCCTTTTTAACGTCCCACTGCTGGGCACGGGCCTCCCTTCAGTACGATGGGAATCACGCCATGGTCCACCACGCTGGACAAGAGCGGATTGGCGGACTTCACATGTCTTTCGAAAACTTGCTAGGTTCTCTCAAACATGCAGGTTTCCTCACGATGTTTTCCTTCACCGTAAGGCAAGCGGTAATCATGTTAGAAATGATTCGCATATGAAAATATCAGAGGTGCGAGACCCGGGATTTGAACCCGCTTCACTCGGTTTAATAAGTGAGCGCGTTACCACTGGACTACCACTGCCCATTTTTTACTATTGTGCATGCTTATTACATGTATGTACATTTATGTATGTCTCCCTCTTCATTTCTCATTACTTTTATACAATAACTTGATTTCATTTACTTTGGTTTAGGAAATAATAAAATTTAAAAATGCCTAAAATCAGCCATTTGATTTTTTTAGTAATTTTATCGACGTCGAATCTCGATTATATCAAATTATTGTACTTCCGCCGTAGGGATTGCAATCCGGAAAAACGGATCCGGTAATCCGGCGGATCCGGCATCATTAAACGTCCACCGGATCCGGTACCAATATACCGGATCCGGCGACCGGATCCGGTGCTCGCAATTTTTGGCAAAATAATAGAGATGTTGCATGTAGAGGCCCTGTACAGAAGAGATTCGACCTTGTTAAAGGTAGACTTTCGAAACAAGCGTCAATAACGCGGCGTTTATAGCGTTACCGACGCCGCGTAAGTTGACTGGTATCAGTGACACCTTGGTGACTGGATGGCCACGACAGACGTCCATCATCGTATCGCGTTTGCCGCGCTCACCACATCTCGATAGCTCTTCTAAAAGTATTTCCGTCAGTGACGCTGCGCTCGAATGTTGTTCCCTACATTTACATAGTGCAAGCGTCAGTAGCGTCAGTGACGTCGCGACAGGGCGGCAGATTAATGCACTATGTAAATGTAGTGAACGACATTCGAGCGCAGCGTCACTGACACCGTGTCAGTATCGCTGCGACTGTGACGTTAAACCCTAGCGTTACTGCAGCGCTCATTTTCGCAGTGTCGCCGCCGCACACGTGTATTTTGAGGTATTTTCAATAAAAAATCATAAAATGGTATCATGGTAGCCCAGTGGTAACACGCTCGCTTGGGAAACCGAGTGAAGCGAGTTCAAATCCCGGGTCTCGCACCTCTGTATGTAATGTAATGTAGGGTGGACTCAATTATCCGCATTTAGACTCAAAGTTGGTCCGTTATGCGTCCTGAATCCTGGCTAATCTAGTCAGCCTAACTCCGCCCAGAAGCGCAGAAGTTTCCTGGGAGCTTCACAGGCTTCGCGGAACGACCTCACTGATCCGAGGGTTTCTTTGCGTTGTCGAGCCACTGCCTCGCATTCCAGGATTACGTGGGTGACTGATTCTTCGGCACTGAAACATCCTCTGCATAGAGGACTATCAGTCCCGCCGGTTATAAATAGATGTTTGTTTAGGTGACAATGACCCGTAATTGTCCCTATCATTATTTTTAGATTAGTTCTATTGAGACTTAATAGTCGTTTTGTCAGTCGCAAGCTTACTGCGAGCAGTGCTTGTTTAGACTGCCTGCATTCTGTGGTTTGCGACCATCTAAGGTTTTGCAGTTCTGTGGATCTCTGGCGGATCCAGGTTCGAACTTGTGAGAAAGGTAATGGGAGGAGTGGGTACAGGCCAACAACTCTCATCTCAGATCCTCTCTTTGCCAGTTCATCTGCTGCATCGTTACCGAGAGATCCACTGTGTCCCTTTATCCACTGGAGAGTAACTCGATTAGTCGAGGATATTACTCTGTAGTACTCGCACCTCTGATATTTTCATGTGCGAATCATGTCTAACATGATTACCACTTGCCTTATGGTGAAGGAAAACATCGTGAGGAAACTTGCATGTCTGAGAAAACCTAGCAAGTTTTCGAAAGACATGGGAAGTCCGCCAACCCGCACTTGGCCAGCGTGGTGGACTATGGCCTGATCCCCCCTTGTACTGATGGGAGGCCCGTGCCTAGCAGTGGGACGTTAAAAAAAAGGGCTGAATACAAAATGGCATCTGTTGAGGCGTTTACTGAAGAAGATGATGAAATTTTAATTACACTGGTGTCTTGGCATCCATTGCTTTATAATTTATTTTTTATATTGTTTTATAATTAATAACATTGTAGAAACCTTCATTATTTCGACTTTATGATGAAAATTGGATGAGTGGAGGCCTTTTCTACACTGAGATAGTATCGAATTGAAAGGTCATCATCTTCTTCCTCTTCTATAATCAATTCAAGATAATCCATAATGAAATACTTTTATAAGAGCTATCGAAATGTGGTGGGTGCAGCAAAGGTGTCTGTCGTGACCATCCAAAGTCACCAAGGCGTCAAAGTTGTTTTTATATATGTTTTATTTTTTATAAACTACCTATATTAAGTACAATCACACTTCATTAACTTACTAACAGTTCATTTTGAACCGAAAAGCGAAAATCATCCTGATTTGATCAATCCGGCCGGATCCGACCGGATCCGGCCGGATCCATGGAAATCCGGTCGGATCCGGCCGGACTGAAAATGACGCCGGATTGCAATCACTATTCCGCCGGAAGTCAATATATCCATAATTAGAAGTAGACCAACTTATATGAAAATTCTATTTCAAGTATTTTTTCTTATTTTCCCGGAAATAATAATGTGGTCGACGTCAAAGAAAATGATTAAATTATGTAAGGGAAAAATTCTAAGCCAATTCTTGGTATTGCATACGATTCAAAGGATCCCAGTGCACGTTCTGTATAAAATTATTCTTATTTATACAGCATTTTGTTCTCGAATATGTAAACTAATGTACCAGAATATTTCTCAAATGAGTATAAAATAGATAGCGATACAATCATCAAAATATTTTGTCTGTATATTCTTCGTACTGCTTCAGTGGTTTAGTGGCTAACATGTACGGCTGCAGATTCGGAGGTCCTGAGTTCGAGTTCCCGGTTGGACCAAGTTTAATTACCGTGTTTCTCTGTAAAAATATTAGCACGTAAAACCGTAGATCCTGCGCTCTCTCCGGTCGTGTCGAAGTATCGTCCTATCGGACTTTGAGAGTGACAAGAATAGAAAGTGTATAATATCTCAGTCTTGAAAAGAACTAAAAAAATTCTTTAAACCTACTTGATACCATTCCCAAGTGTCCTGTCTCTTAGAAAATCATTTTGTTGTGTATATGATTTTGTTATATGATAGCCTTTAACGTTCCACAAACGTTCTTTGACATTTTTATGTCTTGTAATGCAGGATATCTCAACGTTTTCTAGGATTGTTTTAAAAAATTTCATCCTGATACTGTATAATAAAAATGACTATTTCCTGAGCTGAAGCCCCATAATATGACATCAGACGTATTTCATTCCTTTTTAAAATAACTAATTACAAGGAGATCTTTCAAATCGAACTGACAACTCTTTTTATTTATTTGATCTTTTATTACACCAAAAAAAAAAAAAAAACTATTTAAAAAGTATACAAAAATTTACAGATACGTATTACAGTGTAAAGGCAGCCTTATGTAGGTATATTTTCAGCCCTTTTTAACTTCCCACTACTGGGCACGGGAGTCTTTTCAATACAAGGGGGATCCAAGACTAATTGTCTTACAGTGAAGAAAACATCGTGGGGAAACCTGTATGTCTGAGAGAACCTAGCAGGTTTTCGAAATATATGTATAGTTCGCCAACTTGCATTTGGCCAGCGTGGTGGACTATCGCCCGATCTCCTTTATGTTGAAGGGAGGCCCATGCCCAGAAGTGGGACGTTAAAAAGGGCTGAATACAAGACAATTGATAATTATGTCGGAAATAATTCGCACATGAAAATACCAGAGGTGCGAGACCCGGGATTTGAACCCGCTACACTCGCTTTCCCGGTGCGTTACTGGGCTACCACTGCCACTATATACGGTATACAGTCACAGTTTAAAACAATAGTTATTTTAAATACGAAATCAAAATTAAATGGCGATCCACCGGTCGTAATGATAATGTCAGTTATACAGATATGAGCTATGCCTCACTGATAGCTACTTGCACCAAAGTTATTTCACTGTAAATTACCAATTGCTGTTATATATGATATTAATGTTTCCATGCTTTATTATAACTTTACCAAAATTAATCTACATTTTGCTATTTCAAGTTTAAATATATTTAAATACTAGTGACTCACCCTCGCTCCGCTTGGGTTCGTCCCTAGCACAGTCTATACAGTCATTCAACGAAGCCGTCTAGACAGGGCAATCGTGCGGGGTGTGAGAGGTGAGACGCGGGTAGGCGAGCCCGAGCTGCATACATTTCTGCCGCCCGAATTAGTTAGCAGCTCGGGACACGACTTTAAGGGCTGTCGCGCGTTTATTTTAATTTGTAAGCAATTAAAATGGTTCATACTACCTGTGCTATATTATATATTTTTTGCTAAAATTATTTATTAGGATGAGGATTTTTTACATAATTAAGTTTAATAACAGAAATTTCAAATCCAGTAAATCTAGAAACCGAAAATATTTGTCCGTTGCCCATTTATGATAGGTGATTTGGAAATCTATTAATTACATTATATCATATAAAACTAACTTTGCTAAAAAATTTAAAATATAATATAAATTTATATATAACTAAATTCAATTTGACTTATGTAATATAATTTGCTAGATTTAATTTATTTTTATTATAAGTTAATTTATTTCATTTAATTATCTAGTTATTCATTAAATTAATTATAATGTCACATAAAAATATTCATTCAATCAAATCAAATAATTGTTAAACCAATTGTATATTTTATTTTTTATTAAAGAAATAAAAGGCTTATTATTATTATTATATGAGATTTTGTAAAACTCTATTTGAATTTGCCTCCGCGAAATGCCTTTTTGTATTCTTTGCTATGAAGAACTTCGATAAATAACTAAATAATAATATTATATTTTAATTAAATTACAAAAAAAAAAACTGTAACAACCCTGCGTAATGCGAAGTACGCTACGCGGTGTCGGCTTTTCTTCAAACATCAAAGGCGATAGCCCACTGTTATTTTTTAGTACACTGTGGTCCCTAGTTACGTTTTAGTATATAATATAGCTTTCTTAGAAATGAGATATTTTCTAGCAGTAAAAAGTATCCTATATGTTGACACGGATAACCAGCTATCATCATACCAAAATTAATCAAAATCTATCCAGTGGTATTCTCGTGATGCGGTAACAGACAGACAGACAGACAAAAATTCTAAAAACTATAGATTCGGCCTCTGTATCGATAATAATGTCTATATCAATAAGATTTTCCAAAAAATATTTATTGTACAGATTCGGCTTAGTTACAATTTTATTATATGTATAGATAATTTAATCATTGTTTTCGTGTAATTGATCGCAAGATTGGAGGAAGATAGAATTTCTTAATAGTCGATTATTATAATTATAACTTCTCAACTGAAATTGTACACCGATTTAAAATTAGTTTAATTTTTTCTTGTAATCTATACATAATATAATAAAATTCTGAGTCGAATCTATACATTAAATATTTTTTAGAAATTCTTATTGAAATAGTCATTATTATCTTTTTTTTTATTGCTTTTTACTGCGGGAAAATATCTCATCTCTGAGAAATCTGTAATAAATGTTAAAACGTACCTAGGGACGAACCTGAGAGGAGCGAGGGTGAGTCACTAGTCTGTATATAAATAGGCAAAGACGTAACAGTTGTCAACTGATTTTGTTTTTTTTTTTTTTTTTGGTATTCAATCATAATATTTTTTTATTGTGTTATCAATAAAAAAAATATTATGTTTGAATTTCGTCCACTGGGCGAACATCTTTAGGTAATATATAATTTTATAAACTGAGTGCATTGTTACTCGTACTTCGCTTACATTTTCAGAGGATTACAATCTAGAACAAACATTTGTAAGAACAGTATATATGTATATGTATACTAGTATATATACACATTACTGACCTTATATAGGGATCGACCTCCTGATAATTTTCATAGTATGCAAATCCAGTCAATATGCTATACATCCACAGTTCACTCTGCTATCAGAGAAGTACCAGGAGCAACCTGCATGGTACATCGCCCTTCTCCCTGTGCGTTTCATGGCTTTATACCCAGCTGAACTGCCAGATGCTAATAAGCCCCCACCATCTCCCAACCACTGATGTTGGGGGATACATACATAGCCCAAGTTATTTTAACTACTTGTTACTCTAAGCTATATTGATGCGCGTCTAGTTTCGAACTTTAATTAATATAAGTTATTCATAGCATTTCGAATATCAAATTAGAGACAAATAATATATCATAATTACATCAAAACGACTGTATTTTGAAATTCATGTATTTTATAAACGTAAATAATGTATAATTACAATCTGTTGTAATTATTTATTATATATATAACCAAGCGTAGTGAGTTCAAATCTCGGGTCTCGTGCCTTTGGTGTTTTCATGTGTGAATCATTTCTAGCATGAATATCACTTGCCTTGCAATGAAAGAAATCATCTTGAGGAAACCTGCATGTCTGAGCGAACCTAACAAGTTTTCGAAAGACATGTGAACTCCGTCAACCCGCACTTGGCCAGCGTGGTGGATTATGGCCTTTCCGTTCGCATTAATTTTGTCATTTGAATACAATTTCTAAAATTTCATATTCAATGCTACAAAATCTTAAAAGTATCATTTGAATATCTTGTTTCTATGGAAAAAGTCATACAGTCCATAAATTTCGCGGTATATACGTATATATGATGACACATTTGGCCCAGTTTGTAGTGACCCTACTTGTTTTGCCAGCGGTCACGGGTTCGAGTCCAGTTGGATTCATTTGTGTGGTGAGCACGAATGTTTGTACTCCAGTCATGGATGTTTATATTTATAATATGTATGTATATAAAGTTATATATGTATAGTGTAGCAACTATCTGGTATCCATAACTCAAACCTCGTAGCTTACCATGGAACTAGATGGTGCTGTGTGTTAATGTCCCAACATATTTATTTATTTATTATTTATATACAGTAGAGTATTGACTAAGTATACAATTCAATGGGACAATACTTCACTACAATCGATGATAGATCAGGTGCACAGAGAGTAACATAGCCCACTTTCCAACTCCAGTCTGCTACTTAGCATTCCGTCATAGAAAAATCCACTAATTTTTTTGGCCTGACTCGGGACTCGAACCAACCATTCAATCTGTAGCCGTATATACTATATACTAAACCAATAAAACAGTAAAAATCCCATTAAAGTCTATTATGATAGATTAAATGGTAAGTTTTAAACATATCCTGTAGAATTTTACAGCTAAATTGGATAATTGAATGGCTGCAAATCCTCATAATATCTTAAGCTCTGTCTGGGTGATCAATTTTAGCCAAACCACTATTAAAAGTATGTATTTAATACTTTATGGTCTTTATAAGTTTCAGATGGTTAGATTAAAGTTAAATAGCTTTAAGTTTTTTAGTTAATTGTATTCAGCCCTTTTTAACGTCGCACTGTTGGGCACGGGCCTTCAATACGAGGGGGATCAGGCCATAGTCCACCACGCTGGCCAAGTCCGGATAGGCAGACTTCACATGTCTTTCGAAAACTTGCTAGGTTCTCTCAGACATGTAGGTTTCCTCAAGATGTTTTCCTTCACCGTAAGGCAAGTGGTAATCATGTTAGAAATGATTCGCACATGAAAATATCAGAGGTGCGAGACCCGGGATTTGAACCCGCTTCACTCGGTTTCCCAAGCGAGCGCGTTACCACTGGGCTACCACTGCCTCTATTTTATTTTTAGTTAATGTTTGTTTCAAAGTCATTGGATATGATGATAGAGGTCCTGTCACAGCTTCCAAAATAACAAGAAACCTTTAATCCCATAAATAATTGTAATGATTTTAAGGAACTCGCGATGTTTGAAACTACCCTTGTCACTGTCCTATAAGTGCTATTTAATATGTTATAGCTTATATTGGCTAAGATATGATAAATAAATAAATACGTTAGGACATTAACACACACCACCGTCTAGTTCCATGGTAAGCTACGATTTGTGTTATGGTTACCAGATAGTTGATACACTACGCATATATAACTTTAAATACATACATATTATAAATATAAACACCCATGATTGAAGTACAAACATTCGTGCTTATCACACAAATTAATGCTCCCAGCGGGACTCGAACCCGCGACCGCTGGCACAGCAAGTAGGGTCACTACAAACTGAGCCAAACGCGTCGATTCATTCATTCGATTATCATCATTGCTAAGAAAAAACAAAACAATGTCTAGAATTGACATATGGAAGCGTTAAGTCGTGTGGTTTGAATATTTAAACTCCGTATATTTATAGTTGTCTATTTTCCCTGTTAGAAAATAGAAATCGATAAATTTTCTCTTTTTTGAATTCGATAAAATAGGGAGAAAAAAAAATATTTTGATAACGTTAATGCTGTGAATATACGATACATGTATGTTGATATATTAGTAGGAGAACCCAACTTACGTCTTGGACCACTCACTTTTTCCAGATTAAATATATATTTTAAAGGATAAAACATATTCAAAAACACGACTCAGGGCGGTTGTCACCAAAATTTGCTCCAGGCTATTTTTAGTTGGAAAATTTTATAGATTTTTTATTAAAAGTACTAGAATTGTTTTCCTGTAACAACTTAATATCAATGGAAAAGTAAAAGTCTTGTAGAAAATGCCATCATACGGTTGACAGCCTTTTTCGAATCCACATTACCCGATATCCAAGTATAAACAGGTAAATTGAAGTAGTTAATTGCTCGTATCGGATCGTATTTTCTGGAACCAACTAAGTGTCAAAATGTAGATAATTTATAACAAACTAGCAGAACTCGCGGCTTCGCTCGCGATCAAACTACGAAAATTACGAAATTTCATGCAAATATGTCCAATGAATAAAAAGTTTCATACAAACTTTTATCCCCTATTTCACCCCCTTGGGGGATGAATTTTGAAAAATCCTTCCTTAGTGGATGCCTTCGTCATATGAGAAATACGTGTGCGAAATTCAATTTACTAGCCTTAAGGGTTTGGCCTGTGCGTTGATACATCAGTCAATCACTTTTGCCTTTTAATTAATAAGATTTAATGTTATAGGATTGTTATAAAATAGCCTGGAACAAATTTTTGGTGACAACCTTCCTTGGTTTTGTTTATTAATATGTTTTATTGTTTAAAAAATATATTTCGGCTGGAAAAAGAGTGAGGGATCCACCACATAGATCAGGATCTTCGACTATATGACTTTTTTTTTCTTCGTGAATCTGCAATCAGTCTTCAACTATAATCATATGTGTTAGTGAATGAGAAAAAGGAAAGCCCAATTTTCTTTTTAACATGTATACTTTTTAACATCTAAACTCTATACAGATAAATATAATGGAATTATATACGATACTTATAAGAAAAACACAATTTTTAAAATTTTTGTCTGTCTGTCTGTTTGTTACGGCTGATCTCCGAAACGGCTAGACCAATTTTAACTGGACTTTCACTAGCAGATAGCTGATATTATAAGGAGTAACTTAGGCTACTTTTATTTTAGAAATAGAATTAGGGTTTCGCTCAAAAAAATGAAAACGTACCTAAGGACGCACCCGAGCGAAGCGAGGATAAGTCGCTAGTATGAAAATAAGACAATACTAAATACTTTGATATAACCTGCAAATTATTAAGTTGTAATATTGTCAATTATGTATGTATTTTTAAACTTAAACACCATGCAATAGATACAAAAATATATTTTAAACCCCCGTAAAACCATCTAACATATCTCAACCATTTACCATGTTAGGACTCGTCGCAAACACTGACTGACGTGTCTGTAATTGGCATGCAGTTAACAGATGTTTTGTTTAAATGGAAAAGTTGCTTGGTTATTTTGGCAGGTGTCACTACAGCTTTATATATAGCTTTATTAGTTCTGGAGCTTTTGAAATTCATAACAGATAAAAGCTTAGCTTGTGATTTTATACTGGTATTTCTGAAACTGATTTTCCAATTTCATCATTTCGGTTACGAGAATTTTGTTAGACAGTAATAACTTTTCGTGTAGCTTATTGAGGTTAGTTTCAAATACGAAATACTATTTTGGGGGTTTATATTGTTTATTTATTGTATAGAAACGTTTTTACCTAATATCGAAGTAATAAACGGGGTGGTAATATTGACGTATTTTCATGATTCTTAACATTAATTATAAATTTCTTTTGATTTAGTATCGCCAAATTAAAATACTGCCAAATAGCTTTAAACTTTCAGAATAAAAAATCTATTCTGAGAATAGAATATAGGGCTCAATCAAGATTTCTTTCTACAATCGTTATAGTAAATAGAAAACTAAAGAAACTGAAGAATTCACATATCTAAGCGTTACGTCACGTGATCAAAATACACTATTTCAATATATTGATTAGTTTTCTATCAAAAATATCTATAATTGGAGAAATTATACTTATATTAGTTATAACTAGCGACTTATCTTCGCTTCGCTCGATTGCTCTCACCTAAATACGCGAATTTTGTTCACAATTTTATGGGTTTTCATTATTTTGCGCGTAACCCTAATTATTTATCTAAAATAAAAGTAGTGTAAGTTACTCTTTATAAATCAGATATCTGAGCGTGAAAGTTCTGTCAAAATCAGTCAAGAAATTTTGGAGATTAGCCGGAACAAAAAGATAGACACACACAGATAGACAAACAAAAAAAAAATAGTTTTTATTTTATTATAAGTACCGTATATACTTTTATATGCATTTAGTAAAAAGCTGTTATTTTGATATTACAAACAGACACTTCAATTTTATTTATCTATAATGATGAAAATAACAAAAAAATACATAAAAAAAATGAGCAAAGAAAAACAAAGATATTGCTATTTCTGTTCTAACCAATAAAGAAGAGCGAGAGAGATGACACTCGCAAGAGAAACTAAGTCAAGATCTCTACACAAACAATTAGAATATAATATGTACAAGTATGTAGCTTTGCTTCCAGATTAATTCAATTAGTAAGTTTATTTAATCATTCCCATAGTAGTCAGCTAAGTTTTGTCAAACGCCTAACCTAAGCGTGCTGAGTTAGAACTTGGAACATACTTCAGCTGTTATTTACATATTAAATTAATTTACATTTGATGTTATCATTTATCTCTTTTTGTGCTGTGTGTGTTTGTTCCGGCTAATCTCTGAAACGGCTGGACCGATTTTGACGGGACTTTCACTGGTAGATAGCTGATGTTATAAGAAGTAACTTAGACTACTTTTATTTTAGAAAAAGAATCAGGGTTCCGCGAAAATAAATTAAAACCCATAAAATTGTGAACAAAATCCGCGAACAGCGTACGCACCCGAGCAAAGTGAAGGTAAATCGCTATATAATCTAAATGAATACCTTAGGAGTAGCAAGCTACTATTTATGTATAAACATAGCTAACCGTGAAAACGTACCTAGGGACGAACGCGAGCGAAGCGAGCGTGAGTCGCTAGTTTGGTAAATAAATAACTATCAAAATTTTACATTTTGTATTAAATCATGCAAAAGGCAGTGGTAGCCCAGTGGTATCGCGCTCTCCCGGGAAACCGAGTGAAGCGGGTTCAAATCCCGGGTCTCGCACCTCTGATATTTTCATGTGCGAATCATTTCCAACATGATTACCACTTGTCTTAACGGTGAAGGAAAACATCTTGAGGAAACCTGCATGTCTGAGAGAAACTTGCAAGTTCTCAAAAGACATGTGAAGTCCGCCAATCCGCCCTCGGCCAGCGTGGTGGACTATGGCCTTATCCCCCTCATACTGAATGGAGGCCCGTGCCCAGCAGTGGGACGTTAAAAAGGGCTGAATACAAACATACATACATTAAATCATTCATTGAAAGTTAGAAACATTTTCATTATATACATTAATTACTAACAGCGTGATTTTGGCCAAAATTTAAACCAATTACTTAACTCTGAGTAGTGAAATTAATAAGTTTTGTATGAGACTTCCCTTGCTATAAAATATTATGTCATTAGTTTAAAAAAAAAATTTTTTAGTTCAACCTAACTAGCTATCAACTCTTTAGAAGATACGTTTAAAAAAATGTTTCTGTGATTACTTTAATCATTATAGAATTTTCTTGATTCAATTCACAGATATCATTATACCGGTAGCGTATTTTCGTGTAATATTTATTAATTTTTGACCTATAGTGATCCTAAATAAGCACTATCTCTTAGTAAAAACCATGTGAAAATTCAATGAATAGTTTCTGAGATTAGCCCGAAAAAACACACACTACAGCCAGAGGCTATGTTTAAAAATATATAGTAATGTTTCAACTAATATCGTTGGTTTATATAAAAACGTAAGAAACGTTATATAAAAATCTGAATGACACTTGAAGTGACATATCGATGGTTATTCCCCATAATTTATGTGGTATTCGTATGGTGAGGGGTGAAACAAAAAAGCGACAAATCACCGCTCAACATCGCTGAGAGGACGATTTCTCAAACAGATTGCCTCATGATAGTGGATGCTGTTATATAACCATCGAATCGAGTTTTAGAGCATTTATTCAATGTTTCACCAACGAAAATTTCAAATATTATTTAAAAAATTTTCTTCTTAGAATATTAATATACAAAAACTCAAGATACTAGCTAGCATCTCATAAGTGTCCTCAAAAAGAATCAGATTACCTCAAGTTCGATTCCTACTCGGGTTAAATAACTCTAATTTGTTCAATGTGTTCTGTCTTACAGATCTCAAACGCATAATCCTACTAATATTATATATGTCTAATATATGGATGTTTGTTACTCTTGCACTCAAAACCTGCTAAATGGATTTTAATGAAATTTTACTGTAATATAGTTCATACTTCAGAATAACACATAGGCAACTTTTATCCCGGAAAAATGTACGGTTCCCGCGGGATAGATTTGTTTTTCTAGAGGCGAATCCGAGCGAAGCGAGAGTGAACTAGTACCTAATATAGCATTACTTCGTGAAAATTATTCATTCTACAATACCTTGTATTTCTAAACGAAGTTTAAAAAATAGGAACAAAATTTGGTAAATTAATCTCTTTATCTATTTTAAATAAAATGCCTTTGAGACATCTAACACCTTAGGCTCTCCCGTGACCATGATTTCTGTAAAGCAATCAAAATGTCGGGAACCAAAAATCAAAATAAATCCGCGAAATAATCCGAAATGATAGTTTTATTTAAAATGTCAAATATTCGCGTAAATCTAAGAAAGTATTCTTTTTATCTATTTAAAATTAACTATTTAGACAAGCAACGCAAGGTTAAATAGTTAGTATATAAAATACGAGTAAAATTTCTTACTTTCTCAATGCTAAAAGCGTTTGTCAAATGACGAGAAACTAACTATTAATATTAATTTCGTTGGGAGCGTCTGTCTTCTCATATAATGCGACAGCTATTATTAATGTGCCGTGTTATCTAAATACATCATGCTGTGAAACTTTTAGAAAACAATTATATCTACATTTGCGAGATTTACGTGTTTAATTCACGCTTCACGCTGTCATCCCGCGGTATAGAGAGAGTAGTGACTAGTGATTCGTTATTTTTTGTTTCAAATACTTTTTACTGCGTTTTGAAGGAGATTTACGTGGTAGATGTATCGATATGAAGTATTTATATATGTATGTATGTATTTAACCCTTTTTAAAGTCCCACTACTGGGGATGGACTTACCTTCCATGTAAAGGGGATCAAGAGTAATCATGTTGGGAATGGTTGGCACATGAAAATATCAGAGCCCCTCCCCCTCCCCCTCCCACGTGCGTACACCTTGTAGTGGAGGGGGAGGGGGGAGGCTCAGTAACGTTTTGGCAGTTCAGCCGGGCGCGAAGCCAAGAAACGCACAGGGAGATGGCCTACTTTTGTGGGCGGTGTACCATGGGGGTGGCTCCTGGTACTTCCGTGATAGCAAAATCGACTGTAGAGCAACCCCATGGTTGTTGCGGTCTGTTTCGGCAGATCTGCTGTTGGGGCGTCGTAGTTGAGTGCGTAAGCGATCCTGCGACACCCCATTAAGACGTCTACCACCGTAAGCGTACAGTACCTGTAGACGTACAGGTGCATTGCAAATGCATTTTCCAACATTAAAAAAAATAAAAATATCAGACGTGCAAGACCCGGGATTTGAACCCGCTGCACTTGGTTTCCCAAATGACCGCATTACCACTCAACTACCACTGCCTGTACGATCTTGATATGATGTATATTATGTTAATTAAATATGTAAGCTATCTCTATAAGGAATTTCACTCAAATTAGCTCAGCCGTTATTATGTAAAAGTGCAAACACAAACTTCGGTATTTATTATAACAATAGTTTAGTGGATATTTTAGTACTTTACATACATTCTTACAGAATGTACTGCGTATAGATTTTTAGAAAAATTAAAGCATTTTTTGGTTGTTTTAACCGATTTTACTTTAAAATTAATTATTAATAAAGTTCAATTAAAAAAATTAATTAAAAAATTCATTAATAAAGTTTATTTTTGTTAATAATAAAATTTTCCAAAACTTAGAAAGTCACTAGTGTGAAAGAAATCTATGAAAAACAAAAATAAATACAACAAGCGACTAACCCTTGCTTCGCTCGGGTTCGTCCCTAGGTTGTTTCCCCAATCAAACTTTCATCCTCATTTTCATCCCCATAAACGATGATTTCCGAGATAAAATGTTTCTCAGGGTCTCAAACTAAGATAGTATGAGATTACAAAATTTCATCTAAATTAGTTCAGTAGTTTCGAAACTCATTCGGTACAAACAAACAAACAAACAAAAAAGTCTTTTTTCTTTATAATATTATTACTAGTATAGATAAAGCTTATTTTTGTTGATAATAAAAGCCAAAACATGGAAATCCGCTAGTATGAAACAAATCTATGAAAAAAAAACAAAATTAATACAATAATCAAAAGAAAAGTGTACCTACATAGCGTCTTAAGGATATCAGAATCAAAATCTTAGGGTTCTTCTTTTACCCGATCCCATTCATCTTTCAAATACACAAGGCTAGACTGAGTACAACACATCACTCAAGTATAAGTATCCGGCATCGTGGCAGCAGAGAAATGATACACTATCCGATATTTTTGATATATATAATTTTTTCATCCATTAACACTGTAGGAGTTCATTTGATTTATAGTTTGAATGGGTTAGTATTTCACGATATTACACCGGAACTCTGTTTGTTATTATTATTTTGGAATTTAATGCCTTATTTTGGTTGTGTTTTTAGAAATTGTGAGGTAAAAGCGTGTTTAAATGAATTGTACATTGGAAATTCGATGTAATTCATTTAAAGTTGGATAGAGGAATGTGAATAATGAAAAATAATATTGTACTAGTGTTGGCTTAGTGTTTAGTAGTTTTCTCGTGATGCTTTCCCACACAGACATACAGACAGATAGACAGATAAATAAAAATTCTAATAGTAGAAGATCTGATATATGAGTGAAGGTCAACTCTCCTTCGCTCTTAGGTTATAAAAAAATATGAGAAAAATGTTTCATATTCACATATTTATAATTACTGGTGATCGCCGCGTGGTTGAAAATCAACCATAATTCATTAAGTTATATATTTATTGTCTTGCGTATATCACAATATTGATCTATTCTCAATTTGACCACAGACTTTAATAATAAACAAAAGAGTATATATGCGTGTGTGTGTCAAATACATGGTAGTGTGTGTGATGTTTTTTTTTATTGATTTAATGTAATATATTTTTATGCATAATTTAAAAAAAAATATTAGCATTCCGCACTCCTTCTCTATATAAACTATAAGAGTGGGAAATTTCATACTCCTCCGTCCGCGCAATTTTCGTATAAAGGGGCACAAAGTTTTTCCTTCACGTATTAATATATAGTTTTTTATAATATAAACTAGAATATATTTATATAATAACACCAACAATATATAAGTACACCAGTTGTTGTGAGTCTTAAAATGTACAATTTATGTAAAGTTATGTGCTAGTGTCAGATTTAGGAGCTTAGTTGAAGCTCGCACGAAACATTATGCTTCGAAGTATTATTGTAAGGAAAAAATATTTTATAAAAATATATATATATAATGTAATATTACTGCTAAAGAATAAAAAAAACTATAACTTTTTTGATTAAACTCGTTCTTTCTTAAACAATATGGGGAGTCCCCTTTCACTTTTCACTTTAGTTAAGCCTATCAAAGGCGAAAAGCGGCAACTAACATAGGACTATGTATTTATTATATATGTACATTTGTACCTAATTTTATTACTATGAAAGTAATTTTTTTTTGGTTTTTGTTTTTTTTTTAACGCACAGCACCGTCTAGTTCCATGGTAAGCTACGAGGCTTGTGTTATGGATACCAGATAGTTGATATACTTCACATATATAATTTTAAACACACATATATTATAAATATAAACACCCATGGCTGGAGTACAAACATTCGTGCTCATCACACAAATGAATGCCTCCAGCGGGACTCGAACCCGTGATGGCTGGCACAGCAAATAGGGTCGCTACATACTGAGCCAAACGAGTCGTCAATTCTGTTTATACATAAGAGTATGTTTGTTTCTTTTTCACGTTTAAAGTATTGAATATATTTAGATGATAATATTTGACTATGACATGGAATGCATTATGTAGACGAATGTACACATTATGTTAAACTTATAATTTAATCAATCATTTAAGTAAAACTTGACGACACGATTGACTCAGTTTGTAGTGAACCTACTTACTGTGCCAACGGTCGCGGGTTCGAATCCCGCTGGGTGCATTCATTTGTGTGATGAGCACGAATGTTTGTACTCCAGTCATGGGTGTTTATATTTATAATATGTATGAATTTAAAGTTATATATGTATAGTGTATCAACTATCTGGTATCCATAGCACAAGTCTCGTAGCTTACCATGGAACTAGATGGTGCTGTGTGTTAACGTCCTAACATATTTATTTATTATTATTATTTATTAACTACAGGCAAAAATGTGTGAGGTATTCGTTCACTTCAATTTTGAACCAGTGTCCTACAGTTAATAGAGTCAGGTATGCAAATTTACTGTAGTTGAAAATAAGAAAATTTAATATGATAGCATATAGTATAAATTGACGTTATGTATAGCCGTGTTACGCTTCAAGACTCTAAAACGTTAAGATCGCATACATTAAGGTGAAAACTTTGAAAAATTTTAACATTTTTCAGAAAACTGCAAACAACTCGTATTAATCACGTCCCGCTGTATATCGAAGTAGATTCCTGATATTTCATCCGTAAGGTCAGCATGAAAAGCTCAGTATATAAATTACTATCGACAACCTTTTATATATCGTGATAAAAAAATTAACGTTTTTGACAATTTGACACAAAAACATAGATTAAAATTTCATTTTTTCATGAAAATCTTTATTAAAAACCTAAAAACATCGCACAAAATATTTTATTTCACAAATTTCCTTACACAAATACGTTTATAAATACGATAAGTAAACGTTCTATTTATATAGAATACACAAGCAAAGTATACTAATATCCAAATTTCTGTAACAACATCGCTTCTAACGGTACTTGCAAAATTTACTAAGCTGCTGACGGTACATAACCAGCGAATTAAAACTTTCTCGCTACATAGAAACTTGTCGGGTCAAATTTACACTCTCATTTCAGACGAGAACCGCCTACGTTTTGTTATACAACTTTGCTATTTTGAAATTCTATGATGTATCTTCCTTCTCGTTCGCTGAGAGCTGTGTAGTGTATAAGTAAATAAAAAAGTACTTAAAAACCTTAGAAGAACCGTAGAACCTCCCGTAGAACCCGTAGAACCCGTAGAACCCGTAGAACCCTTAGAACCCGTAGTACCTCCTTTTTGGAAGTCGGTTAAAACTCACTTTGCTTCACTCCAGTCAAAATTATAACAATTAATAACTGACGATGGTTCAATTTTTGTAAATCACAGTATTATTATTAATAATACGTAAGATTGTATGTATGTATATTTGTTACCCTTACACACTGAAATGACTGGACGGATTTGGATGAAATTTAGCATACAAATAGACTATAACCTGGAGTAACACATAGGTTTGTAATAAGATTTGTCAAAAGGTGGCGTTGTCTGTACGTAAAATTATAAATAGAACAAGCACCTAGGGACGCACCCGAGAGAAGCAAGGACAAGACACTAGTAGTAGGAAAAGTGAAGTAAAAACAAAACTAACAAAAATAGTGCGAATTTTAAAATCGTCACCATCTGCAAATTTAGGTCTGCTCCAATTCAATTTCCCATCATTTACCCAATTACATTTTTATCCATCCAGAACTCGAACCCAGACCCTCTCCATCTCAAGCTATCAAGCTAACTTACCAACTTTATAGACAGCTCATTTTATCATGGAATGAAACTACTTTACAAAAGTTCACCCTTTACTATAATAGGAGAATATTGACATTTTCTATAACGTTTGTTTAAAAAATTGTTACCGAAAAATTTCTGGATTAGCAAAAGTTAACAAAATGTTTCATAATAGTTGATCGTGTTTTTGATAACGGAGTAACTTATTACTCTGCTATTATATATAGGTTATGGGTTCGAAATCCATATGACACAAATATTTGTATTATCTATATATTTTGTATTATCTATATATTAATACGTGAAGCAAAAATTTTGTACCCCTTTTTACGAAAATTGCGCGGACGGAGGAGTATGAAATTTCACACACTTATAGTTTATATAGAGAAGGAGTGCAGAATGCTAAATTTTTTTTTTAATTATGCATAAAAAATGCATTAAATCAAAAAGAAAAACATTACACACACTACCATGTATTTGACACACACACACACATATACTCTTTTGTTTATTGTCAAAGTCTGTGGTCAAATTGAGAATAGATTAATATTGTAATATACGCAAGACAATAAATATATAACTTAATGAATTATGGTTGATTTTCAACCACGCGGCGATCACTAGTTCATATAAATTTTCCATCATCTACAGGGCTGTAAGTGAAATCTAATTTGACTTGCCTTCGCTTAGTTTATACTTTACATAATATTTAACGAAAATTACTTAAAAAGTATCCTATCTCTATCAGTTTATAAATAATATCTAGGCAGTAACCCCCAAAAAAACTCTCGTTAAAACGGATAACACAAGGTTATCTATAGTATTATCCCAAAAATAAATAGGACAATATCCTCCACTTTTTTTGACACATTACAAATACAAAGATCTTGTTTTTTTTAGAAACATCTTCTTCAAAACATCTTATCTTGTTTTCTTTCGTAACAAAAACATGGCGGGACAAACCCCACCCCCGTCCCCGTCCCCAGTATCCACTACCATCCCTTAATTATGCCACCACTTTTACTTACATGTTAATTATCATTTTGCATGAAATTAAGTAAAAATCAAGGTTGGCAAACCAATGCCAACCCATCAAGATATTACTAAGATACCATCATATCTTACTAAAGTATCATACAGCCTCAATTTACATGAAAACAGTAAAACTTTCTAAAAAAAAACAACCTTGTTAACGCACATACCGCTATAAAAGGCAAATCATGACGTAAGCGGTGACGTCACGCCGCCATAACGCTCCCAACGATGTTAATTTGGAACCAAATTTCGTATGAAAAAACGAATATATGACGAACTTTGCTTGTAATATTATTAAAAGATATGATTCTTTTGGTTTGTAATATATTAATATTATAAAGACAATATATTTATTTGAGACTAGATAATGCATTTGGTTTTGCTCATCTCTTGGTAATATTTTGTTCTTAATTTGGCAATGTTCAGTTAGAATAGTGGAAATTAATAAGAAGACTCAATTATTTTTCGTACTTTGATTAGTTATCTATACATATAATAAAATTGTAACTAAGCTGAATCTGTACATTAAATATTTTTTTGGAAAATATTATTCAAATAGACATCATTATTGATATAGAGGCCAAATCTATAGTTTTTAGATTTTTTGTCTATCTGTCTGTGACCGAATAGTGATAAATCTACTGGAGGAATTCAGATGAAATTTGGTATGATGATAGCTGGTTATTTGGGTCAATATATAGGATATTTTTTACTGCGGAAAGATATCTCATTTTTAAAAAGTCTATACTAAGCTTTAAAACATACGTTAAGTAGGGACAAATCCGTGCGGAGCGAGGGTGAGTCGCTAGTCTCTTTATATTTTGTGTGTTATTTATCTTGAATGGTAATAGACTGAACTACTATGGCTGTGGTTTATGTAATAATAAACTTCAACGATTCATAAAAATGCACGTGGCCCTTTTTAGGGTTCTACAGCCTAAAAGTTAAAACCTCTATAATTTCATTATATTTTGTCCATCTATCCGGTAATCATTGGACGTTCAATCATCGTTAAGTAAGGAACTATAGTGTAAGTCTGTTACCAAATTTTTTTATTGGAATTTATATATGTTACAGTCAGAACTCTTTCGTGGTCAAACCTACTTTTGACTGACAAAAACAGTTAAAAGTAGTTTTGACTGCAGGCCTTGGTCAATAGCAGTTTTTACTGGCATTTCGGTCAAAACTCTTAAAATGATGGTACTCGCCGGCCGCTACTGCGACACGCTCGGCTCGTGCGCTATGGTCACTGTTCTAACCTAACCTAGAAATAAAGAAAGGGTTCTTCCGAGTAACCTTCAACCTACTTACCTCCTTAACTTTTTATGAGTTTTGACCGATATGCCAGTCAAAACTGCTATTGACCAAAGCCTGCAGTCAATATTACTTTTGACCAACCTCTTTAGTCAAAAGTAGTTTTGATTATAAAATAGTTTTGACTGTAACATATATACACATAACTGCACGAAGAAGAAAAAGCGTTAAATTGATATTGTAGAGCCTCCTTTAAAATAATACTAAATTGTAACCGCTTTCAAACATCCGTCATGTATACTAATTAGGGTTGAACAAACACACAAACAAAATGTAAGCAGAGGTCGTTCCGGAATTCCGGGGATTATAATGAGATATTTTTGCCTTTCGCTTTGTCATTTCAAATTTAATATTGTATAATATGTTGCGAGATTACGTAATGGTTAAAATGTCAATTATTGAAGGGTAGCGCATTCAAATCCCGGAAAGTTATGAGTTTTTGAAGAGCTCGTTTGCTGGTGTATGAAATTTTACATGAAAAGTGTTATATTCATATTACTTAGTAAAGACAGTTTTTGATAGACGGTTCATTGTTATAAAAAATATTACATTGTTTAGAGACTTCAAAAATTGATGTATTTAACCCTTTTAAACGTCCCACTGCTGGGCACGGGCCTCCCTTCAATACGATCAGGCCATAGTCCACCACGCTGGCCAAGTGCGAGTTGGCGGACTTCACATGTCTTTCGAAAACTTGCTAGGTTCTCTCAGACGTGCAGGTTTTCTCACGATGTTTTTCTTCACCGTAAGGCAAGTGGCAATCATGTTAGAAATGATTCGCACATGAAAATGTCAGAGGTGCGAGACCCGGGATTTGAACCCGCTTCACTCGGTTTCCCAAACGAGCGCGTTACAACTGGGCTACCACTGCCTAGATAATTGATTAATATATCGTTTTATTTTAATGAAAATGTCTCAGAATAAAGATTGATATAGACAGAAAAATTTCTAAATTAAAAAATAGTAGCGTAATTTTACTGTTTATGCTACTATTTTCGATTTTTCGATGCTGCCGTTAAGTGTGTTTATTATGAAGAATAAGGGAAATTCAATAAAAATTGTTAACAATAATGTGTATAATAATAATAAATGTATTCAGCCCCTTTTTAACGTCCCACTGCTGGGCACGGACCTCCCTTCAATACGAGGGTGATCAGGCCATAGTCCACCACGCTGGCCAAGTGCGAGTTGGCGGACTTCATATCTCTTTCAAAAACTTGCTAGGTTCTCTCCGACATGCAGGTTTCCTCACGATGTTTTCCTTCACCGTAAGGCAAGTGATAATCATGTTAGAAATGATTCGTACGTAAAAATATCAGAAGTGCGAGACCCGGGATTTGAACCCGCTTCACTCGGTTTCCCAAGCGAGCGCGTTACCACTGGGCTATCACTATCTAATTATTATTACATATTATTCATTAAGCCAAAATCTGTATCCTATAATGTTTATCCTTTTCGCCTTTAAAAATATTCTGTTAATCGAATTACAATGTAAGCGTATTCACAAACAGTTGCAAGTGACCTCCGAAGCAGAACATTTTCCGAGGCTAACACGTCTATACACTTAGAACGATCGATACTGAACTAAAATTTTACAAACGCGTAATAGTTTCGGATATTCAAACCTACTTTGTATTTATTCTCAATGAAAGTAGAGGATGGTGGTGCAATAAGGATTTTTATATATAACTAGCGATTACCCTCGCTCCGCTTGGGTTTATCCCTAGTTACGTTTTATATATATATATATATATATATATATATATATATATAATGTAAATATACTACTCATATATCTATGGAAAAAATGCTTCAATCTTTTGCTATGTCAAAGGAGGGACATGCGAATGTACGCATTATCACACCACACCTGTAATAGGCCGCATAGCGTCATAATCTGCAAAACATATTTTTTTTTGTTATAAAGCGAATAATTAATCTTGACCGGTAATAGATACGACATTGATTTAATTTGAGAACATGTAGCATATAGCGGATTCTTAATCAAATTTAGTGTATTTCAAAAGAAAACTATTATTTAAAGTTAAATAATTCATTTATTAAGTACACCAGCGATTCACCCTCGCTCCGCTCGGGTTCGTCCCTACTTACGTTTTAACGTTTAGTATAAATTTCTCAGCTATGAGATATTTTCCCGGAGTAAAAAGTATCCTATATGTTGATCAGGATAACCAGCTATCATCATACCAAATCTCATTAAAATACCTCCAGTAGTTTCCCGTGATGCGGTAACAGAAAGACAGACAGACAGACAAATATCTAAAAACTATAAATTCGGCCTCTATATCGATAACAATGTCTATTTCAATAAGATTTTCCAAAAAATATTTAATGTATAGATTCAGCTTAGTTACAATTTTATTATATGTATATATTTAGACAGTAAACTTACTCAAGTTAATATAAAGTATAATTAATATATTAATAATTATTTATTACATTATATTTTAGTTTACACACATTATATTATTAGTTACAATACAAGTTATGTATCTATTAACTGTAAAATCGAGTACAACCAATACAACCAAACTGATTTAACAGCCTACAATGAACCTTAGTCCTAACCATAACCAATAAAAACGTCAAAACAACCATAAATTTAAGAACCAGTTATTCCACCAAAGGCCCGAAATTATCCACGACATTACCATCGTAACATAAATCGGGTAATTCGCAGAGTTGCCAACTTTTTGGCACTTATAACCACTTGATCTGTGACTTTGAAGTTACTAAGTTTATATGCACGTTTTGTCTAGCTTCACTTGTGTTCTATATGTTATGGCTTTTGATTACATTTGGTAGTCTTGTTTAAGTTTATGTCCAGGTTGCTATGGTATTATTGTTATTGTTATCCGACTCTGCATGAGCAGAGTAATGCTTATCTATACTCTATACAGATAAATAAAATTGAAGTGTCTGTTTGTAATGTCAAAATAATAGTTTTATACTAAATGCATGTGGAATTATATACGGTACTTATAAGAAAAACACTATTTTTTCAAAAAAATGTCTGTCTTTCTGTCTGTTTGTTTCGACTAATCTTCGAAACGGCTGGACCAATTTCAACGGGACCTTCACTGGTAGATAGCTGATATTATAAGGAATAACTTAGACTACTTTTATTTTAGAAAAAGAATTTGGGTTTCGTTAAAAAAAATTAAAACGTACCTAGGGACGCACCCGAGCGAAGCAAGGGTAAGTCGCTAGATAAGAATATACTTACTTAGCTACTTGATTATATTTTTTATCTGAGCGTGTACTATGTATTAGAGGTACAGGGTTCGATTTCTGTGGGCCTCAGAAATTTAATTATATCAGCCAGTCTTTGTAACATAATAAAATGGAATACGGTTAAGATAGTGATTGAATAACACGAAGCTATAAAAAATAACCTTCATTACGCTATTTAAATGCGAAATTATTTCACCATACTCTCTTTTCTATTGAATTCCAAAAATAAATAATTTCAATTTTTCCAATACAAATAATTTCAAATATATACTCAAGTACTCGAAAATTAAAATTTAATGTTTCATAATGAAAAACATATCTTCACTATCAAAAACTCTATTTATTTTTGACTATATATTACAAAGAGAAAGCTAGATATTAATTATTTTGTCTAATAACATAAATAATGTCGCAATAAAAACTTACATACTATCACATAGAATATGAAGTATTGTACACGAAAGCGTACCGTTGCATGTGACAAGTGATATGCGTTGCATCCGTGTAGGAATATGAGCCTCCAACTGAATTACACTCAATATATGTACATCTATACTAATATTATAAATGTAAAAGTTTGTGAGTATGGATGTTTGTTACTCTTTCACGCCAGAACGGCTAATCAGATCTGGATGAAATTTGGCACAGAGATAGATTATAGTCTGGAAAAACACATAGGTTACTTTTTATCGGGGAAAAATGTACGGTTCCCGTGGGAAAGGTTTGTTTTGGTTTTCGAAGCAAAAGCTATGCGAGGGTGAGAGGCAAGTGAACTATTAACATTTAGGTTTTTAACTGATTCAATATTTCGCGTATACAATAGCTGTAGTCATATTATTATAATTACTGCTTGATTGACTTCAAAAAAGAGATGCTTTATACCTAATAAAACTATGTTTTTGGATTTTTTCGCGGATTTATTTTGATTTTTGGCTTGCCAATTGTGGTCTTGTGAGATAAGATCATAGACATCTCAAAAGATGTTATATATAATAGTTGTTACAGATGGTATATAATAATTTGGAAATCAATTTTTGAAAGTAGGTAATAGAAAAAAAATCTTTCAAAACGTCAGGATCAAAAATCAAAATAAATCCTCGAAAAAGATCTAAAAAGGTTAAGGTTATATTTAACAGGAGATACTTATTTTGATATTGTTGTTATTTTTGCAAAATGAAAGAAGATTATAATAAATGGATATATCTTTTTATTTAATTAGCAATTATTTTTTTGCGTTTAAGTTATTTTATAGTAATACAATGTAATCTAGCCATTATAACTTCCAGCTATTCTAATTTTTCGGGGGAAAAAAATAACTTTTTAAATAACAAAACTCGTTTTGTTGAGGGGGTCTTTATTAGGTAACTTTGTTCATTTGGCACAAACAACTTTGCTCGCTACAATACTCGCCTCTAAAACTGACAAAATAGTTATCAACACTGTGCGTTAAACGTTTTTATTATATGTCCAAATTGGGTTTCGAAAATCTTAGTTATATCTTCCTTAATAAACTAATACGTAACTGTTGACTTCTTTGTTGGTTTAGTGGCTAGCATATACGGTTATAGTCCGAAGGTCCCGAGTTCGAATCCCAGGTCTGGGCAAACAAAAGTTATTTGGTTTTTGTATTTTAAAATTTCAGTAACAGCACGAAGGAAAGTGAGAGTAGAAGAATAACACTAATAATATATTATAAGTGAGTGTTAGTGTTTTATTTGTTACTTAGTCACGTTACAATATCTCAACAGCTTTGAGTAAAGTCTAGATTTGAAACAACTTATGTCTTAAATTTAAACCTTGGCTATATTTTGTGCAAAAATAGTTGTCCGTACATATATCATGCTACTGGACTAGGCTTTGATGCTAAAACCTACTTTAGTACTAAGTACTACGAGCTGTTAAGCTTTAAAAGCCTATATGAAAGCACCTTTATAATACATGATGTTTAATAAAAGCTGTTGATGAGAAAAGGGTAGTATTATAATGGCTTCTCTATGCACATTAATATATCGAATTTATTTAAATATTATTAATATCTTTTGTTTTAATACAATAAAAAAAAAACATTTCATCTCAACTCTTCAATTCGGGGTAAGATTTATTAAATAAAAATCCTACGTACATTATAATATATCTCAACAAATCCAGCTATATTTTGTTGAGATATATAATATACAGTTAGGACCATTCTACAATTTTATTAAACGTAAAATTTATAAAATGCCGTCTAGGTGTTCTAAGAGCTAGGAGCTTTATATGCCCAAATTCGTGGGTTCAATTACTGGATGATACATGGATGATATATTTGTATTTGGCATATATACCACATTGATATCACTCAGAAGCCATTTCTAGAACCATTTGTTAATTGTTTTTTTTCTTTGAAATGTACAAATTTAAATCTAAATATGTAACTACATATATTTTAAGTAAAATATAGATAAATAAATATGTTGGTATATCCATGGTAAGTTATGAGGCATGTGTTATGGATACCAGATAGTTGGTACACTACACATATATAACTTTAAATATATACATATTATAAATGACACACCCATGACTGGAGTATAAACAATCGTGCTCATCACACAAATGAATGCCCCCAGCGGGATTCGAATCCACAACCGCTGGCACAGCAAGTATAAACTACAAACTGAGCCTAACGTCATCAAAGAAAACATGTATAAACAGCTATTTATATGAAAGACGAGGCGTATGCTAACCATGAGCAAAATAATCGTTACTGCCAAAACTTTCTACAGTCTCATTCTAAAGTTCCAAACATCGCATCCCATAAATCTTTGCAGTCCAAACGTATAATTGGTAACAAACAGCTATTCCACGAACACTTTCCAAATTAAATGACTTACACGCCACTTACTCTAAGAATTGTTACTTTAAGAACGTTTTATCATAAATTTCTTTGACATTTCACCTTTTAAAAACTATAGCAATAAAAAAGAAGTATTTCAGCCAAGTTCACCCATAAACGTGCAAGTCGGTAATTGGCCGACGTTTTCCCCTAAATTTATGGAGAGTTCGGCGTTTTTCGGTTTGAATCGGACGTCTTCGGTAATCTTGATTTGGAAAGTTTCACGCCGTTCCAGATTTATTGCTTAAAGGTTATTATGAAGTTTTTTACATATTTTTTTTTAATTTTTTGTGAAAAAGGATATGCAAAGGTAAAAAAGAAACTCTTAAAAAATAAAGATTTTTACGATGTTCATAGTATTTTAAATAAAGTATACAACGCCTTTGAGATGTCTAAAGTCTTAGTCTCTCCCGTGACCATGATTGCTGTAAAGCATTCGAAACGTCGGGAACCAAAAATCAAAATAAATCCACGAGAAAAACCAAAAAGATATTTTTAATTAAAATGTCAAATATTCGCGTTAATCTAAGAAAGTATTATGGGGTTCAGAATAATAATTAATTAATTAATGGTAAAAAGCACTTTTAAAATGATTTTTTTTTTATTTAAATGTTCTAAAAAGAATGAAATACACTTTAAATTAAATCAAACCCAATTTATTACATTACACAATTTATATATAAATCTCGCGGACTTGCTTTTTTTTTTAAAAAAAATCTGAGTATTACTTATGTCAAGATCAATTTATACATTGTATTCTGTTTATAAAACTATATTATAATTAATTTATTAATATATTAATAGTTATTTAGCGCCTCTTAATATTTAAAGGCAATGTTGAGTGTCTTATAACTTTCTACCGCAAATTATTTTTCGTTCTACCGACCTTCTCTCTCTGTAAAATTGATCTCGAATAAATCATTACGTGTCTGCATTAAAACCTTTTCTTTTTCACCTTAAATCTATTAATTCAAAGACATATTCTTGCTTATCTACACAGGTATATTTCGCGATAAGTTTAATAAAACGTAATAAAGAGATGGATTTACTTTAAAGTTTATTTTATACTTTTTCAAAAATTTAAATAAAATCTTGATTTAAAAAAAAAAACATTTGTACTATTAACTTATTTTTTATTTTTTTCTTCTCACCAAACCCTTTTATTTGATATCCATATCATGGGGGTGCATAGAAAAACATAGTCCGCCATCTTTGGGAGTCCACCATATTGGATTTAAAATGACATCACTTATCTAACCATGCATTATCATCTAAACTATACGTGTATACAAAATTTCAGCTCAATCGGTTGAGGATAACTGCTTTAAAATTCAGTTGCAAGAATTGACACGAACAAACAAACATTGAAAGCTTGTATAAGTAGGTAAAATCAAAAACAAAATGTGTATTGAGATTATAAAATTAATATTTCTATCATATTCATTTATAATATATATGTATTTAAAATTATATATGTGTAGTGTATCAACTATGTGGTATCCATAACACAAGCCTCGTAGCTTACCATGGAACTAGATGGTGCTGTGTGTTAATGTCTTAAAATATTTATTTATTTATTTGGTTATATCCATCTTTGATATAATATACTCTAATTAAAATATCCTCCCACTAAACCCAATTATAATTCTTCAAAGTTGAAATTTGTCGAAAATAAGTAAATTAATTTTGAAATATTCAATGTTAATTCTAAATTACAAAATCTCGTTTGAGGTGAGCGTTAAATAAAATGCAAATTGAATACAGTCCAATAAACGAGGAAACTCAAAATGTATTACAAATGTAATTGTGAAAGGTTTAACAGTATTACGGCTGTAATCGGTAATCCTTCGGGTCCGACAAGAGGTCAACTGACCCCAGTTTATTTAATTTGAGACGAAAATCCGCTGTAAGTTATGTTTATAGCGCGGCGGAATCGTCTGCATCGAATAACCTTTTTGTGATTTGTATGTTCATAAATGGTTTTTTTTGGGGTTCCGTACCCAAAGGGTAAAACGGGACCGTATTACTAAGACTTCGCTGTCCGTCTGTCTGTCTGTCTGTCACCAGGCTGTATCTCATGAACCGTGATAGTTAGACAGTTGAAATTTTCACAGATGATGTATTTCTGTTGCTAACAACAAATACTAAAAAACAGACTAAAATAAATATTTAAGGGGGCTCCCATACAACAAACGTGATTTTTTTGCTTGGTTTTGCTTGATATTGATAACGGCAACTGCAGGTAGACGCTTATATATATATATATATATATATATATATATATATATATATATATATATATATATATATATATATATATATATATATGTATATATATAGTGTATTTTACACACTACAGTATTACGTCCATATTCTGTAAACATGTCCTATCCTTTCAACTTTTTATTCAACATTTAGGTATCGATGCTATAAATTAAAATTTTTACAACTGTACAAAAGCCGGATAAGATGTAAAAAATAATTAGCAAAATTCAAAGTAAATTGGCCTTGTAACTTTACGATGTCTGAGTCATATTGTGGAATCACGCATACCGATGCGGCATACTTAAGTCGTTAAATAGAAAGTCGGTAGAGCGATAAAACTTTTAATCTTTTGCTAATGTAGTGCCAGAAACAAAATTCTTGGGAAGTCCAAAACGATACATGGAATTGTGTAGCGTCAGTAAAAAAAGTAAATATCATACTTCAAAATATACTAAAAAACCGTATAAATAATATTTTTTTATATTTGATGGAAAAGGTTGTATTTGAAATAATGATAACTTTTTTATAGACTGACTGCGACGAAGCCCAAAGGAGGGTTATGTGTTTCAGCCGTATGTATGTATCTCCAATCCTATGTCTGTAATTACAAAATAAAAACTTATTTTAAGGATTTAAGGATTCACACATATGAACATCGTGTTTTATACTGCTGTGAGTCTTGCCACCTGAACATAATATGTCTCCGAGTACATGATACCACGTTCCTTTGTCAACTTATTCGCATATATATATATATATATATGTTAGTGTTAGTTATATGAACTCCTTTTAATAAATATGCAAGATATATCAAGCAAGCAAGATATCATATTTAAATTAAATTAAAATTTAATTTATATGCGACAGTACACTCCAAGCTTTAACTTATCAATGATAAAAAGCGCGATATAAGGATTAATGCGAGTTGTTGTAAAGTTTACAGGAACTGCTATATACGAAAACGTCCTTAAGTTAGAAAATTTCAATGTAGATAGTAGTATATTTTGGTTAAATTAATTGCTCTAGTATTCATCAGAGGTGGAAATTCTACCACAACTATTACCTATTGGAAATTTGAGGAAAACATATATGATAATTAAATAATAAAAATTAATTATATATGGTGGTAAGTCCGGGAGAGTTGCCTATAGTTTTGAAAAACGATCCATATTAATTATATGTGTAAGATACTACATAAAATAAGCATCGTTTATTTTAATTCAATATTTACTTATGCAATTCAGATTAAATTTGGAACTATTGTGCAATATATTCTAGATTAAAAAATGTTTTCTAAAAATAATAGAAAATAGACATCTCACCCAGACATGTGGGTTAGTTACCTATAGATGTCAGGGATAGGTATAGGACGAGTAATTAGTGCATAATCAGACGTACTTTGCTTAGTGACGCAAAAATCCTTTTTTTATGCATTTATATATACTACCTGTAGATGTACAGGTGGTTATGTAGGACTCACCGGCTAGAAAAGCCAGTATTACCCACTAAAACCCAACAAAACCTCCCCCGTCTTAATGGGGCACCCCGACGCCCGGAGAGATGCCCATAAGGGAGAGACGCCTAATAAATTTAAAAATGAAATTAATTAACATTGCGTGATTCGGAACGCGTCCATAATACGTCAGTCGACAGTCAATGTCAGTGTGGAAGTTTTTACAAAAACACATATTACTTATAATTAATATTTTGGTATTAATTTGTAAAATAAGATAAGTGTAGTTAACTTTTACGTTAGAATATAATCTTTGATATAGTTTGCAGTAATTTTTTCCCCTTAATTCTTTAGTTAAATAGCATTGAATTGTTTCATAATGTAACATTGTGATCTTGTTTTGTTAACAATCCACCATTTTCTATAGTAAATGCTTTACGGTGTGTTCAGAGTCGATAGGCATCTCTCCCTAATGATCGGGAGAGATGCCCAATGATATTTTGGGGTTAGATGCCCAGTATATTAATTGGTTCCCCCCCAACGTGCGTTCACCTTGTCGTGGTGTGGGAGCTCATTAGCATTCGGCAGTTCATCCGGACGCTAATTAAGGCAGTGGAAGCCTAGTGGGTAACGCGCTCGCTTGGGAAAGCGAGTGAAGTGAGATCCCGGGTCTCGCACTTGTGATATTTTCATGTGCGAATCATTTCAAACATGATTACCACTCGCCTTACGATGAAGGAAAACATCGCGAGGAAACCTGCATATCTGAGAGAACCTAGCAAGTTTTCGAAAGACATTATGAAGTCCGCCAACCCGCACTTGGCTAGCGTGGTGGATTATGGCCTAATCCATATGGTTGCTCTTGGTACTTCTCTGATGGCAGAGTGGACCGTGGGAGCAACCTCACGGTTGTTGTAGTCTGCTTCGGCAGACCTGCCGTCAGGGTGCCCCATTAAGATGGGGGTGGTTTTGTTGGGTTTTAGTGGGTAGTACTGGCTTTTCTAGCCCACACGGTGAATCCCACATAGCCACCTGTACATCTACAGATAGTATGTATAAATGCATTAAAAAAAGGATTTTTGCGTCACTAAACAAAGTACGTCTGATTATGCACTAATTACTCGTCCTATACCTATCCCTGATATCTATAGGCTACTAACCCACATGTCTGGGTGAGATGCCTATTTTCTATAATTTTTAAAAAACGTTTTTTAATCTAGAATTTATTGCACAATAGTTCCAAATTTAATCTGAATGGCATAAGTAAATATTGAATTAAAATAAACTATGCTTATTTTATGTAGTATCTTACACATATAATGAATATTGATCGTTTTTTAAAACTATAGGCAACTCTCCCGGACTTACCATAATATTATAAAGCTGAAGAGTTTGTTTGTTTGTTTGGTTGAACGCGCTAATCTCAGGAAATTTGAAAAATTCTTTTTGCATTAGATAGCCCGTTAACTGAGAAAAGCTGTAGGCTATATATCATCCCGGAAAAATGTACGGTTCCCGTGGGATATTTTTTTTATCTAGTGACGAGCCCGAAGCGAAGCGAGGGTAAGTCGCTAGTCAATCTATACACATAATAAAATCCTGAGTGGAATCAATACAGAGGCCGAATCTATAGTTTTTAGAATTTATGTCTGTCTGGGAACGCATCATGAGAAAACCACTGGACACATTTTAATGAAATTTGGTATGATTATAGCTAGTTATTCGGGTCAATATATGTATAGGATACTTTTTACTATTGGAAAATACCTCATCTTTGAAAAATTTGTAATAACCGTTAAAACGCATAGGACGAGGCAAACACGAGCGGAGCGAGGATGAGTCGCTAGTTTGAAATATAACTTTTTTTTATGATGTTATACATATTTTGAATAAAAATTAAAAATAAACCTAATTATGTATGTATACAAAACAAATGTACACTTAGTTATTACTGTACAAGTCATGTCCGCGTGGAATAGTGGCGGGAATGCTAGCCGCATTCCCTCGTTGAATGGCAATGACGATTCTTTGGACGATAAATGCGCCAGCTCTCCTGTCACCAGTAGAGGCGATAAGACGAGGTGTTATGTCTTTTAATAAATGTTTAGTTTGTATTCATTGGCCAAGGGTATCTACAGCAAACGATATACGTATAAGTTAAATATTAAGCTATTATATAATATATAAAACGCATCTCTTATATAATAGTAAAGCCAGAGTACATCGTTAGGTATAAAATAAACTCAAGTTTGAAGTAAAATCTTGCAAATACAGTATTATGGAAGTTCTAAGCAGGCTAAGCCGCGAGCCGCCTCGCGCGACACGTGCACTTGCTGTGTTATAAGATATGTTCAAGAAACAATGTAAAATGGAGATATTATTACATTAAAACTGTGTTTTTAGTTTATTTTATTATATTGCATTTAGCTAGGTTTTATTAAACATTAGCGACTTACCTTCGCTTCACTCGGGTGTATCCTTAGGTGCGTTTAATTTTTTTTGAGTGGATCCCTATTCCCTAATTCTTTTTCCAAAATATAAATATATAATACTTCTAAGCTTAATTGCTAATTTAACTAATTTATAAAGCATCTTAGCTTTCTTAGAAAAAGGATAGGCTAAAATATATTACAAATATATTACAATATCCTACATTGTTTCCACGTTGAGTGATCAATGATCTTTGAACTTTAACTCGATCACATTCTTCTAATACATGATAAACATCTTCTACTGTATCATACACAGCACAATTGGGAGAACTTTGCCCATTATGGAACTAAAACTGTTTAAAGGAATGTGACCAGACCGAATACGAAATGCAATGATTACCTCTTGTCGACTTATCTTTTCTAATTCAAACCATAGTGAACCCATAAGTTTAGGCTAAATAGTTTTGTACCAGATTCCTTTAGTAAGGGAACGCTCATCGGAATATTCTGACCACAAATTTAGGCAGTTTCTCCTTAAATCCCCTATATATATGTTGGGACATTAACATACAGCACCATCTAGTTCCATGTTAAGCTACGAGGCCTGTATTATGGATACCAGATAGTTGATACACTACACATACGTATATAACGTTAAATATATTATAAATATAAACACCCATGACTGGAGCACAAACATTCGCGCTTATCAGACAAATGAATGCCCCTAGCGGAACTTGAACCCGCGACCGCTGGCGCAGCAAATAGGGTTACTACGAACTAAGCCAAACCTGTCGACAAAAGTTATGTAGTCAGTAAACCAAAGGACATATTGGTAATTAATTCCCTCAGAAATTGCTTCCTTGACCAGACGGTCAACTTTTTCATTGCCAGCTAGCCCAACATGTGATCGAAGCCATTGTAAAATTACAGTTTTATTTGAAGTGTTAAGTTCATTTAAATTAAGAGTCCAGTTTAAAATTACAAATCTACTGTCGCATTTTCAGTAACTGATCATAATAAGCTTTTAAGCCAATTGCGAATAAATCGAAGGTATTTCGATTTACGGCTGTGGTTTTGCTATTAGTTGGATAATCCTAATATCGCCGTCACACGTGTCACTTGCAGGGACAAACAATGTTGCGCTATAAGGTACGAGATAATAGCGGATAAATAAAAGGATATGTCGATGCTATTCTGAAAATACTTTATTTAGACACATACATGCATACATACATATATACGTACATAGATACGTATATACGTACATACATACATACACATTCGGGGCTAGTCTGAACGGATCTTCGATCCTCTATATCCAGGTCATTTTCGGATGTTGCAGAACCAGGACATCTTCCTTCAACCAATATACATATGTATACATATATAACTGTCTATTATATTGAAAAGTTATTCTTATTATTATGTTTTACTTAAAAGTGAATAATTTATATTTAGTAACGTCGCATAAAGATATGCCTATAAATATTCTTGAATTTAACGGACATTTGTCAATCCTTTAAATCTATACATAGTACAATAATATTCTGAGTCGAATGTACATTAAATATTTTTCGGAAAATCTTATTGAAATAGTCATTATTATCGATACAGAGGCCGAATATATAGTTTTTAGAATTTTTGCCTGTCTGTCTGGGAAGGCATCACGAGAAAAGTACTGGATGGATTTTGATGAAATTTGGTATGTTGATAACTTCTTATCTGAGTCAACATATAGGATACTTTCTACTGCAGGAAAATATTTCATCTCTGAGAAATCTATTGTAACCATTAAAATGTACCTAGGGACGAACCCGAGCGGAGCAAGGGTGAGTCGTTAGTTTATAATAAAGGTTTATATGTTCCATTTTACATAGTAATCATCTCTATTCGACCATTACGATAATTATTGAAAATTTGAGGAAAACATATCTAAATAGAATTTACTTTTCTTTATAAAAACTAACTGTTTTAAAAATTTTTAAAATCAATATAATTTCTAAAATACTATCAATAAAATTTTTAAAGTTTTAAAAATTTTATTGATAACACTAAAACTCGTCAATAACCACTAAGCAAATATATATATATATATATATATATATATATATATATATATATATATATATATATATATATATATATATAGTTGACAAACAAGCGAAAAAATAAGGTATTGGACTGTTTTGTCTTTACCTATTTATATATAGATTCTCTCCATTTCATGTTATAATGTTGAGACAATATGTTGGGACATTAACACACAGCACCATCTAGTTCCATGGTAAGCTACGAAACTTGTGTTATGGTTACCAGATAGTTGATACACTACACATATATAACTTTAAATACATACATATTATAAATATTAACACCCATGACTGGAGTACAAGTATTCGTGCTCATCACACAAATGAATGAATGATATATCTCTTATGCCTTACACCATCTACACGCGGTAAGCGCAGTGATTTTATTTCAAGAAAAATCGTAATTCCAACGCTAGCGAATTTTCTTGTTGAAACTGGAAAATAGAATTCTTTTTTCTGGTCTTTTTTGAAAGTTTTTAACGTATTTCCGATATTATCTGGTAAATTTGTAGATTTTATTTACTTTTCTAGGTATTTGGGACTATATCAGAAATTGCTTTAATTTATTTTATATTTGTATAAAATATACTACTTATCTAAGGTAAATTAAAACATAAATTTAAAAAATAAGATGATTTTGATGTTATTACTATTTTATTAAATGTATACACACAGCAAGTAGGGTCACTACAAACTGAGATAAACGTGTCGTCAAATACTATAGTCTAACTGTGTACTAATTTTTTTCCAAACCTGTCCAGCGGTTTCAACATGAAGGAGTAACAAACACACATACATATTTTTCTTTCATTCGCATACATTAACTAATCATTTCTAATTTTGTTCACAGATCACGCATCGGCTCTCGTAGGCAACACCGCTCGCCTCAGATGCAGGATAGATGGCAAGTCCTGTGGAGAAATGCACAGTATCAAATGGTATAAAGGCGATACACGAGTGTACGTGTATTCTGCTTCTAAAGATGCAGCCATTAATCGACCTGAAGGGGATATGATGGACAGGTAAGGATAGACATTCTAAGGTTACATTTTAAAGGATACGTTTGTCCTTCTAGGGATAGTCAATCCCGTGGGATTTAATTTATCAAATATATATTAATGGTATTAGGATGAGAATAAAACAAACTTTACTAATTAATATACATACTATTAACAGGGTTTATTAAAAAATAAGTATTTTTATGAGATAAAATATTATCACTAATACTAAAAACATTTAGGGGTTGATAGTATTGAGCTTTTTTTTGGTAAATTCTAAGTCAAAATAATATATAACAAAAGAATTAAATATGAAAATTCTCGTTCTGTTCTATACCTATAACATAAAATGTGAAAGTTTAGATGTTTGGATGGATGTTTGTTACTCAATCACGCCAGAACGGTTAAACGAATCTGGATGAAATTTGGCATAAAAATAGATTGTAGTATGGAATCGCACATAAGTTCCTTTTTATCCCGGATAAATGTATGATTCCCATGGGATAGATTTGTTTTTGTTTTTCTAGAGACGAACCCGAGCGAAGTGAGGGTGAGCTGCTAGTATATTATATGTGTATAGTATCAGATATTTCAATTACTATATAAAAAAATCTTTACATCTGTATATAAATTTTATGAAAAAAAAGTAAAATAAAAAACCATACAACGCGAAAAAGCTTTCTCATCACCATTATCTTCAATTTTAACTTAAACTTAGTGAAGCTTAAAAATTACCAAACCTTGAATAACATAATCTGATAAAATCCTTTACAAATTTACCGGCGGTGCGCCCTCGCTGGAACAAAATGCCCTTATATAAGTAAAGCTGTGTAATACTAGCTTTTATTGTGGCTTTACTTATCAAAATATCTCTAAGATGTATAATTTAACAAAATAATTTACTTATCAATATATATCTCTTGTTTTAATCTGTATCAGATTATCTTATAGCCAGGACAGAATTATCTTCTAATCTTGTAATTTGCTCAGTGTCATATTTTGTGTATAGTATATATTGGTGTTCCTGTCGGTATATACATGTATGTATGTGTGTATATATATATATATATATATATATATATATATATATTTGCATGTACTCGTGTATATATTTTGGTGTGCAATAAAGAATATTTGATTTGATTTGATCTTTTAAAATGATAAGGATTATCTTCTAGTATTTACAATTTAGTATAATATATTATCTATATATCTATATCCATACTAATATTATAATTATGTGAATATGTGTTTGTTTGCCCTTCTTTTACGTGGAAACAGAGTAACGAATTGGTGTGATTTGTTCATGTGGAGAGAGTGGAGGGCTGGAAAGTGACATAGGCTACTTTTTACCGCAAGATATTATCTCATTTCTACAGGAAAACACATTATAAACAACCCACAACAACTTATCATACGCATGTATATATATATGTATATAATATATAGTCTGTCTATTCCATACTAACCGTTAAAAAATATTCAGGGACCAACCCGACCGAAGTGAGGGCGAGGCCGGTAGTTATATTAATAATAAGTACAATGCGTTAAAAATAAAACTCTACAGCTCTTTCTTATTTTAACAAAAGCTTAGAAGAAATATTTATATCAGAAACATTATATGCTTGATGAAACCATTAAAACAATTATTTAATATAAGTTAGGTAAGTCCGGGAGAGAAGCCCATAAGGGAGAGACGCCTAATAAATTTAAAAATTAAATTAATTAATGTTGCGTGATTCGGAAGGCGTCCATAATACGTCAGTCGACAGTCAATGTCAGTGTGGAAGTTTTTACAAAAAGGCATATTACATATAATTAATATTTTGGTGTTAATTTGTAAAATAAGATAAGTGTAGTTAACTTTTACGTTAGAATATAATTTTTAAGATAGTTTGTTGCAGTAATTTTTTTCCCTAAATTCTTTAGTTAAATAGTATTAAATTGTTTCATAATGTAACATTGTGATCTTGTTTTGTTAACAATCAACCATTTTCTGTTGTAAATGCTTTACGGTGTGTTCAGAGTCGATAGCGTCTCTCCCTAATGATCGGGAGAGATGCCCAATAATATTTTGAGGTTAGATGCCCAGTATATTAATTGGTTCCTCCCCAACGTGCGTTCACCTTGTCGTGCTGGGGGAGCTCATTAGCGTTCGGTAGTTCATCCGGACGCTAATTAAGGCGGTGGTAGCCCAGTAGGTAACGCGCTCGCTTGGGAAAACGAGTGAAGTGAGATCCGGGGTCTCGCACTTGTGATATTTTCATGTGCGAATCATTTCAAACATGGTTACCACTTGCCTTACGGTGAAGGAAAATATCGCGAAGAAACCTGCATATCTGAGAGAACCTAGCAAGTTTTCGAAAGACATTATGAAGTCCGCCAACCCGCACTTGGCCAGCGTGGTGGATTATGGCCTAATCCATATGGTTGCTCTTGGTACTTCTCTGGTGGCAGAGTGGACCGTGGGAGCAACCTCACGGTTGTTGTAGTCTGCTTTGGCAGACCTGCCGTCGAGGTGCCCCATTAAGACGGGGGAGGTTTTCTTGGGTTTTAGTGGGTAGTACTGGCTTTTCTAGCTGGTGAGTCCCACATAACCACCTGTACATTTACAGGTAGTATGTATAAATGCATAAAAAAAACGATTTTTGCGTCACTAAGCAAAGTACGTCTGATTATGCACTAATTACTCGTCCTATACCTATCCCTGACATCAATAGGCAACTAACCCACATGCCTTGGTGAGATGCCTATTTTCTATTATTTTTAGAAAACATTTTTTAATCTAGAATATATTGCACAATAGTTCCAAATTTAATCTGAATGACATAATTAAATATTAAATTAAAATAAACTATGCTTATTTTATGTAGTATCTTACACATATAATTAATATTGATCGTTTTTTTAAAACTATAGGCAACTCTCCTGGACTTACCATATGTATATACAAATAATGTATTAAAAAAATCTTTAACTGGGATTGAACTGACGATCCTTAGTTTTATGCCCGCAAAGTACTAGGCCACAATCTAAAATTATCTACGAACCTTGTTTTCTACCTATTTCAGGAAAATAGGTACGTGCAGGGTAAGGACATGACCGTAAATTTTCGACGTGACATTTTACGTCACGTACACTTATGAATGTTTTAACGTAACAGTATTTTTGGTATTCTTATGATGAAGGACATGAATTATTGTGTTTAATTTTTAAATTTTGTTGTGAAAACTGTACAAAAAATCGCTTTCTTTTTATTATAAAAGCCTCTTTATTGGTGTCCGGAAGCGGTTTTGTCGCGTATTTTTTTTAATTGTACACTCTATTTTACTTTATTATTACTTACCTACAAGTAAGTTTATTTTTAATTTATTTTCACTTATTCTTAACATATTAAAAAAACTAGATGTTTAGTACTTTCACACGTAATTTCACCAAAATCAGTGCATTCCAAAAAAAAAGGAAACACACAGATATTCAGTTCGATGCCTGCGTAAGGTGATTTATATACAATGCCCTGATATAGTACAAAGATATGTCAATTTCATATTGTTCTCTAATCTGTATCGAATCCTCCATTTTCCTGCTAAATCGTATATAAAGCAAGACCGATATGCATTTTGAATAGAATAACACAATTGGGTATTTAGTGTCAGGCAAGTTATTTATAATCCAGCCATTTTATATTCACAGCCTAGCCTACTTAACATAATAGGATTATAATTAGCTTCATCGATTTCCTTTAACAACGCAACGGTAAAATCATACGCATTCACTAATGTATAATATAATATAATATATTAATATATCTGTCAAATATTTACATGCAAATACCATCAGTATTATGTAAACAATAAAGCAGTTAATGCTTTGAATAATTTACATAATACAGTCGTTAGATAGGGTTGTACCAAATGAGTTTTAGAATAGACTGAAATATTTTTATAAATATCTACAATTTTTTTTATCTAAGCTAAGTGCTTAATTCTTGTGGGATAAGAGAGTATATCGTGTAGTGTATTCAATGGCGAGCTTAGTTGAGACTATATAAGTATATTTTATGTAGGTATAAACATCTTTAAGTGTGGCTATCTAATAATTCATATCTTCTTATAAAATTACAAGTAATGTTGTTAGTTACTTAAGATCGAGAACTACGTGGTGTGTATAAATAAGTAAATAAATATGTTGAGACATTAACACACAGCACCATCTAGTTCCATGGTAAGCTACGAGGCTTATGTTATGGATACCAGACAGTTGATACACAACACATATGTAACTTTAAATACATACATATTATAAATATAAACACCCATGACTGGAGTACAATCATTCGTGCCACACAAATGAATGCCCCCAGCGGGATTCGAACCCGCGACCGCTGGCACAGCAAGTAGGGTCACTATAAACTGAGCCAAACGTGTCGTCAAAATTTATGTTCGTTATTCCTTAACGCTGTAACAGCTAGACCGATTTGGATGAAATTTAGTGCACAGATAGACTATAACTTGGAGTAACACATAAGGTACTTTTAAGCACCTTGGGGCGCGATTAAATTTTTAAATAAACTTTAAAAATTTAAAGCTAAACTCGCAGGAGTATGCTAGTGTAAAGGACGCTAGCGCAATGATATGAATTCATAATACACAATGTACTATTGATTGTCAGTTAGATACTACACCATATTACATTTTTCTATGTGGACTCGTCCTGGAAACATCTGTTAGGGATAATTTTTTAGGAAAACTTTGTATTTTTTTTAAAAACAGTATTTTATTTAACTATTAATTAACTTTAAAATTGTTTTTTAATTAACGTTAAATTACTAAGTTTAACTTACTTTTAAAAATTAAATACAATAATATCTTGTACGCTGTTACAAGGTAGGATTATTATAGGGACATTGAAAATTCACTTAAATCTACTATGAATTCTTATGACCCACTAGAAATATGTAAGAAGGAAGAAAGAATACTAAAATATTTTCTGGGAAAAATAATGAAAATCCGACAACCCTATATATAAATGTCATGCTGTCTAAACAGCCATTGTACAGCTTATTTAAATAAAAATAAACCTTATATCGTAGACTTAAGAGCTGAAATAATCGTAAAAATAAAACGGTATGTTGTTAAACTAATAGAATGTGGAATGAGACTCAAATGGCGTGTCTATTACGTGTGATTGCTATTACTTATTTACAGGCGTTGTTATCAAAACGCCATGATTAGATAGGGGATAGGTTTTTACGGTTTTTACCAAAATTACTATTGTTTATGTAGTTTTTTTCTTTATTTATTGAACTGTTTTTTCTAGAGATTTATTATGAATAATAGTTAATATTAGGCTATATTTTATAAAATATACTTATTTTTCATATACACTTCACTTTTGTACAATAATTATAATTTTGCAATTCTTACACTAACATTTTATCATGAAACATATAAATCTTAGTTTAAATTTACCCAGTGTCATTCTTCAAAAGACATCAAATAATAGTTTAATCCTTGTACATTTGATAACCACACAAACCATATAAAAAACAAAAAATTGTTGCTTTGGCTTCTAAGCAATCGCGTTTAAATATTTTTTCTATATATTTTAATGTTATAATATGTGAATGGCATGAAAATAAACTTATAGTTACTGAAAATTTAATAGGCTCAAAAATAATTACTGCACTTATTATTCTACTAGCGACTTACCCTCGCTTCGCTTTGGGTTCGTCCTTAGACAAAAACAAATCTATCCCGCGGGAACCGTACATTTTTCCATGATGATATATAGCCTATAGCCTTTCTCTGTTAACGGGCTATCTAATACCAAAAGAACTTTTCAAATCGCATTAGTAGTTCCTGAAATCAGCGCATTCAACCAAACAAACAAACAAACTCTTCAGCTTTATAATATTAGTATAGATTCAACTCCCATGGTATACATTTTTAAATAGACATTTACTAACCTTTGATGAACATAAGATAAACATATTATTCTAACCACCAACTCTCACTATGAGGCTCTACATTTGTACAACAAAACTTTGTCGTAGGTCGTAGCAGCCCGTAGCACGTCTACGATTCCGTAGCGTTACACTGCATATGGCTTTTAATAATGGCTACTGCAATGTGAAACTTGCAATTCATGTAATGTAGAGTCTTTGAAACTCTGCATATAGTTAAGTACTTACTAATTCTTACACAGAATGTTTAATAATTTTGACAATATTAGTAGAGATTACTATATTTTGTAATTTTGAGAGTCTCTACTTTAATATAAAATAAAGAGAAGTAATAAAGAGATCAACATGCCTTTGTATTAGAGTGATATTGAAAAAGCTTTAAAAGCCGAGATAATAACTTTTTATACTTTTATATATTATGTCTATGATAAGTTCAATCAAGTTATATTCTTAGCTTTTTGTAATGATAGATATAGATTATTATAGAGGTAGATTCCTCACGGACTGACTATACTGACATTTAATTTAAATTTAAAATGTAAAATTGACGATTCAAAAGTGCTTGTAAAAGTCTATTTGAATAAAGCATATTTTCATTTGATTTGATTTGATTTTGATAGTCAATTAATGGTCTCGCTTAAATATTATGTATTTAAGAATTAGAAACAAGTGCGTGTGGGATATTCTAGTTTCTACTCATAACAATATAACTTAATATTTTCTTAGATTTTTCGCGTAAGCCATTAACATTTAAAAAAAAATAAAGCAATGTCGGGAACCAAAAATCAAAATAAATCCGCGAAAAAATCCTAAAAAATAATTTTATTTACAACATAGCTTATTATAGTAGTATACTAACGATTGTCTTACTTTTTGAAATTTTATATAGCAATTTCAATGCATTTTTATAATTTATATTCTATAGAAGAACTAGCGACTCACCCTCGCGTCGCTCGGGTTGGCCCCTAGGTTGATTCCCCATACAAACTTTCATCCCCATTTTAAATCCCATAAGGGATGATTTCTGGGATAAAAACTATCCTATACCCTTTCCAGGGTTTCAAACTATCTTACCAAATTTCATCTTAATCGGTTCTGTAGTTTCGGAGCCTATTCGGTGCAAACAAACAAACAATCAAATCCTTCCTCTTTATAATATTAGTATAGAAGTATAGATTAGTATAGAACAATTATTTTGCATTCATGTAAATATCTATAATAGTTTATCCATAGGAAACATCTTCCAGAGCCTGGTGTTATTAACAAAATAATCGAGTTTACGTGACTAAAGGAAGGACAGGTTGCTAGTTGTTTGATAGAATCAATGTATTTAACAAGCTCACGATGTGAGGTCTCATATTTGCACAACAAAACTTTGTCGTAGCTCGTAGCTATTTCGTAGCACGTATTCGTAGCACTGCATATGGCTTATAATAATGACTTCTGGTATAACGAAGTTCCATTTCTTGCTTATATGTTGTATGATGAAAAGAACTAAAACAGATAAAGTTATTTGAAATACTAACAGTGAAAATTTTAATATAAAAAGGCGAATAGAATATTCTTTGTCTTTTACTTTTTCATGGAATTTCATGTCATGGAAATTGAAAAAAGCCATAGCGTTAGAAAAAAAAATCAATCTATTTTATATATAGGGTGTGTCAGTAATATTAGATAATATATAATGAAAGCTTGACGCTATATTAGCCACACAGAGAGGACTTAGCGTGGCGGTGCATATTAAATGAAGTGAATTTTGTATGACTCTTTTGTATTTGGTATCGCCCTTTTATTTTGTCACTCGATAGAATTAAAGCAGCTACTGTTATAATTATTAATTCCATCTAAAATTAGAAATATCTTGTAGCTTATAGTTTGTATATACAATATAATTAATTATTAATTTTATATATTTGTCACTAATCTATACATATAATATAATTGTAACTGAGCAGAATCTGTACATTAAATATTTTTTGGGAAAATCATATTGAAATAGACATTATTATCAATACAGAGGCCGAATCTATAGTTATTAGAATTTTTATCTGTCTGTCTGTCTGTTATCGGATCACGGAAAAACCACTGGAGGGATTTTGATAAAATTTGGTATGATGATAGCTGGTTATCCGCGTCAACATATACGATACTTTTTACTGCGGGAAAATATCTCATCTCTGAGAAATCTGTACTAAAGGTTAAAACGTAACTAGGGACGAACCCGAGCGGAGCGAGGGTGCGTCGCTAGTATGTTATATTTATATAATAAAACATTATTGATAGTTTATGATTATAAAGGTATATTGTAAATCAAAAACACATGAAAATTGCATATTTTATTATTGTTAAATAATATTTTGAAAATACCTTATTTTAGCATTATACAATAACCCTTATGATAGTAAAACTACATTAAATGAAAAACAAAAATGTCACTGTATATGGGATTCAATGGCTAGTAATAAGGTAATGGGATTTATTAACAGGTGTTAATGGAAGCAAACAAAGTATATAGAATAAAGTAGAAGTGTCAGAACGCTCAGCATGTTTTGTTATTTCATCAATTTACATAAAACAAGTGACTCACCCTCGTCTCGCTCGGGTTTGTCCCTAGATACATTTGAGTATAGAATTTTTAGAAATGAGATATTTGCCCGCAGTACAAAGTATCTTATATGGTGACCCGGATAACCAGCTATCACCATACCAAATTTCATCAAAATTTCTCCAATGGTTTTTCCGTGATGCACTCACAGACAGACAGACAAAAATTCTAAAAACTATAGACTCGGCCTCTGTATCGATAATAATGTCTATTTCAATAGGATTTTCCAAAAAATATTTAATATACAGATTCGACTCAGTTAGAATTTCATTATATGTATAGATAAATAAAGTATACATACATACATATATACAATGTAAATATTATATTATTTGCTCATCGTAAATATATTAATTTACTAATAAATTGAACGAAGAATAATTTTAAAAAATACTTTACATAACACTTATTTTTATACTTAAAGTATGTATGCCTAATATTAAACAAAATTACTTACTAACGTTATAACAGATCCAGTCTAAAGCAAAAAAAATCCAATATATAAACTAAAGAAAAGTCAAACCCTCTGCATCCTTCAAATGTACAAGAACTGTGACCTCATAAAATGAACTTACAGCTTACCCTAGCTTACGGATACACGTATATAGATATAATAGATAAGCTTACGGATACCCATAATATAGGTCATAATAGTCTATCCATATACTAAATTCCATCCAAATCTATTCAGCCATTTTAACATAAAATGTAAGAAACATATACACATAGACACACATACAAATAATCGCATTTATAATAATAGTCCAAATAGCCCGTATATTGTAAAAAGTTCCATAGCTTAATTTTTTTTTTTTAATTTGAGTATAATACTTTTAATTCGTGCCATGTCTATAATATATTCTAAGGTGTTTCCACGCGTCGTTGAAATTTGATTTGGTTCACGGATTACTGGAAACAAAGGTAAGCTTTTATATACTGAAATGGAATTTTGTTTTAATAAAAAGACTTAGACTGGATGATTTAATAAGATAAACTATAAAAAAGCTCTTGATCGAAAAAGCTCTTTCACTAAAACTTAATCAACTTAGTAAGCTTTTATTTCCAATGTTACATGAATGCTATATATATATATATATATATATATATATATATATATATATATATATATATATATATATATTAACGAGTATTACTTATGAAATAAAATAATTTTAATCATATCTTATATAGTATAAAGATAGACTGAAAAATTCTGTTAGAAATCAAAATATTAAACAGTGCATAGCAATCAATTTCTTCTGATTTGAAAAACAACGTTTGACTATACTAATATATTAAAACGGCAAGATTTTTTGTTTGTACCAAATAGGCTCCGAAACTGCCGAAAGAATTTAGATGAAATTTAGTAAGAATATAGTTTGAGACCCTGGGAAGGACATAGGATCGTTTATATCCCGGAAATCTTCCCTTAAGGGGTTGAAAATGGGATGGGGAAGCAACCTAGAAATGAACCATAGCGAAGCGAGGGTGAATCGTAAATATAAACTTAATTTTATCGTTATCATATTAAGGCTTTCGTTTTATTCTTTTATCTCCACCTATGGATAGCAAAACAATAATGATAACGTTTATTTTAAGCTCTACCTTTTTAGCTGGAGACAAATTTAATCTGACGGGCGAATATTCAGTATTCAAAAAATGCATACGTATCTTGCTAAGAAATATTTAAACAGATTCAGATACAGAATGTGATATTTCCAATTGAAATTTATTCAAAATTCATCTCGCTCTGCTTTAAGCAAAAATATCTCAATACTCGCCGGTAAAATGCTAGAAACTGAAAAAGAATCTTATAAAATTCTAAATATATTCTAATCTAGATGGACATTGGACATTTCAGATGTTTATTGTTTTTTCAGTAACTACCTAGCAACGTTAACGCGTATCAAATATTCAGTGGCTGCTTTCGTTCCACTTGCCTATAGACTATTATAAGATAGACCTACGATAGAAATTTTCATTTTGTTTTTCATTTTGTTTGTCAAAAAAGCTCAGATATTATATATATGTATTCAGCCCTTTTTAACGTCCCACTGCTGGGGATGAGCCTCCCTTCAATACGAGGGGAATCAGGTCATAGTCCACCACGCTGGCCAAGTGCAGATTGGCGGACTTCACATATCTTTCGAAAACTTGCTAGGTTCTCTCAGACATGCAGGTTTCCTCATGATATTTTCCTTTACCGTAAGTCAAGTGGTAATCAAGTTAGAAATGATTCACACATGAAAATATCAGAGGTGCGAGACCCGGGATTTGAACCCGCTTCACTCGGTTTCCCAAGAGAGCGCGTTACCACTGGGCTACCACTGCCTGATATTATATACTAGATATATAATACTTTGTCAATATTAGTTAGTAACGAAGCTTTGCTGGTTTAATATAAATGGACCAGTTCAACCGTGTAAGTACTAATATGTCACAGAATACATACCTTTCGCTCGATTAGTGAGAGCAATTAGGACCAAACCACAAATTTCCCTCTAATTACTATATTAATTTCCATCTCTTTTCCACCCTCTTCTTTTTCTTCTTTACTTTTCACCCTTTCCGGTGGAAAAACATGTCCCTGATATAAATTGAAAAAAATAACACAAATTTTCATATTTTTTTTTAAATAATTTAAACATAAAACGTAAAAGTTTTTAAACACTCGACCTTAATAAGCCCATACAAAAAAACTTCAAGCGTAATTCATTGAAAAAATGTAAAATGTAACATTATTAATAATATAACTGCTTTAACTATTTTATTTCACTGAATCTCAATTAGATAATGAGAGCAGGTTTTTCAATGTTGAGTTTTATTCATAAAAAAATATTTAAAGTTTAGCAATTATTTATTATCTTTAATGCTGCCAGCTATTTAATAAATTGAAATGGGAATATTATATATCATCGACTCGCTACTACTTCGCTTGGGTTCGTATATATAATATACTAGCGACTCACCCTCGCTTCTCTCGGGTTGGTCCCCAGGTTACTTCCCAAAACAAATTTAATTAAATAATTTGCTTAAATTATTTTTTTTCGTGCGACCCTATTTTTTTCTAAAATAAAATTAGCCTAAGTTACTTCTTATTACATCAGCTATCTGCCAGTGAAAGTCTCGTCAAAATCGGTCTGGCTATTTCAGAGATTAGCCGGAACAAACAAACAGACAGACAGACAAACAGACACTCCAATTTTATTTATCTGTATAGATATATCATGTTCACACTAAAATGTAAGCATACGGACAAGATAATTATATTTTCTTTAAAATATTTTCGTATATTTTATCTGTATAGATATAGTTTTAAAATAACATAATATGGAAATCTGTCCGATCTGTTGACATTTATGATTCCTGCTCCGCTCCCTTGGGTATAGCCTTCCTCAATAAACGGACTATCTAATACAAAATAATTTTTCGAATTGGATTAGTAATTCCTGTGATTAGCGCGTTCACACAAACAAAGAAACAAACAATCAATCAAACAAACAAAACAAACTCTGCCTCTTTATAATATTAGTAAAGATTAAATAAAGTATAGGTGAATAGTTTGGAATACTTGTCTACACCCGCGGCTTTGCCTGACTACATATGTCGTAAGCGGGATAAGTATAAATAGAGGGAGTTTTATAATTCCCCATAAAACATTTTTTTCTAAACTCCTAGTTAAATATACAAAGCTATTTAGTGGTTTAAGCGTAAAAATGAATGTGTGTGTTTGTTTGTTACATCTACGAACGCACACTAGTGTAAGTAACTAGTAATAAAATATAGGGCATTAATTTGCCCGTGGCTTTGGGCGTGAAATTCAAGGGTATCCTATATCCGATCCCAGTATGCAATATCCATGCCATATTTCATCGAAATCTGTTTAGCTAAGATACTTTTTACCACGGGAAAATATCTACTCTCTGAGAAATCTATAATAAACGTTAATAATAATCCATATTTTGTTCAGATTTTTAGGAATTTTTAGGAAAGCATTAGAATCGTCGGGAACCAAAAATTAAAAAAAATCCGCGAAAAAATCCGAGAAGGTAGTTTTATTTTAAATTAACTTATCTCAGTAAGAGAGAAGAGTTTGTAGAAGTTTACCAGGAAAAATAAAACTATTGATAATTTCATGTATATATTAAAATATTATATATTATATATATACGTATATAGGTAATAATAACTCTTGCCTTATTAAGATTTTAAGGCAAATTGTTAATAAAACTACAAATTTAAAGAAAAACCTTGTTTTCATCTAAAAACTTAATTTTAACCCTCTTTTTTTTAAAATAGGTCAAAATTCAATAAACAGAGATGCCAGTTATTATACACAGTTAACATTAACTACAATCTAGTATTTGTCCGGGCAGCTACGACACTAGTAACTTGATTAGTTAACTCGTTGATAATGTGGTACGTGAGCTTTGGGCGGTCACGTAGACTGTGAGGTGTAAATGAGAGCGATGAGCGGTAAATTAACTTAACTATTTTTGATAAAACTTTTGGTTTTTATACTATTATATTTAGGGATTTTTTACTTTTGGTCAGACATACATACATACGTAAATATTTAATAATAATTCACCAACGTAAATATTATACATAATAATAATTAATTGAATGTGTCTAAGTTTATAATACGTTTTATGTATAGACTATCTGTTGCTTCTGGCTCTGGCTATTTTATATTAAAGTTTCAAGTCTACAATATAAAAAGCTCAAGCTTTTTCTTTGGAATCTGCGATTCTATAAAATATAATAAAAATAAATTTTTAGCTTATATCTTCTGAACCAATACGTTTTTAAGCTAACGAACTAATAATAATTAAACTTTTAACTGTATATTTGTACTTTTATGTTATCTTATAAGTACCTACAAAACATTTTTGCTAAGCAAATACTAATACTATCTCAGATATTCTCTCATAACCAAGATTGCTGTAAATCATTCGAAACGTTACCAAAAATCAAAATTAATCCTCGAAAAAATCCAAAAAAAAAATCGTTTTATTTACAATAAATATAAATATAAAGTATTTATTCAAAAACTTTTAATACACGAACTCTTATAGCTTGGACCATAACAAAACACTACGTTGAATTTAAATTTATATAACTTTAGTTCTTCGAGTTATGAGCATTAGAGTCTCCTTAATTCCTCTTTAGCTTGTAATATTGACTATATAATTGCTCTTCTTGAGCCATAAATGCATTTAATAAATACAACGTTTCAGTATTATTTCGCTCACACTTTTGTTTTTGACCGCTTTTAAAAAGTATTAAGCTTAAAAGCTTGGTGATATAACTGTTTGTTTTGAAGTGATTTTAGTATTTAGTTATTAATTAAGGCTGTATATTACACATACATTAATTGTTTAATAAAAAGGATATAAAAAAATATAATAAAAAAACTCCTTTGAGAGTGGAATAAAATATTATTTTTAAAATAATTTTGAATATGGATTTAAAAATTTCAACCTTTTAGTGGAAATACTTTTCACAGGTCTTCAAAAGTAGGCTGACCAATTAATAATATGTACGTTGTGATGATTTCATAAAAAGAATATGAAAAAACCTTTGTGAGTGGAATAAAGCATATTTTTAAAATAATTTTGAATACGGTTTTAAAACTTTTAACTTTTATAAGCTCTAAAAACTAGAACAAAAATACTTTTCATAGGTCATCAAAAGTAGGATGACAAATTAATAATTTTATTAGCTGAATATTTTATAACTAGCGACTCACCCTCGCTTCGCTCAGGATCGTCCCTAGGTTGCTTCCCCGTACAAACTTTCATGCCCATTTTCACCCAAGGGATGATTTCCGGGATAAATAAAAACAATCTTATGTCCTTCCCAGGGTCTCAAAATTTCTTTTTACTAAATTTCATCTGTATCAGTTTTGTTGTTTCGAAGCTTATTCGATACAAACAAACAAACAAACAAATATTTTCTCTTTATAATATTAGTATAGATTCTTGAGTGTATTAAATTTATTCTTACTCGTATAATATTCAATGAGTAATTTTTATTATTATATAAACTAATGGTTTAGCCTCGCTTCGCTTCAGTTCGTTCCTAGATACGTTTTAACGGTTAGTGTGGAATAGATAGGCTACATAAACATTATTATATTACTGTTCAGCTCCCTTGGGTAGTAGCATAATGATATATAGTCTTCCTCAATAAACGGGTTATCTAATGCATAAAGGTTTTTTCAAATCGGATCAGTAGTTCCTGAGATTAGGACGCTCAAACAAACAAACCCTGCCTCTTTATAATATTAGTATAGATATATATTATATAAACGTATTTCGTGTATCTTGGAAACGGCTTTAACGATTTCGATTAAATTTTGTATCTATATAAAGTTTTGCTTTCTAAGTTTATCTATATAGTTGTCTCATCTAAAAAAAAAAAACAATTTCTGTATCTTTTCGCCCAGATACTATATATAAATGTGCAACCAATGTATAAAATTACAAATTTCCATACACAAAGTAAAATTAAAATCTGTTTAAGCATATCTATGAGCTTATTTATAATTTTTAAGTTCAATCTCACACTAGGGTGATTTCAAGCAAGTAGCAATGACAATAACGATATCCGGCTAAAATTATCATTAAAACGGGTCTAATTAGCGAGGAATGCAGTTAAAACTAAATTCAAACAGTAACAGTCAAGCGAACAGGGGAACTTGGGTGAAAGCTCTCAGTTTGAATCGTTACGGTTATGACAGCAGTTTGTAGAGTCAAGTGTGTGTTCGTGTGTGGAAGTAGTATTAAATGTAGAGTTCTCGTCTTTTATTTTAGATAGCGATAGGATATTTATTGAAAGTTTTGTGATTGTTTAATATTAATTTGATTTATTTACTAGCAAGACAAAAACAAACCTATCCCACGAGAACCGTACGTCTTTCCGGGATAGCCTATGTGTTATTCCAGACTATAATCTATCTCTGTGCCAAATTTCATCCAGATCCGTTCAGCCGTTCTGGCGTGAAAGAGCAACAAACATACATCCATAAATCCATACATCCATACCTCCATACATCTATACATACATTCTTACAAACTTTCGCGCTTATAATATTAGTAGGATTAATGTACTAAATATATATATAATTTTTTGAATTTCTGTCTGTTACCGCATTACAAAAAAACCACTTGAGGGATTTTGATACAATTTGGTATGGTAGCTGGTTATCCGGGTCAACATATAGGATACTTTTTACTGCGGGAAAATATCTCATTTTTGAGAAATCTATACTCAACGTTAAAACGTAACTAGGGACGAACCCGAGCAGAGCAAGGGTGAGTAGCTAATATATTATATAATAAGTAAATTATACGTAGTAACTTAGATAAAGTTCTTTTGAGTGATATTTTAACTAGTGGTGTGACTGATATATTAGTATTCGCTAAGAGATTAGTAATATTGAAGGATCTGTGTATTAGTAATCTGACAAATTCTAATATGCTAATATTTCATATTCACATAATCTTTGTGATAACCATTCAAAATAAGTCGGATAATATCGTTCGGATTCATTGTCAGTTAGGATTCTCGGATTCGTCAAGGGAATGTCAAGCAAAAACTAACCTTATTACTTGCTAATACGATCATAGTGTACCTACATTCAATTATTACCATAGATGACAAATAAAATTTATTACGAATATTACATGATATTCCTATATTAGTTCCAATTTTAAATACTTAGTAACAAACCTAATATACATAAGTATTATTGAACAGGAATACGATACTGAGTGACATACCTGAAATAAATATCACTAATATTAAAATATTAGTTACAAATTACAATATTATAATATTGCCCGACGAATATATTAGTATTACCTAATCCTGAGAAATATCGGTATTAACCCATCTCTAATTTTAACAGTTTTGTCAATGGATTATCATATATACTTTATTCTTACCAAATTTCAACTCCATTGGTTCAGTAGATTTAGAGATTTCCCCCCTACAACCTCACAAACTCACAAACTTTACCTCTTTATAATATTACTATAGATAAATCAAATTATTTTTATTAAAGTACTAAGCGAGTAAAGCCAACGGTAAACATTAGTTTTAAATAAATTCAGCGTATAATCTATTGCAATACTGAGATATAACTTACCATTTAATCCCATAAATATTATAAATGCGAAAGTTTGGATGGATGGATGTTTGTTATTCAATCACGCCAGAACGGCTGAACAGATCTTGATGAAATTTGGCACAAAGATAGATTATAGTCAGGAACATCATATTTGTCCCGGAAAAATGTACTGTTCCTGTACGATAGATTTCTTTTTGTTTTTACTAGTCTTATATAATTTAGTTCTTATCTGTTGACAAGAATTTAGTATGAAAAATTCTTCACGGAAAACCACTGCAGGGATTTTGATAAAATTTGGTATGATGATAGCTGGTTATCCGGGTCAACATATAGGGTACTTTTTACTGCGGGAAAATATCTCATCTCTGAGAAATCTATACTAAACGGTAAAACGTAAGTAGGAACGAACCCGAGTGAAGCGAGGGTGAGTCGATATTATGTAATAAATAGACAAAGAAAAACACTTCAGTACCTTTTTCTCCTCTGTTTTTTAAATGTCTGTCTCGATTTGTTTTGTTTAGTAGTTATGACAAGCTTTAGTGTCATGAATTTAACATTTTGGAAACCTTAATTTTTTTTCTATTTAGGTCGTAGTGTCCAACCCGCACATGCCAGCGCGGTGGACTATGGCCTAATCCCCCTCGTATAGAAGGGAGGCCCGTGCCTAGCTGTGGGACGTTAAAAAGGGTTGAATACATACAATACATACATACATATAGGTAGGATATTTCAATAATGATTATAGTTAAATTTCGATCCCAGTGCAGACAGTATTAAATATAAAAGCTAAATAAATGCACTGAATAGGTTCACATCCGTCCCATATCAGATAGTTTAAATTTCCGCTCCAAATTTCAGTTGAAATCCTTACAACCGTTTCTATTTCGGACACAAACAGACGGCACAATTAGGCTGTAATAGACTGAGTAGTTATAGGATGTCGCAATGCCGTAGCGATACTCGATGCATCTATTGGAGTCGTAATTTCAATACCACTTGTTTATCTTGGCTCTTTGGTTTGTTTCATTAAAAAAAACTAGTAAAATTTACATTTTACTAGCGACTTGCCCTGTCTTCGCTCGGCTGCGTTCAAGGTAGCCCTTTTTATTTATAAATAAATATATTGGGACATTAACACACAGCATCATCTAGTTCCATGGTAAGCTACGAGGCTTGTCTTATGGATATAAGGTAGTTGATACACTACACTATATAACTTTAAATACATACATATTATAAATATAAACACCCATGACTGGAGTACAAACATTCGTGCTCATCACACAAATGAATACCCCCATCAAAACTCGAACCTACGACCGTTGACACAGCAAGTAGGGTCACTACAAACTGAGCCAAACGTGTCGTCAGCATCGTCATTTATTGCTAATATTCGCTCAGTGATCACAATTCGACAATAAACATTATTTTTATTGATAACACTAAAGCTTGTCGGTAACTAGTAACTACTAAACAAAAAAAAAGAAAATCATTTGACAAACAGACGAGAAAAAGGTGCTGAACTGTTTTGTCTTTGCCTATTTATGTGTTTTTTTTTTTTTTATGTGACTAAGGGGGCACGGTAGATATTATATACTGACAGTGTCAACTTTTAGCAAATTTTATTAAAAACAGTAAAATAAACTTTATTCAATTAGACTTGCACTTTTGATAGCACAGTAGCCTAGATAATTATTTCAGTATATTATCTATCGATATAAAAAATATCATGCAAATCCATTCAGCCTCTTCACTTGCAGGAATAACAAAGGTACGTACAAATTATAAACTTTCATATTTATAATATACTAGCGACTCACATTCGCTTCTCTTCGGGTTCACTTCTACACAAAAATATATCTATCCCACGAGAGCCGTACATTTTTCGGGGATGATATATAGCCTATAGCCTTCCTCAGTTAACGGGCTATCTAATTCAAAAAGAATTTTTCAAATCGGATTAGTAGTTCCTGAGATTAGCGCGTTCAACCAAACAAACAAACAAACAGACTCTTCCGTTTTGTAATATTAGTATAGATTGGTGTGATTACAACATGGTTATTTTTAACTTAATTTAACTTAAGCTTAACCACCCACATAACCACCTGTATGTATATATATATATATATGTATAGACGTAATGCGTTAATACATTTCTCAACGTTAAAAAAAAACTTTTCTATGTGAAAAAGTAACTCACTAACTCAGAAACTTTAATATTTAAATTATATTAACTATTTATTATAGAGAGTGTAGTCACAAAGGCACTACCAAATCCCAATTCCGATATACATTTACGGTTTTAACACGTACAGTTGTCGATACTAACGAAATGCTTTCATTTCATATTAACTAGACCGAGATATACATTTGTGTGAACAATACGTTACGCCTCACATGGTAATCGAATCCGTTAACATTAAAATAGTAGATAATAGATAGATTTAAGTAATTTCCTTGCGAGTAAACACTGATAATCGCGATGACAAATTTAAAAATAAGAATATTTATTTTAGATGGATTAGAAAACAAATGTTTTAAATATTTTATTATATGCTAAAAATGCATTTATTCTTGGAATTTATATGAGACCACCCTTTATGTACGTATATTGTATAACGTGTGGCGATAGGTTTGGCTCAGCTTGTAGTGACCCTACTTGTATTGCCAGCGGTCGCGGGTTCGAGTCCCGCTGGGGGGATCCATTTGTGTGATGAGCATGAATGCTTGTACTCTAACCATGGGTGTTTATATTTATAATATGTATGTATTTAAAGTTATATATGTGTAGTGTATCAACTATCTGGTATCAATAACACAAGCCTCGTAGCTTATCATGGAACTAGATGGTGCTGTGTGTTAATGTCGCAACATATTTATTTATTTAAACTCTAAAAAAGTTTTAATATGTTCTTTTGTTTCACCCGATTCAAAAAGAAGAAAAAATTTAGTTAATTTTACAAGTCATATAATATTATTATTTTGCATTATTAAATTGGTATAAATAATATTCTATTGGAGTTCATGTTAATTTCTTCTATACCCCAAAAACGTACTAGCGTCTTACCCTTGCTTCGCATGGGTGCGTCCCTAGGTTTAATACGATAACAGTAGTGCTACTCCAGGTTATATCTGTGTACTAAATTTCATAGAAATCCTGCCAGCCGTTTCAGCGTGAAAGAGTAACAAACCTACATACACACAAAAACAAACAAACAAACAAACATATATACATACATACATATAAAAACAAACTATCGCACAGTCGTAGTCCGATGATATTTCAATTCATTAAAAAATTTTACAAATTCGCTTCATAAGTGCCAAGGATATCACTTTAGGTATATAGATACAAAAAACAAAACCAACCTTTTGAAGTCGATCAAAACAAGGTACATTCAACGTACAAACAAACACGACAAAATACTTTATACATATCGAATGGTGATATAAATAAAGTGGCTATTAGTGCGAAATTTGTATAGCGGTAGATACATACTATGTACGTACATAGATCGTAACAAGTCAAACCAATCGCCATTACGTACTGATACGTATCGAACGATTTATGTGAATTTTTATTTGCTTTATGTAATACCTAAGTAGACGTTTACTGTATACTGTATACATATACATAAAAATTGCTAGTGATTTCCTTCGAATTCACTCGATTTAATTTCTTTTTATTTAGACGTCATCTTTGGCTCAGTTTGTAGTGACCCTTGCTGTGCCAACGGTCGCGGGTTCGAGTCCCGCTGGAGCATTCATTTGTATGATGAACACGAATATTTATGCTCCAGTAATGGATGTTTATATTTATAATATGTATGTATTTAAAGTTATATACGTGTAGTGTATCAACTACCTGGTATCCATAACACAAGCCTCGTAGCTTACCATGGAACTAGATGGTGCTGCGTGTTAATGTCCCAACATATTTTGGGAAATATTATTTCCGATAACGACTTTTAACTCCCACTGTCGAAATCAATATATATAATGTATATGTTTTGAATGTATTATAATATATAATACTAGTGACTCACCCTCGCTTCGTTTCGGGTTCGTCCCTAGACAAAAACAAACCTATTCCACGGGAATCGTACATTTTTCCAGGATGATATTGCCGGCCTATAGCCTTCCTCGGTTAACGGGCTATCTAATGCAAAAAGAATTTTTCAAATCGGTTTAGTAGTTCCTGAGATAAGCGCGTTCAACCAAAAAAACAAACAAACTCTCCAGCTTTATAATATTAGTATAGATATTGTGTATGTATGTCTTTATGTATATTGTATAGTCTAAACAAAGCTATACAGCTCAGAGACACGAGTAAAGTTACGATCATATTTAGGCTTTCACAAACGCTGAAGCAGTGATAATTGTAGTTTATCAGCGATTCAACCAGTTCTGGCTATTTCCACGTTGGCAAATTTTCTGACCTATTTCAAACGTAAATGCAATTTAGTTATCAGAATTTCGATTATACATTTTTAACGTCCTTCGTATGCTGTGGTATTTTAAGTGTTTAGTTTTATAATATTTAATTAAATTGTGTAGCTTCCTCCTTAGAAACCTTAAGAATAAATTATTATAAATCTGATACTAGACTGTAGAATGTTATAATTTTGATGAAATTTGGTAAGAAAATAGTTTGAGACCCTGGGAAGGACATAGGATACTTTTTATCCCGGAAATCATCCCCTAAGGAGGTGAAAATGGGGATGAAAGTTTGTATGGGGAATCAAGCTAGTGACGTACTCGAGCAAAACGAGGGTGAGTTGCTAGTACATATAATAAAATTCTGAGTCGAATCTGTACATTAATATTTTTTGGAAAATCTTATTGAAGTAGTCATTATTATGGATACAGAGGTCGAATCTATAGTTTTTAGAATTTTTGTCTGTTTGTCTGAGAACGCATCACTAGAAAACCGTTGGACAAATTTTGGTGAAATTTAGTATGATGGTAGCTGGTTATCCGGGTCAACGTATAGGGTATACTATACCTAAATATAGAAATCTATACTAAACGTTAAAACGTAACTAGGGACGAACCCAAGCGGAGCGAGTGTCAGTCGTTAGTCCCTTATAAACTAAATACTTATATAATCAGACTTTTTCCCATGCTTTTTAGTGAAAATGAGTATATTAGCGATTTCCGACATAACGTTTAAAAGCCCATAAATCAACCCTTTTAGACCTATTTCCAATGAATAGTCGCAGTGAAGGTTCGATAGTCGACGAGTCGTAAATCTAAGTATTAATTCTATACAGCATTTAATCTTATTCCTGGAGTGGCCATAAATTTTCGAAATGTCGGATTTAGCCTTTTCAACAGGGATTAATGCTGGGCTTTTTATGATAAAACTTTATATAATACAGGTATTAGAGTGGAAAACGTGATTTAGTACCTAAGTGAGGTCCGTCGACTCACCACTTAGGTAAAAGCTAGATTTTAAAATATACCTAGTAAAATTAAAATAGAATTACGAATATTGAATAATATATGAGTAAATTTCTTGTATAGCAGAAGATATATTATATGAAAATTGTCAAAATTTGGACTTTTTAATACACACGAAGTCTTATTCGAAAAAGCTTTTAATAAAAAGCCTATTTCTAAATTTTGCACAGATGTAAAACTTTAGGTTAAATAGAGATGATAATACAGTAATTTAATTCTATCATTTGTATGTGATGTTTTAGAAAAGGGTAGGATAAGTTCTACTTTATCAGTAAATACTAGCTTATTTGATTTAATCAGTATCATTTTATTCAGCCCTTTTTAACGTCCCACTGCTGGGCACGGGCCTCCATTCAATACGAGGGGGATCAGGCTATAGTCCACCACACTTGCTAAGTACGGGTTGGTGGGTTTCACAGGTCTTTCGAAAACTTACTAAGTTCTCTCAGATATGCAGGTTTCCTCACAATGTTTTCCTTTACCGTAAGATTGCTTAGAATCATTTGATTTAATTAAATATTAGACAAAAGGATACTTTGACAATACTCCCAATCTCTTTGAAATAAAATTGATAAATTATTTATACCTATTTAAATTGATTTATTAATTATAAATGCCTATTAAGTAGTTAGGAATAATTCTAAGTAATATCTCCTTAGAGTAAATTATCGGTTTGGGTATTTTTAAGAAAATAAAAATATTTGTTTTGAATAAAATTATAAACTAATATTGTAAACTAGTGGCTCACCCTTGCTTCGCTCGGCAAACAAAAACAAACCTATCCCACGGGAACCGTACTTTTTTCGGGGAGAAAAAGTAACCTATTCGTTATTCTGATGTATAAACGATAATATTGTAAAGTTTCTTTAAAATCCAATCAGTAGTTTTTGTGTACTAAGCTATATAAGTTACTATAGTTTTATAACTATCCCACGGAAACTCTTTAATTTTCCGGGATGAAAAATATCTAAGATGTTGACCGGGGATATAAGGTACCACCATGCAAAATTTTATTTAAATCAGTTAAACAGATTCGGAGATTAGCACGTACAAACAGACAAACAGACAGAGACAAAAAAATTGAAAAAGAACTGGATTTGTTCTATTTCTTTTCTTACATACCTCTGACTCGGTTTTTAGCATTTTTTTCTATGTACAGACATTCGACCTCTACAGTTTTATTATATGTGTAGATAGAAGATAGAAGATAGAAGATACATATATTTATTTAAATATTCGAAAGCAATCTTTCGTCGTAATTCGTCTAAAATAATAATAAAAAAAAAAATTATCTAATTCAAACAATACAAAAACACCTTGAGCAATTACTAAATACACGTACATAAATACTAACATACCCTCAAATATCCTTTTATTTTTATTCAACTATTTCTCACGTGAAGAACTAACCTCGAAATAAAATACTGTTTCTTTGCTTCATTTTATTTTCGTGGCAACACTATTGTACCTTATCCTACTAAATTACGGCTCCATTTCGTTAGGAATACCGACGACCAGTAGAATTAAGCTCCTAAACACACCCTTGCAAAAATGCTACATCTGAGAGATAAGTTTAAAGGAATTTCGCACTTTTTACCTTTTTATATAAGACACATTTTCCCATAACTCGTTTTATATGAGGTGATAAATGTTGTGAATTGTATTATAGAATTGTAAGGTATTAGTACTTAATTTAAGAGCCAAATTGCTTAAGGTTTAAATTTTACTTGCTTTATATTGAAGTAATTATTATTAATGTTATTTGGTTAAAATTGGCTGGTTATTTTAATTTAAAGGTATGTAGAGTCAATTTGAGAAAGATGGAGAAAGAAAGTGATTAAGAAAACTAGAAGACAGAGAATCTGCGCTGGCTGGGTGCGGGTTCACATGTCTTTCGAAAACTTGCTGGGTTTTCTTAAACATACAGTATTCACCGTATGTTTGTCAAGCATAACCGCAGACAAACCTAACAATAATAGTATTAGATGTCAAGAATGTTGTAGGTTATTACATATATTTTACCAGCCATTATTAAACTAAACTAAACATAGTTTAACTAAATTTAGATGTAAACACCATTACGTTTTTCTCATAACATTTCATTAATCTCATTTCACACAGACGCATACACACACACCCATATATATATATATATATATATATATATATTTTCTAATATATAAAATTCTCGTGTCACAGTTTTCGTTGCCATACTCCTCCGAAACGGCTTGACCGATTTTGATGAAATTTTTTGTGCTTATCCGGTATCTATGAGAATCGGCCAACATCTATTTTTCATCCCCCTAAATGTTAGGGGTAGTCCACCCCTAAATTTTATTTTTTTTATTTTTTAGACAAAATTTTTAATTTCTATTTTTTTATGATACAACATACAAAAATACATACAACCCTCAATTTTCACCCTTCTACGATCAACCCTTATTTTTAATAGCCATTTTAGTAATTTAATCATTTTTCCTCTCCGGTCGAAAACTGATCAATCTTCATTTAATGCAAGCTAGGGACGAACCCGAGCGAAGCGAGGGTGAGTCGCTAGTATATATATATATATATATATATATATACACACATACATACATTGATAGAAAGCACAAACAGGAGAAGGCACTGTTATATTATTCCTAACAGAGATCCTTTGTTATATTTCAAATATTCTGACACAAATACATTCTTATTTTCATCCTGCAAAACCTTTTCAGCATAGTGCTCAATCCAAGTGGCAATCAATCAGTAACAGTAAATATAAAAAAAACCTGTTAGGAATACTGAGGAATACGATAGTGATGAAAAACGGTTCAAAAGAATTTTTAATTTCTAGAGTCAGTTTAAACAGTAAGGAGCAAAATTCTCTTATCTATACTAATATTATAAAGCTGAAGAGTTTGCTTGTTTGTTTGGTTGAACGCGATAATCTCAGGAACTACTAATCTGATTTGAAAAATTATTTTTGCATTAGATAGTCCGTTAACTGGGGAAGGCTATGGCTATATATCATCCCGGAAAATGTACAGTTCTCGAGGGATAGATTTATTTTTGTCTAGGGACGAACCCGAAGCGAAGCGAGGGTGAGTCGCTAATATACTAAAAATATACGATAAATATCTAGACTCTACATTCTTTTTGGCTTTTGGTTAAGAAAACGGCAGTGGTATCCCAGAGGTAATGAGCTTGCTAGAAAAAGCGGTTGAAGCGGGTTCGAATCCCGGGGCCCATACCTCTAATATTTTCATGTGCAAATCATTTCCAACATGATTACTACGGTGAAGGAAAACATAATGAGAAAACCTGCGTCTGTTAGAACCTAACAAGTTTTCGAAAGGCATGTGAAGTCCACCAATCCAGAATTGGCAAGTGTGGTGAACTATGGTCTTATCTCCCTCGTATTGAAAGAAGACCCACGCTCAAGAGTGGGACATTAAAAAGGGCTGAACTCATACAGCAACGTGTATTTCACACTATATTTCTATATAAATCTACATACAGACAACTACCGATTGTATCACATCGATTACGATTGATTGCAATTCTGTGAAATGCGTAATGCTTTTAGCTTTCAAAAGGATATTTTGCATCGCCAAATGGACACCTGGTTAATGCGACAGCTTTGATACATAGAGGCGATATTGATATTCACTAAACACTGAATCGAACTGACACCTCCACAAGGTCTGGTCACAATTGGTTGGCTTTGCCTATAATGCGAGAGGTCATAGGTTTGATGATATGAAGGTTTGTATTTGATGTACATATTATTGTATAGGAATAATAAAAAAGCCTGATAGAGCCGATAGAGACGAATGCATTGATTAAATATTATGGAGTAATTTGTGTCTTCATTATTTTTTTAGTAGCGTCACTATTCGCTATTATATTATTAATTTAAAATGGCCACTTTTTGTACAAATAATATGCACTTATTATATCAAGAGAACCAACTATATTATATTATATGTATGATGTGGTTATTCTATAATGATGAATACTAAAAAACCTGTCATTATTTTATGCGTGCAAATAGAAAAAAAATGTTTTTTTCTAATTCTATTCAAAATAATAACTACTTATAAAAATTAAAAAATAAAACAATAAGTAAATATATTCTATTAAATTCTTAATTGTTATTATTTATCATTATTTTTCCAAAGTTTTCAACAATTTTATTCCACGATCAACCAATATTCACGACAAATGTACAAAAAAAAACGAAGAAAATACCGGTAAAAACTACTTTTAACCAGTATTTTCTAGTTAGTCGTGCAATCGAGTTTAAGCGGTCGCCGCTGTTTTATTTACTAAAATGTCACGTTTTAACACATTTCACCCTTTTACCCTTTACAGATTTGATTTAGAAATCTCTACGTAGAGTCGAGTGACACTCTTTAAATTGGTATTGACTCTACGATAAAAATAGCAAGCCATTTTATTTTCCTTTAAGACTTTCTGAAAAACTATCCACTTATATTATCAATCAAGTATTTGTCGCAGTTTCCTTTGAAACTTTTAGAAATAGAATTACCGTTTGGTTTCATGGTCTATTTAAATATTAGCTTCTTTTACTGAAGAAATGTTTTAAATTATTTTTACAAATACTTTCATTTTATTTATTACTAGAAACTCACCCTCGCTCCTCTCGGGTACGTTACGTTTTACTGTTTAGCTCAAAGATGAGATATTTTCCCGCAGAAAAAAGTATCCTATTTATTGATCTGGATAACCAGCTATCATCATGCCAAATTTCATCAAAACTTGTCCAGTGGTTTTCTCGTGATGCGGTAACAGACAGACAAGAGAGAAAAGATTTTCCAAAAAATATCTAATGTACAGATTTGACTCACTTAGAATTTTATTATTCAGTCATAGTACGTGGGCGATCGAACTTCGCTCACTGGTTCTTTGTTTTTTTTTTTTGTGAAAAATATCGCTTAAAGCAAAACCTTATCTAAATAAACAAAATGATCCAAATCGTTAAAGCCGGTTTCGACACACGAAATGAATTTATATACAAAAATTGCTCATTTAATGTAATAAGATGTGTATATTTAAATAATAAAATAGCTTTAATTAATTGTACTTCTTAAATGTTTGATACAAATATATAATTTGTTCAAATGTTAATATTTCCAAACTTTTAATTTCATATTGCTGTCATACTCTCTAATTAATTTCTGCATAGAGGCATCTTATTCTGTTCATACTAATTACTAGAACAGAAGAATAACTGAATATTTAATTGGGCATTATAAGCCATCACATGTCGGAGAATCGAACCTACGACCATCAAAAACAAGGCATGCTTCTGAAATATAACAGAAATAACAGATTGTGTGCCGTAAATTCATAGTTGAAAGTTGTCCAGAAATATGACATGAAGTGAGCGGAGCAGGGGCAGATCGCAAGCAATAAAACTATACATATAATAAAATTGTAACTAAGCCGTATCTGTACAATAAATATTTTATGGAAAATCTTATTGAAACAGACATTATTATCGATACGGAGGCCGAATCTATAGTTTTTAGAATTTTTGTCTGTCTGTGACCGCATCATAGAAAAACCACTGGAGGGACTTTGATGTAATTTGGTATGGTGATAGCTGGTTATCCGGGTCAACATATAGGATACTTTTTACTGGGGGAAAATATCTCATCTCTGAGAAATCTATACTAAACGTTAAAACGTAAGTAGGGGCGAACCTGAGCGGAGCGAGAGTGAGTCGCTAGTATTTTATAAATATAATCTCAGTAGATAAAAATAGGTTCAAAATTAAAACTTCACTATATTTCAAGCAAGAGAAAAGGTTATAACGTTCAAATTGCTCTTATGTCAATAGCGATGCAATGTGATGCTCGAATGATACAATATGAAGTTAATATCATACTTGGCGTCTGTTCCAGTATTCCAGAAAATATATAGGATTTCTCGTTCAAATGTGGAGTCTAAAAGCTTTATTTATTAAAAAATTATAATTTCCAGATAACGCTCTATAAGCTTAAAAAAATAATAAAGTTTACAATAGATATTTTTTTTTTATTTTAAAATAAAAGTAGCTTTTCGGATTTCATCGCGGATTTATTTTGATTTTTGTTCCTATCAAAATAAATCCTTGAAAAAATCCTAAAAGCTAGTTTTATTTATAACTAGCAACTCATCCTCGCTTCTCTTGAGTTCGTCCCTAGCTTGCTTCTCATTACAAACTTTCATCCCCACTTTCACCCCCTTAAAGGATGATTTCTGTGATAAAAAGTATATTATGTCCGTCCCAGGTTCTTAAACTATTATTATCCTCATATTAGTATCCTTACCAAATTTTATCTAAATAGATTTAGTAGATCCAGAGATTACCCCCTACAACCCCACAAGCTCACAAACTTTACCTCTTTATAATATTAGTATAGATGTCAAATATTCGAGTAAATCTAATATTTTTTTTTATATCAGTGAAATAAAAAAAAATCTTTTTACCCAATACGTAGATATTATTAATATTTATAAAAAAAAAACACTTAAAGCTTTTCTTTATTAAAATAACAAAAATAGGCAATTTTATTTTCTTCACTTCTCATTTACAATCAATTTTTATACTGCTTTATCTTATTTGTTATTACTTGACGAGAAATAACTAATATAACTTATATCATAATAAATGCTTAATACATTTCCACAGTGTTTGACTCAAAGCAAAAATTCGCAAAGTATTTAAAAAAAATCGTTTTATTTTCATCTGTCTCTTACATCTTATCTCGTAATAGCAATAAAAAGTGGGTAGTCCAATAAAAAATCCATTGGAACGCTTGCAAAGTACACATAGTCGTATTCAGTTGGCGTTAACCAAACAGTTTTGTTAGGCGCGGACAGAACTGTTTATTGTCACCCTAAGGGCAGGCCGGAATAAATTGGTGCTTGCCCCAAGATATTTATTGTATTCAACCCTTTTTAACGTCCCACTGCTGGGCACGGGCCTCCCTTCAGTACGAGGGGGATCAGACCATAGTCCACCACGCTGGCCAAGTGCGGGTTGGCGGACTGCACATGTCTTTCAAAAACTTGCCAGGTTCTGTCAGACATGCAGGTTTCCTCGCGATGTTTTCCTTCACTAAGGCAAGTGGTAATCGTGTTAGAAATGATTCGTACATGATAATATCAGAGGTGCGAGGCCCGGGATTTGAACCCGCTTCACTCGGTTTCACAAACGAGCGCGTTACCACTGGGCTACCACTGCCTTTATTACTATATTTATAATAAAACAATAATATATACGATATTACACATATTACGCATAATTTAGTTACTATCTATATTTACTATTATAAAGAAGAAAGATTTGTATTTTTGTATGTTTGTAACGAATAAACTCAAAAACTACTGGACTGATTTAGATGAAATTTTGTAAGAAGATAGCTTGAGACCTTGGAAAGGACATAAAATATATTTATTCCGGAAATCATCCCTTAATGGAGTGAAAATGGTTATGAAAGTTTGTATGGGGAATCAACCTAGGGACGAGAGAAGCGAGGGTGAGTCGCTAGTTATAAATATATAAAGTTTGTATGTATGTATGTTTGTTATTTCATAACGTTGACACGGCTGAATCGATTTGGATGAATTTTAGAAAATGTCAGTCTATCAGTATTGTGTATACTAAATAGAAAAGGCTAAGTACTGTAATGATTCCCGAAGTAAGAGTTCAACGTATTTAAATGGTATTCATAATGGAAATAGCTTATACCTGAAATTATAACATTGCTTTCTTTTGAAGTAAAACTTCTTTACGCACGCTTGACTTGGGGGGTAAGCTGGTTAAAGCGTTACGAAAACATGTACGTACGTTTGTTGCCATGGTAACCGTTGTTATTGTCTGACAAATGATATATAATATTATATTCTTTCTTTAAATGATATTCTATAAATATATGATTGTAATATGTTTAATATGCGTTATTTTTAGTATTTCACCTATCCTTATTATTTAGAACATAAATGGAATTTCATAAAGATAACCGATAACCTACAGAAGTTTTACTTCTTGCGCGTGTACACATTCATACACGCACTCTTTAATTTTTTTATCTATATATTTATCTATATACCTCTTATCTATATACGACGAAGCATTAAATTCTAATAGAAAAAGATATACATTATAGTCTACTCAAGAAAATTCTAGACGAAAGACGTTGTTAATGCCGAATACTATATCTACTACATCCTATACCGGAAATAAAATAAATCAATATGTTTCTTTGTTATTTTACGTTCTAATAAAGAGTTTTTTCAAAAAAATTAAGTAAAATTGTATTAAAATTTAAACATTTATCATTTCTTCTATAAAAATATCATAAAGAGCTTTCAATAAACGCCAAAGAAAAGATTTAAAAGATATTTTCCTGTAGCAAAACTTTATCCGCTTAGCTCTCGTCACATAGACTAAGCTCTGCAAGCGACCCTAAATAAATACCTATCCGCGATACGAATACAGAGATCTGAGATTTACTGAGGAGCCACATTCACTATCACATTTGAGGCTTTCTTTGCATAAACGTATGTAAGGAATTGTTTATTAAAACAAAATGGTAATACATCTTTTTTAATACATGACGATACGCTTGGCTCAGTTTATACTGACCTTATTGGCTGTTCCAGCAGTCGCGGGTTCGAGGTCACATTTATTTGTGTGATGAGCACGAATGTTTGTACTCCAGTCATGGGTTTTTATATTTATAATATGTATATTGTATGTATTTAGAGTTATATATGCCGACCCGTTATATAACCCGAGCGAAGCGAGAGTGAGTCGCTAGTCTATATAGATAAATAAAATTGAAGTGTCTGTTTGTAATATCAAAATAACAGTTTTATGCTAAATGTATGTGGAATTATATACGGTACCTACTTATAAGAAAAACACAATTTTTAAAATTTTTGTCTGTCTGTCTGTTTGTTTGTTCCGGCTAATCTCCGAAACGGCTGGATTAATTTTAACGGGACTTTTACTGGCGAATAGCTGATATTATAAGGAGTAACTTAGACTACTTTTATTTTAGAAATAAAATTAGGGTTTCGCTCAAAAAAATTGAAACGTACCTAGGGACGGACCCGAGCGAAGCGAGGGTGAGTCGCTAGTATACAATAAATGTTATATATTATTTAAAATACAAATTATAATCTCCATATAAATACTCTAATATAATGTATATTTCGTACTCTAATACAATACATAGTAAAGTCTGTTAGGTAATAACATTTATTCATGAAAAATATAGTGACTAGTGTTACTCAAGGGAGGTTCTTAAAACAGAAATTTCAGCTTTGAAACATAAAGATTTCTGTATAAAACTTGTTTGGTCTAGAGAAATATTTGTTATCTACATAGCTAGAGCGAGAGAAAGAGAGAGAGAAAGCGAGTCTAGAAGTCGCGATATTTAGCTAATAAATAGATAATTCCTACCAGTTCCTCCATTTGGCAATATGGCAGCGAGAATATAGTGAATACTTTTATTTTTTTTAATATTATCATATTATATATATATATATATATATATATATATATATATATATATATATATATATATATATATAACTTAATAAGTATAACACCCATGACTGGAAAACAAACGTTCGTGCTAATCACACAAATGAATGGCCCCAGCGAGACTCGAACCTACGACCGCTGGCACAGCAAATGCAAACAAACTAATTACTAAGCCAAACAAGTCGTCAATTTAAAAAAAAAAAAAAACCACAAAATTCGTATTTATAATTTATCCTAAGAGCATAATTTTATTTTTGCTTAGTGATGTACAACAGACTTACTAGAAACCCATTTTTGCTAACAAAAGTATCGCATCAACCCTTGAATTTTTCGTCCACCACAAATATTTAGGGTTTGGATTCTTGACCTGGCCAAATAGACTTCACTACCTTTTAGTTTCATACGTGGCAAACGTTACACGCATATTTATGAGATACCATAACTGTTAACAAGTATTTACCATTAGGATAAATATTTTACCAAAAACTCGCCAAACTTTTAGCACTGAATGTTGGAATTATTATTCAATAAATTATTTTACAATAATAAGTAAATTTTTGTTTCATAATATTCATATGAAAATAACAAAACTAGCGAATTAACCTAGCTTCGCTCGTACTTTCCTTTTTTTTTTAATGTTGGGATCTGAAGACATACAGGTGGTTATGTGGGACTCACCGGCTAGAAAAGCCAATACTACCCACTAAAACCCAACGAAACCTCCCCCGTCTTAATGGGGCGTCGCAGGATCGCTTACGCACTCAACTACGACGCCCCGACGGCAGGTCTGCCGAAGCAGACCACAACAACCATGGGGTTGCTCCACAGTCCACTCTGCTATCAGAGAAGTACCAGAAGCAACCCACATAGTACACCGCCCATCGAAGTGGGCCACCTCCCACCACCCACCAAAGTGGCCATCTCCTGTGCGTTTCTTGGTTTCGCGCGCAGCTGAACTGCCGGACGCTACTGAGTCTCCCCGACAAGATGAACGCAAGTTGGGGGGGGGGGGGGGGCTCGTACTTTCCTACTCCAACATATTAATATACATAATCTGTATGTTACTCCATTTCATAGTCTGTGCGTGCTAAATTTCATCGAAATCGATCCAGCATTTTCAACCTGAAAGAGTAACAAATAAACACACTTACAAACTTTCGCATTAATACTTGTAGTCCAAAATCACCTTACTTCAAAAAAGCTGCCATAAGTACTAGTAAATATGAACTAATAAAAATCGACCATCGTGGCATGAGGTATGAGTCTCAATGGCATTGACTACATTAAATGTTAAATTCAATCTTACACGTTGCTCATAATAGCTTCAAAGTTTTAAATAAAACCATCTTTTCGGATCATTTCCCGGATTTATTTTGATTTTTGGTTCCCGACGTTTCATATGCTTTACAGCAATCATGGTCACGGAAGAGTTAAAATGTCAAATATTCGCGTAAATCTAAGACAGTATTAGTTTCAAAGTTCAAACACATGATTATTCTTCGCTCAGTCAAAGCTATAGATGCATCTATATCTCAATATCTTAAAATTCCGAAAAAAAACACAGAATTACAGCAGATATAAAATATATGAAAATAAATATGCCCATATAATATTTCCTAAAGGAAGCAAAGTATTTGTAAATAACTTGATGATTGCTAACAAGGTATAAACGTGGCCGAAAATATCAAATATACTAAATTTATTAAAGCCTGAGCCACTCGAGTGTAGCCCATTTGACCCCATAAATTCATAAACTAAGGTTTTCGACATGGCAGAGACACAACCTATTGGAATCTGCAGCTAGATCACTCTAAAAGTTCCAAATACAAGTAACTAAGCACAAATAACACCAAATTTGACATTTATTGTAAACGGTAATTAATAAACATTACACTTTAAAATAATATCATAAAATAATATTATCGCGTGTCTAGAATATCTTAAAAAGTTCTTAATAAGGTTCTTCAAATCCTTACAATTGTATACATATATCAATTCGCTCGGGTTCACCTCTAGAAACAAAAACAAATCTATCCTATGGGAACTATACATTTTTCCGGGATAAAAAGTAGCACATATATATTATTCTGATGTATGAGCTATATTATTGTAAAGTTTCATTAAAATCCATTCAGTAGTTTTTGCGCGAAAGAGAAACAAACATCCATACATCTATACATCCAGATATCCGTCCATACATCCGCACAAACTTTCGCATTTATAATATTACTAGGATTCGGAGGGGAAAAAAGCTAAATCAGCATATTTCAAATTATTTCTACTTAATTTAAGACTTTTAAACTTATTGTATCGGCAAATTATCTGGATCAAACCTATTACTCAGTTAAATTTTAGAAAAAATAATTAATAAATTAAAAAATAATAATAGGTTCATATGGCAATACACCGCACATTTTTAACAGTACACGATTATTAAAATATAAACAGCTAGATGTTGTCCCGGTACATTTTATTCGTGTAAAATACAATTTTCTTTCAGCAATCACTCTTATTGAACAATAAAGTTCATGTCTTTTTAACATTGTTTTTTTATTTAATATCCTTTAATTTTTTTATCTGTGTACATATTTTTACAGTATAAAGGACGTGCGAATAGAACTACATATAATGTAACCACTGTTTTATGCTTATAACGTATATTGCAAAAAAAACTTCAGTAAAATACCATGTGAACATAGTCTAAATGGTGACAGGAGGAAAAGTTAGCTCCTTGATATATTCTAGAGATTTTTGAACAGGCCATTTGTATGCTGTGGTCGGTACATATAAACACATTAATACATATACAAGGTTAGGACCGGAACAACATAAAAAGTAAACGTGACCGCTCACCACAGAGTAATATATACGCAGGTGTTGCAAAAGAATTTATTTTGGCAAGAATTCTAAATAAAATTATGTACAGTTAAGTGATTTAAGTTATTTCGAAGAAAAGGGAGACTTCTCTACGAGTACATAGTATAAAACAAAGTTGCCCCCCACTGTCTGTTCTTATATATGCTTAAATCTTTAAAACAACGCAACGGATTTTGATGCGGTTTTTTTTTAATAGATAGAGTGATTCAAGCGGAAGGTTTATATGTATAATGCATGCATAATATAGTAGAGAAATACTGATAATTCTACAGGTTTCTAATGCGATGTCGTACAATTAGTCGTAGATTAGTATTGCAAACGCCGACTAAACCCTACGAGATAGATCAAAATAATGCACTACAGTATGTTTATACACTTTAAAAAAAGTCTACAAAAAAGTCCGCGATGGTATATGTGTATCTCTTAAGGATAACATACTTTATACGTTTTACTATATTCAAGCTAGGGACAAACCTGAGCGAAGCGAGGGTGAGTTGCTAGTTATTAATAATTGGTGGTAATACTGTGAAATGTGTCATGAATCTGAGTGGTATTTCCTTTTGCATTGGAATCTGGATATTGTAGGATGCCCGATTAAGGTTGAGGCTACCAGGACTATTTTGTATTAGCAATATTAATGGCATGACGATGAAGAAAAACATCATGAGAAAACCTGTCTGAGAGAACCTAGCCAGTTTTCAAAAGACATGTGAAGTCCGTCAGCCCACACTTGGCCAGCGTGTTGGACTATGGATTGATCTCCCCTGTATTGAAGGGAGCCTGTGCCCAGCAGTGGGACGTTAATAAGGGCTGAATACAGAATGACTTAGGTATTTTTTAAAAGGAAACGGCGTTTTATATACAAACCTAAAATTAGATGATTTTTTTCTCATCTTTATTACACTCAGTAATATTTATGATCAATTCAAAATCATCATGAAGAGAATCGAACCCACGACAATCAAAGTAGCGAATATAATAATTCTATTAGTTCTGAAATGGCACGTCGTTGTGTTATAATATGTAAAACATCTGACCGTACTTTGTCTACACCCCAAGGGACAGATCTTGCTATAACTCCAGTATCAAGATTTATTACACTCTCTTTATCTTATCTCCTTATACATGCTACATATGAAATGTATCAAAAACATTATTGCTGTACTAGCATGTGCCCTCAGCTCTGCTCGCCTGGAAGATGTATTGATAAATGACGTACGTGATAATCCAGGGTATAACCTATCTTGATGTAGTGTTTTACTCAAAACTGTTAAGCTATTACAGTATGAAGAAATAACAAATACACATACACACTCACACTTAATAGTATCTAGGCGACTAAAGTTCGCTCGGCATTTTTTTTAAAAAAAACACAATTGCGTTTTTTTTTCAGAAAACACACCTATATAGACAAACTAAAAAACAAAACCTTATCTAAATACAAAATTTGCTCCAAATCGTTAAAGCCGTTTCTGAGGTACACGAAATAAATTTATGTATATATGTATAAGAATTACTCATTAATGTTTCTGATACTGTTTTGAAGTTATACTTCTTTTGGCACGTTTGGAAAAATTATGAGAGTAAAATTTTAACGATGCGCGCGCACACCGACAGCCAAAAAGCGACATGATGAAGTTAACTGCATTCCTTTTACAAACAGAGAGTTGTGACATATGGGATGAAATCTTAAGTTATTTTTGTTCTGTTACGCCAAAGAAGTATAACTTCTTATATGCGTACATAAGTACACACCCACGTTTTTTTTATATACATAATAGATTGATTAAAATCTTATTACATTTATTAGAACCTGGAAATAGATATATAGGTATATACATATAAAGTAATAATTGACTAAATCTTACAATTTTTTGTTAACCCTAAAAACCATCCAATATAAAGGAAATGTCCCACTTAATTTTTTTAAATACAAAGGATTTTACGCTAACTATCTGTTAGAAATAAATGAACTATAAAATTTCAGCCATTTTTCCAACCCAAATGGTACACCATAATTGGCAATGAAACAGAACATTGAAATGAGATACAAAAAGTGCTCTTAGAATATCCACGCCAATTTACATAAATCGATAGATCAGCTAATTGGCGATATATCGATTACTATTGTTAGAGAACCTAATTCAGTCGTATAAGGCTCTTAACACATAGATGACAAAAAAACTTAGAATAGTTTCTATTAATTATTATAAGTTTCGTCAGGACCTGACAAAGGCTTTTAAACATTTTTATAATATAAAACAGTACAATACTTTTACTTAGCCTTACTCTACTCGTAATATGTATTACTCCAAATTATAGTCTACGCTTTCAGCCCTTTTTAACGTCCCACTGCTGGGCACAGGCCTCCCTTCAATACGAGGGGGATCAGGCCTTAGTACACCACACTGGCTAGGTGCGGGTTGGCGGACTTCACATATCTTTCGAAAACTTGTTATCTCAGACATGCAGGTTTCCTCACGATGTTTTCTATCGCCGTAAAATAAACTGGTAATCATATTGGAAATGCTTCGCAAATGAAAATATCAGAGGTGTGAGCACTGGGATTTAAACCCGCTTCAATCGGTTACCCAAGGGTGCGCATTACCACTGGGCTACCACTGCCTTAATCATAGATAAATCTTCAAATTAATGAAGTAATAACCATACTTTTCTTGTTATATTAGATTGAATTTATTTTATACAATACTAATTGTATTATATATACTATTATATATAGTAAATTGAAGACACACTCAGTTCTCAAGCGATATTAAAAACGTTTCCAACAGTTACTTTAATTTTGTCTTACAACGCTACACAAAGGCAGTTAGTGTGAAAGAGGCTTATACGGTTTTAGTCGTTTTTGGTCGTTTTGCATTGGATTCCGAACGATGTTCTAACGTGGAAAATCAGGGGATTTATCGAGTCCCGATGCTCTGTTTGGACCGCTCCCAATCAAGCTGATAAATCTTTTATCATTTTTACTGGAACCTAATGCATTATACGAGTCAGTACTTTTGTTTTTCTAAGGAATATAAAATGGTTGGGTCTATTTTAAATGTGGCGTGAAAGTGAAGGGTTTTTTTTGTTCTCCTTTCCTTTGTTATTTGAAGTAATTCAAATCGTCTTTTGAATGTTGCTAGCGACTTGCTTCGCTTAGATGCGTTTCTAGAGCTTATGCTAGCTTATATGTTATTCCAAGTTATAGTCCATCTGTATACTAAATTTCATCAAAATCCGCTCAGCCGTTTCGGTGATAAGGAGTAACAAACATACATACATACATACAAACTTTTACAATAATAATATTATAGAAGCACGTCTAGATGAAGACTCGGTGTAGTAACAAAATTTCTAGAATTTTCAATTTCTTCACTTTTAATCAATTGGTTTATTTCATATCTATAATTTCCCAAATCTACTTAACATCCAATCGACTTAGAAAACTAATAATAATATATTTATGTCCTTCCAACCTAATTTTGTTGTACTGCTGTAATGTTTTTATTTAAATTTTCGTAAAAAGAGGGGAACGACAACGCTTAACATTACCTTATTAAATTTTAAGATAAACTAGCGACTCACCCTCGCTCCGCTCGGGTTTGTCCTTACTTACGTTTTATTAAAATACTATGTTATAATAAAATTCTAACTGAGTCAAATCTGTGCATTAAATATTTTTTGGAAAATCTTATTGAAATAGTCATTATTATCGATACAGAGGCCGACTCTATAGTTTTTATAATTTTTATCTGTCTGTCTGTCTGTGACAGCATCACGAGAAAACTACTGGACAGATTTTGATGAAATTTGGCAAAATGATATCTGGTCATCCGGTTCAAAATATAGGATAGTTTTTACTGTGGGAAAATATCTCATCTCTGAGAAATCTATACTAAACGTTAAAACGTAACAACGTAGTCAATAATAGAAAATTAATATTATTTTTAAAATAATATTATTTTCTCTTATACCACCTTCATCGTAATTAATGTTGTATAACAGTACAAGTGATTCCATAAGACTATACTTTAAGTCAATCACGTAAACCCATTTAGCCGTAACGCCATACAAGTTACACGAACACGTAAATACTTCACCCAAAGTTTTGATTGAAAATGACCCCTACTACTGTTTTCTTTTCATCAATCGACTTTTTAATATTTTCATTATTATACTTAGCGACTTACCCTCGCATCGTTTGGGTGCATCCCTAGGTATGTCGACTTTGTTCACAATTCCATGGGTTTTAATTTTTTTACGCAGAACCCTAATTTCTTTTACAATAAAAGTTTTCTAAGTTACTCCTTATAACATCAGCTATCTGCGAGTGAAATTCCCTTCAAAATCTGTCCAGCCATTTCGGAGATTAGCCAGAACAAACAGACAGACAGACAAAAATTTCAAAAAATATTTTTTTCTTATAAGTAACATATCTTTCACATGCATTTAGTAAAAAGTTGTTATTTTGACATTACAAACAGACACTTCAATTTTATTTATCTGTATAGATATGTATGTATATAAGTTATATATATGTGCAGTGTATCAACTATATGGTATCCATAACTTCAGTATTTTTCCAGATAAGACCCTTATACGTATATCTATACTTAAAAAGCAAAACCTTGTCAATCCAAATCGTTAGAGCCGTTTTCGAGATACACGAAATAAAATATACATATAAACATATACAAGAATTGCTCATTTAATACAATAATATAAGTGCATTCGAGCAAACCAAGGGTACATCACTAGTTATAATACATAGTGTGATTAGCAATATTTAACAACCCTCGTACCTACAAAACACTTGAACTGAAGCTATCGTAACAGTTCTCCTAGACCTGAATAAACAAACCTCGTTATAAGTTTGAAAGCTAATAATGAACTTTAGTATATCAGAGATAAGTAAAAATTTGATTTTTCAAACTAGTTTTCGAGTTTATTTCATATTATTTTCTACATTTTGAAGTAGTACCTGAGATTTATTCTACATCTGTTCATTAATGCCGTACGTGTAAAAAGATTATATTTTACTACGTTGCTTCCGAAAACAAAATTAATTAATTAATTTGGTTTTAAATTCTTTTTCGTGGAACCCTATTTTTTTTTCTAAAATAAAAGTAGCCTAAGTTACTCCTTCTAACATCAGCTATCTGCCAGTGAAAGTCCCGTCAAAATCGGTCCAGCCATTTCAGAGATTAGCCGGAACAAACAGACGGACAGACAGACAGACAAACAAAAATTATAAAAAATGTTGTTTTGGTATATGTACAGTATATACATCCATATGCATTTAGTAAAAAGCGGTTATTTTAATATTACAAACAGACATACCAATTTTATTTATCTGTATAGATTTATATTCAGCTCTTTTTAATGTCCCAATGCTGGGTGTGGGCTTCCCATCAATGCGAGAAGAGGCAGGCTATAGTCTATCATGCTGACCAAGAGCAGGTTGGCGGACTTTACGTATCTTTTAAAATCTTACTAAGTTCTTGCAGGTTTTCTCACTTTACTAGACCGTTATCGGAACGAGAATGAACAGTATCGACCAATGGTAGATTCCTCACGGACGTACATACTGACATTTAATTTAAATTTTGATAATATAAGAAGTGACGATTCAAAAGTTTTTGTGGATGTGTATTTGAATAAAGTATATTTTGATTGATTGATTGACATAGTATGGATCGGTTCATAAGTAGCAATTTCGTTATTTTCTCGTTTTTCAGTTGCTAGTTGATTATTCTCTCAGACATGCAGGTTTTCTCACGATGTTTTCCTTCACCGTAAGACAAGTGGTAATTATGTTGGAAATGATTCGCGCATGAAAATATCAGAGGTGCGAGACCCGGGATTTGAACCCGCGTCATTCAATTTCCCAAGCGAACACGTTACCATTTGGTTACTACTGCCTCTATACTATTATGTTTTGTATTCAGCCCTTTTTAACGTCCCACTGCTGAGCACGGGCCTCTCTTCAATACAAGGGGCATCAGGCCATAGTCCACCACGCTGGCCAAGTGCGGTATGGCTGACTTCACATGTCTTTCGAAAACTTGCTAGGTTCTCTCAGACATGCAGGTTTCCTCACGATGTTTTCCTTCATTGTAAGGCAAGTGGTAATCATGTTAGAAAAGATTTGCACATTAAAATATCAGAAGTGCGAGACCCGGGATTTCAACCCGCTTCACTCGGTTTCCCAAGCGAGCGTATTACCACTGGACTATCGCTGCCTCAATTTTTATTATTATTATGTTTTATTTAAACGTAAATCACGTTTGATACGAAAGCGATGTGAGTGGATTGAAGCGCATCAGAAACGAATAGAAGAGTTTTATTTGCTCTATCTATATGTAAATTAAAATTTAAAAAAACAATATATATCAACAACGATACTTATAAATAAAATTAAATGTGAAATTAAAAATTTAAAAAGGCAGCGATAGGCCAGCAATAACGTTCTCGCTTAGGAAATCAAGTGAAACGGATTCAAACCCCAGATCTTGCATGTCGGATGTTAGGTGCGAATCATTTTCTTCATAATTACCATGACATCTTGTGATGAAGGAATATATCGTGAGGAAACCTGCATATCTGAGAGAACCTAGCAAGTTTTCGAAAGACATGTGAAGTTCAATTTAAGGGGAGCCCATGATCTGCAGTGCGGTGTTAAAAAGTACTGAATAAGACTATATCTATACAGATAAATAAAATTGGAGTGTCTGTTTGTAATATTAAAATAATCGCTTTTTACTAAATATGGATGTATACGCGGTGCATATACTAAAACAACATTTTTTACAATTTTTGTCTGTCTGTCTGTCTGTCTGTTTGTTCCGGCTAATCTGTGAAATGGCTGGACCGATTTTGACGGGACTTTCACTAGCAAATACCTAATGTAATAAGGAGTAACTTAGGCAACTTTTATTTTAGAAAAAAATAGGGTCCCACGATAAAAAATTAAAACCGAATTCATTAATTAAGTTTGTTTTGGGAAGCAACCTAACGAACGGACGAACCCGAGCGAAGCGAGGGTGAGTCGCTATAAGGGATAAGTTTCTTAATGATCATAACATGTAAATGCTATCGCAATCATAGTAAACTTTCGCCTATTCGATTCCCAGTGCTGGTAAAAGCTAAAGAAAAAAAATAAAGGAAGTAATTTCTAATTAACCTTCGTTTAACTTAGTTTCCAAGAAACAGTAACCTCTAAGTTATCCATCCCGTGTATGATTTATGTAGCTTAACTTAGAAAGCTGTTGTTTACGAACATGTTAGGAGTTGAGTTTAACTTCCATACACTTTAACCAAACTATTTATTTAAATTAGAACTATTACTATTAAAATAAAAAAGGAACACTTGAAAATCACTTGGAAGTACTTATTGCAGTTAAAGGGTTGTTTGTACTTAAAGCCTATTCGTTCAAAAATGAATTCTGAAAATCTATTCATTATAATTGGTGAAAATATTCACCGTAATCATTATTGAAAATTTGAGGAAAACATATATGAATGGAATTTACCTGTCTATATAAACAAAATCGGTCAAGTGCGAGTCAAATTTCAGGAAAGGAAGTGTTCCGTACCATCGCACATGTACTTTAATTAATATGACTTTTACTCTACATATGTAGCGTATTAACTTCGATGATCGATTACGAACTTCTTGTATTTTTATTTTTATGATTTATTCTTATAGCAGCAATACAAATAAATACTCTGTGAAAATTTCAACTGTCTACCTATTATGGTTCATGAGATACAGCCTTCTGACAGACGGACGGAGAGCGAAGGCTTAGTAATAGGGTTCCATTGGTACCCTTCGGGTACAAACCCTAAAAAGAACTAACAGTTTCCAATTTTTTTATTGATAACACTAAAAGTCTTCAATTGCTAAACAAAAAAAGAACAAAATCTGTTGACAGATAAAAGGGAAAAAGGTTGAACTGTTTTGTCTTTGCCTATTTATATATAGATTTCTATTCATAAACGATTGTAAGCTTTCTAAGCTCTTTTGTTGTTGGAACAATAATAGTTATTGTTCATTTTATATTCATTTTCATCGAGTATCTTTTTGTAAGCAAATTAAGTCACTCAAATCAATACATTATATAATAAATTTATATTTATACTTGTTTTTTTACTAAAAGCTTACCTATGATATTAGAAAAAGCTTATCAATGTAAACCGTAAGGATAAAGCTTATGAAAATTAAAAGCTATTATGAAAAAAATCACAATCTATTAAATTACATATGTATATCTACTAGCAGAACCAGCGGCTACGCCCGCGTTCAATCTATAAAAAAACTCTTTTGCTTTATATTATACAGCGACTCACCATCAATTCGCTCGGGTACGTCTCTAGCTTGCTTCCCTATGGAAACTTTCATCCCCATTCTCACCTCCTTAAGGGATGATTTCCGGGATAAGAAAGTGAAAAATATTTCACGACCTATTCTCATACCTACCAAATATACAAAAAAAAATCATTAAAACCGGTCGAGCCGTTTCGGAGGATTGCGACCACAAACACCGTGACACGAGATATTTATATATTAGATAGTTTTGAAATGAATTTTATTAATAATGTATTTTTTTTGTTTCAGGTAAACTAATAATCATATCTCATTTCTTCACTTAAAAGGGACCGACCGTAAGGAAATATTAGTAATAGCTTTAATTATTTCTATGGAATCATAAAAGTTGAAATCAAAAATACATTTGTTATATTTTGACTCAATACAAATTAAACGTAGCTTACAATAAACTTTCCAGATTTATTTAAAATTTTAAATATGCATATACGTTAAATATTCAAATTAGAGAGATCAATCAAACCGTCTCAGAAAAATTTATGAGTATACGAGTATGTATTTCGGAATATTATTATATACATATATAAATTTTTATATGTGCGTGTTTGTTTATTACTCCTTCACGATTAAAACTAGACGTACTTTGATAAAAATTTGAGTACAGATAGACTATGAACTAGAATAGCTTTCACTGCTTGTAGGCACCTAGAAAAAGCCAGTATCAGCTCTCCAGTAAAAAAATATGCATAACTAGCAACCCACCTCGCTTCACTCGCGTCCCTAGTTAAAACCAAAAACATCTATCCCACGGGAACCGTACATTTTTCCGGGATAAAAAGTAACCTACGTGCTATTCCAAATTATAATCTATCTCTGTGCCAATCATCCAGATCCGTTCAGCCGTTCTGGCGTGGTTGAGTATAAATATGTCGGAACATTAATTAAAACACAGCACCATCTACATAGTTCCATGGTAAGCTATGAGTCTTGTGTTATGCGTACCAGATAGCTAACACACTACATATATATTAAATACATACATATTATAAATATAAACACCCATGACTGAAAAACAAACATTCGTGTTCATCACACAAATGAATAACCCCGGCGGGACTTGAACCTGCGACCCCTGGCACAAATAGGGTCACTACAAACTGAACCAAACGTATCATTAAAGTAACAAACATCCATCCAATCGAATTTATAATATTAAATGGGATTATAAGCATCAAACAAATTATCTCCTTTATCTAAGTTTTAACTAAAGGCTAAAATGATTAACTTTGATCAAAAGCTCTTCTAATTTTGAAAAGCTCATTTCTAAAATTAACCAAAACCCTACAAATAGTCAAAAGAAATACAGATAAAGAACTAGCAAAAGAAAGCTTAGGATTAAGCAAAAAACTTTATACAACCTAATTAACAGTTGAACCCAGCTTTTATCTGATCAAATACGGAATTGTGAAAGTTTGAATTCATTTAAACATGATAACAACTTATAAAGTATGTTCACTCAAAGATATAAATGTTTTAACGTAAATTTTATGGGTCATTGTAAGTAATAATGTTTCTTAAATATTCAGATATAATGTTTATTACTTAGATAATTTTAGTCTTATGAAAAAAATACAGTATTATTTTTCTAATAAAGTTAAACTTATAACTTCCGGAAAAGTAGTTCAGAAAACCTATATAATTTTCTATTTTCTTGGCATGATCTTGATATTATCTTAATATAAAATATCATTAGATTTGCTTTAAATGTGCCAGAGTCTGTGCATAATATATTATATATAAGTATATTATATTTTTTAATAACGAAAAAAATATTTTTATTAAATTACTAGTAACTCATCCTCGCTTCGCTTCGGATTCGTCCCCAGGCAAAAACAAATTCCACGGGAACAGTACATTTTTCCGGGATGATATATAGCCTATAGCCTTCCTCAATTAACGGGCTATCCAATGCGAAAAGAGTTTTTCTAATTGGATTAGTAGTTCCTGAGATTAACGCGTTCAACGAAACAAACAAACAAACTCTTCAGCTTTATAATATTTGTATAGATTAGTATAGATTACTTATTTTAAAATAATAATTTATATATCGTTTTAATAATTTCAATTCATTCCATATTAGATATCAGAGCTTGATCACTAGCCGCTCTGCTTTTATTGTTGAACACTTCATTAAAGAAAACTGAAAACTGCATATTACAAGTACCTACTATCAAAAGCTCTGAACAAATTTTGATATGATTTTTGTCATAATATATGTAATTATAGGGCAGTGGTAGCCCAATGGTAACGCGCTCGCTTGGGAAACCGAGTGTAGCGGGTTCAATCTCGGGTTTCGCACTTCTGATATTTTCATGTGCGAAACATTTCCAACATGATTACCACTTGCCTTACAGTAACGGAAAACATCGTGAGGAAACCTGCATGTCTGAGAGAACCTAGCAAGTTTTTGAAAGACATATGAAGTCCGCCAACCCGCACTTGGCCAGCGTGGTGGACTATGGCCTGATCTCCCTCATATTGAAGGGAGGCCCGTGCCCAGCTGTGGGACGTTAAAAAAGGGCTGAATACATACAAACAATACATACATACATAATTATAATAATTAAATTAATTAATTTTAAATTATATAAATTATTATAGATAGCCATTAAAATCTAAGCTCTGCAATAAAATGAAAAGCAATTTACTTCGCAATCAGCGGCAATTATGGAAGAAAATAAGAGCGTTTAAGTGATTCCAAATAAAGCGAAAGAAAAGTTGGAATCCAAAAGTTTCCCCACTTTAAGTACGCGTCGCCTGAATATTATTTAGCTGTAGGGCCGTCTGTTACACCGAAGCGAGCATACCGTATGTACATACATACATAAACCTATTATATAGTTTTCATTGCAAGCATAACTAAAATAGTAGTGATAAGTCATATACACCTAAATGTATGCGTTTATATATCCTTGTAAGTTGTAATAGTACCTTTGTGAATTATTTGTATCAATTTAAGAAATAATTAAATTTAAATTATTAATTTAGAGAATTCAAAAGAACTAATTTATACAACATAGTGGTAAGATAGGGTGATCATTTTTATTGTTAAATATATTTTTGTACCCCATTCTATACAAATAAATCTATACATATAATAAAATTTTGAGTCGAATCTGTACATTGAATATTTTTTGAAAAATCTTATTCAAATAGTCTATAGTTTTTAGAATTTTTATCTGTCTATCTGTCTGTGACCGCATCACGAGAAAATCGCTAGATAGATCTTAATGAAATTTGGTATGATGATAGATGGTTATCCGGTTCAACATATAGCGTACTTTTTAGTGCGGCAAAATATCTCATCTCTAAGAAATCCATACTAATCGTTAAAACGTACCTAGGCACTAACCCGAGCAAAACAAGGGTGAGTTATTAGTTTTATATAAATAATTATAATATGAACAAAAATAAAATATTTCACATTCTCAACGGTGTAAATGAATCCAACAAAGACACAATGCATAAAGAAGGCGTTACTTGGCATCGAGTTATAACTTTCTCATTTTTTTTCACTCAGCCCCGGTATTTTAAGTTTCGAACCATTGTTGTTTGTAAAATCGACTTAACACTTCGCTACTATTTAAGATCAAAAGCATGTTGTTTTATTTGTTTGAGAATAACGGCTTTTCAAGTTCACGGCTTACGGCGTTCATTGGCAACTTTTGAACTGAGGAAATTCTCAATGACGACGGATTTAGGCTATACCTGACGTATCGGCCGATGTCAAGACCCCCCCGTGGTACAACGCTGAATGCGCGGCTGCAGAAGCTCGTAAGCAGTCGGCGTTTGTGGCATGGGCGGATGCACGTGCTCTCAATGCACCGGACATAAAAACAAAAAAGAGAGAGTTCAATATTGCCACCAAGTCCTACAAAAGAGTCCTCGGAGGAGCTCGTTTCAGCCGAACTAACCGCATCGGACGTAAACTAGCTACTCACCCCAGTGGTAGTAAAGCTTTCTGGTCCCTTGCAAAATCGGTTGAAGCGAACTTCTGCCGTTCTTCGCTGCCGCCTCTGCAGAAATCTGATGGATCACTGGCTGTATCTGCATCAGACAAGGCTAATCTCCTAGCGTCTCTGTTTGCAGAAAACTCTCGTCTTAATGCTGGAAGCAAACTCCCACCCACTCTTTCAACATGCGACTCCTTTATGCCAGAGATACGCATACACCAGCAAGAGGTCCTAAAAACTCTTCGGAACCTCGACGTGAACAAAGCTAGTGGTCCTGACGGTATACCTGCAATTGTCTTGCGGAATTGCGCCCCTGAGTTGTCTCCTGTATTAACGCGTTTGCTTCGCCTCTCTCTTGCAACTGCGCAAGTCCCTAAGTCGTGGAAAGTTGCAAACGTGCAGCCAGTACCGAAAAAGGGGTGTCGTGCTGACCCGGCCAATTATAGACCAATTGCGATCACTTCCATCCTTTGTAAAAGTATGGAACGTGTGGTCAATAATAAACTCCTAGCATATCTAGAAGAAAGTGATCTCCTGTCTGACCACCAGTACGGCTTTCGGAAAAACCGGTCTACTGGAGATCTTTTAGTGTATGCCACACATACTTGGGGTGAAGCCATTGAAAAACACGGAGAGGCACTCGCCGTATCTCTCGATATTTCGAAGGCTTTTGACCGGGTCTGGCACAGCAGTCTTCTCAGTAAACTTCCGGCATATGGGATTCCCACTGGCTTTTGTAACTGGATATCTGATTTTCTGAGTGAGAGGTCATTTCGGGTGGTAGTTGACGGCCGCTCATCTGACCTAATGGCTATCAATGCCGGTGTTCCTCAGGGATCTGTTCTGTCTGCAACACTCTTCCTGCTGCACATCAACGATCTTCTAAAAACCGGTATCTTTGGGTACGCTGATGACAGCACTGTCACGGATAGATACTTGTCCAGTTCTAGGGCCAGTGCTACTGAGATCCTTGAGCAACGAGAGGCCTTGGTGAATCGCATTGACTCAACTCTTAAGGAGGTGTCCAATTGGGGTGACGCCAATTTAGTTAAGTTCAATGCCAACAAAACACAAGCGTGCTTATTCACCGCAAAAAGGAGCCCCTTTACCTTGGCTCCCACTTTCCAAAGCGTATCCATCCCGATCAGTGACCATATTGAGCTCTTGGGCATAGACATCTCACCCAATCTCAATTTTGGAAAATGCATCGAGTCAAAGGCCAAAACAGCTGCCAAAAAACTTGGTATCCTGAACAAGGTGAAACGGTACTTCACGCCTGAACAGCGTCTAGCTCTCTATCAGGCTCAGGTGCGCTCAGCCATGGAGTACTGCTGCCACCTCTGGGATGGCTCTGCCAAGTACCAACTCGATGCATTAGACTCAATAGATCGCCGCGCCCGCCGTATCATAGGTGATCAATCACTAACGCAGGTGAAAATGCTCAGTTTGCAACATCGACGCAATGTCGCCTGTCTATCGATCTTCTATCGGATTTACTTTGGGGAGTGCTCGCAGGAACTTCACAACCTTGTGCCTCCTTCACCGTTTTACCACAGAACTGCAAGAAGCCGTGAGCGCTGGCATCCTTACGTAGTAGAAATCCAACCAACTCGGACGAAACGCTTTAGTTCTACGTTTCTGAAACGAACTGCTAAGGTGTGGAACACCCTTCCAGCATCCGTGTGTCCTGCCACCTATAATATAAGTACCTTCAAGGCAAGAGTGAATAGGCATCTTCTAGGCAAGCGCGCTCCAACCTAGACCTCATCAGTGCTTTTCAGTGTTGATTGTCGTTAAGCGCAACCCTATCCGTCAATAAAAAAAAAAAAAAAACCTGCAAAACATATAATAGAGTTTATTATGTACTAGTGACTTACCTTGGCTTCTCTCGTGTCCCTATGTATAGCAGTAGCCTATGTATTACTGCAGGTTATATATATATATATATATATATATATATATATATATATATATATATATATATATATATATTATATTTCATCCAAATCCGTTTAATTATTTCGGAATGAAGGAGTGACAAACATACATACAACATATAGGATACTTTTTACTGCGGGAAAATATCTCATCTCTAAGAAATCTATACTTACCGTTTAAACGTACCGCTAATACTTATAATTATTATATTTATTTGAATGTTGTGCACAGATATAATTAGATAACAAAAATATGATATCTTAGCTATTATTATGTTAGTTGTATTTTTTTTTTAATTTCTTTAGTGTTTTTGTACCTAAATAAATTAAATAACATAAACTTTTAGGCAATAGTAAAATCACGAATAGCGTCTCTGATGCGGCGAGTGCGCGATAGCCCCAATAGCCTTGTAGCCACTGTGGTTGAAAGACTTGACAGTCACATAATGTGGCATTGGATGACGACACATAGATCGTCATTTAAATACACAAAATAATGTTCCTAATAGTATTAAGTTCCAATATATTGTTAAATGTTCAATGTTTATAATTAAATATGTTATGTAAATATGGACCTGTGTCTGAACGAAAATAAATAAATAAAAATAAAATTGATATGACAATTTTATTTCAAATAGATAGATCAAGATCAACTTCCAAGATTATAATTAAAACTAAGACTGTTAAAGAGGGCATTACAATATTACATCTATTTAATTAAATTAAGAGTAAAATAGACGTCTCAAGTGAATTTATTGGAAATTGTTTCTTTGTAAAGATTTTACTACAGCATCTCAAATTGTAAATTAGATTGCAAGAAATGTATGAGCTATTTGCTAGAAGCAGTAACAAAAGCTTAATTGGTTATAGTACCTGGATAATATGATGACACGTTTGGCTCAGTTTGTAGTGACCCTACTTGCTGTGCCAGCGGTCGCGGGTTCGAGTCCTGCTGGGGGCATTCATTTGTGTGGCACGAATGATTGTACTCCAATCATGGGTGTTTATATTTATAATATGTATGTATTTAAAGTTATATATGTGTAGTGTATCAACTATCTGGTATCCATAACACAAGCCTTGTAGCTTACCATGGAACTAGACGGTGCTGTGTGTTAATGTCCCAACATATTATTAAATGGTATGTCGATCACGAAACACTTGTTTTAATCAAAATTTCGTTGTATTCAGCCCTGTTTAACGTCCCACTGATGGGCACGGACCTCTCTTCAATACAAGGGGGGTTAGGTCATGTCATAGCTGGTCAAGTGTAGGTTGACGGACTTAACGTTCACGTTTCATGTTCGAAAACGTGAAAAAATTCAATCTTCCATTGCGTCGTAAAAATTAAAAAAATAAAACTAATTTAAAATACAATATATAAGAAAAAAGTTTAAAAAGAAGGCTAAAAATACCATAATAAAAAACCATAATAATATATGTATATCTACAGTAATATTATAAAAAAAAAAGATTCGTATTTTTGTATGTTCGTAACGAATAAACTCAAAAACTACTAGACCGATTTAGATGAAATTTAGTAAGAAGGTAGTTTGAAAGCCTGGGAAGAACATAGGATATTTTTTATTCCGAAAATCATCCCTTAAGGGGGTGAAAATAGGAATGAAAGTTTGTATAGAGAATCAACCATTAACTTTCACTACAAACTGAGCCAAACGTATAGTCCAATTTAAACTAAAAATTGATATTTTTGCTATTACATTATCTTTTATGCCTTAAAATAACATAAAAAAAGAAACATGAGTAATGTATTTGATAGGTTTTTAAATAGGCTCTTGTACTACGACAGTGAAAGCCCTTAGCGTCCCTCGCGAATCTAAGATAACCGTGTCATAATTCTTCCCACACTACCGTGTAGGGTAGGTTGAGGTTGTAAGCGGTTTTAGTATTTATTTATTGTATTTTATTAAATTTAATGACTGACTGACTGACTCGTTTTTAATGTTTTTTTTAAATAATAATAAAAATTCTGCAAGTATGTTAAAGTGAGTTAGAGGCACTGACAACAAACTCGCTGTTTAAGCCTTAGAAGATGATTAGAAGGAACTAGCATAATATCTATAAGTAGGAAATTAAAAAATGTCAAAATGCATGCAAAAATATAGTTAAAAAGTAATTAGTGAAAATATGTATAATTAATTAAAATTTTCATCCAAACTCATGTAGGGAAAATTTAGATAATTCAGATATTTGTATGTACGTACATGAGGGATGTAAAGGGTATAGTTAAGGGTTGAAAGTAGTTTCAAATAAAAAGAGTGTCGTAATCAATTAAAAGATCTAAGAGGTAATTTTAAAAGAATATAGTATTAAAAAAATAAGAAAGGCATTCCTGACCATCAGTAATGTGAAAATCTTTAAAATCAAGTTAAGCTTAAATTCAAAGGCTTTACTAGAAGCCATTGAAGAGTTTCGCTATCCACCTCTATTCCTGAACTTGGCTTCACCATCAGATCAGCACGATGTATGATAAAATTTTTAAAATTGACGCCACATTTGGAAAAAGATTAAAATATCGTAGATCTTTTTACAAAGTAGAAACTAACTAGGGTTTCGTACCTGAAGGGTGCCAACAGTACCGTATTACGTAATAATAGGTAGAGAGTTGAAATTTTCACAGAGTATGTATTTCTATTGTCGCTATAACAACAAATAATAAAAATAAATAACAATAAAAAATAAAACATTTTTTACCGTTTGTAATCGATCGTTGATATACTACATACATAGAGTAAAAGTCATATTAATAAAAAGTATATGAACGATGGTACTTAACCCTTCGTGTGCGAATTGGACTCGCCTCGAACTTGATTGATTTTTAATACTTTACAAATTAGCTAATAAATGCATAGCAAAACATTCATTTTTGAAGGGAACATAATACGCATTTAATTTGACCCGACCTTTTAAGTAAAGCCTTGGATTTACATACGACCCCGCTCCGACTGATTTATGCTGCTGTCTTGAGATGATAATGCGGGTTAAGACACACGAGATGGCGATAATTCTCACTATATAAAGTATTTATTATTATTTTTGTTTCTATGTATTGAATACAGCCTTATTTTTAACGTCCTACTTTTGGGGGTTGGCCTCCCTTCAATGCAAGGGAGACCAGGTCATATTCCACCACGCTAGCCAAGTACGGTGTGGTGAACTTCCAAAAATTTATTAGATTCTCTCAGTTACGCAGGTTTCCTCAGGATTTTTTTCCTTCACCGTAAGACAAGTGGTAATCAACTTGAAAGTAATTTGCACATAATAACTCAATAGTGCGAGACCCGGGATTTGAATCCACTACACTTGTTTTCCCAAGAAAGCGTGTTAATACTAGGCTACCACTGCTTTTATTTTTCGTTTATAAGGGTGGATATACAATAGTAAAGTCTGACTTGTCTACTCTACGTCTACACGTCTTATATATATTATTTTGTTGTTTTTAGAAAGATAATAGAATAGACCCAAAATTTATATATAATATTTTTTTCATAATATCTATAAATTAGTTTTCGCCTTGACCAACTTTTAATACAAAGCTATTTCAGTGTTTATGTTTGTGACACGAAATCTTTGCCAATAATCGTGAATCAATTTTCATCTTTTTTCTTCATAAATACGCTATACTTCAAGAACCACCATACAATTTAAGAGAAAAAAATTAAAGAGTGCGTGTATGAATGTGTACACGCGCAAGAAGTAAAACTTCTGTAGGTTATCGGTAGTCCTTATGAAATTCAATTTATGTTTTAAATAATAAGGATAGGTGAGATAATAAAAATAACGCATATTAGGCATATTACAATCATATATTTATAGAATATCATTTAAGGAAAGAATATAATATTATATCTCATTTGTCAGACAACAACAACCATACCATGGCAACAAACGTAAGTACATGTTTTCGTAACGCATTCACCAGCTTACCCCCCCAAGTCAAGCGTGCGTAAAAAAGTTTTACTTCATTAATCTATTTCTAAGAGTGAAATATGTTACTTTTAAAATAATTTTGAAGTCAGCGTATCTTTTTTATTCATTTAAATATAAAAGAGATACATGTAACCATAATTATAATATTTGGTTAACTAAAATAACATGAAACAAACCGTCTTTCAGTTTGGATTTTAGTCGCACCGCAGATTTTCAGTGACCTACAAAGGATCGTTCATGACATCAACGATTACATTGTTATCTCACTAGCAACTTAGGTCCCTAGATGTTAGGCACTACCATAACCTATGTATATAAATAAATATGTTGGTACATTAACACGCAGCACCATTTAGTTCCATGGATAGCTACGAGGCTTGTGTTTTGGATACCAGATAGTTGATACACTACACGTATAAAACTTTAAATACGTACATATTGTTACTGCAATAAATAGCATATACATAGACTATCCTATCATATTCTATCTGTGAACTAAATTTCATCAAAATACGTCCAGCCATTTTGGTGCGAAGGAGTAAGAAATATGTATACACATATTATACAAACTTTCTTATATACTAAAAAGTAAATAACATAATCTATACGTATAATAAAATTCTGAGTCGAATCTGTACATTAAATGTTTTTTGGAAAATCTTATCAAAATTGTCATTATTATCGATACAGAGACCGAATCTATAGTTTTTAGAAGTTTTTGTCTGTCTGTCTGTATGGCGCATCACGAGAAAACCACAGGACAGATTTTGATGAAATTTGTTATGATGATAGCTGGTTATCCGGGTCAACATATAAGATACTTTTTACTGCGGGAAAATATCTCATTTTTGAGAAATCTATACTAAACGTTAAAACGTAACTAGGGACGAAACCAAGCAAAGCGAGAGTGACTCGCTAGTAATCAATAATAATCATTCAACTCTTAACTTGAGCTTCCATTGTTCAAAGAATAACGTCGACATTTGATATTTTATTCGTGTGACAGTTTTCCAATGTCTCAAAAGAGTCTTATTTCCGTGTTTTCATTAATTGATGCCAACGTTTTTTCAAAAGCTCAAAGATGAGAATAAAATTATTATTTCATCTTTCATTTCAGTTGTACTCGTATGTAATGAAAGCTATGTTAATGTGTTAAAGTGAAAATAGTATTGACATGATATATAATATATTTATTTCACACATCATTTATTGATTTATTTTGACAGTACATTTGGCTCACTTTGTAGTGATCCTACTTGCTGTACCAGTAGTTGCGGGTTCGAGTCCTGCTGGAGGCATTCATTTGTGTGATAAGCACGAACGTTTGTACTTCAGTCATGAGGGTTTATATTTATAATATGTATTTATTTAAAGTTATATATGTGTAGTGTATCAACTATTTGGTATCCATAACACAAGCCTCGTAGCTTACCATGGAATTAGATGGTGCTGTGTTAATATCACAACATATTTATTTATTTTGCTTTTTAAAAATATGTTAGTAAAGATTTTGTTTCTCAGTCGAATTACATCCCATAGAATTATTATTAGTCTTTAAGTTTAGATGCTAAGTTTTCCTTTAATACAATAACATTAACTAGGCATTACTAAGATTCAATTCTCGTAGAGCATTGCCTCTTAGTTTTCTGAAAATATAATATTATCACTTGTCATTTAAAAAGGTGTAGAGTTATAGGGATGTATTCAGCAATTTTTAACGTCCCACTGCTGGGCACGGGCCTCCCTTCAATACGAGATCAGGCCATTATTATGTTACTGCATACTTATAGGGATAATCTTACTGATAAGCTATATTTGTGGCCATAAAAAGGCTTTTTGAGCTTAATTAGAGGAAGCAGCTTTATACTACTTTAAGATAAAAATATTTATAACTAAACTTTTAACTGTAAGATAATGCAAAGTAAATAAAAATGATATAAGCTTTTACTTTAGCTTGAAGGGCCTCATTTTTACATCAAAAGTTTAGTTTGTGTTAATAAAGTCCCAAACTAACACAAACATGGAGCAATTTAGGATAGTTTCGAGTTTGTTTTGAACCGCTGTGATAGTATAATGATACTTACCTAGTAGTAACAATTTTCATATATTATAATAATATTATCTTTGTAGTAAAGCTGCCTCTGTGGTCTAGTGTCAGATCTGTGGATCTGGTGGTCCTAGGTTCGAGTCCAGGTTTGAGCAAAGTTTAATTATAGAGTTTAGTTAAAAAGTCTCAGTAGCAACCCGTAAACTAAACGAAGACATGTCACAGGTTCAAACATAAAATGGTAAGAAGAAAACGAAATAATAATAATTTCAAAAATAAAAAAAAACGACTGGTTAAAAGCTAACTAAAAAGATTAGAATAAGTTGACGAAGGGACATAATATTATGCAGTCGGAGACATGTTTTATACTAACTCCGAATATTATTACATGCTGAAGGACATACATACATACATACATACATACATACATACATACATACATACATACATACATACATGCACACATACATACATACATACATACATACATACATACATACATACATACATACATATATACATACATACATACATATGTACATACAGGTCAAACTCATAACCCTCCTTTGGGTTTCGCCGCAGTCGAGTATAAAGTCTATAACCTTAGTATAGCTTAGAATTAATATTTAAAATACCACATCCATTTTTCGATGCCTAAGTATCGGCTGGGGAGTAATAACTCACGGCGTACACTTTGCGACACCTCTGTTACATCGTTACATGCTGTTGACTTGTCATGTGATATTGATTGACGGTATTGGAGTAATTTTATAATAGCAATACTGTAAAGGATGACAGATTGAACTTAACCTTAGTACAGGGATATTTTTACGATTTTGTGGATAAACGTATATCGCAATTTGTTATTTTTTTTTAGTAAACTATAATTTTTAATATATTTATACGCTGCGACGTATTTTTGGTTAGTTTAATTATATATCGAACTAGTGTTGACTTGCGACTCCACATAATTTTTATTCCAATTATTAAAAAAATATTATAAATAAAAGTTACTTTAGAACATAGTTAAATACAAAGAAAATGTATATAATAACCGTATATAATGAAGTTAAAAGCCACAATTAAGGGAAATAATGCTTTAAGAAGTCATGAGTTTTAGTTAAGAGCTAGAACTATATTGCTATATTTTTCTGTCAATTTATTTATCTAATAACAACAACGATAAAACTCCCCTCATTATTATAAAACAAAAAAACATACATGGAACAAGATGATACGTCCTATGCATTTATTTTGTGAAAAATCAAACTTTTCTGCATTTGTAATCTTTACAAGAAACTACCGTATCTGATATTTTTGCATCTATGTTATAAATCAATCGCTTACACGTGTTTCCATCAAACTACAGATTGCATTTGATTTGACATACTCTATTGATGGAGATTTAGCTACGTTATTCTCATTCAGATGAAAGAATAGTTGAGAAATCAATAAGTAATAATAAATATTACCTTTTATAGTTTCCCTTCGAGTGTTATTTAACTTAAGGTAATATCAGTTATAGTATCTATAAATGGGTCGTTCTTCTTTTCTTGCGACAATGAATTAGTATTTCTCAGTTTTTCGAGTTTTTCAAGTAACAATATTTTGATTTCAGTGTTAGATATTTTTTTTGCAAATGCATTTAATTTTCATTTGGATCATTTAATCTTTATTTTCATACCCGTAATGTTGTTTGTTTTGTGGCGATTTTCGAGAAAACACTGTGACAGAACGGTTCTTTTTCGGTAGGACATCATTATGAATTACTACTCTGTCCTTAAAACCATCCTGGAACACAATCTTAAAATGTCCATCCTGAAACGTGACACTAAAGTCACCGAGGCGGTGCTAGCCCAAATGCGGAGTGGGGCAGGATCCTCGGAAAACTAACACAAAAAAAGGGAAAAAACAACAAAAAAAAAACCTGTATTTAGAATAAGTATTAATTATAACCTAACAATAAGGACTACTAGATATGTATATTAAAAAAAAAAAGAAAAAAAAAAAACAAAAAACAAAAAAAAAAAAATAATAATAATATAAATTTGCATGTTAAGTTCATTAAGTAATTAATGCCAGTCAGTGTCGGACCACGTCCTTCAATGTATAGCCTTAAGTACCGCTAGTTCTAAGTATAAAAAAAAAAGTGTAATCGCCAATCATAAAAATAATGTTATAAAAAGAGCACGGGCAATTAAAGCCTGTGGATGTAATAAATTAAAAAAAAAAAAAATTACTACTCTGTCACGGTATTTAATGAAAAATAAACACATGCAAAAAAACTATTGGCTACAGAAACTTAGAGATTATTTTGTATTAAAAGGTATAAAGCGATGAGGATGTAAATTCGAACAATGAATACATAATAATCTATACTCTAATATGACACTAAATGAGGTGAGGGACAGATCATTGTCGCTAGAAAAGAAGAACGACTCATATATCTTATTATATAAAAGGCAAAGGTGATTGACTGATGTATCAACGCACAGGCCAAACCCTTAGGGCTAGCAAATTGAAATTTCGCACACGTATTCCTCATGTGACGAAGGCATCCACTAAGGAAGGATTTTTTAAAATTCAACCCCCAAGGGGGTAAAATAGGGGATAGAAGTTTGTATGAAACTTTTTATTCCTTGGACATATTTGCATGAAATTTCGTATGAATTGAGTACGGCAAAAATAATGAGTTATGTATTTCAGAGTTTTCTAAATTTCAACCCCTAAGAGGGTGAAATGGGTTATAAAAATTTGTATGAAACTTTTTATTCCTTGGACATATTTGCATGAAATTTCGTATGAATTGAGTACAGTAAAAATAATGAGCTATGTATTTCAGCGTTTTCCAAAATTAAACCCCTAAGAGGGTAAAATAGGGGATGAAAGTTTTAAATAAACGCACAGGCTAAACCCTTAGGGCCAGAAACTTAAAATTTCGCACACGTATTCCTCTTATGACGTAGGCATCCACTAAGAAAGGATTTTTAGAAATTCCACCCCTAAAGGGGTAAAATAAGGGATGAGCGGTTGTATGGAAATCCGTCATTTTCGAAGTTGGAAACGTGAAATTTCATATACAAGCTTCTGATTAGAAATAAATAAATATGTATTTCAGAATTTTTGAAAATCTATCACCTAAGAGGGTGAAATAGGGGTTGAAAGTTTATATGGGAGGTTCGTCGTTTTTGAAGTAAGAAGTATGAAATTTCTTATACATTATACTTAAATAAATAAGTACGTATTTCAGAGATGTTGAAAATCTATCCCCTAAGAGAGTAAAATAAGGGATGAAATTTTATATGAGGAGTCCGTCATTTTTGAAGTAAGAAGAATAAAATTTAATATTAAAGCTTCTTAACAAAAATAAATACATACGTATTTTATCGTTTTTGGAAATTCAACCCCAAACATGAGAAATAGGGTGAAAAAATTAGTATAGAAATAAAAAAAGGCCTGATTTGCTTCAAATTTACTATTTGTCTTTCTTTATTGAACTAATAAGCAAACTATAAACATGTATTTCAAAGTTGTTCAAAATTCCATCTCTTAGACGAGAGAAGGGGTGAGAATTTATTTATGTTTGTTTCGAAGGGTTAGCATGTTTGTATGGACATATTCCCAAAAAAAATTGATGTATATACTTCTAAATACAAAAAGCTCAACAAAAATTATAAAAACTGACATCAAAACACTAATAAAAAAACACGACTGCGTAAAAAGCGAACTAAAAGGTTAGAACAAGTTGACAAAGGAACTTTAAAAATAACGTAGATTTTAGCCTGTTTATAATACGTTAGCCGAGTTACATGATTCTTAAGTCGTAAACATTATAATATGCGAGTTCTATCATTGTAGTCTCTTCCTTCAACTTTGAAAAGATGAAGTAGGAAATGTGCAAAAAGTAGAAGTAGTGGAGCGTGCTAAATACTTTAAACATAAATGAATTTACAGAATATACGTAAAATATTTTTTCAGATACTGGATATTCTGAGTTACGATCACTTAAGTTTTTTTTTCTATAACATCTTCAAAAAATAGTATGAAACTCGAACTTATATAAATGAGTAAGTACAATCATACATTTGCAAATCATTACTAATAGCAAAAAGCCATAGAGGTTTTTTGTAGTACATATTTGCTTGAAATTTCGTATGAATTGAGTACGGCAAAAATAATAAGTTACGTATTTCAGCGTTTCCCAAAATTCAACCCCTAAGAGGGGATGAAAGTTTTAAATAAACGCAGAGGCCAAACTCTTAGGGCTAGAAACTTAGAATTTCACATACGTATTTCTCTTATGACTTAGGCATCCACTAAGGAAGGATTTTTCAAAATTCAACCCTTAAGGGGGTAAAATAGGGGATAAAAGTTTGTATGAAACTTTTTATTCCTTGGACACACTTGCATGAAATTTCGTATTTTACATAGTTTGATCGCGAGCGAAGCCGCAGGTTCTGCTAGTTATGTATAAAAGGTAAAAGTGATTGACTGATGTATCAACACACAGGCCAAACCCTTAAGGCTAGAAAATTGAAATTTCGCACACGTATTCCTCATATGACGAAGGCATCCACTAAGGTAGGATTTTTCAAAATTCAACCCCCAAGGGGAGAAATAGGGGATAAAAGTTTGTATGAAACTTTTTATTTCTTGGACATACTCGTATATGCATGAAATTTCGTATTTTTAGTTTGATCGCGAGCGATGCCGCAAGTTCTGCTAGTATCAGATATAAGTAATATTAAAAATCAAATCAAGTCAATTTCATCAAAATCAGATCTGCTTTTTTACCCGAATTTACCTAAATTTACCCAGTTTACCCGAATTTATTACCGTTATATTTTCTCTAAGTATGTATAAGATACTTTTGGAAGCAGTCTTAGCAACCTGGTAAGGTTGAGTTTTAATGCCAAAATTATGTAGTACTATGATTTTAAACATGATTACCAATTGCTAATACGGTGAAGGAAAATGATTAGAAAACCTGCATATTGAAGAAGACTTAACTAGTTTTCGAAAGACATATATAGTCCGCCAACCCGTACTTGGCGAGCGTGGTGGACCATGGTATATGGCGTAAGACACCCATCAATTAGACATCAAAAGAGCTAAATAAAGCTTATAGTTATAATAATATTAGTCTAGGAAAATTTTAGACATTTTACTAACATAATGATAAAAAAAATATAATTTACGAAATTTTTATTAACCCGACAATGTGTCTTAGCACGCCTATCCCTAATAAACTTTCATATATAAAAATTGCGTGTCATGAATAAAAAAATATTCACACTCTCAAAGGATTTGGAAAAGTGACAAGTGTTTTATTTACTTAAAAAACCTGCCGACAAAAACACACGTAATTCTTAAGAAGATAATCCGATGAAAGCCGCTTGTTTATTTTGTATGGCCACGAAACTTGTTGATGTTTTGTATGACGTAAGCTTAAATTTATAAAGCTTTTTTTTTTTGTTTTTTTTTTATATATATATTTTTAACCGACTTTAATAAAAAAAAGTCCTACTGAGTGTATGTACGTTATGCATTATCTACCAATATAGATTAGGCTATATTAAATTTTGCTCTAAAGAGTGGAATAGTATTGATTTAGGCAATTTTAATGTCATTATATTTATTGTTTAAAGAGGTTATTATTTAGTAACATATTTATTAATTTCATTTTATTAATGTAAAAAAACTTATAAGTGTATTAATCTCATCATACATATTATGTACATATCGCACTGGCTTAGATTCACGTTCACTTTCCCTACAGGTGAATTACAGACTCGATACTCCCTTCGTAAATGACAGCTTTTTAAATAAACTACTTATTATGCTGTGGGTAATTATCCCATTGAATTATGCTAATTTTTAGTTAAATATTTAATTTTAATAACTGTGTATTATACAGATATTATCCTACCATAAACATACGTAAATACTCTTCAAGTATATAGTAATAATATCTATATTTTTCATTTCTTTCTCAGATTTACTCGAATATTTGACATTTTCATTTTTGGTTTGATTTTTGGTACCTCAAAATTCAAAATAAATCCTTGAAAAAATTTGAAAAGATAATTTTATTTAAAAATTTTCATTTCTCTCCTAATACTTTTTGTAGGTCACTCTAATGGCCCCAATCCTGTTAATCTGGGTCGCTTCGAGTTGAATCCTTAAAAATTGCTCACCTCTAGTAGCGGTTTTGTCATATTTTTCTTGTTAAAAACTTAAATATATTACATTTATTTTACTAACTAGCTAATGTTTCCTTCTTTGCTCGCGTTTTTATTTAATTTTCTATCGTTAAATATAACGCCCAATTAAATACGAACGTACAGGAAATTTTCGAGGATTATAACCTACTCGTATATAATTAATACTTGAAGCGAGGATGAGTTGCTGTATAACATAAAGCCAAAGAGTTTTTTTGTAGATTAAACGCGGGTGAAACCTCGGGTTCTTCTAGTTTTTATATATAGCATAAATAATATTCTTCTATATAAATAAAAATGAACGTTCGTATGTTTGTCTTCTATGCGCTTCTAAGCCATTGATACGATATTCGTAATTTTTTCGAACAAAAAAAAATAAAATAAAAAAAAAACTTTCAAACAATTACAAGCTTTTTCATATAAAAATTATTACTAGTAAAAAAAAACATTAAGCAAATTCATTCTTCAAAGCTACCAAAAGCAATCAACATATGTAGTGTCTTTCATACTGAAACTCAAAATATGAGTGCGACTACACATGGTGTTATAATATAATAATATTTGATCGATGACGCAGATGTTATAGTAATAACGTTAACGTTAACTGTATTACCCGAAGTTAAGTTAATTACGGACTAGCTCACGTGAAAAAAATACATTCAATTAAATTAGGCTCGGATATATTAGGAAGGTAAACAAAGATTTTATACTAAAAATATTTTGTATTTTGACTACATTTTGTCTGTCTGTATGTTGTTGGTTTCAAATAAGACACATATGTTCAAAATTTCGGCAATTTCGTACAAAGAGTCACGAAAACACAAACAGATAGACGAAATTAAAAACCCTTATAATTTTGTTTGTTAATTTGTTTGATACGGAACCCAAAAAAATTTCATGATGATGATGAATTAAACGCATTTCGTGAAGGTACAGTATAACATATATAAACGATAAATTCGTAAATTTCCCTAAACTCCGGGAAAATAATCTTAAGATGGCAAAAACCTACGACTTTTTTCGCTCTTACAAAGTAGAATCTTATTTCTAATAAATGATGGAAACTACCCACAGATTTTTTATAGACCGATTTTTATGTACTGCTTTATTCACCGTATAAAGTACCTCCGTATCCAATAAACCTTCGCAGAATAATTATTATACTCTGAAATTCATATATAGTTGGGGTTATTAAAGTACCACTAAGCTGTGGTAGCCTAGTGGTAACGAGTGGTGAAGCGGGTTCAAATTCCGAGTCTCGCACCTCTGATATTTTCATGTGTGAATCATTTCTAAAATGATTACCACTTGCCTTACGGTGAAGGAAAACATCGTGAGGAAACCTGCATGTCTGAGAGAACCTAGCAAGTTTTCGAAAGACATGTGAAGTCCGCCAACCCGCACTTGGCCAGCGTGGTGAACTTTAGCCTGATCCCCCTCGTATTGAAGGGAGGCCCACCCCCAGTAGTGGGACGTTAGAAAGGACTGAATACATACATACACATTAAAGTACTACATTCTTATGTTTTTTTTGACTGCATAATACTATATTCCTTCATCAACTTGTTTTCATCTTTTTAGTTAGCTTTTATACAGTTGGGTATTTTTTATTTTAATAATTGAAGTTTTATAATTGTTGATTGTTTATCGAAACCAATCAGACAAATTGTGAAATAATATTATAATTTCGTTAAAACAAGTACATTTGTATGAAATTTCTTATTGTTGATACTGTTTTCTCACACAGAATTTATTTTTAACATCTCGTGAGACCGATTGCAATATACGTATAAAGGCATTTTGTTTTAGGGTAAGCCCTCGTTAGGGTTCCGTAATGACGTCATAAAAACCGGGATAGTGTGAATAATTGCCTTTCGCTGTCTATAAAGTGTTTTTTTATTATATATATATATACTATTCTTTGTCTAGTCGATGGCGAGAATGGAGTAACTGTTTATGTCATTTTTAGATTTTCACCAGAGAGTCCTTTTTCGACAATGCTTTAAGATATGAATATCTAATAGGTAGACATGATGAGTTATGGACTTTAATTATAGTTAAAATATTATACATCATATATATATATATATATATATATATATATATATATATATATATATATATATATATATATATATATATATATCGAGATAGATTTACTTTGCTTTATAACTGGCACCGACTTCGAAAATATCTGATTAGGTGTGTATAGTAAATGAAAACCTCCTTTCGGTTAGTTTTTCCTTGTTAGTGTCTAGAAGCCGGTTTTATTTTCCTTAATGTCTGAAAGTCGGTTTTTTTGTTTATTCAATAATAACATGAATAATGAATAACCAATAATTTTAGACACTTTGATATTATTAGCATGGATTGTCTGACTTTTTTGTTCTGTAAAAATTAGGAAGAACGCTGGACTAATCAAACATCACCACTGCTACATTAAAAAAAGCATCTTATGACGATTTTATTCATACACTAGCGGCTCACCCTCGATTCGCTCGGGCTCCCCTCTAGACGAACAATAACAAATCTATCCCACGGGAACCGTACATTTTTCCGAGATAAAAAGTAGCCTATTTGTTTTTCTGATGTGTGAACTATATTATTGTAAGGTTTTATTAAAATCCAATCACTAGTTTTTGTGTACTAAGCTGTAATAAATTACTATAGTTTTTTAACTATACCACAGGAACTCGTTAATTTTCCGAGATAAAAAGTATCTAAAATGCTCACCGGGAATATAAAGTACCACCATGCAAAATTTCATTTAAATCGGTCTAACAGTTTCGGAGATTAGCCCGTACAAACAGACAAATAGACAGAGAAACAAAAAATTTGAAAAAATCTGGATTTGTTCTATATCTCTTCTTACATCCCCCTTTATTTTTTCTATGTACAGACATTCGACCTCTACAATTTATTATATTATGTATAGAATATGGACTATATTCACAAATTCTAACTGTTGTAATTTACTTGTTTACCTATTTAAAAGTTTTATTTATTGTACATAAACCCTTTACCTATCCTTGTTTCGTTTGTGCCTTTTTATTTAAAATACTAGCGACTCATCGTCACTTGGTTCATTCCCAATTCAAACTTTTTGTTTGCATCTAAATACAAACAAACAAACAAACGAACAAAAAAATCTTTCTTCTTTATAATATTAGTAGAGATTATGTACAGACAGTGACACTTTTTGGTAAACTTTATCAATAAAATAGTCTATGTGTTATATATAGTGTGTTTAAATTTCATCAAAATCTCTCAAGTTTTAGCATAATTGATTTACAAATAATCACACTCACATTTAAAACTTTACGATTTGCCTTCGCTTCTTCCTGTCACCCTTGTGGCCTCGCGTATATTAACATTTTTAGAGTTCCGTACCCGAAGGGTGCAAACGGAACCCTATTACTATGCCTCCGCTGTCCGTTCGTTTGTCAGAGGGCTGTAACACATGAACCGTAATAGGTAGAGAGTTGAAATTTTCTCAGAATATGTATTTATATTGCCGCTATAGCAATAAATAATAAAAATAAATAAAAATACAAGAAACATTTTTTTAACGTTCGTAATCGATCATCCAATTTAATATGCTACATATATAGAGTAAAAGTCATAATAATAAAAACTACACGTACGATGGTACAGAACCCGTCGTGTACAAATTCGATTCGCACTTGACCGATTTTTTTATTATGTAAATTTATAAGGGCTGTAGTAAAAACTACAGAACCTAGAGTATTTTCCGTTTAGTCAAAGGTGAATTTTTAGGGACGTTATTGTTCTCTTATATGAAGTAATGGAAATGGTTAATGATTCAAAACGAATTGGATACATGTCTGAAAATGATAAGGCATTTTCTGCTTTCCTTTTGAATTGTTTTTTGTCGAAACTTTTTTTGTAGTGCTGTTTAAATTGGTTTTGCAAAGAAAATCGAGGAGTTTTGATTTGTAATACTGTTTGTTATTGCAATGAAACATAATTTGGTTTGATTCGGATTGCGGTAAGGAATAATTTGAAAATTTAAAAGCTTTTTAAGCTTTTAGCTGTGATTTAAATTTTTGACAATCTTGAAGGGTTCCTTTGTAATGTCAAAATAACAGTTTTTTATTAAATACATATGTATGACAGACTTTATGGTAGGTACTTGTAAGAAAAAAAAACTATTTTTAAATTTTGTGTCTGTCTGTTTGTTCCGGCTAATCTTCGAAACGGCTGGACCGATTTTTACGGAATTTTGCACTGACAGGTAGCTGATTTTATAAGGAGTAACTTAAACTACTTTTATTTTAGAAAAAAATTAGAGTTCCGCACAAACAAAATATATTAAAAGTCATAAAATTGTGTACAAAATCCACGAACGACGAACGTAGGGACAAGTAAGGCGATACCTTAATTGGCAAACCAGCCAACTCCACATTTCGTCAAAAAATGTTATTTGGTTTAGATTTTACGCAACAGTAATTCAGTAGGATTATTTTAGTAGGATTTTACAGTATCAAAAATCACAGCTTACGATAAATAATAAATAAAAAATAATAAATAAATATGTTGGGGCATTAACACACAGTACCATCTAGTTCCATTTTAAGCTACGAGGCTTGTGTTATGGATACCAGATAGTTGATACACTACACATATATAACTTTAAATACATACATATTATAAACATAAACACCCATGACTGGAGTACAAACATTCGTGCTCATCACACAAATGAATGCCCCCAGCGGGACTCGAACCCGTGACCGCTGGCACAGCAAGTAGGGTCACTACAAACTGAGCCAAACGTGTCGTCAATGGTCGTCAACGATATTATCTACTAACGATATTTTAGATTTTTAATGAGTAGTGTACAAAAAATATTATAAAGTTTTAAGTGTCGCTTGAAAAATTTGCTCATATGGAGTTAGCTGGTTTGCCAATTAAGGTATGAGTAAGTCGCTGGTACAAAATATAATTTACGCACATCTATACTAATATTATAAAGCTAAAGAGTTTGTTTATTTGTTTGGTTGAACGCGCTATCCTCAGGAACTACTTATTCGATTTGAAAAATTCATTATGCATTAGATAGCCCGTCAACTGAGGAAGGCTATAAGCTATATATCAACCAGGAAAACTGTACGGTTTCCGTGGAATAGATTTGTTTTTGTCTAGGGACGAACCCGAAACGAAGCGAGGGTGAGTCACTAGTACAGATATAAAGGTAGTGCTAGAATCAACCCAACTATTTACAACTTGTCATACAGTTCTAACAACTTCGATAGGCCAAAGTTAAAATTATCAAGTGAGCTCATAACGTATGCAACTAACCGAAGTCACAACAAAGCTACATACATAATTTACATGTTACTAAATGCTTTTGACTGTTTACGATCGCAAGGGGTCGGGCTTTATGGGATCTCATAAAACTCGCCATAGGTATGCCTTTCATTATTTCCTATAGCACTTATTATAAATACTTTTATATGTGAAAATTTGCTATTCCAAATGACACGATTTGATAGATTTTGTGGTGTTTTGTTTGATTCAATTAATTTAAAAAGTATTGAAATTCATTTCTGTAAAGTTAAGCAGCTAACAATATTTTGTGAATGGGTTGTATTTAATGTTTCTTAGATTTAAACAAAGTACCTAACGTTTTTTACTTACGTTTTAACGTTTAGTATATATTTCTCAGAGATGAGATATTTTTCCGCAGTAAAAAGTCGACCCGGATAACCAGCTATCATCATACCAAATTTCATCAAAATCTGTCCAGTGGCTTTCTCGTGATGCGTTCCCAGACAGACAGACAAACAGACAAAAATACGGCCTCTACTTCGATAATAATGACTATTTCAATAAGATTTTCCAAAAAAATTTTAATGTACAGATTCGACTCAATTAGAATTTTATTATATCTATAAACTTAAAAAGCAAAACCTTATTTAAATACAAAATTTGATCCAAATCGTTAGAGATGTTTCCGAGACACACGAAATAAATTCATCTATACAAGAATTGCTCATTTAATATTATAAGATTTAAAGTTTATAAATAAAAATACTTTTTTCGATTCTTTTACGGTTTTATTTAGATTTTTTTCCCAATATTTCGAATGCTTTAATAAATTCATTTGTGTAGATAAATAATTAATGTATTATAAATTTCCGCTCAGTTTTTTTCGGCAGTTCTTCTCTGGACTTTTTCTAGCCAAATCTGTACTAATATTATAAAGAGGTAGAGTTTGTGAGTTTGTGACGTTGTAGGGGATAATCTCTGAATCTATAGAACTGATTTAGATGAAATTCGATAAAAAATAGTTTGAAACCTTGGGAAGAACATAGGATATTTTTTATCTCAAAAATCATCCTTTAAGGGGGTGAATATGGGGATGAAAGTTTGTATTGGGAAGCAAGCTAGAGATGAACCCGAGCGAAGCGAGGGTGACTCGCTAGTTGTAGATAAACTAATGAATTTCAGTAGGAGATTGTAGTAATTTATTACTGAATAATATTTTTTTTAATTATAATTTTAAAAATATGAAATTATGAATGTTTTCTTTAAAATGATAAATGTAGGGTGGTTTTGATGGCTCATAAAAACTCCATTTCCGGGTCTAGACTGTTAAAATAGAAATAAAACATTATGACTTCACTATACGTCGTGAGTATAAATTATACATACCTACCTACAAATGTTAATTTTTTTCATAGCAAAAGAACGTTTTATAGTACATTACTTAGGTTTAATAATTAAAAGTGTTTGATGGGAACATATGTACTCGTATATGAGTAAAATTTATTATCTGTATAAAAAATCGGTTGGCAAATTTATATATATATATATATATATATATATATATATATATATATATATATATATATATATAGTATATTGTTAGCTTATGCCTACTACAATTTCACATCAATAAGAGTGAAAAAGTATCAAACACTTTGCACTATTTACCCAAATCCATCCATCTATTCTGTTACAAAACGTAACAAAAGCACACACATAATAACCTAAATGAGAATCAAACTCCTAAACAACATCTTAGAAATCATTTCTATGTAACCGCAACTTGAATAAGATAATTTTATTAAAATTTGCTGCTTTAAGAGTCTGTTTATAGCGTAATTGCTCCCTCGACGTAAACTTCGTTGCTTCTGAAGATATGGCGAATTGTAAAAGTGAATATTTTGCTGATTAATTGTTTTAATGTTATTGTTATCCGAATACTTTTTTTTTATTACTGTCTCAGTTGTGTAGTGGCTAGCACGTACAGAGGATCCGGAGGTCTTGGGTTCGAGTCCCGAGTCGGCCCAAGTTCAGTTATTGAGTATTTCTGTCAAAAAATTCTCTGTAACAGCACGGAGCTAGGAAGTTGACGGTGTTTCAACTCGGAGAACACATAAAGTCGCCGGTCCTGTGCTTTAACTCTCACTGGTCGTGTCGAGTAGTCGTCCCACCGGAGAACGTACACTTGTACACTATAATATTATATCCTGCTCTGGCTAGTCTCAATGACGGCCGAAATCACTCGGGAGGACATTATTATTATTATTATTTAAATTAATTAAAATAAATCCACGAAAATATCCGAAAAGATTAAAATTTTAAACTAAGAGAAAAATAAAGATTTTTTTATATAAAACATAAAATTTACTTTTAACAAACCTTTCAGATACATTACAAATTTTTTTAATTGAAATTTGACCCTCGAAGGAATTGCAAAACGTTATAGAAAAAAGAAGTCAAGGTTTTTATTATCTTTACAAAATAAAGCCATTTGAAGAATTATAACGAAGGATGTACTAGTATATTTACTTACAAGCGACTCACCCTCGCTTCGCTCGAGTTGGTCCCTAGATACGTTTAAAAGGTTAATATGGAATAGATATTATACTATATATTATATGATAGTACCTGGCGACCGAGCTTCGCTCGGAGTTCTTTTTTGTTATATATTATTTTTTAGATTAAAAAAAAGTAAAAACTTTGTATCCGACCGAGAATTGAACCCGAACATCTTTGAGTGTCAATCTTACAACTCGACCGCTTGACTACAATGGTTATGCCCGAGCGTAAGAAATTATCGACCATAATATTTTGCGTGGAATAATGCGAAAGAAAACCGCATGAAAACTCGAAAACACGCAAGACTAATCTAGTTCGATTTTTTGCCCCCGAAAACTCTCACATACCAAATTTCAGCGAAATCGTTAGATCCGTTTCCGAGATCGCCGGTACAAATAAATAAATATACAAGAATTGCTCGTTTAAATATATTAGATATAACCTATAGCTTTCCTCAATAATCGGGCTATCTAAAGCACAAAGAATTTATCAAATTATATTGGTAGTTTTGAGATTAGGCGTTCAAACATACAAACGAACGAACAAACAAGCAAACAAACAAACTCATCCTCTTTATAATATTAGTATAGATTTCTAAATCATACCACTGACATATATTTTCTAGTAAGCGTCTGGTATTTTGCATGAATACATTACTTTAGTGTAAGCTTGAATTATGCGTTCGCAGCTAAACCTTGACGCTGTAACTTGCTATGAGACACTAAGATTGATAGTCAGTGAAGCTGTGGACTGGCGGCTAGAGATACCGGTGTTTAGAATCTTGGAATGAAAAAGATACTTGTAAATGCGAAAATATAATGGATTTTTTTGTAGTGGAACTTTTTTAAGTTAGTGTTATTAAGTTGTTATTTTATTTAGTTTAAAGATATGAATAAAATTAAAATACTTCTTGATTGATTACCTATACGAAATTCCATCCCCCTTTTCACCTCCTTAAGGGATGATTTCCGGAATAAAAAGTATCCTATGTCCTTCCTAGGGTTTCAAACTATCTTCCTACCAAATTTCATTTAAAGCGGTTCAGTAGATCCAGAGATTACCCCCTACAGCCTCACAAACGCACAAACACACAAACTCACAAACTTTACTTCATTATGATATTAGTAAAGATATACGTAAACTAGTAATCGTTTGGGGGTTACAATTGTACTATAATTATGATTGGATTTTTTTTTGATAACACTAGAGCTCATCAATAAATATTAAACAAAAAAAAAAGAAAACCGGCCAACAAACAGACGACAAAAACGTACTGAGCTGTTTTGACTTTGTCTATTTATATATAGATACGAATGCCCTATAGTGTAGTTATTGTTTTATTACTAACTAGCATTTCCCGCGGCTCCGCCCGCGTTCAGATGATCAAAAACCAAATTCTTAGGTTTTACACATAAGTATACTCTTACATTATACATTACTTTCATTGCGCACCGCATGATTGGTAAATAATGGCAGTGATTGACAATGCCACAAAGATTCCTCCGTTAAATTGATTTTTTTGTTTTAGCAATAACATTTATGTATGTCTATACTTCTGTTTTGTTTGTTTTTTAGTTTTGGGCGATAAACTCTCAAACTACGGAATTCATTTTAATCATTTTTTACTAATAGACAGCTATAGATTAATTTAATATATAGCTGATTATTTAAATTACATAATGATAACTTTTCTTAATTAGCGCTAGTTAGTAATATTTTCCAAAACGATTTTCAAAAGAAAGTGTAATAAGTAAATAATTCTAAGCGAATACGTTTCTTTATTTCATATGGCTCGGCTAATATGATTAAAGTCGCAAGCATTTTATTGTGTCCTTTAAGCCTTTACCTTCCAAGAAAAGGTGTCAAGAAAAAGTGAAAAAGTTGAGATATAAGAGTTCCTAAAATACTTTTTCATAGTTTTTGAGATATGAAATATTTTTAGTTATCCGCTTTGGCAGTTTAACAGCCATAAACTTGTTTTCCATAAAATGTTATAAAATAATATAAATTGAACTTATTTTTACGGTGCAAAAAATGAGTAGGTATTGTGGAAACGTAAATATTATTCGTATTTATTTTAGTGTTAACCATACAAAACACGTAAGTAAGAAAAACAACATAGCATTTTGCTATACGAAATCTAAAATGCGCGAGTTGGATTTATATTTGCCCAGTTTTTACATTAAAAGATTAAAAAACATTAACATTATTTACTAAACAATAAAAATTTACAAATATTCTCATTTGAAAATTGTTTCGGCCTACAAAATATTACTAATATGTTACTAATTTATAAAGCTAAAAAGTTTGTTTGATTAAAAATTTAAGCACGGGCAGGGCCGCGGGTAATTTAGTAGTAATTATAGTAAAGTCATAGAAAGGTTATATCTGTACATTTTTTTTTTTTGGATAAAACTACGTATTTTAAAAACACATGGCGACATCTATTGTCAAATAGCTAAATAACACATAAATAAATTTTCATTAAAATAACTATTTTAATGAATAAAATAGCGCTGTTAATATTTCTTTTAAGATAAGTTTTTTTTAATAGTTTTAACAAAATAACATCATCGTGCTTTTACTTTAACCAGTTTTTGTATTTTTTCTCAGAAATGAGATATTTCCCTGCGGTAAAAAGAATCCTATGTGTTGACCCGGATAACCTGCTATTACCATACCAAATTTCATAAAAATCCCTCTAGTGGTTTTTCTGTGATGCGGTCACATTCAGAAAGACAGAAAAAATTCTAAAAACTATAGATTCGGGCTCTATATCGCTAATAATGAATATTTCAGTAAGATTTTTCGAAAAAATATTAAATTTAGGGGTTCGGCTTAGTTACAATTTTATTGTATGTATAGTTACTAATTTATGAAGCGAAAAAGTTTGCTTTACTGATAATTTAAACACGGGCGGAGCCGCGGGTGATTTAGTAGTAATTCTAATAAAATCGAAAAAAGGTCATATCTGTACATTAATTTTTTTGGGATTAAAACTATGTATTTTAAAAACACATGGCGACATCTATTGTCGAATATCTAAATAACACATAAATAAATATTAATTAAAATAACTATTTTAATGGATAAAATAGCGCTTTTGATAATTTGATTTTCAAGATAAGCTATTTTTATAGTTTTTGCCATATTTTGTAAGTTATCTTGCTAAACTGTTTACAAATTAGTATCGTCGTGGTTTTGTTCCTACCAGTTTTTGTATTTTTTTTCAGAAATGAGATATTTTCTCGCGGTAAAAAGTATCCTATATGTTGACCCGGATAACCAGCTATCATCATGCCAAATTTCATCAAAATCCCTCCAGTGGTTTTTCTGTGATGCGGTAACAGACAGACAGACAGACAGACAGACAGACAGACAAAAATTCTAAAAACTATAGATTCGGCCTCTGCATCGATAATAATGTCTATTTCAATAAGATTTTCCAAAAAATATTTAATGTACAGATTCGGCTTAGTTAGAATTTTATAATATGTATATAGAAAAGGTACACTTTATTCATAACCATCCAAAAGTAGTTGTTGGCACAAACATATATACGCACAAATACACACACATTCATTTTATACTTTTACATTTTTGATTAAGACCTTTTTATTACCATTTTTATAAATTACGTTTGTGACAGGTTCGAATAAAAAAAGAAAAAAGTGGTGGCATTAAAAGGCGTACAATTAGATGCTCATATATTATTTCTATTTCAATAAAATAGATTAAAATAATTAATTAATATATTGCTGCAACGGCCATATAGTTATTTCACCCTCATAGGAGTTTTTTTTTAAATTTACGTAGCACTACCCTTTAGGCATAGCTTCATTCATTAAAAAAGAAGAAAATGATTTACAATTTGCGAAAAATATCTTGTAACATAAAGACAAATAAAACAATCGAATTGCGTGCTGCCTCCATTTTGAAGTCAGACTAAAATCAATGAAACCAATTACTGACTACGTTAAAATAAGTGAATACTTTCTTAGATTCACGCGAGTATTTGACATTTTAAATAAAACATGTTTTTTGTTTGTTTCGCGGTTTTATTTTAATTTTTGGTTCCCGACGTTTCGAATGCTTTACAGTAATCATGGTCACGGAAGAAGCTGAACTCAATACTATCTAATAATTATTTTTAAATCTATACATATAATAAAATTGTAACTAAGCCGAATCTGTACATTAAATATTTTTCGGAAAACCTTCTTGGAATAGACATTATTATCGATACAGAGGCCGAATCTAGTTTTTAGAATTTTTGTCTGTCTGTCTGTCACTGAAGGGATTTTAATGAAATTTGGTATGATGATAGCTGGTTATCTGGGTCAACATATAGGATACTTTTTACTGCGGGAAAATATCTTATCTCTGAGAAATCTAAACTAAATTTTAAAACGTAAGTAGGGACAAAACCGAGCGGAGCGAGGGTGTCGCTAGTATAATATTAATTAACAATATAAAAAATCTAATCGTTCAACCGGAGTCAGGAGTCACAATCTATATTTTTAATTTGAAAAAGTAAAGAAAGTAAAACGAGCAATATGTAATGGACGAAGTTAAAAGGGAAATGAAAATTTGCAAAAAAAATTCAAAGGGAAAATCTCAAACACGATGGGACCAGGAAAATTTTCAGGCTTAATAATCAAACTTGCGAATTAGGGTAAGGAAAACAATTGAAGAACTGCCGGCTATTCCACGCGCCAATGAACCGTGCGATGTATGACCTACTTCTCCGTTCCAAACTCTACATTTGCCAAGGTTTTTTGGAATTTGCTTTACCAAATAAGTTTTGTAGAGTGCTGTGTGGGCGTATTTGTGCATAAACAACTTCAAGTTTTTATAAATAGAGCATTAATGATTTCCCTTGTGGTAAAGTTGATGAGATGGATATAAATTAGTACGATCTTTGCTTTACTCTTACTAATAGTATCTTTGGGTGTTTTCTAAAGATATATTTAGTTAAGACAAAATGATTTATTTCCACATGAAGGTCCTCCTTTTATAATAATTTTTGTTTCCGTATATTATGGAGTTCTTTGATTTTAAGGTCTACTTAAATAAAACAGTCAAAAATAGTACATTTAAACGAAACAATGCTATATTTTTCCATTTATCTATACTAATATTATAAAGAAGAAATATTTGTTTATGTGTATCGAATTAGCTCCGAAAATACTGAACCGATTTAGATGAAATTTAGTAAGTAAATAATAATTTGAAACCCGGGAAAAGACATATAATTTTTTATCCCAAAAATCATCCTTTAAGGTGGTGAAAATGGGGATGAAAGTTTGTATGGAGAAGCAAACTAGGGAAGAACCCGACCGAAGCGATGGTGAGTCGCTAGTATTATATAATGAAAAGGATGGAACGTATATTGATATGAAGCTTTGATATATGTAGTAAAGCTTTAAAAATATCTAACGGTAACTCCACACAATACCTAGATTTATATAACATTGTCTGTGCACAAAACAAATGTCAGTGAATCAATTAACTAATAAAAAAAATTAATGTATTATAAATAATCTAATATATTTAAACGAGCAATTCTTGTATATTTATATCTTTATATATTTATTTATACCGGCGATCTCGGAAACGGCTCTAACAATTTCGCAGAAATTTGGTATGTGGGGGTTTTCGGGGGCGAAAAATCGATCTAGATTAGTCTCATGTCTGGGAAAACGCGTGTTTTCGAGTTTCCATGCGGTTTTCTTTTACATTATTCTACGCAGAATATGTTCGATATTTATGTTCGTATTTCTTACACTCAGGCATAAGCATCGTGGTCAAGTGACAAAGGTGCAAAATTAACATTGTATGGATCATATTGGATACAAAGTTCTACTTTTTTTTGTATTTATCCAAGTTTTTAGTTTTTTTTTTTTCATCTAATAAATATGATATAACAAAAAAGAACACCGAGCGAAGCTCGGTCGTCAGGTACTTAATAATAAAAATTATTTTAATTTATTATTTATCTATACAGATAAATAAAATTGAAGTGTCTGTTTCTAATGTCAAAATAACAGCTTTATACTAAATACATAAGGAATTATATACCGTATATAATATATACTTATAAGAAATACACCATTTTTTAATTTTTTTGTCTATCTGTCTGTCTGTTTGTTCCGGCTAATCTCCAAAATGGCTGGACCAATTTTAACGGGACTTTCACTGGCAGATAGCTGATATTATAAGAAGTAACTTAGGCTACTTTTATTTTAGAAAGGAATTAGGGTTTCGCACAAAAAAAATAAAATGTACCAAGGGAAGTAAGTCGCTAGTAACATTTATTTTTAAAATTTAAGCGAAATAAAAAGCTTGCACGTCCTGTGGACAAATCTGCGTAAAATATTTCTTGGTCTGTACATATAACGTTTGTATCGTATGGACTCACCATAAGAGTTAACAAACTCGAAGCCCTTGGGTTTTAAATGTTCGGTAGAAAAGATTTTCGGTCAATTCAATACTAAGAAATCGAGAAACTTTTTTTTTATTCGCTAGGGACAGGTAATCATTCTTTATATTAAAGTTGTTATAACAAATTTGTATTCAACCCTTTTTTAACGTCCTACTTCTGGGCATGTTCCTTCTCTGGATTCGAGAGCGGACAGACCATAGTCCACCACGCTGGCCAAGTGCAGGTTGGCAAACTTCAAACTTTCTGTCTTTTGAGAACTTGTTAGTTTCTTTAAGACAAGCATGTTTTCTCACGATATTTTCCTTCAGACAAGACATATGGCAATCGTGTTAAAAATTATTCTCAAATCAAAATGTCAGAATTGCAAGAGATGAGATTTGAACCCGCTTCATTCGGTTTCCCAATCGCGTTACCATTACCTACCATTGCATTGCCTTGAAAAAACAACTTTAGCTAAGCAATTACCATGAAAGAGGTGAAACGAAACTTTGAATTCGGTGCTATTTTTATTCAAAAAACAAATCCGTCTTCTTTATAACATTAGTATATATGATAAATATGTATGTATTCAGCCCTTTTTAACATCCCACTTCTGTGCACGGGCCTCCCGTCAATACGAGGCGAAATAGGCCATAGTCCACCACGCTAGCCAAGTGCGGATCGGCGGACTTCACATGTCTTTCGAATACTTGTTAGGTTTTCTCAGACATGCAGGTTTCCTCACGATGTTTTCCTTCTCCGTTAGGCAAGTGGTAATCATGTTAGAAATGACTCGCACATGAAAATATCAGAGGTGCGAGACCCGGGATTTGAACTCGCTTCACTCAATTTCCCAAGCGAACGCGTTACCATTGGGCTACCACTGCCTTTATTATAAATATGATATCACTAATATAAGCCACATGTTTTAATATTTGTTCAGTTGAAAAAATAACCCTAGATTCAATCTGCATTTTCCATACAATATTAAGATTTAAATAATATTACGTCCTGCAAAAACATCAAAGTATTATTCCATAATATATTGTCAGATATTTCAGTCGACTGAATTCCCCAATAAATAAACGTCGTCTATTGAATACTATATGAATAATGAAACGTATTGTAAGTATACAAAAATAGGCTTCATGTAAATATATATATGTTATTCTAATAATATATTGTATGTTGATATACTAAATGTTTTTATAGGATACTAGTGACTCACCCTCGCTTCGCTTTAGGTTCGTCCCTAGACAAAAACAAATCTATCCCACGAGAATCGTAGATTTTTCCGGGATGATATATAGCCTATAGCCTTCCTCAGTTAACGGGCTATCTAATGCAAAAAGAATTTTTAAAATCGGATTAGTAGTTCCAGAGATTAGCGCGTTCAACCAAACAAACAAACAAACTCTTTAGCTTTATAATATTAAGTATAGATTTGACAATTTCTCAAATGTTATTTTTTTAAACATTATTACCACTTGCTAATACGCGAAGGAAAATATCATGAGGAAACCTGCATGTCATTCTGCATAAAAGTTTTCGAAAGACATGTAAAGTCCACATTGGCCAGCATGATGGACTATGGCCTGATTCCCCTCGTATGTAGGGAGGAAGACCCAGCAGTGTTCTGCTGCTGAAGGGAGGGTCCTTCACACGAGGGGGCTTAAAAGACCTGAATACAATGTTATTTTTATTTATAAAATTCCGGTGTGCGTGTGTACATTTATTAATTCACCCCTCCTAAATGGCTTGAATGACTTGATATTTTATGACCTAGTAGGCAGCTTTGTTCTTGAGAGATCCAGAACGTTTTCTTGCATGTATATACGTACTTATGTGTGTTGTGGTATGTGGTGTGGTACAAACAAAGTTTGTACAAACTTTTTATAGTCATGCACTTATAATAGTCATATAACTTTTGCGTGAGAATCAAACCCACGACTGTCTCTTCAACAAACAATACCATTCATATAATGAAACCTAACAACCACGTCATTGGATATCAGTATCATTTACGATAATAGCTAGCTAATAAGGGATTGCGCTGGGCTTGTGACTAATTGTCTCATTTTAGTAATGAGTTATGGTTTCATGGACAATTTGTGAATCTGTGTAATCTATCAGTTGGCTGTAATACGAGAAATCTGAATACGGTTTAGTTATTAGGCTTTGTTATGGAGAGTCATTGAAATAATTGATTCGAAATTTGAAATGGCTTCTACTATTGTAGTATACTAGCGACTCACCCTCGCTCCGATCGGGTTCGTCCCTAATTACATTTTAACGTTTTGTATAGATTTATCGAAGACGAGATATTTTCCCGTAGTAAAATGTATCCTATAATTATGTTGACCCGAATAACCAGCTATCACGATACGAAATTTCATCAAAATCCCTTGAGCGGTTTTTCCGTGATGCGATCACAGACAGACAGACAGACAAAAATTCTAAAAACAATAGATTCAGCCTCTACATATTTCCGTTTTGGATTTCACAAAGAACATACATACACACATCGATTTTTATATCTATACATATAATAAAATTGTAACTAAACCGAATACAAATTATATATATATATATATATATATATAAATTTTTAGTTTCCCTTTTGTACATAGGACTCCCTCTAAGGCGGTCACCGGAAACGTTGGGATCGTTGACTAAGTGACCTTCCTATTTGTGATGGTACATTGCTGTACAGATATCACTTTCTGTTCATTTTTTTTAATTTTATTGTTTTTTTTTTTAATTATTATTTTATGTGTCTGTTAGCAGTTTTCTACTCTATTCTATTCAATACAAAAATGATTTATTCAATATCCGCTAACGACTTAAGCTACTTACATAAAACAATATGTTTTTTATCAAGTTAGGACTGAAAATTATTTTCCGGTCCATCTGCCACTTAAAAGCCGTCATAAAATGCCCATCTTTATATAGTCTCGTAAAAGTTTTAAATTCCAACAGTACACTAAAGTTCTGTGTTTACGACGATCGACGTTAAAACAAATGGGCAGTAACATTAACTTAAAATAATGTATTGGAATTTCAAAAGTAATAAATTTTTTTACCGATAATAAAATGGAGCATTCAGATGATTTACTTGTGATTTTAATTATTATTATGATTAAATTAAGAAAAACATGCTCAGATTTGGAGTTGTATGAAATATGAAATACAAAAATGGTTCAACTCGTATACAATGTTAATTGTTAAAGTCACATACGTGTTTGATGAGATGGTGACATATGTGTAGCTTTATGTTTTCTCTGATAATCAAGATATACAGCTTGGAATTTTGTTTGTACGTATGGAATTATTATAAAAATATGAAGAAAATGAAAGTGAATTAAAAAGGCAGTGGTAGCCCAGTAATTACTTGGGAAACCGAGTGAAGCGGGTTCAAATCCCGGGTCTCGCACTTCTGATATTTTCATGTGCGAATCATTTCCAACATGATTACCACTTACGGTAAAGAAAAACATCGTGAGGAAACCTGCATGTCTGCGAGAACTTAGTAAGTTTTCAAAAGACATGTGCTGTCTGCCATCCCGCACTTGGCCAGCGTGGTGGATTATGGCCTGATCCCCCTTGTACTGAAGGTAGGCCTGTGCCCAGTAATGGGAAGTTAAAAAAGGCTGAATACACTATGTAACTTTATAGATTTAATTTTAAAGTTACCTTTTAAAGTTGGCTTAATAAATCAATACGGGCTCTTTCAAGAGATTAGCTCAAATGTTATCTTCAGTGCATTTATAAATATTTCTTTGTCTGCAACCAAGCTGGTACCATAAAACATATTTTTATTTACATTTTCCAAGAATCGAATCCACGAATCTGATATAGCAAAATTCATCAACAAATCTCACTGTAGAGAAACCTTGTCACTGACGTATACCCACTGATAGTGCCCTCTCATTCTCTAACAATTAGAGTGATTTAGTGAAAATAAAACCTGTCCATTTAAGACAGACTATTTATCAGTAGAACGAGGGTCAGACCAGCTATAGGAAGTGATAGCTTAATTAAGATTTAACACAATGAATGGTCCCTAAAAGCAATTTTCATTGGTAATAGTCATAGTTGTTTAGTGTAGAGATCGTAAGTTTGATGTTTGTAAGATGCAAATATATTTTTTTCTTGAACGAACAATAGGCGGAAATAGAAAATGTCATGGCAAGTCTTTTCTCATCTCCCAGACAGAGAGAGCAATCAGGAAAATAAAACTTTATTAAAAATTTACTTTCTAAATAATAATTCAAAAACAATAAGCAATCTAAAACATCATCTTGAAAAAAGAGTAAAGTAAATCTTTGGTTTAATACAAAAAAAAAAAAATATGTTAGGACATTAACACACAGCACCATCTAGTTCCATGGTAAGCTACGAGGCTTGTGTTATGGATACCAGGTAGTTGATACACTATACATATATAACTTTAAATACATACATATTATAAATATAAACACCCATAACTGGAGTAGAAGCATTTGGGCTCATCACATAAATGAATACAGCGGGACTCGAACCCGCAACCGCTAACACAGCAAGTAGAGTCACTACAAACTAAATCAAACGTGTCGTTGACGATAATTATTTGTCAACATATTTCAACTATATATAATGCAAATTTCATAAAAAATGTCACATTAAACGAGCAAAATAATATAAAATAGTTCATATTAGCTTTACGTACAGGAAATAAGGTAAGTTACTAAACTTAATAACTTCATGTAGACTCAAACGAAAACTTAGTTGTTCATTAAGCACTAAGGAACTTCTAACTCGAGGGTATAAAGATGGCTCGGACATCTACGTCCTTTGAGTAAGTTTAAACCTGATATTGAAAGTGCTGTAATATATTCAATCTTATTAATATTTCGTAATAACCTAGGTTTTAGTGGTAGCCTATTGGGAACACTATTGTATTAAAAATAAAGGTAGCGAGTTCGAATCCAGCTTTCGAAAGTCTAACAATTTCATTTATATACCTATAGCTAATATGGTGAAGGAAAAGAAAGAGGAAACCTACATATCTGAGAGACTCTAATTAGTTACCAAAAGACGTGTCAAGTCTAGCAGCCCGCACTTAGGCAGCGTGGTAGACTATGACCTAGTTCTTATCGCATTGAGTCACATGAAATCATTGGAAAACAAACACAAACCCATTCCACGGGAACCTTACATTTTTCCGGGATAAAAAGTAGCTTAAGTGTTATTCCAGACTATAATCTATCTCTGTGCCAAATTTCATCCAGATCCGTTCAGTCGTTCTGGCGTGAAAGAGTAACAAACATACATCCATACTCACAAACTTTCACATTTATAATATTAGTATGAATTATTATTATATTATTCTACATAATATGCATTCTTCTTTCATTATTTTCTTTTCAAACGGCTCGGCCGATTTTGATGATTTTTTATGGTATGGTTGGTAGTTCTTAGTGATAGTTAGATCCAGTAGATGGTGCTGTTGCCAAGATCTAGACTTGTTTTAAAGGTCACAAATAAAATTGTGGACAGGACAACAAAATCTGTCGGGTCATCTAGTATTTACTTTAAAAAAATCAACTACCTCTCGCTACGTTGCTGCGTCAACAACATGCATGCTTGAATAACATCATTTTATACTCGTATTTTTAAGTTATAAGTGTATCTGTATCGAATCGATCCTTTATTAGTATGCTATTTAGTTATCTATGTATGTAGATAATTTAACAAGTGTTCCTTCGATTGCTTAAACTTTACAGACACATAAACAATTTTTTTTGTACATAATTATCAAAGCCTTTCCACTTTAAGCAGACCAATTAACGACAAGAGTTAAGTATTGGAAAACATTCATAAGTCCTTTGAGGTAGTTATAAAAGTACTAAGCTTAATAAGAAATTCTATTGGAATAATTGCTAAATCCTGGCAAATCGCTTTATATGAATAGTTTAAAGTTATTAAACAGTTAAAAAATTATAATTTTAACTGTATTTTAATAATACATATACTAATATTATAAATGTGGTGAGGATGTTTGGATGTCTGAATGTATGTATATGTAGATCTAAATATAGTATGGATGTTTGTTACTCTTTCACGCAAAAACTACTAAATGGATTTTAATGAAACCGTACAATAATATAGCTCATACATCAAAATTATACAAAAGCTACTTTTTATCCCGGAAAAATGTACGGTTCCTGTGGGATAGGTTTGTTTTTGTTTTTTTTACAGGCGAACCTGAACGAAGCGAGGGTGAGCCGCTAGTATTATCTAAAATCATGATATAAAATTAAATTTCGAAAAAGTTATGTTAAGTCGAACTTTTCGAAATATTATCCTTTCCTGTCTTTCTTGGAAGTCCAATAATTAAGAGAATAAAAGTTTTTATAAACGTGATACTTACAATATTGTATATTGTATGAACATTTTTCTTACTAACTTTCAGTTTCTTTAGTGGAAAAAGCTTTTAACCGTGAAGCTTTCGTTAAGTTCAAAAAGAGAGTTCGGTATATCAGACCAAACAAAGGAAGCTGAAAATTTTAAATGACGCCTTATTCAAATAATTTGTTATTACGATTTGCGAGTATATTAGAAAGATTTCTTAAAGAAAACATTTTTAATCTGTTTTATAATTATTACAATTTTGGCCGAGTTTGTAGTGATCCTACTTGCTGTGCCAGTGATCTCGGGTTCGAGTCCCGCTGGGGGCATTAAGTCATGGGTATTTATATTTACAACCAGCGACTAGGTACGTTTTAACGGTTAGTAATTCCTATACAAAATAAACAGTTCAGAACTTTTTGACTTCCTAGCTGTTTTTTTTTTGTTTTCGCTAATTTTTTTTTTATATTTAAACCACCCCTGATACTCCTCCAACAAAACTAAAAAAGAATTATTCAAATCGGTCCAGCCGTTTTTGAGTTTTAGCGAGACTAACGAACAGCAATTGATTAAACGTATTTAAAGTTATTTATATGTATGTGTAGTATATCAACTACCTTTTTTTTAACGTTGGGAAATGCATTTAGGCACGAAGTGTGGGATTCACCGGTAAAGCCAGTACTACCCACTACAACCCAACAAAGCTGAAGAGTTTGTTTGTTTAAATCCACTAATCTCTGAATCTACTTGTCGATTAATCGATCGATCGATCGATCGATTTAAAAAAAAACTCTTTTTGCATTTTATAGTCTGTTTGTCTATTTGTCTATTTATTAAGGCAGGTTATAATTTATTAATATTTAACATTTGTAAATACAACAATTTTTTCCAATTTTTTCGCGGATTTCAAAGACTGAACTGATCGATTTAAAGCATTCTAAACGACGGGAACCAAAAATCAACAAATAAATCCGCAAAAAAAATCCGAAAAGATAAGTAGTTTTACTTTTTAGGGTATATATAAACATGAAGCATTATACATTTAAACTACAAAGGCAAAACCGCGAGAAAACGCTAGCTTAGTTAACAAAATCCTTTCTTTTTGTTCCCAGAATGTCAATATCCCATGAACCAAACGCGACATACGCAGAGTTAGTCATCACTAACGTGAAGCCCAACGACGAAGGAGTGTACCGCTGTGAGATCACCTATCTCCAAGTCGGTGAAGACTGCAACACTGTTCAAGTGACGGACTTCCATACATACAGTAAGTTTTAATTATAATAATAATAACTCTTAATTGTACGTTTGTAGGAGGACACTAATAAAACTTCGAGATATTCATATTTTTATATTCAGTACTTTTATAATCGTCAGTACGTCTGTCCGTGTGGAAGCTACTCTTTTAAAATAATGAATTACATAATTTATAACAATAATTTTTAGTATTACAAACTTTCCATGACTAGTTACTACAGGATGGTACCGACATCTCTCTGCAAAAGCGCGGGAAAACAAATTAATATCCGCGCCCTTTTTTAATTTTTAAAATACTTAATGATGAACAGCACTATTTGGTGCTAGGATATTGCGCTCATACCACCCGAGGCGATTCGACGATATATTTTATTGTCTCTTTCATACCTATTTTTGTTATACAGCATGATATTTTTGTGAAAAATTACTTTAGTTTAATATTATATGTTATATCAATTTAACGTCACTTCACTTGGAAGCGTCCATATGTACGTCTTATATTTAAAATATTATATACAGGAACGCCATCTTTTGGCGTTTTTTATTGTTTATAGGAATCTTTGTGTTTTCCCAAGTCACAGTCTATCTGTGTACTCATTTCATCCAAATCTGTCTATTCGTTTTATCGTGAATAAGCTTATTAAGTTTGTAGACAGCTTCACTCACAGCGTTAAAAATGAAGTCGATAACATAATAATAAATATGTTAGGACATTAACACACAGCACCATCTAGTTCCATGGTAAGCTACGAGGCTTGTGTTATGGATACCAGATAGTTAATGCACTATACATATATAACTTTAAATACATACATATTATAAATATAAACACCCATGACTTGAGTAAAAAATTCGTGCTCATCACACAAATGAATGCCACTAGCCTGACTCGAACCCGCGACCGTTGGCACAGGAAGTAGAGTCACTACAAACCGAACCAAATGTGTCATCAAAAATATCGTGACATAATGATGATATTGAGATTCAATATGTAAATTCAGATAAAATACTAGTAACAATACTCTTAATACGCTTAACCTGATACGTTAAATGCTTTAAAATAAAATAAAAAAAAAACAATAGTTAATAAAGCATTAAAATATATTTTACTTCACTCGGATTCGAACTCATGACACTTAACTTATAGACACAAACTAAAAATTAATAATTTCGTAAATAATTCTATCATATTTATTTTAGAATTTCCCATCATAACTTCATCCTGTATACACAGCAATTCCCTTTCCTCACGTTTTTCTACATAAAGTACTTTATTTGATACTTTGTTTAGACAGTCTGTTCAAGTCTCAAGATTATTTACTCCCGACATACATATGTAGGTGCTAACAATATCGTATCCTTTTTTCCATTTCCATTTACCCAAATATTGAATGACATATTACATCAGTTTATTGCTATAAACAAAATGAATACGGTTTCAAACCCTTAGAATAAAGCTATATTAAAATAACGAAATATATATATATATATACATATATATATATATATATATATATATATATATAATCATTACTAGCGACTCGCCCTCACTCCGCTCGTCCCTAGTTACGTTTTAACGTTTAGTACAGTTTTTCAGAGATGAGATATTTTTCCCTAGTAAAAAGTATCTTATATGTTGACCCGGATAATATATATTAGCTATAATAGTGCCAAATTTCATCAAAATCTATCCAGTGGTTTTCCCGTGACGCGATAACTGACAGGCAGACAGACAGACAAAAATTCAAAAAATCATAGATTCGGCCTCTGTATCGTTAATAAAATCTATTTCAATAAGATTTTCCAAAAAATATTTAATGTATGTACATATTCAGTTAAGTTACAATTTTATTATATGTATAGATTATAATTGTGAAAGTAATTCTGTTTGTTACCTTTTCACGTTTAAACTGCTGAACAGATTTCGATAAAATTTGGCAAGGACATAGATTGCATCCTGGGATCGGACATAGGATACCCTTTATGTTTAATGATTACGAACTTAACAAAAAATCACACGTGAGCAAAGTCGCAGGAGATAGCTAGTTAAATTCAAATATAACATAACATTGTATACAGTATATCTATATAAATAGGTGTGACCTATTAAAATAAAACTGATCAAACCTATGTTATCAAGATGAGGTCAATTAAAGGTCACTGAAAATTAATGTATATATTATTTTCAGGCCGACAGCAAATAAATTGGTGTTTTAAGTTAAATATTAAACCTAGATCGTAGATTATCTTGGAATAATGTTATTCTGATTTTATCTAACTTTGAAGTAAAATGTAAAGTTTGTATATAGATTTGTCTGTACATCAAATTAATGAGATATAGTCAACGTAAAGACAATTACATAGATATATTGAAACTAGCGGCTCGCCTCTAGTCAAACAAGAACAAATCTATCCCACGGGAACCGTACATTTTTCCGGAATAAAAAGGTAGCCTATTTGTTATTCTGATGTATGAACTATATTATTGTAAAGTTTTATTAAAATCCAATCAGTAATTTTTGTGTATTAAGTTGTATAAGTTACTATAGTTTTTTAACCATCCCTTTGGAAACTCTTTAATTTTCCGAGATGAAAAGAATCTAAGATGTTGATTGGGGATATAAGGTATCACCGTACAAAAATTCATTTAAATCGGTTTTACAGTTTTGGAGATTAGCCCGTACAAACAGACAAACAGACAGACAGAGAAACAAAAAAAATGATAAAAATCTAGATTTGTTTTTTTTTCTCTTCTTACATCCCCTAGACTCGGTTTTTAACATTTTTTTCTATGTACAGCCATTCGACCTCTACAGTTTAATTATATGTATAGATAAAACGAGCCCATATCACTCTCCAGCTCACAAGCCATAGACTACTCGTATCTCAACGCAAATAATAGAAGGATGGACGTAAGAAAAGAATGCTATAAGATCCATTTATTTTTCTTAAAATGTTACATCTTAACCAAACATTAATTAACTTCTAAATATAAATAAAAGTGTTAATTTACATCTATAAACAGAAAAACAAGTGTCCCAAAAAGCAAAATAATTATAAGTAAATAGTTAAGTAATATAGACGAACCCTTAAATAGATTTCGCGGTCCATGTACCCCTTTGTCAGTCGAAACGAGGCAATTAATGTAATTAATCGCTAAGAATAAAGTTTGTCGACCACAAATTTATAGCTTCAGGTAGCGCTTTGTAAAGATATACATATAGCACCAATATATATAAAAGTATATATACATAGGGCAGTGGGAGCCCAGTGGTAACGCGCTTGCTTGGGAAACTGAGTGAAGCGGGTTCAAATCCCAGGTCTCGCACCTCTGATATTTTCATGTGCGAATCATTCCTACCATGATTACCACTTGTCTTACGGTGAAGAAAAACATCGTGAGGAAACCTGCATGTCTGACAAAATCTAGCAAGTTTTCAAAAGACACGTGAAGTCCACCAACATGCACTTGGCCAGCATGGACTATGGCCTGATCCCCCTCATATTGAAGGGAGGCCCGTGCTCAGCAGTGGGACGTTAAAAAAGCTGAATACATATATACATATAGTAAAGTAAGTGAAAAAGTATATCAATATATAGAAAAACAAGATACACGATTAGCACCTCAAAAATGTCCTCAAAAAAAAGGCGCACAATCCGAAATTATGCGTTTTTTTTCAAATGCACTTTTGTTCGTAGCTTTTCAAATGATAAAATTAAAACGCACGTTGCTTCGTTTAAAAAATACTTTATGCGGCGTAAATTTGAAATTGTGTTTAGACAATTAGAACTTTCCTTTTTTGAATTTTTCTTTGGTTTGACTTAACATCAAATGTCGACGCCACATTTTGTAGAGATATTTGTTAGGAAATTTGTATCTATGTTTTTATACATCAACTAGCGACTCACCCTTACTTCGCTTGGGTTCGTCCCTAGTTCGCTTCCCAATACAAACTTTCATCCCCATTTTCTAAGTTCCTGCGCAATTTTCTTAATTTTTTTTAATGTAAAAATCTTCTTCTGATAATAACAAACACAACAAAAAAAGAATTAGTGAAATCGGTTCAGCCGTTTACGCGGGATGGCGTGACCAAGGGAAATAGGGATTCATTTTTATATATATAGATTCGCGTAAATCTAAAAAAGCTATCGCTACGCTTTTTGTGGATAGCGAAACGGATAGATCGGGCTGGGGTAATGGCTTAAATATATTGAAACTATTTAATTCATGGTCAGAAACCCACTAACCGTTAAACTAACGGAAGCTTTCAACCGTTATATATAGCACACAATACATGAAATTTATATACGGAAATAATTAATAATCATTATAATCTACATATATATATATATATATATATATATATATATATATATATATATATATATAAATAGGCAAAGACAAAATAGTTCAGTGCCTTTTTCTCCTCTGTTTGTCAACCGGTTTTCTTTTTTTTTGTAGCTATAGACGAGCTTTGGTTTAATAAAAAAAATATATGTTCGAATTACGACCACTGAGTGAACACTAGTGTGTATAAGTTTTTGATTTTCAATAAACATTATACAGCAGTTATAATTATTATTGTCACTAGCGACTCACCCTCGCTTCCCTCGGGTTCTACCCTAGGTACTTTTTAATGGTTAGTATGGATATCCCACGGGAACTGTATACTTTTCCGGAATAAGTATGTGCTATATCAGACTATAATCTATCTCTGTGGCAAATTTCATCCATATCTGTTCAGTAGTTCTGGCATGATTGAGTAACAAACATCCATCGATTTTCCTTTCGCATTTTTCATGTTTATGAGATATTTGACCGGGTTTAAGAAAATAATACTCAATGTGAATCTTTTGTGTGTATGTTTTTTATTCTATAACTAGTAAAGGTATCATAAAATAAATGTATTATACATTTATTTTATGGTACCTTAACTAGTTAGTACCTACATTATTATAAATTGGAGCCGTTCAAGCCTAAGCGTTATTTCGCGTGTCGTACCAATAAGTGTCGCAGCAGTTGTTGAATAAAAATCTGGTGAGACAAAATACAAATTGTAAGAGCATGTCTATTTTGATCTTACATTAATAAACACGAAATTCTTTGAATTAAGTGATTTAAATATAATTTTTTCTGCGATTTACCCAAAAATTTGAATATATTGTAATATTGTGGGTAGATACTGTCTGTAGAAGCTTTTACTTTTGAGACGTTGAAAGTTGAGTTCCTAAGTCTCTCCCGTGACCACTGACTATGTTTGCTGTAAAACATTCGAAACGTCGCGAAAATAATCAATATAGAAACGTAAAAAAATCCGAAAAAATAGTTTTTTGTTTTAATATTATGGTAAGTGTCCATTATAAAAGGTGGTATAAAAGGCAGTGGTAGCCCAGTAACGCGCTCGAGTGGGAAACCGAGTGAAGCGAGTTCAAATCCCGGGTCTCGCTCCTCTGATATTTTCATGTGCGAATCATTTCCAACATAATTACCACTTGTCTTAACGGTGAAAGAAAACATCGTGAGGAAACCTGCATGTCTGAGAGAACCTAGCAAGTTTTCGAAAAACATGTGAAGTCCGCCAATCCGCACTTGGCCAGCGTAGTGGACTATGGCCTGATCCCCTTCGTACTAAAGGGAGGCCCATGCCCAGCAGTGAGACGTTAAAAGGGCTGAATGCAAGTGTCCATTTAGAAATTATTGCCAAAGTTCTTAAAGTAATTTTACAAGCAATTACAATAACAATTTGTTCATGCAAATTAATTCAATCTTTATTGAATAATCTCAACGTTTTACAAAATATATTTAAATCTCAGTTAAAGCAAATAAGGCGCCATTTGTTGGTTGATTGAGCAGATTGAGAATTTTACTAAATTTACATATAAATGTGGATTTTGTAAAGCTAAGTTATAGTTAAAATAAGATGGGGTACGAACGACCCCTGGCTCCACTTGATTCAATTATCAACAATGAAGGGTAAATTCTGAAAAGATTAAAATTAAGGGGTCGGTGATTAAATATGTACGAAAATCAGTTATATTATTAAAACTAAATGGTGTTAATGGTAGGGGAAAATTATTTTTTGAATTTTTAATATACACCATGACCCCATGAACTATGTAGTAGTGGATATGATATTATGAAAAATATGTGAAAGAAATCATTAAATTTGTTTAATTTTAAGTTTTTAAAGTAACTTTTATTTTAAATACTTTTTCATAATTGCGATATCAAAGGGTTATTTAGGACACTATTCTAGGTATTACATGAAAGTCCATTCATCTGTCTTTTTAAACGGCTTTACAATTTTAATACATAATTATAAGATATTTAAAAAAATGTACTTAGTCATTAAATTGGATCAGTTTTAAATTTTTAAACTATTTTTAAACATTTAACATACATATTTTTTAAACATTTTGATAACTAGTTTTTGTCCGTGGCTTCGCTCGTGTGATAAGCAGGGTGGGCGTTAAGGGTAGCCTATATATGGAATCGTATGTAGCGTTTTCGCAAAGTGCTTAAGGAAGGCCTGAGATATCTATTTGTCCGTCCGTTGAATACCGACTTCAAAATCATTGTAAAAAAGCCCTATATGGCTTTACTGGCCAGAAGACCGCCTTATTAGTTATGTTTTCATTAAAATATAAATGAACAAAAGGTTACTGTGATGATTTTACTTGATTTTAGTAATGCTTTCAACACGGTGGACTTTGACATTTTACTCGCCATTCTAAGTTCTCTTAACATATCTCCTGAGGTTGTTGACTGGTTTCGTTGTTACTTGTGTGATCGCCGGCAGCGTATACGAATTGAAGACTCGTATTCAGATTGGTCTGCAATTAATGCCGGTGTTCCACAAGGTGGCGTGTTGTCCCCTCTTCTCCTTTCAATTTTTATAAATTCTGTTAGTCATCAAATTTCTTCTCTCTACCACCTGTATGCCGACGATCTACAAATTTATGCCTCGACAACTATTATCAATTTACATCATACTATTGATATGATTAACAAAGATCTCTCAATTATATCATCATGGGGTAAATCATATGGACTTAATCTCAACGCGGCTAAATCTCAGGCAATCATTGTTGGTAGTCAGAGACTACTGTGTAAAGTTAATAATATGCAAATTCCACCGATAATACTTAATGATACCCAAATACCTTTTACTGAGAAAGTTAAAAATCTTGGAATTATTATCGATCAACATTTATCATGGGGACCGCACGTAAGCGGACTGAGCCGGAAGATGTTTGGAGCAGTAGCTTCTCTTAGGAGATTGCGTAATTTCCTTCCCATACCAACTAAAATTGCGCTGGCAAATTCTCTCCTGCTACCAATTCTTGATTATGCTGATACCTGTTATCTTGATATCAAAGAGGAGCACTTGAATAAACTTGAGCGTCTTCAAAACTTATGTATACGGTTCATTTTCGGCCTTAGAAAATATGACCATGTTTCTCATTTTCGCAAAAAGCTCAAGTGGCTTCCAATCCGATTTCGCAGGGATACTCATATCCTCCATCTTCTCTACTGCGTGCTGTTTAATCCTTCGGCTCCCTTCTACCTGAAAGAGCGTTTTGAATTTCTGAGCGACTCTCATGCTCGTTCTCTTCGCTCTGATCAGAATTTTATCCTTAAAATTCCTAAACACTCTTCATGTTTTTTCTCTAATTCTTTTACTGTAAAAGCAGCTCGTCTTTGGAATTCTCTTCCTGTAAAGGTGAGAAGTGCGAGAAGTCTTGAAAGATTTAAAATTTTAGTAAAAGAATATTTCCTATCCCTTTAGTCCTTTCTGTACTTCACATCATCTTTAATATATAGTTTATATTTTTAGCTCTCTCTCGATTAATAAATGTGTATATGTATGTTTGTTTGTATGTATGTATGTATGTATGTATGTATGTATGTATGTACGTATGTATGTATGTATGCATGTATGTATTTATGTATGTATGTATTTATGTATATATGTATGTATGTATTTATGTATGTATGTAAGTATGCATGTATTTATACAATAATTAAAGTTTGTCCTTATTTTATTAGTTAATTTGCACACCGCCTACCGTCTTTGCCACAGTCTTCTCCTCCACCTCAAGGTTGCCTGGAAGAGATCGCTCTTAGCGATAAGGCCGCCTGCTGTACATTCATTTTTTGTATATTATTTTCATTATGTTTGTTTCTTTTATAAGGTGTACAATAAAGAGTATTATCTATCTATCTATCTATCTAAAATATTAAGTTTATTTTTATGTTTGAATGTCGATTCCGTGTTCCAAAATCCGTGTTCGACGACACGTTTGGCTCAGTTTGTAGTGACCCTACTTGCTGTGTCAGTGGTCGCGGGTTCGAGTCCCGCAGGGGCATTTATTTATGTGATAATCACAAATGTTTGTACTCCAGTCATGGGTGTTTATATTTATAATATGTATGTATTTAAAGTTGTATGTGTGTGTAGTGTATCATCTATCTGGTATCCATAAAACAAGCCTCGTAGCTTACCATGGAACTAGATAGTGCTGTGTATTAATATCCCAACATTTAAATTTAAAATTTACAATATTTGCCTTGGCCATTTGGCTTTCTCCTAACAATTGTTGTAGAGAACCCTACAAAACTCAAAGTTAACAGTATACTCGGGTGAAATTCACCAAGAATAAATCACCCGTTAAGTCAAAACTTCCAGAAGAGTTAGATTAAAAACACTTTTTTCGCGAAAATAATTTCACAAATTAAATTAAAATGTTGCTACTGAATTTTTAGACATAATTTGTGAGGCTCGGAATGTTTTTGCGCCATCTGATGTAGAAGAATGATAATTCTTTTTTTTTTAACTTTTACTATAGGATTGTAGTTAGTACATTATGAGATGATAAAGTACACATTTAATATACTTTATTTACAACTAGCGACTCACCCTCGCTTCACTTCAGGTTCATCCCTAGATAAAAGCAAATTATCCCTCGGGAACTGTAAATTTTTCCGGCATGATATATAGCCTATAATCTTCGTCAGTTAACGAGCTATCTATTGCAAAAAGAATTTTTCAAATTGGTTTAGTAGTTCCTGAGATTAGCGCGTTAAACCAAACAAACAAACAAACAAACAAACCAACAAACAAACAAACAAACTCTTCAGCTTTATAATATTAGTACAGATAAAATAAATTACAAAACCTAATTATATTAAAAAACAAATGTACACTTAATTATTACTATACAAGTCATGTCCGCGCGGAATAGTGGCAAGAATGCTAGCCGCATTCCCCCGCTGAATGACAATGCCGAGTCTTTGGGCGTACAACGGACCAGCTCTCCTGTCACCAGTAGAGGCGATAAGACGAGGTGTTATGTATTTTATGAACAGTTTAGCACTTGGACACCATGGGCCGATAGGTGTAACAAGTATACATACATATAATAACTGTCTCTTAAGTTACTTAATATGATTTTAAAATAAAATATAACCTAGACTAATTTAACAAAATATATCGATACTAATATTATAAAGCTGAAGAGTTTGTTTGTTTGGTTGAACGCGCTAATCTCAGGAACTACTAATCCCGTTTGAATAAATATTTTTATATTAGATAGCCCGTTAACTGAGGAAGGCTTTAGGCTACATATCGTCCCGGGAAAATATACGGTTCCCGTGGGATAGGTTTGTTTTTGTTTTTCTAGAGGCAAACCCGAGCTAAGCGAGGGTGAGCCGCTAGTATCTGCATAATGATATCCAATATATCGTTATGATTTAGTCACTGTTGATGATGTAGCTTGATGAAACGTTTGTCTCAGTTTGTAGTGACCCTACTTGTTGTGCCAGCGGTCGCGGGTTCGAGTCCCGATAGGGGTGTTCATTTGTCAAACATTTGTAATCCAGTCTTGGGTGTTTATATTAATAATATGTATATATCTAAAGTTATATAATATGTGTAGTGTATCAACTATCTGGTATCCAAAACACAAGGCTCGTAGCTTACCATGGAACTACATGGTGCTGTGTGTTAATGTTCAGACATATTTATTTTTATTTATTTACTGTAGAAAAAATTCTCTTCTCTTCATATTAAATTACAATGGATTATACTCACCCTTCATTTTTTTACCAAGGGGTATTTTTAGTTAGCATTATAAGGAAATCATAAAATTACACTGAGCTCGGACTTATCTTAAAATATTAACACAAATTGTTACTTTTACTACCCAAAGTAACTATTACAAGCAAATTCTTATTAAAACTTTGCAAGACAATGAATTTTCCGCTTAAAAAGTATTGTAGATCGGTTAATTATTCATATATCGATTACAAACAACTCGCTCGGGTTCATCCCTGGGTAAGTTTTAACGGTTAGTATGGAATAGATGGATTGTGTATTATATAATGACATATAGGTAACTTATAGCCTTCCTCAATAAACGGACTATCTAATGCAAAAAAGTTTTTTTTTTAAATCAGATTTTTGATTCCTGAGATTAGTGCGTTCAAACAAACAAACTCTGCCTCCTTATAATATTAGTATAGATATAAATCACTTTTCAATATATATTTTACTAGCGACTTACGGGATTCGCTTGGGTTCTTTCTAGATACCTAAAAGTAGCTTTTATGTTACTCTAAGTTTTACTGTATACTGAATTTCATCGAATTCTATCCAGCTGGTTTAGCGTGTAACAAACTAACACACAAACATTCAAATATAATAGTAATCCGATAATATGTGTAACCAACCGATTTTACCTAAATAGATTTAAAAAACGTACATTTATACAAAAAATTCAATGAAAATTTGGCTAAAATTCATCCAAACAAAGGCTTGTTAAAATATAATATCTTGCCTCGCTTAGTACAGTTGCTCGCTGTTTCCCTTACTACATCACTTTTGCGTTATCGTCTGAAACGCAATACATCAAAACCATTGCGGGTGTTGTACCGCACTTCCTCTCCATGTTATAACTGTACCAGCTTTGTATGGGGATGGATTGTTTTGTGTGTTTCAGCTATTTTTCGTTGACCCTTTTACAGCAATATTTTATATTTTAAAATAGGTCATGTTAGATTTGCTCAATGGAGAGTATATTTTGCTGATATCTCTAGTAATCGACTGTTTTTGTTCATTATGGCACGTTTGAATGGGACTATCTTTTTTGTATATTATTATATACCACGATATGCTGGCAGAGGTAGCCCAGTGGTAACGCGCTCGCTTGGGAAACCGAGTGAAGCGGGTTCAAATCCCGGGTCTCGCACCTCTGATAATTTCATGTGCCAGTCATTTCTAACATGATTACCTCTTACCTTACGGTGAAGGAAAACATCGTGAGGAAACCTGCATGCCTGAGAAAACCTAACAAGTTTTCGAAAGACATGTGAAGTCCGCCATGTCGTCCGACATGGTGGACTATGGCTTGATTCCCCTCGTATTGAAGGGAGGCCCGTGCCCAGCAGTGGGACGTTAAAAAAAGGGCTGAATATACCACGATGGTTTAGTGCTAACATATACGGCTGCAGATCTGAAAGTCCCGAATTCGAGTGCCAGGTCGCGACTTTATAGCTATGCCTAATCTAGCCTACAGTTTTAATTTCTAGACAATACCTTTATACAGACAGTATTATATAATATAATATATAATAAGATATATTACTAACGTTATCGTGCGAAACGCCATATATCATGTACATTGCGCACACTGTTTCAGACATCCTCTTCCGACTGGCGTGTATACACCAATGTATGTGGTAAAGTGACCGCTATTTAGCTTTTATTTTGAAAATCCTTCATTTAATTATGTTTTCACACTTTTAAATGTAATGGATATTAAATGAATACCAATTTTAGACCTATAAGCGAAGTTGTAAGATTATCTGTTTTCACACGGGAGGCAACGAATTTGAGTTCCTCCTCTGACAAAAATTATAATAGCCATATTAATATTCGTTGTGGTCTGAGTATATGTCCGTATGCTATGTATATCTAATATAAATCTATTAAAACTATAATATCTATTAAAACTTTGAATTTAAACAAAATACCTATATAAGAAAAAGTTATGAAAAAACTAAATTTATCTATACAGATAAATAAAATTGAAGTGTCTGTTTGTAATGTCAAAATAACAGCTTTTTACTAAATGCATTTGAAAGTATATACGATACCTACTAATTATAAAAAAAAAAACAATTTTTAAAATTTTTGTTCAGCCGATACAAATCAATGGACACCGACTACGAAAATATCTGATTATGTATCTATAGTAAATGAAAACTACAAATCAATAATTTTTTCTTCTTAGTGTTTTTTGAAGTCAGTTTTTTTTATTAAGTTTTTATTGACTTTGACATCATTTTGGCGGTATCCGTCTATATATACGAGTAATTCTTTAGTTCAAATTGACAATGCTGAAAGCTATTTCTAGAACTTTAGTATTAGAAATATCAGCGTCCTATAATCCCCACAGCAAACGTAGAACTAATAGCACAGGTAGCCTACAAATTTCCACAATGTAAATAGCATAATTGCCACAAGATGTCAAATAGGGTGAAAACATCCCCTATTATTACAATATTACAGAGTACACCACCTTTGATGTCCAACCTGTTATTAATGTGTAAGGGAAATGATTGGTTTACAGCTATCCTTATATAGACATTTTATAATTTCTTTGTCTGTGTTCAAGTCTCTTATAATATTTTTTGAAACTACAATTAAAGTACTATACCGTATAATTATGAAACTTTTGACCGATTTTAAAAATTAAAAGGTTGTGTGTTACGTAATATTTTCATCAATAAATATAAACCAGTGATTATTTTATCAAATAAGTTGAGTGTTACCATATAAAAAAAAATTTAAGACTTTATTATTGTCGGTAAAAAAACTTTTATGTATGTATATATTATATTATAATTATAAATACTATTCGGTTCTTTTTATTATTATGTTATTTTTGACGACGCTTTTAGCTCAGTTTGTAGTGACCCTACTTGCTGTGCCAGCGATCGCGGGTTCGAGTCCCGCTGTGGGCATTCATTTGTGTGATGAGCACGAATGTTTGTAATCCAGTCATGGGTGTTTATATTTATAATATGTATGTGTTTAAAGTTATATATGTGTATTGTATAAACTATCTGGTATCCATAACACAAGCCTCGTAGCTTACCATGGAACTAGATGGTGCTGTGAGTTAATGTCCCAACATATTTATTTATTCAACATTTTTATATATCGTATTGTGATGGCAAGCTTTTTTTTATGTGTAAAATATCAGTGGGAACTTCGTTAGTTTTAGGATTACTTTTAAATTTTATGATTTAATTATTTATTGTACCTTACGAATATGTTTCCCTTAAAAGCAAATACATAAAAAATAAATATTAACCGCTAAATCGGAAAAAAAAACACATTCTCAAATGATAATGTCATTAGAAACTCAAAATAAATATTATTTTAAAAGCTTTTATTTTATTTTACTTACTTTGTTTGTAAAATATGTAACGTATAGCGTACTAGCGTCTCAGCCTCGCTTCGCTCGGGTTCGTCCCTAGGTACGTTTTAACAATTAGTCTGGAATAGATAGACTATTATATATACAGGTATGATATAGATAGGTATAATGAGTTGTTGTGGGTTGTATTATAACGTGTTTTCCCGTGGGAATGAGATAATCTTCTGCGGTAAAAGTAGCCTATGTCATTCTCTAACCCTCCAACTTCCTCCATACAAAAAATTACGCCAATCCGTTTCAATCTGAACGAAGAACAAACAAACAAACAAATACACTTTCATGTATATAATATTATAGTATATAGTATAGTATGGATAAACATATGTATGTATGTATATACGTTAAAAAAGCCAATGAAACTAACGCCTCACCCTATATAAACTAGCTTAAACAAACTGACGTACAAACATTTTGTTATATTTAATACAAAATATTTTTTTGTCCCAATAAATTCTATATAAAACATTCAGATGTTCATTTTGGATGATATCAAAGTTGGCGATATATTATTCAGTAACAAACTATCCGATTTAAATTTGATTTGCCGTTTCTACTTGATTTATTTTTCTTTTCTCTTTTTGAAAAGGGAAATATTTATGAGATATTTAACTTTGGTTGATAAAAAAAATATATGCGGTTACAAAATATTAATATAATCGACTGTCCGTCTATTATTTCAAAAAAGATATTATAAATATCGAGATTATAATATGGGTAGCTGTATGAAAAGGCTATATAATCTCTTTAATTAATTTAAATATTTTTTAATAATTTTATTACATGGTAGTGGATAGCTCAGTGGTAACACGCTCGCTTAGAAAACCGAGTTAAGCGGGTTCAAGTCCCGTGTCTCGTGATTACCACTTACTTTGACGACACTTTTGGCTCAGTTTGTAGTAATCTTGCTCGCTGTGCCAGCGATCGCGGGTGCGAGTCCCGCTGGAGGCATTCATTTGTGTGATGAGCACGAATATTTGTACTCCAGTCATGGGTGTTTATATTTATTATATGTTTGTATTTAAAGTTGTATATTATGTGTATTGTATCAACTACCTAGTATCCATAACACAAATCTAGTAGATTACCATGGAACTAAATGGTGCTGTGTGTTAATTTCCCAACATATTATTATTATTACTTGTCTTACGATAAATGAAAGCGTCGTGAGCTAATCTACATGTCTGAGAAAACCTAGCAAGTCAACGTCGGGAACCAAAAATCAAAATTAATCTGCGAAAAAATCCGAAAAGATAGTTTTATTTCAAATAGTTAAGTTGGGTAATTAGAAAAGATCGTGAGAACACCAATAATCCATAGAAAATTTTAAATGAAACCTAAAAATTGAAATTTTAATTAGAACACTTTTATTCGTGTCCCAATTCTGAAAACCAAAAACTGATCTCCGAGATGCATTCAAGCAATTTTAAAAGAGGTAATTGGAATAGTAAAGATTTCCGTCAGAACAATAGGCCATTGTGCATGACCTAGATACTAGATACAATACCTAGCTTGGCTTAGACCTCCTCAGAATTGTCTTGTGGGCATTTATCATGAAACATTCAGATTTAAATACGTGAAACACCTGCATTGAAAATTTACGATTCTCTTTTGTCAGTTACGATATAATATCTTTTATAACGGAAGATTCAAAATATGGTTATGGCTAAATGCATAATAAAATACACAAATAAATACGTACATTTGGTGTATCTGATAGCTTTTATGTCAAGTAGGTTGTGTTGATAAAAATCTTAGATTACTTTGACTTTTATATCTAACTAGCTACTCACGCGACATCGGTAATAATAACTATTTCAATAAGATTTTCCAAAAAATATTTAATGTACAGATTGGACTTAGTTAGAATTTTATTTTATTTATAGATTATCTATACTTTTTTTTTTAAGTATCTATACTAATATTATAAAGATGCAGAGTTTGTTTGTTTGAACGCGCTAATCTCAGCAACTACTAATACGATTTGAAAAGTTCTTTCTGCATTAGATAGCCAGTTTATTGAGAAAGGCTATAGGCTATATGTCACCATGCTAATACCCAAGGGAGCGGAGCAGTAATATAACATATAATCTATTCAAACCATACTGCCGTCATAAGAAACAAGGCCGTAACTTCGTCAAAGTTGATTTCGAGATATTTAAAGTTTTGTCTTACCACTATGTCAAAATTACTACTAGATTTGACGTAGTTACGATTAAAATGCTTATGGTTCATAAGACTTAGAGCTTTATGAGTAAGACTATCAAGTAGCAATTTTTTTGCTGATTCCGAATCTGTATATAAGTCATTTTTTTTACCAAATTGTTAGTCACGGTTTTTTTTCTATGACCCTAGCATACTAACCGTTAAAACGTACCTATGGATGAACCCGAGCGAAGCAAGGGTAAGTCGCTAGTCATATATAAGTGTGATTGAATTTTAAGAATTATGAACAAACATTACCGCAAATTTTGGACTTTACCAACATCTATTAAATGCTAAGTAATATCAATTGACATTGAAGTCACTTAAAAATATACCCTAAAACTCTAAGAATAAGATTTATTATTACAAAACAAAAATTTTCAAATGATTACGCCCAATGAGTTGTCGTTACGTGGTTTGAAATTTCAAACTTTACCTAGGGATGTGGACAATGTTTCTGCTTTGAGGTTTCTATATTTGTAATAAAAATGTACTAAACTAGCTACTCACCCTCGCTTCGCTTCGGGTTCGTCCCTAGAAAAAACAAATCTATCCCACGGGAACCGTATATTTTTCCGGGATGGTATATAGCCTATAGCCTTCCTCAGTTAACGGGCTATCTAATGCTAAAAGAATTTTTCAAATCGGATCAGTAGTTCCTGAGATTAGCGCGCTCAACCAAACAAACAAACAAACTCTTCAGCTTTATAATATTAGTATATATTAATTTTGTAATGCTGTAACAAAAATGATGTAAAAACTGGATATTTACATTCGAAGGAAAAGATTTATGGTAAAATAAATCCGGACAAGTGCGAGTCGGACTCGACCACCGAGGGTTCCGTACAAATTCGTTGGAAATCAGTTTAACTTTAATTTTGAACATTTTTTATTTTTTGCATTTTTTTCTTTATTTGTGCTGTAAGACCTTGCTTTTTTCCAAATTTCGTGATTCTAGGTCAACGGGAATTATCTGCCTATATCATTTTATCGTATTGACTCAGGACCTTGATTTTATACACCTAATAGGGACTATAGACCTCAGTATCTGGTATAAATATCAACTTGCCAGATCCTTCCGTTCCTGAGAAAATCGGTGGTGACACACGGACATACAGACAGAGTGATCTTGTAAGGGTTCCTTTTTTTACCTTTTAAGGTACGGAACCCTAATAATAATGACTTTATAAAGGTGTAGCTTTTCCCGTGACTGCTCGCGAGCTTCGTCACTCGAACTTACGAAAAAGCTTTCGTGAAAGTAAACAGTTAAGGAGATGAGCAGACACAAACAAATCTATATTATAACATATTAATCTTTAACTTACACATTAATTAATTACAGTACATTGATTTAATGATTTAAAGAAGATCAGACTTGTTTGCTTTTTTTGTTATTTTATATATATATATATATATATATATATATATATATATATATATATATATATATATATAAGTAGTAAATTATTTTAAAAACGATTCGAATGGAATTCTCACCAGCTTACACCAAAATGAAATTACACCAAAATCGTATCTTTGACTTAACAGATAAGCATAATATCTAGAAAAATTATCAAGGAAGTCCATATTTATAAATGTTGGGACATTAACACACTGCACCATCTAGTTCCATGGTAAGCTATAAAGCCTGTTTTATGGATACCAGATAGTTGATACATTTCACATATATAACTTTAATAATATAATAAATAACTTTTAAATAACTTTTAAAGTTATAATAATAATATTATTATTATTATTATAACTTTAAAAACATACATATAAATATAAACACCTATGACTGGAGTACAAACATTCGTGCTCATCACACAAATGAATGCCTCCCAGCGGGACTCGAACCCGCGACCTCTGGCACAGTAGTCACTACAAACTGAGCCAAACGTGTCGTCAAATAGTAATATTGCAAGAGTTTTTCACTTTTAATAAAACTGTACGTTGTGAATTCTGTTGTAACTGAAGAAAACAGCTGTAGCCTTGTATTCTTAGTAGCTATGACAGAAAGAATTCCGAATGCAAATATTCCTTGCACTTGAAGCGCTAGTGCATATATTTATTAACTCAAATATTCGAAAAGTATTCTAAAATTTTACTTTAGCTAAATAAATATGAAAACTAGCCTTTGCTTGCGACTTGGCTTATTTCTTTTTAGTGTTATATTATAAAGTGAGATCTCATCAGAAACTACGAGTAGGTAATTATTTGTTGATGTAAAATTAAACAAAAAAATAAAAATAAATAGATATCCAAAAATACAAATATTCTAGAATCCAAAATTATTGTCAGTAATGAAAAATAAAACAGTTAAGAAACCAAATTTCCTTAATCTAATATATTTAAACGAGCAATTCTTGTATATTTATATCATTATTTATTTATTTATACCGGCGATCTCGGAAACGGCTCTAACGATTTCGCTGAAATTTGGTACGTGGGGGTTTTCGGGGGCGAAAAATCGATCTAGATTAGTCTCATGTCTTGGAAAACGCATGTTTTCGAGTTTTCATTCGGTTTTCTTTTGCATTATTCTACGCATAATATGCTCGATGATTTCTTACACTCAGGCATAGGCATCGTGGTCAAGCGACTAAGGTGCAACATTAACAAATTAGTAGGTGTGTCCGACTTCGAATCTCGAACGGATACAAAATTTTACTTTTTTTTTTGTATTTATTCAAGTTTTTAGTTTTTTTTTTTTATCCAAAAAAATACGATAATATAATAAAAAAGAACTCCGAGCGAAGCTCGGTCGCCAGGTACTACTTGTTTAAATTTACGCGAATTATTTGATACTTTGAATAAAACTATCTTTTTGGATTTATTTTGATTTTTGGTTCCCGACGTTTCAAATGCTTTACAGCAATCTTGGATGAAATTTTGATGAAATTTGGTATGATGATAGCTGGTTATCCGGGTCAACATATAGGATACTTTTTACTGCGGGAAAATATCTCATCTCTGAGAAATCTATAGTAAACGTTAAAACGTAACTAGAGACGAATTCGAGCGGAGCAAGGGTAAGTAGCTAGTATTATATAAGAAAACAAAAAATACCTAAAGTGAACTACGGTCGTTTCATTTCTTTGAAACGGACTGTGTATATATATCTATGCCGTGTATCTATAGTGCTTTATTATATGTTCTCATACTTATTTTTTACTAGAGGCTCACCTTCACTTCGCCCGGTTTCGCCCCTAGGGAAACAAAAAAGTCTATCCTACGGAAACCTTACATTTTTCCGGGATAAAAAGTAGCCTATGTGTTATTCCAGACTATAATCTATATCTGTGCCAAATTTCATCCAAATCCGTTCAGCCGTTCTGGCGTGAAAGAGTAACAAACATCCATACTCACAAACTTTCACATTTATAATATTAGTAAGTATAGATTTTTCTTGTAAATTTAAAATATATGTATTTAACGTATTATTTTGTATAAGTTATATAACAAAAGCACATCACTAGCATCGAAAGGAACGTCTCATTTCACGTGACATTACGCGCTGACCCGCACAATGACTGCCCGAAACTATCTGGTACAAGGTTTAACCAATTATTTATAAATATAAAAAAAATTTTCCAAATCGGTTCAGCCGTCTTCGAGAAATCCGTGAACATACATAAAAAAAAAAAAAAAGATTCCGACGAATTGAGAACCTCCTCCTTTTTGGAAGTCGGTTAAAAATTATATATATATGAAGAACTAGCGACTTACAATCTAAGAATTATAGATAAAGCTACTCCACAGTCATTTTTATGGGAATAAAAAAACCCTAGAGTACTGCGATAATATAGCTTTCCATTAGTGAAGGAATTTTCAGAACGAAATCAGTAGTTTCAGAGATTATCCTCTACATATAAACTTACAAACTTAACTTCTTTATTACATTAGTGTAGATAAGTTGAAGTCATGTAGTTAAAAATTATTAAAATTGTTAAAAGCAATATAAACAAAAGAATATCATCAAAAGAATTAATTTTCTTCCAAGAAAACGTACGTAAATATTCCACTCATATTTTTATTTTACAACTAGCAACTCACCCTCGCTCCGCTCGGGTTCGTCCTAAATACGTTTTAACGGTTAGTATAGATTTCTTAGAGATGAGATATTTTATATTATTCGTAATTTTAATAATTATTATTTTTTCTGTACATAATATTATGGGTTTTGAATTGCCTGCAAGAAATGATTATTATTATTATTATTATTATTTTCCCGCAGTAAAAAGTATCCTATATGCTGAATCGAATAACCAGCTATCATCACACCAAATTTCATCAAAATCGGTGTGTGGTTTTCTCGTGACGCGGTAACAGACAGACAAAAAATTTTAAAACTTCAGATTCGCCCTCTGTATCGATAATAATGTCTATTTCAATAAGTTTTTCCAAAAAATATTTAATGTACAGATTCGTCTTAGTTACAATTTTATTATATGTATAGATTAAATTAAATATCAGATATCTTTGGTCTATATTATATAGCCTTTACATTCAAAAGAATCATTAAAAATGCGATAATAATATAACCCAATTAACATACACAGATGGCTAAAGTTACTAAAAATTTATATAATTACATAATTTTGATTTATAATATTTATTCTTAACACGAACATTTTGTATGATAATATTGCTTCGCTCGGGTGCGTCCCTAGGTACACTTTAAATAGATATAAATAGATATTAGCCAGCGTTAGCCATTCAAATTTTAATTATTATTCGTGAATTTTTCGAATGTTTTAATAGTTATTCTGCGGGATAGAGACAAATCCAACAAATCAAACATCATAAAAATCGGTCCTGCCGTTCTTGAGTTATAAATGGTGTATATATATATATATATATATATATATATATATATATATATATATATATATATATATATATAGATTCCTGCTGGTCTAGTGGCTGGTACGGCTACAGATCCGGTGATCCTGGGTTCGAGTCCCGTGTCAAACTAAATTCAGTTATTGAGTTTTACTGTCAAGAAATTCTCAGTAACAGCCCGAAAATAGGAAGTTAGTAGTTATGTACCCCGGTGCCTCGAACAGCGGGGAAAGATTTTAAAATAAATACTATTTTTCTTTTTTAAATAAATTATAATAAATATCTTACGTCTTCTCCTCAGAGTAAAGTTACGCTACTGTTATTGTTATATTGTAACACTAGTGGCTCACCCTTGCTTTGCTCGGGTTCGCCTCTAGACAAACAAAAACAATCTATCCCACGGGAACCGTACCTTTTTCCGGGATAAAAGTAGCTTATTTATTATTCTGATGTTTGAACTATATTATTGTACAGTTTCATTAAAATCCAATCAGTAGTTTTTGTGTACTTAAGCTGTTGAAGTTACTACGGTTTTTCTACTTTTCCACGGGAACTCTTTAATTTTCCGTGATGAAAAGTATCTAAAATGTTGACCGGTAATATAAGGTACCGCCACGTAAAATTTCAGTTATAAAATGCAAGTTCCAGTTATAAAATGTAAAGGATGGGGTAGCCCAGTGGTGACGCGCTCGCTTGGTAAACCGAGAGAACCAGGTTCAAATCCCGGGTTTCACGCGTCTTATATTCTCAAGCGAGAATCATTTTCAACGCGATTATCACTCATCTTAGTAAATAGGTTCAAAGTGGGTGAAAACAAATCCGTCCCACGAGAAGCGTATATTTTTCCGGGATAAATAGTAACCTATGTGTTATTTTGATGTATGAGCTATATTATTGTAAAGTTTCATTAAAATCCACTCAGTAGTTTTTGCATAAAAGAGTAACAGACATCCATTCATCCTCACAAACTTTCGCATTTATGATATTAGTAGGATTGTCTTTACTAAAATTATACTTAATACTTTCTTAAATTTACGCAAATATTTGACATTTTAAATACTGCTATAATATATAAATGCTTTACAGCAATCATGGTCAAAGGAGAGTCTCTCCCGTGACCATGACTGCTGTAAAGCATTCGAAACCTCGGGAACCAAACATCAAAATAATCCGCGAAAAAATCCAAAAAGATAGTTTTATTTAAAATTATACTTATTCAAAACGCTCTCGCTTCATCTCAATACTTATCCACCACTTAAATTCAGATATCGTGCCGATTACGCCGCAAATGTGCTCTCTCTAGCACCTTACATTCAACAAAAAAGGTTTTTGTTACTTTACCTCTGATGTACATGAATTTTGTAAATTGCTGTGCTTGTTTCGGTAAATTACATTATACTTTATTGTTAGTGATACCGCAATTTTATTTTACCATTGCGATGTTTGCAGGTTCGATTCCTGTTGGAGATGAAAGTTATTTTTTAAATCAAACAAAGTTTTCTTCGGATTTGGTTTGATTGTATATAGACTGTTTTGAACGGAGAGACGTTTAACTAAATATCTAATTATATTTTTTGTGTTTTTTTTCAAATACTACAATATTTTATTGTTTTCATTCTTTAATACTCCTTCAGCATAACTTCACAGGTTAATTGCATTAAAATAATAAACTCAACACAGAAATAATAGCTAAGTTAGCATTATGTATACACTAGCGACTCACTCTCGCTTCGCTTCGGGTTCGTCCCTAGACAAAAAGAAATCTATCCCACGGGAACCGTACATTTTCCTGGGATAATATATAGCCTATAGCCTTCCTCAGTTAACGAGCTATCTAATGCAAAAAGAATTTTTCAAATCGGATTAGTAGTTCCTGAGATTAGCGCGTTCAACCAAACAAACAAAGAAACTCTTCAGCTTTATAATATTAGTATAGATATATTCTTGATATAAGAGCGGAAATGTCTTTGTTCGTTTGTTTTTCACGCAGCAACGGATAAATGTGATGACAATATGATTTTATGCATAGATAGTTAATGGATCGAAAAGAAAAAAGTAAAAAGCTTCTCAAAACGCTTATATAGATACAATATAAACAACGAAAAACTGCATCTCAACATCCAAAAAATTAACTAAGGCGTTAATCGAACCCATTACCTCTCTGGTAGTAAAATTTCTCTACTAAAAATGCATTACAAACGTATACATCTTTCAGGATTCACAGTCTTTACATACCTTTAAGATAACTTGACTGCTCTCTCTTTGTCACACCTTTACATCTGTTGGTTTTAAAAAATGACAATTTGATAGAGAAAACGTATTTTTCTCGAGCAATGAATTTTACTTTAACGGATTTAACGATAGCGGAAAAATAATGGCGCTTCTTTAAGAAACTGCGGCTTTTTTAAAGCTTTTTGTTTTAAAAAAAAATCATTCGTGCGAACTCTGTAGAAGATTGTGCTATTTTAAAGTAACGACTTCAATATTCTTTAAATTATTATTATTAAATATTTGTTTTGATCGCATAAAATTGATTATTTACATTTTAAATAAAAAATGTTTTTAGATTTTTTCGCAGATTTATTTGGTTCGATTGGGAAACAAAAAATCAAAAAAAAAATCCGCAAAAAATCCAAAAAGAAGAGTATATTTTAAATGTCAAATATTCGCTTAAATCTAAGAAAGTTTGTATTAATCGTTGATTTCATAGATAGAATAACTTAAATTCAACTTGAATCTTGCATTACTAACCCAAAAGTATACTTAAATTATTACTACCAACAACCAAGGTTATCTGTTACAGTAGGTACATTAATTTTCGAGCTACAATTGCATACTGACAAACAAAAAGATATTCAGTTTTAATGCAGTAACATATATAATTTGGTTCAGTATGTAGTGACTAGTGACCCTACTTGCTGTGCCAGCGGTCGCGGGTTCGGGTCACGCTGGTGGATTCATTTGTGTGATGAGCACAAATGTACTCCAGTCATGGGTGTTTATATGTATAATATATATGTATTTAAAGTTATATATGTGTAGTGTATCAACTATCTGGTATCCATAACACAAACCTCGTAGCTTACTATGGAACTAGATGGCGCTGTGTGTTAATGTCCCGACATATTAATACTAATTAATATATAGTGCGAGATATATCGCTTTACTCTATATAAGAAAGTTCTACTTTACTAAAAGAAATACATATTCCATAGCCTTATCAAACGCTTACTCACTTTAGAAATCAAAATTTAAAGTAAACTTCCAAATTTAAAGTTCACTTTGCAAAGATTTTGACTTAAAGTTGAAAATGAATCTTACTCATAAGCTCTATTAAGCACCCGCGCAAAGTATGGAGAAATCGCTAGTATGTGCACATACATCGTATTTTTCAAGGAAGACCTTTGCAAATATTAATAAAGTAAACAAAAATAATAGCTATATTTCTATCTAAAAATGTTCTTAAAACAACACAATTTATCTCCCGTCTGATATGATTAATGGTAATGTCGTATTTTAGACGAATATTCCAACACTCGCTTTAAAATCCATTACCTAGTACTTGTGTTACCTTTTATAAAATACTAGCGTTTGCCCACGGCTCCGTCCGCATAGTAATGTAATGTAATGTAAATTGGACTCGTTTTCCGCACTTAGACTCGCATTTGGTCTATTGTACGTTGCGAATCCTGGCTAATTCAGCCAGCCTAACTCCGTCCAAAAGCGCAGAAGTTTCCTGGGGACTTCACAGGCTTCGCGGAGCGACCTCACTGGTCCGAGGATTTCGTTTCGTTGACAAGTTACTGCTACGCTGATTCTACGGCGCTGAGACACCCTCTACACGGAGGGCCATCTGCATAGTTGACTAATGTGTAACCGGAAGAACTCCTTTTTGTGTCTCAACCAACAAAAACATAAGACTTCCATTCAAAGCCTCTAGGGGTAGTTAGAGGTCTAAACCTCCCTTGTTTGTTTTTAGCTTACATCTACCTATCTGCTAAATTTCAGCTATTAATACATCGGTCAAATAGTTTCCTGTAATAATAATAGGTCATTATCATAATATCATACTATCATAACATAACCTGCATGTCTGAGAGAACCTAGCAAGTTTTCGGAAGACATGTGAAGTCCGCCTCGCACTTGGCCAGCGTGGTGGACTATGGTCTGATCCCTTTAATAAAATCAAGTGACATTACTACGTTTCCAGCAGAACGTTATTAGGAAAAGACAACACGTCTAAGATCTTTACGAGTTCTAGACCAAAATCCAACCAGAAGCTTAGCCAATACGCATTTCGACAATAAAAAATATTACATTATGATATTTTCCTATCAGCAAAATCTATACGTATGATAAAATTCTGAGTTGAATCTGTACATTAAATATTTTTTCGAAAAACTTATTGAAATAGTCATTATTATCAATACAGAGGCCGAACCTATAGTTTTTAGAATTTTTGTCTGACTGTCTATCTGTCTGTCTGTGACCGCATCACGGAAAAACCACTGGAGGGATTTTGATGAAATTTAGTACGATGATAGCTGGTTATCTGGATTAACATATAGAATACTTTTTACTGCGGAAAAATATCTCATCACCGAGAAATCTATACTAAACGTTAAAACATAAATAGGGACGAACCCGACTAGAGCGAAGGTATGTCGCTAGTAGATCGTATAAAAATCATATTTTCTAAGAGGCTATGAAATCTTCATAGCAACCTAAGCTACATACTTTATGACATAAATCTTTTAATTACAAAGCCATTACTAATGTAGAGTGAAACAGCTATCTCTACTTTTGCCATACCATTTGTCTTACAAAATACAGTCTTTTCAACTTGCTTGCTTATTCAAATACTTTAAAGCGAAACAAATTTAAATTTTGGCGTGAATGGCGCTTTGCTTTTTGTTCCGATTGTAGAGTTTTATATTTATGTACTAGGTTTCTTTAAGTGAGATTTTTAGTAGCTCTATGGATGTGTTATGTTGATGAATATAATGCATGGAGGTTGATTCCAGTATGGAGTAAATTAGCGTTGTGAAGATGTTTATTAAAATTTGCCATCTAACAAGTTATAGCACAAGGAATATAGCGTAAAAATTTGTACAACTTGTTAAAATGTGTAATGGGACTACTATTATAATGGCGAAATGTATGTTTGTACGTTTGTTACTCTTTCTCACTGAAACAACTAGAACGGTTTAGATAAAAAGTACATGGATAGAATATGACCTAAAATTAAGAGCCGCACCCGAGCGGAGTAAGAGTTAGTCGCTAGTTATGAAATGGAATCTTTTTTTACTTAATCTAAAGCAGTCAACATATAAATACTAAATAAAATCAATATTGTATTAAAAAAAAACTTAAAACGAAAGCAATAATTGACAAAAGTCCTAATTCTCTAAAAACTCAGAACCTAGAGCATAAAACGAACATTATTAAGACAGAGCTAATTAAAAACTGAGAAAAAGTTGAAGCGAACCCAAATTACTTTGAAAATCGGCCACGAGGAAGAAAAAAAAAAGCATAATTTTGGTCTGAAAATGGAAAAATGTCTTGAAGTCAGATATATAGCAGCCATCACGCCCTGCCTGGATACCAGCCAGCGTTGAATAAATATGAAACCACACTCGAATGTAATATACTATGTAAGAGAACACTTTGAATAGTGGCTTTTATTGCGTATTGTGCTTGAAACTGAATGCGACTTCCTCTTTTTACTTTAGTCTACGAAAGTATTACTATAATATATACGTATTTTTATTAATTTCTTAGGTACAATAATAGATTATCTCACTAATATTATAACGGAAATTTTGTATGTTTGTTACAAACTTTATATATTTACTATGTGTTTGTTAAAAACCAAGCGAACCAAGCTTAAAACCCCATTTGTCATATGTATCTCAAATCATTATTATCATTTGCGTGGTGTACTTTTCCTCATCTCTCTCTCAAACAGTAAACAAAAAAACTATGGGAATTGAAAAAAAAAGAAAGAAAAGACAGACAAAAATTCTGAAAACTATAGATATGGCCTCTGTATCGATAATAATGACTATTTCAAAAAGATTTTCCAAGAAATATTCAATGTACAGATTCGACTCCGTTAGAGTTTTATTATATGTATAGACTATAGATAGATAACTATTATAACCTAACAGTAACTCTCCCTAATTTTGTATGAATGACGATGAATCTTTACGTTTTCTCTATCAACACTGTAAAATACATATGATATCATAATATTTTTTCTATAAGACCTTACACAAATTATATTATTTAACTAGCGGCTTACCCTTGCTTCGCTCGGGTTCGACTCTAGACAAACAAAAACAAATCTATCCCACGGGAACCGTACGTTTCTGATGTATGAACTATATTATTGTAACGTTTCATTAAAATCCAATCAGTAGTTTTTGGGTACTATGCTGTATAAGTTACTATACTTTTTTTAAATATCCCACGGGAACTCTTTAATTTTCCGGGATGAAAAGTATCTAAGATGTTGGCCGGGGATATACGGTACTACCACGCAAAATTTCATTTAAATCGGTCCAACAGTTTCGAAGATTAGGCCGTACGAACAGACAAACAACGAAATAAAAAAATTGAAAAAATCTGGATTTGTTCCGATTCTCTTCTTACATTCCCCTGACTAGGTTTTAAGTATTTTTTTTTCTATGTACAAACATACGACCTCTGCAGTTTTATTATATACTAGCGACTCACCCTCGCTTCGCTCGGGTTCGTCCCTAGCTTGCATTAAATCACGATTGATCAGTTTTCGACCGGAGAGGAAAAATGATTAAATTACTAAAATGGCTATTAAAAAATAAGGGTTGATCGTAGAAGGGTGAAAATTGAGGATTGTATGTATTTTTGTATGTTGTATCATAAAAAAATAGAAATTAAAAATTTTGTCTAAAAAATAAAAAAAAATTTAGGGGTGGACTACCCCTAACATTTAGGGGGATGAAAAATAGATGTTGGCCGATTCTCATAGATACCGGATAAGCACAAAAAATTTCATCAAATTCGGTCAAGCCGTTTCGGAGGAGTATGGCAACGAAAACTGTGACACGAGAATTTTATATATTAGATACCGTAAACCGGGGCTACTTTGACATTGGGGGCTACTTTGACATAACGTCTAATTTCATCAAAAGTCGATTTTTTGCAACCGCAGGGCTACTTTGACACCTAAAAAATTAAGTTTTGTGTTATATTTAGTGAGAGAGACCATAAAAGCGCCAAAAAAATCAAAAAAATCAAGGAATTCAACGGATTTATTAAATTCTCAATTTCTTACAGTTTAATAATTGTTTCATTTGCTTATAACTACAAAAATAGACATACAAAATTAACATAAAACTTCTTAACAATATGAACCCTGAAACCCTGCCTATGAGTGCGAGCGCCGTGAGGACTCGGAGTGACATTGTATTTTAGATGTAATTTGTTGATTTAGTGTGATGAAAGTTCCTATAATACCTGATGATCAAGCCAAAAAATGAGCCAATGGGCCTAATATTGTTAAGAAGTTTTTTTGTTCATTTTGTCTATTTTTGTAGTTATAAGCAAATGAAACAATTATTAAACTGTAAGAAATTGAAAACTTAATAAATCCGTTGATTTCCTTGATTTTTTTTTATTTTTTTGGCGCTTTTATGGTCTTTTTCACTAAATATAAAACAAAACTTAATTTTTTAAGTATCAAAGTAGCCCTGCGGTTGCAAAACTGCGACTTTTGATGAAATTAGACGTTATGTCAAAGTAGCCCCACACCCGGGGCTACTTTGACACCAAATTAAAAAAAATATTGGGTACTAAGCGATGCTCTGAACACCTTGGATTACTGCTAAACTTGTAGCTAAAACATCAATTGCTCAGACTAGAAAGAAAAAACAAGAATAGAAGACTTCAAAAAAAAGTTAATCCACAAAAACTTTCCAAACTATGTCAAAGTAGCCCCGGTTTACGGTAATATATATAGATAAATATACTTGGTAAATATGTTTTTTTTTTTAACTTTTTATAACAATTATGAACAGATTTTGAATAATTTTCTTAGATAAACTTTTTATAAAACTACATTTGACCTTAAAAACAAAATTCTTCTTCGCCAAAGGCAGTTTTTGTAAGCAACAAAACATGTACCTAAAAAGTTTTTTGAGACTGTTAAATTTTGTATATTTCTCGTCTTATTATCCAGTATTTTTATTTTATGATGATGAAAAAGAAATTTTCTCAAACAAACGGTAAATAAAAATGTAATTATCTAATACAAGTTTTTTCACTCAGATTTCTTTGGAAAATATTCTGCTTGTTAAACTTTCTACCGACTTCTGAAAGGATGCCTTCAGTTTAGTTGTAACATTAACATATAAATAGTTAGCTGTACACTTTTGTTATAATATCACTGGGATATATGTAACATCTTCATCTACATATATTAAAATTTTAAAGTTTGTAAGTTTGTGTGTAGGGGATAATCTCTGAAACTACTGATTTCATTCTGAAAAAGCATTATTATCGAGTGATAGTGATTATGAGTGAGAATATTTTTATTTGGATAAATATGTTTACTGTCAGAAATAAATATTTTGGGACATTAACACACAGCACCATCTAGTTCCATGGTAAGCTACGAGGCTTATGTTACGGATACCAGATAGCTGATACACTACACATATATAACTTTAAATACATACATATGATAAGCATAAACACCCATGACTGAAGTACAAACATTCGTGCTCATCACACAAAGGAATGCCCCCAGGACTCGAACCCGCGACCGCTGGCATTGATAGTCGCTAGTCTATATGTATAAAACAAAGACGGATTAGTTACACCATTTATAACTCAAGAACGACTGGACCAATTTTTATGATTTTAGATTTTTTAGATTTGTCTCCGCCCCAAATAGCAGAATAACTATTAAAACATCTAAAAAATCATGATAAAAAAATTACATGGCTAACGCTGGCTAATAACTATTTATAATATATATATATATATATATATATATATATATATATATATATATATATATATATAAGCAAAACTAGTCAAAGTATAACAATATAAAGTAAGAAATAAAAATTAAATGCACCTCCGGCCAAGAAAAGTATAAAGATTTATTTTCGGCCATTTCAGTGATTATCTGTCTGGCGATTCGGGTAGAAAAATATCTTGCACTATCTCCTGGGATGGAGCCAACACGTATCGATATATAAAACTATTTGGATGTTTGTTCGTGTAAAATAATATAAATAAATCCAAGTCAAAATGTATTACATTCGTTTTTTAGATTTGCGTGCTTTTAAAGAATTGTATTTGTTTTATTGATGTGTGAAGTTGCGCTATCTATAATAAGAAATCGTGGAATACAAAATTGTCTATGATACTCTACTTTTCAAAAGACATGTGAAGTCCTCCAACCCGCACTTGGCCAGCGTGGTTGTCTATAGCCTGATCCCCCTCGTATTGAAGGAAGGTCCGTGCCCAGCAGTGGGAAGTTACAAAGGGCTGAATACTACTATGTTACTCTCCAGACAATCTTTGATAAATGCGAAAGTTTGTATGTGTATGTAAGTATGGTTGTTATTCCTTTTCGCCGAAATGGCTGGACAGATTTAGATGAAATTTATTACACAGATAGAATATGAACTTTTTTTAATGTAGAGAAATGTATTTACGCATACCACCTATATACATACAGGTGATTATGTGTGGCTCACCGGCTAGAAAAGCCAGTACTACCCACTAAAAGCCAACAAAACCTCCCCCGTCTTAATGGGGCGTCGCAGGATCGCTTACGCACTCAACCACGATGCCCCGACAGCAGGTCTGCCAAAGCAGATCATAACAACCATTGGGTTGCTCCGACGGTCCACTCTGCTATCAGAGAAGTACCAAGAGCAACCCGCATGGCACACCGTTCACCTAGGTGGACCGTCTCCCAGTGCGTTTCTTGGCTTCGCATCCAGCTGGATTGTCAGACGTTACTAAGCCCTCCACCACGACAAGGTGAACGCACGTTGGGGGGGAGATAGATTATGGCCTGGAGTAACGCATAGGCTACTATTACAAAGGGATGCGAGGAAGGCAGACAATTAGTAAGTTACATCATAGTAGCCAATTACCCTCGTTTCGCTCGGGTTCATCCCTAGGTTGCTTCTCCATACAAACTTTCATCCCCATTTTCACCCCCTTAAGGGATTGTTTCCGATATAAAACCAATCCTATGTTCTTCTCAGGGTCTCAAACTATCTTCTTAGCACATATAAATCGGTTCATAGTTTCGGAGCTTATTCGGTGCAAACAAACAAAATTTTTTTCTCTTTATAATATTATATAGTATAGATCAATTTGTCACTATTTGAAATAAAGACAAAAATTATGTACCTCTCAATATAAACATATTAAATCTATAGACTTCAGTTGAATATCTGATGTTTATTAATTTACTCACGTTTTCAATTTGAAGCAAAATGTTATTTAGCTTTCTTATAATTTTCTTCGAACTTATAAAAGATATTGAGATACGATAAAGATTAAACTATGTAAATAAATTCTAATGAACTTGTTCTTAGACAACATATAAAATACGATATTCTTGTCGTGTTATTGCAAAGACGTGTTGGTTTTTTTGTTTGTTTGTGTGTAGGCGAACGTCTAAAGAAATATCTTTTTCAAATAAAAAATTACCCTAACATTGAGCGATAAAGGCTATTTTAAACCAACATAAGACGCGAGCAAAGCCACATACAAATGCTAAGTACAGTAATATAAACAAAAAAATATGAGTAAGTTAGTGAGTGTATTTTTACTTTTTTACACAATAATTCATTTAAGTGTTTGAAATAGATATAAATAGAACATAACATAGTATTTTTTGATGGTTATTCTTCATGGGATTCTTGCTAGCCATGAATGGGCAGGGGACTGTGACCGTTACTCACTAAAACCCACAGCGTACCTAATCCTATCGTAGTGCAATATAGCGTTGCAGGATCGTTTGCACGCACTATAACAACCTGGGACGTTATATTGTAGAAACTTACTTATATCCATTTCTTCACCAAGCAAGAAGAGCAGTAGGCGATAACTAGTATATGGTAAAAAAATACTAGATATAACAATACTTTCTTAGATTTACGCGAATATTTGTCATTTTAAATAAAACTATCTTTTCGGATTTTTTCGCGGATTTATTTTGATTTTTGGTTCCCGACGTTTCAAATGCTTTACAGCAGCGGTCGGCAACCTTTCAGCAGGCAGGGGCCACAAGGTGGCAATATCTAGTAAAGGCGGGCCGCACTTGTGAGAGCAAAAAAAAAACGGATACCACAAAATATATAACGTAAAACATTCGATGTGACAATTCCTAAAATGGCTCTTAAATGCTTATCTATGAGATGAGAAACATATTTATTTTTTCGGTAATTACAAATTCAACATGTTCGCATTAACAAACAAAGTATGCATAAAGAATACTTGCATAAAAAGTTTTTTTATAAAACACTAACGGGCCGTGGGTTGCCGACCGCTGCTTTACAATCATCATCATCATGCTATGAAGCATTTGAAACGGGTTTTCGAAATGTCGAGAGCCAAAAACCAAAAAAAAACTGCAAAAACAAAGAAATAAAAATCCCAAAAAAATAATTTTATAATATTGAAAATATTGAGTGGATTTAGGATGAAAAATAATTCAAAAATATAATATTATAATTTTTCTTTAAATTGTCTGTTGTTTTTTGTCAAGTACGAAAACAGTAGCTATTAAATATGATGTTAAACTGTAAGAAAATGTATTAAATAAACAGACAAAGCCACAGCATATTGCATGTTTATGATAAACTATCGTTTTTACGACACACACTAAATCAATATTGTATACAATATTGACGGACCTGCAGTGTTTCGATTTGGCAAGCTCTATGGTAAATGTGCTTATAGCTTTGAGATTGTATTCAAAATGAATTGTCATGGCTTCTTTAAGAATTCTCCCCATAGTTTCTTTATGGTATTTTTTATTGCGAAAAAGAAAATACCTAGAATAGGAGAAAATTCTCGTCTATTGTAATAATTTTATAACAAACTAGCGATTCACCATTGCTTTGCTCGGGTTCGTCCCTAGGTACGTTTTAACCCCTTACGGAACGCGTACAGGCCGGCGTATCAGTGAACAACTGATTTCTTAGAAATTATCCAGGAGGGGTTAACGGAATGGAATAGACTGACTATATATTATTTACATATGTAGGTATAATGAATTGTTGTGTTGTATTATAACGTGTGTTCCCGTAGGAATGAGATAATCTCTCGCTGTAAAAAGTAGCATATATAATTCTCCAGCCCTCTATTTCCATTCAAAAATCACGCCAATTCATCACTCTGTTTTAACGTGAAAGAAAAACAAACAAACAAACACATTTTTATATTTATAATATTATATTACTATGGATAGTTTAAATTAATGATAATAATTTCAAAAATAAGCAAATTGGTTTTTTATCAATTTTAAAAAATAGAGCTTTTTCGGACAGTTTGAACTTAACTAAAAGTCAATGCAGTGTTCCGTATCCACCTATTTAATCATCAATTCAGCTCGATGGCGTCAAATAATTTTATTGTCATCCCGATTTCACATGCTGTAAGTTTGAATCGATAACAGTTAGAAGTACGTCCTTCTCGACTCGAAAACTTCCAAGATTTGATTACGTAGTAAGTTACAAGTGAGGCTAACAGCTACATAGCGTGTCATGTAAATAAGCTGCAGCCTGAGGCTATATGTCAGGCTATGTCAGGGTATATATATATATATATATATATATATATATATATATATATATATATATATATATATATATACATATATATATATATATATACATAAAGAGATTAAGCGAGAAAAAGGTGACAGGCAGACAGACAGATAGAGTTACTTTCATATTTATAATATTAGTATGAATTTATTAAATGGGAAGGGTATAGGCTACCTTATATCACTACGAGAACGAAATAATTCTGCAAAATTGAACAACGCGAAAGGAGCTACAGAAAACGCTAGTCTGAAAAAAAAAAACAAACCTAAAAAGAAAAAACACAGTTAATTATATAATATTATTAAGTTATACTCCACTTGGAATAACTAGAAGTAAATAAAAATAATCTTAATTTGTAGAAATATCATAAGAACATCTTACACAAACCACTAAGTCTAATTGAAGGTGTTTTCCCTTGTTAAAAACGTCTTAGCATGTTTTTTCTGTCCCTAGATCTCCAACAAAGCAATATACATAATTATACAGCATTGAAATAAGCATCCCATTAGTGATCTTTACAGCGCGACGTGAACGACACGATATTTTAACATAATTGTATGAGATTTTTTATCCTTATTAACATTTTTGAAGTTGTCTAGACGATGAATAAATTGCATGAATGAATTGAAAGATTCTAAACTCATTTGTAAGCTGAAAACGTTTTTTGTGAATCTCTAAATATCTATCTAATAAAGTTTATATTTCTTTTAGTTTGTTCTAAGCTTTGTCATCAAAGAAATATCGTTTTAACCAACACTTAGAAAATTTCAACTAACATTTATTTAAAGTACAAATTAGTTCAAAGCTTAGAGCTAAAAATAATTGTAATAATTTCCTCCTGACTGATTTTGACGGTAGCCAATTTTAATAAGACAAATCGTTTGTGCATGAAATATTATCACTACATAGTATAAAACAAAGTCGCTTCCCGCTGTCTGTCTGTTCCTATGCATGCTTAGATCTTTAAAACTACGCAACGGATTTTGATGCGGTTTTTTTTAAAAGATAGAGTGATTCAAGAAGAAGGTTTATATGTATAATACAAGCATATAGTAGAGAAACACTCATAATTTTAGAGGTTTCTAATGTGATGTCGTAAATAAACGCATTTTTTTGCGTTTACATTGCAAACGCTGGCTGAACCCTACGAGATAGGCCAAAATAATGTACTACAGTAATAATTGTACACCTTAAAAAGGTCTACAAAAAAGTCCGCAATGGCATATATCTTTTAAGGATAACATACTATATCCATTTTACTATATCCAAGCTAGGGACGAAACCGAGCGAATCGAGGGTCAGTCGCTAGTAGCGCATAAATATGAATGCTCTGTCTTTTCTTTCATTTGCAAAATCCAATGGGACGATAATTCGGCACAATGGTGAGAGATCAGAAATAAGCAGGCAAAACTGACGGTTTCACGCGCCCTTCGAGGCACTAACTTCCCAACTCCGGGCTACTGTTGAGATTTTTTTAATACAACATACTTAGAAAGACTATGGACTCGAACCCAGGACTTCCGGATCTATAGCTATATATACTAACCACTAGACCAACAGGGAATCAAACATATGTTAACACTGTGTAAATATTACATTTTCTTATTACGTAAATTATGTGTTCAGCCCTTTTTAACGTCCCAATGCTGGGCACGGGCCTCCCTTCAATACGAGGGGGATCAGGCGATAGTCCACCACGCTGGCCAAGTGCGGGCGGACTTCACATGTCTTTCGAAAACTTGCTAGGTTTTCTCAGACATGCAGGTTTCCTCACGATGTTTTCCTTCACCGTAAGGCAAGTGGTAATCATGTTAGAAATGATTCGCACATGAAAATATCAGAGGTGCGAGATCCGGGATTTGAACCCGCTTCACTCGGTTTCCCAAGTGAGCGCGTTACCACTGGGCTACCCCTGCCTAAATTATATTCAAACAAATTATCTTTGAAAACACACATTTTTATTTTAAAAATATTTAAAGTTAAACCCTTTAACTAAAGAACTGTAACATCTAACAAATTAACTATAGGAGACTATTTTTCTAAATTATATCTTTCTCCTATCACAAAGTCTGGGTTTTACAAAGGCAATACTTAAACATAATTATGCAGCATTCAAATTGGTGTAGGCATCTCGTTATGGACAATCCTTTATATCTCACGGAACGTGGACGATACGATTGTAAAATATAATAAATTTTATTTAAAAAAATCAATTTCTTTAGAGATTTTGTCTATAATTAAAATAACGACACCATCGCTTCAGTCGGATGTACTATATTTTTGTATTTAATCCAAATCAATCCAGCATTTTCGCTGTGAAAATGTAACAAATGTACAGACACAAATACAAACTTTTTTTTCTGAGTTTTTATAATATTAATCTACCTTGTAATTAAAAGTTAATGGCAATACCAAGTCCACGTGGAATAGTGACATTATGTAACTTTGAGACGTTATAAAACTACATAAAAACAAGAGCTTAAATATAATGTCACTATGCAATCATTGAAAAACAAAAATCAAAAAAATGTAATGTTAATGATGTTATATTAATTTTTTATGCTTCAACGATTGTAGCATGAAATCTATACTAATATTATAAAGAGGCAGAGTTTGTTTGTTTGTTTGATCGCGCTAATCTCAGGAACTACTAATCCAATTTGAAAAATTCTATAAATAATAAAGGCTATAGGTGAAATATCATATAATATATAGTCTATCTATTCCATACCAACCGTTAAAACGTACCTAGTCTTATATAAGTATCAAGATATTGATCAAAAAAATTATTTCTTTTAGTTTTATGTGTTTTTTATACCAAGTCTAGTCTGATTCTTTAGAATTGTATTCGAAAACTCTAAATATGCTACAGAGTGCTATCAAGCCGATACGATGAATAATTTCCATAAATAACGATGCAGAGTCTAACGAGACTTTACCGAAACCCTATCCCTTTGTAATAATAAACAATAACAACGGGCATAAATTTTGTCTATCTGTTTATATATTTCAGTTTAACTTTCAACCAAATGTAAGAAGTTCATGATTTTAATATGGAAAATTGAGATGAAATTGCTATTTGTATTTTTAATAAAATTTTAAAATTCAATTTTGCGTGGTAGGCAAAAAGAGTAGTGTGTCAGATTGAGGTCCTGGGTTCGGGTGCCGGGTCGAGCTAAAATAGACTTACATCCTCATGCCTCAGAAAATGTGTATAGCCTCCGACTTCGCCTAGTTTCTCATCAATCGTGTCAAATCGGTATCCCACCTGTCTTTGAGAATAATGAAAATAGAGAGTGCGCTTTTATCTGCACATGCACTTACTTATGTTAGAAGAAAATTGATCAGATGAACATTATATATATATATATATATATATATATATATATATATATATATATATATGTATATCTACAACATATATTAAGAATTAAGCACAAGAATCGAACCAGTGAATTGTGGTAATATTACTTTAACAGGCTGCCTTTTTACTAGAAGGCTGTTAGGTATAGAGAGCTTTACTTTTTGATCTTTGAGCTTTTAAATCATAATGAAATTAAGATAATTTGCGATTCCTTTAAAGGTTAGCAAACAGCTTTGAGTAAATACATTGATGTAATTATGTTTGATGAAAGGAAAAATATTTCTATAAACTAATTTAATTAAATAATTTCCCGCTTCTACAATATTTGAGAAAATTCTAAATATCCTTAACTTTAAAAGGAGTTGTACATTTGCTTAAAAAAATATACGAAACTCTTAATTAAAGAAGATACTTTAAACTAATATAAAACACTAGCGACTCACCCTCGCTTCACTTCAGGTTCGTCCCTAGACAAAAACAAATCTATTCCACGGAAACCGTAAATTTTTATGGGATGATATATAGCCTATAGCCTTCCTCAGTTAACGGGCTATCTAATATAAAAATAATTTTTCAAATCGGATTAGTAGTTACTGAGATCAATGATGATGATGAGCGCGTTCAAACAAACAAACAAACAAACAAACAAACAAACTCTGTCTCTTTATAATACTAGTATAGATTTGTAATAGAGCTACCTAGAATGGAGATGGTGGAAACCTATAAACTCATATTATAAGTACTTTTCACCGACGTACCACGTGAGCAAACTGTGGCAAAATCTTGTTTCCTATAAATCCATACATAGCATAATGTTAAAAAGAAAATTATTACATTAAATTATACGCATGTTTTTAATTAAATTATACGCAGGTTAATAATATAATGTATAGGAAATAGCTTAACATTATTATAGGCTTTTAGTAAACAGGCTAAAAACAAACAAACAAACAAACAAACATACTCATTAGTTTTGTAACATAAGTATGTTATTAGTGAATATACAACGCTTGGTAGGATTAAGTATGACCAACTAGACATTTGATACTTCTACTTTAATAGGTGCTAGCTATAATTTATTTTTCCTCCACATACATAATATACCTACAATTAACTCAGTGATAAAGAAAAACCAAGTGAAGCACGTTAAAACCTCGCACCTCTGATATTTTCATGTACTCAATCATTTTCAACATAATCACCACTTATCTTACGGTGAAGGAAGACATCGTGAGGAAACCTGCATGTCTGAGAGAACCTAGCAAGTTTTCGAAAGACATGTGAAGTCCGCCAACCCGCATTTGGTCAGTGTGGAGGATTATGGCTTGATCCTGATCCCAGCAGTAGGATGAGATTATACAAATACTATGTTACTCTCTTATAGTAAAAATCCAAATTCAATAACGTTAGAACCAAATAAGCTTTTGACTCCATTTTATTTAGAAAAATTCACAGTAAAAATATTTTTCATACAAATCCTCCGATATTTGCGGTGGTGTGTAAGAAATCTGTCGCGTACAATGCCCATACAGACGAAAGAGGCAATAGTGATGTACCAATATCATTCTATTTTATATCGATGCAAATGAAATAAAATATAATGATTTTTTTTTCTTTAATTAATGAAATAAATATTGACGTAAAAAATTGTAACGGAAGATTCTGTGGATAATAATGGAAATAACAGCATATTTTTTTTTATTTGAAAATAAAATCAATTTTTTAGTAAGAAACACAACTGAAAACATGGTCGTTTGTGTTAATATCTGTCTTAATAGTGTCCAACCTGTAAATCGAACCCAGGACTTGTATGCAGTGATATAAAATCTTGACCACAGGCTAACGAGACAGCTAGTTATAAATCGTATTTTTATTTATTTATTTATTTATTAAGGGATAACCAACAAAAGATACATTGATACGGCATTATACTCATGTGCTAACAATTACATAAATGTTCTTTTAATTATAGGTTACCACAACATGCATATCACGTCAGTAAGATTAGTGAATTTTAAATTAATTTAATTACAGAGTGCAAGTTTAACATGTTAACAGTCCGGTGTACCGTATGTGGTACATGGGGAGCCGTTCCGCCGAGTTCGTGTACTCTATGAGGCACACGATCCCTGTGTTATTCAAAGAACCCTCTGACCACGGACTTGTCAAAATAGTTAGTGTTTTGTTTGTGGACTTGTGGCCAAGGATCTAATAAACAGAAAAAGCCAAAAACATGTCATATTTTTTTTTAAATTGTTGCTATAACAACACAAAATAAAACAACTTAGTAGAAAATAAACAAAATTTTATTGGTGAACTTGCAATTTAGAAAAACAAATAATATAATATGCTTTTTTTGCAAATTTTACATTGCGTTGATATTCTTTTGGTTTTAGCCTGTGCGTATGGAGCAAGTCGACCTTCATGAAGGAGGTTTTGGTAGCTATCTGGGGCTACAGCCCAGGCCTACAGGCCTGGAAGACTGATCTGGAACACTTCCATTCACTGCACTTCTTTAGCAATATTTTCTACTGATTCCTCAATCTCTGGCCCGACTTCTAAACATACTTCCTCATCTTCGTCATCTTCGTCGTCTTGGTCTTCTTCCTGATCCAATAATTCCACGACCTCGTCTTCACCATTAGAATTTTCTGAGATTCTTTTTATGTATTCGTCTGTTATTGTACTTGACGTCACAACTCTTTACAAATATTCAGCAAAAATAAAAACAGATTCACGTGAGTAAAAAATCGTGAACGTGAAGATTATCATGAAATATTGTGAGTCTACCTTTTATTGATACAATAATTATTATGATTGAGGGTAGGGTGATATTTTTCTGTCACAGTATGCATTATGTTGCCTAATTCATTGTCAAAGATTAAGGAGACTACATTCATTGTCTATAGTCAATAAACTAAACGTAAATATATCTACTGGCACACTCATGAGTCCGCGGTACAAGCTAAGGGTACATGGTAATTTTAATTAATAAGTCCGTGTACCGCCCGGTGTACACGGGTATATCCGGGGTCATCGACCTATATTTTGTTATTTTTATGCATCAGTTGATAAGTGAACATCGAATAATGGCCAAAAAATATATAATCACACATGGACATATGGATTGTTTCGGAACGCTTATATGGGGACTGTTAACGTGTTAATTAAAAAAAGAGAAATAATAAGTTAATAGATAAAATTGAAGTTAAACAATAAAATCAAATAATTTATTTATTTATAAATAATATTCGTAAAATTATTTTAAATGTTTACTCTCTTAAGACTCTAAAACTGTTTAAACGATATAACACCCAAATATTTACAATCGTTGGTTTTTCAAATGTTATCGCTAACACAAAAATGTCTTAAGCAAAAAAAATATGGATTAACTAAAATATAATAAATTAATTAATCAATACTAACATAACATAGAGAAAAACTACTAAAACACTTTTAAATAAAAGTAATACAAATATAAATTAACAATATCGATAGCGTCACATCCCCGCACTAATCTGAGTTCCGATCTTTGGATTTATTGAAAGGGAAGTGCATTTAGTCACGTTCGAAATAGTCGATGTCTTTATTGGCTCAACGGGATTAAAATACTCGTATAAAGGAGAATTATTTGTGATGTTTATAAGAACATGTGCAATTTTAAATTTAAGTTTAAAAATTGCTAGAAAATGTACTCGTATGTTGATAAGTGCTGTTGAAAATTTTATGTACACTAGCGATTCACCCCCACCCGCGCGGGTTTATCCCTATAGTTTTATCGGTTAGCTTAGATTTCTCAGATATGAGTTATTTTCCCACAGTAATAAGTATTCTATATGTTGACCCGGAAAACCAGCTATCGTCGTAACAAATTTCATCAAAATCTGTCCAGTGGTTTACTCACGATGCGTTCCCAGACAGATAAAAATTGTAAAAACTATAGATTCCGCCTCTGTATCGATAATAATCACTATTTCAACAAGGTTTTCCAAAAAATATTTAACGTACAGATTCGATTCAGTTAAAATTTTATTATATAGTATACATATGTATATACATATTTATTCAGAATAACCAAATTGATAATAATGTATTAAAAAATAAATAAAAAAATTGCAACGTGAAAGAAGAAATCAACCACACTTTTTACAGCTATGGATAATACTTTCACAAATATAGCAAATTTAATTTATACCATTGCTTTTTTATTATTATTCGTACTCAAAGATATCACAATCCTATTAAAATGCCAAAGAATGTATGTGTGTGTGTGTATGATTGTTTCTTCTTTATGTTAAAAAGGCTAAACAATTTTGGATGAGATTTAATGCACAGGCAAATTACATATTTAAGTACCATATTAGCTACTGTGTTAGAAGCCTATATAAGCAGCAAGTTTCAACAAAAAAATACCAAAAAGTGGTAATACCTACGAGTATCTATGCTAATATTGTAAAGATTTGTTTGTTTGTTTGTACCGAATAGGCTCCGGAAATGCTTAACCGATTTAGATAAAATTTGGTATAAAGATAGTTTGAGACCCTGCGAAGGACATAGGATAGTTTTTATCCCGAAAATCATCCTTTAAAGGGGTGAAAATGGGAATGAAAGTTTGCATGTGGAAGCAACCTAGGCACGAACCCAAGCGAAGCAAGGGTGAGACGTTAGTATGAAATAAATCTAAAGGGGACCTAAAAATGCCCTCGAGCGAAGCGAAATCACTAGTTTTTATATAGATAAAGAAATATATGATTATTTTCTTCAAAATGACGTTACGTAAAGCACGCTATTGATTTTACTCTCTATTTGAAAAGGTCATGTTATTTTAGTGCCCTTTCGTGTCGACGCATAGACCTTTGCTATAAGTTGACTGAATAAAGCTCAGCTTAAGAAACATTAAACTTAAACGTATTTCTTTATACTTTAAGCTTTTTCATAGCTTTTATTGTAATAATAAGCTTTTGACCGCATCGCCGTACTTATGATGACAAAACACCTACTTCTGTATTCTTCTGTATCCGTTTACCAAAGACCAAATACAAATTGATTAGGTTCCTTTTCTTCACTCTATCCTACGAGAACCTACTTTTTGTAGCATAAAAAGTATCCTATGTATTTAACTAATATACTTTATCAAACAGTATCAAAATAAGTCATATGTTTTCGCTCTTTACTAAAAATCTACAAGAGGAAGTACATATGTATGTAAATTTTTTTCCAAAAAAAAACATACATAGTGTCAGTAATTATTTAAATGGACGACTAGTTTTTGCCCGCGGCTTCGCTTGCGTGATAAGCGGGATACGGTTCGAGGGTAGTTTATGTCCGATTCCACGATGCAATATATGTCCTTGAAAAGAATTTTTCAAATCGGATCAGTAGTTCCTGAGATTAGCGCGTTCAAACAAATAAACAAGCACTGTCTCTTTATAATATTAAAGTATAGAAGGTAAAGCTAACTTTGAAAGATATGATAAGATCCAGGCTATTTTAAAGTTGAAGAATTATAATTGTAAGCTTATATAGATTTTTGTTTCTGAACTATTGATAGCCTTATGACGTTCAATAAAAAATCGGCTAAGTCCGAGACGGACTCGCGCACGAAGGGTTCCGTACCATTATCTATAAAAACGGCAAAAAAATCATGTCTGTTGTATGGGAGCCCCCCTTAAATATTTGTTTTATTCTGTTTTTTAGTATTTGTTGTTATAGCGGCAACAGAAATACATCATCTGTGAAAATTTCAACTGTCTATCACAGTTCGTGAGATACAGCCTGGTCACAGATGGACAGACTGACAGACGGACAGACAAACAGACAGACGGACCGACAGCGAAGTCTTAGTAATAGGGTCCCGTTTTACCCTTTGAGTACGAAACCCTAAAAACGTACGAATTTAATGTTGAATAAAACTGTATTAAAATGTTGTATTTAAATTAGCAAACAGAAAGTAAAGCAAGGCCGGATCACTAGTTCATTATTTATTCAGAGTAAATACAACAATAATACTAAAAGTTCAAATTAAAGAAACCCTATTTAAATGCTTGAAACTTAAAAGCTACAGCTTTTTGTGAGTATAATTGTTTCACCTACTTTGAAGAAGGATAATTAGATATTTATAGCATAATTTTAGAAGTTAATTTGCTCTTACAAAAGTGTAATAACGACTATTACGTTTTTTAATGACCGAAGGGGTTGCTACTTCGCTGAATTAAATGATTTTTATGGTTTTTTTTTATTAAGGGCACAACTTTAGTATGGTGATGACAATAAAGATTACTAGTTTGATTCCAGCGTGAGGTTAATGATTATATACACGAATTTGTATTATATTTACCTGCAGATAAATAAAATTGAAGTGTCTGTTTGTAATGTTAAAATAACAGCTTTTTACTAAATGCATAAGAAATTATGTACGGTACTTATAAGAAAAACACAATTTTTAAAATTTTTGTCAGTCTCTCTGTCTGTTTATTCCGGCTAGTCTCCGAAATGGCTGGACTGATTTTAACGTGACTGTCACTGGCAGATAGCTTATATTATAAGGAGTGACTTAGGCTACTATTATTTTAGAAAAATAATTAGGGTTTTGCTCAAAAAAAATTAAACGTTCCTAGAAACGCACCTGAGGACGCACCATTTTAAAGATGTGACACAGTATATTATTATAGTGACAATATTTACCTAATGTAAGGTACACTCATCGTTAATCCCATAAAAGTTTAAAAAGTTACATATATATATATTTTATGTAAAATTCAATAAAATAAAAAAAAATAGTTTTAATTAGACTTAGAATAACAAACATAAATTCATTCAAAGACGAGTATGTAGTAATTTCAAAATTTCATCAAACTTTAATACATTATCCATTTATCCACAAGTACCTACCTACATACGTTTTTAATATAAATAATAATAAAAAAATTCAAAATAAATGAGACAAATTCAAACAATATTCACTGTACAAATATATTATACCAATACTACATAATACTACATATTTTTTATACATAATACTACTTATTTATATACATAATACTACATATTAAGATAGATAAATTATGTAAATGCATCGTGAAACAAGCAAATGTAAAGATAACACCACGATTGTAGTAACGTTAGCCAAAAACAATAGCCATCCCCGTTCGCACCTACAAAATAGAGCACGGGTAAACAAATTTAACATATTAAGTGTACAAACGTATGCAAGTTTCTGGTTATTAAATGTTAGAGATAGTATTGAAATTTACAATATAACGGAGCTTAGCATTTGAATTTGAGTTTATACATTTGTATAAAGGTGGAAATAACCCAGTGGTAACGCGCTCGCTTGGCAGAGCGGGTTCAAATCCCGTGTTTTCATATGCGAATAATTTCCAACATGACCAACACTTGTCTTACGGAAAATACCATAAGGAAACCTGCACGTCTGAGAGAACATAGTAAGTTCTCGAAAAACATGTGAAGACCGCCCCACACTTGGCCAGCGTGGTGAACTATCGCCTGATCCCTCTCGTATTGAAGGGCTGAATACAAATAGAATTATGAATTTGTTTCTACGCTTAATGTTAAATGAGCCCAATTTTTACCAGACTGCGGTAGCCCATAGAGGGTTATATTAAGAACTTATAGAGTGAATCGTCATTGCATTGTTTGCGTACAAATAGAGTAAGTTTTAAGATACTATGTGTACCTTGAATGCTATATTGTTAATATCTATACTAATATTATAAAGCTGAAGAGTTTGTTTGTTTGTTTGGTTGAACGCGCTAATCTCAGGAACTACTAATCCGATTTGAAAAATTCTTTTTGCATTAGATAGACCGTTAACTGAGGAAGGCTATATATCATCCCGGAAAATGTACGGTTCCCGTGGGATAGATTTGTTTTTGTCTAGGGACGAACCCGAAGCGAAGCAAGGGCGAGTCGCTTGTTTATAATAAGAAGGGCACACTAATGTAATTTCTTGGTACAAAAATCTAAATACCGAACTACAGCATCATAGTCAAAAGAATACACATTTTCTTTTTATTATTGTATTGTAAAGCTTTTTTAACTTTTATAATTAAGTTAACTATAACTTCTTCAGCGAATAATGACTTTAAAGTTCGGACCTAACATCCAGATGCGTCCCGTCTTCGAAACTTTTGGTCCTGCATATGATCTCTAACATGTATTATCATCTTACTGAAATTTGAGAGTAAAAAAATAGAGTGTACTTATGTTTACTTTCACACTTGTTCACTTTAATATCTCTTGCATAAGTGGCTCGGAAAGTTTTGCAGCTGTTATTCTAGCCATGTCATATTTCGGCTAAATAGAGCAGTTAAATGTAAAAAACTTTCTTTAAAAAACAAGCTTTTATTTTAATGCATTAAAAAATTAAAATAAACCTTGGAATAAATCAGACTCATCATTTTGTTACTTTGTACAAATTTATACGAGTTAAAAGATTGTCGCGAGATTTTGCTGTAAAAATTTATAACAAACTAAATATATTCTATTGTACGTTTTAACGGTTAGTATAGATTTCTCAAAATTGAGATATTTTCCCACTGTAAAAAGTATTCTATATGTTAACCCGGATAATTAGCTATCATTATGCCAAATTTCATCAAAATCTGACCAGTGGTTTTCTCGTAGAGCATTCAGACAGACAGACAAAAATTGTAAAAACAGTAGATTCGGTCTTTGTATAGATAATAATGACTATTTCAATGAGATTTTCCAAAAAATATTTAATGTACAGATTCGACTCAGTTTGAATTTTATTACATGTATAGATAGGCATATACATATATAGCGATGTCCTTAGAGTCGATGTGTCAGGATTTATTCTCGCGACAAGCTTTATTATCAATGCGAAAGTAACTCTGTCTGTCATGCTTAATCCGCTGAACCAATTTCGATGAAATTTGGTATGAAGATAGTTTGAGATCCTGGAAAGGAGATAGCATAGATCATTTAAATATACTTTTATCCCGGAAATCATCCCTTAAAGGGAGGAAAATGGGGATGAAAGTTTGAATGGGAAAGCAACCTAGGGACGAACCTAAGCGAAGCGAGGATGAACACTAGTAAAAAATAAAGCGAGAGTCGCTAGTTTCATACAAAATAAACATTATTTCCGCGAAGTTTCCTTCCCGTACCGTTATAAGAATCGATATCCAACATTATACGACCATCTCCTATCTCCAATTATAATTACAAAGGCTCAAAATAAATTAAACTCATCCAGCATTCAAATTCATTGTACAGATAAAATGATAGTCCGCGTTGATTACATTATTATTTGCTAAATGGGTCACTGGTTTCGTTTTACGCTTGTGTAACCACTGTTTATACAACTTAGTCGTTAAATATGTATTGATATAAGGCTTAAATAAACTAGAGCACTTCATCTAATTAACTACTGTATGTATGTATGTATGTATGTATGTATTCAGTCCTTTTTAACGTCCCACTGCTGGGCACGGTCCTCCCTTCAGTACGAGGGGTATCAGGCCATAGTCCACCACGCTGGTGCGGCGGGTTGCCGGACTTCACATGTCTTTTGAAAAGTTACTAGGTTTTCTCAGATATGCAGGTTTGCTCAAGATATTTTCTTTCACCGTTAAAACAAGTGATAATCATGTTGGAAATGATTCGCCAATGAAAATATCAGAGGTGTGATACCCGGGATTTGAACCCGCTTCGTTCGGTTTCCCAAGCGAGCACGTTACTACTGGACTACCACTGCCTTATTTAATTAACTATTATTATAACAAAATCATATAATTAAACTAATCACTATTCTTGTAATTCCGACTAGTGCTTTGGTCTACTGGTTTCATAGTAATAGCTATAAATCTGGAAGTCCTGGGTTTGAGTCCCGGGTCACGCTAAGCTTTCAATGAGATTGGTCTTGACTGAAATCGGTCTGCTAACCGATGTCCTGCTGGACATTAGGGCATTATCGGTAAGACATATGAGTTCTAAGATCGTAAATTAAAGTACGTTTTTTACACTATAGATGTTTAAATTTTTTGGTTCACGAGAGTCATTTTTTACGGTTCACAACATACATAATAGCCTTCGAATAATATTATTCACCACCATTTCTCTTGCACTATGACGACCCCAATTAACTGTTCTTGTCGTTAATTGTCATATGTTGACAACTGTCTTAGGATGTATAAAGCATGCTCCAGACATGTCATTTTAATGATTATTTTTAGGGTAAAGACGTTACAACCTCTCCACTAGGAGAAATTATTATTCATTATCTATACTTATAATAAAATTGTAACTAAGCCAAATCTGTAGATTAAATATTTTTTGGAAAATCTTATTGAAATAGACATTATTATCAATACAGAGGCCGAATCTATAGTTTTCAGAATTTTTGTCTGTCTGTCTGTCTGTTACCGCATCTCAGAAAAACCACTGGAGGGATTTTGATGAAATTTGGTATGGTCATAGCTGGTTATCCGGGTGCATATAAGATATTTTTAACGCGGAAAAATATCTCATCTCTTAGAAATCTATACTAAGCGTGGAAACGTAAGTAGGGACGAACCCGTGCGGAGCGAGAGTAAATCGCTAGTTATATCTATAAATATATTAATAAGTAAACGAATAACATGCCGTTTTTGCATTATGCTATTTTCTCATAGGATGTATTTAATTTACCGAGATTAAAATAGTTGACGTCGCTATCCTTTCCATAAACTATGTTAACATATATAAAAAAAAAATTTAACCTATTGTAACAAACAGACAGATTAACTAATTATTAAACTATTTGTCTGTCAATTTCTCCAAGATAATTGACTTATTTAACGAATTTATACAATCTATAGAAAATCATAATAATATGTAAATAATTAAATTTTAATAATGAACATTGAGTAATTAAAACATATGTATTGTATTTATAGGAAATATTTGACATTATAGGATTCGTTAGCAACACATTACGTATGGAAAAACAGTACGTGGTTCATATTCACCTTTTCTTAAATTAATTTAAAATAACATAACCCTAAGGATCATTACAGTTGGTCAAACAGATCCAACTCATGACCATTTGCGATAAAGTTAAAAATTCTGGACTATTAAGGATTTTAAAGCAAATATTTTATTAAATTTCACTTGAAAATCGATTAGCTAGAGAACGGCTGTCGCCTAATGGTAAACCAATTTATTCCGAAAAAAAATTGGAATAAACTACTTTCATCTTGAATTGGAAAACGAAGTGAATCCGTAACGGAAAACTACTTTGAAATTCAATAACAGGAAGTCAGTATAAAGTTTGACGTTTCCGGCCGCGACCGGATGTAGGTGACGCGCCATCGTACTTCCGGATTGAAAACTCAATGTTATGAAGATTTGTGAAAAATGTAGCTTGAATTTCTAATGTATTTTGATGTAACTTATAATATATTAGTAGTTTGGAAAGCTCTTTCACGGACTTTTTCTTACTTAGTTGATAGTACCAGAATTAAAAGATCCATATAAAATAAATATTTTATTCCTAGTAATTAAACATATAATATTAATTAATACAAATAAATATCGAACCCAGGTGCTTTGTCGCAGTATATAATGCAACTCAAGCTCTCCCTAACCTGATAAAAGTTCTCTAAGAAAGCATCTCTTCCTTAGTAACATAAGCTATTTATAACCAACAACTCCCGAGTGGAGTCACGGATGAAATAAAATATTTAATTTTATCACCGAAATATCGTTTTTAAATAAAATTAAAGGTACTGTTTTGAAGAACTGCTACCGTATGCGAATTTACCAACATTTAAAGTATTACATGGTTTCCTAAAGCATTTTTACTTTATAACCAAAAAAATATAACTACTTATATAAAATTTATATATGACACTCCATGGCATACGCTTAAGTTACATATTCTTATTAAAAAAAAAGAAACACGAAAATCGAATCCAGTACCTGCTCTTTATCAACCAAAAATACAAAATTTTCATGCTATCGACAGTACAAAATTTATGTTACATCCACTCCTTAAATCTCCTTATATTAGCCTTAAAAATACTCTTTACTTAATGATATTAGTACTTGATTTATGAAAGTTATAAAATTTCCATACAATTTTTCTAGAAAATTACTGCTGTAGATATTTTTATATAATATTATATATTATGTTAAAAATCTTAAAATTATTATCAGAAATCAGAGATGTTCTATATCCTACTAAAGATTTCTCGTAGTTATAATAAATATGTTAGGACATTAATTAACACACAGCACCATCTAGTTCCATGGTAAGCTACGAGGCTTGTGTTATGGATACCAGATAGTTGATACACTACACATATATAACTTTAAATACATACATATTATAAATAAAACACCTATGAGTGGAGTACAAGCATTTGTGCTCATCACACAAATGAATGCCCCATCGTGACTTGAAGCCGGGATCACCGACACAGCAAGTAGGGTCACTACAAACTGAGCCAAACATATCATCAAGTCAAGTTATGTCTTCATATTAATAATAAACAAGATGACATTTTTTGACGACAATGGTTATCGCTAATTAATTATTAAATACAAAAAAAAAGTATGGAAATAGAAAATATCTAAAGATGATGTCAAATAGAGTATTATGCGATTCTTATATATTTTCACGTTTTCTTTAACGATATTGTTTGCAGAAATTAAACTTGTCCGTGTTTATTATTTAAGACTAGCGACTCACCCTCGCTTCGCTTCGGGTTCGTCCCTAGAACAAAATAAATCTATACCACGGGAACCGTACATTTTTCCGGGATGATATATAGCCTAAAGCCTTCCTCAATAATTGGACTATCCAACACAAAAAGATTTTTTCAATTCCAACCAGTAGTTCCTGAGATTAGCGCGTTCAACCAAACAAACAAATAAACAAACAAACTCTTCAGCTTTATAATATTAGTATAGATAAATAGATATAAGAGGAAAAAATTATAATTAGTAAGAAACTGTATCCATTTACACCAATCTTTTTTGAACAACTTGACATCATTTATCACTCATTTGGGCTACTATAATATGGGACTCTAAATGTTTCATACTTACTCCTTCACACCAAAATGGTTCGACAAATTTGAATGCAATTCAGAAAATAGATACTGGAGCAACATATAGATTAATAACTATTAATAAAGAAGGCACTGGTCGCTTACTAAAAGAATAAAATACTGATATTTTTGAATTAATCACAAATCACCTAAGAACGCAAACGAACAAAGCTAGGTTACATCACTAGTTGTATATAAATAAGTATAAATAGATTAAAAAAATTAAGCTTTAAATATACTTCATACCTACAAAATAGACTTATATTGGTTAGACCTTCAAAAATAAACCTGAAAAGCCCACACAAAGACCCCATTCCATCGAAATCCTTTACTTTGTCTTCACCATTTTTACTGCAATTTTACTCCACTTTGTGAATTTCAGGAAAATTAGGTCATAAGATAAGTTATCTGAAGCCTAGGCATATATCTGGAGCATGTATTTTGGCGGTGGGCCTGAAAACCTGTGTTTGTACGGGGTATTATGTACTTACATGAATATTCAGAGCTTGACCGGAAACTTGCCGGGCATTTTATGTCCCGTATACCAGTAAAGTCAACAAATAAATGGTACGTGATAAATCCTGTTATATACAAGTCTTATATGTATATAGTATATATATATATATATATATATATATATATAACGTGTCTATTAAGAACGCCATTATAAAAACAAAAGGCAACTAAAAAACTACATACATAAACAGTCACTTTAATAAGTATTCTCTAAAAATAAAAACCAAATTAATACTAGATCTTATGAGGGACTGTACAGATAAAAACAAAAATATAGATAATTAGTATTTTTTAATATAATAGATTTTACTTATAGAGTAGTTCCTTCGAAGTTAGAAGTAAAGTGAGTACTTTTCTATATACACGTCATTTAATGGCTACAAGTCACACTACAGAGGGCATTACAGTATGGTTGGCATTACGACATCCTAATATTTTAATAAGTTTATAATCAACATATTTGATGCTATCTATACATATAATAAAATTCTAACTGAGTTGAATTTGTATATCAAATATTTTTTGGAAAATCTTATTGAAATTCTCATTATTATTGATACAGAGGCCGAATCTATAGTTTTTAGAATTTTTGTCTGTCTGTCTGTGACCGCATCACAAGAAAACCACTGGACAGATTTAAATGAAATTTAGTATGATGATAGCTGATTGTCCGGGTCAACATATAGGATACTTTTTACTGCGGGAAAATATCTCATCTTTGAGAAATCTATACCAAAGGTTAAAACGTAAGTAGGGACGGACCCGAGCGGAGTGAGGATGGGTCGCTAGTACGTAAATAAAAATGAAATGCTCTTTATAGGTTAACGCATCACTTGAGAACTTCAAATTTTTTTATTTATTTATAAATATTAATAATTAAATAAATAAATAAAATTATGCGCCCTTCAGAATCTTCTCTTTTTTGCCGAAAAAGAAAATATATTGGACTAACAAATACCAAGAATAGATGACGCTGTGATCAAATTATTCCTTGCATTTGATGGCGGAAATGGCAGAAAAACATTTGTCATGCCAATAAAATATCTAACGTATAAAGGAGGCCATAAATATTCCGGTCTGAACATAAAAATTTGATGACCAACTGGCCTAGTGGCCGAAGTATGAGTTTCTCGTAATTAATTTTGACACGAGCATATTGGAGACTGCTAAATAAAATATAGGTAGTTCGAATTGTTTTAAATAAGACTAAGAAATATATTTATTAGGAAAACTGTTATAATAGGCACATTCTTAGATTTGATATTTTAGATACTCTATTTTTTTGGGGATTCTTGACTGTTTCAGTATTTAAATATTAATAATTATTATTATTAGGTACTAGCGACTCACCCTCGCTTCGCTCGGGTTCGTCCCTAGCTTGCTTCTCAATACACACTTTCATCCCTATTTTCTAAGTTCCTGCGCAATTTCCTTATTTTTTCTTAATGTAAGAACCTTCTTCTGACAATAACAAGCACAACAAAAAAAGAATTAGTGAAATCGGTCCAGCCGTTCACGCGTGATGGCGTGACCAAGGGAAATAAGGATTCATTTTTATATAATATGTAGATTTATTTTAAAATAATAATATTAATTTTAAAATTAATAACAATATTTGTTAATTAATAGATTTGTAATAAAATAGCTGTGTAAAAATGAAGACTTTGTAATTTTTTTTTTTGTTATTTTTTTAGATTTACGCGAATATGAAATAAAACTTTCTTTTTTCGGATTTTTTGACAGACTTATTTTGATTTTTATTTCCCCCGACGTTTCGAATATTTCACAGCAATCATGGTCACAGGAAAAAAAGCATTCGAAGGTCGAGAAACGAAAATTAAAATAAATCCACGACTTTGCTAATAAGTCCCACCATATAGACCCCACCGTATATTCCCGTATTATACCTACTCATAATACGGGTATATCTATCTATATGGCCAATGAAATTTTCGTCTTACGAACCCACAACCACTCAAATTAATACTGATAAACAAACCTATACCTTATAATAAAATGATAATCGTTGATATATAAGAATTGAATTTATGAAAAATAAGAAGGCAATATTCAAAATGGACGGTAACTAAAAGTAATTTGCTTGAAAATTTTACGAGCATCTTTTATAACGCATAAATCAGACGATATCATTAGGTAAAGAGAATATTTTAAGGATGATATTGGAAAAAGGCTTTAGACTTAACTGTGTGGAGTGAATTTTGTGTATATACTTAAGCAATTTGAACCGACTTTAAAATAGGAGGTACTAATTATGTTTGATTTTAACGAGATTTTAAACAATCTAAGGGAATAAAATAGAAGAAGAAAAAAGAAGTGTATAATAAAATTCTTTTTCAATGATGTCAAATATTCTTTTGTGTATTTTTAATATTTTATAATCTACTAGCGATTAACCCTTGCTCCGCTCGGGTTTGTCCCTATTTAACGTTTAGTATAGATTTCTCAGAGATGAACTATTTTCTCGCAGTAAAAAGTATTGTTGACGCGGATAACCAGCTACCATCAAACCAAATTTCGTCAAAATCTGTCCAGTGGTTTTCTCATGATGCGGTCACAGACAGACAGAGAGACAAAAATTCTAAAAACAATAGATTCGGCCTCTGTATCGATAATAAGATTTTAATGTACAGATTCGACTCAGAATTTATTATATATATAATTTATAATACCATTTTTAGTACTTTTCTCATGAAATATTATATTAAAACCAGCTAAATTGCTTTGTTTATTTTGCTTCTTATTGGACATTTTGCGAACAGAGCAAAATAGTATTATAAACAGATAATTACAATATCATTAATTACCATATTAAATCACTATTTTCTATTACTCCGCTTAAATTATAAGAAATATATAGGGGAAACTATAATTCATTAGATTTAGTTACTAGAAAGTATTTCGTTACTAGTTGTGGCCCGCGGATTCACCTGCGTTTGCTTGATTATAAACATCAGTTTTACAATAATGTATGGAAGTCTGCCCCATTTGTTGACATTTATGATTACTACTCCGCTCCCGTGGGTAGTAGCATGAAGATATATAGCCTATAGCCTTCCTCAATAAACGGGCTTTCTAATGCAAAAAGATTTTTTCAAATCGTATTAGTAGTTCCTGAGTTTCCGTTCAAACAAACAAAGAAACTTGCCTCTTTATAACATTAGTAGAGATTAATAACCTAAAGACTCATTAAATTCTTAATGTACTTAACTTGGTTACTAGGTACAGTTAGTACCTAGGCAGTAACAAGTGACCTAAGAGATAAACCTAAGGTATATGACACCTACACTAGCACCTGCTCAAAGCGTGTAGAATAAATGAGTGGAATAGAAGCTAAAGTTAGAGATAACTAACTTTACGAAGCCAGAATGTAATTAGGGGACGTTAGTAACACATGCTGTTAATATATGTAAATATTCAACGTGGATTAGAATTTAAATTTAATTTAATTATTGAAAAATATTCGTGTAAAGACATTTTCGTATAAAAACATCCTATTTTAAATGGAAAAGTTTATACGTTAGCTCATAGGCTATTCTTATAGTAATTAACTGTATATAAAGTGAGTAAAGTCGTGTGTGAAAACTAGTGTATGTATGTATTCTGCACTTTTTAACGTCTATCTGCTGGGATCAAGCTATAGCCTACCGTGCTGGCCAAGTGCGGATTGGCGGACTGCACACGTCTTGCGAAAACTTGCTAGGTTCCGGGAGAACCACTCCCCATCCCTCCTCCCTCCTCCCTTCCTCTCCCTCCCTCCCTTTCCTGAAAGGCCGGCAACGCATCTGCAAGCCCTGCAGTGTTGCACATGTCCATGGGCGGAGGTGATCACTTCCCATCAGGTGTTCCTCTTGTCCGTTTGCCCCCCTTTGTCCCATAAAAAAAAAACGTTCTCTCAGGGTATTTGAACTTAAAAAATATGTTTTCAAATTACATGTTGAATTTATACTTGACAGGCGCTTATATTGTTTCTAAAGAGCAGCTTTAATAAGTTGATATTACACGATACAGTAACAAACACAAATACACTCATATTCGATCAAGTTTAAAATGAAAAAAGAATATCTACAAGTACCTACTGCCTTCGCAACGATTGCGAAATTTCCATCTTTAATATTCGCTTTCAATTACATCATGCAAATTTGAACCTTAACTATTTACAATATAGTTTATTTTTGCACATAAAAGATAGAGAAACATCATAACTCATTCCTTAGAAGTTGACAAAACTTGAAATTTTATCGAAATATTTCGAAAGCATCGAGAAAGGATGATTTACTGACAAACTTTTGTGGAATCGGCATTCGTTAGAGTTTGTTGCTTCGAGGCATTATGACCTGCATTTCATTTAACAAAAACAATTTGGACAAGTGTTTGGAAATGTCAAAATGTTTTGACAAATTCCAATCATTTTTCAGTAAATGTACATTGGATTTTTATTGAATATCTACTTGTATTGTATTGTATTCAGCCCTTTTTAACGTCCTACTGCTGGGCACGGGTCTCCCTTCAATACTAGGGGGATCAGGCCATCACACTGGCCAAGTGCGGGTTGGCGGATTTTACACGTCTTTCGAAAACATGATAGGTTCTTTCAGACATGCAGGTTTCCTCACGACGTTATGTTTCACCGTAAGGCAAGTAGTAATCATGTTAGAAATGATTCGCACATGAAAATATTAGAGATGTGAGACCCGGAATTTGAACCCACTTCACTCGATTTCCCAAGCGAGCGCGTTACCACTGGGCTGCCACTGCCTTTTTTATATCATAATATCTATTTACATTATACATATATTGTCACATGATCTCCTTTGAGATTTGAACTGAAGAACTTTTGACTTTGGCTCGTTGTGTAACGCTTGTATCGATTTGAAACTACGAGTATATAAGTACGTGGAATCGGATAATATTATAATTTGGAATTAATATAGATTTGGAATATAATTTTAACGTGGAATCGAATACTATTATAAATAATGGAACGCTTCAATATCTACTTAAGAAGATCAATCTTAACTGTGCTTTCTTAATTTTAGACACAAAAATTTTTTGAATCTTCGATAATATATTATAATCTAACAAAAAAGCAAATTTAATTTTATTCAGCCCTTTATAACGTCCCACTGCTGGGCATGGGTCTCCCTTCAATACGAAGGGGATCAGGCCATAGTCCACCACGCTGGCCGAGCGCGGGCGGACTTCTCATGTCTTTCGAAAATTTGCTAGGTTTTCTCAGACATGCAGGTTTCCTCACGATGTTTTCCTTCACCGTAAGGCAAGCGGTAATCATGTTAGAAAATATGATTCGCACATGAAAATATCAGGGGTGCGAGACCCGGCATTTGAACGCGCTTCACTCGGTTTCCCAAGCGAGCGCGTTACCACTGGGCTACCACTGCCTTTTTTATATTATAATATCTATTTACATTATACATAATATATTGTCATATGATCTCCTTTGAGATTTGAACTGAAGAACTTTTGACTTTGGCTTGTTGTGTACCTAACGCTTGTATCGGTTTGAAACTATATAACGTGGAACCGGATAATATTATAATTTGATACCATAGAGCTGATCTGATGATGAGAGTAAGGAGGTGGATAATGGAACTCTTCAACAGATGCTTAAAAAGATCAATCTTAACTGTGCTTAATTTTCAACACAAAATTTTTTTGAATCTTCGATAATATAATATAATCTAGCAAAAAAGCAAATTTAATTATCACGCTTTTATTGGCTTCACCTGTATCTATTTATCTATCTATGTGACGGAATCTTTGAATGCGATTTTCACCCACTTCAAAATATCAGATTAACTTGAAAATCACACTTACTAAGAACCAATGACAATACAATAATTTATAAAAAAAAAAAAAAATATCAAGCAGTTAATTTAAGCTTTTATTTTTCTAATTCGTTATCATATTATTTATTAAATAGATATAAAAACATGGATAAAGCCATAGATAATCTCTAGTATTATTATAATTGGGGAGGTGATGTTATTTCAACATGTAAGGAACACGTGCGTAGAACTTTTCACGCTAATTGATGTACAAAGCCTTCATGTTGTCTGTTATATTTAGTTATATTCGTTACTTTGATAACGAAAAACAAGACAGCTTTACATGTTAGAACCTTATGTTGAATTAGCAACTCATCCTCGCTCCGCTCGGGTTCATACCTAGTTACGTTTTAACATTTAGTATAGATTTCTCAGAGATAAGATATTTTCCCGCAGTAAAAAGAATCCTATATGTTGACCCGGATAACCGGCTATCATCATACCAAATTTCATCAAAATCTGTGTAGTGGTTTTCTCGTGATGCGGTCACAGACAGAGAGATAGACAGACAAAAATTCTAAAAACTATAGATTCGGCCTCTGTATCGATAACAACGACTATTTCAGTAAGATTTTCCAAAAAATATTTAATGTACAGATTCTACTCAGAATTTTATTATATGTATAGATAATAATTTTAACAAAACTAAAGATTACAAAATTACAGATTACATTTAGTGTATATCAGCTCATTCTTTAAGAATGTACATACAAAGTTCGTCTGCACCAAAACTCAAACAAAATTAATATGCCGTCATATAAAGGAAAATAAACTATGGCATGTTGACAAATACTCGCTCGACAGATGTCAAGCTGCGTCAGGTTTGCCGCCAATTTAGATAACTACCGTGGTTAGTATGGGATTTATTAGAGTTATGGCTTTCCCTTTGATTTTCGCCTAAAAACTGTTTTTTAAATACAGCTTTTCACCCGTTGCGTAGTTTCAATGGGATTTATATGAAAAAATCCATTATTTCCCAGCAATAAATTCACCGTCACAACGTTAATTGAGCTCAAAGTAAATTTTTCATGACATATGCACATAGTATTTTTTTTTGCATCGAATAATATATTTTAAAAAATAGTTTTATCGCTCTATATGTTATATTTCACTAACATTAAATTAATAAATAATAAAAAAATAGGCAGTAAAGAAATGTATGTATGATCAATCCAAAGATATAACCAAAACTACATAAACAACAAAAAGAAAAACCAAACCACAAAATCTAAAACTTTCTTTTCTACTTTTAATCTTATTAGAAAAAAATATATATCATAATAGTACATATAAAGTCATTACACGATGTATGAGTTTAATATATTATAATAATAAAGTTGCTTAAATTAATTATCATATAAAAAAATGGAATTCATATAAAGACAAAACAAACATACACTTCAAACTCACTGTAAAATAGCTATGTACGGTAGATAATGATTGATAATATTTTTAAATAACAATTAGCAGTATAATTTTGGCCCATTACCTTTTCACAATTCAATAAAAATAAACAATTATCCTAAAATCAATCTTGTATCAAGTTCAAATCCTATAAATTAAATCAACTCAACTAAAACCTTATCAATCATAACAAAAACCGAATAAATCTTGCATTATTCACTATATTTCGGGCCTTCGTCATTTCATGAAAAAACAAATTGACAGGTATTGCGCGGCCATGACAGTTACGCATTTGGCGCCAGATTTGACAGATGTGTCATTGAATAGTTCCTTTGTTTACTTTTCACGCCCAATAGATATAGAAGTTTGTTTATTTCGAATACCAAAAATAGCTACAATAAAATATTAAATATAAATAGTGAATAATAAAATAAAATTGAAACTAATTACTGAAAATATTGTGTTGAAAAAATAATTTAGTTTATTTTTATAGAAAATTTTAAACAATACACTTCACGCTGCGTCTGTTAATCTTCACGTTACACGTTTAAAGTGCCAAGTGGTATCTCGGCACCCCTTTTCAAGCACGCTCGTTAGTGGTAAGTCAAGTGTTGAGCAGTATATTCTGCACTAGATTTTCTTACTCAGACATGAGCCTCCATTTTCTTATTTTTTAGTTAATGCATATAATATTTTTTTCTTCTACATATGCAATATTAGATATTGTATTGAATATTCATGTTAGTCTGGTTCTTTTTGAATGAAAACATCTTTAAGCGTGACTGTAACGTAAGTTAATATATTGGAAGAATGAGTGTCGCGGAAGAGGCTTTATTATTTTTTTTTTAAATACATTATATTTATATTTTTATAATAATTATTATGTATAAAAATATATATACGAGTATATTTATTATGCCTTATATGTCTTATTTAATTATTGATTTGTTTTAATTGCGATATTTGTCAAAGAAGTTTTACTTCAGCCGCGCGTAAAGAATACAAAATACTTTAAGTAAAAACTACACCCAAATCGGTTAATCCATTTCTGAGATTAACACGCACAAACACACAGACAAACAGATAAAACATCTAAAAATCATTGTTTCAGTTTCTATTGCTTTAATAAAGACCTCCTATAATAGTTTTTCTCAAATATCTTCAATATATAGATATAGACAATGAGATTTCCGATTGTGGAAATCACTACATAGTATAAAACAAAGTCGCTTCCCGCTGTCTGTCTGTCGATATGTATGCTTAGATCTTTAAAATTACGCAACGGATTTTGATGCGGTTTTTTTAATAGATAGAATGATTTAACATTAAGGTTTATATGTATAATACATGCATATTATAGTACAAAAAAGCCGAGAAATTCAACGATTTGTATTTCATACTAACCGTTAAAGCATACCTAGGGACGAACCCGAGCGAAGCGAGGTTGAGTCTTTCACAATACTGTACTTAAGAAGATAAAAATGAAATATTAAATATATAAATTAGTTGATTATAAAACAATGCACGTATTAAACATACATACATACATACATTTTCCATCATATATTTCTGTAAATAGACGAACACTCGTACAATCCAATCACTGACATTACCGATGATGCTTATCCAATACCTTATTAGATTGAGTTTCGAATCCAATTGGATTTTAAATAAGCAGTATTTGTTCATAAAAGAATGTAATTTCAGTAAGAAAATTACGTAAAACAAAATCAGAGCAATCAAGTAATGATATTAAGTAGACTCATCGTGATTGGACGGGGACTGGCGAGTACACAAGCGGTTATGATAATATTTATATTTTTAATATTTTATTGGGACTTTAATAAAAGCGGTTGAGTTATTTAATTTTGAACGAAATTGAAAGAAAATGCTTTTAGCTAAAAGTCAAATCTAGCGTTTTTTTTATGGTCTGGTCTGGCACAGTAGTCGTAAATCGCAAGTTCGATTATCTGCACCATTAGTTAATATTTGTGATGATTGTTTGGCACAAGTTTATTATATGGGAGGAACCTCACAAGAGTTAGTGGTATTTTTTATAAGAGAATCTAAATATATAAACATTATTTTGTTATCTAACTAAAAGAGTTCATCGCTTTTTTTTTTTGTTTAATAGATTTTGTCCTGTAATTAACATGTAACCTGTGTATTAAAAATAAAGTGAAAACCGTCTCAAAATTACCCAAATTGAATATCTCCTTCCATTTGGAGTCAGTCAAGAAAATAATACGTGTCTGTGTATTCAGCCCTTTTTAACGTCCCACTGCTGGGCACGGGCCTCCCTTCAATACGAGGGGGATCAGGCCATAGTCCACCACGCTGGCCATGTGCGGGTTGGCGTACTTCACACGTCTTTCGTAAACTTGCTAGGTTCTCTCAGACATGCAGGTTTCCTCACGATGTTTTCCTTCACCGTAAGGCAAGTGGTAATCATATTAGAAATGATTCGCACATGAAAATATCAGAGGTGCGAGACCCGGGATTTGAACCCGCTTCACTCGGTTTCCCAAGCAAGTGCGTTACTACTGGGCTACCATTGCTGATATAATACGTATGTAGTAAAATCTCACAAAATATATTCCGATCCCTTCAACTTTAATCAAACGATAAAATATTTGTGTTTATGGACCGCGATTATTTTATCAAAACGACGGGTATAATGACAACGCGCACTTAAGCTTTTAAGCTCGTTAGTATATTTTTTAGAGCTTTTATTATTAAGCTCATAGGTTTATTAATATTTTCCTAACTTACACAAAAGCTATGTTACTTAAGGTGGTTCAATTCCATTATTATGAATTTGCGACTTATCTTCGCTTCGCTCGGGTCCGTTCCTAGATGCCTAACTGCAGTAACCTATGTGCTAGATATAGTCTATCTGTATATTCAATTTCGTCTAAATCAGTTTAATCGTTTTACCGTGTACCTACAATAAACTAGCGACTTACCTTCGCTTCATTCGGGTACGTCCCGAGGTACTTTTTAACATTTAGTATAGAATAAACTATATATGTATATGTAAATAAATAAAATAATTACGTTGGGACATTAACACACAGCACTATCTAGTTCCATGGTAAGCTACGAGGTTTGTGTTATGGTTACCAGATAGTAGATACACTACACATATATAACTTTAAATACATATGTACATATTATAAACACCTATGACTGGAGTATAAACATTCGTGCTCATTACACAAATAAATGCCCCCGACGGGACTCGAACCTGCGATCGCTGGCACGGCAAGTAGGGTTACACTACAAACTGAGCCAAACGCGCCGTCTAATTTGTATGTATACAATGTACATTATACATGAATAAGTATAGAAAAGTAGGTAAAAAAACTTAACATCGTCCCTTATTTTCCTTAATTGGTCAAAAACACCGACACATTTTATATTTTTTACCGAAATTATAGGATATAACGAATTTTTATGTCCCTAACTTGAGAAATTTATTTGTTCCCAAAACGAACTTTCAAGTCCTATTCCCTTCAAGTTTTATTTTTGCGACAAAAAATATGCCTATGTCCTTCTCCGAGGTCACATCCATCTCTTTATCATAATTCATCAAAATTGGTAAGGCGGTATAGACATAAAAACGTAACAGACAGACAAACAGGGTTACTTTTGCATTTATAATGTTAGTATAGATGTGATACTTTGTATGTGTATGTATGCTTATTACTCCTTAACGTTGTAACGGCTGGACAGGTTTGGATGAGTAGGGAGATATATTCTGGAGTAGGATGTAATATTAGGCTTCTAAGGACACACCCAAGCGAAGCCACTGTAAGTTGCTAGTATTATAATAAAACTATAAAGACTTCCATGTGGTACATTAAATTTAAATAAAAACATTGGAGACAGAGAATACTTAAGTAATTTTAGTCGCTATTTTTCAAACAAAAATAAAAACATACCAAAATTTTATATCGATTAATGGATTAAACCCATACGTAAAGCTTACAAACTACATACATTTAGTATAAATGTGACTGAAGACAGTTTTTAAAAATTATATAGTATTAACTAGACGACAGGTTTGGCTCAGTTTGTAATGACCCTACTTGCTGTGCCAGCGGTGGCGGGTTCGAGTCCCGCTGGGGGCATTCATTTGTGTAATGAACACGAATGTTTGTACTCCAGTCATGGGTGTTTATATTTATAATATGTACGCATTTAAAGTTATATATGTGTAGTGTGTCAACTATCTGGTATCCATAACACAGGCCTCGTAGTTTACCATGGAACTAGATAGTTATGTATGTTAATGTCCCACCATATTTATTTATTTATTTAAAAATTTCTAACATTTTATTTCTTGTTTACAGTAAGGCCGAAATCCGTTCAAGTGGTCACCGATCAGGGTCAAGAGATGTCAGATGGCGACACCTTCGGGTCTTTGCTGGAGAGACAGAGGGTCAACATCAGCTGCGTAGTCAAAGAAGGAAAGCCACAGCCTAAAGTCACGTGGTACTTCAATGGGAAGGAGCGATTAGACGGTAAGTGAAATAAAATATACATAGTATCTATATATTAATACGTGAAGCAAAAACTTTGTACCCCTTTTTAAGAAAATTGCGCGGCCGGAGGTGTATGAAATTTCCCACACTTATAGTTTATATAGATAAGGAGTGCAAAATGGTAATATTTTTTTTAAATTATGCATAAAAAATATATTAAATCAATAAAAAAAAGGACACACTGCCATGTATTTGACACACACGCATATATACTCTTTTGTTTATTGTTAAAGTCTGTGGTCAAATTGAGAATAGATTAATATTGTAATATACGCAAGACAATAAATATATAACTTAATGAATTATGGTTGATTTTCAACCACGCGGCGATCACTAGTAATATTAAATATTCCTGTGTGGCAATTCTTGTGGCTGGCCCTAAGGATTTGGATCAAATTTTGTATTTAAATAAGGTTCTGCTTAGTTTATCTTTATAATATGTAGGTAGATGTTTTTCCTGAAGAAGCGCAATTTTTATACCTTTCCCCAAAAACGCTTCGGTCGCACAGATACTATTATTAAAATGCGAACGGAATCTCATTTCTACATAATCTATACATATAATAAAATTGTAACTAAGCCGAATCTATACATTAAATATTTTTTCGAAAATCTTATTGAAATAGACATTATTATCGATACAGAGATCGAATCTACAGTTTTTAGAATTTTTGTCTGTCTGCCTGTCTGTATGTTACGGCATCACGGAAAAACCACTAGAGGGATTTTGATGAAATTAGGTATGATGATTTCTAGTTATCCGGGTCAACATATAGGATACTTTTTTATTGCGGGAAAATATTTCATCTCTGAGAAATCTATACTAAACGTAAGCAGGGACGAACACAAGCGGAGCGAGGGTGAGTCGCTAGTTTAACAATAAAATAGCTGATACAGTAACAATGGAACCTAAAATTGCGTTACCAGATTATCCACGTAGATTACCTAACTCATTACCTAAGTAGGTCGCATCGAGTCTAAATTGAACTAGTTATCTATCGATAAATTACAAATCGCACCTAATTCTCCATTCGCCAACCATTTGATTGCGTTTTACGAATTCGGGGGACAATTTTACTTGAATTATTTTTAATTAGAATTGCTGTCTAATTAAATAAGGATTTTGTCCTTAGTATCTTATGGTATTAAACGAGCAATTCTTGTATACATATGTATACGTAAATATTCATTTACTAGCGACTCACCATCGCTTCGCTTCGGGTTCGTCGCTAGACAAAAACAAATCTATCCCACGAAAACCGTATATTTTTCCGGGATGGCATATAGCCTATAGCCTTCCTCAGTTAACGGGCTATCTAATGCAAAAAGAATTTTTCAAATCGGATTAGTAGTTCCTGAGATTAGCGCGTTCAACCAAACAAACAAACAAACTCTTCAGCTTTATAATATTAGTATAGATTTCGTGTATCTCGGAAACGGTTCCAACGATTTGGGCACAAGTTTAGTTTAAGGGACGCAACCTCTGGAGGAGTGGTTATTTTTCGATAGGGGAGGTGATGGGGAATGTAAGTACGAGTATATGAAAATTATTTTGAGGAAATGAAGGAGTCGAAAGTTATGGGGACTTAAAATTACAATATTTCTATACATTGTTATAAACTTTGCTGTCATTTGGACACTTCCAATTCTTCTGATACTGTTCGACATACATATATATTTGTCGAGTGAGGGAAAAACTAAGACAAATCTATCACAGGGAACCGTACATTTTTCTGAAAAAAAAGGATCTTATACGCTATTTCGGGCTATAATCTATCTCTGTGCCAAATTTCATCCAGATTCGTTTAGCCGTTCTAGTCTGATTGACTAGCAAACATCCAAACATCTAAACTTTCACATCTATGTAAATAAAAATGAATCACCGAAATGTATGTATATACGTGCATAACTTCCGGTCAAATGCACCAATATATATATATATATATATATATATATATATATATATATATATATATATATATATATATATATATATATAGGGAATATTAGTAAGAATCCGTGACATAATGACAAAATTTGTCATTTCAATACAATCATCAAAAATCTATTCGTTTACAATTGTAGAATGTCTATGTAGATGTCATATCTAAAACCCGTATTGCTAGATGACGAAATCATTATATTCTAAGCACGTTATATATTATAAATAAAAATATCAACGAAAGTGGAGCGTTCCCTCGAACTGTTTACCTCAGGGATATGGTTTCGAATGCTAGGTATTTATTCTTTTTCTTTACGCTCCGAATACTAATGTTTGTTTGTTGATCGATTATCTTAGATGTAGAGTTATTTGTCATGGAAATACGATCTGATGATATACTTTGTACTATTAAAGAGTGTCTGTTTGTCTGAAAGTTCGAAAATAACTCCAAAACTATAAGACTTATTCACGTGAACATGAATCTTTTTCTAGTATTACTCTCACTGAATAGAAAACTACTAAACCTATCAAATTATAGCTAAAATTTAGCGAGAAAATAGTTCATAGGTAAGAGATATTATGTTATGACAGATTTTTCTAAAGGATATTGTAAGTTTAAATCAAAGTCCTATGCTGTTTTTTCTAAAGACATAACGTCGCCTCAAATCTTATTTGTCCAAACGACTAATTCACCCAGACTTTTTAATACAGAATTATTGACTTTTAAATGTCAGTTCTATTGGTATTACATACACATTTTACTTTAATAAAGCGAAAAAAATGTATTTATCTATATATGTATATAAACTTAGAAATAAAGCTTTGTTTTTTAATAGCCAATAGCCTTGTAGCCACTGTGGCTGAAAGACTTGACAGTCACATAATGTGGCATTGGATGACGACACATAGATCGTCATTTAAATACATACAATAATGTTCCTATTAGTATTAAATTCCAATATATTATTAAATGTTAAATGTTTATAATGAAATGTTATGTAAATATGGACCTGTGTCTGAACGAAAATAAATAAATTAAATTAAAAAAAATTAAATAGAAGAAAAAATCACTTTACTGTTCAGTACAATAAGTATTGGTTGTTTGAACAAATAAGCATTAAAACGACGATAAAACCAAGAAATACGCTAGTGAGAAGAAGAATCAGCTCTTTTTAACGTCTCACTGCTAGGCACGGGCCTCCCATCAATACGAAGAGAATCAGGCCTTTGTCCACCACACTGGCCAAGTGCGGGTTGGCGGACTACACATGTCTTTCAAAAATTTGCTTGGTTCTTTCATACATGCACATTTGCTTACGATGTTTTCCTTCGCGTTAAGACAAGCGGTAATCATGTTGAAAATGATTCGCACATGAAAATATCAGAGGTGCGAGACCCGAGATTTGAACCCGCTTTACTCGATTTTCCAAGCGAGCACGTTGCCACTAGGCTACCACTGTCCAGAGGTAGTTATTTAAACATATTTCCATATAAATTTTATATGAAAAGTAAAATATATAAGCTTAATTTCATTCATATATCACATTAAATGTCTTATAAATTAAGCTAGTCCTGGCCAATCTCAGCCACAACGACCGCCAATTTCGACGGCCCCTCTTGATAAAGTCGACTGTCTACATACAAAATTGCTCCACCTAAGTGTCTGAGGTCGGTACTAAATTTTTACTTTGTTAACTAGTTTTGAACCTGCTTTGACAAAGGAGAATGTAAAATGTTATTGTTGGAATATATGTGAATAGTATGAAGCAAAAGTGAAAGTATTTCTGCAATTTTTGAGCTTTAGAAGCTTTATTTCATTAAAGCTCATTTTGAATTTGGCGAATATAATTATCATGTATTTTATACTAATATTATAATGTTTAAGTTTATGTGTTTGTGATTCTGTGAGTTTGTGAGGATGTAGGGAGTAATCTCTGGATCTACTGAACCGATTTAGATGAAATTTGGTAAGAAGATGTTTGAGACCCTGGGAAGGACATAGGATACTTTTTATACTGGAAATAATGCCTTTGGCGTTAAGGAGTAACAGGCATACATACAGGCAAAATTTTCCATTAAATACTATTAATAATATGATTTCACACGTATTATCTTACCAAGATTGTATCTTATTTTCTCAAATACTTAAGTGAATCGTATTCTTTTTTGAGAAATAAATTCTTAAACCGTAAGAAAACAGAAACAAGACAACACGGTTAGCTCAATTTGTAGGGCTAGCTGAGCGTTCGCGGGTTCGAGTCTCACTGGGGGCATTTATTTGTGTGATGAGCACAAATGTTTATGCTCTAGTCATGGGTGTTTATGTTTATATTATGTATGTATTTAAAGTTAGTAAGTGTAACTATTTGGTATCTATAACTCAAGCCTCGTAGCTTACCATGGAACTAGATGGTGCAGTGTGTTAATGTCCCAACATATTCATTTTTATTTTATTAAAGACACTGTCTTCTCCCTCTAATATATCTCCAAATAAACCTATGGTTTAAAAGTGAAAATTAAACCACTATCGGTTACGGGAAATCTTTAAAATTTTACGTACATAATAACAGCAGTCGTAGTATTCGTAGTGGGATATTGGTATTCTACGTACGATTGTGATATACTAAGGCACGTCAGGTGCATTTTGGATCGCATACCGCTTTGAATGTTGTATCGTGCTATTTCGCTAGTGAACTTGGTTTTTACTACATTTACCTAACTTTAAAAATGGGAAATATAATGTTAATTATATTCTTTAAGAGGATAATGTATGATCCGTCGGCGGTCACGGGTTCGATTTTTGGGCGTGGTTATTATAACTGATTACCATTATAAAAGATGAGCTAGTTTGGTAATCATTTGTAGAAATTAAAGGATTTTTTTTGTATATCTATATTTAATATTATAAATGCGAAAGTTTGTGGAAATGTATGGATGTCTGGATGTATAGATGTATGAATGTTTGTTACTCTTTCACGCAAAAACTACTGAACGAATTTTAATGAAACTTTTCAAAAATATAGCTCATACATCAGAATAACACATAGGCTGCGTTTTATTTCGGAAAAATTTACAGTTCCCGTGGAATAGATTTGTTTTTGTTTTTCTAGAGGCGAACCCGAGCGAAACGTGGGTGAGCCGCTAGTATCTAATAATGTAGATGATATCAAAAAAAGAGGTTTTACTATGAAAATGAAAAACATAGCGAGACGATTGTCTATATGTATATTATTCTCTAAATTTGTAAATTTAAAAATAAAAAAATAAAAAATACATCGTTTTATATTTAAAAGTCGGCAGTGTGCAGAACCATTACTTTTGACCTCATTATATTGAACATGTATGACTGAATTCGTTGAATATAAAAGCTACCAATAACGAACTATGGTATCGGGAAACTACGAAACTACTTTAAATTCAAATAAATCCCTTTTGGATGTCAAGTGTGCTTACTGCAAGAAAGCATATCAAAGTATAATATATATTTAAACTAAAGTTATATCTATATACATAAACATATATTATGTACATGAATGCTAAACAGAAAAATATATAAATAGTCCAAGATTGAGCTAAAAAATGCTTTTTTAAGTTAGCTTTAAATGCAGCTGTAGAAAGTACATACAAAAAAGTATACGTTTTAGTCTAACGGTGAATTCTCTTCGTTGGTAAACGCATCAATTGAGAACTGCTGGACTGAATTGACTAAAAAATTTGAAAAAAAAAATCAATTTAAAATATTTTTAGCGCAAATATTTTTATCGAAAATATTTGGAAAAATTGGCCGGAAAATTGAGGAATTCGGGGAAAACTGAAATGGACTTTCTAAATAGGTTTCTTGTATGAATTCAAAGAACATACAAACAATTAAATTATAGTTTTTTTTTTTTATTTGGACAGCACAACGTCTATTGTATCAGCTGATTTTTAATAAAATATATATTTAAATCGAAATTAAAATATTAACCCTAATCAAGAATCGAACTACAATCAACCAGACACTAATTTAATTTAACAAAACACGATAAAACATCAGCGAAAACAGAAACAAAACGTTCACTAAATCACGTTCTATAATCTGACAGACAGACGTTCAATTTATGAACAAACAACCTAGACCTTTGTGCAACATTTTAAAGCAAACACGTTTCCCACATTCATCCTCAAGCGAACAAAGAATATTGTGAATTCCCACAAAATAAGCTGTCAATATCGTTGTTTAAAGCATAAATAAAATACCAAATTCCACTGAAAAGTGTTCAGATTGAAGCACTTTATATTTCAAGAATCCGACGTATGCATGTGAAGGAATTTAACTGGTAAAGGAGATAAAATGTTACATTGAATGATATATATACATTGAATGATATGTAGCTTCGATCCGTTCGTTATCTATACATATAAAATGCTTTGTCCTGAATGACTGACTGACTGACTGATCAACGCACAGCCTAAGCCGTTGAACGTAGAGATCTGAAACTTGGATAGTGGGTTAATAAAGAGAAAGTAGAATAAAAGTTTAAGAGAAAATAAGTAACTCAAAATGTACGATATACAGAAGTTATAAAAACGTATCGCTATTGAAGATAAATAGCATAGGTTTTTATATACCTTTTTAGGTTTGAACCTGTTACTACTGGAGTAGGGGTAATATGTTTATATATAGCACCATTATGTAACGGTTATATAAATAAGTAACTTATATAAGACGATATTACAATTAAAGATTAAAAAAAATCATAAATAGAAACACAAATCAATGTGGAAAAACGAAAATAAAAAAACCACTACAAAGCAAAAAATAATACTATTTTTTCTTTATACTTCTACTATTATGAAGTCTGGCCGCTAACCACATAATCTCTTAAGTTGTTTAAAAATCACATTCAATTAGACACTAGTTATTCTACTATTAGAGGTGGACTTTTTAGGTCATGTACACACATGCTATTCATTAAAATTATCACGAGATAATGTAGAGTGTAGACCAATCCTTATGATTAACGCGTAACATACACAAAAATACACAAAACAAATTTTATTATCTCTCTTTGACGTTAGTCAAAAAGGTCTTTTACTCAAATTAAGCTCTCATTCATAGTAGCAAGAAAATGACAACAAAATAACATACATTATATTGTAGTAAAAATACAATTCAAAGTCGTTTTCAATAACGTAACTTTCATCAAAGCTTTGACTGTGGAAGTTTACGGAATCTGCATTTTGGGTTACACCTCGAATACATTTCCTAACTTTTAAAATTCATCCCGTTAAAATGTTTAACTTTACTGGGAATATTCAGATTCATTCTACATTACTCTACAGTGAAGTCGTGGTGCATTATATGTTTATATGGCACTGGCCTCTGTGAGAGTGGTCACGGGATCGACCAATTAGGTTGCATAATGACCAGTTGAAGGCAAACTTAAATATATTATTAATGACTTTATTTTGATTTGAGATAATTAAGTTGATAAGTTATCTCAAATCAAAATAAAGTAATTATCATCTCAAATAAAGATTTGAGATAATAAATAAAAAGAGTAAGATAATTAAGTTGATTTTTAATTATTAAACGAATTCTTTTGAAATATATTTGAATTGAATTTTTACTCCACTGTGAATAGCGAGGGTGAGTCGCTAGTAATCAATAAAAGTTGACCTTTATAACCACTGAAGAATTTATACAACCCATGAGGTAAGATTCCTTTTTTATATGAAACCACTCCTAAAACTAAATACCAATATCAAAATCTTTACGAGTATATATATAATTAGTTAAAATGTATGTATGTATGTATTCAGCCCTTTTTAACGTCCCACTGCTGGGCGCGGGCCTCCCTTCAGTACAAGGGGAATCAGGCCATAGTCCACCACGATGGCTAAGTGCGGGTTGGCGGACTTCACATGTCTTTCGAAAACTTGCTAGGTTCTCACAAACATGCAGGTTTCCTCACGATTCCTTCACCGTTAATACAACTTATTCAATAAATTAGGCAAAATATCGCGTAACAAACACACAGACCTACAAATATACAGATAAATTAAGTAGATACCCGCTTTCAGAAATGTCTAAAAGGATTCGTACGGAACTCAAGATAACATTTAGAAAATTCACATTTAAGCAAAAGAAAACCAAATTCCGCTATAACTGACCGATAACCTAACCTAACCTAAAGCCATGTATATTCAAATTAACATAGTTACGACAAAAATGACTTCAAATAAAAATTGTATTAAATAAACGACCTATACGTACATTCCGACCGTCTCTCATATTCATGAAAGCTATATATGATGCTATAAGAATAAGTGGTCTATTTTCTATAGTTATCAAAGTTGCATAGAGAGGTCGTACGTTCTAGATGTACTGGAGTCAATGTATGTATATTATAATATTGAACGTACTAGCTTATTTTCGGGTTTTGGCTGTATACTATAAATAAATAAATATGTTGGGACATTAACACACATCACCATCTAGTTCCATGGTAAGCTACGAGGCTTGTGTTATGGATACCAGATAGTTGATATACTACACGTATATAACTTTAAATACATACATATTATAAATGTATACACCCATGACTGGAGTACAAACATACGTGATCATCACACAAATGAAAGCCCCCAGCGGGACTCGAACCAGCGACCGGTGGCATAACAAGTAGGGTTACTATAAACTGAGCCAAACGTGTCGTATACTGTATAACTATGTAGGATATGCGGATTTTCCCGCTTATATTTTAATGTTTAATCCAAAGTCACTATATGTAAACGGTTATATATTATACTAGTGACTTACCCTCGCTTCGCTCGTTTGCGTCCTTAGATACGATATAAATAGATAAAAATAGTTATTGCGATGGGTAACTTAGGAGATAGACTTATGCTATTGCAGACTTTTCTGTAGGCTTTTTTAAGACCTACAATTTTCTAGTACATTACTCTGATGTACCTCTTAAGGTTTAAGCAACGTTAGTCGTGTAATTTTCTAAGGATAACTCGACCGAATAAGTTATAGTGTTTTCCTTATGGAGTGAAAGATTTTCCTGTAGTAACAGGTATCCTAAATGTAGACCCGAGTAAAAGTTATCACTACACAAAATTTAGTTAAAATCGGTTCCGTACTTTTTGCATAAAACGGACACAGATATATAAAAAAAAGACATTAAGACAAACAAAAATACACACAAATAGATTTTTTTTAGTAACTACTGTTTTGGAAAACCTTATTGAAATAGTCATTATTATCGATACAGAGGCCGAATCCATAGTTTTTTTTGAATTTTTGTCTGTGTGTCTGTCTGGAAACGCATCACGAGAAAACCACTGGACAGATTTTGATGAAATTTGGTATAATGATAGCTGGATATCCGGGTCAACATATAGGATACTTTTTACTGCGGGAAAATATCTCATCTCTGAGAAATCTATACTAAATATGATAGTGGCTCAATATTATTTACTCTTAACAAGAACAAATAACAATATACGGTATCCTTAACATTTAACTCAAAAATATATGCGATTTTATAAAACTCATATTTTTTTAAAACTTTAAATTACATCAAAACTTTAGAATTACAAACAAGCTTTCGGTTATGTGATATGATTGATATGAATATAATATTTACTAAATATTCTGTAACAGAATATTAAGGACGTTTGAGGGTATAAATTAGTGAGCTCGCCCCCTAGGACACCACCAAACCACCCCAATTTACTCTATATTAGGTCCCAATGGGAATGCTAAATGAAGCGATGTAATCACACGTGAAATACATTACAACGTAGTATTACAATTATCTATCACACTTGACAGTTTAATAACGTTTCTTATTAAACTGTCGTCCGTTTTTTACTTCAACGATCTAATTAATTATTAGTTTTCATTCAATTATGAAGTAATTTGTTATCTCGCTCTTTTTTCTAGATTATCATATAACTAGCGGCTCACCATTGCTTCGCTCGGGTTCGTCACTAGTGAAAAATAAAAACAAATATATCCCACGGGAACCGTACATTTTTACGGGAGTAAATGTAGCCTATGTGCTATTTTATACTGTAATCTATCTCTGTGCCAAATTTCATCTAAATCCGTTCAGCCGTTCCGGCAAAATTGAGTAACAAACATCTATCCATCCAAACTTTCGCATTTATAATATTATTAGTGGGATTAATGAGATAAATTTATTACGTGTATCTCAGAAACAACTCTCACGATTTGGTTCAAATTTTGTACTTAGGTACATTTTTCCGGGATGATAAATAACCTTATAGCCTTCCTCAGTTAATGGGCTATCTAATGCAAAAATAATTTTTCAAATCGGATTATTAGTTCCTGAGATTAGCGCGTTCAACCAAACAAACAAACAAACAAACTCTTCAGCATTATAATATTAGTATAGATTTCATCGAAATCCGTCCAGCCGTTACTGCGTAACGGAGTAACAAACATACACACATACATGCAATATTTTGCAATTATACATAATATAGTAGTGTAATACGATATTTATAATTATATTAAAATGTATGAATGTGACGTTACTTACAAGTAGATCCGCGGGCAGTAGAAATATAACGGAAACATTCTTAAATAATCTAAGCCTTAGGGCATATATATATATATATACTATATACGACTTAACTTGTAAGTGGGAACTTAACTAAAAACATTCTTATGCAAACATTTTTACGTAAGCTATAAACAGATTGTTATAAGTTATGTTAACTTTGATTATTATTTTCTTATTTATTTATATTATATATATATATATATATATATATATATATATATATATATATATATATATATATATAGGCACATATGAAACAGTTCTGAACTTTTAGATTGTTGAGCTATTTATTTTGGTTTTCCCCTATTTTTTTTATACTTAAACCACCCTTGACACACCCCCAACAAAACAAAAAAAAACAATTATTCAAATCGATAACGAACGGCAATTAATTTTTATATAAAGATAAATATGTGAACGAGATGATGTTATAATATATGTATCTATGTTATGTATTTAAAACAAACAGACATGTTGAATTCAATGGAAAAATTCTTTACACAAAAAATGGGACCAGCAGAACAATCTAGAATTTATCCAACCTCCGATATCAAATATCAGGAAAACCTGGCTGTCCAATCGAATATTTTCTGCACAGTTTACTTTTGATAAAAAAGTTGAAAAAAACTACGAGCAAACCATGAAAGTAACGAAATTCAAACATGAACTATTGAAACTATTCGTGAGCTATGAAGTCTTAGAGTGGATCGCGTTTTCCGTTTTATTGTTTCTAATAATATCTCACTACTATTATAAAATATAAATGTTTGTGTGTATGTATGTATGTATGTATGTATGTATGTTTGTAGCTGCCTTCACGCTGCCTTCACGCTGCCTTCACGCTTCTTCTTCAATAGAAATTTAGTACATAGATAGATTATGACCTGGAACACCTAAAGGCCTAAGTAACCTAAGGACCTAGACGAAAGTGTGGATAAATCACTAGTGTGTACAACTTTAAGACCACATACACACTATGCAATCGCAACCAAGATATGTTCAAAACAACCATATTTTTGTTTAATGGGCACGGTTATTTTGATATTGTAAAGCAATAAAATTATTCATATTTCAAAAGTACCGCCTCTATATATTATAACTCCTAACAAACAAAGCGATAGAATGTAAAGAATTCTTTTAAGCTAGGACCTAACGAACGAACTAAATAAACCTATGGAGCTTTTGGAGCTTTTTTGATGCGCAGTGGCTCTCAAAATACTGTGTATCGTTAATTTAATTCACATTCGTTTAAATATTGCCAGTTACTTTTGCGATACTCCACTATATACGTATGTATGGTGATGTTAGTAATAGAAGAGTTGATTTGAAAGCACTTGAATCTATACTAATATAAATGCGAAAATAACTGTCTGTCTATCTGTCAGCCTTTTCACTCTTAATCTCTTAATAATTAATAAAGATGAAGATGAAATTTGGTGTAGAGATAGTTTGAGACCCTGGAAAAGATATATGATTTTATTCAGAAAGCATTCGTTAATGGGGTGAAAAGGGGGGTGGAAGTTTGTATGGGGAACATTAAATTTATTTCGTGTATCTCGTAAACGGTTCTAACGATTTGGCTCAAATTTTGTATTTAGATAAAGTTTTGCTTTGTAAGTGTATCTATATAGGCGTCTTTTCTAAAAAACGCAATTTTTAGATGATAAAAAACGTATCTATATACTATAATCTTAGTAACGATATATAAATTAAAACTGTTAATAAATTTAAAACTAACCCTCCATTTTCACGCCAATCACGCATACCACGCCAACGTGGCAAGTTGTCAAGTATAAAATTTCAAAAAACAATAAATAAAATCATCATGTCGTTTTCATTCACAAAATACGGGCCAATCGAATGTCAAATAAAAAAATATCAATTTTTAAATAAAAACTTTGAGGACTGTACGCCGTGTAGCGTCCATCAAACCAGTTTGAATGCTTTAAATTCAAATATTACACATGTCATACGGGCACCGGATACGTTGTAATCGAAAACCCTTGCAAAAACATTCGCCAGTGAATTTTAAATCACCGTTTCAGACAAAAATACGTGTTTACAAAATGTATAGTTATTTTTTATTCTAATATTAATATTATACTTTTCAATGACATTTTAGAGTGTAGTAGGTTTGATTTCAGGTCAAGTGATTATATGCGACAAAAAATCTAGATTCTTAAACTAAATTGTAATCAGCAATTTTTAATGTCCCACTGCTGGGCGCGGGCCTCTCTTCAATGCGAGGGAGATTAGGCCATAGTCCACCAAGCTGGCCAAGTGTGGGTTGGCGGACTTCACTTCTCTTTTGAAAACTTGCTAGGTTCTCTCAGACATGTAGTCCTCACGATGTTTTTCTTCACCGTTAGACAAGTTGTAGTCATGTTGAAAATGATTCGCTCATGAAAATATCAGAAGTGCGAGACCCGAATGTAAACCCGCTTCACTCGGTTTCCCAAGCAAGCGTGTTACCACTGGGCTACCACTGCCTTCTCAATCTATATAAATACTAAAAAAGAATGCTAAAGTTGAATACCACTTAGCATACATTTTCTTAATAATAGTAGGTATTTGATTTAGTGAAATCTACACTAAAATGAAAATAATGAGAGAGGGCTAGAAAAATCCTAAAAGGAGAGTATCTATTTTTTTCCTATAATATTGTTACAGTAGTTTAAAGCAAAAACTTGTATGTACGTACGAGTATGTTGTTGTTACTTCTATACGCAGAAATGTCTGATCGGATTGGGATGAATTTTAGTACAAAGATAGATAATAACCTGGAGTAATACAGATTAATGTTAGTAATAAGGTTTGCCAAAAGATGGCACTATCTATCTATACTAATATTATAAAGAGGTAGAGTTTGTTGGTTTGTGTGCTTGTTTGTTTGTTTATTTGAACGCGTTAATCTCAAAAACTACTAATCCGATTTGAAAAATCGGATTTTTTTTTTGGATTAGATAACCCGTTTATTGAGCCTATTACCCAAGGGAGCGGAGCAGTAATCATGAATGTCAACAAATTGGGCAGATTTCCATACATTGTTGTGAAACAATATATGTTATACATAGGGACAAAGCGAGCGAAGCAAGGATAAGTCGCTAGTATATTATACTATTATAAGTACAAAATTGACGCGTCGAAGTAAAAAGTTTATAAGTTGCCAGTAATTAAAATTTTGTCAAATATTATTTACAAAAAGTAAGCACAAGAATCGAATTTGTAACTTTTTAATACATTCTTAGAATTGTCACATTAACTTTAACATTTTCACTTAGTATCCCTTATTTTTAAGCAAAATCTAGAATACTAGGCAAAGCGTAAACGTTTTAATCAGTGCTGAGAGTATTGTAGCTACTCCAAATAAAATACGATGTACGGGACTAATCTTAAACACTAGACGAAAACATAGATACTGCATCCCTGGACGGTACAGGACTGGTTTCTTAATTTGGTTCTTGTTAGGGACAAAATATTTTTATTATTTGAATAATGATCTATTTATTTTATAAAAAGCACGGATCCTATAGCTAAGTATTATAAAATATTTTTTTTAACGAATAGCCTAAGTCCTAAAAGCTTACTCGACATTAATAACTATACAACGTCCATCGAGATTGCTTGCTATATCCAATATTCTCTACCTGCGCAGATATTATAGTGCACAAGTGTGCGTGGACACACAAGAGCCCTCTCTATTCCTCTCACTCTCATTATCCGGTGGGACGACTACTCGACACGACCAGTGAGAGTTAAGGCGCAGGACCGACGGCTTTACGTGCTCTCCGAGGTGTAGGGGGTGGAACATCACCAACTTTCTAACTCCGGGCTGTCACTTAGAATTTCCTGACAGAAATACTCAATAACTGAACTTGGCCTGTCCCGGGACTCGAACTCAGAACCTCTGGATTTGCGACCCTAAATGCTAACCACTAGACCAGCGAGACAGCTTATCAAACCTATTAAGTGAACGATAATAAACAGACAAATATTTATATAGCTTTTCCAGTGAAAGTTTCTCTTTGGTAAAGTCACAAAGCACGGATGCTAAGCCATCGGCGATTTAATTTAGAATTTTAATTAAAACTGTCGCCAATTTAAACTTGTATAATTAAGAAAAGTAATATATTTATTAAGTTTCACGCTTTCACTTGTTGAGTGGAAAGAAAGTTTATCTCCGTTTGTTTTTTGACCAATTCTAATTAAGAAAAATGAATCGATAACTTAAACAAACTTTTTTATGATAACTAGAGTAAGGTAACTACAGTCCCACTGCTGGGCGCGGGATGTCTGTGTGACGTTTACGGTAAAATAGCTGAACTATTTACCATGAATGGTACCATAGAAGTACCACGAAATTGGAAGACATAGGCTACATTTGAAAAAAGCTCATAAATGAGATACATACGTATGTGTATTTGAGTACGGAAAGTATTTTCGCGTTTTTCATATTTTTTGTATCTAAAAATAACGTTACTTAAATATTTTTTGCGAAGTAATTTTTTGCAACGTGAACTACAAAATAAATTGTTAATGATTAAATTATAAATCTGATTGTAATCCGCCAGGAAGGGCTTTATGAGCCGTTTCTAATCACATTCTTTATTTATACCTTTTAAAAAATAGAAATTAGTAACTTGGTATTTTTACATAATTTTTGGCGTGAATCGTCTTCAAAATCACACCAAAACATACGGTCGGAAGTAACCGTTTTTATTATCAGATAAATGATATATATTATGATATTTTTTCCGTTGCTCTCTTCAAAGACTATTATTTCTACTAAATTATTTTCAAATATAAAAAATATTTATGAAAAACAAAAACACTAAAAGCGACTCGGTGAAATAGATGTTTCACGTTAAACCTACGGCGGTGTGCCCCAAAAGTCGACACAGCCCCACCGGACTTTATATTTAAAAGCTTAAGACCACAGAATAAAATAATTTTATCAGAAAGTTTAATTTATACCTAAATACTGTATAGTATTTCAACCGAGAAAGAATTTGCATACGCTTATTTTATTAATGTAAAATTGTGATATGATTGAATACATTTATTGGAACTCATTTTATCTTTTAATAATAATAAATATGTTGGGACATTAACACACAGCACCATCTAGTTCCATGGTAAGCTACGAGGCTTGTGTTATGGATAATTGATAATTGATACACTACACATGTATACCAGATAATTGATACACTACACATGTATAACTTTAAATATATACATATTATAAATATAAACACCCATGACTGGAGTACAGACATTCGTGCTTGTCACACAAATTAATGCCCCCAGCGGGACTCGAACCCGCGACCGCTGACACAGTAAAGTAGGGTCTTTACACACTGAGCTAAACGTGTCTTTTTTTTAATTATCTATACACGTAAATGAAATTGAAGTGTCTACCTGTGATTTCAAAATAACTATATTTTCTCAAGTATATAGATTTATTTGATACCAGTACCTAAACAACCCTATTTTAATTTTGTCTGTCTGTCTTTACATGTCTGGATAATCTTTGGAATAGCTTAACCGATTATAATAGGTTGTGTTTTATTCCGAAAATATTCAGGGTATCAGTGTGAAAACCGAAAACCCTTAAAATTTACGCAAAATTCTAATTTACGATTTCTTGAAAAAGTCCGCCATATCATAGTGTGTCTCTCATTGAAAATGTATCTAGAGACGCACCCGCTTGAAGCGGTCATTTTTAAATAAAACTATTTGTAAGTAAATTTATTTTGACTTTTGGCTGTCGACGTTTCAAATGCTTTACACTAATTTTGGTCACGGGAGATACCTCTTCGAGAGAAAAAATATAGTTTTATATAAAATATTAACTAGTTACCGCCCGCTGCTCTGCTGACATGCTACATCTTTAATAATAATGTATAGTATACGTTTGGGTAAAAAATATGGGTATGGCAATTTTTTCTTTGAATTGAAACCCCTATATACAAATAAACAAACTTAACTTTTTTATATTAATGTAACAATTTATTTAACTTTAACTTTTGCATTTCCACAGAGTTTACTCAAATCCGTAAATAATTATTCTTTAAAACCCCACCATAAACGCATTTATTTATGTATTCTATAAATATATACGTAAATTATTCTAATTATCAAAATAATACAGTCCCTGTGCAGGAACTAAAACTTAGTTGGCGACAAGGGAAATCAGACGGTCCGCGTTTCATTAAATTTAATTAAATCGTTCAACGGACACTTTTAACTACATAGTATTACTATGCAAGTGCATTAAAGTTTCGCTTTTAGAGCTCGCTGTATTCATATTTACTTTTAGTGACACACCTTGTTTCCTAAAGCAAAGCCTTTAAAATAACCGATTAATCATGAAATCGAAAGTATAAAGGCTAAGTCAAGTACAAACTTTAAATTTGTCAGGTAACTTTTTCATAGGGGGTAGGTATCTGTAAAGGAAATGTTTTAGGGATTCAACCCCTTCAGGGGTTAAAAATGGGAAGGAAATTTGTAATAAATCTGCTATTTTCAAAGTTACAGCGACCAAAATTAGAAATAATCTTTCTGATTAAAAATATCTATTCTAATTCAAAGTTTTAGACCTCCTGCGGAGTTGAAAAATTCATGGTTGTCGGTTGTTTGAACATTCTCATTTCCTGTTCAATGGATGTTTGTTACTCAATCACGTCAAAGCGGCTGAATGGATCTGGATGAAATTTGGCACGGAGATAGATTATAGTCTGGAATAGGTTTTTTTGTCGTAAAATATACTGTTCCTGTGGGATATATTTATTTTTGTCTAGGGATGAACCAGAAATGAAGCGAAGGTGAGTCGCTAGTAGTTAATACATATATTCAAAAATTTAATATCTAACATAATTATTTGTGAAATGGATACAGTACTCGTATAACGAAGACAGCTAAGATCATTATTACTGCTATAGTGAAATTATAATATGAACATCTCTATTGAAGAATATAACAATAAAAATCTATTCTAAATAATTAAAAAAGAAATATAAGAGACTTCTTTTTATTAGTATTTCTTTGTTTGCTTTTATAAAATATTAAAATATCTATAGTATCGCGAAAAGTTATTTTCTACAAAACAAGGTTAGGTTATCACATACTTATATATAATTTACTTATATATTAGTTATTTCAACATAATTCTAAATAATATTATAATAAAACAATTTTGTGTTTGTTAATTTCTGTATTTTAACATCAATAAACATACATCTATACATATAATAAAATTGCAACTTAGTCGAATCTGTACATTAAATATTTTTTGAAAAATTTTATCGAAATAGACGATTTTATCGATACAGAGGTTGAATCTATAGTTTTAAGAATTTTTGTCTCTCTGTCTGTCTGTCGTTGACCACATCACAGAAAAACCACTGAATTGATTTTGATGAAATTTGGTATGATGATAGCCGACTGTCCGGATCAATATATAGGATACTTTTTACTGCGGGAAAATATCTTATCTCTGAAAAATCTATACTAAACGTTAAAAAATGTACATACAATTTTCTTTCTTTTCAAACTACACAGATCATGTATAGAGATGTATTTCAAAAGTTCCATTTCTTAAACAAAATTAATTATAACTTGATGACTGTTTGATTAAGCTATTAATATAATCTTTACTTTGACATATCAAATACACTCCCACTGCAATTTGTGTTTATTCTGTATACAATATATGCATATTAGCGGTTCCTAGTGGATGCAGCGTAATTGAGTTCTGGACCGCATGCTTTGTCGCCAGATTCCACTTCTAATAGAAGATGTGTGTGTGGACACAATCCATGGGAGGTAGCGGAAAATAAATAGAAGGGCTTGATTTACACTTTTTGACCTATAAGCGATTTCTTATGTCTAACACATATAATATTTGACAATTATTTTTTATTACATACAATTTTTCATAATATTTATTATGTTACTACAGATTTTTAAGATCCGTTATATTTATTTCGGATATTGAGTTAGTTAAAATAAAAATAATATTATGAGACGATCTCAATAAGATCTCACCATATACACTTAAAAAAAAAACATTTTAACTAAATTCATGGCACAATAAGTCGAAAATTTTCTACATTACACGTACCTCGTTATATATAGAAATAATAATTATTTTTTATAACTTCCTCGGTCCTCTGGCATGTACGGTTGTAGATCCGGAGGATATTTATCTAACTAAAAATTATAAAAATCGATCCAGAGTTGACAAAGATATCACATGATTTACCCACAAGAAATATGAATTGTGTACATCTTCCTTTTCAATATCGGGGAAACCCCTATAATTAATTTGTTAAATTTAATATTACAACAGACTATAAACATCTAAAACTTTACTTCAAACAAATAAACAGTAAATACTAGCATTAATAAAACTATCTTTTCATTATATTTCGCGGATTTATTTAGGTTTTTGGTTCCCCAACCTTGTTCGGGAACCAAAAATCAAAATAAGTCCGCGAAATAATCCGAAAAGATAGTTTTATTTAAAACTAGCAACTCACCCTCGCTCCGCTCGGGTTCGTCCTTTCGTACGTTTTAAAGTTTAGTATAGATTTCTCAGAAATGAGATATTTTCCCGCAGTAAAAAGTATTCTATATGTTGACCCGGATAACCAGCTATCATCATACCAAATTTCATCAAAATCTGTCCAGTGGTTTTCCCGTGATGCGGTAACAGACAGACAAAAATTCTAAAAACTATAGATTTGGCTTCTGTATCGATAATAAAGTCTATTTCAATAAGATTTTCAGAAAAAAAATTAATGTACAGATTGGGCTTAGTTACAATTTTATTATATGTATAGATGTCAAATATTCGAGTAAATCTAAGAAAGTATTATTACTCGCACTAAAGTTTAAAAGCAGCGTAAAGCTCATCACTTGCAATATCAACTAACTTCAAACTTCTACAGATTTTAGTCGTGTTGACTGAAACTTAGTTGGAAGTTGTCTTAGCTGGCTCACGGTTATTATTACACTTCCGTCAGTGTTTTCGACTAACTCGCTCAAGTAAGCTACACTATTAGAAGAAGTTGGGGCAAATAAGCATGTAAAATTGTCTTTCAAACTTTAGGATATGAATTGGTTGGGTCTGGATATGCAATTTGGAAACTTGGCCTCTTTATCTGAAGTGGTTTTTATGACAGAGGTCACAGGTTCATACAGTTTTTTCTATGCCATGTAAGAACGATTTAATGTATGGTCTCTGTTGTGTTTTTGAAGAGAGCGCATTGCTCTGTGACCAATCAAAAGTAATATAACGTATTTTTTTTACTAAATCTATTATGTTAATTTAAATATATTATTAATTTTTATTATAATAATAGCTATTAAAATAGATAGTAGTGGACACTAAACTATATCCTATGACATTTTAAGGTTCGAGCAAAGCGTGGATATATCACTAAGCTAAAATCAACAATTTTAGTTTTAAAATCTGTCCGTACAAAGTAAATAAAATTCAAAAAACCTAAACAGTAACCTATTTTAAAAACTTCCACCCTCTCCGTAGTAATAAAAATTCAAATTGATACAAAAATTCTTTAAGAATATATTGCAGTAGGAAACAGTCTTAAGTTTTAAAGAGCACTTTATTTCTGAATAAATGATTGAATTTAAACCCATTTCGAGTGTGAAAACTTAGATTTCTCGCAATAATGCACACAAACTTGTTACTCGACGTCGATGGAAGAATTCGGTTCGGTAAACCACGACTTTTCTTTCTAATGGACGGTGTTATGCAAGAATGAATCCTTACTAATATATTAATATTATAAACGTGAAAATGGAGTTATTGATTTTTCTTTTCTTAAAAGCTAAAACAGTCATTAATAGTAAATTTGCATAGATATATTCGTAGTTAGATAGATATCTCGAGAGTATGTAATATATACATATATATATATATTTTATTTCGTGTATCGGAAACGGCTCTATCGATTTGAATCTAATTTTATATTTAGACCAAAACCTCGTTTTGCTTTTTAAGTTTATTTTCTTTTATTTATCTGTTCTTAAGCTGATAAAATCATATAGCGCCATCTCGTACGTCTTTGTGGTACTTGCATTGTCGCCAATGGATGACAACCTACTCAACAAGTGCCTACACCGAGCGAAGCGAAGGCCTAGGTGCTTATGAAGTAAGGTGTCTGATACTTGTTACTTTTTCAGAACTAGCATTTTAGCGTTCATACTTATTTCTTTATGAATTTCTACTAGAAAACACCATTAAATTACAGTATTAAGAACTGATACCCGATATACTCGTAACAGATTTTTTTAAACGTGTATAGAAGTCCACTTCATGTTATAAATACAATATATAAATCTATATTATACACTTTTGCATAAAGCTGTTAAACGTAAAATCTCAACTCGTAAGTTTCCTTCAAATAACGGTATACGTAATGCACCTTCGTGAAATGAGAGGTTATTTTCTTTAACAAATGTGCAATAGAAATATAAATATATATACATATATTCATATATATATATATATATATATATATAAAGGTAAAAATGTTTAGATGTTTGTTACTCAATCACGAGGAAATCATTGAACATATTTCTATGAAACTTAGCGTACAGAAAGACTAACTGGATAACATAAAAACCACGATATTTTATGGATATGTGCAGTATATTTTTTTTATAAAGTGTCAGTGTTTTTTTTATAAAGTTAGTTTGTAGTGACCCTACTTGCTGTGCCAGCGATCGTGGGTTCGAATCTCGCTGGGGTCATATATTTGTGTGATGAGCACGAATGTTTGTACTCCAGTCATGAGTATTTTGTTTATAATATGTATGTATTTAAAGTTATATATGTGTAGTGTATCAACTATCTAGTATCCATAACACAGGCCTCGTAGCTTAACATAGAAATAGATGGCGCTGTGTGTTAATATCCTAACATATTTATTTATTTATTAAGTACTTTTTATGCAGGTGAAGCCATGAAAATAAACTAGTCTTGATAAAAATATCTATCCACGTACTATTTTAACAGGTAAAGCTTTCATACATAATGTATCTCACAGCAGATGTGTATCCACCTCATTGAATTTCGTTTCCGTTATTCTTTTTATTTTTAGATAAGGGACGGAAGTAGTATGCCTAATGTATACGTCTGAGTATATCTAAGCCAGAGGTCGCGGGTTCGAATTGCGCTCAAAGCAATTTTGTACCATATTTATAATTTATTAAGGATTTTATTAAAAAGAAAATCGTAAAATTACATATTTTTTTTTTGTGAAAATCTACACAGCCACAAAAACAAAACAAACAAATAGATTTAATTTCCCATCAATCATAAATAATAATATCAGCATAAAAACCAATTATTATAAATACAACAAATATTTTCAATCGATTTTTTACTTTAACTATCCAAGACTAGTGACTTACCCTCGTTTCGCTTGGGTTTCTTCCGTAAACAAAAACAAATCTATCCCTCGGAAACCCAAATTTTTCCGGAATAAAAAGTAACCTATGTACTATTCCAGACTATAATCTCTCTGTGTACTAAATTTCACCCAGATCCGTTCAGCCGTTCTGGCGTTATAACGTAACAAACATCCACCCTCACAAACTTCACATTTATAATATTAGTACGGAAGTAAAGTATTTTTAATTATTTTCTAATAACTTAGTTTATGTTTCAAACTATGTTACATATTTGTCAAATAAATGACAGCATCATACTAATATAACGTTGGCTAATGAGTATCGAACTGTTAAAGTTGAAACTGCTTTGTACTTTTCTCATATATTTTCGTTAGTTATTACGGTATAATTAACAAAATAACGATACAATAATTAGTGAGAGCGAATAAATTTTGCAAGTTTCGACCTAATTTCGAAGTTGTATTCTAAAGCGATATTTGATGATCATTTGTAATAATTTTATAATTAATACTAGCGACTCACCCTCGTTTCGCTTCGGGTTCGTCTCTAGACAAAAACAAATTTATCCCATGGGAACTGTACATTTTTACGGGACGATATATAGCCTGTAGCCTTCCTCAATAAACGGGCTATCTAATGCAAAAAGAATTTTTCAAATCGGATCAGTGGTTCCTGAGATTAGAACGTTCAAACAAACAAACAAACAAACAAACAAACAAACAAATTCTGCCTCTTTATAATATTAGTGTAGATTCAACAAAATTTATACATGCACTAGCTACTCACTCTCGCTCCCCTAGGGCCGTCCCTAGTTACGTTTTAACGTTTAGTATAGATTTCTCAGAGATGAGATATTTTCCCGCAGTAAAAAGTATCCTATAATATAGGATATTATGTTGATCCAGGTCAACATATTATGTTGACCTGGATAACCAGGATTATCATACAAAATTTCATCAAAATCTGTCCAATGGTTTTCTCATGATGCATTCCCAGACAGACAGACAAAAATTCTAAAAACTATAGATTAGGCCTCTGTATTGATAATAATGACTGTTTCAAGAAGATTTTTTTTGCACACACAAAAGAGGAAGAAATAAAAAAAGAACAATACAGTAGTAGGAAAATGCACAAGAGGCGGCCTTATCGCTAAAACAGCAATTTCTTCCAGACAACCTTTAGAGAAATTTAATGTAATATACATATAGATGAACTATTTTTTAGTAAAAGAAATAAATATTGATAACTATATGTATATATATATCTATCTAGATAGATAGATATGTACTTGTGGTCACCTAGTGGTCGAAATTCCACCATTATCATTGTTTTTATAACACTAAAGCTCGCCAATAACTACTAAACAAAAAAAAATCGGATGACAAACAGAGGAGAAAAAGGTGCTGAACTATTTTGTCTTCCCATATTTATATATATTTAGATATTTATTCAAACCAATATATAAATTATTCAAACACAATACCCCTTCTTGTACAATGGTTAAGTGTAATAGCTGTATCCGTTCGCGCACAATGATGTATGGTCTACAGGAAATTAATGTGACGTCACATTTTAGTCTTCACTAACAATCATATATCTTATTTTTAACAGTCATTCTTAAATTTAAGAGAGCGTTACGATTATTTGTCTTTATCTATATAGATAAATAAAATTGAAGTGTCTGTTTGTAATGTTGAAATAAAAGCTTTTTACTAAATACTTATTATGAAATTAAATATCGTATAACTTATAAGAAAAACACAATTTTTAGTTTTTTTTGTCTGTCTGTCTGTTTGTTCCGGCAAATTTCCGAAACGGCTGGACTGGATTTTGACGGTACTTTTGCAGATAGTTGATATTATAAAGGGTATCTTAGGTTACTTTTGTTTTAGAAAAAAGAATTAGGGTTCCGCGCAAAAAAAATTAAAACCTACCTAGAGACAAACCTGCAGGGTGATTACGTATCTCGCGACAGGCTTGCGACAGTTGTAAATCGCGTGATCGCTGCTGTCAAACGTCACTTTTGTATTACGTAACAGCGGCTAGAGAGCAGACTGCAGTCGAGTAGAGATGTGTTCATAGATTGTCCGATAGAGGGTGAAAGAGCTCGACTGCAGTCTGCTCTCTAGCCGCTGTTACGTAATACAAAAGTGACGTTTGACAGCAGCGATCGCGCGATTTACAACTGTCGCAAGCCTGTCGCGAGATACGTAATCACCCTGCCGAGCGAAGCGAGGATGAGTCGCTAGTCTATAAAAATACTCGCTTATGCAAAACCAGAAAGGAAGTTGTTTTTGAAGTAATTTAAAATGTTGATACATATAAGTGTTTTATAATAGAGAAAGTTTTTACGCTATCCACTATGGTGTATATCCCCAATAGATGGCGCTACCAGTAATTAACCTCTACGCCGATACATCTATCGCCATGAAAATTAGTACACATGAATTTTTGACTATTAGGGGTATATTCAATTCAATTCAATTTTCTTGTTAATCAAGAAAGATTTCAATGCATACCAGTTGAGTACAGATTACCTTGCCAGTGTCACGTAGGATATGGGAATATTATCGCATTACCGATTAACGTTGAAGTCACAGTCAAGGACTTCTCTTTATGACTGGACTTTAGGACTCGAACCTGCTACCCCAAACATAGTGAGACGTAGGGGTATATATATATATATATATATATATATATATACCCTATATTATATATATATATATATATATATATACATATATATATGTATAATTTTATAAAAACTTAGCTTCAGCGCCATCTATCGGATCCTATTATTGTGTGATCTATTGTGTGAATTACGTCAAATCTTTTGCTCGTAAATGTACTACAGTACACTAGTATAGTATCTAATTTTTAACGTTAATACGTATGAGTATGTTATAACAACGTTAAAAACATCAAGATTTAAGTCTAAAATGAAATTCTAAGCTTTCTATTTTAAGTACACGTTTACATAAAAGATCAAACAAGATAACATTAAAAATAATTTAATATAAAGATCCTGATTGTACAAAATATTTCAGCTTACGTCTTCGTTCGAACAAAAGATGTATTTACAAATCGTTATCTAACTCGAGTTTACGTTTAGATTGAATGTCAGCGCTATTGTAGGGAACTAAACGTACTTATATATGACGGCACGTTTGACTCAGTTAGACCCTACTTGCTGTGCCAGCGGTCGCGGGTTCGAATCCCGCTGGGGGCATTCATTTGTATGATGAGTACGAATTTTGTAAGTACTCCAGTTATGGGTGTTTATATTTATATTATGTATGTATTTAAAGTTATATATGTGTAGTGTATCAAATATCTGGTATCCATAACACAGGCCTCGTAGCTTACCATGGAACTAGATGGTGTTGTGTGTTAATGTCCCAACATATTTATTTATTATTATTACTTATGCTAGTTAAGTGTTGATGAAATAATTATTGTTCATACTAATTTTTGCCCGTGTCTTCGCTCGCGTTTAATTTAGCTATAAAATTAAAAAAGAATTTTTCAAATCGGACTGATAGTTTCAGAGATTAGTGAGTTTAAACACATAGAAACCCCTTTAACTTTATAATAATGTTATAATGTGTAAACAACAATTAAGTGGCAATATGCAAGACTACTTCTTTCTTCTTTCGCCAGTTCTTCTCAGGTCTGAGGCTTCTTCTTTCCGAACTGGTAGTAGACTTATGACGTTCAGTAAAAAATTGTAATAATTTAATGCTGAATAAAATATTTTGAATTTTAAAAAGAAATATTAAATATTTAAGTATTTTTGTGAAATATTCTTGGTTCAATATGTACTTTTTTAATGATTTTTACATTAACTTATGGCCCCAGAAAGAAAACTTTAACTTAACTTTAAAATAATAACATAATGAAACACCATTACTATTTAACATATATTTTCCAATAACCACCAAGTCACAAAACAACAGATAACAAAATGTATAAGGCACTAATATTGTATATTTTGATAGTTATTAACAAAAACCTCTTTTGTTCCAGCAAAAACATCAACAGACGATTCAACTGTACGACATACGCTGGAATTCACAGTAACGCGAACGGAGTTGGGAGGCGAGCTGATGTGCAACGTGTCCTCTGTAGCGCTGGATAGACCGATCTTAAAACGAGTGAAACTTGATGTAAAAGGTAAGTTTTTGATTATAATTAATACTAAATTAATTAATCTTCCTTAGTCATTTCCCACTTCTGTTGGTAGGCCTTCATCGCATAAAGATTGCAAGAGGGATCAGGACTCAGCCCACCACGCTAGTTAAGTGCTGGTGAACAGACTTCTCATGTCTTCAAAAAACTTGCTAGGATCTCTCAGACATGGAGGTTTCCTCACAATGTTTCCTTCATCGTAAGACAAATGGTTTTTATGTTGAAGATGTACTGACATGAAAATCTCAGGCAAAACAAGACTCGATATTTGAACCCGGTTCACTTGGTTTCCAAGCAAACACGTTACCACTACTACGACTACCACTGCCCTAAATCAATTAATACATAGTACCTGGGCGACCGAGCTTCACTCGGAGTTTTTGGCCAAAAGTACGATTTTCTTTTAAAAAAAACTGAAAACTTGAATGAATACAAAGAAAAAACAAAAGTAAAACCTTTGTATCCGACCGGGATTCGAAACCGGGCACCTGTGGTTGTTAATCTTGCGCCTTGGCCGAACCACGATGCTTATGCCACAGCATACGAAATTATCGACCATATTTTGCGTGGAATAATGCAAAAGAAAACCGCCTGAAAACTCAAAAATATGCGTTCTCCCAGACATAAGACTAATCTAGATCAACTTTTCGCCCCTGTTTACCCCCATATACCAAATATCAGCGAAATTAGAGTTAGAGCCTTTTCACAGATCGCCGCTATAAATAAATAAATATACAGGAATTGCTCGTTTAAAGATATTAGATTATAATTAAAATTTCAAGCTTTTTGCACAATTCTCCTAGGAACTATCAATTTTAACTTCCTAGATAAAGTTTGTTTATAAGCATGTAATAATAAGCCTTCATTAGAAGTGTATCGTGTAATGTTTATAACATTTTTTTAATATCTTCCAAAATTATAAATAATCTATTAATTATTTATTCTGTGCTTGGATAAGTAGGAAAATTTTGGCATATTCACATGGTACAGTCAAAAATTCTCCTTCTTTATCGAAAAAAAAGTTTTAAAATGCTAAACCCTTATTTACATTTCTCATAAACAAACACAATTTATGAGAAATCGTATTAAGTAAAAGATAAAATATATTCAAACAACAAATAAACCCAGTAAATATAGTTAGTTCAAAATACCTGATCGACTTGTTATTAAATCAATATAGTTTCGCGTAAAGGGCTAAATTAGATTGTGAATAGATTTAGGCACTAAACAAACAATTCTGAAACCAGTTAATAAAGTTTAACTTAGGTAGGCCTTAATTGAGTTGGGGCAATGTAAGCGGTTTCAACTCACTGTGGAAGTATACCCTTAAAAGTATATTGCGGATATTCCAAACCATTTTGACGAAATTCCTGATCAACTTCAGAAAAGGGGGAATAAATAAATATGTTGGGACATTAACACAGCACCATCTAATCTAATCTAACTTTCTTAGATTTACGCGAATATTTGGCATTTTAAATAAAACTATCTTTTCAGATTATTTCGCGGATTTATTTTGATTTTTGGTTCCCGACGTTTCGAATGCTTTACAGCAATCATGGTCACGGGAGAGACTAAGGTGTTAGACATCTCAAAAGCGTTATATACTTGTTACAGACAGTGCCTACCCACAAATTTACAAAAATGATTTTGAAAATTCAAAAATGGCACCAGAGTACCTTACAATATTTGTTGATTTTAATTTTAAACATATTTAAAAAGTTTAATAAGTATTATAATTAAATATTATTTGTTTAATTTTAGCTGTTTAATTTGTAATATTTATAATAATAACAATGTCTAACACCTTAGTCTCTCCCGTGACCATGATTGCTGTAAAGCATTCGAAACGTCGGGAACCAAAAATCAAAATAAATCCGCGAAATAATCAGAAAAGATAGTTTTATTTAAAACAGCACCATCTAGTTCCACCGTAAGCTACGAGGCTTGTGTTATGGATACCAGATAGTTAGATACTACACATATATAACTTTAAATACACACTTATTATAAATATAAACACCCATGACTGGAGTACAAACATTCGTGCTCATCACATAAATAAATGCCCTTGGCACAGCAAGTAGCACTACAAACTGAGCCAAAAGTGTTGTCAATTCAGGTGCATAACCTAACTGCTAAAAGGGAACCCTTATAATTTCGCCCTGTTCTTCTGCAGTCTGTCTGTCCATATATCACAGTCATATTACTCGAAGACTATTAGAGCTACATTGGTGAAATTTAGTAGGTATATATGAGGAACATGTGAATCACTAAGCAATTTTGTTGTCAAATCATAGCTGATTGAAAACGCACTTGCTTGGAAAATCGAGTTAAACTGGTTCAAAATTGGGCTTAGATAGAAGGCCAAACATCGATTTTCATGTTTTGAACTTTAAAAATGATGAACTGTCAAAAAAACTATCATCGCCTATTTTTTTTTTACTCGTGCCGTGGGGTGCCAAACACGCCAAACCATGCTTGAAAGCCTATAAGTTAAAATTTAAATTTATCACGCTAATTTTCGTAGTATCTTCGTGAACAGTTCCTCAGTGCTCACGTTTTTCTATAGGAAACTCTTGTTGAAAATGTTAATCTTCCAAACCCAGCAATTTAGGCTGTATCTCTCAGTGTTAGAGTGTGATTAAGTTATTGTCTGTTTAAACTCAAATCAAACTCAACAACTCTAAAACAAACCGTAACCAATATCTTTCTGACCCATTTCGGTCCGATTTCAGGCTCAAACCTAGGACCACCGGATCTACAGGCGTACTTAATTCACAACCAAGTCCCAAATCTCAACCAAAAATATTATTAAAACAACTTGCTAAAAGGTGCAATTAATAACATTATCTCTTCCATCAAATCTTCTTAAAACTTTACATTTCCTTAAATTCTGAGCCTAGTGACATTTTACGTTTTTCCCCGGTTTAATTTCGCGGAGAAATAAATTTCCATTAGGAACGTTTCTTGATACCAACGTTATTAATGATCGTAATTATACGGAGATAAGGGACGCTATAGCTGTTTGAGCTAATTTTTTTTGGCAATCAAATTGCTTTGAGTTTTTACTTGGCTATGATAAAAAATGGCTGATTTTAATTATTTGTCTAATATTTATGAGTACTGAATTATAATTTGAAAACGTTCCTGCTAATATTATAATTGTGAATGTATTTTGTCTGTTTTAATTTACACCACTAAACAAATTTTGTTGAGATTTAGCAAAAACATAGGCTATCTTTTAGGCAAGTGAGGCAGTGGGTTGAAACTAGTATGCTTATAAATCTTTACGAAATTCACTTACCATGTAGATAAACAATATAAAAACAATTCATGGCGTTCTCCCCTTTCCATGACTATTCGTGTGTCACACGAATCATGCCAAAAAAGTGTTTACACTTTACCGTAAGCAAGATTTTGTCGCTAATATTTTTTTTATTTGTTTGTTAGGTACATGATTTGTTAGGTACGATATTATTTTAATGTCAAAACTAATATCAGAATCAATTTATGAAACCTCGAGAAAATAAACATACATATTTACATATTATGTATTTACTGGTTGAATACAGAGCCTCCTTTTTTGAAATTGGTTGAAAAATATAAACTTACTAGCGACTCAATCTCACTCCGCTCGGGTTCGTCCCTAGTTACGCTTTAACGTTTTGTATAGATTTTTCAGAGATGATATATTTTTCCGCAATAAATAGTATCTTATATCTTGACTCGGATTACCAGCTGCCATCATACCAGATTTCATCAAAATCTATCCAGTGGTTTTCTTATTATGCGGCCACAAACAGACAGACAGACAGACAGACAAAAATCCTAAAACCTAATGACTATTTCAATAAAATTTTCCAAAAATATTTAATGTACAGATTCCACTCAGAATTTTATTACATGTATAGATTGATATACTTGTATATATAACTCTAACCCCCAATGATTTATGTCATCATCCGCACGAATCCAAGTGACACTAGTCACATCCTCAAATTCATTTATCACTTCACGTTATATACTCTACCGACCCTGTCGATATTGCAAGGTGGTAAAATTTCCGACCCCTATTCTGATAGTGATGTTCCTTTTATCGATTATATTATTTATATCTTGTTAACTTGAAATGTGATTTTTTTGAAGTAAAACTTCTTCACGCACGCTTGACTTGGGGGGTAAGCTGGTGAATGCGTTACGAAAAAATGTACGTACGTTTGTTGCCATGGTAACCGATGTTATTGTCTGACAAATGATATATAATATTATATTCTTTCCTTAATTGATATTTTATAAATATATGATTGTAATATGCCTAATATGCGTTATTTTTAATACCTCACCTATCCTAATTATTTAAAACATAAATTGAATTTCATCAAGAGTACCGATAATCTACAGAAGTTTTACTTCTTGCGCGTGTACACATCCATACACGCACTCTTTATTATTTTTTTTGTGTTGAAGAATATTTGTGTGTATATTTGTTACTATAACATACTTAACGGATTTAAATAAAATTCGGAAGAAGATAGTTTCTGTTCTGGAGTAACACATACTTTTTATCGATGATATATCAAGTGAGCGAAAAATAGATCTAGATTAAAAAATCGGGTCAAAACTAGTATTATATTATTTTTATATTATTTTTCTATAATCATATTTTAATTTTTTCTTAGTCAAATTATACTTATTTATTGTAAAATATTTACTACAAACTTAAATTAAATCCATTACAACGACTTTTGCATCAACTTTTCAATATACGTTTCGATTGACACTCAAAGCTTAATTTTACGTCTTAGATAGATCTTTATTTGAATATATAGAAATTAATAAGTCAGCACTTTGGCGACCGAGCTTCATTCGGTGGTATTTTTTTTTTGTTTTTTTTTTTTCAAAAATGATACAAAAATTGCATTTTTTCAGAAAAAAACCCATAATGTATAGGTTAACTTAAAAAGCAAAACCTTATCTAAATACAAAAATCGAAATCGTTTGAGCCGTTTTCGGTATTCACGAAATAAATAATAAATATGTTGGAACATTAATACACAGCACCATCTAGTTCCATGGTAAGCTACGAGGCTTGTGTTATGGATATCAGATAGTTGATACACTACACATACATAACTTTAAATACGTACATATTATAAATATAAACACCCATGACTGGAGTACAAACATTTGTGCTCATTACACAAATGAATGCTCCCAGCGGGACTCGAACCCACGACCGCTGGCACAGAAAGAAGAGTCACTACAAACTCAGCCAAACGTGCCGTCAAAATAAATTTATATATGTATATATATACAACATAAACTGCTAATATGTATTTTTTTTTTTGTATTTATCACACGTGAGTATCAACTAGAATCACACTTCATTCACACGTTAAAATCAAAATATTCCACGACAAAATAATATACTTTGCTCAATAGTATATTCATCTAAATTATTTTAGTGGTGAGATTACATCTTCGAGAAAAAACCATAGCCCTTAATTATTGTCACACAAACATATCGTGACTTGTAGTCTACAGTCATTTATAACTTCATATCAACAAAAATGCGTATAATAATTTTTCACAAGCATTTTCCTTCGTGACCTGTCGACACTATAAAGTTTTTAGTTTTACTACTATTTATATCGTTATCGTGTAATCTAGTAATAAAGTTTATTAATTTATATAGTTTAAAGATGTCAAATGTAATTTTAATTTTCTTAAAATGAAAAACATTCGTTAAAACGTTTAACTGAAATTGTTAACTTATAAAGAACGATTATAACTTTTTTCCTTATAAAGTGAGTAGCTATTCTTTTTTTGTACCTTTGAGAAAATATTATATTCCATACGAGGCTTCGCTTGCGTAACGTGTTTAACAGTGAAAATGAGATAATTTCCGGCGGTAAAAAATAGCTTATATCAATCTCCAGTCCTCCAACTATTTCTATATAAAATGACATCAATCCATCGCTCGGTTTAGATGTGAAAGAAGGACAAATGAACACCCATTTACTTTTATATTAGTATACATATGGATTTAACATAATGTTTTCTATACACAAATTGATATACATTGATGCCATAAACTATAGGAATAAAATTATCGATTTTTTATATTATTTAATACTAGCGACTCACCCTCGCTTCGTTTCAGGTTCGTCGCTAGACAAAAACAAATCTATCCCATAGGAACCGTACATTTTTCCGGGATGACATATAGTATATAGCCTTTCTCAGTTAACGGGCTATCCAATGCAAAAATATTTTTTTTTAAATCGGATTAGTGGTTCCTGAGATCAGCGCGTTCAACCAAACAAACAAACAAACTCTTCAGCTTTATAATATTAGTATAGATTTTATAGCAAAAAAAGATGAAAGATTAGTAATAGAACCTGTAAATTTCAGTCTGTAAGTAATAAATAGCATATAAATAGTAAAGTATGGATTTCTATCGATAACATGTCACTAACATCACTATCTCAACTATCTTGCCACTTATTAGCAATACAGTCTCGCAATTTATCGGCTGGGCGCAGAAAATTACTTACTATATTCTCAGTTAAGTTGCTTAATGCTTTTAAATATTTACTACAAAGCTTCTAGGGCTAAAGCTTTTTGACTTTGAAGCTTTCAGGCAATTTTTTCCCAATTTTCATTATATTAAATGATAGATTCTTATATTTTTACTGAATTAACAAAACAATGTTGTATTTTATGTTTTTTTTTTGCTAAAATTGTGGGTGACAAAAAGAAAAGTAGTATCTTGTTCTTAGATATAACTACAATTTTAACACAATGACATTCAGTACTAACTTTTAATATAATATTATAACACATTATTAGCATGGTTCTAGTTCTACGCTACTATTTTCGATTATCATATAGATTGTTTACTTTTTTTAAAGAATAAAGGGAATTTTGTAATGAATAATAAAAATAATACTATAATATTCTGCATTAATCATTATATCTGTTCCTCTTGAAAGTGGTAAGATTGTATAATGTACATATAATATACTAGCGACTCATCCTCGCTTCGCTCGGGTTCATCCATAGGTTGCTTCTCAAAACAAAATTAATTAATTAATTTGATTTTAATTTTTTTTCGTGGACCCTATTTTTTGTCTAAAATAAAAGTAGCCTAAGTTACTTATTACATCAGCTATCTGCCAGTGAAAGTCCCGTCAAAATCAGTCCAGCTATTTCAGAGATTAGCCGGAACAAACAGATAGACAGACGGACAAAAATTGTAAAAAGAATTGTTTTGGTATATGTACCGTGTATATGCCCATATGTATTTAGTAAAAAGCGGTTATTTTAATATTACAAACAGACACTCCAATTTTATTTACCTGTATAGATGTATAGATTAAGTAGCTTTTGGAATAAATTCTTTCAATGATATTAAAACCACGTTAAAATTTAAATTGTAGTTTAACAGACGAACAGAAACAGCGAATTTTTTTTTTATTAGTTACTACACAAACAAAAATCAGCTAAAACATATTATTTATTGCAAAAGAAATATTTAAAGTACGTCAAAGTTATAATTTGCGCTTTCAAAGGCGTATCATTAAATTTGTTCAATGATTTTATTCAATTTTTCTATTTTCCTTATAATGATAATATACACGAAAATAATTCTTAAAATAATGAAGAGCAAATAAAGCGATTATTTAACAAAATTATATTCTCAAGTTTAGTTAGGGATATTAAGATAGCATTAATGCACTCTCTATTCCTTTTCATAGTCTAATAAGATAATAATTTCATACAGTCAATGAAAAAAAAGGCACAAGACCGACAGCATTTAGTGCTCTTGATACAGAAGTTTTTAACTTTAGACCGACTCGGAATTCGAACCCAGAACCTCAGAATCTACAGCCTAATCTAGCTAATAGACTAACGAGGTAGATTGTTTATAAAAAAAATTTTCAAACAAATTCTTTACTATCTACGGATAAAATAAAAATAAGTAAGCAATTTTCTGAGTAAAACGTAAATATTTTAGTCTAAGCACTGTGAAAACATTAAGCTAATGTCGTATATTATAGAAACTCCTAAGTCTCCCACCACATTACAGTACAGTTTATACAAACAATAAATTGTCAACTTTGCGACAAGTGTATAAGTTAAAGCGATTTGTAGCATCGATATATTGACATTTATCGATATATAACGTGACCACGCCATTAATATTTACAGGGACGTATTGTGATAGCACAAATTTTGTACTAAAATTATAAATGTCATTCTAATAGATACTGTCTGTCTGTTTATTTGATTTTGTTAGTGGTATAGATAAACCGATTTTGATAAGAATCGGTTTATAGATAATTGTAATCTTAAAGATATAGGCGTTTTGGAAACGTATTTGAAATGACCTATCGCTTCGCCCGGGTTTGTCGCTAAGTACGGTTTTACATAGATACTTAAAATAGTTATTTCCCAGCGTTAGCCATATAAATTTTAATATATTTTTTTTGAATTTTTCTGATGTTTTAATACTTATTATCCTATTCCGGGCTAAGAGGAATCCAAAAAATCATATATCATAAAAATTGGTTCAGCCGTTCTTGAGTTATAAATGTTGTAACTAACACGACTTTGTTTTATATATGTATATATATTGATTACCTATATATATTTTTTATTAGAAACCATAATAATAATTAAGAAAGGCACTCAAGTAAAGCCTCAAATCCAAAAAAAAATATATTCTTCTTTTATTCAACTACGAGTTATATTAAAGTGAATTTAAAATATAAGTAAAACATTGTTCAATCATGTCACATAGCTACGACCCTGGCCAGATATATATGGGTGGGTCAAAACCCTTACAGTGTAAGTAATGGGCCAATCATCACATCCAATGGTTTTGTGTATGGAGTAAGATATAAGTTGCTTTAGTCGAAGGGTTAAATGTAATCTTAAAACAATTAACTGACTAATATTATATTTTTAAGTATACTATTGATCTAATTTGACGACACTTTTGGCTCAATTTGTTGTGATCCTACTTGCTGTACCAACGGTCGCGGGTTCTAGTACTGCTGGGGGCATTCATTTGTGTGGTGAGCGCGAATGCTTGTACTCCAGTCATGAGTGTTATATTTCAGTCATGAGAGTGATATATTTGTAATATGTATGTATTTAAAGTTATATATGTGTAGTGTATCAACTATCTGGTATCCATCACACAGACCTCGTAGCTTATAATGTTGCTAGATGGTGCTGTGTAGTAATCTCCCAATATATTTATTTATTTATCTAATCTCACCTCAATCTCTTCGCTCTGCTGCATCCCTAAGTACCTTTCTCATATATGTACAATATACATATAATATTAAATAGCGACTTACCTATATATGTGTCGTGTAGCCTATGTATTAATCAAAGTTATTATCTACTCGTATCTGTGCACAAAATTTCATTCAAATCCATCCAGCCTTCTCAGCTCGAAACAAATATAATTCCTATTTCTATTGATGAAAACCCTATGAAAATTCGTACAGCACTTTTTGAGATTAGCCCGAACCCCGAATACCCGAACACTGTTTATTCTAATTAGTGATTTTTTGCAGGATATAAATCGTGTTTCATTAAGGTATATGAAATAAAAAAAATGGTGTGTAACCTTTAGGCGCTATTGAAGTTTTTCTTTGACAAATATCGCAATTAAATTAAAACAAATCAATAATTAAATAACGCATGTTAGGCATATCACAATCATATATTTATAGAATATCATATACGGTCAGACAATAGCAACGGTTACCATGGTAATATGAAAATGTATTCTATCTCATTCTCTCGCCGGCTTAATTCTATATAATCATGTATTTGTCTCTTTCTTGTGTCACATTTTCGTTTCATTGAATTTCAAATCACAACGATTCTAAAGAAGTTTCTCTTCAAAAATAGATGTCAAAACTCTACATTTCTTTTACTTATAAGTTTTAAATAAAACTATATTATACTTTTTTGATTTTTCTGCAGTCTGTACATACCTTTTTGTTAAGTAATTATGCGTAATTTCATTTATGTATTTAAATATTGTATACACACGCGTTTCCATCTTGCACCATTTCCAATCCGAAAGTATTAGCCCCCAGGCGCCTTTGAAGGAGGCCTAACGTAAATAATAGCCTAGGCGTGGAAATTACTGTCTGATTGCCTTTGATTTTGGAATATGATTTTTTTTTATTGTATGAATTATATATTTCTAAGGACTGTCTTTTATTGTATCCATATAGTGTTTATATTTGAACTAGCGACTCACCCTCACTCCGCTCGGGTTCGTCCCTAGTTAGGTTTTAATGTTTAGTATAGATTTCTCAGAGATGAGATATTTTCCCGCAGTAAAAAGTATCCTATATGTCGAACTGGATAACCAGCTATCATTATACCTTTCATCAAAATCTCTCTGGTATTTTTTCGTGATGCGTTCACAGAAATACAGAGAGACAAAACTTATAAAAACTATACATTCGGCCTCTGTATTAATAATAATGTCTATTTCAATAAGATTTTCCAAAAAATATTGAATATACAGATTCGGCTCAGTTACAATTTTATTATATGTGTAGAATATGTACGTACATGATAATACAATTAGTAAATACTTTGTATTATAATCAAAGGAGTTACTGTTGACTTTTTTAAATGATATTAAATTAAATTTTATCATCGACTTTAATTACTTATGGAACATTTTCGAATGATCAACCGTAAAATTCTAAACACATCTTTAAAAATTCTTTAGAACTATTCTAAAGATAAAATCACATCGATATAATGTCGCATGCAAAAAAGTTTTGTATTAAGTACATTAAAAAAGTACACACACAGTACAATTTTCTTAATCAGTATTTCTTATAAAGTCATTAAACACAGATAACTTTCATAAAAATATTTTTTTAATATGTAAATATTAAAAAAACTAAATTAATTGTATAAGTTTCTTTCCCAAGTCACTTTACAACCAAATAGAAAAAAAACTACAATAATTATTTCTTTCTAAAAATCGAAGCCACTACCAACAAATCTTTAGCACTGTGCCAAATGATCTCCTATTACGTTTTTATTTATGAAAATAACGACATTACGTTTCTATTATGATCCCTTCGACCTATTAATAAGCAATCTCATCACAAACCGTTATTACGCTTTACGAGACAAATATTGCCAAGGAGCACGCTAATTTGGGAGATTTTATTGTCAATATTGTACGTAAAAACGTTATAAAGCATCACTAAATGTGATATTATCTATCTCTGCTTGTAAATTATATTTATTGATACCTTTTGTTCGTAATCATTCTTTTATGTACGTATGAAGATAACATTGCTGTTATGATGTATTTGTTTGTGTATTCGGCCCTTTTTAACGTCCCACTGCTGGGCGTGGGCCTCCCTTCAATACGAGGGGGATCAGGCCGTAGTCCACCACGCTGGCCAAGTGCGGGTTGGCGGACTGCACATATCTTTCGAAAACTTGCTAGGTTTTCTCAGACATGCAGGTTTCCTCACGATGTTTTCCTTCACCGTAAGGCAAGTGGTAATCATGTTAGAAATGATTCGCACATGAAAATATCAGACGTGCGAGATCCGGGATTTGAACCTGCTTCACTCGGTTTCCCAAATGAGCGCGTTACCACTGGGCTACCACTGCCTATATTTATCTATACTGCCTGTATTTGTTTATAGCTCTGGAACTTTGCAGCCTCCTTTGACGAGTCGATTACTAGAATTGACATGGATAATGGAAAAATGAAACATATGAGAATGTTTTATTCTTCCACGACTTCCTTACATATTTCCGCTATATAGTATTTGGTTTTCTATCAGCGATGGCGATTATAGAATAACATCTTATCTACAAAGTTGAGTGAAATAGAGAAATTAACGACGTACCATGCGAGCTTAGCCTTAGGCGAAAGTTAATTAATATAATATAAACGTGAACTGAGCAACATTTTCCATATAACTCAGAGATAAACAAAATAAGTTTGTTCGCTAATTATTTTGTTTATACACGTTTATCGATATAGATACGAGTACATTATAGGAGAGTAAATAGAGAATGATTTGGGTGAAATCTTCGAATTACTTTGTGTTACAAACTACAGTGCTACAAGGATTATTTGGCACTTAGGTGACATTGACATGGGGGCGTGGATGTGAAATTAGGGTTTTTCTGTTATAAAAAAAAACCTTCTAACCTCTCCAACAACACTTTACGTTTTGAAATATTTATATTGAAATAAAAGCGTGAAAGATCCACAACAAACTTCAACTCCAACTTCTCTCAAAAGTGACGCTTTACAAGATGACGGTGTTAGTTCTGATTTCGACCATGTGTATAATGATCCTTGTAGCACTGTATCCAATGTACTGAAAGACGCTAAAATCAAATGTCCAAAGGCTCTACGAATGTGCATGAAAGGATTATACTTCCGTTACCGTCAATACCCGATGAAAAACTTGCAGGAGGCATGAATTTCTCTCTACTCTACTATAATATCTTCCCTGCAAATTTACTCACCAAGATAATTTGTAGGGAAGATATTATAGTACAGACATATTTGTACTAATACTGAGTCCGGTGGAATAACAATTAACACAACCGATTAAAAGATCAGCCGCAGGACCGACGACTGAAGATTTCTTTGACAGTAATCTCAAATTACCATGCTTTCCCTTTATGCTAACAAAACAGAAAGACCACGAAGCACAAAATTTACCAAACCATTTATTCTTCAATAAAAATACCACAAAAACACCATAATGTTAAGTAAATGTGTTATAATTTTTTAAACAACGATAATTTTATTCCTGACGGGACAATGGATAATGGGATGAAAACGTCGGGAACCAAAAATCAAAATAAATCCACTACTAAATCTGAAAAGATAGTTTTATTTAAAATGTCGAATATTTGCGTAAATCTAAGACAGTATTAATTAATTAACTATATTCTTTATTGCACAAATAAGTTATAAGAAAATAAAATACATAGAAAGTGACGTGGACAAAGGTGGACTTATCTCTATAAGAGATCTCTTCCAGTCAACCCATGTATGTGGGAAATAGTGTTAAATAGCGGGACAGGCAGAGAAAGAGCAGAAAAGCAAAAATAATAAAAGTAAAGTATATAAGTATAACACATAAATAATACTTAAATATATGTATATATATACATATATAAATACATAAAACATATACATATTTTAATTACATACATAATATATAAGATTAATACATAAATACACGTATAGATATATAATATATACATGTAATCTAATACATACCAAAACTATATAAATATATATGTATATAAATGCTAAACAGAAAAATAAACTATTCAAGATTAAGCTAGAAAATGCTTTTTTATGTTGGCTTTAAACGCAGCCGTAGAAGGGCTCTCCTGTAGGATTAAATGTGTTACAAAGATAGTTTTTAAGAACTAATTCCTAAAATCTTTATATAACGCATGTATAATGTATAAATTTTGGTTTCAGTTCCACCCAACAGGATCGTCATTTCGGGTGTGGGGGACCACGCCACGCAGGGTACACTCCTAACCCTCATGTGCGAAGTGTCCGGTGCCAGACCAGCAGCAACCATCGAATGGTTTAACGGTACACAGAAAATTACTCCTGAAGACCAGAATATTTACGTAAGTAACTATTTTACATATCTCTAAATAAATTGTAAGTTTTGTAAATAATAACATTGTTCATTAGCCTTTTTTAACATGCCACAACTCAGCGTGAAGCTCGCTTCAATATGAGGAATTCAGACTATAGTTTCTGACTTAACTACGGGTTAGCGGACTTTACATATTTTCAGAAAACTAGTTAGATTCTCTTAAGCATGCAGGTTTCTTCACGATGTTTTCCTTACTGTAAGACGAGTGGTAATCATACTGAAAATGATTTGCAAATGAAACTGTCAGAGGTTCACCAACAACACATCAATACCATCAATAACATGTTGTTGAATGAAATAAACTATTTGTATTTGTATAACACCAACGTCAAAAATTCTTAGCTAATGATAGATTTCAAAAAGGAGAAGGTACTCAAATTTAGGAGTGTATAAATACATTAAAATTCATTTAAATCTCATTTTAGTATATGTCGTCATTATAAAATCAAAATGTATTCAGCCCTTTTTAACGTCCCACTGCTGGGTACGGGTCTCCTTTCAATACGAGAGGAATCAGGCTATAGTCCACCACGCTGGCTAAGTGCGGATTGGCGGACTTCACACGTCTTTCGAAAACTTGCTAGGTTTTCTCAGACGTGCAGGTTTCCTCACTACGTTTTCCTTCGCCGTAAAGCAAGTGGTAATCATGTTAGAAAAGATTCCCACATGAAAATAGCAGAGGTACGAGACCCGGGATTTGAACCCGGTTCACTCGGTTTCCCAAGCGAGCGCATTACCACTTGGCTAACTGCCATATATAAATATATAAAATCAAAATATCGGTAGTCATTTATATCACTTTTACGTCATAACGATGTAAAGAACAATTATTATTCCTGATTTCATATCTCCAACTTTCCAAATTGAGATATATCAATAGAATCACGTTTAACCCTTAACTGGTATGGTGGGGGCCGCGCGGCCCCCACGCAGTATGTTTCTAAGATTTTCTAAGAATCTAAGCATCGTACGCAGTCGTCATTTTATGTAATCTCATCACAGCGTGACTCGCGGCGCGTGCCGGATTTTCAGCGTTAGAGACCTTATCAGGACGGAGGTACGTAGATGGTGGGGTCCGCGCGGCCCCCACGATACCAGTTACGTAAGATTTTTTTGCATATCACTTTTTATTGTTTTTCATTTTTTTTACTTATTTTGCTAAGATGTTGCGAAGTTTAAGTAATAAAACAATAGAAGAGATACTAAACAAAGATTCTGATTCTGAATTAGAGGCCTGTGACCATTCAGAAGAAGAATGTAGTGATATTGAAGGAATTGGTGTCTGTGAAAAGTCACCAACTCACGATTCGGATGACGGTGACGATCTGGGTACCGAAATTCAAGCCTGTTCTTCGGAGAGTGAAGACGAAAATATTATATATGTTTATAGAACTACTATGTCATTGAAAAGACTAAACTATATGTTTCCTGAGTCGTAGGATTAGAGATGATTATACATGTCGTTTTTAAAGAAATGTTTATTAGAAGCCGTAAAAGTGTTATAATTTTTTAGAGATATTTATATAGAATAGGAAAAAATAAATATTTTTGTTCAATACTTTTAGAAGAGTAGGTTTTTCAGGTTTCTTTTAACGTAAGCAAAAAATATACAAAAAAATTTGTTGCACTCTTGTGATCTCTTGCAGTAACTGAGCAAGAAGATTAATATGAATAAAAACTAGTTGACTATATAAAACGAATGTATTATTAATCATTTACGAATATTTGAACATGCAGCCAGTTAAAACTTGCTTTCTAGAGGCAAACTTCGTTTGGGGGCCGCACGGCCCCCACGATACCAGTTACGTATGTCAAATTTACGATACCAGTAGAGGGTTAAACCTAAAATATCTAGTGAAGTAACGGATGTGAATATAGTCTAATTGGTACCATACGAGCAGATTCACTTCCGCCGAGTTGCATTTTGCCAGTTATCTGTCGATACCTTAGCTCCCTTGTTAGCAAAATTGCCAAAATTTTTTGGATTGAATTTACCAGATTTATAGTATTTTAGAAATTACAACTGCATTTGGTCAATTTAGTGGAGCTGGACTATTATTGCTTTGATCGAACGTATGGGTTCGGTTTTTGTTTGGGGTTAAAGTATGAAAATTGTCCTTGATACTTTTGTCATCCCTTTTGAATTTAAAAACAATCTTTCTTTGTGCTTATACTTGTACAATGTATCTAAACTAAATAAATTTAAGTGAACGCACTGTTAAAATCTTCCACCTCTAGATCCACATTATGTCTGTTTGTTTAAAGGTAGAAATCAATATAGTTCTAGTATTGAAGAAAATTAATAAACTAAAGAATTGCAGATTTCTTGTATGAGATCCAATTTATAAAACAAAGTAGCATAGACAAAGTATATTTAGTAAAAGGCTCCTGATGCGAACCTTTGGGAATCAAAACGTTCAACACAAAAACTATGAATAACTAAAATCACTCTCGCCAGGTAAATAAAAGCACTGTTAGAAATCTAACGGCGCGCACTAACTCATAATGAATTACATATCACATTGGACTACTGCTATATATGCGAGACTTTGTATGTGTGTATGTTTGTTACCTCGACACTATGAAACCGTTGGCTAGATTTGGAGGAAATTTAGTCATAGGTATTTAAATTTAATACACCTAATGTAACAAATAGGCTAGTCATAGGCACCCCAGTAAAGCGGTGGTGAGTCGCTACCTACACTATCTATACAGATAATTAAAATTGAAATGTCTGTTTGTAATGTCAAAATAACAGCTTTATACTAAATACATATGGAATTATATACGGTACTTATAAGAAAAACACGAGACACTGGCAGAGAGCTGATATTATAAGGAGTAACTTAGGCTACTTTTATTTCAGAAAAAGAATTAGGGTTTCGCTCAAACAATTAAAACGTAGCTAGGGACGAACCCGAGCGAAGCGAGGGTGAGTCGCTAGTCTATACTAATATTATAAAAAGAAAAGATTTTTGTTTGTTTGTATCGAATAAACTCCGAAACTACTGAACCGATTTAGATGTTTGATAAAAAGATAGTTTAAGACTCTGGGGAGGACATAGAATAGTTTTTATCCCGGAAATCATCCCTTAAAGGGATGAATGTTTGTATGGGGAAGCAACCTAAGGACGAACCAGAGCGAAGCGAGGTTGAGTCGCTAGTCTAATATATGTACATTGTAAAAAGAATATTTTACTAGCTTCAAATAACAATTGTATTTGGAATGAACCCAAATTTTCTTAACGTAACAATTCAGAAGTTTAATGACTGACTAATTAATAACGAGGAAAACTCTTGTACAAATCGGCGACCATTGTAAGGTAGGTGACATTGAAATACATACTAGCCGTTTCAACGTGCGTTTTTTAACGGCTCTATAAGTTATCTTTTAATACGGAAAGCTTAGCTTCAGACTAAATAGTATACGAGTAATAGCTCGAACTGTATGTAATATAGATGTTAGTTTTATTTAATCCAAACAAATACTGCTTGGATTTTTTTTATGTTTTGTCATAATTTTCTTGAGGTAATTTTCTTTTGACTTCCTCTTCAAATTTATTTAAAAAGTTATCCTAAATGCGTTTTTTTTATTTTGAAATTATTTTACATATTAATTATTGTTTATATTAAAAAAATACGTACTTAAAAATTGATTTAAGAATAATTGCTTCCAATCTAATAAATAAATTACGCAAACACTGCTTTATTTGATTCCAGTACAAATAAAAGCCAATTTTGGACACGTTTGGTCCAGTTTATAGTGACCTTACTTGCTGTGCCAGCGGTCGCGGGTTCGAGTCCCGCTGGGGGCATTCGTTTGTGTGATGAGCACGAATGTTTGTACTCCAGTCATTTTCATTTATAATAATATGTATGTATTTATTCATAACACAGGCCTCGTAGCTTACCATGGAACTAGACTGTGTGTTTTATTTATTTTGAAATACAGAATATACGAGTATATATCGAATTAATTTCGAGCGCAATAAATATTCTGACTACGAAATAATTAATTAGTTTTATTCCAATAAGTTAACTAGAATTTACTGTTTGAATACTCACTCTACAGTTACACAGTTATCTTATATAGTTAAAAGATAAACAAATAAATAGATGATACACATCGTGGACCAAAGGAAGATACTAGAAACTGATGCAAAGCAAATTAGAGAACTACTTTGTATTTGTAATATAACCACACATATACAAATATATACATAATAATAATTAAACTGTCTTAAAGCAAAGAGATGTGAAGTTACTTTTAAAATTATTTCTCGTCTATACTAATATAATTGTGTGATCCGCGTTACGCGGAGTAAAATATATATAAAACTAACGCTAATAAATTATAATATGAAGTGTACCTTGTACGTGGACTTAGCCGTGGAAGCGTTGCCGGGCCCGGAATCCATAATCCTGCGTAGGCACTGATCACTAGGGGTGTTTGTGTGTATGTGATGTATAAATATATAAGCCCATAATTAATCCGACCGAAAATACTTATTTTACTTTGTAACCGAAACAATTCAAAAGAGAGGAGCACTCGTTACACCGACCGAACAATCCCGAATCCAATTGACAACTGTCATCTGTCATTTCAGACATGACTTAAGACAATAATACCATATATAAAAAATACTAAACATTCCCCCGCCCAAGCAGTCCCAAACTGCTTTAACCGAAACTAAACTAATCTTAAATTACCCTAACACCAGCCTAAATACTAATATCCTAATCTAAAGGCAAACGTGACAGCTTAGAAACTGCACGTTGCAAAATCGTACCTTTAGCAATCCGTATTTCCGCGAGCCTGACCACACCATCTGTTCCTGGGTGTAAAGCTATTATCCGACCTCGACGCCATTGAAGAGGAGGAGTATTTTCCTCCTTTAGTAAAACCAAATCTCCAACCTTAGGCGGATTTATTGAATCATTCCACTTAAAACGTTGCTGCAGGGTGTGGAGATACTCCAAATGCCATCTATGCCAAACTCTTTGTGACATTTGCTGTAGAAGTTGAAACCGAGATAATTTAGAAAATTTTATATCCTCTAGTGGATATTCGGGAACCGCATTCAACGGCTGGCCAATTAGAAAGTGACCAGGAGTTAATATTTCCAAATCATTGGGATCCGACGAAAGAGGACATAAGGGCCGTGAGTTTAACACCGCTTCAATTTTACAGAATAGAGTGCTGAGCTCTTCAAAAGTTAAGGTAGTTTCCCCAATAACACGTTTTAGATGAGTTTTCGCCGATTTAACTGCAGCTTCAAACAAGCCTCCCCACGATGGACACCCAGGTGGGTTAAAGATCCATGTAATTCCACGTCGAGATAAATCTTGACCTATGTGACCTTCACTTTTATCCAAAAAACTAATTACTTCCTTTAAATATCTATCACTTCCTTTAAAATTAGTACCACAATCCGACCGAATAACCGAAGGTAGGCCACGCCTAGAAACAAACCGAGTAAGAGTGGCAATAAAAGCCTCCGTTGATAATTCCGAAACCAATTCTAAATGAGCAGATTTAGTGGTCAGACATACAAAGACGCATAAGTAAGCCTTGATGATTTTTGGATTACGATGTTTATGTGACCGTACAAAAAAGGGTCCCGCAAAATCAGTCCCAACGCCTTGAAAGGGTTTAGCAGCTACAATTCGATCTCTTGGTAAGTCTCCCATTAAGGGTTGCATCGTAATTCCCTTTAACTTATAACAAGAAACACATTTAAATGTAACCTTCCGTACTGCCCTTCGAGCAGAAAGTACCCAATAATTCCGTTGCAAAATAGCTAAAAGTGCGTTTGGTCCAGCATGTGAATTTTTTAAATGTAAATCCAATATTAAAAGATTAATAAAATGTCCCGATTTAGGAAGCAACAATGGGTGTCTTGCGCTATAAGATAAATCCGAATTTTTGAGTCGTCCTCCAACACGAAAAAGACCGTCCGAATCAATAAATGGGTTAAGCCGTTTTAAATGTCCGCTCAACGTTTGTCCGTTCCGAATACGTTTCATTTCCATATGAAAACTCTCCGTTTGAATAAGCCCAATCAACCTTAATAACGCATCTTTACGTTCTTGAGGGAGTAAATAAGCCGTAAGTCTCCGATTATCTTTCCGTTTACAATTATTAAGAAATCTCCGAATCCAAGCTGTAACCGATATAAGTTTATCTAAGGAACTATAACGTTCAATAAGAAAACCGAAATTAGGAACAAATTCCGAAGTGGTAGCTACGAGGCATTTCATACCAGGCAGCTCCGAATGAGTAACTTGAGATGTAGTTAACACAGGCCAATGTGAATCTGGATATGACAGCCATTTTGGACCCCACCAGAGATTATGATGCACTTGCTCCGACGCATATAAGCCCCGTGAAGCACAATCTGCAGGGTTTAAATCTCCCGGTACATGTCGCCACGTAATTGGTACTGAAGAATTTTGTATTTGTGATACTCGATTCGCTTCAAATACTTGAAGAGTATGAGGAGAAGTTCTTAGCCAAGCTAAAACTATAGTACTATCAGTCCAACCGAACACCTCCTGGACATCAACGGTCCTTTTCAAACAAAGGCAAACGTGATGTAGAAGTTTTTGCAAGAGCACGGCTCCGCACAATTCCAGCTTTGGAATTGTTAGTCGTGATCTAATTGGGGCGACCTTGCTTTTAGCCATAACCAAATTAACTGAGGGGCTACCATTATCTGAAACCGCACGCAAGTAAACAACAGCAGCATATCCTGCTTCCGAAGCATCCGAGAAGCCGTGAACCGTAATACATTTAGCCGATTTAATGTATTCCACTGGACCTAAAATAATGTATCCGAAAACCGTACTATACGCCGTAAGACCAGAAGAATTTAATATAATTTTATCACCTCCGACTAGTGAACCGAAAACATCCGAACCAAGTAAAAGATCCACTGGCTGTGGTATATAAAAATCTGGGTCTGCGAGACTTAAACCCATAGTTAAATCCGTTACCGATTTATTCAAACAAATTAACGGTTGATCACCGACAATTGTATCCATACATACTACCGTTGTAGTTACTCTAGGAAATGAATTATTTAATGGAGAAAATGTAACCGAGGACCTTCCGATAATATTAATATTTTCAATACCTCCTACTCCTTTAACCCGTTCCGTACATTTTTCTAAACATAACCCCAACCTACCCAATAACTTAGAGGTGATCAATGACCCTTGAGAACCTGCGTCCAATAAAGCCCTAACTGTAATGCCCCTTTCCGAATCCGAATTAAAATAAACCTTAACCAATGCTGTAGGTAATAAAACAGTAGCTTTAGGGCACGTCTCAAAAGGGTAGGTGGGGACCGTATCCTAGCGCCGACCTGGTGAGTAACCACGTAAGTCAGTATAAACAGCCTCACGTGTAGCGTTCCGTTCATCATAATGTTGACCATGGTTTCGACCGTTAGAGTTACCAACTCGCTCCACTTCTCCTCGTTGGTGCGGCGAAGAAGGTGACGTACGAGTAGGTGAGTTCCGAGGAGATTTTCTAACTGTTTTATTATAATAGCGACCACCCCCGCCCATGCGAGGAGGTGACCGTTCCGTAGAGTTCCGATTAATATTCCGCCTTTGTTGGGTTCCCGACCGATTGAAACAAAGCATTGGATGATGCTTATTACTACCACAATGACAATGAGGAATTCGGCTGCACACTCGATAAGAATGAGGACCTAAGCAAAAAAAACAAAGACGTTTAAGGTTAACTAAATCTTTTCTCGCGAAAGGTGTCATTGCTTTAAATTGAGAGCAATAATTCAGAACAGAATGTTTTGTTTCACCACAGCAAGCGCATGGAGGAGAAACTTCAACCGCAGCATAATGACCAGCCTTACGTGAAGGCTTTGTTTGCCTCGCATTGTATTCATTATACAAACCATGCGTAGATTCCGAACTTGCACATTCTAAAAGCCGACATTCCGTTTCCAAAAACTCAACCAATTCCGAATATTTTGGTATAATATCTGTTTCACATCCGAATTTCTGTTCAAACCGAGATTTTAGTGTAGTAGGCAATTTTGACAAACATATATGTAAAAGTAAAAATGACCATTCCTCGACAGGAAAACCAAGCCGCTCTAATTGATTTACCGCCATAATTAATGGATTTAAAAATTGAGTCCGAAGTCCATTAAGGCGAATAGAAATTACAGGTAATTTTAAAATCTGGTCAACCTGAACATCTGCTAGCCGTCTAGTATTTTGATAACGCTTCATCAAAAGATTCCGAGCAATACTGTAACCTTCATCCGAAATTCTAATATGTTGAACCAAACCGCGAGGTTCACCGGAAAGACATGACATTAAATATGCTAATATCTGCGCAGGAGATAAATCCGACCGCTTATCTACAAGGCTATCAAAAAGATTATTAAATCCAACCCATTGATCCATATCACCATCAAAGGATGGGAGCCGAAGTCCTGGTAAATGTGATAACAGAGCATCCAGTTCCATCCGATCCGATTTAATATTTTCCGAAGTAGAAGCCGACGTAGGAGGAGATTGTTGCAATTTAATCGTCATTAATTTATCAAAAGCTTCCAAAGCACGAGTATAGTCCGCCCGGGCCGCAACCACTATTTCTCTGTCCGCCGTAATAGTCTCGTCCGCGAGTTCAAGAATACGTTGGTAAGACGTCTCAAAAGCCGTAAATTCCGAATTCACCGTTAAAAGCCGTACCGATAAACGCATAGAAAGTTCTGGCCTGTCTATAAGATCAGCACTATCTAACAACCATTGCAACTTTACTCTAAATTGGGACCAATTAAACCGTACAGACATGATAAATAACTATTATTAATCAAGCCAAACCAAAAATAAAAATATATATATATATATATATATATATATATATATATATATTTCAAATAAAATATTAAAATATTCCGAACATTAAACTATATATAATATTTTATTACAATTATAATTTCTATAAACCGTTGATGCTAATCTTTAAACACAGTATAATATAAAGTATATAATACTTCTTAACTTTATATCATAAATTTAACTTTCAACAATGACATCTTAAACCGTATGAAACAACTCGATAATAATTATCCTATATATTTCACGAACAACCTTTTACTTCTTATTCCAAGTTTATAATATGTATATTTCAATTAATGCAATTTTAATGCTAATTTCATTGAATGAAATAATGAACCCACGATTAGTAACATACATAAATCCAAAAATCACCAAGATATAATCCGATAACCATCATAAGTTTATAATATAATTATTATATTGACAATGTACGTATAAAGGTAACGAACACAGTTCAACGCCGTATCAGCTGTCTCCGCAACGCGTGACAAAATGTTAACACAATAAGGGGTAGATATAAATTACCGATTTCTCGCAAATTAAAGATATCGTGTATTATACACGTAAAAGACCGAAAATACAACTACGCTCTGCTACCAAAATGTGTGATCCGCGTTACGCGGAGTAAAATATATATAAAACTAACGCTAATAAATTATAATATGAAGTGTACCTTGTACGTGGACTTAGCCGTGGAAGCGTTGCCGGGCCCGGAATCCATAATCCTGCGTAGGCACTGATCACTAGGGGTGTTTGTGTGTATGTGATGTATAAATATATAAGCCCATAATTAATCCGACCGAAAATACTTATTTTACTTTGTAACCGAAACAATTCAAAAGAGAGGAGCACTCGTTACACCGACCGAACAATCCCGAATCCAATTGACAACTGTCATCTGTCATTTCAGACATGATTTAAGACAATAATACCATATATAAAAAATACTAAACAATAATATTATAAAGCTGAAGAGTTTGTTTGTTTGGTTTAACGCGCTAATCTCAGGAACTACTGATCCGATTTGAATAATTCTTTATATAAAATCTATATATATATATAGCCCATTAACTAAGGAAGGTTTTAGGCTATATATCATCCCAGAAAATGTACGGTTCCCGTGGGAGAAATTTGTTATTGTCTAGGGGCGAACCCGAAGCGAAGCGAGGCTGAGTCGCTAGTAATTACATATATTTAATTCGTATTTATTTGAAAAAAAAAACCATTGCTTATCTAATGTGGGTGGCCATTATACGTTATTTCATTTTAATTTAATGGTGAAATATATCTATATTGTATGGCATCAACTAGGTTGCCTATAAAAGTTAAGGCAGTTGTAGCTCAATGGTAACGTGCTCGCTCGGGAAACCGAGTGAAGCGGGTTCGAACCCCGGGTCTCGCATGTCTGATATTTTCAGGAGCAAATCATTTCCAATATCACTACCACTTGTGGTGTATACAACAAAATGTGAGGTAACCTGCATATCAAGTCAGTCAACCCGCTGTTAGCCAGAGCTTGATCCCCTAGCAACATTGAAGGGAGGATCACCCCCAGTAATAGGATATTAAAAAAGACTAAACACCATACCTATACAAGTTTGTGTTGGAAACATATTAAATATTGTACACGGTATAATATAAGCGTTTTAAACGCCAGTGTGTGAAAAGCTTTAAATGGCGAAACTTTTCTAAAAGTAAGACAAACGCATTTGAAATAATTAATTTAGGGTCCCATCCCCTTTGTTGAATATTCCAAGCTACAGAACCGTGTAATCTAATTTGGATCAATTAATTAACTAAGAGCATACTCTAATACTTCGCTTTTTTAATTCAAAGTTTTTAACTGGGTTATTCTAAAGTGTTTTTTTATATGTTTTAACCGTTTTACTTTAGCCTATATTAAAGCCAGTTCTGAATAACCTATCTATCTTAAGGTTTTCTTATTAGAGATAAAAATTTGCCATAACCTCCATACAAATTATATCAAATTCCTATGTTTAGTATGGAAAAGCACAAATTAATAGGTTATTGAGTTACGCCCATTAAAGCCCTTAAGTAAACCTTGCTGCAATAATTTTTCCCTAATAAAGTATCTTAATAATTTAAATAATCTACACTTCTATACTATTTAGACTACTATTATAAAGAGGCAAGGTTTGTATATTTGTATGTTTGTAACGAATAAACTCAAAAATTACTGGACCGATTTAGACGAATTTTGGTAAGAAGATAGTTTGAGACCCTGAAAAGGACATAGGATATGTCTTATTTTGGAAATCGTACCTTAAGGGGGTGAAAATAGGGATGAAAGTTTGTATGGGGAAGCAACTTAGAGACGAAGCCGAGCGAAGCGAGGGTGAGTCGCTAATAAGGTATAAATTAACTATAGTACAACTACTATATCTATTTGAATTACTGTATATATATCTCTTACGCTTAGTACCAGTCAGAACAAAGTGCTATCTCAAATGACAAATGCCAAACTGTGAGCTTTTAGATATTTTTATACAATAGCAATACTCTTTTATAAAATAGCAAACTAGTATGACTTGCACGATGGTGAAAAATGACTAAACGCTTTGTACACTTTTAATACACATATCATAATTTTTCTAAAAATATTGAGAGAATGAGAACAGAAGATGTGTTATAGAAGATGATTGGTACTGCTATAAGTAGCAGTACTGCCTTTATTTTTATATATATATACACAGCACCATCTAGTTCCATGGTAAGAGCTATGAGGCTTGTGTTATGGATACCAGATAGTTGGTACACCGCACATATATTTAACTTTAAATACATACATATTATAAACATAAACACCCATGACTGGAGTACAAACACAAATAAATACCCCCAGCGGGACTCGTACCCACGACCGCTGGCGCAGCAAGTAGGGTCACTACAAACTGAGCTAAACGTGTCGTCAAATAGTGACAGTTTAGTTTAAGTACATGCTTCTAAAAGTTTACCAAATTCTTAAACGCAAAATGGTAAAATGTATGCAATAAAATGTTAAATAAATCCATCACTCCACCACCAGATATACCACAGCTGTATATATCAATGTAATTTCAAATGGTTGGCTGGAATGAAATTTACGCGGTCTAAGTCCACCCACCTGCCGTTGATTTCAGAACGAGGCAGTAATAGAGTCTTTATATCGTTATTATATACTTTTTTGTCATTATAATTTAAAAAAAATATTGAAGTATTGGCACGTTTGGGAAAAACTATGAGAGTAAAATTTTTACGATGCGCGCGCACACCGACAGCCAGAAAGCGACATGATGAAGTTAGCTGCATTCCTTTTACAAACAGAGAGATGTGACGGGATGAAATCTTTAGCTATTTTTGTTCTGTTACGCCAAAAAAGTATAACTTCTTACGTGCATACATAAATACAAACACACGTTTCTTTTTTTGTAAATGTATTGATGTACATATATATTAGATCCAAGTTCATTTCTTGTATATCTGAACCCACATTGTACGGAAATAAGGAAAACTCATTATTATTACACAGTTTTTTATAAATTTACTAGAGAACTCACCCTCGCTTCGCTTCGGGTTCGTCTCTAGACAAAAACAAATCTATCCCACGGGAACTGCACGTTTTTTCCGGGATAATATATAGCCTATAGCCTTTCTCAGTTAACGGGCTATCTAATGCAAAAAGAATTTTTCAAATCGGATTAGTGGTTCCTGAGATTAGCGCGTTCAACCAAACAAACAAACAAACAAATTCTTCAGCTTTATAATATTAGTATAGATTAACCGAATTCAAATAAGTAGAAATTGCTATCTAAGTAACGCTTAACACAAAAAATACAGTATAATTCATTACCCCTTTTTGATGTCGGTAAAAAATAGAGCAATGATAAACTTTTATTCTTCAAGTAAAGCATCTTAAGACAAAACTAAATTGCAAGTAAAACGCGGACCGGCTTCTTTTAAAAAGTTCCCCAGACTATAAATGTTAGTCAATATTTCTCTGTCACGAACTCATTCACATACAAAATTATTCAGCAAATCTATTCATAGGTACTCCATTCCACTCTCTGTTCCACCGGCTATCCAATAAGTCAAATTCAATAATGTGCACAAATGAAACGTCACACTTCGTTTCTTAGTTCGGCAAATTTTATATTTTATATTTCTCACAGAAAACTTTAACTTTATTGTCTGGGTTTTTCACTTTTCTTCATGATTTTTCAATGTTTTAATATTTTGAAAGCTTTTATTTTTGTTGTGCTTGAAATATTATGTTATACGAATTTTAGCATTTGATTGTAGATTTAATCTCTTCGTAGAGTTTATATCAATAAAATCTTATATATATTTTACTAGCGGAAAACGAAAAACAAAAACGATCCTATCCCACGGGAACCGTACATTTTTCTGGGATAAAAAGTAGCGTATGTGTTATTCTGATGTATGAACTATATTATATCAATAAAATCTTGTATATATTTTACTAGCGGAAAGCGAAAAACAAAAACAGTTCTATCCCACGGGAACTGTACATTTTCTGGGGTAAAAAGTAGCGTATGTGTTATTCTGATGTATGAACTAGATATATTATTGTAAAGTTTCATTAAAATTCATCAGTAGTTTTTGCATGAAACAGTAACAAACAGCCATACATTCATACATCCAGACATCCATACATCCTCACGAACTTTCACAATTATCATATTACTAGAATTCATATTTATTAAGAATTTTAAATAAAAAAAATTAATTATAAACGCTAGTCATCTACAATGGATATCGCTAATGGAAAACTAATAACTTTTCAACTATTACAGGTTCTTCGACTTTAAAATCACTTGAAAATAATTATTTCACCAAATTGAATCTTTTGCAATTTATACGGGACCACCGTTGATGAAGAATCGATTCACATTAATTAATATATAAATATTATTGAATATATCGCATAACACAAAAAATATACACTATGAATACTCAATGGGTTTTCCCACTGCTGGGCACGGGCCTCCCTTCATTACGAGGGGGATCAGGCCATAGTCCATCACCGGCCAAGTGCGGCGCGGTCTGAGCATGTCTTTTGAAAAACTAAGTTCTCTCATACATGCAGGTTTCTTGATCATATACCACGATATAATAAGTGGAAGTGTCATCGCCACACATTTATTTTTCTTTAGCTATAAGGATTGTTGTCCACTGTTGTCTAACCTCTAGGAATAAAATACTTTCTTCTAGTTTTTGTAAGTGACTACTTACGTTTTAACGTTTAGTATAGATTTCTCAGAGTAAAAAGATGCTATAAGTTGACCCGGATAACCAGCTATCATCGTACCAAATTTCATCAAAATCCCTCCAGTGGTTATTCCGTGATGCGGTCACAACACAGACAGACAGACGAACAAAAATTCTAAAAACTATAGATTCGGTCTCTGTATCGATAATAATGTCTATTTCAATAAGATTTTCCAAAAAAAATATTTTATGTACAGATTCAGCTTAGTTATAGTAAAGTAAATATAACTTTATAACTGAATAGCTATTATAAGAATATTTTCAGCATCAATCTATACTAATATTATAAAGCTGAAGAGTTTGTTTGTTTGGTTGAACGCGTTAATCTCGGGAACTACTAATCCCGTTAACTGAGGAAGGCTATAGGCTATATACTATCCCGGAAAATTGTACGGGTCCCGTGGGATAGATTTGTTTTTGTCTAGGGACGAACCCGAAGCGAAGCAAGGGTGAGTCGCTAGTAGTACATAAAAGAGCATTTTTCTAAGGCTTCATTAAAGCATATTAAAAGATAATATTTATATTGTTTGAAACGTAATAAAAAATTAACACTTCTGTCAGAATGTTTAATATTGACTTAGTATACAATCAGTGTTGGAACTATTTAATCAAAACCTCCCGAAGATCCTTCTCATTCAACTTTAATACATAAAATTACGTTTAAAAATATATTTTTTACAACAGCCATTTTGGGTAAGAATAAGCAATGTGAACTGTAACGAAGGTTGTAGATTCAATCTATACTAGAATTATAAAGAGACAAAGTTTGTTAGTTTGTTTGTTTGTTTAAACGCGCTAATCTCAGAAACTACTAATCCGATTTTAAAAATTGTTTTTGCATTAGATAACCTGTTTATTGAGGCTATAGGCTTTATATTATCCCGGAAAAATGCACGGTTCCCGTGGGATAGATTTGTTTTTTCTAGGGACGAACCCGTAGCGAAGCGAGGGTGAGTCGCTAGTTTTCTATAACACCAATTGAACAGAAAAGAATTCTGTTATCTGTTATTATATAATCAAACGAATATTTAATATAAATGTGAAAATTTGTATGTGTGTTTGTTTGTTTCTCTCACATACTGAAATGGCTGGATAGATTTGGTTGAAATTTAATACACAAATAAAATATGACATATGAAGAGTAACACTATAGTATTAGAATCATTTAATAAAAGCAAAACGTAAACAAAGAAAAAGAATCGTAACTAGTTTGTTAAAACATCTGTGCAATTATTTTAATAGAACATATCTCAGTAACTGCGGCTCGTTTTTCATTCTTTCATTTACTTCGAGTTGTGGGGCATTAAGTCTCACTTCAAGTAACAAGATAACGTTTAAATTGTGGGTTAAACTTTATTTACGTAAAACGATATGGTTTAGTTATTTCTTAATATTTAACATCCATTGAATCTTCCTATATTATAAACTAGCGACTTACCCTCGCTTTGATCGCGTTCGTCCCTAGGTACGTTTTAATTTTTTTGAGCGAAACCCTAATTCTTTTCCTAAAATTAAAGTAGCCTAAGTTACTCCTTATAATATCCGCTTTCTGCCAGTGAAAGTCCTATTAAAATTGATCCAGTCGTTTCGAGATTAGCCGGAACAAGCAGACAGACAGACAAAAATTTTAAAAATCGTGTTTTTCTTATAGATACCGTATAAAATTCCATATGCATTTAGGAAAAAGTTGTTATTTTGACATTACAAACAGACACTTCAATTTTATTTAACTGTATAGATGTATAGATGTGAGTTTTTCCCGAACCGAAGCGAACTCGAGTAAAGCGGGGATGAGTCGCTAGTAATCTATATATTATATACTAGTGAGTTATTCTGGGTTCGCTCTGTTTATTTACCTTGGATTCAAATCTGCATTGTCTGGCCTAGTAGTCATTTTTTTGTATTGTTAGATAGCCTTGCACTTGACCTTGACGACAATCAACGCTGGGAAGCACTGATGAGGTCTAGGTTGGAGCGCGCTTGCCTAGAAGATGCCTATTCACTCTTGCCTTGAAGGTACTTATATTATATGTGGCAGGAAACGCGGATGCTGGAAGGGTGTACCACACCTTAGCAGTTCGTTTCAGAAACGTAGAACTAATAATACTAACTAATAATACGTTTCAGGTCGTTTTTGTTTTCGTTATAGTTGATATCAAGTGCAGTGCAGTAAATTATATTAAAAAAAATAGTTTTTTCCATATAAATATGTAATCCTCTAAAACAATTTAGTTTGAACTTAAAAAATAACATTTTACAAAAGATATTTCACCGCTACCGTCAATAACTTGCACTAACTAAAAACACTTTTTGTGTAAGATTAGGGAAAATTGCCCCATAGCAGTTTCTGTACATCCTTATCCGGTACTTTATTACATATACTCTAAAACTTGATTTGGACCTATCAAGGAAACGATCGTTCTTATATTCTATAAGAGGTATACATAATATCGCTTATATATCGCTTCGATTGAACCTGAACAATTAAAATGAAACTAATATCCTTGATTTATTTTCACTAAGGGGCAGTGGTAGCCCAGTGGTAACACGCTCGCTTGGGAAAGCGGGTGAAGTGGGTTCAAATCCCGGGTCTCGCACCTCTGATATTTTCACGTGCGAATCATTTCTAACATAATTACCACTTGTCTTCCGGTAAAGGAAAACATCGTGACGAAACCTGCATGTTTGTGAGAACCCAGCAAGTTTTCGAAAGACATCTGAAGTTCGCCAACCCGCACTTGGCCAGAGCGGTGGACTATAGCCTGATTCCCCTCGTATTAAAGGGACGCCTGTACCCAGCAGTGGGACGTTAAAAAGGGCAGAATATAATTTCACTAAAAAGTGGAGTGAGTGAAGGTATTACCATGTATAAAGAATAAACGATTTTTCTTTAAATGTATTTATGTAAAGAAAATCGATGTTCTTGTATCAAGCCGCAAAAGGCGCATGGAAATGTACTCAACCGTAGCGAGAGTAAATCACAAGTAATTAGACTACCATAATATTCTAACACCCATATCAACATATAGGGTACCTACCTAGATTCAAAGCAGAAGCTATCTATGTACAAATACGATTAATTGAAATTCAGAGTTTTCAATACTTCGAAAGCTCTTTGGTCTTCTAATGCTTAAATTCCTTTCCATAATTATTTATTTATTACATAACATTAAAGCACGAGATCAAACGCAAAAAATAACTCAAAGTTACAAACAGTTAAATATATTTTTTATAGTTAAATCGGTATATTAGTATACATCCACATCACACCTAGTATCCCTTTCAATGTAACACATTAATCTGGCGTGTCGCTGTCTTTAATTAAACACGCCCTAAGGAAATTCAATTTTGCACACAACTTGCTTTACGGGTCGCTGGAAGCGCCTTACATGGTTATATTGACATTAGTTATGTAAATAAAACAGCAGTGTGTCATTATCACTACTGTATACTAACAAAAAGTACACAGGAACTATAAATCTATACTGATATTATAAAGTTTGTTTATTTGTTGTTTGGTTGAACACGCTAATTTCAGGAACTACTAATTTGATTTCAAAAATTCTTTTTGCATTAGATAGCCTGTTAACTAGGCTATATATCATCTCGGAAAAATGTACGATTCCCGTGGGATAGATTTGTTTTTGTCTAGGGAAGAACCCGAAGCGAAGCGAGGGTGAGTCGCTAGATTAGTTAAAATATATATGAAACATGCAAATTGTTCGGGAAATGTCTTACTTTAAGTAACACTGTAGTGACCCTACTTGCTGTGCCAGCGGTCGCGGGTACGAGTTCCGCTGGAGGCATTTATTTGTGTGATGAGCACGAATGTTTGTACTCCAGTCATGGGTGTTTATATTTATAATATGTATGTATATAAAGTTATGTATGTGTAGTGTATCAACCATCTGGTATCCATAACACAAACCTCGTAGAACCTCGTGCTGTATGTCAATGTCGCAACATTTATTTATTATATATTACATTATTTTTTGGCCCGACATGTACATTGTCATTGTCAAAAAACGCTTTGTAATAGAATGATGTAATAGAGGTATGGTGTTAGGAATCTGTAATGCAGCTAAAGTACGGAAGATGCTGGCTGTTACGGTGTAAGGACAAGACTTACTCTAAACTAATACACTAACTTCAAAATCACTTGCATTTTAATTTTATATAAAATTTATATAAGACCGCCATTGATTTATTGGCATTATTTAAAAAAAATATCGCTGTACAAGCGATGGAAACCGGGCAGAAACATCCCTACTTTGAGTAATTTCTCCTTTTCGAAAGTCCTGTGCCTTTCTACAGAAAATTAATTATTAAGAAATATTACTAAGTTTTTATGGCATGACGTAAAAATGTGATGATAAAGGACGTTCTCTGGAACTAATGAAACGATATTAAAAATTTACTTATAGAAAGCCTAGATACCGTTGAGATACATATATTTTTAACCGATTTCAAAAAAATGAAGGTACTTACTACAGCTGTATTGTTTGTATGTATGTAACGCGATATGTTCGTAAATCGTTAGCCGATTTTGATAGTTCTTATTTTTTAAGAAATACTCATTTAGCCCAGAAACGCACTTGGAAGAAGTCCCACTACGATGGGCATGTACCATGCGAGTACTTATCTGATAGCAGAGTGGACCATGGGAGCTACCCCTTCGTTGTTGTGGTCTACCTCAGTAGGGTTCCGTCAGGGTGTTATGGTTAAGTGCTTAAGCGATCCTGTGACTCCCCATTAAGACAGGGAAGGTTTCGTTGAGTTTTAATGGGTAGTACTGACTTTTCTAACTAGCAAATCTCCACATAACATCTTGTCAACTTAAAAAAAAATATCCCATTTAAATTCCAAAAAAATTACCTTTCATAGAGGCAAAATTTACTTTTACATCTTCAAAAAATTTATTATTGTAGTATCACAAGCAAAACCAGATGCAAAAACTAGCGATAAATATAGAAAATTATTAGTGTTGTAATATAATTATGAGGAGATACGCCGCTGAAGGCACATCAATATTCTCTATATCGTTAATGGGGAAGAATTGGGTCGCTATAATTTTTCATTCTGTCACTACTTCAATGCGATGAGATCGATGTGCGCTAATTTAAGCTTTGAGAGTTAGGTTGTAGGATACTATTATCTATATATGATATGCTATTATATGCATCTGTTTGTCATTAGGTATTAATATCTGTATGAGATTAACTGAAATAGCAGCAGTTATTATAGTAGACTAGCGACTCACCCTAGCTTTGCTTCGAGTTTGTCTTTAGACAAAAAAAAATCCCCGTCTAGAGAGAAAACTTCTTTTAAAGAGATTCATAAAAATAAGCTGAGAAAATTTATAAGACATTTTTAAGATTTATAATATATTCATATCCCTAAAATCCCTATAGCACCTGCCGCTATTATAATAAAAATCTGAAAAAATATCTGCAAAAGACCTAAATCTAGACCGCCCTAAGCAGATGTCATTAATCACTCGGGTTAAAAATTAATCTTGCTATAAAGATATCAAAGTAATTCATTCTCGCTGGATGTTTGCGTTCAATCAATTATAGAAAATTCAATTAATTAGAATGTTTTATTGAACTAAAGTATTTAACCGACTTTAAAAGGAAGAGGTTTTCAAGTCTGATGTGACCTAAATGGTTTAGAACTCTATAGGTATAGGAGGCTCAGGAACCGTATTAGTTATTAATAAGGTTGCTATCCGTCTATTTATCCCACTTTTAAAGACAGTAGCCAAGTGGTAACGCGCTCGCTTATGAGATCAAGTGACGCGGGTTCAAATCTCGGATTTTGCATCTTCGATTTTTTATGTGCGTAAATTTTTTAACATCGTGGGTAAATATGCTTGCCTAAGAGAATCTAGCAAGTTTTCAGAAGAGATGTAAAGTCTACTCTTGGATCTTCTTGCGTCCGTAAAAGCATATGCGTTTATCCTAAATATTAGCCATTACAGTGTGTTGAAGTAACAAACAAAGAAACAAACAAACAAACAGACATTCACTAACAATCTTTCAAACATATGGTATATATAGTGTGTAACATACATACATACATACTCGTTGATATTTGACAGCGCCACAAGAAATCATTGATGCGCTATTCTGATTTGCAGTCGACTTATTTTTTGAGTCGATTACGCGATACAATTGCTAACTCTAAAAACATTTCGATATTTTTTTATTAAATAAGAATAGTCCTTCAGGGATGACCTCATTTAAGCTTTTAAAAAAAAGCTAACTTAAAAGTTTGTTAAGTACTTCCTTCCGCTCTCACCAGAATGTTGGAGTAGCGGGAAACAGTTAGTCTTTTGTTAGAGTAATTATAACTCACTAATTATCCTTATAAAACTAAGTTTTTGTCTTCCGGGAAATCTGATATTTTGTCTTAAAAATGCCTTTGAAGAAGCTACAGTAATGAGCTCGCTTTTCTCTAGGTCTCTTACTTTATTTTCTTGAAAAGTATATAGCTTTGTAAAGAATAAGTTTAAATTATCTATACATATAATAAAACTGTAGAGGTCGAATGTCTGTACATTGAAAAAAAATGTTAAAAACCTAGTCAAGGGGATGTAAGAACAGAAATAGAACAAATCCAGATTTTTTAAATTTTATTTGTTTCTCTGTCTGCTTGTCTGTTTGTACGGACTAATCTCCGAAATTATTAGACCGATTTAAATGAAATTTTGCATCGTGATACCTTATATCCCTGGGCAATATTTTAGATACTTTTCATCCCGGAAAATTAAAGAGTTCCAGTAGGATAGTTAAAAAACTATCGTAACTTATACAACTCAGTATACAAAAACTACTGATTGGAATTTAATGAAACTTTACAATAATATAGTTCATACATCAGAATAACAAATAAGCTATTTTTATCCCAGTGAATTGTACGCTTCCCGTGGAATAGATTTGTTTTTATTTGTCTAGAGGCGAACCAAAGCGACGTGAAAGTGAACCGGTAATAATAAATATAATTGAAATCCGAAAAAACCGATTGAGTTGTATAATATTAGCGTGCTGTGCCTAAACGGTTTGAAATTTATACAAATAAATAAATTTGATGTATGTGTTTTTAACTAAATGCATATAAAAATAATACGAAAAAATCAATTCTTCAATATACATATTTTTTTCTCACTGTCTGTCCATCTCTCTGTTTGTTCCGGCTAATCTCCGAAACGGCTAGACCGATTTTGACTAGAGTCTCACTGGCAGATAGCTAATGTTATAAGGAGTAATTAACCTACTTTTATTTCGGAAACAGAATTAGGGTTCCCCGCAAAAAAGAAAAGAACCGCTTTCCACCGAAGTCGAAGCGACACTAAGTCGCTTGTAAACCAATAAAATGTATAGCAAAAAGACTACCTAGGGACGCACGAGAGAAACAAGCCTAAGTGGCTAGTGCGTAAATACAGCTAAAGAGTATATTAAAAATGTATAAGCAACAAACATAATTAAACTGAGCTGTAGTAATTAAATGAAAGGAATTAATTAATGAGATAAGCTGAGTGCTTCATTACTGTGCATGGGGTTAAACGTGCAGACACTTTGTGAAATTCAAAGGGATGGATAGTTCGAGCTATGGTATGGCTATCTGGCTGGATGAGTCCACTAAATTTTTCTATTAAATGCTTAATTTATTTACTTTTATACTTTCATATCCCATGAAAAAATTCTATAAGCTTGACACTCGTGTTTGTCTATGGTGTTTTAAGCTTAGATTATTTGTATATGATTTTCATTGGTCTGTCCATCTGTTAATGACATAAGTTTAAGGTTTTAAAATATTAAATCACCAAATAGGTAATTTTCCAAAAAAAAAACACCCCAATGTATGATTTTGAAGTCGATGTGACTTTTTTGTTATAAAATTATATTGATTATGTTTATATTTTTGTCATCAAGTTGTTGGATTTTTTATTTTAATTTCATATGAGTTTGTTCCGTCTTAAAAATATGTATGTAATCTTCATCTTGAAAGCAAATTTTTACACAAATTTTCATATACTATCCTACGGACTTTATTTCTTTGAGATTTGAGATGTCAAATCTGACATTAGATATAAACTATTTTTATTATAAATACTTACTTACTTTACGTTTTCAGGTTTAGTATAGATTTCTCAGAGATGAGATATTTTGCCGCAGTAGAAAGTACCTATATATTGACCCGGATAACCAGCTATCGTCATATCAAATGTCATAAAAATCTGTCCAGTAGTTTTCTCGTGACGCGTTCCCAGACAGATAGGCAGACAAAAAATCTAAAACTGTAGATTCAACCTCTGTATCGATAATAATATAATGACTATTTCAATAAGATTTTCCAAAAAATATTTAATGTACAGATTCGGCTCAATTAGAATTTTCTTATATGTATAGATCAGCAATTATATTTTGTAAGAATTAAAAATTTAAGATGTAATTTTTATGAAAAAGAAATTACCTACTGAATAAAAATATCTTTTTTACTTTCAAAAGAAATAAATTATAAACGAGAACGTTTCATAAATTTTATTAAAATAATTAGGACACAGTCCTAGTATTTCAATGAAATTTGTGAAATAATAATTTTAATAAGTAAAAATTAGTTTTCATTGTTTGAAAGAAAATTAATTAGATTTTGTTATTTGAAGAAAATCTTAAGATATTTGTAGGACGTAGGAAGAAGTATTGTAAAACGTTTTAATTTAACGTTAATTTAAGAAACTAAAGCATTGATTAATTATTATGTAAGTTCAGACAAGCATGACTCTGACTCACACATTTAGGGTTCCGTACAATTTTTTAGCAACTATTGATTTAATATAGTAAAAAAAACAAAGGTTAACTAACGTAATGTATGGATTTTAAAACTAATCAAATTCCATAATATACTACTTTGAATTATTATATACAAATAATGACTTGCCCTCGCTCTGGTGCATACAGAGATGGCTTTTACAACGGAATATATAAAAACTTTCCTTTATATAACAAGTATATAATATATTCATTCAGATATATGAAGTAAATGAAGTAAAATTATAAGTAGACACTGTCTGTGTGTAAATAATGACCTTTGAGACATCGAAAACCATAATCTCTCCCGTGATCATGATTAGTGTAAAGCATTCAAAACGTCGTGAACCAAAAATCAAAATAAATCCGCGAAAAAATCCGAAAAGACAGTTTTTTTTTATATAAAATGTCAAATATTCGCGTAAATCTAAGAAAGTATTCAACAAAGTATTCATTTTGATTTTTACGTGTACTTTTATATGTAGGTACCATTGTAAAATAAAAATAACAGTAACAATCGTAAATTAAGCAAACGTTCGAGCTTCAGCTTCTCAACGATTGTGATGACTCTTAAGTCAAATTGAAAAGCGCTTGTGAAAGCTTATTTGGATAAAATTTACTTGAGTTTGTGACTTGAATATTTGTATAAAAAATTATGTGAAAAGATAAAATGATAGAATGGTAGTGAAGACTGTTAGAGTATGTACCTGTGAGTAAAATAACTAGGCGATGTTATATTTCAATCCGCTTCTAAGGTCAATTTAAAGGATAAAAAATAAATAAATATGTTAGGACATTAACACACAGCACCATCTAGTTCCATGGTAAGCTACAAGGCTTGTGTTATGGATACCAGATAGTTGATACACTACACATATATAACATTAAATACATACATATTATAAATATAAACATCCAAACTGAACCAAACGTGTCGTCGAAAAATATTATATGTCCCTATCTTTCTTATCTTTTGGACCAGTTCTCAATTAATTTTAGTAGATTTTTAAAAACACATAACGTATTTAAATCTAACTAATTTTCGCCCAGTGGTCAAAATCCGACCATTATAGTTTTTTTTATTGATACCACTAAAACTCTTCAATAGCTGCTGAACAAAAAAATTGGTTAACAAATAGAGGAGATAAAAATTCTGAACTGTTTTGATTTTACCTATATATATATAAAAAAGTCTAGATATTTCCAAAAAAAAATTCATTACTTCCCAAAAAAAATTTTTTATTGATAACACTGAAGTTTATCAGTAATAAAAAAAATTAACTACTAATAAAAAAAAAGAAATTCTGTCTATAACCTAGATTTTGTAATTGTAAAGAAAAGCATTCAAGATTGAACAAAACTACAATAGAGCCAACAGTACAAACATTTGTGACTTGAAAATACCTTGAATTGCAGCCTACTATCGCAATCGGATTACGGTTTAGAGATGTTACAATTCGATATCGACGGTAATACGGTCTTCATATTTCACATACTAGCACCTAGTTTTAGTGGCTAGATAGTTAAGCTGTAAATCCGGAGGTCCTGCATTTGAGTCCCAGATTAGGCCAAGTATAGCTATTGAATTTTTGTGTTGAAAAAATGTGACAAAGTGGAAGACGGTGGTGGATACCCTCATCGGGGAAAACGTAAAGCTGTCGGTCCTGCGCCTGATCTCTCACTGGTCATGTCAAAATATCGTTCCACAGGACATTTAGAGTAATAGGGTGTTTGAGTACATACTTGTGCAATGTACACCATAACATCTCCTTCGCAGTTGGCTAGTCTCAATGATATTAACCGTCGTGGCCAAAATCAATGATAATTTTTTTTGCAGTATGAAGAAGAAGTATAATAGCATATGTAGTGATAACTATATTGGGGGTAGTTTCATTTAAATTTTTATGTTACAGGATTTTACACGCTTTTGGGATTAGTCTAATTATTTTACTAACAATAGGGTCAAGCCTTTCAAAACAAAATTTATATAAGTAGATCTATCGATAATTAATTTTCCATCCCTTTGCAAAGCAAAAAAGCCAACAAAAACTTGGGTAAAGTAAAATTCCGAGCAATTAATTCCTTAAAAGGTTGAAAATGCTCAATGGAAGAACTGACGTAATCCCTTTATGCGATACATTGACTGTTTTAAAGCATAATATGCGGATGTTAATAAACATCGATATAAGGTTATGAAGTTTTACTACGTCTATATTTTGTTGTTTCTTGGAAAGTCACTATCGTTATATCTCACTCATGAAGATTTTATTTGTATTTATCTGTAGGTATATAATAATACATAGGAAATGCCACCTTTTGGCAAATTTTATTTCTAACAGTAGCCTACGTGTTAGTTCAGGTCATAGTCTATCTTCGGAAATGTGAATATGAAATGTATCTACTTTGTAGCTATCCTCTCACGCTGCAACGAAACCATGCAACGTTGTATAAATAAATATATTGGGACATTAACATACAGCACCATCTAGTTCCATGGTAAACTACGAGACTTAGACTTGTGTTATGGATACCAGATAGTTGATACACTACACATATATAACTTTAAATATATACATATTATAAATATAAACACCCATGACTGGAGTACAAACATTCGTGATCATCACACAAATGACTGGCCCCAGCGTGACGCGAACCCGCGACTGCTGGCATGGCAAGTAGAGTCACTACAAACTGAGCCAAACGTTTCATCAGAATATGAAATGTATCTACTTTGTACCTATCCTCTCACGCTGCAACGAAACCATGCAACGTAATATATGTATGTGTACAAGTATATTAATAATAGTAATTCAGCCCTTTTAACGACCCACTGCTGAGCATGAGCCTTTCTAATCCACCACGCCCAAGTGCGGGTCGACAATTCCACATGTAAAAAATGAAAAACATAGGTATTCGAGCGTATCGAGGTCAAACCACTAGTATCACATAATTAAACAAAACCAAGTTAATATTTCCTAGGCGTTTGCATCACCTCTAAGAAGCAACTTTATATAAGCTTTGGATGTTAAATTAACTCATTTCCTTCAAAAACCTTTGAAATGCGGAAATTTACGTAGATGTCATAAACGTTATTACGCCTGTGTTACACTGCGATGTTGTTAAAATAAATTTCACTTGAAACGTTTCTACTGTGTGAAGTTTTCCTTATACTAGCAGAATTAAGTGACTTTCCTCTTACAGACATATTTTTCATGTACAGAAAAAAGAAAATATCTTCTTTTTTTCTATCCCTCCTCTTCTCTCTAAAGAAAAACTTCTAGAAATAAAATGACTTACCCTCGCTTCGCCTTATCTCTGTGTGTGCTACTCAAAATCAGAGTCTATCAGTATACTAAATTTCATCCAAATCTGTCCAGCCGTTACAGCGTGAAGGAGCAACAAACATACACATATTGTTGGAACACCGCTAAGTTCCCGACTCCTGACTCCTACTGAGAATCTATACTAATATTATAAAGCTAAAGAGTTTGTTTGTTTGGTTGAACGCGCTAATCTCAGGAACTACTAATCTGATTTGAAAAATTCTTTTTGCATTAGATAACTGAGGAAGGCTAAAGGCTATATAATATCCCGGGAAAATGTACGTTTCCCATGGGATAGATTAGTTTTTGTCTAGGGACGAACCCGAAGCGAAGCAAGGGTGAGACGCTAGTTTCCTAATATAAAAACCCAATAACTATACTCGGTTCACTTGTGATAAAACCCAAGGCTTTCACTAAAGCTGAACAGTTTACATGTCAAAGCCTATGAAAAATAAAAGAAAATATTTTTTTAATGAATACTTCGTGTATTCCGCCCTTATTTTTAAATTAAACATAATTAAGTCATGGCAATGATAATACCGGAGGGTTATGCGCGCAAAATCCTACTGTTTCATTAAGTAGGTAACATATTTCACTTTATAAATATCGAGCTTTTGGCATGAAGGTGACATACATACATACGTTTGATTAGTACAAGTCCTAGGTTCGATTTCGGAAAAGTTTTCTTATATGTTTAGATAAAATGACACGCTAATAAAAGATTTTTTGAGAACTAAGTCAAAGATGAAGCCCAATCTTACAATATTTAATGTGTTTTTTTCTTTTGTTTCATGTTGGATCGAGCAGCAAAAGATTGTTGAAGCGGTAAGTAAAACTATGAAATACTATTTATATTTAGTTAGATATATCATATTAAACACATAAACACACAAATATATACAATTTAAAATATAAAAAATCATTTTTTTATACTAAAGTTAATTTAAAACTTATATTACTCCTACATAAAATTCATAACAAAAACTAACAAATTTAAGTTTTTAAAAGCTTATGAACTGCCATTACCACGCACTTTAAATCTACATCAAAAGTTCATAAAGACTGACTGACAGTTCAAAATTATTAAGAGCCTTAAGGGCGAACAATTAAAATTTTACAACTTTCAGACTGTTTGCAACATTCAACGTTTAACTGCTTAATGCCATCGCTGTTTCATTTTGGTATATGTCAAAAACATTATATAATACACTTTGTCATTTAAATCTACTAAGATTATTATTAACTAGCGACGCACCCTCGCCTCGCTCGATATACTGCAACTACAAAAGACAATATGAATTCACTATTGGTGATTTTTGTATTTGTATTTGTTTTGCTTCCTAATACAAACTTTCATCACCATTTTTACCCCTTTAAAAGAGATGATTTCCGGGATAAAAAGTATCTTATTTACGTTAAAAAGGACTGAATACAATTATAAAGTAGTAGTAAAGAAAAAGAAAAATGTGAGTTTTATGTTTTTCCGTGATTTTTTTTCCAGTTTTTCTCTTCATAAGAACCTTCCTTGAACTTCAACGAATATTTAAAAAAAAAAAAATTAGCCGAATTGGTCCAGCCGTTCTCGAGTTTTGCATTTAGCAACACATTTAGCTATTCACTTTTATTTATAAGATATTATAAACAGACAACCGCACCTATTGTTTAAATTTACTACTAATAGTAGCCAGATCACAATATATCTGTGTATTGTCAAATATTATTCAAATCCGTTCAGGCGCTTTAGCGTGAAAGAACAATATATGTACATATACACGCACACGCACACATACGCGTACACACACACATATACAAAAATTCGTATTTATAATATTAGTGTGTATAGTTATCTTCTAATATATAAAATTCTCGTGTCACAGTTTTCGTTGCCATACTCCTCCGAAACGGCTTGACCGATTTTGATGAAATTTTTTGTGCTTATCCGGTATCTATGAGAATCGGCCAACATCTATTTTTTATCCCCCTAAATGTTAGGGGTAGTCCACCCCTAAATTTTATTTTTTTATTTTTTAGACAAAATTTTTAATTTCTATTTTTTTATGATACAACATACAAAAATACATACAATCCTCAATTTTCACCCTTCTACGATCAACCCTTATTTTTTAATAGCCATTTTAGTAATTAGTAAGCTATTTTTTGTCTACACTAGAAATTACTAGGAAATTATTTATATGGCAAAACAACGTTTGCCGGGTCAGCTAGTTATAATATAAAATAACTCAAATAACACATTAGTAACCAACTGTGAATTGCAATATATTAAACGTTCCGTCGAAATTATTTTATCTATCTTGAAGATTCTATTATTAGCTAGAATTCATCGCATGGTTTCATCTCCATGATAATGATACCAAGTCAGAACATTATACAAAGATATCAAAAAAAGAAATATTTTATTCCCTATTTTGATTCTGTGTTTAGAAGATCCACACAAAATGCACAGGATAGATGGACATAATCTAAACCGTGTCTGACACTTAAGGACCAATCCACACTATAGTCCCGATCACGGTTCACTCTCAGTTCGATATTGATCTGGTAAAATATTGTTATATAAGAAACAATGAGTGCATTCACACTATCAGTAAGATTCACTTTCCGGTCGAATCACACTCCAGCAACGTCTCTTGTATAAAAAGCTTTACCAGACCGATATCGGACTGAGAACGGACTGTGATCGGCACTATAGTATGGGTCGGCCTTAAATGATCAAAGAAATTCTTTAATTTTTAAATAAAACTATCTTTTCGGAATATTTCGCGGATTTATTTTGATTTTTGGTTCCCGACGTTTCGAATGCTTTACATCAATTATGGTCACGGGAGAGACTGACTGTTGTAAAGCATTCGAAACGTCGGGAACCAAAAATCAAAATAAATCCGCGAAAAATCTGAAAAAATAGTTTTAATTAAAATGTCAAATATTCACGTAAATCTAAGAAAGTATTAATTCTTTAATGTAATTTTTGATCTTCTTCTAGAACGATACGACATTTGAAACGAAATCGAATCTGACTTTCGAAGCGACGAGATACGAAAATGGAAGGAAGTTTATCTGTCAAGCTGTCAATGAAGTCATGGTGACCACTAATGAGCATCCCATACATGCCACTAAGGAATTGGAGGTTTGGTGTAAGTATTCATTGGATATTTAGACCATCTCGTATAGAAGGAATTCTTCATACTGTCTGTGTTAACAATCGTGGGTTCTATTACTGTGTTAGGCAAAAATACGACCATTCACTTGTTTTTTTGAAGGCTCTGCACCTTAGGAAACGTGGAACTTACATAAAAAGAAAACCAAGTTGTCTGTACATATGTAATGAACGAAAAAATTATAATTATATTATACACGAAAATAATTTTTGGAAATTTTGAGATACTAATTCTATGTTATTATGTTTCAGATCCACCAATAGTTCACTTGGGTCCACCAAACATCACAGTGATAGAAGGCTCGAAGATTCTTCTCAAAAGCGAATACGTTAGCAACCCGTCATCCTTGACTGAAGTAATTTGGTAAGTATCTATTTTAAAACTAGCGACTTACCCTTGCACTTACACTTGCTTCGCTCGGGTTTCTCCCTCGGTACGTTTAAACGGTTAGTATGGAATAGATAGACTATATATACATACATAGGTATGATGAGATATCTATACTTAATATTATAAAGTTGAAAAGTTTGTTTGTTTGTTTGTTTAAACGCGCTAATCTCAGAAACAACTAATCCGATTTAAAAAATTCTTTTTGCATTAGATAGCCCGTTAACTGAGGAAGGTTATACGCTATATATAATCCCGGAAAAATGTACGGTTCCCGTGGGATAGGTTTGTTTTTGTCTAGAAACGAACCCGAAGCGAAGTGAGGGTGAGTCGCTAGTATAATATAATAAATATCTTTATCTTTAATTTATTTTAATCAATTATCAAAGGAAAACCCTGTTTTTGGTAAATAACTTTAAATGTTAACGTAAAATATTAAAAATATGTTTTTTTTTATATATTTTAATAAAATTTGATCGCTTTAAGCGATAAAAAATTTGTTTATGTTAGTAGCTTTTTTTCTTTATAATATCATCATATTTTTAATATAAAAAAGGATTAAGTAAATAAATAAAAATCCTTTAGAATTTAAACAACACAAGTACAGTTTATTGCCACGTAAATAAATGTAGCGACCTTGAGTCTTGACATTTATTAACTCAGACTAAGGAGTGATATAGACGGAGTGTCATAGAACTAATAATGAAGCCACACAATGATGTCTTAAAATAGAATACGGTTATTAATAGAATTTTCATTACTAAGACAAGTAATTATTAATAAATAAAAATAGCTAACGAATTTTATTATAAAAGGGGGAAAAAGTAATAAATAAGCTATTATTATGCTACATTTCTTCTTAAAAAAAATAGTATCTATATATTAATACGTGAAGCAAAAACTTTGTGCCCCTTTTTACGAAAATTGCGCGGACGGAGGAGTATGAAATTTCCCACACTTATAGAAACTATAAGTTATTAGCATTCTGCACTCCTTCTCTATATAAACATATAGAGAAGGAGTGCAGAATGCTAATATTTTTTTAAAATTACGCATAAAAAATACATTAAATCAATAAAAAAAACATTACACACACTACCATGTATTTGTCACACACACGCATATAATACTGTTTTGTTTATTGTCAAAGTCTGTGGTCAAATTGAGAATAGATTAATGTTGTAATATACGCAAGACAATAAATATATAACTTAATGAATTATGGGTGATTTTCAACCACGCGGCGATCACTAGTTATTTTTATTATTTATATTTTCTTCTCAAAAATTATAAATTGACGAGTAATACATATATAAAAGTTCCCTTATTCTTTAAAGAAAATAAACGATCTGTGCGACGAAATCGAGAATAGTAGCATAAACAGCAACACACGCTACTATTTTTGACTTTGACATTTATTTTGGCGCGCTCCGTCTATACAATTATTCAGCCTGAGCTTAATTCATAAGTTCATAAATGTTGAAGAAAAAATTGCTAACATTCGAAGATATATTTGGGAACGATTAAATTAAATACGTTTCAATCTTTAAGGCACGATGTAATCATTTGTTTGAATTGCTTTCCTTAAGTTCAGTGGTTACATAAATTCAAAGTAATCTGCTTAACGTGTATGGGAATAAAGAATCTTATTTCTCGCTCGGTTGATACGGAATACGTTAAGATATTACTTTTGGGGGTACTGAAATATATTGAATATTTTTTTGGTATGAACAGCTGAAATTTTCATTTTGACTTATTAGCTCACAATTAAAAAAAATATCTAGGTAAAGTGGTGGTTACCTGCCACCCCCCCCCCCCCCCACACCCTACCCACTCCGCCCCACCACAGAGAGATGACCCACTTCGTTGGGCGATATAGCATGCGGGTTGCTCCTGGTACTTTTCTGACAGCAGAGTGGACCGTGGGAGCAACCCCTTGGTTATGTGGTCTGCTTTGACCACATGGTCTGCTTTGACAGACTGCCGTCGGGGCATCGTGTATAAGCCAACCTGCGACGCCCCAGTAAGACGGAGGAGGTTCTGTTGAGTTTTAGTGGGTAGTACAGACTTTTCTAGCCGGTGAGTCCCACATAACCACCTGTATGTAAACAGGTGATATGCGTAAATGCATTTCCCAACGTCAAAAAAAAAGTACGTGTTGGTCAACACTTACCCTATAATATGTGCTTACATTTATGGAAAAAACTCATCAGGGAACTTTACATTTAGTTTTCAAAAGTCAAATCGCAAATTTCTATCATTTGTACATAATATGTAGAGCAAGAAAAAATGTATGAAATATTATCCCGAACCCATTTTTTTCTTAAACAGTCTTACTTGGAAATACTCAAGAGCGTCTCAATTCTTTGAACGTATTCAGTAAGATAAGATTCAAGACACACGCCTATAGATTCACTATATAGCTTTCAGCACGCATGACGTCTCAGAATTGGTCAGGAATGAAATTTTTAAGGCTGTAGCTTAAATTAATTTAGGTAACGGATTTTTATGATATAGTGAGGTAATATTTTATTTTTATTTTTTATTTTATTATTTTATTTATTATAAAGGCTTACTAACTAAATTTACATAAAGCATTAATTTAACATAATAATATTTCGCTATTTTTATATAAATTTAATTTAAAAGTATGCACAGCTTTTTATAGAAGTACTTATTTTAAGTTATACAACAAGCAAAAAAAAAATGAATCTAATGATATCTAATATGAGCTGAGGCAGTGGTAGCCCAGTGGTAACGCGCTCGCTTGGGAACCGAGTGAAGCGGGTTCAAATCCCGGGTCTCGCACCTCTGATATTTTCATGTGCGAATCTTTTCTAACATGATTACCACTTGCCTTACGATGAAGGAAAACATCGTAAGGAAACCTGCATGTCTGAGAAAACCTAGCAAGTTTTCGAAAGACATGTGAAGTCCGCCAACCCGCACTTGGCCAGCGTAGTGGACTATGGCCTGATTCCCCTCCTATTGAAGGGAGGCCCGTGCCCAGCAGTGAGACGTTAAAAAGGGCTGAATACAATATGAGCTATATTGGTGTTACGCGTATCTACATGAGAGTTTTGTAACTTGTTCTAATCTCATTAGAAACAAGCGACGTATCCTCGCTTCGCTCGAGTACGTCCCTGGGTACATTTTAATTTTTTTGAGCAAAACTTTAATTATTTTTCTAAAATAACTGATATTATAAATAGTGACTTAGGCTAACTTAAGACTCACCTTCGCTCCACTCGGGTCCGCCCCTTCATTACGTTTTAACATTTAATACAGATTTCTCAGAGATAAAGTACTTTCCTGCAGTAAAATGTATCCTATATTGACCTGGGTAACCAACTGTCATCATACCAAATTTCATCAAAATTACTCCAGTGGTTTTTTCGTGATGCGTTCCCAGACAGACAGACAAAAATTCTAAAAACTATAGATTCGGCCTCTGTATCGATAATAATGACTATTTCAATAAGATTTTCCAAAAAGTATTTAATGTACAGATTCGACTCAGAATTTTATTATATGTATAGATTTTAAATATTCGTGTAAATCTAAGAAATTGTTATTTTTCAATTTACAGGTATCGCAACGGAACTAGAATCAATGTCAACAACTCGCACTATCAAGGTGGTACAAGTGAACAGCATGTCCTTATCATTCTAGATGCTAATGAGGACGATAATGGCTATTTTTATACCGTCACCATGGCCAACAATGTTGGGAACGGGACCACGAATGAAAGTATTTACGTCAATGTTCTATGTAAGTATTGCTTTTAGTTAACAGGTTCGATACCCGGTTGGGCATTAATAATAATTGACGTTTACTATATTGGATACAATGCACTAGATACTTAGTATTGGTACTTTTTTTTCGTTTACATTATTAGTTTGATGCATTTTCGATTAGTTAACCTGTGATATTTATATATGTTACAGTCAAAATTATTTTTTAGTCTTATTTTTTAGCATTTCAAAATTCTTTTGGATTTTATAGACTACGAGTATCTGTATAACTATAAAAAAGGAACCTCAGTATCGATCAGATTTAATGAATTGTGGTTGATTTTCAACCACGGGGCGTACATAGTTATTTACTAATAGGCAATAGAAGTAATATGATTTTTTTTTTTATTTTTTTATTTTTCCAGTCAAGCCACAAGTGCGCCTCACAATGAGTTCTCCAAGCCCAATTCTGGAGACTGATCACAAAAACGTAACCCTCACATGTGAGGTAGTGAAGGGGAATCCCCCGGTTCTAGATGAAGTTATTTGGTACCTCGATGGAGAAATATTAAAACATCTACCAGAATGTAATGGGACTGATGGTGAGTGAACTATACAGCATATGTACATGTTTAGTAATAGCTGTGTGTATAATATTATTGATGAAATAAAGCAAGTTTATTGTTTAAACTAGTAATTTAAAAACGAATTACATTTTAAATAAAACTATCTTTTCGGATTATTTCGCGTATTTATTTTGATTTTTAGTACCCGACGTTTAAATAAATATTATTTAATTATAATACTTTTTTTTTTTAAATATGTTCAGAATTAAAATCAACAAATATTGTAAGGTACTCTGGTGCCATTTTTGAATTTTTTTAATTATTTTGGTAAATTGTGCGTAGGCACTGTCTGTAACAAGTATATAACGCCTTTGAGACGTCTAACACCTTAGTCTCTCCCGTGACCATGATTGCTGTAAAGCAATCGAAACGTCGGGAACCAAAAATCAAAATAAATCCGCGAAATAATCCGAAAAGATAGTTTTATTTAAAATGTCAAATATTCGTGTAAATCTAAGAAAGTATTTAAAGAATTAATTATTACAATTATTGCATATCCAACACCGGTTACAACGAAAACGAGGGAGAGCGAAACAAAAAACAAACACGAGTGCTCGAGTGGCACCATAGATAATAAATATAAAAAGGATGTGTTCTGCTTCATGGCTGTATTCCAATAATTATATTATATGTTCCTTCAACTTGTACTCTCTCTGTCTTTTTTCTTCTCTTTTTATGCAGTCGGGATTTTTATTTTTGATTACTAAAATCTACACAGATAAATAAAATTGAAGTGTCTGTTTGTAATGTCAAAATAACAGCTTTATACTAAATGCATATGAAATTATATACGGTACTTATGAGAAAAACACAATTTCAAAGTTTTCGTCTGTCCGTCTGTTTGTTCCGGCTAATCTCCGAAACGGCTGGACTGATTTTAATAGGACTTTCACTGGCGGATAGCTGATGTTGTAAGAAGTAACTTGGGCTACTTTTATTTTAGAGAAATATTTTAGAGTTCCACTAAAAATTGTAAATTTATTTTACTATACCATTTCAGATAACTTGTGTAACGAAGTAGATCCATCGATGCTGTTACTTCAAGATACTACTAAGAGTTTTCATGGGAATTACTCGTGTAAGGGCAAGAACTACGCGGGTTGGGGCAATGAGAGTGAGAAGACTGAATTAGTGGTTAATTGTAAGTTATTATATTATTAAATTAAATTTCACTTCATTACGATGTTAATGAAGGCAAACATCGTGAGGAAACCTGCATTTCTGAGAGAACCTAGCAAGTTATCGAAAGACATGTGAAGTCCGCCATTCCGCACTTGGCCAGCGTGGTGGACTATGGCCTGATCTTTCTTATATTGATAGAAGGCCCATTGCCCAGCAGTGGGACGTTAAAAAGGATTGAATACATACATTACAAAAAAATACTATAAAGCCATAAACAGACAGGTGTTTATATCTAAAATTATAACATTTTTCGTTTCAACTGAAATAGTTAAAAATGAAAATTATTACATTATTAAATTAATAATGTATTATTAAAACGTAGCCGCCATCTTTGCTGGGTTTACGAATTATCATTATTATAAATATATTAATTACGAATATCAGAACTGCAAGACCCGGGATTTGAACCTGCTCCACTCGGTTTCCCAAGCGAGCACGTTAGCACTGGGCTACCGCTGCCTTTTTTTATATTGATATTATTATTTTTTTATAATATTAATACTAAATTATCCGAATTCATTCTTAGATCCACCAGGACCGGCGAAACTAACTTACTCTCCGTGGAGAGTTATAAAGGGGAAGTCCCTCGTGCTGACGTGCACTATAGAGGAGAAAGGACGGCCAGAAGCTCACAGGTATTTTATTATACATATTTTTACTTGCAATCATTTACTATATAAATATTTAAATTTAAATATTAATACTTTTAAAACTAATTAACTTAGTTATTATGTATAGTAAGTACATTAATTTTATTTAGGTGTGAAAAAAAATATAAGTAAAAACAGGTTAAATTTTTTTATAGAGTGTTTAAAGTTTTAAAATGTTGTTTATATTTTAAAGAAACATTATTTTATAAAGAAATATCTTGTAATTGACACGTTTGGCTTAGTTTGTAGTGTCCCTACTTGCTGTGTCAGTGGATGCAGGTTCGAGTCCCGCTGGGGTTCACTTGTGTGATGAGTACGAATATTTGCACTTCAGTCATGGGTGTTTATATTTATAATATGTGTGTATTTAAAGTTATATAAATGTGTAGTGTATCAACTATCTGGTATCCATAACACAAGCCTCGTAGCTTACCATGGAACTAGACGGTGTTGTGTGTCAATGTCCCAACATATTTATTTATTTATTTATCACTTGGTACTTGAACCCGCGACCGCTGGCACATCAAATAGTGTCACTGCAAACTGAGCCAAACGTGTCGTCATGTATACGTGTGTCCTGGTCGCGTAGATACTGCTGGCATTATTTCCGTCTCACTCTCTCCCTCCATACACACACGCGCGTGTCTCTCTCGTATCGCCCGCACTGGATGCCGCCGGCGTCGTCTCCGTCTCACTCTCTCCCTCCATACACACACGCGCGTGTCTCTCTCGTATCGCCCGCACTGGATGCCGCCGGCGTCGTCTCCGTCTCACTCTCTCCCTCCATACACACACGCGCGTGTCTCTCTCGTATCGCCCGCACTGGATGCCGCCGGCGTCGTCTCCGTCTCACTCTCTCCCTCCATACACACACGCGCGTGTCTCTCTCGTATCGCCCGCACTGGATGCCGCCGGCGTCGTCTCCGTCTCACTCTCTCCCTCCATACACACACGCGCGTGTCTCTCTCGTATCGCCCGCACTGGATGCCGCCGGCGTCGTCTCCGTCTCACTCTCTCCCTCCATACACACACGCGCGTGTCTCTCTCGTATCGCCCGCACTGGATGCCGCCGGCGTCGTCTCCGTCTCACTCTCTCCCTCCATACACACACGCGCGTGTCTCTCTCGTATCGCCCGCACTGGATGCCGCCGGCGTCGTCTCCGTCTCACTCTCTCCCTCCATACACACACGCGCGTGTCTCTCTCGTATCGCCCGCACTGGATGCCGCCGGCGTCGTCTCCGTCTCACTCTCTCCCTCCATACACACACGCGCGTGTCTCTCTCGTATCGCCCGCACTGGATGCCGCCGGCGTCGTCTCCGTCTCACTCTCTCCCTCCATACACACACGCGCGTGTCTCTCTCGTATCGCCCGCACTGGATGCAGCCGGCGTCGTCTCCGTCTCACTCTCTCCCTCCATACACACACGCGCGTGTCTCTCTCGTATCGCCCGCACTGGATGCCGCCGGCGTCGTCTCCGTCTCACTCTCTCCCTCCATACACACACGCGCGTGTCTCTCTCGTATCGCCCGCACTGGATGCCGCCGGCGTCGTCTCCGTCTCACTCTCTCCCTCCATACACACACGCGCGTGTCTCTCTCGTATCGCCCGCACTGGATGCCGCCGGCGTCGTCTCCGTCTCACTCTCTCCCTCCATACACACACGCGCGTGTCTCTCTCGTATCGCCCGCACTGGATGCCGCCGGCGTCGTCTCCGTCTCACTCTCTCCCTCCATACACACACGCGCGTGTCTCTCTCGTATCGCCCGCACTGGATGCCGCCGGCGTCGTCTCCGTCTCACTCTCTCCCTCCATACACACACGCGCGTGTCTCTCTCGTATCGCCCGCACTGGATGCCGCCGGCGTCGTCTCCGTCTCACTCTCTCCCTCCATACACACACGCGCGTGTCTCTCTCGTATCGCCCGCACTGGATGCCGCCGGCGTCGTCTCCGTCTCACTCTCTCCCTCCATACACACACGCGCGTGTCTCTCTCGTATCGCCCGCACTGGATGCCGCCAGCGTCGTCTCCGTCTCACTCTCTCCCTCCATACACACACGCGCGTGTCTCTCTCGTATCGCCCGCACTGGATGCCGCCGGCGTCGTCTCCGTCTCACTCTCTCCCTCCATACACACACGCGCGTGTCTCTCTCGTATCGCCCGCACTGGATGCCGCCGGCGTCGTCTCCGTCTCACTCTCTCCCTCCATACACACACGCGCGTGTCTTTCTCGTATCGCCCGCACTGGATGCCGCCGGCGTCGTCTCCGTCTCACTCTCTCCCTCCATACACACACGCGCGTGTCTCTCTCGTATCGCCCGCACTGGATGCCGCCGGCGTCGTCTCCGTCTCACTCTCTCCCTCCATACACACACGCGCGTGTCTCTCTCGTATCGCCCGCACTGGATGCCGCCGGCGTCGTCTCCGTCTCACTCTCTCCCTCCATACACACACGCGCGTGTCTCTCTCGTATCGCCCGCACTGGATGCCGCCGGCGTCGTCTCCGTCTCACTCTCTCCCTCCATACACACACGCGCGTGTCTCTCTCGTATCGCCCGCACTGGATGCCGCCGGCGTCGTCTCCGTCTCACTCTCTCCCTCCATACACACACGCGCGTGTCTCTCTCGTATCGCCCGCACTGGATGCCGCCGGCGTCGTCTCCGTCTCACTCTCTCCCTCCATACACACACGCGCGTGTCTCTCTCGTATCGCCCGCACTGGATGCCGCCGGCGTCGTCTCCGTCTCACTCTCTCCCTCCATACACACACGCGCGTGTCTCTCTCGTATCGCCCGCACTGGATGCCGCCGGCGTCGTCTCCGTCTCACTCTCTCCCTCCATACACACACGCGCGTGTCTCTCTCGTATCGCCCGCACTGGATGCCGCCGGCGTCGTCTCCGTCTCACTCTCTCCCTCCATACACACACGCGCGTGTCTCTCTCGTATCGCCCGCACTGGATGCCGCCGGCGTCGTCTCCGTCTCACTCTCTCCCGGCCGCGCAGGTACCGCTGGCACCGCGGCGGGCGCGTGGTGGCGGACGTGGTGTCGCGCGAGTGGACGCTGGACCCCGTGGCGCTCGACCACCGCGCCGCCTTCGCGTGCCGCGGCGTGGGCGCCGGCGGCGAGGGCGCGCCCGGCACCGCCGACATCGACGTGCTGGGTAAGTGCCGAGACATAATTGGACGTACTTAAGCAAAATAGATCCAACCAAAAAAATAGTTTATTAGTAAAATTGGTATATCAATATAACAAGATCGTAGTTTTTTTTTTTTTGAAATTCCTCTTAAATATTTCTATACATAAGTTGACATGTAGGTGTCATTTATGATAGTAACTCAAAAAACCGTTTTCGTGGGCTGGATCTGTTTTGCATAACTACATCCAATTAATAATCATATACTTTATTCAAATACACTTTTACAAGCACTTATGAATCGTCAAATTTACATTTTAAATGTCAGTGTAATCAGTCCGTGAGGAATCTACCACCGGCTCGAAAGGCAGTTCTGCTGAGAAGAGCCGGCGAGAAACTCAACAGTTGCTCTCATTATCAATAATAATATTAATATTTTTTTCCTATATGACATTACATATAACAGCCATATTAAATAGATACTCATAGATTGATTACAAAATTGATTAAAAAAAGAACTATCATAATATTCACACTGCATTTACTTGGTCAAGTATATGCAGATATACTAGCTTAAAGCTGAGAAAATATTACATAATAAACTTTTTATTGAACACAAAGAAAAAAATACAAAATAAATAGATAATGGACTAGAGGCTGCCTTATCGCTAAAACAGCGATCTGTTGACAACCTTTAAGTGTAGGAAATAGCAAACTTTAAGAGGTAATGATGATGTCTATAATGATAGTGTCATCTGCGCAAGAGATATTATAATACGCAAGTGCACTCTCTATCCCTCTTACTCTCAAAATTTCATGGGATGACACTTCGACACGAACGGTGAGAGGTCTGTCATAGGACCAACGCGACAAAGGCCTGCCTCGGCACGGAGGTGAAACACCGCCAACTTCCCAACTCCGGACTGTTATTGAGAATTTCTTAATAGAAATACTCAATAACTAAACTTGGCCCGATCAGGGACTCGAACCCAGGACCCGAGGATGTGCCGCACATGCTAACGATTACACCACCGAGGCACTTACTGCTTCAAAAATCTTTGTCGTAAAAAGTTATGTCTAGAACACTAAAGGGAATACGATCAATATAAAATTTTTTGAAATTAGTATTAAATAATAATATTACATTTTTCAGCTCCACCAAGCTTTAAGTACGCGATGAATCATTACAGCGGAGCTCTATACAAATCTCAGGTATATTATAAACACGTATTTTTAAAGTTATGTGGGATTTGCGAGATGAGTATGCGTAAAATGATATTTTAAGAGTAAAAGAGACGTATGATATGATTTTAAGAATGGAATGGAATGAAAGATGAATAAAAGAAAAGAAGGATGTTATGTCATAATGACGACACGACAAGACGTGTGAACATTGTATTATCTGATTTAAAATAATAAATAGTAATTAGTATACTATAAACGCTTTCATTAGTATCCCCGAATCCTACAAATATATATTAATTAATGTTCTCCTGATCGATTCCGGCCACGGCGGCCAATCTCATTGAGACTAGCCAACTGCGCAGGAGATATTATAGTGCACATTGCACAAGTGTACGCGCAGACACAAGTGCACTCCCTATTCCTGTCACTCTCATACTGCGGTGGGACGACACGAGACACGACCGGTGAGAGTGTCGGCGCAGGACCGACGGCTTTTCGTGCTCTGCCTCGGCACGGGGGTGAAACACCGCCAACTTCCCAACTCCGGGCTGTTACTGAGGCTTACTATACAGAAAGACTCAATAACTAAACTTGGCCCGACCCGGGACTCGAACCCAGGACCTCAGGATGTGCTGCCGTACATGCTAACCACTACACCACCGAGGCAGTTAATAATATAATAAATAAATAAATATATACATGGTGACCGTCAGAACATCTCGCTGTCGTGCACGGTGGAGTGCGCGCCGCTGTGCTCCGTGGAGTGGCTGAAGGACGGCGAGCGCATCGAGCCTGCCAAGACGCACAAGTACTACGTGGTGGAGCGCCGCATCGAGCCGCAGGTCAACCGGAACGACTTCGAGGCCACCGAGTCCACGCTGGTGAGTGCTCACACTGGCTTTTGTAGCCGGGGAGCCCTTCTTGACCCCTTAAAGTAAATATATTTGCCAAAGAAAACCCCAGTTGTCGCGGGATACTCGGTCGAACGAATTTCCTTTCTCTGAGTCCACATTGGTGAGTGCTCAAGCGATCACATTGTCACGCAATGCTATAAGTCGTTAAGTTGGGTTTTAGTGAATAATACTAGTTTTTGCAGCCGGTGTTTTTTAACTCTTTTTATATTATATGTATATGCAGGTAGTATACGTAAATGTATTTGCCAATATTTAAACAAGAACCTCGGGTATCGTGGGATACTGGGTAGGGACAAATTTCTTTTCCCTGTTTGCTCTTAATATGGCTCATAATATATTAGCTCATACACATTGTCCCTAGTACTAGGGTAGCATAGACAACGAGCAAAGTATTGCGTATATGTTGAAGCTCATTGAATAAAAGTCTGAACAGGATGCATATGGATTTCTTACAACATACACTCCTTGGCACTTATACTCGCCTGGTACTTGTGCTGACGTCACACGGGATGCTCTCTGTACAACAGAAAATGTCGTGACGGTCAAAATATTACACTTTTTTCCGCCTAGACCTCATTCGTTAAGTATACCGAGTCATAACAAGTTATAAATATTTATACATATAATAAAACTGTAGAGATCGACTGTCTGTACATAGAAAAAAAATGCTAAAAACCGAGTCAGGGGGATGTAAGAAGAGCAATAGAACAAATACAGATTTTTTTTCTCTGTCTGTTTGTCTGTTTATACAGGTTAATCTCCAAAACTATTGGACTGATTTAAATGAAATGTTGTATGGTGGTATCTTATATGCTCGGTCAATATCTTAGATACTTTTCATCTCGGAAAATTAAAAATTTCCCGTGGGTTAGTTAAAAAACTATAGTAACTTATACAGCTTAGTACACAAAAATTACTGATTGGGTTTTAATGAAACTGTATACCTAATAATATACCTCATACATCAGAATAACAAATAAGCTACTTTTTATCCCGGAAAAATGTGTGGTTCCCGTGGGATAGATCTGTTTTTGTTCGTCGATGTATGTAATAAACATACAAACCCGCGTAGCCGCTTTAAACTACACACAAGCATCGTAAGGTTAAAGGCATATTAAATCGAATGTTAGAAGTAGATATCATTATATTTCTAATCGTCGTTAGTTTTAAGTTTTATAAAAGTGAAATTTTTTTCTTAGATTTACGCGAATTTTAAATAAAACTCTCTTTTTGGATTATATCGCGGATTTATTTAGATTTCTGGTTCCCGACGTTTCGAATGCTTTACAGCACTCATGGTCACGGGAGAGACCCGAAAAGATAGTTTTATTTAAGATATATGAAATTAGAATAAGAAGCCAGTAATTTCGTCCATTAACCCTCCCCCCGCCCCCAGCACTGGAACATGTCGGCGTGGGCCGGCGGCGTGCTGTCGCGCGGCGACGCGGCGCGCTACACGTGCCGCTCGTCGCGCAACGCCGCCGGCCCGCCCGTCGCCAGCACCACCAACTTCGCCGTCGAGTGTGAGTACACACTATATTCATAAAAAAAACTATATTTCTAATACTGCCGCCTTAAGAAATAAGGCTATAACTTCATCAAAATTAATTTCGAGGTATTTGAAGTTTTGTCTTGCTACTACGTCAAAATTACTACTAGCTTTGACGTAGTTACGATTAAAACGCTTATGGTATCTCCGGATTAATAAGACTTAGAGCTTTATGAGTAAGACTATCGAGTAGCATTTTTTTACTGATTCCAAATCTGCATATAAGTCATTTTTACCAAATTGTTAGTTTCGGCCTTTTTTCTTATGACGGCAGAATAGAAATAGCCATTCCTAACACACGCAATATGCATGCCACTGTGTCTGAGAAACTGTCAAAATATCGAGACCTTGCTATAGAAATTAAGGCAATAGCGAGCCCGAACTATGCATATTTTACCAATTGTAATGTCATCCACTAGTGAAGTACCTAAACCATTAGAAAACAGTCTAAAAATAATAAATATTCCCGTATAGTCAATTGCGGGCGGACTTCATACGTCTTTCGAAAACTTGCTAGATTCTCTCAGACATGCAGGTTTCCTCACGATGTTTTCCTTCACCGTAAGGCAACATGTTAGAAATGATTCACACATGAAAATATCAGAGGTGCGAGACCCGGGATTCGAACCCGCTTCACTCGGTTTCCCAAGCGAGCGCGTTACCACTGAGCTACCACTGCCTGTATATAGGAAAATACTCATTACAAACAAACAGTCATATACAAACTTTCGCAATTATAATAGTAATTCAATATCATATTATGTTATCTGCGCAGATGAACCAGAAAACATCACAGTGACGCCGGCCGTCGTGTCCGTCATAGAGAATGAAATCCCGGCCAAAGTCGTGTGCTCTGCTAAGTAAGTTGTTTTATTTCCATTTATCCAGTTATACACTTGTTTTAATAAGGTTTCTTCGAAATCAAAGACAGTGAGTAATTAGTACTTAAAATATTTTTTTTTGCGCGTACATATTATATTACATAATATTATATTTTTGCCAATTGTCATTTATTATGTCATCAAAAAAAACCCATAAAAATGTCAAGAATAACTCTGTCATCGAGTAAATAATTAATTTGAATGTGATTTTAAACTCAATATGTTATTATTTATAATATTGTCTTTTATTTTTAGTAACAAATAAATCGATAAATGAATCAAAGATGGCACATGTCAATGACCTATCAATTTAACTCCCATATGTAACCCACAATTATTATATTAATAAAATAACAAAACTATAAAACGCCTTAATCTTAATTATTAAAAAAAATATCAGTCCCGCTGAGTTTTGTTTCGCCAGTTCTTCTCAGGTCTGAGGCTTCTTCTTTCCGAACTGGTAGTAGACTCGTGACGTTCAGTAAAAAATTGTAATAATTTAATGCTGAATAAAATATTTTGAATTTGAATTTGAATCCCTTAATATCCCTAAATATAAGGTTAAATCTATAACCTCTATATATGTCATATTATATAAACCTTGCCAGATCTTCTAAAGTTCGCTATTCACGTTAAATTTTTTTGCAATGTATTCATTTTTCTAAAAATCTTTTATCGAACGGTAAATAAATATTTTTAAAAAAAACAAAGGGAAAGACGTCTATAATATGTCTCATACTCATATAAAAAAACCATGTATGTATGTACATATTATGTATATATCACTGTAAATCGACAGTTTACAATATCGCTAGATAGATTGTAATCTAGCGGCGTTCACAATTTTCCGATGACGTATACAATGAGAACTACGTAACGTTCCCAGCGGGTTCCCGATGCCGAGCTACACGTGGCGGCGCGTCCCCGCGTCGAAGAGCGCGGCGCGGGAACACGGGAACGCGTCGCTGGCGCTGGCGGCCGGGAACGCGTTACTGCTGCCGGCGGCGGCGCGGCGCCACGCCGGCGCCTACGCCTGCGAGGCCTACAACCGCCACGGCGCCGTCAACGCCACCTTCGTGCTGGACGTCATGTGTGAGTGCGGATGCTATTCGTGCCTGGGCGATGGAGCTTCGATCGGAGTTCTTTTTTGTTATATCGAATTTTTTGGATTAAAAAAAAACTAAAAACTTGTATAAATACAAAAAAAATAAATATAACTATATATTCGACCGGGATTCGAACCCGGACTACTGTGATTGTCAATCTTGAACCTTGGTCGCTAAAGAAAACCGCATGAAAACTCGAAAACACGCGTTTTCCCAGACATAAGACTAATCTAGATCGATTTTTCGCTTCCGAAACTCTCACATACCTAATTTCAACGAAATCGTTAGAGCCGTTTCCGTGATCGCCAGAATAAATAAATAAATAAATAAATATACAAGATTTGCTCATTTAAATATTTTAGATTATTATTTGTGTTAATTTAATTTACTATATAATATTATTCATCATAGTCTATTTTTGTACTAAATTTCATCCAAATCTGTCTAGCAATTTCAATTTAAAGGAATACACACACTTTCACAATTAATAATAGATGATTATTATTTTTCCATCGTTTTATTAAGAATAATTGTTTAAAATAATAATAACTATTTTTTTATGTTTAGTTATTACCTTCTGTCAGACTTCGGGTATTATCATTTTAGTTTCATACATTACTTTTAAAAATTATTTAATTATAAAAACACATTGATCTATGAAAAATATGAAAGAAGTACAAAACACGCTATCAAAATTTATCCATTAGCTTTTTAAAGCATAGTAGTAATCGAAATTTTTTTAAACCATTAGACAAATAATAAGTAAAGCCTTGTTTTTAAATAAAGCTTTTTTAACTAAATAATAAATAATATTCAATATTTTCAGTTATACCTGAATGTGGGATAAAACAAACAGAAATAAAAGGCGAGCAGGTGTTGGTGTGCACCGCGCACGCGAACCCGTCTGAGGTAATCCTAGCTTATATATTTTATTTATCATTTCAAATTAATAAGAGAATTGAATATTTCATTTTGGAACTTGCGTATTTTAATTATATAATTAACTAGCGACTCACCCTTGCTTCGCTCGCGTTTGTCCCTACTTACGTTTTAAGGTTTAGTATAGATTTCTCAGAGATGAGATATTTTCCCGCAGTAAAAGTATCCTATATGTTGACCCGGATAACCAGCTATCATCATACCAAATTTCACCAAAATTCCTCCGCTGGTTTTTCCGTGACGCGATAACAGACAGACAGGCAGCCAAAAATTCTAAAAACTAAATTCGGCATCTGTATCAATAATAATGACTATTTCAATAAGATTTTCCAAAAAATATTTAATGTACAGATTCGGCTCAGTTACAATTTTATTATATTTATGGACAAAACTATCTTTCCGACTGAGACTGGTGAGACTAGACAGTCTCTCCCGTGACCATGATTGCTGCAAAGCATTCGAAACGTTGGAAACCAAAAACCAAAATAAGTCCCCAAAAAAAACCTAAAAGATTAAATTTAAAGGTATTCGCCTAAATCTAAATATTAACGTTTTTATTTCTATTCACAACAGGTATCATTCACGTGGAAATTGAAAAACGACAATGACAGTTTGACAGACGAACAGATTTGGCAAAATGGCGCCCAAAGTTTCCTGAAGCTGAGCTCGAGCGTGGACGTGTACCGCACGTACCTGTGCTTCGCCAACAACAGCGTGGGGATGTCCCGAGCTTGTGAGAGAGATGTTATGGGTAACTTTTGTTTTTTCAAATTCTAATTCTAAATATTTTATTTAGCACTAGCGATTCACCCTGGCTTCGTACGGATTCGTCTCTAGGTATATTATATATATTTTATAGTTTAAATAGAAGAAATATAGAAAAAATATAATGTATGTATACAACTTCCCAATTTGAATCGGATATTATTCAATTTTTCATTGGTTTTAATTTTTTTCGTGAGACCCTATTTATTTTTCTAAAATAAAAGTAGCCTAAGTTACTCCTTATAGTATCAGCTATCTGCCAGTGAAAGTCCCATTAAAATTAGTCCAGCCGTTTCAGAGATTAGCCGGAACAAACAGACAGACAGACAGACAAAAAATATAAGTACCGTATATAATTCCATATGCATTTAGCATAACGCTGTTATTTTGACATCACAAACAGACACTTAGATTTTATTTATCTGCATAAATTAAATTATTACAATTTTTTACTGATCGTCACTAGTCTACTACCAGTTCGGAAAGAAGAAGCCTCAGACCTGAGAAGAACTGGAGAAAGAAAACCAGCGGGACTAATATTATTTCGTTATATTTTTTATAAAGTTAAATTATAATTATTTACAATATTTCTATACAGTTGAAGTAGCCTGGAGGCGATCACTTCATTCCCGAGATGTGCCACGTATACAGACAAATAAAATTGAAGTGTCTGTTTGTAATGTCAAAATAACAGCTTTATACTAAATACATATTCTTAATAAAGTGTCTTATGCTAAAGGCAATAGGGTCGATAGCAGAAAACCTGACGTCGACATTTGATTTTGATTGAGCGTTATTTATTGTAAGTTTTATTTGTGAGTATAAATATTCATAATTATATTTTTTAAAGTTTTTTTTTTAAGTTTATACATCAGCTGTTTTCCATATACCTACATAGATAATAAAAGCGAAATTTTATGAATATTATGTATATATTATATGTTGGGTTATAATTTTTTTTACTTTAAATATGATGAATAATAATTATTTAATTTATTCGTGTTTTGTCATGCAGCCAATTTGGAAAGCTACAGTAAGTAAGGCATATTTAATCTAAAGATTGAAATATAATACAAGATAATAGTAATTTTCTCATTATTTTAATTGTCTGAAAAAAAAATAACAGCTGTGTTTATTAATTTTTTTTTTATTGGTGAGAAGAGTTGTCTTCATATAAACTACTAGCGACTCACCCTCGCTTCGCTTCGGGTTCGTCCCTAGACAAAAAAAATCTATCCCACGGGAACCGTACATTTTTCCAGGATGATATATAGCCTATAGCCTTCGTCAGTTAATGGGCTATCTAATGCAAAGAGAATTTTTCAAATCGGATTAGTAGTTTCTGAGATTAGCGCGTTCAACCAAACAAACAAACAAACAAACTTTTCAGATTTATAATATTAGTATAGATATATAGCATTTTTTTAATATTTGCCGAATATTTAATTACACTATTGCTACATGACTGAGTTACATACATTTAACTCATTAATAATGTTAATAAAAGTACTAGTCTAAATATAACACTATATGTAGTATAATAAACGCCCAATTTGAAGATCAATATTAGTTAAAAAAAATCTTCCCTTAGTAAAAAAATTTTAATTTATACCCTTTACAGTCCTTTTTCTTATCGTTGGGAAATGTATTTACCAATACTTCACAGTCCCTTGCACATTAATAGTTGGTAGGGATGATGAGTTTCCTCAGCAATGTCAAAAATAAAGCCATTGGCTTAAAGTCAAATAATAACAATGAGTGGACAATTCAACAGATTAGATAAAGATACATAATATTCTGAATATTATCCTATTGTAACCATATTCAGAGATTAGTAATAATAATGTTTTCCTGACCGATTCCGGCCACGGCGGCCAATCTCATTGAGACTAGCCAACTGCGCAGGAGATATTATAGTGCAGCGCGTGTGAGAGAGAGCGCAGATACAACGTGCATTTTCTGTTTCTTTTACTCTCAAGAGTCCGATAGAACAATTGAAAAGTCAGGTTTAAGATGTACTGCTTCGGCACGGTGCTATACCGTCAATTTCCCAACTCTGGGCTGTTACTGAGAATGTATTTAACAGAACTCAATAACTAAAGGCCCGAGTCAATTCGAACCTATGTCATCAGCTGTACATACTAGCCATTACACCACCGAGGCAGTTAAAATAGATTAGTATAACAATATTCGACGTCACGTTTCGCTCAGTTTGTAGTGACTCTACTTGCTGTGCCAGCGGTCGCGGGTTCGAGACCCGCTGGGATTCATTTGTGTTATGAGCACGAATGTTTGTATTCCAGTCATGGGTGTTTATATTTATAATATGTATGTATTTAAAGTTATATATGTGTAGTGTATCAACTATCTGGTATCCATAACACAAGCCTCGTAGTTTGCCATGGAACTGGATGGTGGTGTGTGTTAATGTCCTGACATATTTATATGTAATAACCCGCGCAGGCAACAAGGTGTGGTGGCGCGACCAGCAGAAGCTGATCGTGATCGGCGCCATCTCGCTGGCGGCGCTGGTGCTGTGCGTGGTGCTGTGCCTGCTCATCGTGTGCGTGTGCCGGCGGATGCGGGCGAAGGCCAAATGTGAGTTCGTTTGTACGTTTTATACTTACATATATTTACGCCATTTGACATTATAAATAAAACTATCTTTTCGGATGTTTTCGCGGATTTATTTTGACTAGTGATCGCCGCGTGGTTGAAAATCAACCGTAATTCATTAAGTTATATATTTATTGTCTTGCGTATATTACAATATTAATCTATTCTCAATTTGACCACAGACTTTGACAATAAACAAAAGAGTATATATGTGTGTGTCAAATACATGGTAGTGTGTGTGATGTTTTTTTTATTAATTTAATGTATTTTTTATGCATAATTAAAAAAAATAACATTCTGCACTCCTTCTCTATACAAACTATAAGTGTGGGAAATTTCATACTCCTCCGTCCGCGCAATTTTCGTAAAAAGGGGCACAAAGCTTTTGCTTCACGTATTAATATATAGATTTGTGATTGCCGACGTTTCGAATGCTATACGGAAGAATCTCTCCAACATGATTGCTGTAAAGCATAGGGAACGTCGGGAACCAAAAATCGATATAAATCCGGGAAAAAATCCGAAAAGATGGTTTTATTTATTTGCTTATAGTTGTTGTGTGATGTGTTGTTTTTATTGTTGATATTTCTGAGAAACAAACAGTGTTACTTTATTTAACTTCTCATAAAAGAGGAAGATTTAATTGGTTGTTATTGTAATTTTATACGTCTGTAATCATTTCGCGAAGTTTAATTAGATTTTTTTTTTTTTGTGGAAGATGTACATAATTACTATATTTAATGTTCGATAAACATGTTATGTATAATTAAAATAGAGAGAGATGATTTAGGTTTTTATGTTTAAAATAAGTACTTGTATGAGTCTGGTTTGTATTGAAATTGGTAGATTACTGAAGTCCCATTTTGAAACATAGAGTGTTTCGAATTAACATAAATAAAATAAAAAATCATTGCCAATTATAATAAAAGCCTAAACAGACAGACAAACAAAAGTTTTTAAGAATTTAATTTAAATTCACATATTTAATAATTTTCCAAAAAAAACTTTTTTTTCCAATAATTGAAGAAATAAGATTTTTTTATGTTCATAATAATTTTAATTTTTTATTGTAAAGTTTTTTGCTATAATCATTGTGTTTATTACTTGTTCTTGTTCGTTTTAATAAAATCCTAATAATATTTTTAAACATCTTTAAAACAAATGATCTTTTAACATTTTGTATAGGAATATTATTTACCAATAATTAATTTATTATTATAATCTTTACAATTTTAAAAAAAGTACGTAGAAAATTTATTTACTACCTACAAAAAATATATATTAAAAGTAGTATTTGTTACCTATATAATATACAATCATTATTAAATTCCTTGGATGAATTTCTTTGATTGCTTAAATAATATTTACTAATTGTTTATTGTGAATCAGTATTGTAACTAATATTGTTGTTTTTTTCTTTGTTTGCTGCCCGATAACACAATAACAATCAGATAACAATCCAGTCGAACTTGAAGAGCGAGAGAAGTGAGTATATCATGTTTCTACTAACACTTTAGATGAGAATGTACACCCTTGCTATTAGACATTTATTATTATAATTTTAAATTAAAAAAAAATGTCCAGAGAATCAACAAAAAAATGTATTGTTGAAGTAAAACTTCTTTACGCTCGACTTGGGGGGATAAGCTGTTGAATGCGTTACGAAATGTACGTACGTTCGTTGCCATGGTAACCGTTGTTATTGTCTGACAAATAATGTATAATATTATATTCTTTCCTTAAATGATATTCTATAAATATATGATTGTAATATGCTTAATATGCGTTATTTTTAGTACCTCACCTATCCTAATTATTTAAAACATAAATTGAATTCCATAAAGAGTACCGATAACCTACAGAAGTTTTACTTCTTGCGCGTGTACACATTCATACACGCACTCTTTAAACTTTTTTATTGTTGATTCTATGTTCATTTACTTTCCTTAATATTTAATAATTATTAAGTAACGAATCTACTTACTATGCACATGTCCTATATATTATTAATACCTATATAAACTTTTTTATTAATCGTATCTATTAATAATAATTTTAAAGTATTATTATAATATACATACATATATTTAATATGTCATAAGTTTTTTTTTTTTTATTTTGTTTAAAAAATCTATTTGAAGTTTATAAGTTAGACGGATAATATAATATGTAACAGGATTATGGCACAGTATAAAAATCCATACAGTATGCTATCTCCCATTGATTTTAATGGGATGAATCCTGATAAATAAAAGGATTATCAAAAATACAAAATTTCATGAAGAACGGTTTCAAAGTTAAAGCCATGACGCGACAAGTTACTAATAAGTTAAATATATATAGTCAACCCTAATGTTGTTTCCTGACACTCATATAAAAATAAATATAACAGTAGGGAACACCCCGCACAATGGAAGAATATTTAAATAAAACTATCTTTTCGGATTTTTTTGCGGATTTATGTTGACTTTGTTAGATTTATCTTTTATGGGATAAGATGTACATATATATATATATATATATATATATATATATATATATATATATATATATATATATATATATATATAATAAATGTCCACACTCTATTTTGAGCTTGCCATTTGAATAATTTAAGTCTATTAAAAATATATTAATAGTTTGCTCATGCAAAGGTTTACTAATAATTGATATTCACGCAGGATAAGAACAATAATTCTGTATTGATATTATATTTTAAAACAGCAACTGTTGTGTTTCTCTTGAGCTTTTCTCAGCAGAACTGCTTTCCGAACCGGTGTTAGCTTCCTTACAGACTTACATACTGTCATTTAATTTTAATTTAAAGTTTTAAACTGACGGTTCAAAAGTCCTTGTAAAAGTCTATTTGAATAAAGTGTATTTTGATTTGATCAGACAACAGTATGGATTAGTAAACTGTGATTATAGTCTACAATATTTTATTTTAATTTACACGTATAAGTATATATTATATCCGTATATTAATATAACCGTTGCAGCCAGTCCGTTGGTCCGAGCGGACTCGTGGCGGCTGTCGATGCCGCGCCGCGCCTTTAGTGACGACCACAGGTCATTTGACCATACGATTTAAAGTTTTTTGACTGTTGTTTTTTGACTGGTTTTGTAAAAAAGGTTTTTTTTTTTAATTTTAAAGTTTTTTTTTGTTTAGGTTTTTAATTCATGTGACATGGCGTAAAGCGATAGCAATGTTATGTCATCAATAACAATAAAATAATTCGGGCTTAATGATAGAAGTACACAATTAAGTAGCTTCTGTTTTGTCATAATTTAATTAAGTAAAATAATCAGTAATCAAAATAAAATCAACACAAATAACTTAAATAACTATGTGCATTATGCAATGAGGTTTTAAACATTTGGCCGAATTGACACATTTTCTTACTACAGTATATTTTGAGAAAATTCTTAGGCTATAAAAAACTTTTTTTTGTTTTGTCAAGAAATTTTAAATCGTATGCGTGTTTGAGTTTTCGCCTGTACACAATGCTTGGACCAACGGCCTTTTTAGAAATCAGGGCTTACTAAACCCCATTATTTTAAGTGCATGTTTTTATAATTACTATACATTCTAACACTATCTCATTTAAAAAAAAAAAACAATCTTATCATATATTATAATTGTTTTGATAAGAAATTTAGTTTCTAACACATTTAACATATTTTTAATATTTATGTACAAATGTTTACCATTCTTAGGTTCCTAACCGCTCTAACACCAGATGTATTGAGACTGACAACAATTAATACTTCAGGTATACATTACTAACAAAATATTGATTCTTCATAGGTGGAGAATGCTTTCTTTATTTTTCTGCTAGTTTTGCATCGATTGTTGGAATTTTGAGAGTTTTTTGTGTGTTTATTTGATTTTTTTATGAATATTCGTAGTATGGGAAGGCAAATTTTGCATCCACTGCATGGAGTTTGGAAAGCATTCTTCTAGTACCAATTTAACTTTTCGTTTTATTTAATTTAGCTCTTTATTATAATATATTTACAGTGTATGTATTTTATATTTCATACTATCATTTGTCGTTTTAGTTCTATTCTCTTTATATTTTTCTGTTTTATTTTGTATTCAATCATTTGAGTGAATTATTTTTCAGTCTGTATTCCGAATTTCACATTCAAGACACTATAATAAAAGTTTTATTATATGTTCCATATCAACAAGATTGTCGTTTTTATATAAAGAAATTCGTAACACAGAAGTGATAATCATGAATATAATCATAAAAAATCATCACATTCCTAACAATATATTTTTTTCATGTTTTTAAACAGTCCGGATGGTAGCTGTATAAACGAAGTGTCTATAGCTCAATCTATAATATCCCAAGCTTTACCCGCTTTATCACCGCGTTTAAATTTAACATTTAGTCCAAAATCATCTGATAGAACTAGATTAGTCGATTCACAAAATACACATAACCTAGAAATGACTATAAAGGAAACTAACAGTAATATGGAAGATACAAACGAATGTGAAAAGCCAGAAACACCGAAATGTGATAAAAAAGATTCAGATAAAGTTCAAACAGTAGTAACTCCAAGTAAATGGCCGCTAAAACCTGGAGTTTTAGTGCACGTTAATTCTAATCACACTTTGAGTCCAAAAAATCAAGCGAAATTACAAAATAGAACTCAAAACGTAACTGAAGAAAGTAATTTGGGATTGCTAGAAAGATCTAGAAACGTTGAGGAAAACAAAGTAACACCTAAAATTGAATATTCGAAGAAAACTGGAAAACCAAGAAAACATACACAAGTTGTATCGGGAATTCTCAAAAATCTGAGACGAAAAAGCGATTCATCAGATGATGACAGTGGAAAATATAAGAAGATAAATAAATCTAATAAGAGAGCTGTGTCTTTAGTTTTGAATAAAAATTATGGGCCAAAAAGACGGATACGGTCGTTTTTCTCAAGTGAATCACCAAACGTTATAGTGACAGAAGGAGGTAGACTTTTTTTTGGATATCACGTTAAGAACGTGTGAGATTATATTTTTTATGATCAAAACAATTTTATAATTTCCTTTATATATCATTTATTCAATTTGTTTTTTTTTCCAAATTATATTTTTTTTTTTTCTTATAAATATCATCTCATACATTTACTTTACACATCACTATCACAATACATTTAAAGCACGTTTTTTCTTTACTACTCACAAGTTTTAAAGTAACGCTTTTGCAATTTCTTTGATTGTTAAACAAGACTTAGTAATATTAGTGAGTACAACGTTCTTAACACAAATCCTAATTTCTCAATGAAAGAAATATATGTACACATAAAATCTATCCTTAAATTTTATAAAATATAACGTATTTTATGCTGATTGGAACTAAAATGTTGCTTCCAAGCGCTTTAAAAAAAATATTTTGATGATACTATTTATGTAAACTAGTACAATTTTCTTTCATTGTTTTTTTTTTTATTACGCACGACATTTCCAATTGTGATTGCTTTATTTTTTTGCATTGTTTAAATAACGGCATGTTTTTAGTTGTGTCGTTTAAAAGGCCTGATAGAATTTGCACAACGAATAGTAATGAATTGACGACAGACTCGTCGAGAAATCCAAGAAAGAGAAAAAAACCCGGTGACAGTGAGTATTGCACGTTGTGTTGTATTGCTTGTTTTATCGATATTATTAATGTTTTTTCTAAGAAAAATATTTTTTTTTTTTTTAAATGAATATGTATATGAAATTTCTGTGTAAATGTCCCATTTTTTAAACATTTTGTTTTTTTTTTTAAATACTAAGCATATTTAAAATCACATCCAATATATCAAACTAATTATTATATTTTAAGAATGACTATATAGACAAGTTTATTATTCCCAAAAAAATATTAAAAATATTGCACAAAATTTTAAATTCTACTTACACAATCTTTATTATTACAAAATATTTTTTCTTGGCAATTATTAAGATAAAACAACAGAATTATAGCCATTTTAATTATAAATAATATACAAAATTCATACAATAAGATTTATTTCACATTCCCAGGCCCACCTACGAATGGCGTAGATAGTGCAGCAAACGGCACTCTCGCAGACAACGGCCTGTACGAGAACCTGCCGTTCCACGGTCTGCAACAACCTCCTAACAAGGTAAGCTATGTTATTGAATAGACTACATATATAGGTACATACATACATACATACATACATACATACATACATATATACATACATACATACATACATACATACATACATAGGTATAAAAAAGTGGGTAAGTACATTAAAAAAAACTTTACCATAAACACTTCCACCCCCATTTTCACCCCCTTACGGGTTGACTTCTGGGATAAAAACTATCCTATGCCCTTCCCAGGGTCTCAAACTATCTCCATACCAAATTTCATTTTAATCGGTTCAGCCGTTTAGTCATGAAATGATAACAGACAGACAGACAGAGTTATTTTCGCATTTATAATATAAGTATGAATGGTAAAATTGACATTACATTACGTAATTGATTTCTATAAATATACAAATGATATTTTATCATAAAAACTAATGCGACCCTAAATAAACTTTGAAGTTGATTGTGTGTTTACTAATATTAAATTGTATTCATTAAATTTTGTTTTCATGAAAGAATAACAATAATAAAGAAAGGATAAGTTTTTAAAGACTATTAATATATTATGATGATATCTCATATCGTAATTATTGCCTAATGTTAACAATTTTTCCTTTTTTTAACGTAAAGGAATATCTAACAGCTCATGAAAACAATACTGCTATCATAAGAAAGAAGGCCGTAATTAACAATTTGGTCAAAAATGACTTATATGCAGACTCGGGATCAGCAAAAAAATACTACTTGATAGTCTTACTCATAAATCTCTAAGTCTTATGAATCCGGAGATACCATAAGCATTTTAATCGTAACTACGTCAAAATTAGTATTAATTTTGACATAGTAGTAAGACAAAACTTCAAATATCTCGTAATCACCTTTGACGAAGTTACGGCCTTCTTTCTTATGACGGCAGAATAATTGCATTTTTATTATTTTACTAGTTTTATTTGCTATTCATTTGTAAGATAAATGTTATGATTTTGTTTGTTCAGCTTTATTATTAATTTGCATTTATTTTTCTTTTTCATGTTATGTTTTGGCATGAATAACAGCCTGTACAAGCGATTCAACCTAGGATTGTAGAGACTAACCAAAAAACTGCTAAAGGCATTGAGGCCTTACAAAAACAATTGACAACAAACCCATCATTCACACCGAGGGTTGTCTGTCCACCTTTCGTACAAAATGCTGTAAACTATCCAGTAGCTAATTCGAGTACAAATTATCAAACATACGGAATACCAGTTTTATCACCGATACAACAAATGTATCCTCTACATCAAACTGTGCTATTGAATCCCTATTTGCCCCCAGTACCGTTTTTGAAGCAATTTCCGACTATAGATGAAGAAATAGTTGATTCAAAAAAGTTTAGTTCTTTAAATACTAGAAATGTGAAGACAAAGCCAAAATTTCAATCTATGAGGATTGTTAGAAAAAGAAATATAGAACGATTCTATCCTAATACGGAATATGGAGAAAATTTCAATGAAATTAACAATAATACCAAAAACACCACAGATTCTGATGACGTTGGCGATTCAGAGGATAATATTTATGAAAATTTTCCTTCATTGCTTAGAATCAAATCGAATGTGAGTGGCGTTGAACATTTTGAAAACCTAACAGATTCTATACAAGTCTGTGAAGAAAGTAACGAAAAACTAAACGCTTCTAAGACTTCACTAAATAGACCAGTGCCGGCTCCGAGAACTAAACTAACGCCATTGAACTCTCCATCAAAATCTGATCATATTTATATTAATTTATCCATGCCATTAATAAGTTCCCGTCATACTAAATCAATAGATGTAGTCGATGGTCCAATAAGATCATCGAAATCAGAAGAAAATGTTTCGAAACCTATAATCCAAAGAAATCAAACCAAAAATATGTTAACTATACCAAAAAGAACTACGAGTCTCAAAAATATAGCTGACAATAACGATAATTATGAAAATGATGATGTTGACCGAGACAACGATGTTAATGAAGATAGAAATACAAAACCAAATATCATAGGAGCAACGCCTAAGAGGACGTCCATTACCTTACCATCGACGTCCTTAGTTAGATCTGTAGTAAATCAACTGAACGATCAAGGTATTAACAAAGTAACATTGCCAAAAAAGCAAGTTATTTTACCAAATAAAACCCTTCAAATACCAAAATTATCAGAAAAACCTATACCAAAAAGAAATTTAGTTCAACGTAGCAATTCTGTACAAATAAGTTTACCTAAAAACGGTGAAATCGCTCAGGTATAAACGCTTTGTATGTTTTCATTTTTCTTTTCTCATCTCATTCGTCATTGTTTATCAATGTCGTTAACACACTAACCAACTAACCTTTCATTTCAGAGTACTAATATACAGCAGCAATACCTCCAAAGAAACTTTACGAATATGTCCAAAGGGAAAAATAAGAAAAACTTCCAAATTCCACTGCAAAAACACCACAGCTTTTGTTATTTCCAACCGATTCGAGTAGATAAAAGAATTCCTGTGAACCAAGAGACGTATAACAACACAATAGGTCCAATATACCAGCCAGAATCACAATATTACGCGAAAACTCTAAACCGTACAAAAGATAAAAGTCAAAAATTGAACAGATTAAAAAAATCCGAAAGTCTTCGCGAGAAATTATCGTGCGTGGGAATTTATGATCATTACGAGAAACCCAACTACCCCGAGCCAGACTACAGTAACGACAGGAAAAACTACTTGCAATTTTTAAAAGGCAACTACATATCAAACTCAACTAGAAACTTAAGCCCAGAATACAGTTATAATACAAATTTTAATACGCTCTGCAAAGACGATAGGCCTAAAAATAAAAAATTAGTATACGCAGACTTAGCGTTAGGTAATCATAATTTAAAATTTAAGAATACAGTCAATTCTAATAAACATTTATACACTATAGGTAATGTAGAGTCTAAAGAAAGTAATAGTAGCTACAAAAGTAATGTATCGAATAGGAAAAGTCAACAGAGAAGCGATTACGCGACTCTGAAATTCAATGAAATCGACGTGTAAAGGTGAGTGTGTTACTAACAATTAGTAACTTTGTGTTATTAATCATTAAAATATTTATAATCATAATCATTAATTTTTTTATTTTCAAAAACTTATTTTCATATAAGATACCTATGATTTTTTTTGATAATTTTGTTATTGAAACAGTCTTGGAAATTTAAATCATCAAACGTCTTTTAAAATTGGTTGATTAAACGGAAAACTGCAATTTTAATTTCCAAATTATCCTCAATTTCATATTAATGAAATGAATGTCAGTCGTTTAAAGCTTGTACTTATTATATTGGAATAAATGTCTAATGATAACAAAAACGAAGATAAAGAAGAATTATTTCCTGTTATTCAGCAGATTTTTTTGATTAAATTAATGAAATATAATACATTTTTTTTTAATTTAGCATGACTAATGTTAATCTGATTTTTATTATTACTTTTGTAATAGTTTTTTTCCTTTCTATAAATTCAATGAGCATGGAATCTAATTGCTTTAAAATATTTAGAATATTAAATTGCATGTGAATTGAATTAATTTATACAATTATAATTTAAAAAAGAAATATAATTTATACAATTATACTTTATAATAAATCTAAACCCTTTATTTAGAAAAAGTATTAAAAATTGCGAAAACATTTAATTTTAGGCATTTCATAAAAGATTTTTTCAAAAGCATGTAATCTCAGTGTTGTGACGTATGTCTTTTTGTTCATAGGCCCGCTTTGCCAAGAGCGACACGTACATTTTCTAAAAAAAAGGTAATTTTCAAAAACATTCTTTAACTGTTCTAATGCTTAGCCATTTTTTTTATTAATATTTATTTTTATTAACTTTATAGCTTGGCCGTTTGTTTTGTGACTACTTTATTTTTTGTTTTTTTTTTTCTCTACACATACATTTATACTATTTTATAATAAACAGTATTTATTTAATAGTATTTATGTTACCAATTTTTTGTAAAAAAACTCTGCTGAATAAGAGATGTGTTAACATATAATTATAATTTATTACATAAAATAACTTTTCTAACACTTAAAATTACTATTTTGTCACTAAAGTTGTAGAAAAATATCTAATACTGCTGCTAGGTCTCGTTACGCCGGTTGTTACGTTTTTTTGATGTTATTTCTTCTCACCAAATCGGAAATCAATGGTATACGCTATATATCTTTATATAAGTAAAAAAAAAGATGTTTTTTTTTTCAGTACATTAAGAGAAATTAACAGCGACCAATGGGCATATACACTAGGGTTTCTATAAGTTTTGCTCACTAAATAATAATTTACTTAATTTATTTTATTATATTCCAGCCTTTTAGACCAGAAGATCAGTTTATATACGCGGACGCCGACATGAAGGACTACGGGCCCATCAACTACAAGGCAGCGTCGATTTACGCGCAAATGAAAAAAGTCAAGAACCAACAAAAATTACAGGAAATTTACGAAAAGGAACACCCCGACGAGGATATGTTGTGAAAATCTTTGAGTTTGCTTTAATTTTCAATATGACTCAATAAATTGTACTATAATTGTAATAAATCATACATTGAACAGTAGATAAAAGATTATTGATCATTTTTTATTTCGATTTTAAAGTCCAAAGCATTTTTTTAATTTTTAACTTATACTATTTCTTTAAATAAAAATATCTACAGATCGTACATCACTTTTTTTTTGGTAACTTTAATTGTTTTCACAAACGAAACCAATTCCTGAAACTAATGAAAAATAATCAGTAAATTCTAAGTTTTATTTATAATTGACTGGAGTCTTAACATCTAAGATGGCTTTTTAATAACTTATTCAATTAAAAATGTTTTTGTTATAGTTATATTCTTTTTGGTTGTTGAATCTTTTAATACTAACGCTAATTTAAAACAATACGTTTTTACTCTTACCTCTTGAAACTGGTCAAATAAAATCAAGACTGTGGGAATCGAAACTATTATAGAAAAGTTACAAAGAATTCTGACCCCAAGTGTACAGTTCACTTAGATTTGTAAATAAACGTAGTTTTCTTAAAAACATGGTCATAAAATACATTAATATAAGGTTTAATTCTGGCTACAGATCCCTTTTTAATTTTTTTGTTGTAATATAAATTTAAACAACCTTTGTGATTGAAAAAAATGAAAATATTTAATAATCCTAACGAAAAAATATTTTTGATACTTTTGTGTTTACAATTTAAAATTTTATTGTATTTTATTCCTTTAAATGCTGCATTTACTTTTGAATTAAATCATGTTTTTTTAATCACAAAGTATTAAAAGTGCTTCGAGTAGAAAACGAATGCTAGTTTTATGTCCGTCCAAACGGGAAATTCTCAGACCTATTTGATTTTAGCTGAACCCATATCTGTAAAAATTAATGTAAATCTTAAATGTATAGTCAAAATTACTATAAAAGATACTTAAGTAGCCAAAAGTAGCGCGATAGTCGCGCGGTAAGTAGATGTGTTCACGAGGATTATATGTGTATACACAAATATGGCCCGTAGTGTAATTGGCTTTTAGTTTTTCTACTTTTTCAGTTTTGATTTGTGTTTTGATTGTTTTAAGTAATTTTCGAAAAAAAAAATTTTTTTTTTTTTCAAAAAATAATGAACGAAAAAGAACCTTTTCCTTTTTTTTATATTCAGACTTTTTTTAAATCATTTCTTTTTTTAAATCGTTCATTTCGAACAATTTGTGAGACTTAACATTTTTTTCCTATACTAATGTAAATATAATAATTTAAAATGGAAAAATTTACACTTTATGAAATGTAGTTGTTGTATTTTTAACAAAACTAAAAAAGGTTGATTCCATTTTAGATTTTTTAACGATGGTTCTATAAAACCAAGCACTTTAGTGCGTAAGTTTATGAAAATGACACGGATTGGATATGACGTCGATTTTTTATTAAATAATCTATACTAATATTATAAAGCTGAAAAGTTTGTTTGTTTGTTTGGTTAAACGCGCTAATCTTAGAAACTACTAATCCGATTTGAAAAATTATTTTTGCATTAGATAGCCCGTTAACTGAGGAAGGCTTATAGGATATATATCATCCCGGAAAAATGTACGATTCCCGTGGGATAGATTTGTTTCTATCTAGGGACGAACCCGAAGCGAAGCGTGAATGAGTCGCTAGTATAAGATACTTTTAAAAAGTAGTATTTTTGTGTTTTAATTTATTAAAATCTTCTTTTTCTATAGTATTTTCAGTGTATCGTTATTTATTGTTTTAATAAAACCAACGTTTCATCCAATCCGTGGTACATTAGGGGAAAGTAACGTAATAGTAACAGATTTTGTACATAATGTAACTTGTTAAAATATTGTCAGATAGTAATAAATAAATAATTTATGGATTTTGTCATATTGTTTTATTTTAAATGTGCTTTTATCACAGTACTTTAAATGAGGAAAATTGTAGGTGTATAGGTTACTCCTTCATGCTTAAACTGTAAGAGGCTGGACAGATTAGATGAAAATTAGTAAACAGATAAACTATAGACCTTTTTTTTTAATATTAGTAAATGCATTTACGCATACCACCTGTAGACATACAGATGATATGTAGGATTCACCGACCTCCCCCGTCGTAATGGAGCGTCGCATGATCGCTTACGCACTCGGCTACGACGCCCCGACGGCAGGTCTGTCGAAGCAGACCACAACAGCCAGGGGGTTGCTCCACAGTCCACTCTGCTATCAGAGAAGTGCCAGGAGCAACCCGCATAGCACACCGCCCACCGAGGTGGGCCGCCTCCCGGTGCGTTTCTTGGCTTTAAGCCCGGCTGGATTGTCGAGCATTACTGAGCCCCCCCACCACGACAAGGTGAATGCACGTTTGGGGGAAATTAACTATGGACCTAGACTTACACACAGGGTACTGTTAGGTTCTAGGGTGTAGGGACGACCCGAGCGAACCAAGGGTGTATTACTAGTATAAAATGAGGGATAATAAAATTAAAAAAAAGTAACTTAAGTTAAGGCTGAGAAATAAAAAAACAATACATTTGACAAATTTATTCATTATCAAAATGTGTCGATACAAAACCTAAGCTATATCACAGCCATGCCTTTGATGGTTGATACTAAAAGTGTATTCAACTTCATCCCACTGCTGGGCAAAACTCCCTTACTGGGAAATTCTATAATATAACCCGCAATCCCATTTTTAGGTATGCGGGTGAATTAAAAATAACTTGATTACATACAATCTTATATATTATTTCATGCAGTACAAAAGTAACCTAACTAAAACTTTTGATATAAAAATGCACTATAAGCATGATAATAAAATTATATTAATTGTACAAATCAATTTAAAGTTTTCTTTTATTTAAGTAATAGCCAAAATATTTTTATATAAACATATATAAATACTTAGTTATTGAGCATTTCTCACAATATTTAGAAAAGAAAGTCCTTCGATCAAAAAACTATACAAAATGATAGATTTTACTTTACTTAGACAGACATTGTTATATGTTTTAAATAAAACTATCTTTTCGGATTTTTTCGCGGATTTATTTTGATTTTTGGTTTCTGACGTTTCAAATGCTTTACAAAAACCATGGTCACGGGAGAGACTAAGGTGTTAGATGTCTCAAAGGTATTATATAGTTGTTACAGACAGCCTACCCACAAAATAACAGAATGAATTCAAAAAACTTGAAAATTGGCACGATAGTACCTAACAATATTTGTTAATTTCAATTTTAAACATTTCATAATTTTAATTACTTTTATACTTGAATATGGAATATCATTTATATAATTTTAGCTGTTATTATTATAATTATTACATTTTTTTTTAAACTTTATTGATTAGTAATCTATAAAGATAGTTTTATTTAAAATGTCAAATATTCGTGTAAATCTAATAAAGTATTATTGTTATATGTTATTATTTTTGACTTTGATCACTTTTGCAATAAATGTTTTTTCACATAACGACTAAATTATTCAAATATTGACACATGACACAACTACAAAAGTTACTCTATACATAGTATATACAAAAAGTCAAGGAATCGAATCTTGAACCAATTTATACAATTTTTTCATTTATATTACTCGCGAATACATCTTTGAAATATTTTTGCTGGTTCTTTCGATAGTTGTGGTTTGACGCCGTTATAAATTAACTTTAGAAAGAGATTTAGTTTCATAAGTAGCTGGAACACTGTTTTAAATATATGTAAGTAGTTGTGCTGTTCTTTTGGAACAAATTATTACTATAAAAATATTTACCACAACGCGATCTAGATTTTTTCATTATCTTTTTGGGCACTAAAGTTATAATATGTTATATTCTAAATGTAAGTCGATTTTTATCATATGAATAAAGCCACCTATATAATATTAGTATTATAACTAAACAGCATTTCGAAAACAAATATATATGAATATAATTTCAGTCGGCCTAATTCAGGAGTTACAAAATAACTAACCCATGCATCAGCTTATTATATATTTAAAGATACTAAAAATCGATAATATAAAATATGTTACTGAAATTTTAAATGCCGATTCACAGATATCTAGTGGAAGTGAGAATTTTATTACCTTATCAATTATGATTATAATTTCAAATTAAGTAAAAATCATATTTATCTCGGCCAAAATACACGTAGTCTGAACACCATTTCCTAGCCTGAAGGTCTGTGGAGCAACAAGCAGGATACGCGAGACGGGATTTGGTTAACTTCGCACACCTCTGGCATAAGTCGAGGAGTTCGTCCTAAAACAAAAATAACAGTGTAAGAAATATTGAAAAATAGTTTTTTTTTTAAAGTTATACTTCTTTACGCACGCTTGACTTGGGGCATAAGCTGGTGAAAGCGTTACGAAAAAATGTACGTACGTTTGTTGCCATGGTAACCGTTGTTATTGTCTGACAAATGATATATAATATCATTTATATATTCAATTTATGTTTTAAATAATTAGGATAGGTAAGATACTAAAAATAACGCATATTAGGCATATTACAATCATATATTTATAGAATATCATTTAAGGAAAGAATATAATATTATATATCATTTGTCAGACAATAACAATGGTTTCCATGGCAACAAACGTTCGCCTCGCCCGGTCACACTTTTCATAACGCTCTCGTCACGCATTCACTAGGTTAATCCCCAAGTCAAGCGAGCGTAAAGAAGTTTTATTTCAATGGCCATAACTTCAGATAATCTAATTATTAGTATATACTTACGTCTGTATGACACTCTGCTGACTCGGTAAAAACACCACTGCCAGAGGAAAGCCACGGGGGACGTGCTTCTGATTTCTGGATGATGACACAAATGCCCACCAGGATAAGGAGAGCTATGCTGTTCTTCTGCGGACAAAGATAAGTTGGATTTAGTTTAGTTTAATATAACTTATATAATAAATAGCTTTTTCCTATGGTATCCCATGAGTAACAAAAATGGCATCACTCTATCTAAAATCCAATAGCATCAATGAAAGCCCTATTAAAATCTATTATTATTTCTACCCTCAATCCTGCGGGAGCACTTTTATTTTTGGGGTAAAAATAACCTGTTACTCTCGAGTCTCGCCTTAATTTGTAATAACCTTTACCTGTAATTTAGATCTCTTAAACCAAATACAAATACAATGATAAAATAATATGGCGTCTTTTAAAGCGTTATAGCTCGGATTTCCCGTACTGTAAGATTCCTTATAAAACGGTAGTAAATTAAAAAAAAAAAAAACAAAAACAAAAATTTTACGTAATTAAATGAAAAACATTTATATAATAAAAATTATATTATTTAAACGTTTTATAGGAATAAATTTTGCTAAACCTTACATTATTTACTTTATAATTCACAAGTTTTATCAAATTTTGTCAATTATATATTTATCAGGAAATAATAACGGGGAGGCAAAATATAAACAATGAATATACATATTTTCCTCTTATCTTTAAACGAGCTTTTGATTTTAACAAAACATGAACTCGGGTCATGGCTCTCTGATATCTATTGTACCTGATATACGTAAACCCTCCGTGTTATAGAGAGGGTATGACAGACCGCCCGACATAAATCGTGAAAGACCTCTGCTAGTTTTATGTCAGTCCAAATAAAAAAAACATAGTATCAAGTACTAGCGACTCACCCTCGCTTCGCTTCCGGTTCGTCCCTAGACAAAACAAATCTATCCCACGGGAAATCCACATGTTTCCGGGATAATTTATAGCCAATAGCCTTCCTCAGTTAACGGGCTATCTAATTCAAAAAGAGTATTTCAAATTGGATTAGTAGTTCCTGAGATTATTGCGTTCAATCAAACAAATAAACAAACAAACAAACTCTTCAGCTTTATAATATTAGTATAGATATGACATTCTTGATTTTAGCTAAACCTGTAAAAGCTAATGTTAGCTTAAATGTATAGTTAAAAAGAAAATAAAAGATAGTTAAGTAACAAAATATATTATAAAAATGAACAATCCGACTGCATAAAAGCTAAATAAAAAGATGAAAACAAGTTGACGAAGGAATATAGTATTATGCAGACATACACATGTAGATACATCTCGCGGGAAGGATAAAACGAATAAAAAAAGGAATATATATATATATATATATATATATATATATATATATATATATATATATATATATCATAAATATCCGATGTTTTGATATTTATAATAAATATCGGATATTTTCGAACCCTGTTTTTTTATCCTAAATTACTTTTAAATGTAGTATAACTGTAATGTATGTAAATGTATAACTTATATATATTTTTGTGATTTCCTCTTAAAAACCTTTATTTTGATACCCCACTTGATTAGTTTGAAAGACTTTTTTTTATTAAAAGACCCACAAATTGGCGCCTGAAATCCGCCATTTTAATTTTATACTATTCTTTTAGCCTATAACACTCGGGTTATTGAGACGAATCTGTCGATGTATTAATTATCAAAATCTGCTCACGCTTGTGGTCTCTATGATGCCATGTCAAACATACATAGACTGATAAACACATTACCCTCCTTTGCGTCGCACTGTCAGGTAAAAAGTAGCACAACAATAGCGCAGTAAGTAGAAGTGTGAGTTTATTTTTTCTTTTGATTTTTGACAAGTGACAACTGACAATATTACGCGCCTTTTTAAATTATAATTCGTATTCAATACATATAATAAAATTGTAACTAAGCCGAATCTGTACCTACATTAAATTTTTTTTGGAAAATCTTATTGATAATAATGTCTATTTCAATTAGTTTTTCCATTATTTCCATTTTATTATCAATACTGGGACCGAATATATAGTTTTTAGAATTTTTGTCTGTCTGTCTGTTTGACTGTCTATCTGTCTGTCTGTTACCGCATCATCGAAAAACCACTGGAGGGATTTTGATGAAATTTGGTAGGATGACAGCTGGTTATCCGGGTCAACATATAAGATACTTTGTACTGGGAGAAAATATCTCATCACTGAGAAATCTATTCTATACGTTAAAACGTAAGTAGGGACGAACACGAGCGGAGCGAGGATGAGTCACTAGTTTTGTTATACATTTATGATATTTAAGAACCTGTTGATTCTAATTTTAAGAACTAAAATAATAAAATGTGAGAAGAAGAACATCAAACAGAGGTGGATATACCTGATATTATAGATGACACTAAACAATATCAAGAATATGTTTACAGTTCAACCGAAATCACCGACTCTTGTATATGACAACATAAAAACTACGGGCTACGATTGTCGCGTTATCGCTCTGATTAAAATTGTTGGATCAACTTGCTGTTATCGGTGAACTTGTAACACGCGTGTAAGGTGTCGCGTGTCAGCTTGAGTGCACACGCCACCTTGTGGTGTACATCAAGCTTTTATTACATAAAAATCACTACGAGACTGAATACTGATTATATTTCGCAGGCGACAGCTTATCTTCACGATTGATTTTTTTATAATTTTTTATCTCAATCGTTTCGCAAACAGAATAATAATGGAACACATGGAAATTTATAATTTTTCAAATTTGTCATTGTTTTCTATATTTTGGAAGTACGTGTGTAGGTTTTAATGCTTACAAGAAAAAATAAAAACCATAATTTTCGGTAAAAAAGAATATAGAACAAGACTTTAAAATATAGGTACCTACGTGTTTTATTGAAAACTAGCGATTCACCCTCGCTCCGCTCGGGTTCGTCTCTACTTACGTTTTAATGTTTAATATAAATTTCTCAGAGATGACATATTTTCTCGCAGTAAAAAGTATCCTATATGTTGACCCGGATATCCAGCTATCCTCATACCAAATTTCATCAAAATCCCTGCCGTGGTTTTTCCGAGATGCGGTAACAGACAGACAAAAAATTCTAAAAACTATAGATTCGGCCTCTGTATCGATAATGTCTATTTCAATAAGATTTTTCCAAAAAATATTTAATGTACAGATTCGACTCAGTTAAAATTTTATTATATGTACTATAGATTATTTATTAATAATTGTAATATAATTTTTCGCATTAGTACCTAATAATTTACAAATAGTTAAAATTCATTAGGTATTAATTCATATTACTTTCTAGATGTATCAGATGAGGATATTATGAGGTCTCATATATACCAGAAGATTTAGTAAATGTGTACGTGCAGGATCAACATTCTGTCAGCCTCATAGACGTAGAGAATGGACTAATCACTAAGCAATACTCTCATGTAATTGGCCACTCTCTAGAAAAAAAGAGAAAACTAACTTTCTTTTTAACCTGCTATAGATTAATAATTACCGCATTTCAATAAATTAAAAAAAGTCAAATATTTAGTTTTCAAGAAATTTTTAAAAAAATGGATAAATTTCGATTTATTCAATTGTTTCGAACTAATATTGTTCATAATATTATTGATATTAATTACATAATATTACTATCATGATTGCAAATAACAACAAAAACAATATACAATAAAAAATATTTACCAAAGTTATTAGTTAAATATTTAAGAATAACATTTAAAAAAATATTTGAAAAATTTAACAGAGGAAAATGGTAAGACTATAAATAGCTTTAAAATAATAAAAAATATATAATATTTTATATTCCTAAAGATATTCGATGCAAAGAAAGTATTCCATTTCAAGCACTATCTACAGATAAATAAAACCAAAGTGTCTGTTTGTAATGTCAAAACAACAGCTTTTTACTAAATGCATATGAAATTATATACGGTACTTATAAGAAAAACACAATTTTAATTTTTTTGTCTGTCTGTTTGTTCCGGCTAATCTCCGAAACGGCTGGACTGATTTTAACGGGACTTTCACTGACAGATAGCTGTTGTTATAAGGAGTAACTTAGGCTACTTTTATTTTAGAAAAAGAATTAGGATTCCGTTCAAAAACGTACCTAGGTCCTAGGGACGCACCCTAACGCACCTAAGTCGCTAGTTTGAGGTAAAATCCTATTTTATGGGTTAAAAGCTATAATATTTTTGTGAATTATGGGCTTTTTAGACAATTGTGGATCAATTTTCATTTTTTTTTAATGAAAACTTACTTCAAGGGTAGTTCCATATGAATTATTTATATAATTAGATAGAATATTGAATGATTTTGATAAAACATCGAATGATTCAAATATAATGCACTTATAAAACCTAATATAGACAATAGACATATTGAAGGACATTAGTGAGATTCATCATAGAATGTTAACAAAAAAAACACATAGTTATTTATCCAATGGCCAACCACGAACTGTCTGACCTCCCTCAGACATACAAATAAAAAATATCCGAATAACTTATAACATACATAATTATAACATCTTTCTTATCAAATCCCTAATTATGTGTCTCAAAAAATGACAGACGTATAAAAAATCCAATTAAAGGTATTACATAATGTTTATTGCGTTTAATAATTTCCTTTATACTCTTCCTAGTATTTGCCCGGGACTCTGCCCGCGTGATTTAAAAATAACCTATTTTGATACAAACTTCCAAGCTTTTTTTAACTTTATAATTTTTTGTTACGTTTAAGTTAATAAGTTGTATATTTTCCGAACTATAACATGTCTATTTTTATTGTGACTCTTCACAGGGGGTGTAACTCAGTGGTAGAGTGTCTGCTTCGCATGCTGAAAGTCCTGGGTTCAAATCCCAGCACCTCCAGATCTTTTTTTAGAATACAAAATAATTAATCGATTTTCTCAAACAAACATTGTTCCAGCGCTATTTATATTAATATAATAAATCACCTTTAAAGAATTGCAGTCTGATTTGAAAAAAATCTTTTCTTGGTCACAATCCATTCAATAATTTACGTTTGATTGACAGTTGATACACAAACGTACAAACAAATATTCAAGTATTAATTATTATTATTATTATTATTCAAATACTAACATTAAAAAAATATTATGGTATTTTAAGCCTATACAAGACAATATTCTCACTCACCTTGCAATAGATCCCAATAACCTTTCCATTTGTAGTTTTTCTTACCAAAGAAAGATATTTGACACAAGTTCCATATCAATTAATATGTCAACTTTCTACCGCTAGTAAGGAAAAGCACAGATCGATAGTATTAAATTAAATTAGAACTGTCAATATATTATGTAAAAATTTCTATTTTTCTAACTCAATATTGAGTAATAATATTATTCATTTTAAGTCACGAAATGAATTCTAAAATGCAATCGAAAACTTAAATACAACTTTAATATAAACAGACAAACTCTTTTCTAGCTTTTATCTACATACGTACCTACATACGTACGTATAGCTATATAAATAGACAAAGACAAGACAGTTCAGTACCTTTTCCTCCTCTGTTTGTCAACCGATTTTCTTATTTTTTACCTACGTCGGAACGGAAACGGTATATGGGTCGTTCTTCTTTTCTAGCGACAATGATCTGTCACTCACCTCATTTTGTGTCATATTAGAGTGCAGATTATTATGTATTCATTGTTCGAATTTACATCCTCATCGCTTTATACCTTTTAATACTAAATAATCTTTAACTTTCTGTAGCCAATAGTTTTTTTGCATGTGTTTATTTTTCGTTAAATACCGTGACAGAGTAGTAATTCATAATGATGTCCTACCGAAAAAGTACCACTCTGTCACAGTGTTTTCTCGAAAATTGCCACAAAACAAACAACATTACGGGCATGAAAATAAAGATTAAATGATCCAAATGAAAATTAAATGCATTTGCAAAAACATATCTAACACTGAAATCAAAATATTGTTACTTGAAAAACTCGAAAAACAGAGAAACACCAATTCATTGTCGCAAGAAAAGAAGAACGACCCATATGCGTTTGGGATGAGAGGATGTTTGTTTGTTTGTGCAAATCCAAGTTGCCATTTTTCTCCAAAACTATTAGTCCGATTTTGATGCAGTTTTCAGTTATGGGTTCGGTTTTGATTGGTGCATGTTCTTAGGTAGGTGTTATGGTGACAACTCATCAAGGGGCGCTGTGGCAAACATTATCTGCTACCAAAACTGCTAGTCCGATTTTGTTTAGTAACTATTGTCGAGCTTTAGTGTTTTCAATAAAAAATATTTGGAGACAGTTTTTTACATAGATATGTAGGTAAATTCTATTCATATATGTTTTCCTCAAATTTTGAATAACGATTATGATCATATTCTATTGGTGCATGTTTGTTTGAACGTCCTTGTTCTTATCTGCGCAATGAATGATTTACTCACTACTAGTACTACGAGAGTTCGATAATGTAAATTGGTGCGCCCTACAACTCAGTTATCTAAAATTGACGTCTATCACTAAAAGTTCAAGACCTAACTGAATGTACTCTCTATTGTTTAGATCTAATGAATTACGCAGAATGATGAAATAATAGCGACCTGCATTAGGTACTTGTCCGAGGTCGGGGATTCGTTATGTGAACACCGATATTGATAATTGTCCCACTTTTGAGAATAATACGCATTATGTACTAAATAGTTCTACTGCTTCTATTGATATGTTCGAGAATAATGTTGAAATTATATTTTTAAATTGTTATCCCATGGGATTGGAATTGGAATAAAACGTATCCTATGGTACGGATGTGGTCTATCCGTATGTCAAGTTTCGTCTAATTTCCTTCAACTGTTACCTACTTTTTATGTAATCTATGCATATAATAAAATTGTAACTTACCCGGATCTGTACATTTAATATTTTTTTGGAAAATCTTATTGAAATAGACATTATTATCGATACAGAGGCCGAATCTATAGTTTTTAGAATTTCTGTCTGTCTCTCTGTCAGTCTATCTGTTACCGCATCACGAAATAACCACTAGAGGGATTTTAATGAATTTTGGTATGATGATAACTTGTTATCCCGGTCAACATATAGGATACTTTTCACTGCGGGAAAATATCTCATCTCTGAGAAATCTATACTTTTAAAACTAGTGAGTCGCTAGTAATTGATGTGAAATATAATAATCAAAATTAAAATTTACCAAAATACTTTACACAAAAAAAAAACAATTTAAACATCTTCCATTTATTCTCTCAATCTAATTGCTAGTCGAATCAAAATATTGCTTTTTAAGTAAAATCTGCACAACATCTCGTACTTGTGACTTGATAACGTCTCAGTACCTGATAAGCTACTACAATTGATTACAATTAATAGGCGTCATTACTGACCTAAATATATTTTGCACAATGGTTTCCGTCTTGAAAACAAGTTTGACCTGATTGAGTATCTATCCCATTGTTTTATCATACGTTATTATTTGCATAAACAAATTTAAGTTACTAAGAGAATATGCCTAGATACAGCTAGATGCTAATTTAATTGAAGAAGTTTAGATCGGGGGTTCATTTCCTTTATTTATTCAGCCCTTTTTAACGTCCCACTGCTGGGTGTGGCCCTCCCTTCAATACGAGGGGGATCAGGCCGTAGTCCACCACGCTGGCCAAGTGCGGGCGGACTTCACATATCGTTTGAAAACTCGCTAGGTTTTCTCAGACATGCAAGTTTAGTCATCCTTACGATGTTTTCTTTCACGGTGTTTTCTTTATATAATATTATATTCTTTTCGTAAATGATATCTCTCACCTATCCTAATTATTTAAAACATAAATTGAATTTCATAAAGAGTACCGATAACCTACAGAAGTTTTACTTCTTGCGCGTGTACACATTCATACACGCACTCTTTTATTTTTTTTTTCTATTTATTATTGTGTAATGTGATGTGCTGGATAGGAGTTCTGACAATTACATATCTTTTGTCAGACAATAACAACGGTTACCATGGCAACCAACGTACTTACATTTTTTCGTAACGAATTCACCAGCTTACCCCCCCCCCCCCCCCCCAAGTCAAGCATACGTAAAGAAGGTTTAGTTCAAAAAATATCGTTAAAAAAACATATGGTAAGTCCGGGAGAGTTGCCTATAGTTTTAAAACGATCAGTATTAATTATATGTGTAAGATACTACATAAAATAAGCATAGTTTATTTTAATTCCATATTTACTTATGCTGTTTAGATTAAATTTGGAACGATTGTGCAATATATTCTAGATTAAAAAATAGTACAAAATAGGCATCTCATCCAGACATGTGGGTTAGTTGCCTATAGATGTCAGGGATAGGTATAGGACGAGTAATTAGTGCATAATCAGACATACTTTGCTTAGTGACGCAAAAAATCCTTTTTTTATGCATTTATACATACTACCTGTAGATGTACAGGTGGTTATGTGGGATTCACCGGCTAGAAAAGCCAGTACTACCCACTGAAACCCAACAAAACCTCCCCCGTCTTAATGGGGCACCCTGACAGCAGGTCTGCCGAAGCAGACTACAACAACCGTGAGGTTGCTCCCACGGTCCACTCTGCCCTCAGAGAAGTACCAAGAGCAACCATATGGATTAGGCCATAATCCACCACACTGGCCAAGTGCAGGTTGGCGGACTTCATAATGTCTTTCGAAAACTTGCTAAGTTCTCTCATATATGCAGGTTTCCTCGCGATGTTTTCCTTCACCGTAAGGCAAGTGGTAATTATGTTTGAAATGATTCGCACATGAAAATATCACAAGTGCGAGACCCGGGATCTCACTTCACTCGCTTTCCCAAGCGAGCGCGTTACCCACTGGGCTACCACTGCCTTAATTAGCGTCCAAATGAACTGCCGAACGCTAATAAGCTCCCCCACCACGACAAGGTGAACGCACGTTAGGGGGGAACCAATTAATATACTGGGCATCTAACCCCAAAATATTATTGGGCATCTCTCCCGATCATTAGGGAGAGATGCCTATCGACTCTGAACATACCGTAAAGCATTTTCAATAGAAATTGGTGGGTTGTTAACAAAACAAGATCACAATGTTACATTATGAAACAATTTAATACTATTTAACTAAAGAATTTAGGGAAAAAAATTACTGCAAACTATCTCAAAGATTATATTCTAACGTAAAAGTTAATTACGCTTATCTTATTTTACAAATTAACACCAAAATATTAATTATAAGTAATATATCTTTGTGTAAAAACTTCCACACTGACATTGACTGTCGATTGACGTATTATGGACGCGTTCCGAATCACGCAACATTAATTAATTTAATTTTTAAAATTATTAGGCATCTCTCCCTTATGGGCATCTCTCCCGGACTTACCCTACATACATACACACTCGAGCGCAGCAAGAGTTAGTCGCTAGTCAATAATAATGTGAATATAACATCATGTACAGCAAGAAACATATTTTGCCACCAAAATCTTATCAGCAAAGCCGTTCAAGAGTTACTAGCAATGTGCACAAAAGACCAGACAAACAAAACTTTAAATTAATTTCGTTAGCAACATTGTAGTGTTAGCAATTATTGTCTTAAATCAACAACATTGATTGCTTTATTCATTTTATCTTTGTTTGGTGAATTACATATTTTATGTCTATTTAACCAATTAACTGTATTATAACTGTCATACTAGCATATGCTAATACTTTACGTTTAAATAACTATGCTTTGGTTTCTAATAGCTTTCACTAGCGACTTACCCTTGCTCCGCTCGGGTTCATCTCTCATTACGTTTTAACGTTTAGAATAGATTTCTCAGAGATGAGATATTTTTCCATCGGATAACCAGCTATTATCATACCAAATTTCATCAAAATCTGTCCAGTGGTTTTCTAGTGATGCTTTCCCAGACAGACAAATAAAAAATCTAAAAACTATAAATTCGGCCTCTGTATCGATAATAATGACTATTTCAATAAGATTTTCCAAAAAATATTTAATGTACAGATAGGACTCAGAATTTAAATTATATTATCTATACTAATATAATGAAGCTGAAGAGTTTGTTTGTTTGTTTGGTTGAACGCGCTAATCTCAGGAACTACTAATCCGATTTGAAAAATTCTTTTTGCATTAGATAACCCGTTAACTGAGGAAGGCTATAGGCTATATATCATCCCGGAAAAATGTACGGTTCCCGTGGGATAGATTTGTTTTTGTCTAGAGACGAACCCGAAGCGACGCGAGGGTGAGTCGCTAATAGCGTTTATAATACTAGACGTCACGCGTAAACTTTCTTTTGGTGCTTAGAGACCTTAATGTATATTAAGGTTTTTCTCTTATTATACAAATATAAACCCAAAGGTTAAATAGAAAAAAAAAATTAAAATAAAACTCTCTTGTATTTATACATATCTTTATGTACATATATACTGTCCTATAGAATTCAAAAAATAAATAGCCTTAAACTATATACAGACAATTCTGCGTCGATTGCTCAAAATCTCATACCGATACGTTCGTACTTCGTAGTTTCTACGTGATGGCATTACAAGGGGAAAAATATATATTGCCACTTAGAGGGTAAGTACAATAGTTATTATTATGTTTGCAAATTCTTGGTGTTACAAACCCATGGCTCGGATAGTACACAAAGACGTCGGTGCTGCGTCTGATCTTTGAGGTCATGTCGAAACCATAACACAGGTCTGTGAGAGTTAGAGAGATGCACTTTGCACATGAGCTTTCATATGTACTCTTTCATTTTATTAGTCAGGAAGACCAGAAGGGTGACAAGATTAAGTTTTACAAATACTAAAAAATAATAAATAAATATATTATAAAAATAAAAAACCCAAATATATAAAAGCTAACTAAAAAGATAAAAACAAGTTGACGATGGAATATAGTATTATGCAGTCGGAGACATACATGTTTCATCCTTGCGGCGAGATGTACATACTCATATGTATGTATATACATATCTAAGAACACTTGGACTAATGTGACGAATCTAACGATACCTTAATTAAAGAAATCCATCGAGTGGTTTGGAAGATATGAGGAATAAAGAATATTACAAACAAACATATAAAGTTAGATGCGAAAAACATAACCCTTTCCTTGCAGTCGGGTAAAAATGGGTAAATGTTCGTATATTTAAAAAAAAATCAAATCAAAGAGTATTGACGTAATATTAAATGCGATGTACGCAAAAGAGCCAAGAACGATTTCTATTTCAGCTCTCGATGAATAAAGGCGTTATAAATAAAAGAAAGCTGTCTGTTGTGAGCTCAAACATGAATTTATAAATAATAATTTTTTACTTGTTATTTTTGATCGACTTAAAATTAAGGTATTACACTATTCGTCTGTTTTTTTTTGGGCTTATTACACGATGATCAATTTTATAATTACATTTGCATAATTTTTTTTTTTAATAAAATAGAATTTAATAGCTTGTGCCCATATTAATTTAAAAAAATATTCTACCCCTTACAGTGGGGTAGGAGGGGGGGGGGGGGGGGGGGGTACACATTACAGGGAATTATCACGTGTAAGATTTTTTAAAATATTTTACCACGTTTATGTATACAACATATCAGTGATAACAAACCCACCTTTGCCCATCGCGACATAAATAGCCCAGTTTATTGATATCATATATTATATAAAATGAAAGATCAATGTTTATAAGAAATAAATGTTTGTTGACATGTTAGATACGAGGTTATTTTATAGCATTATATAATACTAGCGCCTCACCCTCGCTTTGCTTGGGTTCTCCCCTAGGTACGTTTTAACGGTTAGTATATTATGGATTATACTACACATACAAAGGTATAGAAAAGAGTACGTACTTAAAGTACTTAAAGTAGTAAGTACTTTAAAAAAACTTGACATCATCCCCTGTTTAACTAATCTTGATTGGTCAAACGCCAAAACGTTCTTTATTTCTTACCAAAATTAAAGGATAAAACAATTTTTTTATGTCCTTAACTTGAGATGATTGATGAATGATTTGTTCCTAAAACTTTCAACACCTGTTTTTTTTCGGAAATGCATTAACGCATACCACCTGTATACATACAGCTGTTTATGTGGGACTCACAGGCTAGAAAAGCCAGTACTACCCACTAAAACCCATTAAAACCTCGGATCGCTTACGCTATCAACCACGATGCCCCGATGGCAGGTCTGCCGAAGCAAACCATAACAGCCATAGGGTTGCTCCAACGGTCCACTCTGCTGTCAAAGAAGTACCAGGAGCAACCTGCATGGTACACCGACGACCGAGGTGAACCGCCTCCCAGTGCGTTTCTTAGCTTCGCGCCCGGCTGGATTGCCGGATATCTCCCGCGCAGTTAGTCTTAGTGAGATTTGTCACCGTCGCCGAAATCGGTCGGAAGAAAATTATTTTTTTACTTAAACGGTGCATTTTTCCTAATTTACTTCAGTATTTTTAACACCACATACACACGTACCATTTTTTTTATTAATACTATACAGATAGTTTCAATATTGGAACGCGCCATTTTCGTCTACTTGAGTAATTTTCAAATAATATTTATAACATTCAATTTCTCTAACAAATTAATATATTTTACTTAATGATTGAAGACAGTTGTAACCGATTGGTAACGCGTTTGCTTGGGAAACTTAGTGTGCAACCAACAGGTCTTGCGCCGCCGAAGTTTTCATGTGCGAATCATTTCCAACATGATTACCACTTGTCTTACGATGAGGGAAAACATCGTGAGCCCTGCATGTCTGCCAGAACGTAGCAAATTTTCGAAAGACTTGTGAAGTCCGCTCGCACTTAACCAGCGTGGTGAACTATTGCCTGATACCCCTCGAATTGAATGTAAGCCCGTGCCCAGAAGTGGCACTTAAAAAGGGCTGAATACATATATTGATTTATATATTAAATACTTACAAACAGAAGAATTGAACAATAATTATATATACGTTACATTGTTTTGCCTACCGCTTATTATATTTAGTCGCAGAAACTCGTGATTTCGTCCGCATAGAGATAGCGAGGAATATAGAAAAAAAGGAGGTCAAGTTATTCATAACATCGTCAATCATAAAAATTCAAGTTTGTTTCTACCAATTATAATTGATGAATATATTGATATCAGTATCTATTTCCCATAATTATTTACCTATACATATATATATATATATATATATATATATATATATATATATATATATATATATATATATCAAATCAAGTTGCATTTTTAAAATAGATTTTTATTTATTCTTGTCGTAGACATTTTGAAAAATTTTGGCTACTAATAAATTTATCAAAATGATCTCACATGTATTAATTCCACCTTTAGAGGTAATTTTATCTTGGAATTCATATGAGAAAGGGAGTTTAGAAAAACTTTTTTTACAATTTTGATTTTGATGCTTAACAGTAACATTCACCATAGAGACTAGGGTTTTTGGTGTCTCAAATGTCGAGAAGATATCTACCCACAAGATTATACATTAATTTTAAAGAAAAGAGAAATGACACCGAAGTACAAAGTAAAAATAGTATTGTCTGTGAGTGTACATTGTACAGTAGTGCCATCAGTTTTAGGTTTTTCAGGTTTCCTGAAGATATTACTTTTTAATTTTAATGTTAAAATAATACTAATAAGCTCTAAATCTTTAGATTGAATAATAAAATTTAATGTTATTCGGTGTAACTTTTTAATTGAAAAGTAGATATATAAAATCTATTGTACGCTTTTTTGTGTTTCAACAGTTATGTTTAGGAATAAGCTAACATACAATAAAAAATGTCGTGAAGTTTGCAATTTTTTCTACAAACTTTATTATCATTTTTTTTTAAATATCTTTTTTGATGGACTTCAAAAGGAAGTTTCTAGATTCGGTTTTTTTGTATGTATGTTACGGATTAGGTATCTCATATAAAAAAGAAAATCCAACCCTAAAAGTAGAATAATATTTTAAAATATTTTTCTAAAAAGTATTTCAAGAACATAATTGAACTTCATTCTCCAAAGTACCAGGTTCTCATCCTTACTTAAAATTTAAAGTGAGAAATATTTTCGTTAGATTTTCCCATAGCAACAGAGTAACGGATTAACGAGATCTTTTACATTGTGATAGTTTTTGACCCAAAAAAAAATTTTTTCCCCCTATAAGAGTAGAAATGAGAAAGTGGAAAGAAGTATTAATAGAATTTCATAAATAGAGAAGGAATTAATTAAATATATTTGCATATTTTGTCTGTTTTTATTTTTTGAATATTATATACTAGCGACTCACCCTCGCTTCGCTCGGATTTGTCCCTAGGTTGATTCCACGTACAAAATTTCATCCCAATTTTCACCCCCTTAAGGGATGATTTCCAGGATAAAAATTATCCTATATTATTTCCAGGGTCTTAAACTATATTCTTACTAAATTTCATCTAAATAGATCCAGTAGTTTCGGAGCCCGTTCAGTACAAATAAACAAACAAACAAAAAATCAAATCTTTCCTCTTTATAACATATTCTGGAATTTGAGTGGAAATGTCTGCTCTATAGTCAAATGTAGTATAAAGAAACATTTTTTATTGAATTATTCGCATGGTTCAGTGGATTTTTCGCAAAAAATAATAAGACGTTTTACTGATAAAATTAATATTTTTGGCATAATACTCTTTTCATACAAAGATATATTTTTTAAATTGACTGAATAAACTGGATAAAAGTTGAAAATAATCTCACCTGTTAATAACAAAATATGCAAATAATGTAAACAAAACAAGAATTTATTAATTCGATAACCTCTACACTTGTGGAAAAAATATTATGGTGATTATATGTTGTTGGGACATACAATACTGTTTATATCGCAACAAAAGTTATTTATACCGCAATTAATTTGTTTTGGTTTTAACTGGATTGGCTAAAATTTTTGAAATTTTCAAAATTTCGAGAATTCAAAAATTTTCTATGTTATTTATTTCATATTTAAATAAATATCCCAGCAGTATTTAAATATATATATTTTTGTGAGGACTTATAACGAAATTGTGTTTCTATAAACTGCATGTTTATAAGTACGAGTATAATAAGGACTTAACTACTTTTTATGATATCTACGCTTGGACTATGGCCTAATCCCCCTCGTATTGAAGAGAGGTCCGTGCCCAGCAGTGGGACGTTAAAGAGGGCTGAATACATACATACGCTTTTTTACTTATTTTAGAATGGGAGACTTTAAAATTAGAAATATTATTTATAGTGTTTGAGGTGACTTCACAAAATTTTTAGTAATTACTGTAATAAAATTTAAACTACTACTATGCTAATTACCTCAAATACATTAAAATATAGGTTGTTTATTACAGAAAAATAATAATTATATAATATTTTATAAAAACTTCATATAAAACTTAAAATTAAGACATAAAACTTGACAAATATTATAATAATTCCTTAACGTTATTGAATATAAATATTTCAACTATAATAAACTAGTATGATATATTATAAATTTAATAAAACAACTCACAGATACACAAACAGTAGCCATTTTTGAAAATCACTTCCGCACACAAAAATCACTTAACTGATAAGTATAAAAATCAACCGTCTGTGCGTTCACGCGGGTTAAGTCGGTGTGTTGTCTGTTGGTCCTCGCATTTACGTATATTGTCTCTTATCTCCGAAACACATTCGTCTCGCGTGGTTCTCATGTGATCTAGATAATTTATAGGTATGTATTTTTATAGTGTGCGGATGCCTTGTGACGTCACAGTCAGGTGATTTAACAATTTTATTTTAATATTAAATATTAGTGAAATATAAAACTTTTTTTTTGTGTAATAAATAATAAAACGGTTGGTGTACGTCCAGTTCTTTAGCCATGGCTGGCCTTTACTTAGAACAACTTAATAAGGCATTGCCGATTTTCTTTAAATTTTATTGAGGAAGCGAGGATCTTTAAAATCATTTCACAGTAGATATTATTATAAATAACACCGATTCTCACAAAAAGACACGCCTGTATTGAAAATCTCCTCTTTTTTTGAAGTTTGAAAAAATTAAAATGTATAATAATACAAATGTATAATTTAATAAAATTAAGATTATTTAATTTTAATTTATATTATTTTTACTCTACATAACTTTCGGCCTACCATTTATTATTATATTACATTCATTAATTTCAAATTAATTGAAGACTGATTGATATTGAATTTTAATTTATTGGTCCAAGAATAAGTAGTTATAAATTTGCGCTACGACTTTTTCCGTGTGTCCGTGTGTTTAATATAAATGAAGTAATATTTATTACTAGGAAATATCATAACAAAAGTACACATATAGAAAAGTAAGGTCCCTAAAAATTTTTTTGTTTTTGGTTTTAATGAAGATAATTTGGATAGTCGTCAATTGTCGTTATAGATTCAATAGCTTAAATCATTATAATCTTCTGTCCGTGCATATTATTATATAAAGCTTAAAATACCTTGGTAAACATTTCAGATACCTACGTTTTATCTAAAGCGTCATGAACATTTTCTAATAACCCAGAAATTAGAAATTTCACCGTAAAAAGAAGGGATCCTTCAGGTTTTCGCATAAAAGTATGCTTTGGTCTAATTAGTAGTTTGGATTTAAAATTACTTATTTAGATTTTTATAGCAAAATTGTTCAGAGAACTTCACATTATTACTATTAGTTTGCAAGTATAAAAAACTTTATATGTTAGTTATTTTCTAAACTTTATAATTGCATTAATTTATTACTTAATGAAAGCCCCGCAGGAGAAAATTATATGAACTTGGAAACGTAACAATCCTAATATTTTAAAAAATAAATAACTTTTTCTATTGTATAATCTAATCCAATGTAATGTGATATACCTAATAAAAAAGGAAAAAGAGCGCGCTATCCCTTTAGTAAAATGTAAAGTGTATGACATCATAGATTTTTTCTATTAAAGTGCATGTACATACATAACTTTCAATGAACTTTGAGCTTTTAATAAGATTATCTGATAACACCGCCTAACTAATAATACCGCCCTTATAGACACGTGACATCCTGAAATCGTATTTTTTACTATTTTCTTATAGTGGGTTACTGTAACAGTACTAGTTACACTAAGAAATATTACGAGTTCCATTCCTATATAAATTATTTTAATAATAAAATATGAAATAGAAAGTTACAATAATAAAAATCAATTTTATTTAATTTCCAAAAAAAAATCATTTGAAAAAAAAAATGGTTATCCTTTTCTTTTTCCGAAATACAAAGTAGTCTTTATTGTTCTCACGTGTTATAATTCTTTGTATAGCAAAGACAGTCCTATTAAAATAAACAGCATACGAGAATATAGAAGATATTTTTTAGTTCATTTAAGTTTTAATATCATCTAATTAAATATATGTATGTATGACATCATTATGGAGTAGCTACTTTGAAATTATAGACAGACACTTTGATTTTTTATTATTAATATATATGATATTATATACAATTAGAGATAAGATGACTTATTTACATTTTAATATGATTGATACACTCCAAGGTTTTGATTATAAAGATTTGTCATCAATATTACATAAATATAGTATAATATCCTCGATGTCTAGTTTCAGATGAAGAAAAAATATTTTTTTTAAATATCCAATGTATTTCCAATACTGAGTAAGACTTACAACTTTTACTATAAAATTAGCTTTTTATAAATACAAATCTATAATAGTTAAAAATTACTAAGTTTTAAAATAGAGTTTTGTTTACACATGAGTCATGTGTAACAGACATAACAAAACATCGTGGTCATTCACTTATATATAATCTTGTTTTCTTCTAGAGTTCAAAGTGTCTTTCCCATCATTTCTAGTAATATTAAAGAAAGTTAATAAATAATTATAACTGGCAACTTATTATTTGTAACTCAACAGGTGCGTTCCTAGGTGTTAACATTAGCCTTTGTTTTACTCCAGATCAATCTGCCTGCTAAATTTCACCAAAATCCATCCAGCCCTTTCAACAGCAAGGAGTAAGAACACACTGTATACAAAATTTTATATTTAATGTTGTAGTCCGATTAACTATGATAGTTTTTAATATATTAATTTGAACTATTTTCTTCAATTTTATTTTAGTTTCACATGTTTATTAAAATTTTAGTGGTCAATTTAATTTTCGATTCAAAAATTTTGTTAATTCAAATTAAATTTTCAAATTAATTGCAAGTAAAATATAAAGGGACCATATGAAAAATAGGTAAGGACTTTCTATACAGATGAATAAAATTGAAGTGTTTGTTTGCAAAATAAAAGCTTAAATGAATATGAAATTATATAACGTACTTATAAAAAAAACAGAATTTTTGAAATTTTTGTCTGTCTGTTTGTTCCAGTTAATCTCCTAAACTTAGGGTTCCGCTCAAAAAAAAAATAAACGTACCTAGGGACGCACCCAAGCGAAGCGAGGGTAAGTCTCTAGTTGTATAATAAGATTAATAAGAGTTAATTAAATGAAAAATATATCTTACTAGCAGAACCCGCGGCTTCGCCCGCGATCAAACTACGAAAAAAATAAACTTTTTCGCAATACATACTTTATTACTTACATAAATATGTATAAGATGTTATTTGTTAAGCGTATATTCTGTAAATAAATTTACTCTACTTTATATCCCACACAGTAAGTGTGCACTTACAGAGAACTTGAGCTATGTTACTCTATTTAAATATGTTCAATTTTTTATTTTCAATTTAAAAAAAAACTACAATTCATGTTCATTTAATTATTGTATTGAAGAGCATTAATACCAAGTTTCAAGTAATTCTGATCATGAACAATTTTTTCCTCATATAAACAGCACAACCCCTTTATACCCTCTTTAAGGGATGAACTTCGAAAAAAAATGATATTTGTATTGTTTTAGTTTTCATTTTAAAGGTAAATACCATTTTCCGTGCTTCAAGTATAGAGTTTCATACAAACTTTCATCCCGTATTTGACAGTCTTCTGGGATGAAATTCAAAAAATGCTAAAATACATATTTATTTAATTGTATTGAAGAGCATTAATACCAAGTTTCAAGTTATTCTGATCATAAATAATCGTTTGCCCATACAAACTTTATTACCTCCTTTTACCCTTTTAGGGGATGAATTTCGAAAAAAATCTAATACACATATTTCTTATTTTTTACCTTAAAGCAAAATACCGCTTTCCGTGCATTTCGCGTTACGAATGACAGAGTTTCATACAATCTTTTATCCCCTATTTTACCCTCTTAGGGGATGAATTTTGAAAAATTCTTTCTTAGCGGATGCCTACATTATTTAATAAATATGTTGTCCAAATTTCACGTTTCTACGACCAGCGGTTTAGGCTGTGCGTTGATCGATCAGTCAGTCAGTCAGGACAAAGCATTTTATGTATATATAGATTAGTATTTAATGGCATGTGACTAGGGATTTCTATAAAATGAAATCCGCTTTCTCTATCATTCTATTTGATTGTTATATTGTTTTGATTTTTCTATACTATTAAAAAGTTCTAACAATAAAGTATCCACTAACCAAATCCGAATAATATTGTTTTTAATATGCAAAATAGGGGAGTTATTTTGAAATTATAATCGGACAATTTTGTTTATAAGTTAAGATTCGCTTAAGCAAGTACATGACTTCATCGTTTTATAAACAAACAATGGTATTTGCTTCCTAGTGACTACTATCGCTCTAAAGTGATTATATTTAAAGCCGCGATAAAAGGTCAAAGATTATGAAAAATAAAGTTCTTAATTAAGTATAGTTGAAAAAACATTTATTTAGGTGAAAGATTAATTTTAGTGTTTATATTTTTTTCGTATTTTTGTGATAAATTTTTGTACTTTATTTCGATATTTTTTTCGGAATGATTTTAAGGTGTAGAGTAAGAAGTTACTTTTTTATTTATATTTTTTTTAAACTGGATAAATAGAGTAAGGTGATTCAATTTTCTAACTATAAACGGTATAATTTTATATAATTTTGATTTTGGACGATTATCTTTAGGAGTAAAAACGAAAACTAAAAATTAAGTGCATAACGTAAAAGAAATCAATCTTAATGTAATGTAATTTTTTGTATGTATTTTACAATTAATTTCTAAATAATTGAAGAAACCATGAAATGCATGGTATAAAATATAGTAAGCAAAATATATTATAAAATCTAACAACAAAATGTTAACAACTAAAACACAATGGAAGTCTAGATTTCTTAAAAATTCGACGCTAGCCAAATTTTAAATATTTTATCAACATTAAATTATTACAATTGTTTTACTGAACGTCATGAGTCTACTACCAGTTCGGAAAGAAGAAGCCTCACACCTGAGAAGAACTGGCGAAAAAAACTCAGCGGGACTAATATTATTTCGTTATATTTTTTATAATGTTAAATTATAATTTACAATATTTCTCTAAAGTTGAAGTAGCCTGGAGGCGATCACTTCATTCCCAAGGCATGCCATCTTTTGCCAATTTGGCTATAGAAGCTTTTTGAACTTTTTCTGGGATCCTGTTGTACAAACGTATACATTGTCCATAAAAAGAATTACTGACTCTCTGTAGACGAGTCACAGGCATTAAAAGTTTGTGTTTGCTCCTAGTATTAATGTTATACATGTCACACTTCTTGAGAAATTCGTGTTAAGTTTTACAAACATACATAACATTTTCGTACACGTCAGTACGTCTACGAAAACTGTTTTACATTATTTTTCAAACCAGTTTACAAAATTAAATTATTTAATGAATAGTATTATAAAATTAGTATTTGTAAATCCTAAAGACTAAATTTAATACTTAAACTACGAACAAAATAATCAAACTGTGATAAAAAATCCATAAAATAATGTACTCTGAAAAAAGACACCTGCACCAATAATGATTATGAGGTTAATAAGTAATAACAGATACAAGGAATCAACTACGTATTTATTTATTAATGTATTAAGATCAAAATCCACATCTACATACAAACACAAATATACATAAATATCACACTCTTTCCATATGCCAAATTGAGATTGCTTGCTTAAGTTACACATGTAGACTAACTGTAGCTATATGTATAAAAAAGAAACAGATCTTTTTTACTTAGGATTTTAGTTACCATAATTTTATAAGGGTTTCTATAAACATCCTATTAATATTATAAACGCGAAAGTTTGTAAGAATGTATGTATGTATGTATGTTTGTTACTCTTTCACGCCAGAACGGCTGAACGGATTTGCATAAAATTTAGCACAGAGATAGATTATAGTCTGGAATAACACATAGGCTATTATTTATCCCGGAAAAATGTACGGTTCCCGTGGAATAGGTTTGTTACTCTTTCACGCCAGAACGGCTGGACGGGAATGGATGAAATTTGGCACAGACATATATAATGTGGAATAGCACATAGGTCACTTTTTACCCCGGAAAAATTACGGTTCCCGTGGGATAGATTAGTTTTTGTTTATCTATAGGTGAACCAGAGCGAAGCGAGGGTGAGCCGCTAGTATTATATAAATAACTGTAGAGGGAAGTTAACCAATTCAGTCAAAACTAAGATTAACACCTATAACTATGTGATTCAGGTTAAACAGTAGTACTCAAAATCAAGGATTTATAAAAATTTCAAAATTTTCATTAATTTATCTAATAAAAAGTTAAAAACTAGTGAAACATTAAAAAAAAAATTAAAATTCAATGTGGTAACTATTTTGAAACTTTCATGATACGTTGCCATTATCAGATTGTTTATAAACTACTGGTTATATTATTAATTATTCAAAAGAAATTGAAAGAACTCGTTAGAACATATTATTTTCCATACTTGTTTGTGTAATATTATCGCAAGGTTAAGAATTTCACCCGGAGTCGTTTGGACTTTGTAATTATTATCTAATTTAATTGTAATTTCAACCTAATAATAATTATTATACTTAATGATCAATTATAAGTAACACCTTTCTATGTAATTGCTAATATAAATAAATAAATATGTTGGGACATTAACACACAGCACCATCTAGTGCCATGGTAAGCTACGAGGCCTGTGTTATGGATACCAGATAGTTGATATACTACACATATATAACTTTAAATACATACATATGATAAATATAAACACCCATGACTGGAGTACAGACATTCGTGCTAATCACACAAATGAATGCCCCAAGCGGGACTCGAACCCGCGACCGTTGGCACAACAAGTAGGGTCACTACACACTGAGCCAAACGTGTCGTCAATATGTAAGTCTTAGTCTAATAGACTTTTATATGACTAATAATAATTTAAGTAAAGTTTAAAACACATATGTCTACAATAACATAGACCCACTGCGAGATCAAATTCTTAATTTCATTTATTCAATTCAAAGAGTGTCAGTGGCTTATAGGAGTGTGAGGTTGAGCACAAATTCGTTTGATTTAGCTAAACTCAAGCATAAATAGTAAACGTTAAAATGTACTGTATGGTTTTTTCTATTTATATATAATTTATTTATTTATTAAAAAAATCAATTTTTTTTGCAATTTCTTTTCGACATTGTATTCGAAAAGACTTATTTTACTTTATTCATAGCAGTAACTTATGGCGAAAAAATATCTCGTTATTCTTTGGGAAAAATCCCTCAAACTGATAATTACTAATAATATAATGCTTCGCTCGGGTTCGTCCCTAGCTTGTTTCTAAATACAAACTTTCATCCCCTATTTTACCCCATTAAGGCATGATTTCCTGGATAAAAAGTATCCTATGTCCTTCCTAGGATCTTAAACTATCTTCTTACCAAATTTCATCTATATCGATTCAGTAGATCCAGAGATAACCCTACAAACTCACAAACTTTACCTCTTTATAATAATATAAGTATTTTGTCATAATATAAGAGATGAACTTATAATAACAGTACTATTTTTTTTATCCCTATTATATGACCGCATAGTAACAATGAACTGAAGCTGTAGCTTGGAATCTACTTAACCGATTAAAATGAAATGAGATGCAAAGAACAATATTGTAATTCGGTATTGACATAAATTAAAACCAGATATTTAATTCTTATTATATATAACTTCAAAATTGCTACAATTCTAAGTTACAATTTTGTTCCTATGTAGGTAAGTATGAGTAGGTAGGTACCTATTATAAAAACTTTATATGTATATTAGTGTACAGATTCCCGCGAAAAATAAGTGGATTTCAAAAAGTTACTAAACGATTTTTAATATTGGGAAATGCATTTACGCATATCACCTATATACATACAAGTGGTTATGTGTACTCACTGGCTAGAAAAGTTAGTACTAACCAATAAAACCCAACAGAACCTCGCCTGTCATAATGGTGTAAATGACGTTATTAAATGTGACTTTATGTTCCAAGTCCTGTTTATTACTGACTTAGTAGGTGTTACATTACTGGATACCATGAGCCATGAGCCATGAGCCAATGGTATAATGCCGAAGCAGACCATACAATCAAGGGGTTGCTCCCACGGTCCACTCTGCTGTCAAAGAAGTACCAAGAGCATCCCGCATGGTACTCCGCCCATCGAAGTGGGTTACCTCCTAGTGTGTCTCTTGTCTCGGCGTCCCGCCGGGTTGCTGAACACTAATGAGACCCCCGCCCCCTGCCCAACCACGACAAGGTGAACACACAATGGGGGAGAAGGGGAAGACCTTACTATAATAGAAACATTCGTGATAAAACTAACAGGGGGTGTAACTCAGTGGTAGAGTGTCTGCTTCGCATGCTGAAAGTCCTGGGTTCAAATCCCAGCACCTCCAAATTATATTTTTAACAAATTACATTATTTTGAATTTGTTATTCGAATTCAATAATATATTATTATTATTATTAGATTATAAAATATACAAAATGCTTAAATTAATTGAAATAAAAAAGTTTTTGGACTTATATTAAAAAAATAGTGCGTGCTTATGTAACTTTACACGTGGTTAAAGTAAAACTTCTTTGGCTCTGTGGCAGATACTGAAATTAAATTAAAACAAATCAAAATATAAGTATAATGATTTTTATAAAATTAATAGAAATAAAAATTAAATATTCATTTTTATAAGTAATAATTATTATGAAAAAAAATAATAATAAATATATATTTTTATAAATAACAATTATTACATAAAAAGTGTGTGTATGCTTATGTACGCACGTAAGATGTTATACTTCTTTGTTTTTTAAAGTATTTAGATAAAAGCTTGTTTTTATTGTTTTATTTTATCTTTTTTTTTTCTTCTACTTTTTATTTTATTCGTATTCGTCACAGCAAAACCTTTTGTTTGATATCCATATAATAGGGATGCACCCCCCCCCCCCCCGTGCACAAAAAAAATAGTCCGCAATATTGTATTTACGATTACGTCACTTTGCTTATTGTTTCACTTATCAAGCCCTTCCATTTGATGCCCATATCATATAGCGCAATGAAAATGATAAATCACCATTTTGAAACGTCCGCCATATTCAGATTCAGTCACAGAACCAAACCTGCGTGCCAAATTTCAGCTCAACATACATATAACAAATATCTTGAATATAGACATCACATTATACCTTCTAAAGGGAGATTTAAGTTTAACTTGATACTGTCTAAATTTGTCACATCGTAAAAAATTCACTCTCATCATTTTTTTCCCCCTGACGTGGCAAAATAAGTATATATAACTTCAAAATATAAATTTAATAATTTCTTTAAATTATTAATAATAAATATATTTTTTTATGAATAATAAATGTTACAAAAATATAAATATAATATTTTTTATAAAATTATTAGTAATAAATATCCATTTTTATAAGTAACTAGCGGCTCATTCTCGCTTCGCTCGGGTTCATCGCTAGATACGTTTTAAATTTTTTTTTTTCGTTAATTTTTCTGATGTTTTGATACTTATTATCCTATTCCGGACCGGACCTATTCCGGACTAAGAGAAATCCAAAATATCAAATATCATAAAAATCGATCCAGCCGTTCTTGAGTTATAAATGGTGTAACACAACTTTGTTTTATATGTATATGTAGATAATTATTACAAAATTATTATTACAAATATTTATTTTTATAAATAACAATTATTATGAAATTATTAAAAATAAATGATATTATTTATAAAATTATTAACAATAATTATTTTTATGAATATTTTTTTTATATAATTATTGATAATAAATATTTATTTTTATAAATATTAACATTCTCATAACAATTTAATACAACCCACCGGTTCTGATCTGAGATCTGATCGACTCTATGTGCTCTCCGGGGCACGAGGGTGAAAAAAGCCAACTTCTCAAGTTGCAACTGAGAATTTCTTGGTAAAAAACCCCGATAATTGAACTTATCCCGACCCAGAACTCAAACCTAGGACCTCAAGGTCTGCACCACACACCACGCTATTAACCACGAGACCAACGAGGCATCCAAAGGTTTAGTAAACATCTAAAAAATGATAAAATAACACTTAATTGCGAGTGTAGCCAAAATACAACAATAAAAATAACAAGCTATCTATCTTAATGCAAATCTAAACACATAAATTTTAAATAACATATTGTTAATTGTACAAAATAGGTTACTAGTTACTACTAGGCGCTATCGATTGTTTACATATTTATTACTTTGGTCAACATCCACTCTCAGCGCAAATACTAATACAATCCTAATTGGAAGATTCTTTAATATGCAAGTTCGAGACCAGGTGACGATCAAATAGGTATCATTTGCCCACAATCTCGCTCACGTAAACTATTTGTGTAACTAGCACTTGTAGTGAAAATCTAAAACAAATCTATCCCACGGGAACCGTACATTTTCTGGGATAAAAAATAACCTCTATCTCTGTGCCAAATTTCATTCAGATCCACTCAGCTGTGCTGGCGTGATTGAGTAACAAACATCTATCCAAACTATCGCATTTATATTTATGGAATTAAAGGCTTCACTCCTAAGTGTCAGAGAGCGATGTTAGTTAGCATAACCTTTTTCAATAAACAGCGGCTATAAAATGCAAAAAAAACACAAAATTAAATCTCACTGGTTCTATTAGGACGTTTAAATAAATTAAAATATACCTACTCGTAAACAATCTTTTAAATTTTATAATATTAGTACAGATTATATATAATATATATATATATATATATATATATATATATATATATATATATATATATACATACATAAGTATAATGAGGTTTATATCTCTTACTTGAGAAATGAGTGATTCCTCATACAAAGTTCCACCCCCCTTTTCACCCTTTTAAGGAATGATTTCCGGGGTAAAAACTATCTATGTCCTTCCCATTGTCTCAAACTATCTCCATCCCAAATTTCGTCTAAATCGATTCAGCGGATTAAGCGTGAAAAGGAGACAGACAGACAGACACATAAACAGACAGACAGACAGACAGAGTTACTTTCGCATATAATATAATATTAGTATGGATAATAACATTAATAATAATAACGTCCTACTGACCGATTTATGTCACGACGGTCAATCTCGCTGAGAATGGCTATCTGTGGAAAGATAGTGTACTAGATTGCGTGCTGATAGAAATGAGCTCTCTTTTCCTTTCACTCTCAAGCAGAAGCGTAGCTAGGTAACCATGGGCCCTGGTGCAAAAAAAAAACTGGGACCCTAACTAAACTGTTCAGGTTTCATCAAGTCAAAATCCATACTTAATATGATAAATGTGAAAGTGTGTTTGTTTGTTTGTCCTTCTTTCACGTTGAAACAGAGCAACGGATTGGCGTAATTTTTGTGTGGTGATAGTCGGAGGGCTGGAGGGTGACGTAGGCTTCTTTTTACCGCGGGAGATTATCTCATTCCTTCATCACTATTCTTCTGCTTCTGATTATCGATTTCGAAACGGGGAAGAAATATTTAAAATTACCATTTTCAATAATGTACTAGGTAGATAAAACAATAGTTCAATTAAATGTACGTTTGGCTGGTATGAGTGCAGTCACTCAAATATTTAATTTTCTAACACCAGCATTTTTACTGGATGTAGATGAAACAACTTTATTAAAAAAGTGTGACCAATTCCAAAGTAAATATTCTGATATAATAGACCCCAACTATTTCCTTCAATTTCTTAATATTTACCACCTATTTCGTCCTGAATTAACTAAGGCATGGAGTATTACTTATATATATTCATCATATTATTTAATACCTATTAGTATGTATTCAGCCCTTTTTAACGTCCCACTGCTGGGGGTGGGCCTTCCTTCATACGAAGGGGGTCAGGCCATAGTCCACCACGCTGGCCAAGTGCGGGTTGGCGGACTTCACATGTCTTTAGAAAACTTGCTATGTTCTCTCAGACATGCAGGTTTCCTCACGATGTTTTCCTTCACCGTAAGGCAAGTGGTAATCATGTTAGAAATAATTCGCACATGAAAATATAAGAGGTGCGAGACCCTGGATTTGAACCCGCTTCACTCGGTTTTCCAAGCGAGCGCGTTACCACTGGGCTACCACTGCCTTAATACCGATAGGCAATATATTAATCCAAGTATACAGAACTCCGAACAGAACTCGAAACTTGTTATAAATTCTCCTGTATTCTAAATTCTTTCAAATGAGTTGCCATGATTAAAGTCGTATTGCAACTTATTTTATTTACGTTCCGAAGGTGAGAGATTTTTTAACTAGTTCAATACGAGGTTTGTTGGTCAGGGTCCGAGGGCCCCTGAGCTTGAGGGCCCCGGTGCACGGCACCGTCTAGCCCTTCGGTAGCTACGCCACTGCTCTCAAGTGAGGCATACAATTTGACACTCGTGGTGAGAGATTTTACGTGCTCTCCGTTACACGGGGTGCTCCAGTCTATTAGAAACTAGCGACTTACTCTCGCTCTCGGGTACTCCCTAGCTGCGTAACAGCAGACTACGTGTTACTCCAGGTATTAGTCTATCTGTGTATTTAATCCCAACTAAAAATGTAATTACAATAGTCACTACGTCTGTTTGTCATATTTTCACGCGTAAACAAGGCTACTTTTTATCTCGAAAATAAAAGTTAAAAGGGAAAAATAGGGGTTGAAATTTTGTATGCGGAACCAAAAATTTTCTTAACTAAGGACGTAAAAATTCTTTATATCCTATACTTTTGGTAAGAAATAAAGAATGTTTTGGCGTTTTTGATCAATCAACGTAAAATAGGGGATTATTCCAAATTTTTAAAGTAATTAAATACTTTTTTATACCTTTGTATACATAGTCTATTTATTCTATATTATCTGTTGACAGATTTAGTAAGAGGGAAAGCTTACATAATATTAAACGTGATATCTACATCAGAACAATATACTAAAAATTGTAGGTCATAAGGGTTCCGGAAAAGTCCGCGACAACATGTCTTTATCTCCTAAGGTACAGTCACAATAACTGTTTATATCTATATAAAACGTACATACTCGTAGGGTCGCACCCGACCGAAGCGAGGGTAAGTCGTCATCTAAATATGATAAGAATCAATCGCCACATGTATGACGGAGCATCACTTAAGAACGGTTCGACCGATTTGCCTGATTTCTTTTTCGATGTGTTCGTAGATCAGGATAAGGTTTTTTTTTTTTTGGAAAAACCGCTGGAAAGTTGGGAAAGAAAAAGTTCTTTTTTAATCAACGAAAATTCTAACCAGGATAAGTGTTATCTATCTGACTAGAGCTCTCAAAAACTAGCTTGTCTGAATAAATCACACATTTTTCAACATATCATTCGACATATCGATATTCAAAAATCGAAAAAAATGAAAAAGCTATTTTTTATTATTATTTTTTTTTTTTTTGACAGAATTCAATAGATTTTTGAAATATAAAAGGAAAAGTAGGAATAAAATTTTTGAAACACATACAATTTTCGTATTTACTGTAGTAAGCAGAAAAAAACTATATCTGCTATCAACCACATTAAAATATACACGAACTTATAAAAAAGAAAACTTCTATTTCCAAGGGATAAGTTAAGTACGTAAGTACCTATCGCAGTTAACTTCCTTATGACGCTATCGCCGTTGCAGCAATATTAAATTATTTCAATTTATTTTATTGAAATGGAAATAAAAATCGCGCATATAATTGCACGCCTTTTTAATGTCACTTTTTACTTTTTTTAAATATCTATCAAAAAAATCTATACTAATATATATATATATATATATATATATATATATATATATATATATATATATATATATATATATATATTATAAAGCTGAAGAGTTTGTTTGTTTGGTTGAACGCGCTAATCTCAGGAACTACGAATCCGATTTGAAAAATTCTTTTTGCATTAGATAGTCCGTTAGCTGAGGACGGCTATAGGCTATATATCATCCCGGAAAAATGCCTCGGTGGTGTAGTAGCTAGCATGTAAGGCTGCACATCCTGAGGTCCTGGGTTCGAGTCCCGGGTCGGGCCAAGTTTAGTTATTGAGTCTTTCTGTATAGTAAGCCTCAGTAACAGCCCGGAGTTGGGAAGTTGGCGGTGTTTCACCCCCGTGCCTCGGAGAGCACGTAAAGCCGTCGGTCCTGCGCCTTAACTCTCACCGGTCGTGTCGAGTAGTCGTCCCACCGGAGTATGAGAGTGACAGGAATAGAGAGTGCACTTGTGTCTGCGCGTACACTTGTGCACTATAATATCTCCTGCGCAGTTGGCTAGTCTCAATGAGATTGGCCGCCGTGGCCGGAATCGGTCAGGAGGACATTATTATTATCATCCCGGGAAAATGTACCTACGGTTCCCGTGGGATAGATTTATTTTTGTCTAGGGACGAACCCGAAGCAAAGCGAGGGTGAGTCGCTAGTAATTTATAAAAAAGGTCTTAATCAAAAATAGAAAAGTATTAAAAGGTTGTATGTGTGTATATATATGTGTGCAATCCAAATAATACCATAGATATCAACTGAATAGAGTGCAAAGGTCAATTCGCTTTCAGCTCTGATAACAGCACGAGGCTCCGATACGGAGTACGTCAAAGCCTTTAAAATCGTTTGTGATAATGATTATTACTTAATCTATACATGATATAATATACTTAATTATGGCGTGATCGACGTTGTTTTAAATCATCTTATCTTTAAAGTACGTTTGAAATAATATTTTCTCATATTAACGCGTATATTCGACATCCCATAATAATATTATAAATGCGAAAGTTTGGATGGATGTTTGTCACTCGATCACACCAGAACGGATGAGCGGATCTGGATGAAAGGCACAGAGATAGATTATAGTCTGGAATAGCACATTAGGTTGCTTTCTATCCTGGAAAAATGTTCCCGTGGGATAAATTTGTTCTTGTTTTTTTAGTTGTAAATAAAAATCTTTTCTGATTTTTGCAGATTTATAAAATTAAATTTTAAATTTTCAAATTTTGTGGGTAAGTGCTGTCTATAACAACTATAAATATAACCTTTGAAACGTTTAAAACCTTAGTCTCTCCCGTGACCATGATTGCTGTAAAGTATTCAAAACGTCAAAAACCAAAAATCTAAATAAATGTGAAAATATAGTTTTATTTAAAATTTTTGAAATACAATAAAAACCTTTTTTTTTTTTAATTTTTGTACTTTCCTAAATCTTGCTTACTACTTAATCGCGCATCAGTCCAAAATTGCTGTATAAATTTGAATGAAACTTTTATATTTTAGAGGAATTCACATGGATTAACAGCTTATCTAAGTTACGTCACAGTCTGTCTAATAAGCCCATAATATAAACAGTATTATATCTCTGAACTATGCACTTCCATATAAAGCGGGTCGTGACCCCAATGTATACATATAATAAAATTCTAACTGAATCGAATCTGTACATTAAATTTTATTTGGAAAATCTTATTGAAATAGTCATTATTATCGATACAGAGGCCGAATCTATATTTTTAGAATTTTCGCCTCTCTGTCTGACTGTGACCGCAAAGCGAGAGCACTAGAAGAAATCGATTATAAAGTTTATGTACGATTTTTGCCTCTTCGGCTTTTGGAAATCGGCAGATTATTGATTTGCACTTTTCAGGACGTAATTAGCCTACCATACATTAATCTGACAGTTTCAAGTATTTCTACTTTATTAAAATATTTTTTAAATATTTTGATCGGCTGTCCTACACGCCCGGCCTTATATAGAGGACTTATATTATGGTGGAGGTACTCAACAGAGTGCAAGGTATCCGCCGCCTTGAGTAAATCCCAAAATCCCCTCTTGGGCTCACCTACTATGTGGAAGAATATAATATTCTGTAAAACAACTTTTTTCTTCCACTTTGCATGTACGTTATAATATTATATTTTATTTACATTGTATATGCATTGCATAATATTATGATAAAAGTTTTATATCGGCATAGTAACAGAGAGTTCAGACTATCTTTGGTCTGGACAGAAGAGCATTTATATCTGCACTCAATACTTGTATCGACAGTAAAAACAAGTTCGAGTTTGATCCTACGATCGTTCCATACCATCATTATACAAATATCAGTTATTAGTTAATTTCTAAGGTTTAAAAATAAGTTTCTGTGTTTCAAAACTAAAAGAGAAAAGACTTAGGTAAGACAATGATTTTACTAAGAAAAAAAATATATTTAAAAGTATTTTTTTTTAAGAAAAAATAAAATATGAAAGTTTGAGAAGTTTTGACCTGAACCATGATAAGAACACAGCGCGAAACGTTTTTCGCAAGAGGTTTTTCGCATCACCTTGCGTTTGAAAAAGATAATGCATAGCTGTATTATCTTTTCCATACTATAGTAAAACTATTATAAAAATCTGATCTAAAAATCTGAGACTGACCTTTGAAAACTGAAATTTTTTTCTTTATTTCACAACCACCTTTATTTGGGATAGCAGACATATTGAACACCTCCTTTTTGAAGCCAGTTATAGAAAGAAATAGAGGGAATGGTAGAAGAAGATAGACCCCCTCTCCCCTCCTTCCCCCTACCTACAATGTATGAATACATTTTGACGGTGAAATATTAACTTTATCATTTCCCAATTTTAAAATAGGTCAAACACGTTTTGCTTTTAGGTTATTTTTGACAGTTAAAACACAATTATAATAACAGAAAACAGTTTTTTTTTAACATGGCAATTCATCATTGCATACCCACGAATAGGTACACCAGTTTCGACCAACCCATTTCCACGTGATACAATCGCTTATGAACAAGGAGACAAAAAATTATCTACCACTTTATTACATATTCTGATAAGATAAATTATAATAATTATTAGTAAAAGATATGCAAGTGCAAAATATATCGTATTAGCTTGATCATATAACTTGCTATCGGAAGTTTTATTATCAATGGCATTCTGACCTATTCTGTAGTCTAGAAACTGAAGGCGTGGGATCCTCCCACAATATGGTCCAATCCATACTTACTAAAATTATAAATGTGAAAGTGTGTCTGTTGGTCTTCCTTTTACGTCGAAACAGATTAACGGATTGGCGTGATTTTTTGTGTGGAGATAGTTGAAGGAGTGGAGAGTGACATAGGTTACTTTTTACCGCGGGAGATTATTTCATTCCCACGGGAAAATACGTTATAATACAACCCACAACAACGCATGATACTTATGTATGTGTAATATACAGTCTATCCTCCTTACTAAGCGTTAAAACGTACCTAATATAAAATATATCATCACATACAATTATTCTTTTATCACGTAAGAGTGCCATAAATTCGTATTATGGATTTCCAAGTGCGTATATGTCTTCCAAAAATACTAACTAAATGTCTGTCTCTCGACATTCCTCCTCGTCATCCTTATCCTCCTCATCTTCACGATGTTTTCTCACACTGCAAATCTAGGGTCATGATATTGAAAACGTGTCGCACATGAAAATATCAGAAATGCTATACGCGGAAATCGAAATGACATCACTTTGTTTTCCAAGCGTGTTCGTTACCACTTGACTACCTTTTTAAGATTTTTACAATTCTTTACCGTGACTCCCGCGTGTAATACGGTAATATACAATTTTACGACGAAATCTTTATAATCGCTATATGGACTTTGGTACCGAAAATAGCTCTGCTTATTATTATTAGCTCATGAGTCACGATAAATGATAATTCTTTTAATTTTTTTAATCTACACCTATTCTTGTAGATAAAATAATTCATTGGCGCGATTACATTATCATGGAAAAATCTCAATAAAAATATTTCTTTGTTTTATCGATTTTCGTTATATTTCATTTGTCTGTAAAGAGGCAGATTTAATCAAGCTGTTTATTAAAAAAATGATAATATATTATTATAGTATCTTTTTTTTATTTTAGTAATTACTAAAATAAAAAAAAAGATACACCGACTGAGTTTCTTTCGCCAGGTCTTCTTATGAGTCTTCTTCTTTCCGAACTGGTAGTAGACTCATGATGTTCAGTAAAAAATTGTAATAATTTAATGCTGAATAAAAAATTTTGGATTTTTGTATTTTGAATTTTGAACTTCATAATCTTTTAAATGTAGATATTCTACCCTTGGGGTGGTTTTTTTTTTTTTTAAATTTACATATATATGTGAACTTGAGATACAGGTACCTTACGTTGATGAAATCCATTTACGCATACCACCTGCATAAAAACAAGTGATTATGTTAGAACTCACCGGCTAGAAAAGCCAGTACTACCCACTAAAACCCAACGAGACCTCCCCCGTCTTAATGGGGCGTCGCAAGATCGCAGGTCTGCCGAAGCAGACCACTACACCTTTTCACCAATAGGACGAGGGATTATTTAGGAAGGTTTTAGAATATAATTTATAAACGTAAAAGCAATTCATCCTCGTAGCCCACGGAAACCGTACATTTTTCCGGGATAAAAAGTAGTCTATGTGCTATTCCAGACTATAATCTATCTCATTGCCAATTTTCATTCAGATCTATTCAGCTGTTCTGATATAATTGAGTAACAAACATCCATCCATCCAAACTTTCGCGATTATATAGTAGTACTAGCGACTTACCCTCGCTCCGCTCGGGTTCGTCCCTAGTTGTGCTTTAACGTTTAGTATAGATTTCTCAAAGATGAATTTTCCCGGATAACCAGCTATCATCATACCAAATTTCACCAAAATCTGTCCAGAGATTTCTCGCGACTGCATGGTCACAGACAGACAGACAGACAGATAAACAAAAATTCAAAAACTATAGATTCGGCCTCTGTATCGATAATAATGGCTATTAAAATAATTTTTCCAAATAATATTTAATGTACAGATTTGACTCAGAATTTTATCATATGTTATAGTAGTAAGATATTAATTAATAGGATTGCAAAAATAGACAATCAGTATAATTATATTTTTAAATTAAGTCGAGAAAAGTCCATTATGAGAATTTTCGTAGTATTATATAAATTCGAAAGGCATATTGTATTTTGTCACTATTTGTAATTTTAATTCAATTATTTTTTTTAAATCTTAAGATTTTTTGACGAACTAATAAAAGTTAAAGGACGACCACGTGATTTGAAATTTGCCTGATTCTTTAAAGAAAGTAAACTATCTGTATGGCAAAATCGAGAATAGTAGCATAAACAGCAAATTATGCTACTATTTTTGACTATGACGGACATTTTAGCGGGCTCCGGGTATATGTTACAGTCAAAACTATTATTTAGTCAAAACTACTTTTAACTAAAGAGGTTGGTCAAAAGTGATTTTGACTGCAGTCTTTGGTCAATAGCAGTTTTGATTGGCATATCGGTCAAAACTCTTGAAAAGTTGAGGAGGTAAGTAGGTTGAAGGTTACCCTTTCTTTCTTTCTAGGTTAGGTTAGAACAGTGACCACAGCGCATGAGCTGAGCGAGCGAAGCGAGCGTGTCGCGGTAGCGCCCGGCGAGTGCCATCATTTTAAGAGTTTTGACCGATACGCCAGTCAAAACTGCTATTGACCAAGACCTGCAGTCAAAACTACTTTTAACTGTTTTTGTCAGTCAAAAGTAGTTTTGACCACGAAAGAGTTCTGACTGTGACATATATAATTATTTAGTCTGAGGGCATAAAACATAAATACTCTTCAGGTATAGCTATTAGCAGACTGACCCGGGGTTAATTAAATATAATATAATAAGCTCAGTAATGGACGACAATTAATTATTATTTGATAAGTGCATTGCAATTATGTCTTTGTAATGGCTTAGTGTCTGTCTTCGTCCGGACATTTTGTTATTTAATTTGAAAACACTTATACGTAAATATTTGACAGATATACGATTAAAATCCAAAATCAGGCAAGTGTGAGTCTGACTCCTGATGCTCTCAGGACTCCTTACCTTGATGCCTCCACGTATATTTGTTTGTATGTTTGTACTCTATACGCTCTTAAACTATAAAACCCTAGGAAATCGAGTGAGTTTTTCGAACTATTTCTGGGTTTCATTTTACGTTTTTGCTCCCATCGTTTCATAAATTAATTGATTTATTGTACTTTGAATAGATTTACTTCAAATTTTTATATCGATTTTAAACTTTGCAAGTATGTAAAATCCGAATTCGTTTAAAAATCGATTCAGCCATTTTCATTTACAAAGCATAGATACAGACAGTCAGTTATAAATATTGCTTGGAATGTATGATAAAATACATGATATAGTAATAAAAGTAAACAATTATTTTACTGGAATACACTGTTTACTAGAACACTCTAAAATATATTTAAGATAAAATAGTTTTTTTTTGCATGTGGAAATATAATATAGATTAGCTCATACTTCAGTGGTCACAGGTTCGACAATTACTCAGTAAATAGTACATTTTTTTATAGATAAGTATATATAGTAATAAAACTGAAAAGATTGTTTGATTTTTTGTTTGAACGCGCTTATTTCTGCAACTACCAGTCAGACCGATGTAAAAAGATGTTTTTTGCTTTTCAACCGACTTCCAAATAGGAGGAGTACCACGGTAAGGAAACCAGGATCTGATGATGGTATCCCAGAGAAATCGAGGGGAACCTTCGAAAATCGTAGCGGCGACTAGTGCGTTTGTTAATTTTTTTTCATTAAGCATTTACATATATTTCATAAATATTTCGAAGTCGGTGCCAGCCAATACAAATCAAAGCACACCGACTTCGAAAATATCTGATTAGGTATCTATTTTAAATAAAAACCCCCGTTTAGTTACTTTTTTTTACTTATCAGTGCCTGGAAGTCGGTTTTTCTTTTTTTTTTAAGTTTTATGATAGACTATAAGACCGCAAAAACTAATCGTGCGAAAAAAAACTTCCATAGCGCATTCGCATTCATACTACAACACCTAGTTAGTTTTCAAAACAGTAGTAAATCCCACTAACCCGCATTGGGCCAGCGTAGTGGACTATGGCCTGATCTCCTTTGTAGTAAATAAAGGCCCACTTCCAGCAGTGGGACGTTGGAAATGGTTAAATAAAGGAAAATCACATAGCAGGTAAGGTTAAAACAACTTACCTAACAATCTTAATGTCATCTACACTTAAAACATAGTAAATTCAAAGTTTAAACAGTTGCTTTTGTTGTCCCCCCCCCCCCCCCCAAACGTGCGTTCACCTTGTCGTGGTGGGGGCGCTCATTAGCGTCCAGCAATCCAGCTGGGTGCGAAACCAAGAAACGCACTGGGAGGGTGCCCACCTCGGTGGGCGGTGTGCTATGCGGGTTGCTCCTGGTACTTCTCTGATAGCAGAGTGGACTGTGGAGCTACCCCCTGGTTGTTGTGGTCTGCTTCGGCAAACTTGCCGTCGGGGCGCCTTAGTTGAGTGCGTAAGCGATCCTGCGACGCCCCATTGAGGAGGAGGTTTTGTTGGGTTTTAGTGGGTAGTACTGGCTTTTCTAGCCGGTGAATCTCACATAACCACGTGTATGTATACAGGTTAACTGCCTCGGTGGTGTAGTGGCTAGCATGTACGACTGCATACCCGGAGGTCCTGGGTTCGATTCCCGGGTCGGGCCAAGTTTAGTTATTGAGTCTTTCTGTCTAGTAAGCCTCAGTAGCAGCCCGGAGTTGGGAAGTTCGCCAACTTTCACCCCCGTGCCTCGGAGAGCACGTAAAGCCGTCGGTCCTGCGCCTTAACTCTCACCGGTCGTGTCTCGTGTCGTCCCACCGGAGTATGAGAGTGACAGGAATAGAGAGTGCACTTGTGTCTGCGCGTACACTTGTGCACTATAATATCTCCTGCGCATTTGGCTAGTCTCAATGAGATTGGCCGCCGTGGCCGGAATCGGTCAGGAGGACATCATACAGGTGGTATGCGTAGATGCATTTCCTAACATTAAATCTACTGTATCTAGAGAGATGTATCAATTCGAAAATTAACAAATAAATAAACACGTTTTGTGCTTTCTCTAAACAACCCCTTCAGGGGGTGTAACGAGGTATATAAAAAATTAACCTTCGTGCGATCGAAGCCGTAAACAATAACTAGTATTTAATAATTTATAAAGCCAATTATAATTAATTAATACAAAAACAAAACAATCACCAACCAAGGTAATGGCGAATTAAAATAGCGACCTTCACATTGAGATATGGAGCAAAGTAAAATAAATAAGTATAATGAAAAACATAGTTAATTATTTATATATGATGATAATATACCTATGGATATGTAAAATAGCTTTATAATATTTATAAATATATATAGCATTCCGGTGTGCGTGTGTTCGTAATTCGTCTTGGCTTGATCGATTTTGATGATATTTTTGTGTATATGTATTGTTTATTTTACTTATTTATTGAAATATCAGTATATATATATAGCAAAAACAGATATAAACGATAATAATTGCAGAAAACAAGAAACTGTGTCGCAATTATTGACGGCCTCCACCACCACCATTACAGAAAAAATATGTACATTTATGGGGTCACCTGGATGGTTTTTAGCTATAGTTGTACTTGGTAGGAGGCGCTGTTTTCAAGATAAAGATTTTTTTTTTTAATTTTCGATTAAACTGAATTTTTATCCGACTGCAGCAAAGCCCAAAGGAGGGTTGTGTGTTTAACCTGTATGATGTATGTCCAACCTTATGTTACCTCCTAAACGGCGCCACCGACTTTGATGATGTTCCAGTCATGGGTGTTTATATTTATAATATGTATGTATTTAAAGTTATATATGTGTAGTGTATCAACTATCTAGTATCCATAACACAAGCCTCGTAGCTTACCATGGAACTAGGTGGTGCTATGTGTTAAAGTTCTTATAAAAAAAAACCATGGTATTAAAATTCAGTTATTTTTATAAGACACATAAAAAATTACACAATAATAAAAACAAAACTAGTTTTCCTTATAATAATGCGGTGCAATTTCCAAAAGCCAGTCTTTATTCACCACCATCACATCTCTCATGTACGTTTTATCTCCGGAGCTTTGTACTGAGGCAAATACAACCCTAAAAATAAAATCTAATATATAAAATTCTCGTGTCACAGTTTTCGTTGCCATACTCCTCCGAAACGGCTTGACCGATTTTGATGAAATTTTTTGTGCTTATCCGGTATCTATGAGAATCGGCCAACATCTATTTTTCATCCCCCTAAATGTTAGGGGTAGTCCACCCCTAAATTTTTTTTTTTTATTTTTTAGACAAAATTTTTAATTTCTATTTTTTTATGATACAACATACAAAAATACATACAATCCTCAATTTTCAATTTTCCCTTCTACGATTAACCCTTATTTTTTAATAGCCATTTTAGTAATAGGAAATTATTTATATGGCAAAACAACGTTTGCCGGGTCAGCTAGTAATTGATAAAATCAGTTTGTTTTAGAAGTATTTTAGTATGGCAGTTCACATAATCGTCGCTTTAATGCTTATTTCTTTAAAATCGATCTAGAAAGTACTAGATACACAATCCCATGCAAAAGTTCTCTTAAAACTGCCACCAATTGTGTTTAGGTAATTATTCTAGTTGAAATAAATATACAATAATGTAAATTGAATCTTAAATGTAATTCTTAAAGTTGTTTTCACAAGAAAAAATTAAAAGCGCGCTCAAAAATTCAAATGAGCGCTCTTTCAATAAGGACATTTTTTGTTGTTGACTATGCATCTAGTACTTTTTTGATCGATGTTCAAACCATCATTTACCGAAAGAGTTTTTGATACAGAATTATTGACTTTTAAAATAGCAGACATAAATAAATATTAATACTAATACTATAAAGAGGAAATATTTGTTTGTTTGTTTGTACCGGATAACCTCCGAAACTACTGGACCGATTTAGATGAAATTTGGTAAGAAGATAGTTTGAGACCCCGGGAAGGAAATAGAATAGATTTATTCCGGAAATCATCCCCTAAGGGGGTGAAAATGGGGATGAAAGTTTGTATGGGAAATCAACCTAGGGACGAACCCGAGCGAAGCCAGGGTGAGTCGCTAGTATACTGCAAAGTAAAACAAGTGTTGGTCGTTTGAACAAATATGTATTAAGGCGGCAAATTGTTGTACTTTAGTAAGATTTTCAAGGTCTGTCATAAGACTGTATCTCATGAACCGCATTAAGTAGAGAGTTGAAATTTTCACAGAGTATGTATTTCTATTGCCGCTATAACAACAAATATTAAAAATAAAAAAAAATACAAGAAACATTTTCTTAACGTTCGTAATCGATCATCGAAGTTAATTTATTACATACATAGATAGAGTAAAATTCAACTAGATGGTTCTTTTTAATTGGACCCGATAGATGGCGTTGTTATGAACATAAAATAACAATTCGAATACTTTGAGAATATCTACTAATTTATCAGTTAAATAAAACTATCTTTTCGGATTTTTTCGCGGATTTATTTAGATTTTTGGTTCCCGACGTTTCGAATGCTTTACAGCAATCATGGTCACGGGAGAGACCTCCCGAAATCCGAAAAGATAGTTTTATTTAAATGTCAAATATTCGCGTAAATCTAAGAAAGTATAATTCACCAGTTTTCAACATGCTCAGTCCGCCCGCACTTGGCCAGCGTGGTGGACTACGGCCTGATCCCCCTCGTATTGAAGGGAGGCCCGTGCCCAGCAGTGGGACGTTAAAAAGGGCTGACATACAACTCACCAGGCGGGCTGTTGGGTGTGATAGAGGCAGCTGGTGGGGCTGATTGCGAGGTCGGCTCCTCTGACTCCTTTGTACTGGCTGCCGGGCGCGAGTCGCGCCGCTTGGGGGAACAGGCCGGAGGTCACCGCCTTCATTATACGATTTGTTTTAGCTGTAAATGGAATATTTGTTAGATTAGAAATTGTTATAACTTGTATAAATCTTTATAAATCCCATAAATATTATAAATGCGAAAGTTTGGATGGATGTTTGTTACTCAATCACGCCAGAACGGCTGAACGGATCTGGATGAAATTTAGCACAGAGATAGATTATAGTCTGGAATAGCACATAGGTTACTTTTTATCCTGGAAAATTATACGGTTTCCGTGGGATAATTTCTTTTTGGCTTTCACTATGGGCGAATCCGAAGCAAGGGTAAATTGATAGTATCTATTATAATTTTTAATACTATCTCTCTATCTCACTTAATTCAACTGGAAGAGACCTCTTCTAAAGATAAGTTCACTTTTGTTAACTCATTTTATTGTATGTTAATTTCTATTTGGAATTCATTTCTGTTTGGTCCTTTGGAAGGCTTGCGAGATTCATGTTTGTTTAAAGTGACGCATCAGCCGGGATCAGCAGCGATAGCTTGCTTTAGCTATAAGGGGAATCTTGTTAAAAAAGGTATAAAACCTTTGTTATTGTCAATATTCCGCCATTTTTATTTTTTTCTAAACTTCCGGCGCATAATTAAACTAATATATACTGATAGAGGACACCTAAACAAATATAAAAGTATCAACAATGTAATACCCTAAAGTATCACGGTTTTGAGATATTTGATGGTAAACATCGGGTTATATAAATAATATATAAATAAACATTACGTTATTACGTGTGTCAGTTGTTTATAAAAATATATTTTCTATAATCTATATACAGATAAATAAAATTGAAGTGTTTGTTTGTAATATCAAAATAACAGCTTTATACTAAATGCATATGGAATTATACTTATATTAAATATAATTATAATTTTAGTTTGTCTTTGTCTGTCTGTTTGTTCCGGCTAATCTCCGAAACGACTAGACTGATCTTGACGGCACTTTCACTGGCAGAAAGCTGATATTATAAGGAGTAACTTAGGCTACTTTTATTTGAGAAAAAGAATTAAGAGTCCCGTTTCGGGTTTAGGACGCACCCGAGCGAAGCGAGAATGAGTCGCTAGTTCTTAATAATAAAAGCGACCTTAACCTTAAAGATATAATGACATGTGAAACGTACAGAGATGATACAAAAATTATTATTCAACAACTATATTCCCACATATCTCCTAAACATATTTTAAGAAAATATTTAATTTGTTTAAATCATGGAAATATAAAAATATAATATATTCACCTGGGCCTAGGTCAAGGTCATCAAACGTTTTATTTTCCAGCTGAAATTTATCCTTCACGAGTTTCTCTAAGCTGTTTCTAATTTCTACTGCCTGGAAAGTGAAAATAAAATACATACATACAGGTCGAACACATAACCCTCCTTTGGACTTCGCCGCAGTCGGGTAATAAAACATAATATATCATTAATATTATAATTTCAAAATTTGTAATGGCTTAACGAATGTAAGCTTAATTTAAAATACAGGTAATTTGTATACTCTTTATCGACGCACTTATTATATTTTAATATTATATTGTTTTAGTGTCGAGAAAGAAACTTAAAAAACCTTATAAATGGCGCTATGTTTGAATTGTTAATAAATTTTATAATTCAAATAAAGATCTAGAAAAAAAAACTGGATTTGTTCTATTTCTCTTCTTACATCCCCCTGACTCGGTTTTTAGCATTTTTTTTCTATGTACAGACATTCGACCTCTACAGTTTTATTATATGTATAGATGTCAAATAATCGAGTAAATCTAAGAAAGTATTACTTTCAAGCTTAGAAACGCACCCAAGCGAAGCCAGGGAAAGTCACTAGTCTTTAATAAGTAAACTAAAAAAAAATACAGTTGTTAGATACCTTTTCCATGACCCTATAGTTGAGATACATCTTCTGACACCAGTCTTTACATGCCTTTTTAGTTTTTTTCTCATCGTCGCTAGATCTTATTTTCAAATACGAATCTAATATATTCAAATACATTATAATATCGCCTTCAGCCACCTGAAAAAAAAATAGCTATTAAACGTATGAAACCTTAGTCTCTCCTGTGACCATGATTGCTGTAAAGCATTGGAAACGTCGGGAACCAAAAATCAAAATAAATCCTCGGAAAAATCCTAAAAGATAGTTTTATTTAAAATGTCAGATTCGAGTAAAATTATTAAAATAAATAAAAAATATATATATGACAAGTTATGTAAAAATATTACATTAATTATCTTAAATAGGAAATACATATTTGAAATTATTGTTTAAATAAATACTTTTTAAACTTAAATAAAACATCGTATTGCTAGCAATATCTTTATCCTGCAGATTTAGATCCTTTAATATATCCTGGGATATAAAGTAAATACTTTATATGCCAGGATATTTTAAAGCCTTCATTTCATTTAAACTAGAAAAAAATGACTAAAACATTAATAAAAAAGTAACTAAAAAAAGTTTAAAGAAAAAAAAGTTACTAAAAAAATTAAAAAAAAACAATTTTTGAAAAAAACATTCATGAAAAGAAATAAAAAAAGATACAACTAAAAGCAGACAGTAATTATATATAAAAAAAACTAACCTCAAAATTATTCCGTCTAGATATTTTAGCAGCTATATTACTTTTCCCGCTACTCTGCTTACTGAACACATCATCCACTTGCAACATCGACACTATCGATAGTATTTCGTCTATACATCCAAATTCACCTGTAAAATACCATCACTATTAAAAAAAATGTCTATATGTATGTATATGTGTACGTTTGTTATTCCTTTACGCCGAAACGGCTGGACATATTTCGATGAAATTTAGTTCACAGGCTACTACGTTACTAATAAAATTGGCCAAAAGGTGACGCTGTCTATATAAAATATTTATGTACAATATAAATTATTGGTTATTGATACATGTTACGCAAAGCCAAACCACCGCATAGGCATGCAACCTCACGTACATACAACGAGACGACGTGCCGGCCGCAGGCGCTAGCGCAAATGCAAGCGCAGCAGCCACCTACATTTCATCAGTGCCGATGCCACAACTTCCTACAATAATTGTTGTATAAAAGGCATTACCTGGCTGCATTTTCACTGATTTGATCTAACATCGATCGACAGTCATTTTAGTAGTAAGGACTTATAGTTAATAAATTAATTTTAAGTTAATTTGCATTTCTTTGCATCCCCCGGCTGCCCCCAAACGTAATTTACATAATAACGTATTTATATACAAACGGCACCAATACTTGCTTCTTTTGTGTATCTATAATTTATATAAGTAAATAAATATATATGTTGGAACATTAACACACAGCACCATCTAATTCCATGGTAAGCTGCGAGGCTTGTGTTATGGATACCAGATAGTTGATACACTACACATATATAACTTTTAATACATACACATTATAAATATAAACACCCATGACTGGAGTACAAACATTCGTACTCATCACGCAAATGAATGCCCCCAGCGGGACTCGAACCCGCGACCGCTGGCACATCACTACAAACTGAGGCAAACATTTCGTCAAATGTATGTAATGTAGCTTTAATTGGGAATTCAAATAAATAAATAAACAAAACTCAAAAAAATAAATAAAAAAAATCAGCGCTGCTTAAGATTTCGGTCTGAGCGGCATCAGCTGAGTTATTACCCATTGCCATAAGTTACTTTAAGCGTTTACTGATTCTGTTACTTTTTTTTACTCTTTTTTATGGCAATAAATACTTTTTTAATTTAATTTAATTTAAAAAAAAACTTACCGCTTTCACACAACATTTTGGCTAACATCGGCCTTAGAGGCAGTTCACACATCCTAACCCCACACTCTGTGAGGTCGCCTTCTTTATCTATCGCCTTGAGTGCGTAGAGGGTTTCTAGACTGGAAAGTAGGGACTTTGCCGGTGGGGGGGTTGGGAATGTGAATCTGTTGGGGGATGGGGGTGGGGGGTTGATTTTATTGCATTAGATTTTGAACATGTCTTAGATTTGTTTAGTTATTATATATATAATGACTAGCGAGTCATCCTCGCATCGCTCGAGGTCGTCCCTAGGTTTCATCCCCATTTTCACCCCCTTAAGGGATGATTTCCAGAATAAAAAATATCCTGTCCTTCCCAGGGATTCAAACTATCTTCTTACTAAATTAATATTGATAACTAACTTTGTTCGTTCTAAATAATAAAGTTTTATAAAAAAACAAAACTTTATAGAAAAAAACACTAAGTTTAAAAACTGTTTAACAGTTTTAATTTTTTTGAGCGAAACCCTAATTCTTTTTCTAAAATAAAAGTAGCCTAAGTTACTCCTTATAATATCAGCTATGTATCTGCCAGTGAAAGTCCCGTTAAAATCGGTCCAGCCGTTTCAGAGATTAGCCGAAACAAACAGACAGACAAAAAAAGTTAAAAATTGAGTTTTTCTTATAAGTACCGTATATAATTCCATATGCATTTAGTATAAAGCTGTTATTTTGACATTACAATTTTATTTATCTGTATAGATTATATAGATAATGACAATAATCTTAGATTTACACTTTAAACAAAACTATTTAAAAAAAGAAACAACTAACCAACTAAATAAACCAAAAATGAACTCACCTGAGTAAATTATTGATGCCCAAAGCTTTCAGCTGCAGAAGCACGGCGGAGAGGTCGCTGCGGCACATCTCCGGCGGGACGCTCTGCGGCAACGCCTCGTACTCCTCCTCCGTATATAATCTGTGGAATTTACGTAGTTTTGTTATCATTGGATATTTTAAATTGGCAATTTTATTATATACTTATATTTATACTAGCGACTCACCCTTGTTCCGCTCGGGTTCGTCCCTACGTTACTTTTAACGTTTAGTATAGATTTCTCAGAGATATTAGTAGAGTAATTTTAGTAGAGATTCCCGCAATAAAAAGTATCCTATATGTTGATTCGGATGACCAGCAGTTATCATACCAAATTTAATTAAAATCGGTTAAGTGTTTTTTTTTTCAGATTTCAGTTCAGATAAACAGACAGACAAAAATTCTAAAAACTATAGTTTCGACCTCTGTATCGATAATAATGTCTATTTCACTAAGATTTTCCAAAAAATATTTAATGTACAGATTCGACTTCGTTGGAACTTTATCATATGTATACACTTCTATAATTTGAAATACTTATCTGTGATAATGGAGCTCATTGCAGTAGTAAACGATTAATGATAACTTTTTTTAGTAAAGATCAATTTAAAAAAAAAAACTTTATAATTGTTATGTATTGGTGCTTTTTTTATTTTTATTTTTACCTTTAATTAACTTTAAAGCCTAAACCAAATCGATCCATCCGTTTTCAAGTGAACCGCTAACCAACGAACACCATTTCATTTTTATTATACATATTAAAAATGTAAACGTTATTCCTACTAATTTCTAACAAAAAAAATATGTATGATAGGTGGGTTTTTACACTTAAAAGACGATTTCATCCTAACAGTAAGTAATTTAAGAAGAATTGTTGATGAATAAATTTTTTTTATTAAGAAAAACAAAAAAGAAAATTAAAAAAATCTATACTGTACTATTAATAAATAAAATAGAAGCGTTTGTAATGTCAAAATAACAGCTTTATACTAAATGCATATGAAAGTATATACGGTACTTATGAGAAAAAAACAATTTTAACAATACTTCTTATAACAACAGTTATCTGCTAGTGAAAGTCTCGACAAAATAGCTTCAGTCGTTTCAAAGATTAGCCAGAACAAACGAACAGACACGACAGACAAAAATTTAAAAAATATATTTTTGACACAATTCTATTAATTTGTAGTATAGATTTTTCTTCATGAATATTCAAAAAAAAAACCAAAAACCAAACAAACAGCACCAACCTGTAGCACTTCCCCCTCCCCGTGCGCCCCGCCCGCCCCGCCCGCTGCACGGCATTCTGCTTCGCGATCACGCTCACACTCACACCCTCCACTCCCACCGCGGGCTCGAAATGCGGCAGCTTGTGGAAACCGCTATCGATTACTGGAATATAATTTTATTTATATATATTAAAGTGCTTTCTTTAATATCTATACTAATATTACAAAGAGGAAAGTTTTGATTTTTGGTTGTTTGTTTGTTTGTACCGAATGAGCTCCGAAACTGAACCGATTTAGGTAAGAATATAGTTTGAGACCCTGACCCTGACATAGGATAGTTTTTATCCCGTAAATCATCCTTTAAGGGGGTAAAAAATGGGGATGAAAGTTTGTATGGGGAAGCAACCTAGGGACGGACCGATCGATGTACAAAAACCATAGACGTGAGAGAATGGAATTGGCAGAGGAGTGCAAGAGAGACGAAGCGATCGTGCGGCCAGTAGTTGAATTTACACGTTTCCATATTAATATATTATAGTTTATTCACGATGAATATTTAGGGACCCAAAATGATTTCAAATACGTACTTTTAAAAAAAAACACTGGCTCTTAAGAAGCTCATATTATACCATGTACAATACTTAATGTTTCAAAGACAAACTTTTATAGATATAAGTATGGTATGCAGTCCTTGTTAACGTCCCACTACTGGGGACGAGCCTACCTTAAATACAACTTGAATCAGGCCATAGTCCACCAAACTGGCCAAGTGCAGGCGGAATGAGCAAATCTTTCCACAACTTGCTAGGTTCTCTCAGACATGCAGGTTTCCTCACGATGTTTTCCTTCACCGTAAGGCAAGTGGTATTCATGTTGGAAATAATTCGCACATGAAAATATCAGAGGTGCAAAACCGAGATTTGAACTCGCTTCACTTAATTCTCCAAGCGCCACCACAAGACTACCAGAACCTTCCAAATAAAGAAGAATAGACAATAACCTAAAAAAAAGAACAAACTCACCATAAACAATCCCACTAATAGTGACACTTGTCTCAGCAATATTTGTCGCCAATATTACTTTCCTAACATTTCTCTCGGACATTTGGAAAACTTTGATTTGCTTATAATAAGGTAAACTACCATATAAGGGCATAACTGATATATTACACGCGTTTATGCCACTTGGAAATAATTTTCTATATTTGTTCTTTTCGTTGTTCTGTTCCGCGTAATCTTGCAAACTGTTTAGGGCAGAATGAATTTCCTCCTGGAAAGGATTGGATTTCTTTTTATATCGTTTATGAATCTATACTAATATTATAAATGTGAAAGTTTGTGAGGATGGATGGATGGATGTTTGTTACTCTTTCACGCCAGAACGGCTGAACGGATCTAGATGAAAGGCACGGATATAGATTATAGTCTGGAATAACACATAGGCTTGTTTTTATCCCGGAAAATTGTACCGTTCCCGTAGGATAGGTTTGCTTTTTAACAAGTTAAGCGAGGGTGAGCGGCTAGTAATACTCATATACTATAACGTAAATTAAAAACGCTCCTGCGTTTTAAAGGTTAGTATGAATATCCCAGTCTTAGTCTCTCCCGTGACCATGATTAATGTAAAGCAATCGAAACGTCGGGAACCAAAAATCAAAATAAATCCGCGAAGTAATCCGAAGAGATAGTTTTATTTAAAATATCAAATATACACATAAATCTAAGAAAGTATTATGTGTTTTTAGATATTTAGAAAGTAACATATTTAAAATATCGTCAATAGATGGCGCTTTTCAAGTTAGATGGTGAGAAAGAAAATATTTTTTTAGAAATAATCAAGAAAAGTACACTGTATGTCGGTTATTATATGTTTGCTTTGTACCCTTTACTTCTAATTAGATAATGCAATCGATTTCGCGAGATCACGATCATCCGAGATCTCGCCATATTTTTGGAGATCATTCTCGAAGCATAAAATGACGAGATCTCGGCCGAGATTGACGACTACCGTTGAATCTGAGAGGGCCTTTTCAGCCGCTGGCTACATAGCGACTGACATAAGATGCCGTTTGTCCGACAGCACTCTAAGTACTATTTGTTTTTTAAGAAACTATTAATATAACAAAATCACACACATAACATAAATAAAAAAATAAAACTATCTTTTCGGATTTTTTTGGCGGATTGATTTTTGGTTCCCCAAAAACCAAAATCAAAAATCAATCCGCGAAAAAAATCGAAAAGAGAGTTTTATTTAAATGTCAAATATTCGCGTAAATCTAAGAAAGTATTAAGTAAAAAAATATAAAAATAAAGACTTTTTTTCAATAATTCCTCTTGTATCTTACTCGCATCATAATCATAACTATTAAGCAGTTACAATCATGTTTCAGTTATCTAATTAAAACAATACTTTTCGAAATCCATTCGAGATCTCGAAAATGCCGAGATCTCACCGAGATCGAATTAGTGTTGCCGAAATATCGATAGTTTAACTATCGACAGCTATATCGATATTATCGATACAATCGATAGTATCGATACTATCGATAGATGGAAATGTGACAATTCTATTGACTGACCACAATACTATCGATACTATCGAGAGTATCGGTGCTCACAAATCATAAACTATTGATAGTATCGATACTATCGATACTATTGAAGTTTCGAAATAAAATAATATCGATGGTATCGATGCTATCGATACTATCGTTAGTTTCAGCTATCGATAGTAGCTCAATTCGATAGCATTAGATAAGTTTTAAAAGCAATGTCATTAGACGAAAGTCAGTATAAAAAATCAATTTGTTTACTTCCACCTTTTTCTTTCCACTTCCTCTTTCTTTTTTAACTATGCTATTGAAAAATGTGCTACTATCGATAGTTGAAATTATCGATAGTATCGATACTGTCGATAGTATCGGTAATATCGATAGAAATATCGATATTCTAACTATCGGTCACTATTGATTAACTATCGATATGGTATCGATAGTCGACTATCGATGGGCAACACTAGATCAAATTTCTGATCACTCGAGATCTCGATATCCTCGAGATTGCATTCCCTACTTCTAATACTCACTTGTGAAGTTAAAAATGCCAGTATGTCACCAAACGGCTCGTTTTCGTGTATTTTGATCACTGTGTCTACTGTCGCTTTCACATAATCTGGTACGGGCTCTGAAAAATGGAAAAATATATACATAAATAAAAATTATAAGTACTCTGTAAATATCCAATATTTAAAATATGAAATCGTAAATTATAAAATGCAAAAATTTTCAAAAAAGTTCCAGAGATTTCACATAGAGACAAACAAACTCTTCAACTTTATATATTAGTATATTTATGAAGGTATCCAACATAGCTTAATTGAATTATAAAAAAATAAAATGAGTAAGTAAAATGAGTAGATTCGAGGGCAAAAGCTAGTCAATAAATTGTATCGATAATAATGACCATTTCAATAAGATTTTCCAAAAAAATATTTGATGTACAGATTAGACTCAGTTAGAATTTTATTATATTTTTAGATAATTTAACTGTTTTTATCTATTTAAAACGTACCTAGACTACTAGGTATATACTAATAAATGCGAAAGTTTGGATGGATGGATGTTTGTTTACTCAATCACGCCAGAACGGCTGAACGGATCTGCATGATATTTAGCGTAGAGATAGATTATAGTCTGGAATAGCATATAGGCTTTTTATCCCGGAAAATGCACAGTTCCCGTGGGATAAATTTATTTTTGTTTCTCACTAGGAACAAATCCGAGAGATGCGAGGGTATGCCGCTAGTACCTAACTAATATTTTCAGTACTCACCTTGCACATAAAATATATCTATAGGATGAGTCCTTCCCTGCATAGACATTATAACTGATGTGCTTTTCTTAGTTTTATCCTTTTTATCGTTTAAATTGAAGAAATCCTTCAGAAACTCAGCATCCATTGTAGCAGAAGAAACTACGAGCTTTAAATTCTTTCTTTTCTGTAAATGAATAATAATAATATTTAATATTATTAATATTTAGTCATTAGTTAGTATGTATTCAGCCCTTTTAATATCCCACAATACGAGAGGGATCAGGCCATAGTCCACCACGCTTGCCATGTCGGGTTGGCGGACTTAATTAGTCAGTTATTCTTTTTATGTACTAAATGAAAACAATGTATCATACATATTATGTAAAGACTTTAATAACTAATTTCGCAGCCTATTCCAGAAAGAGGCAATCCGTTTTCGTTAATTTAATTTATATAAAATAATATACATAAAATAATATACATAAAATAATTTATACAATTAAATATTAAATTAATTAATCATTTTATTCAATTCAATTAATCAGTTTATATTTTTTATCAATTATTTAATTAATCAATTTAATTCAATTAATCGGTTAATTAAATTAATTAACGAAAAAACCAACATAATAATAATATTATATTGACATCAAAAATAACAATAATTAACTAAACTCTAAACATAAAATAATTGATATAATTAAATTAATTATTAATTAATATAACTAATCTATTTATTTTATTTAATTAATCAGTTTATTTTATTAATTAAATTAATTTATAAAAACCAACATAATATTGTATCGATATCGAAAATAATAAATTAACTAAAGTAATACAACGACGAATCGGAGATATTACTCTACAAAAAATGTTTTTAGATTTTTTTGTCTGTATTAGACGTGTGTAGCTCTTTAGTGAAACGACTCAGTGTTACGAAACATCAATGTGATCCGAATGATTCGGAACATTCATGTCAGTACAAGTGTTTCATTTGGAACTCTCTCATTTATAGTCTGTAGTCACCGTTGGCGTTCGGACAGTTTCGATCGCGCGATGCGATGCCGATTGCCGATTAATGCCGATTACTTCCCGATCCAACGCTGGCACGTGCGGACCGCAAACCAAAACAAAGTATAAACAGGTTTTGTCTTGTTTTGTGTTTTGATTGCGCTGGTGCATTTGAGACATTTAGATTTTTGAGAAATTTGATTCTCGCAAAACTTCTATAGACTAATGTGAATAGTGCGAATAATTAGGTACTTAAATTATATTATTAGAATATTATACTCATTAGAATATATATACTTATTAGAATAATAGCACAATAATTTTGTTTTAGCTGTCAGTCCTAAGCCTGTTAAAGTATGAAGGAAAATCGATTTTATTATTGATTGGGTCATTTTGAACCTAAAACATTATTCTATTAATCTAGTGTTCCAAATGTTCCAAATGAAACATATCACTGATCCGGAACTTAGCACTGTTCCAGATGCGATTGTTCCAATCTGGCTAAAGATACATTTTTGCCACGTCTAGTCTGTATGTTACGTTACGCTGCGACAGTTGGACCATTATATATATCAGCGTGAACCAAACCATAGCGCGTTTCAATATACTACTAGCGCCATCTATTATCGTATTTTATAACTATTTGTAAATGAACTAACTAACAATAAAACATATACATTTATTTATTACGTATGAAAAGGATACCCGCGTTTTACTTAATTATTAATATTATTTAATACTTTCTTAGATTTACGCGAATATTTGACATTTTAAATAAAACGATCTTTTCTCGATTTAATTATACTTTTCTGTTCCCAAATCTACGAATGCTTTGCAGCAAACATCTCTAAAATCCGAAAAAAAAGGTTTTACTTAATACGAAGAAATATAGTTTTATCTAAAATACTAGCGACTCACCCTCGCTCTGCTCGGGACCGTCTCTAGTTACGTTTTAACGTTTAATATAGATTTCTCAGACATGAGATAATTTCCCGCAGTAAAAAGTATAAGCAGTTAGAATTATATTATATGTATATATATTATATTAATCTTACCGCATGAGTCATATCTCGGTTGTGTAATTAAGCATTTTAGTGATTAGAATTGGGCGCCCAGATTATAGTATTTACGTCAATGCAACATTATTTTTATGGTTTTTTTTTTTTATTAGATCTAAGGCTTATATTTATGTATTATAATAAAGAAACAAATTGAGACTTAGTATACATTCTTTTATCAAAACTAGCGGCTCACCCTCGCTTCGCTCGGGTTCGTCGCTAGGTACGTTTTACACAGATATTTAAAATAGTTATTTGCCAACGTTAGCCGTATAAATTTTAATAATTTTTTAAAATTTTTCTGATGTTTTAATACTAATTATCCTATTCCGGACAAAGAGAAATCCAAAAAATTAAATATCATAAAAATTGGTCCAGCCGGTTCTTGAGTTATAAATGGTGTAACTAACACGACTTTTTTTATACGAGTATATACAGATATATTTTCGATTAAAAAATTGCTTATATATTATACATATACTCTACGAATCAAAGAAAAAACAAAATTAAATTATAAAAATGAAAAACCCGGCTGCGTAAAAAACTAACAAAAAAGATGGAAACAGGTTGACGAAGGAAAATCATAGTAGCATCGACAAATAAAAATTAATTAAAATTAAATCAACAAACGTGTATTTTAAACACGATATCCATACTAGTAAATTATTGGCTTATTCGTGAGAACGTACTCAAACTCCATTTTGCCTCAAAGAGTCTCCTGATCACAGTAAAAAATAGAACCGTTTGGCAACAAAGAATATTTCGATTTGATTAATAGTTTTTCCGTACAAAATATATAGGAAAAGTTTTTGGCGATTTCTCTCATTTCTAGTACTCATACCTATAATGGTCCCATAGAACCTTTTGATCCCTACATGAAATAAGATCGATTGACATAAAAAAATTCTTTGGTATTTTAGCATTTTTTTCGTTAACTGTACATTTTTTCCAAAATCTGTGAACGCAGTTCAGACTAAAAAAAAGTTATGGATGGTCTGCTAGGAACGTTTTCCTGTAACTATAACAGTTAAGGTACCTGCCCTTATTGTACCGGCTCAAAAACCCACCCTATATATATATATATATATATATATATATATATATATATATATATATATATATATATAATAAAAGTAATACAACGACGTATATGGTGTATTACTCTGCAAAAATATTTTTAGATTGTTTGTCTGTATGTCATTTAAATACGGAAAATTTGTTTCTATATAATATTCAATGTGAACCAAACCATAGCGCGTTTCAAAACACTACTAGCGCCATCTATTATTGTACTTCGTAACTACTGAGCTTGCTATAAGTTATAAAAGCTCAAAGAAAAAGCTTATTATGTTATTATTTTGTTTATAATAATTATTTTTTTTAATATTTGAATACATATTTTATTAGTATTATAAATAAAAAGTATATATATTAAAATTATTTTAAAGTCTATCTGTAAATCTAAAACGGGGAAAGCATTCAGAAATTTGTACATCATTATATTTTTTTAATTCAGTTTAAGCATATATTTTTAAGAACTAAAAAATGTAAAAAAGTTCTTTTCGTAAATCTAAAAAAGGTATTTATATCAAAATATATCTACCCGATTGTGCATATTTATTTTTATCTTAGATTGTCTTTTTTAATAAATAATAAAATTTTATCCTGCTAATATTATAAATTCAAAAGTTTTTGAGGATGTATGTCTGGATGTATAGATGTATGGATGTTTGTTACTCTTTCACGCAAAAACTACTGAGTGGATTTTAATGAAACTTTACAATAATATAGATCATACATCAGAATAACACATAGGCTACTATTTATCCCGGAAAAATGTACAGTTCCCGTGGGATAGGTTTGTTTTTGTTTTTCTAGTAAAATTATAATTGCCATATGGACGTTCTTACCGTGTTTTCGATAAAGCCGGGTAAAGCATTTTTTTACTAATTTAAAATTTTGTCCGTATATTTTTGCTCTTTTAACCTTTATTTTCTTAAAATCTTAAAAAAAAGTTCACACACAATAATACTAAAATATTTGTACAAAAATAATTTTTATTTTACTAAGTAAAAAAGACCTGTAAAATCTAGATCCTATCTAGATTAAAAAATACAGCCATACTTACTTTTGCAATTTTCTTTAATAATCCCATCAGAACATCTGTCATTTGCGATCTCTCATGTACCTGAAATGGTTATACATAGTATTGTATATTACAATAATCCATTCATTTTAGTAATATTACTAGGGACTTACCCTTGCTTCGCTCGGGTGCGTTCCTAGATACGTTTTGTTTTTTTTTTTTTGAGCGCAGACATAATTCTTTTTCTAAAATAAAAGTAGCCTAAGTTACTCCTTATTACATGAGCTATCTGCCCGTGAAAGTCCCGTCAAATTCAGTTCAGCCGTTTCGGAGATAAGCCGGAGCAAACAGACAAAAAATTAAAAAATTGTGTTTTTCTTATACGTATATAATTTTATATGCGTTTAGTAAAAACCTGTTATTTTGACATTACAAACAGACACTTCAATTTTATTTATCTGTATATAGATTCACGCTGTTGATATTTTAATGTTTCTAATACTACTGTTTGTTTTTTTTTTTTTTTAGAAAATCGTTATCAAATGAATTTTGTATATAAGCTCAATAAACTCAAACTTAAGCTAAAGAGCTCAATTCTTCAGTCAGTCAGTTCAGTCTTCTGGGCTAGAAAAGTTAATTATACAAGTAAATAATGATTTTTTAAAAGAAATCTCATCTTTTTCAAAACAACAAATCTATACTAATATATTATAGAGACAGAGTTTGTTTGTTAGTTTGAACGCGCTAATCTCAGTAACTACTAATCCGATTTGAAAAATTCTTTTTGCGTTAGATAGACCGTTTATTGAGGAAGGCTATAGGCTATATATCATCGTGCTATTACTCAAGGGAGCGGAGCAGTCATCATAAATGTCAACAAATCGGACAGACTTCCATATATTATTGTAAAACTGAGGTATATAATCAAACAAATTTAAAGCGGGCGAAACCGCGGGGCACATCTAGTAGTTCAAGCTCATGGAAAACGACGCTTCATATCAGTGCAGGAAATTCCGATAGTAAATCGTTCCGGAGGTAGCGTCATTCAAATACGATTATACATACATAAAATTCAAATTATAAATTGCTTATATATTATTGCACAATATAATCTAATTTTGTACAATATATAAGCAGGTATAGGTTTTTGGAGTACCTATGGGAAAATTAAATCAACTCCAATAGAATTATTTACATCGGTTTAATAATGAGTAAGAAAACCTAATAATAATACATGACGTGAATCAACTTAACTTTTTCTTTACCTTTTTCAGGCCACAGGTTAATAAGTAGGTATTTCCCATATTATACCTACATTTCAAATAATATACACATACCTAATAATTAAATTATTTTACTAAATAATCTATAAGTACATATAAAAAAATTGTAGAGGTCGAATGTCTGTACATAGAAAAAAATGATAAAAACCAAGTCAGGGGGATGTAAGTAGAGAAATAGAACAAATCCAGATTTTTTCAATTTTTTTGTTTCTCTGTCTGTTTGTCTGTTTGTACGGGCTAATCTCCAAAACTGTAGGACCGATTTGAATGAAATTTTGTATGGTGGTACCTTATATCCCCGGTCAACATCTTAGATACTTTTCGTCCCCGAAAATTAAAGAGTTCCCGTGGGATAGTTAAAAAATTGTAGTAACTTATACAGCTTAGCACACAAAAACTACTGATTGGATTTTAATGCAACTTTACAATAATATAGTTCATACATCAGAATAACAAATAGGCTACTTTTTATCCCAGAAAAATGTACGGTTCCCGTGGGATAGATTTGTTTTTGTTTGTCTAGAGGCGAACCCGAGCGAAGCGAGGGTGAGCCGCTAGTATAAAAAAATAAAAATAAAAACCGACTGCGTAAAATGAACTAAGATGATGGGAACAAGTTGACAAAAAAACAGAAAATCAAAAAACACATCCAATGCGAATGTTTGAACGGTTATTACTCCTTCACACACACAAACGGCTGAATGGATTTGGATGAAATTGCTAGACAAATAGACCATGGCCTGGAGAAAAACACAGCGTTGCGAATAAGTCATACATTCAACATACTTAACAAAAAAAATTCAGTATCTTCTTTCTAAAGTCGGTCTATAATACAATTTATTTGCAATTAAAACAACTGGTAATTTGATACAGTACGTACGACAGACAGACACATACAATAATTATTGCTGATATCAGTTTTATCATCCGCCCACAAAAAATGTTATATCCTTTGATACTGTCATTGCTATCGGAACCTACCTATTTTAAATCTCAATAAAATATTAATATAATTAAATAAATATTTATTTAAGGCATTTCAAACAGACAGCTCAGTGGTAACGCGCTCGCTTGGAAACCGAGTGAAGCGGGTTCAAATCCCGGGTCGCGCACCTCTGATATTTTCATGATTACCACGGTGAAAGAAAACAGCAGTTGGACGTTAAAAAATGATGATACATTTTTCACTAGAAAGACCCTGTTTTCCAGTTTTGCACTAAATCGCATTATGCGGCATAATGCTCAACTTTGAATGTTTCAACTACAGCAAAGCTCTGCACATTCGAGCACTTCGAAAAGTACTGCTTTTGCGAGACCAACCAACTCGTTCGTGTTTATGCGCCAAAAAGCGGCATTATCTATACTAATATTATAAAGAGGTAAAGTTTGTGAGTTTGTGAGGTTGTAGGGGTAATCTCTGGATCTACTGAACCGATTTAGATGAAATTTGGTAAGAAGATATTTTGACAACCTGGAAAGGACATAGGATATATTTTATCCCGGAAATCATCCCTTAAGGGGGTAAAAATGGGGATGAAAGTTTGTATTGGGAAAGCAAGCTAGGAACGAACCTAAGCGAAGCGACGCGATGGGGAGTCGCTAGTGCTTTATATTTTTGGTTTTATAATTTTATCTACACTCTAAACAGATAAATAAAATTGAAGTGCCTGTTTGTAATGTCAAAATAACAGCTTTATACTAAATGCATATGGAATTATATACGGTACTTATAAGAAAAACACAATTTTTTTAATTTTTGTCTGTCTGTCTGTTTGTTCTGGCTAATCTCCGAAACGGCTGGACCAATTTTTACGAGACTTTCACTAGCAGATAGATAGGTGATATTATAAGGAGTAACTTAAGCTACTTTTTAGGGTAAAAAAGTAAAACATACCTAGGAACGAGTCGCTAGTATGAAATAAAAGAAAATATCAAGTTTAGTATGTTAGTAAATATATGTATATTGTATATCTTACCTCATCAAGTACGATACACGAGTACTGCATCAGTAGAGGAGACGCGAACATTTCCCTAAGAAGCACGCCTTCTGTCATGAACTGAAAACAATAACTACTTTTAATTTATATTGTATTCAGCCCTTTTTAACGTCCCACTGCTGGGCACGGGCCTCCCTTCAATACGAGGGGGATCAGGCCATAGTCCACCACGCTGGCCAAGTGCGGATTGGCGGACTAATTAATTTATATACCTATATATAAAAATACCTAGTTATTGTGAGCATATCTTAGGAGATAGACACATGCTATTGCAGAGTTTCTGTAGAACTTTTTAAGATATACAACTTTGTAGTACATCGTTTTGATGTATTTCTAAAGCGTGTAGCCTTTTTAGCCATGTGATCGTAAGAAAACGGAAAAGACGTTACGAAAAAATGTACATACATTTGTTGCCATGGTAACCGTTGTTATTGTCTGACAAATGATATTATAATATTATATTCTTTCCTTAAATGATATTCTATAAATATATGATGTTCAGTATCTCACCTATCTTAATTATTTAAAACATAAATTGAATTTCATAAAGAGTCCCGATAACCTACATAAGTTTTACTTCTTGCGCGTGTACACATTCATACACGCACTCTTTATTTTTATTTTTTTTGACATAACACCTTCTAATCTCAGTCATTTTGTACAAAATATTTACAAATTATATTACACGAAAATTTCTCATTAATTGCTCTTTCTATTAGTGAAAACCATATCGAAATCCGTCGTGTGGTTTAGCAAAAATAAGCGGGGAAACAGACAGATACAGACAGAAATTGTTTTATAATTTAGAATTTTTGTTTGTCTGTCCATCTATCTGTCTGTGACCGCATCACGAGAAAAAGACGTGTATGAATGTGTACATTCGCAAGGAGATAAACTTCTGTAGGTTATCGGTACTCTTTATGAAATTTAATTTATGTTTTAAATAATTAGGATAAGTGAGATACTAAATTTTTTTTATTAAATAACGCATATTAGACATATTACAATCATATATTTATAGAATATCATTTAAGGAAAGAACATAATACTATATATCGTTTGTCAGACAATAACAACGGTTACCATGGCCACAAACGTTCGCCTCGCCCGATCACACTTTTCGTAACGCTCTCGTCACGCATTCACCATCTTACCCCCCAAGTCAAGCGTGCGTAAAGAAATTTTACTTCAAAAATTAATGTATCCTAACAATATCCTGTTTAGAATTTTATAAAACGTATCTATTTAAATATAAACAAGTTACAGTAAGTAAAAGCTCGCCTTCAAAGCGTTGAACCGATACGACAAAGGTTACTTGAACAATGGACGATTGTGAGACTGTATAGAACAAGCATGAATAAAATTTACAAAACAGAGGCATATTGTACTTTTGTTTTGAAACTTGAGGTGACATAGTAAAATTATTAATCATTTTAAAATGGTTAACTTCCTTTCTGCTTTTAAAATATTTTATTAGCCACTGGTGTTTCTCGCGGTTCCGCTCGCATCGCGTCGTCTAATTTTATAGAATTACACCTCTTTCGTTGGTCATAGTGTGGGTAAGATAGCCTATTATAAACCTTTCTCAATAAATTCATACTAATATTATAAATGCGTAAGTAACTCTGTCTGGTACCTTTTCAAGTTTAATCCGCTGAACTGATTTAGATGAAATTTGGTGTGGAGATAAGTTGATACCCTGGAAAGGACATAGGATATTTTTATCCCGGAAATCATGCCTTAAAGGGGTGAAAATGGCAATAAAAGTTTGTATTAGGAAGCAAGCTAGGTACAAACCCGAGCGCAGCGAGAGTGAGTCGCTAGTAAATAAATAAATATGTTGGGACATTAACACACAGTAGCATTCACCATCACTGTATATTCCCATCACTGTACCAACTAGTTCCATCGTAAGCTACGAAGCACTGACTTGCAAAAAGTACAAAACATGACTTTTTAGAGTTCCGTAGTCCAAAGGCAAAAGCGGAACCCTTATAACGAAATTCTTATAGCCCATCTGTTCGTATGTCACAGTTATTTTACTCAGAAACTCTTATAGATATTTCGCTGAAAGTTGATAGCTACATGTCTCATGCGAACCATTGATAATTCTGTAGTCAAATGACATGTTATGCTAAAATATAACATAAATCTAATGTTACCGTAAAACAAAACTCTCGGTATGCAAATCAGTCTTTAGGACTCGCACACGACTGTTTTTTTTTACTTATTTTCATGGGAATAAGGGCCTTTTTAAATGTCATTTTCAGGATCTTAAACTTATTTTTTTTTTCATTTCAGCTCTAATAAGATGATTGATATATGTATTTTTTTTAATTCTAGACTGCATTCTTTATTGAAAGGAATCCCTACGCGACACTTGTAAGCTGTAATTTAAAAAAAATACCAATCGGGCAAAGCCAGGCACATAGCTAGTATGTTTATAAAACTCCAAATGTATTGATTACACTACACTACATTATATTACATTTAACTCAACACTGTAAGGTCTAGCAAGTTAGAGGTCGTCTTTTAATTAAAGCGACATGCCCTTATGAGTCCCTTGAAAATATCATTTAAGCGATTTAATCATTAATAGCTTGAAAATACAGTTCATATTGCAGTGGCATGTTAAAGTTATATCTTTTATTAGCAAATCACCCCTAAACAGTTAAGGATTGGAATAACTTATTGTAGTAAAATCTATACATATATGTATTATACTAGCGACTTACCCTCGCTTCGCTCGGGTTCGTCTCTAGCTCGCTTCCCAATACAAACTTTCATCCCCATTTTCTAAGTTCCTGCGCAATTTTCTTATTTTTTTTTATGTAAGAACCTTCTCCTGACTATAACAAATACAACAAAAAAAGAATTAGTAAAATCGGTCCAGCCGTTCACGCGTGATGGCGTAACCAAGGAAAATAGGGATTCATTTTTATATATATAGATTAGGGTCGATGTGTACTCATATTTTTTAACTATTTTTTTCGAGTAATATTAAATCTATATAAATAAAAATGAATCACCGAAATGTATGTACGCGCATAACTTCCGATCGACTGCACCAAATTAGATAATTCTTTTTTTTTTTTTTTTGTGTTTGCTATTGTCAGGACAAGTTTTGTATTCGTCCCAGCCCAAACACGTCCACTGTTGGACATAGGCCTCCCCCATGTATAGAAGAAAATTAAAAGAATTTTCTTTTTACTAAAAAAAGTTTTTTTTAAATCTCATGATATGAAAACTGAGTGAGTGAAATATTTTTTGTCCCTTAAGGGGGTGAGAATGGGGATGAAAGTTTGTATGGGGAAATAAGTTAGGAACGAACCCGAGCGAAGCGATGGTGAGTCTAATATATAAATATCTCATGTCACGGTGTTTGTGATCGCACTCCTCCGACACGGCTCCCCAATTTTAATGATTTTATTTTGTATATTTGGTAGGTATGAGAATAGGTCGTAAAGAGTTTTTCAAACCCCCCCTCCCCCTCCCGCCCACATTTTAATCGAGATTTTAATACTTATCAATGAACAATATTACTTTAACTTAATAGACGGACAAGGTTATGACTAAGATTTTAATGGATAACTAGCAACTTCCTCTGGCTTCGCTTATGTACACACACGGGGATACACATAGGGACACCCCTAGGTACGTTTTAATTTTTTAAGCGGAACCCTAGTTCTTTATCTAAAATAAAAGTAACCTAAGTTACTCTTATAACATCAGCTATCTGCCAGTAAAATTCCCTAAACGGCCCAGCCGTTTCGGAGATTAGCCGGAGCAAGAAGACATACAGACAGAAATACAAGCACAAAAATTGCATTTAGTAAAGAGAACAAACAACAACCAACAACAACAACAAACAGACATTATTATTTATTAGTATAGATGACTTAATTAGTTTCATTCAAGTTACGTATTAGGTACCTAAATCTATGCGTCATAGCCTCTAAATATAATATCTAAGTTAGTCACCTTAGCATGGTATTAAGTGAAGTAAAGATTCAAGTAAAGATTGGTAGTTTGCTAATTAAATTTTGGACCTTATATTTTAGATGATTAGGTTGCACTTCGAATGTGAGCTTATTTTATATTAAAATATTAAAACTAAAATTTTAATTACAAGTATAATTAGGACGATGTAGATAAAATCTAAATAGCGATATTTTGTAGGAACTTTTTCAATATACTCTAGTATATTCAGTCCTTTTTAACATGTTACAGCTTGGCACTGACCTACCTTCAATACGAGGAGAATCAGGCCATAGTTCACCACGCTGACCAAGTCCTGGTGGACTTCACATGTCTTTCGAAACCTTACTAGGTTCTCTCAGACATGCAGGTTTCCTAACGCTGTTTGCTTCACCGTAAGGACATAAATCATAGGATATAGTACAGTAGAGTACCTACATTGGTTTACGTGGGATATACTCATATCCCACATAAACCAATGTACCAAAATAAAAAATAACTCATTAACACTCTATGCAAAAAATATATACAAATAATATATATATCAGTTGTTCAATTGAGGCTTGAAAGGACAAACCAACAAACAGTCACAATTATAATACTATCGATTAAATAAAATCGATAGCAAGTGCGTATCTGTGCGTATTCTGGACACCGTATTTTCTTCAAACTTTCTTAGATTTACGCGAATATTGGACATTTTAAATAAAACTATCTTTTCGGATTATTTCGCGGATTTATTTAGATTTTTAGCTTTCAACGCTTTTCGGTAATCATGGTCACGGGAGAGTCCCTCGCGAGTGTTATTTAAAACCGTTTTTTTTTTCGTAATTTAGCAACAAAATTGTCTAGTAGTTCCCATGAGGCACTTTCTAAACACCAATCATTCATAATATGTGTGGGTCCATTACACATCCTTAGCGTTCGGAAGCTGTAATCTTTAAACTTACCACTATCCCAGTATCCGGAGAACGATGAGACGTCATACCAGCCGCATAGCCAACGCTCTCACCCAAGTCTTCTCCACATTCTTCTGCTACACGACTCGCTAGAGACACAGCTGCGGCTACACGGGGTTGCGTTACACACACCTTGTGACCTATTTCGTGTAGATACTGAAAATAAAATAAAAATTATATAACATTTTTAAGATTATTATTAATCTATACTAATATTATAAATGTGAAAGTTTGTGAGTATGGATGTTTGTTACAGTTTCACGCCAGAACAGCTGAACGGATCTGGATGAAATTTGGCACAGAGATAGATTATAGTCTGGAATAACACATAGGTTACTTTTTATCTTGGAGAAATGTATGATTCCCGTGGGATAGGTTTGTTTTTGTTTTCCTAGAGGCGAACCAGAGCGTAGCGAGGGTGAGCCTACATATCTATTTTAATATATCAAAATCGGTCCAGCCGTTTCAACGTTAATGAATAACAAATATACAAAGTTTCATATTTATAATAATAGTTTTAATATAACTAGCGACTCCCCCTCGCTCTGCTCGTGTTCGTCCCTACTTACGTTTTACCATTTAGTATAGATTTCTCAGAGATAAGATATTTTCCCGCAGTTAAAAGTATCATATATGTTGACCCGGATAACCAGCTATCATCTGACAAAATTTCATCATAATCCCTCCAGTGGTTTTTCCGTGATGCGGTCACAGACAGACAGACAAAAATTCTAAAAACTATAAATTCGGCCTCTGTATCGATAATAATGTCTATTTCAATAAGATTTTCCAAAAAATATTTAATGTACAGATTCGGCTTAGTTACAATTTTATTATATGTGTAGATATAGATGGATTTGAATGCGTTGACGTCACATAGAGGCGAGCGGCCGAGCAACTTTGAAACGCAAAATCTTCGATTTTTTTTTGAGATATTTTAAAAAAATATAGCATTTTTTAGTATTTTATTGATTTTCATTCATAAAAAATCATAACACTTATACCCTACGTAAGTAATTTATACTTTAAAAAAAAACACGGACAGACAATTCAATGTTTTCTTATAAATATACAATATTATATGTAGATATTTTCCCCGGTCTAGTTAAAACCAAGAGCATTATGTTGCCACCAAAGGCATCGTCTCGATGCTACTAAAAGCGCTGTTATCAAAGGAATAGGCGTGAAGATAAGAACGAAATTAAAAAAAACACTAGGCAAGTATTTCTACTGTACAAACTAAAATATTGTACAAACAAAAATACAAAGTAAAGTATCGTAAATTATCCATTCATTATTTATGGGGTATAAAAAACTCACAATTAGGTACCTACGGTATAACAATAAAGGGGAGACTTAAAGTATCTAATCTCTAGGGTTCCGTACCCGAAGGGTGCCACCGGAACCCTATTACTAAGCCACCGCTGACCGTCCGTCCGTCTGTCAGAGGGATGTATCTCATGAACTGTAATAGGTAGGGAGTTCAAATTTTCACAGAGTATGTATTGCCGCTATACCAAAGAATAATAAAAAATAAAATAAATAAATTTTTTTAAACGTTCGTAATCGATAATCGAAGTTAATGTACTACATACATAGAGTAAAAGTCATATTAAGAAAAAGTACATGTACGATGGTACGGAACCCTTCGTGTACGAATTCGACTCACACTTGATAAATAAAAAGGTAAACCGATTCAAAAATTACTTTAAAGTTTAAAGTGATTATTCAACCCTTAGGCGAATTAGCGAATATAATATCGATTTTTTTATTTATGTAAGACCTTTGTGTTATAGACCTCGGAGGTCTTTCGAGGATCAAGTATTTTTAGTACTTAAAGAAGGTCAAATGAAAAGTTTGAGGACCGTTCGCGTGTACGAAGAAAACGATAACAATGGAAGATGCCAGAAAGGTACATATGTACGAGTGCATATTATGTAGGTATGACAGATATTCGTGTTTGTTCGAGTTAATCTCACAAACTACTGTAAGATTTTTCATACGTATCTATTACCAATAGAAAAAAGAATTATCTAGAAAGGTTCTAGACTATTTCATAAGAGCATTTTGCGTAAATAAGCTATCAATATCATGATAATAGTAAATTAAGTCGGTATAAATCGTCTTTTCCGAGAGCTTTTTTAATATAATAAACTAGCGATTCAGCCTCACTTCGCTCGACTTCGTTCGTCCTTAGCGAAAAACAAACACACATCTATCCCGCGGGAACCGTACATTTTTCCGGGATAAAAAGTAATCTATGTGCTATTCCAGACTATAATCTATCTCTGTGCCAAATTTCATACGTTCTGGCGTGATAAACATCCATCCATCCAGACTTTCGCATTTATAATATTAATGGGTCGTAAAGGACATCTAGGGGCGCTCACCAATATTTATTTTTATTTTTATTTTATTTTTATTTTGTTTAGGACCTCCAACAAAAGATACACACTTTACATCGTTTAAGAATATAAAAATAAATAAAACTTACAATATGTGTGCTCCCTCACTTATAGGAGACCACAGCTTGCACATTTATGTATTATAAGTTAAAACTAAGTAAATTGAAAAAGTTTAGGTAGGTACATTTAGAGACACAATTCTTAAATCATTTATAAAGATACATAAAAAAAAAGAAAAGAAACAAATCATAATACAACCTATTTACACATTACTAACAAAGTTGACGAAGGAATTTAGTAAGACTACTTTTAAATTCAAACATATTAGTGGAAAAGATATCTAATTCAACATGTTGTTTAGAAAGCGTATTGTACTGTCTACAGATCCTTGGCATAGCGGCGTGATATCCCAAATTCGTTTTGCACAATGGAATATAAAACAAATTATATGTGTTTCTCCGAGGCAAGCGAGAGTGTATATTATATAAGCTGTAGTAATTCGCTACAATCAATTTTCGAATGGGTTAATTTATAGAGTGTTATAATATCTGCTATTTTTCTACGACAAACGAGCGAAGTCATCTTGTAATGTTTAAGTCTATTGTGATAGTTAGGGAGATTTTTAGCTATAGTGTCACTGTAAGAAAGATGGTAGAGGAAACGTTTTTGAACACTTTCTAACCTTTTCGTGTATACGTCATAATATGGGTTCCAGATTATGCTGTTGTATTCCAAGATAGGACGGACGAGTGTATTAAATAATTTAATTTTAGTGGATGCCATCTTAAACTCTTATCTATACTAATATTATTAGAGGAAAGATTTGATTGTTTGTTTGTTTGTTTGCATCGAATAGGCTCCGAAACTACTGAACCGATTAAGATGAAATTTGGTAAGAAGATAGTTTGAGACCCTGGGAAGGATAAAGGATAGTTTTTATCCCGGAAATTATCCCTTAAGGGGGTGAAAATGCGGATGAAAGTTTGTATGGTGAAGCAAGCTAAAGCCGAACCCGAACGAAGTGAGGGTGAGTCGCTAGTATTTAAATAAGTTTCTAAACAACGAAGAAATGACCGACATTAACGTTGTAACGATGGAATGTGTATTTAAAAATATATCTCGTTGGACGTGTTTAACCGTGCAGTGATATCTTAACGACCGGAAAATTGCACAACAATGTTAGAACCGTAAAAGTTTATTGATTTTTTTATACAATAACCTATATTTATGTACCTTTGTATATGTGAAATCATCGCAATGAAAAAAATAATATTTCTAAGAAATAGGTACAATTTTATACCAAACACTGTCCATTTCGCCGTCGCCATCAATTGTATCTGCTTCCAAAACTATACAAAAATACTTTCACTTAAGAACAATTCAAATTTTCAATTTTTAGTAGCGAATTGAATTTCATAGAACATTATTTCAAACTTGCGAACCACCCTTCACTTGAACAATACGAATACGCATTGGCATGATATGATGAGACAGTAGACACTATACATATATTAAGACAGCAGTAACCCAGTGGTAACGCGATTGTTTGGAAAGCCAAATGAAGCGGGTTCTAATTTTACACGTCTAATATTCTCATATGCAAATCATTTTCAAGTAAAACAAACAACAAACTGTACTTGGCATGCATGGTGGACTATAGCCTAATCTGATCCACTTCGCATGTGGATTGGCCTTTTTTTTTAAAGTTAGGAAATTCATTTAGGCATACCTGTAGATGTACCTGTAGACATACAGGCGGTTATGTGGGATTCACCGGCTAGAAAAGCCAGTACTACCCACTAAAACCCAACAAAACCTCGCCCGTCTTAATGGGGCGTCACAGGATCGCTTACGCACTCAACCACGACGCCCAGACGGCAGGTCTGCCGAAGCAGACCACAACAACCATGGGGTAGCTCCACAGTCCACTCTGCTAGTCGACAAGTACCAAGAGCAACCTGCATGGTACACCGCCCACTCGTACAGTGAGCCACCGCTATACAAGTGGGCCGCCTCCCACGGCCTACCGAAGTGGGCCACGGCCCTGTGCATTTTTAGGGTTCGCGCCCGGCTAAACTGCCGGACGCTACTGAGCCCCCCACCACAACAAGGTGAACGCACGATGGTAGGGGCGGGAGTGGGAGGGAGGGGGGGGGGGGGTCATGTGGATAGGCCTAAGCCTAGCAATGGGATATTTTAAATTTGTTTTGTTTTAAGCCTTCGTATATTAAACATTGTGTAGTTGCTCTGAAGCACCCAAAAAGTTAATAAAATCATAATAAATACCGAAAAAATCCGTAAAAACACTTCTATTTGAACAATACATTTCTTTATAGAAAGATTACAATCAAGAACATGCACAGTATATATTTTTTAAACTTACGTCGAAACTAAATTATGTGTTTAGAAGTCTATATGTGTATGTGCAAAAGAGCATAATAACCTTTTTTTTAAATTAAATGAAAAAAAAAATGGGGAATTACCACGCGATAAAATAGTTGTACGTTTTAGAGTTTTACATCATCAAACGTGGCGCGATTAAAAGCAAGACTGAATCTTAAACAGTCTTTGTTATTTAATTTGTATCTACATTTATAATTTAGAAAACCATCAGAATCAGTAGATGCTGAGTTTGTTAAGAATGAGTTCACGGATTTTCGGGATTTAGTAATTTCAAAATTCCTATAAAAAAAAGGACTTTCAGGTTTTCCCCAATATTAGAGGGATGTTTTGCCCTAAAAAAAATTACTTGGACTATTAAAATTCTACTGTTGGAACATTTAAAATGCTTTAAAACAAAAATTGGCTATATCGGTCCAGCCGTTCTCAAGTGATGCGCTTATCAACAAACATGATTAAAATATTAAAGACGTATAAGTATGTAGAATATTATAGAATTCATATAAGTTCATATCTGACACTGACATTTACAGGCGTTATTAATAATTTGCAAATTAGTCACAAAATGTAATAATGGTTACCTACTGCTCATATAAGTAACATACAAAATAAACATACTGCAGAAATGCACATATATAAAGTTACTAGCAACTCACCCTCACTTCGCTTCGGGTTCGTCCCTAGACAAAAACAAATCTATCCCACGGGAACCGTACATTTTTCCGGGACGATATATAGCCTATAGCCTTTCTCAGTTAACGGGCTATCTAATTCTCAGTTAACGGGCAAAAAGAATTTTTCAAATTGGATTAGTAGTTCCTGAGATTAGCGCGTTCAACCAAACAAACAAACAAACAAACTCTTCAGCTTTATAATATTAGTAAGTATAGATATGCGTTTGTGCGTTATATAATAAAATCATTCTGCTGTTTGTGATAAAACTTTGGTGAGTTATCGTATGCTCGTTCAGGAAGGCTTCTGAGATAGTATCATCATTCATCATATATATGATAGATGACGCTTGATTTGCATGGGATAGTTTCAAAATTTATCAGTATGCTTTCCTTTATGGTTACACTTTTATTTTAACTAGCGACTTATCCCCGCTTCGCTCGAGTTCGTCCCTAGCTTGCTTCCCCATTTTCTATCATTCTAGGGATGATTTCCGGAATAAAAAATATCCTATGTTCTTCCCAGGGTGTCAAACTATCTTTTTACCAAATTTTATCTAAATCGGTCCAGTAGTTTTTGAATTCATTCATTACAAACATACAAAAATTAGCTAAACAGTAGGCAAGAAGGTGCGGGGGGAAGGTCGGCGATTGCATCAAGCGAAGCGAGGCGCTTGAATTTCATCCTCGCGTCCGTAATTTTTTTGCGATTACTCCTAAAATATTCATTTAAATTATATGGTGTAAAAGAGTAAAATAATGTGCATGAAATGCTTAAAGCCTCTAACTTATTTACAATAATGTATGGTGGAATTGTGTATCTTATATATATTATATAATATATATAAGATACACAATTCCACCATACATTATTTTGTTATATCTCAAAGGGTTTAGGCACCGTTTTCGTTGAAAGCTCCCAGACGGCTTACTCTTTTCCGACACATCCAACAAATATTGTTATATTTTAGCCGATGTATACAAAAACTTAACAAACCATATACTAAAACCTTCCTGGAGAACCACTCTATTCATTGGCGAAAACAGCATGAAAATCGATACAGTAAGTTTTTGAGTTCATCGCGAACAGGCAGACAGACAGACAGACGCGGCGTAGGAGTTTGTTTTATAATATGTAATGATGATGGTGGGAAACCCCCTCCATCCATAAAGCCATCAGCGGGCACAGAAACATCCCATCGTCACGATAGCGGGGCTTTGGGGTACGTTTAAGCTTACACCACAATACCCTAGCAATACTTTCCTCCACCTAGACCGGACTAGGGGTATTTTTCTCTTCTTGTGTTCCCAATTCAACTCTCAATCATAAATTTTCTAACTTAACTTCTCCAATCTGATTTTTACGTAATGCAAAGTAATATTTTAAATTTCCTTCAAATTACGTAATTTCTAATCGCAGCCAACAGTAAATATTTATATTAACAAAATTCATTATTCTATTTGGCAGCAAGCCCCAAATGTACGAGTTAGCCGAATAACCTATTTAAAGTTACGCTATGGAGATATACTGGCTTTGTCTGCGTTTTCTGTTACGATACTAATTGGTAGTCCTTACAGTGAGTGCTACAAGGATCATTTGGCACTTCGGTGACATTAACATGAGGGTGGGTGTGAAATTAGGGTTTTTCTTTTATAAAAAAAACCTCCTAACCTCTCTAACACCACTTCATGTTTTGAGATACTTTTATTGAAATAAAAGCACGAAATATCCACAACAAAATCAACTCCAACTTCTCTCAAAAGTGACGTTTCACAAGATGACGGTGTACGTTCTGATTTCCGCCACGTGCCAAATGATCCTTGTAGAACTGTACTTACTATTTTATATATATACGAGTACTACAGAACACTCTAAAAAAGGTTTTAGTTCAAATAAAGACAAATTATTATTAGCAAATAGCTGAACGGATCTGGATGAAAGGCACAGGAGATATAGTCTAGAATAGCACATAGGTTACTTTTTATCCCGGAAAAATGCACGGTTCCCGTGGGATAGATTTGTTTTTGTTTTTCACTAGGGACGAATATGAGTGAAGTGAGGGCGAGTTGCTAGTTTGATATATCCTAACGACACTCGCGATATCAAGACGAATATAACGACGTACTATACGACGTATATACACAACCAAAACGGTTAAGTCATCTAGAAATTACGCGGTAACATCTGATCAGAGATAGACTTCTGTCATTTCTCCTTTTGGATTTCGCTGCAGTCGGGTAAAAATAGAAACGTGTGCGAATATTTATACGATGCGGAGGCGTATTTGGGATGCAAGAGAAGTTCCACAATTTTTGTTTATCCAGCTACTGGATGGATATTATAGAAAAATGTCAGTCTAAATAGGTCTAGTAAATTCTAAACTACTGATTCTTAACTAATCGGATTATTATTATTACTAGCGACTCACCCTTACTTCGCTCGGGTTCGCCCTAGATATTTTTTAACGGTTAGTATGAATATAATATACATAAATTATACATATAAACCTTCTTCCTGAATCACTCTATCTATTGCTGAAAACTGCATCAAAATCCGTTGCGTAGTTAATAGATCTAAGCGTACAAACAGCGGGAGCGACTTTGTTTTATACTATGTATAGATAAATGCGAAAATTTGCACATATGTATGTGTATATGTTTTTTACTCTTTAGAAAACTAAAACCGAATCTATGAAAATCCGTTCGGCACTTTTTTGAATTTATCGTTACTTAAGTATATCTGGGTCAAGCCAGGGCATCTCACTAGTATTAAAAGTATTAAACTATTATTACATATATTTGCTTTTGTTCTCTTGGAGGCTTTCTGAAAATTTAAATTATGTTTGCAATTTTTCAAACACTTGTCAACGTTGTTTACGAGTCGGCGTTCTACAAACACCTATTGATAACACCGCAACCGTTACAATCGATTTGATAAACAACAAATTCTTAAGATTATCGAGAAAATCGATATACATATGTATTTCCAAGATTGTATTTGGGGCCTTAACTTAACGGACAAAACCAAAACCAAGACAAGAATAAATTTACCCAGGCTAGAATTATACGTTGGGACAAGAAGAACGTTGCTATTTTTTCGACCCATAAACACATTCGCAATTACACGTATAATATGAATAAGTATAGTTTTGGTCTTCAATATGTGTGTATTTTATGGGACAAAGTGGACGCATATATGTATGTTTATAATTAAATTCCACAGTACTATCTGTGAGCATAGTATTTATTTAAATCTATTCTAATATTAGAAAGAGGAAAAAAAAAATTTTGTTTGTTTGTTTGTATCGAATAGGCTCCGAAACTACTGAACCGATTTTGATGTTTGGTAAGAAGATAGTTTGAGATCCTAGGATAGTTTTTATCCCGGAAATCATCCCTTAAGGGTGCGCAAATGTGGGTGAAAGTTTGTATGGCGTAACAACCTAGGGACGAACCCGAGCGAAGCGAGAGTGAGTAGCTAGTTTAAAAATTAAGTAATAAGCAAAAATATATTGTCCCAACACGAAATATTTTATGTAGCTATGATACACGTTTGTGATTATTTCTGACAAATTTACTTATTTTTGTATTTCTTATGGACGATAAGAAAAAAATTGTTTTATAACAAAATATTATTTTTAAAACAGCAAGTTTTGAGTTTGGCACTCGCTCTTTTCAGCCTAACTGGCTTTCGAGACAGTGTTACTTCATGTCATTTAAATGTAAATAGCAAATCAAGAATGCTAGTAAAAATGCTCAAATCCATACTATTATTACAATAAATGCGAAAGTAACTCTGTCTGTCTGTATGTCTGTTAGCTTTTCACGCTTAATCCGCTGAACTGATTTAGACGAAATTTGGTATTGAGATAATTAAAGACCCTGGGAAGGACATAGGATAGCTTTTATCCCGGAAATCATCCCTTAAGGGGGTGAAAAGGGGTATGGAAGTTTGTATGGAGAATCAATCGTTTCTCTAATAAGGGATATAAAACTCATCACACTTCTGTATATATAGTTTATCTCTAACATACTAACCGTTAAAACGTACCTAGGGACAAAAATATCTTAACTAGTAAAATATATTGTTACGCGCCGCTAGTTCAGTCGAAGACATCAAGCGCCCTCGTACAACCTCTGTGGTGTTCGCCTACGCAGGTGCTAGGCGGGCAGGAGAAGTACGACGACGGATATATTATGACGTTTGGGCGGGACGTATGATTTTCTGTTGTGTGTATAAATTTTAATAATTACTACAAATACTACAAATTTTACGATTAAAACAAGAAAAGTGTTTCACTGTTTTACAATATTTTAATTAGATAGCATTTAATATCGGACCATTCCTGATCATTCAGATCATTCCATGACGACGCGTTTGGCTCAGTTTGTAGTGACCCTACTTGCTGTGCCAGCGGTCCCGGGTTCGAGTCCCGCTGGGGGCATTCATTTGTGTGATGAGCACGAATGTTTCTACTCCAGTGATGGGTGTTTTCATTTATAATATGTATGTATTTAAAGTTATATATGTGTAGTGTATCAACTATATGGTATCCATAATACAAGCCTCGTAGCTTACCATGGAACTATATGATGCTGTGTGTTAATGTCCTAACATATTTATTTATTTATTCTCTACAGTATCGAATTCTAACATCATGCGTTACGTGTCATGTATCTGCTGATCTGTAGAGTTGCAATTTCCGTTTTATTTTATTTTCGTGTGAAACCCACGCATCATAAATGATTCAAACCAAATGCTATTGACACTATATACAAAACAGCGAAAGTGGATATTTATACGTTTTCAACTAAGATTACGAAAAGTAATTCGCGTGGAAAAGTAATTTTGTTTAAGAATTGTGTATTATATTTGTACTGTATATGGATTAAGTAAACATGAAATAACAAAGGCAGTGGTAGCCCAGTGGTAACGCGCTCGCTTGTGAAACCGAGTGAAGCGGGTTCAAATCCCGGGTCTCGCACCTCTGATATTTTCATGTGCGAATCATTTCTAACATGATTACCACTTGCCTTACGGTGAAGGAAAACATCGTGAGGAAACCTGCATGTCTGAGAGAACCTAGCAAGTTTTCGTAAGACATGTAAAGTCCGCCAACCCGCACTTGGCCAGCGTGGTGGACTATGGATTGATCCCCCTCGTATGGAAGGGAGGCTCGTGCCTAGCAGTGGGACGTTAAAAAGGGCTGAATACAACATATAGACTATTGTTAGTTATTAAATATGCCAGTAGATGGCGATAGTCGTTTGCCAAAAGATGAATATACATATGATATTGAACCTATATAAAGATAAATCGACGTTTTGATTCAAATCTCAAAAGGCACTTATAGCTCGGGAGTCAGGTAAAAATTTCGTCATTTATTTCCTCTCAAGCGATATAATTAGTGAAATGCTTCAGAGTGTTGGAGAGTTGTATCATAAAGCTTCGTGAACATCAGCTACGGTTCCGCGGGAGGGATGAAGAGGGGATGGGGGGTAGGGGGGGCTGAACGGCGGTAGCCTCCCACGCACGAGAAATAAAATAAATAAATTCAATCATTTCCTTTTACCTCAGTTAAATAGTTGCAGACAAACATAAAACCTTCTCCTTTTTGGAAGTTAGTTAAAAAACAAATTTAACAATGCTCTCATAAGGGTTCTAACTGCAAAAGTAAATTTATACGAAGAATACTGAGTTGTCATGTTACTTTAAGACCATAGAGTTTTGAGTTATAAATTTTCCTGTAATCCTTAACAAATCTTTTTTTTTCTTTTTTTTTTTTAATGTTTTCAAAATTTTAGACATAGTAGCTTCAGAGTTAAATAAAAAAAAGGAAACGAGAGCTTCCGATCTGTCATAGTTCGATTTTTTTTTTTATAGTAGGGACCCAGGCCTCCTCCTAAAAATAACCCTAGATACGCCAATTAATAAACCGACTTCTTCAAAAAGGAGAAGGTTCTCAATTCGCCGGATTTCTTTTTTTTTATATAGGTATATTAGATTATTTAAAATAGAAACAAAACGTTTTAACATGAAAACGTTTTAACAATGAAAATTGACTCAACATTGGCAACATATTTTGATATCATATCGTATTGTGTTTCAAGGATGATAAGCAACGAAGCGTAATTTAACCATCTATTGTTTTCCAAAAGTTTAATCTATTCGGTTGTATTGTAACCACTTATTTCACAAACTACTTAAGAGGATTGTGAAGCTGTAAATTTTCATACAAAAAGCGATCTCCCAGTAATCGATCTTAAAGTATAAGTAATACAAATATTTAGACAGAGAAAGTTGTAACAACGCCATATTGTTACGATCTATGAGTTCTGGGATCGATTAAACTTTAAACTACGTCTTTTGGAGTATTTTGGTTCCGCACAGTACATGCACGTTATGTATGTATGTACGCAGTACATGTAGTACAATGTAGTCTGTGAACACTATTTTCCACCACTAGTTACACTTGCACTATGACTTTACTCCATTTTTTCACTTTTTCGTCTTCTCCTTAATTTTCTCTTAGCTCCGAAATTCAATTGAACTGAATCAAATATTATTAAAATCGGAAACGTCAACATTTTTCACTCGTTCGCTTCACGTGGAATGCCTCTAATTTTATACAATCTTCAATAACAAATGGATTAAGTATCCATTTATAATACTGTCTATTGACGCCTATTTTTTTTTTGTTCGTGATAAATCTCCATGCTGAAATAACCATCAACGCATGAGATATTATACTTGCAGTACGCACTTCGCAGGTGTCTGCGCATTATTCTAATCATATCACTCTTAAACTTCGATGAGATGACAATTCAACATGACCGGTGAGATTAGACGAAGGACCGATGGCTTTACGTGCTCTCTGAGGACTGAGGCAAGGGGGTGAAACACTGCCAACTTCCTTACTTCGGTCTACTACTGAGAATTGCTTGGCCTGACCCGAGATTCGAACCCAGGATATCATATTTTCGTCAGGTCATGATAGCAACTAAACAATGAGGCAATAAATTAAACATCACTAATATCTTTTTTTTCGATAGGTAGGTATTAGATACAACCTTTCCAAAAATATTATGCGAAGGTTAAAAATAGCCTAAAATGAATACCGTACATATTAGTAGCTCACAACGGAAACAGCGACTTTAATTTTATTTAGAGATGGTTCGATTATGAAATGAAATGGAATAAACTTTATTCAATTAGACTTATTACAAGTGCTTTTGAATCGTCAATTTGATGTAAGCTCGATGGCCCCATAATCAGAATAGCTCGATAGCACCATAAAATTACACTGGCACCGAAATATATAAATATACCAAACTACTCAATTGGACACCAGGAAAATTTTTGGATACAAGGAAATTGGAGGTAGAAAAATGGTTTGCAAAATTTTAAAATGAACAACTTACGTATGAACGTTGCAAGTTCACAAAAAGCTTATAAAATAATTTACAGATTTTTACAATTTTGTCGGATACAAAAAAAAAACAAATTTACATTTTAAATCAGTCCTCAAAGATTATCAGAAAAAACTAGATTCTCAGATCTCTTTGAAAACATCTATACAGATAAATAAAATTGAAGTGTCTGTTGGTAAAAATAACAGTTTTATACTAAATGCATATGGAATTGTATACGGTACTTATAAGAAAAACACAATGTTTAAATTTTTTGTCTGTCTGGCTGTTTGTTCCGGCTAATCTCTGAAACGGCTGGACCAATTTTAACGGGACTTTCACTGGCAGAAAGCTGATATTATAAGGAATAACTTAGGTACTAAACTACTTTTATTTTTGAAAAAGAATTAGGGTTTCGCTCAAAAAAATTAAAACGTACATAGGGACGCACCCGAGTCCCGAGCAAAGCTATAATACATAATAATAATACTAATACATAATACAAGTTGCTTGTTATACATAATACATTATATACGAGTATAACACAACTTCTATATACGACTTTCGATTGAAAAAAGCGCCTTGAAATGGCATGTACTGGCATGGCCGAATGTACTGCATCCTAAATAAGTAAGACACGTTACAGTTTTTCAAGTTGAGCTTGTTTTAATAAGCCTTTTATAGCTGTAGAACCTTTTATAACAGAACTGCACTAAGATCATTTATTGTGTAGCAGTGTAAGAGCGACATGTCCATATTTGTACATTTATGGTGTCTTTACAACTACAGCAATAATAATTAATTAATCTATACTAATATTATAAAGAGGAAAGATTTGATTTTTTGTTTGTTTGTTTGTACTGAATAGGCTCCGAAACTACTGAAATTTAGTATGAAGATAGTTTAAGCCCCCGAGAAGGACATAAAATAGTTTTTATCCCGGAAATCCTATTAAGGGGGCGATAAGGGGGTGAACAAATTATTTCTCAAGGGATATAAAACTCAACATAACTATATATATATATATATATATATATATATATATATATATATATATATATATATATATATATACTAACCGTTAAAACCCGAGCGGAGCGAGGGTGAGTCGCTAGTAATAATATAAAATCAACTAATTACTTAGACTAAAGAATTATTTGGCGGACTCAAATTAACATACAATTACATGTATTAGTTAAGTTAATATAATAAAATATAAATAATAAAAATTATAGGTAGGTACGAGTACGTATATTATACTTTTGTATTTATTAAGCATTAGTTCTCTTCTCCTTGTAAGAGAAGTAGCATAATATTAGCTTATTTTTTCTTTATAATAATAAAATCGGCTAGCTGTTTTTATTTATTCATATTTTTAAATTGTCATTTGTTATATTTGTTTGGCTTCGTGTTTAGTTCTATGACACTCTGTATATATTACTAGAGACTCACCCTCGCTTCGCTTCGGGTTCGTCTCTAGACAAAAACAACTATCCCACGGGAACCGTACATTTTTCCGGATGATATATAGCCTAAAGCCTTCCTCGATAAATGGACTATCCAACACAAAAAGAATTTTTCAATTCCATCCAGTAGCTCCTGAGATTATCGCGTTCAACCAAACTAACAAACAAACTCTTCAGCTTTATAATATTAGTATGGATTCCTTAGAGTTACTTAACAACTAAACATCGACTTTTGTTTATATTTATAACTAGCGACTCACCCTCGTTCTGCTCAGGTTCGTCCCTAGACGTTTTAAAGTTTCTCAGAGATGAGATGTTTACCCGCAGTAAAAAGTATCCTATATGTTGACTTTGATAATTATCTATCATCATACCAAATTTCATCAAAATCTGTCCAGTAGTTTTCTCGTGATGCATTCTCAGGCAGACACGACAGAAAGTCAAAAATTCTAAAAACTAGATTCGGACTCTGTATCGATAATAATGACTATTTCAATAAGATTTTCCAAAAAATATTTAATGTACTGATTGGACTCAGTTAGAATTTTATTATATGTCTTCTTCCTGCCCTTGTCCCAATTTTTATTTGGGGTCGGCGCAATATGTTCTATTCTTCCATTCTACTCTATCATTCGTCATTTCCCTGCTTACTCCCTTTCTAGCCATATCCTCTTCCACACAGTCCATCCATCTTTTCTTTGGTCGTCCTTTTCTCTTGTCCCCATTAACTTCCATGCATAAAACTCTTTTCACCATACTTTGCTCATCCCTCCGCATCACATGTCCATACCACGATAACCTATTGCTCCTCAACTTTTCATCCACTGGCGCTACTTTCAGGCTTCCTCTAATATATTCATTTCTCACCTTGTCCATCCTAGTCACACCACACATCCCTCTCAACATTCGCATTTCAGCTACGTGTAGGCGTCTTTCATCCGTTCTCTTTATGGGCCAACTTTCAGATCCGTACAGGATGGCAGGTCTGATGATCGTCTTATAGATTTGTCCCTTTAATTTCATAGGGAACTTGGGATCGCAAATCACTCTTGTTACCTGCCGCCACTTCATCCACCCTGCATTGATTCGATGCTGTACAGTCCGGTTTATTTCGCCATCGCTTTGAAAAAGGGAGCCGAGGTACTTAAAGTTGGAGTAGACTGTTATCGCTCTTCTATCCAGCGAAATGGTTTGAGGACTGGAGAGACCGCCAAAATCGCAGAACATGTATTCAGTTTTGGTTCTGCTGATTTTTAAGCCAAAATTTTCCAGTCTTTGTTGCCATTATTCCAGTCTGCTCCTGCTCCTGCTTTTTCCATCCTGCTCTGGACCTCGCACCCGTCTTCGCCGACCAATACAATTTTATTATATGTATAGATACAATTTTATTATATGTATAGATAGATAATATTATGAATGTATCCATCTCTCGCCAAACGACGGCGCTGACCACATCTTATGTTAGAGCCTAACATGAGCCTATGTGTTCTTCCAAATTATAATATTTTTGTACTAAATTTTATCCAAATTCAGTCCAACCATTTCAACGTGAATGAGTATCAGACATACATGCCTATTACAAACTTGACGACACGTTTGGCTCAGTTTGTAGTGACCCTACTTGCCGTGCCAGCGGTCGCGGGTTCATTTCTGTACTCCAGTAATAAGTGTTTATATTTATATGTATTTAAAGTTATATATGTGTAGTGTATCAACTATCTGGTATCCATAACACAAGCCTCGTAGCCTACCATGGATTTGGATGGTCCTGTGTGTTAATGTCCCGACATATTTAAATTTACATACATATAACCTTTCGCATATAATATAATTGGAGTGAATTCACAATCCAAGGTTATCTGAGTCTTTTATCATATATAATATTATATATATATATATATATATATATATATATATATATATATATATATATAGCATTTAAGGCCAAATAAAGGTTAAATTCTACCAAATATACGAAATACAAAAGATATTGAACAAATTATACCTAATATAACGATATAAAAATAAAATAAACGTTTGTGGACAAAGGCTGAATCACATATCGCTTAAAACATCTCGTCTCGATCCCTTATATTGTAAAAAAAAAACAACAACAAAAGATTCGTTATTACAATAGCAATCAAATATCAGTTAGGCATTTCTTTATAAATATATAAATAATAAATAATTATTAACAAAAAAGGTCACCGCTTATAAAAACATTACGAGAACAATTCTTTTGAAACTAATATGGAGATATAAATATTGATTGAAAAATTAAGAAAATCGACAAATCGAACGAACGACAACGATCCAAAATTGATGAAAATAAACATACACACAAAAAAATATGCAAACGTATTGAATACGTCCTCCTTTTCGAATTCGGTTAAAAAAAAGAACAAAAAGATAATTAAATACGTCGTACTCTGTCCTTTTTTAACGTCCCACAGCTGGGCATGGGCCTCCCTATAGTAAGTACAAGGGATATCTGACCATAGTAAGTATGACCTGAAACTCTTTAAGGTGCGTATTAACAGACAAACTCGTTAAATCGTAGATCTTATATATGCTTTCGAGCATTCGAGATCAAGAGTATACCCATTTCGAATAAAAAAAAATAGTCCACCACGCTGGCCAAGTGCGGGGCGAACTACACATGTCTTGCGAAAACTTGCTATATTCTCTCAGACATGCAGATTCCCAATGTCCTTCTCCGTAACAAATTAAAATATCGCGAGGGAAAAAAACTATAATTAAAATACAATTTTCTGTACGCTATTACAGCTACATTATTTTACAAAAATTACAGCTACATTAGCAACTAATACTCTTTGTATGTATTGTGTTCAGCCCTTTTTAACGTCCCACTGCTGGGCACGGGCCTCCCTTCAATACGAGGGGAATCAGGCCATAGTCCACCACGCTGGCCAAGTGCGGATTGGCGGACTTCACATGTCTTTCGTAAACTTGCTAGGTTTTCTCAGACATGCAGGTTTCCTCCCGATGTTTTCCTTCACCGTAAGTCAAGTAGTAATCATGTTAGAAATGATTCACACATGAAAATATCAGAGGTGCGAGACCCGGGATTTGAACCCGCTTCACTCGGTTTCCCAAGCGAGCGCGTTACCACTGGGCTACCACTGCCAATACTCTTTACGAATTCGGAATATAGAAGTCCTTAGAAATACTACACTACTATAATATGTAAACCCTATTTCTAGACCATTAAAACACGTGTAAAGCTCGCAATAAATAATTAGTAACGCGCAATACCTAGTACTTACACTTACGTAGCTATGAATGAATCACTAACCACATACGTGAGAGATGAGATGAATGACACATTATAAAAACGCATCTAGCCCTCCGACTGTATGTTCTGTCTAACGGTACAGTATGGTACGGTAAAGATCGCAAGTTCAATCCCGTTCGGTGCAATTTTTTCGTTTTAAAAAATAAAAAATATATTATAAAATTGTAACTAAGCCGAATCTGTACATTAAATATTTTTTGGAAAATCTTATTGAAATAGACTTTATTATCGATACAGAGGCCAAATCTATAGTTTTTAGAATTTTTGTCTGTCTGTCTGTCTGTCTGTCTGTCTGTCTGTCTGTCTGTCTGTTACCGCATCACGGGAAAACCACTGGACAGATTTTGATGAAATTTGGTATGATTATAGCTGGTTATCCGGGTCAACATATAGGATACTTTTTACTGCGGCAAAATATCTCACCTCTGAGCTAAACGTAAGAACGTAACTAGGGACGAACCCGAGCGGAGCGAGGGTGAGTTGCTAGTAAAAAATATATTATAAAAATAAAAAAATAAAACCCGACTGCATAAAAGCTAACTAAAAAAAGACGAAAACAAGTTCACGATGGTATAGTAATATCACGGTAATGATATATAATATTACCGTGGTATTATGCAGTGGAGCCGAGGAAAAACGTTTACTTTTCTATCCGGGAATCAAACCTGCAAACGCGAGTGATATGGTTCGTTTCATAAGCGCTGCGTCAATTCAAGTAAACCTTATACGACCGTTATAATATTTAATTATGTTGTACCTAAGATATTTATATATACTTAATCTCGCCTATTGAGTGAAGATTTCATGATTTTCTTCAGTGGCTAGTTATGAATCATTAAAGTACATTTACAGTTGACTTCGACAAAATATATGTAGGTACCTACTATACTAGCAGAACCCGCGGCTTCGCCCGCGTTCAATTTACAAAAAAAATTCTTTGACTTTATGTTATACAACGACTCACCTATTCACTCGCTTCACTTGGATCCGTCGCTAGATATTTATAATATATATATACACACATATACATATACACACATATACATATATAATATTGTTAATACAAAAATACTAAAATCGCGATTAAAAAATGGGGGGTGGGGGTATGAGGCAGCGTCGGACTGGCCATATAGTCGAGGTGGCATTTGCCAGCCGGACCCCTCCCTGCGCAGGCCCCCCACGGGCAAGCGATGAACCCCGCAAGCCACCTAGTACTACCTGGATAGGTAGGATAGAGGGCCCAGCTCTTGCGACCTACATTTAAACTAGATCAGATAGTTCATTCATACAATTAGAAATGAAGTAGAGATAGAGAAGTTAAAAATTAATTATGATTAAATCCATTATCTAGTCTCGGGCCTCGGGCTTGTAGAGCCACCCGGGCCCTTCCAGCCCAGTCCGACCCTGGTAGGAGGGTGAAAAATACTTTACGACCTATTCTCATACCTACCAAATATACGAAAAATCATAAAAATCGGTCGAGCCGATTAGGAGTGCGACCACAAAAACACGAGATATTTAAATATTAGATAATATCAATACATATTATTACAAAGTTCCCCGCTGTGCTGAGTTTATGTTTGTTTAGAAACTACCCCATGAATTATGCCACAGTTTTCACCAATAGAAAGTTTTACTATAATTTACAAAACTATTGTAAAAATAAGCGAATGGTGAATAAATTTGAATTAAGCTACTAATCTATACTAATATTATGAAGCTGAAGAGTTTGTTTGTTTGGTTGAACGCGCTAATCTCAGGAACTACTTATCCGATTTAAAAAAAAATCTTTTGCATTAGATAACCCATTAACTAAGAAAGGCTATAGGCTATATATCAGCCCGGAAAAATGTACGGTTCCCGTGGGATAGATTTGTTTTTGTCTAGAGACGAACCCGAAGCGAGGGTGAGTCGCTAGTATGAATTATATTCGTCGTTTCTGAGAACATGCGTAAGTAATATTATAAGCGCGAAGGGCATCTAGGGATGAGCGAAAAGGAAATTAGGGTTCCGCACAAAAAAAATAAAAAATTATGAACAAAATCCACGTACTTAGGGTCGCATCCGGAGGATAAGTCGCTAATATTGTATAAATATTAATCTATATCGATGTATACAACCAGAATAGTTTCTAAGACTATGTCATAACACATACATTAACTATAATTTATATCTTAATCTAAACAAGCTTTTATCTGCTTCCCACGCCCATAAACATATGTTCGGACTAAGGTTTTCCCATAGCTCCGGACGCGTATTTCCATTATATATTCAATATTGCTATATTTAAAAAATATATAGCCTTTATATTACTCTGATGTATAAGCTATATCACTGTAGGGTTTCATCAAAATCTGTTAAGTAGTTTTTGTGTAAAAGAGTAACAAACATCCACCCATCCATACATCCATCTATCACAAACTTTCGTGTTCATAATATTAGTAGGATTATAATAATAATATCTTCCTGACCGATATCAGTCACGATGGCCAATCTCAGTGAGAGTGGCTAAATGCGCAGGAGTATTATAGTGCACAAGTGTACGCGCAGACACAAATGCACTCTCTATTCCTGTCACTCTCATACTCCGGTGGGACGACTACTCGACACGACCGGTGAGAGTTAAGGTGCAGGACCGACGGCTTTACGTGCTCTCCGAGGACTGTTAATGACAATATCTTAACAGAAAAACTCAGTAATTAAACTTGGCCGGGATTCGAACCCAGGACCTCTGGACTGCAGCCACTAAACCACCGAAGCAGTAGGAATATCTTAACAGAAGAACTCAGTAATTCATCAGTAATTCAATTCATCATCAAACCAAAGATCTCCGGATCTGCAGCCGTACATGCCAGCCACTAGACCACCGGGGCAGTAGGATAGTAGGATTACTACGAAAATTTACTCATCTAACGATCTTATAAAACCCTTGCTTAAAAATTGATTTTTTACAGAATTTCAATAAACATAGGAGTATTTAGGTAACATCAGTCCCATTAATCATATGGTTAAAATTTTAACATTTATAGCCTAGTAGCTATAAAAGAAGACTATAATAATTGCAACAACATTTACATATGTATGTTTGTAGATTAAGCTATTACTATTTATTATACCATCGTCTATTATTATATTTTGAGTTATTTGTATTAGTAAAGAATAACAAAACATACCACAAAAATTTACTTATAGTAATTATAATATTATAAATTCAACAGTAACTCTATCTGTGTGTCTGTCTGTTACGTTTTCACGCCTAACCTGCTGAACCAATTTTAATTCATTTTTATTTATAGATGAACGGACTCGGCTACTTTTGGTCGCAAAAATGAAACTTCAATAAACAAATCATTTCTCAAATTAAGGATATAAAAATTCTTTATATCCCATAATTTTGGTAAGAAACAAAGAATGTTTCAGAAATTTTTACCAAATAAAGGTATATTAGGGGATGATTTCAAGTTTTTTTAAAGTACTTGCTTACTTTTCTATACCTATGTATGTAAAGATGTATATATAGTCTCATCTATGATCTCTACGAAGGTAAGTTGCCAGTAAAAAGTATAACTACTTGACGTCATTAGGGTAAAATTCAGTGAGCTTTTTATTGATATAATTTGTATAACGCTAGAAAAGCCAAGGACACAGTATTATGTCCTTGGCTGTGTTATGTATGTCAATAATTTATATAATAATAAAAAATAAAACACAAAATACTCCTCAGATTTAAAATTGAATTGTAATAGATTTACGATAAACTAAATATTAATGGTAAATAATGGTAATTATTGTAAAAATCCTATTCCATTTTAATATTTCACTAGGCCCCTAGGGTCTTACCCTCGCTTCGCTTCGGGTCCCTAGACAAAAACAAATCTATTCAACGGGAACCGTACATTTTTTCGGGATGACATATAGCCTTCCTCAGTTAACGGGCTATCCAATGGAAAAAAACTTCAAATCGGATTAGTAGTTCCTGAGATTAGCGCGTTCAATCAAACAAACAAACTCTTCAGTGGTATAATATTAATATAGATTAGTATTAATTAACTAATTAAATTTACTTAAATATATACTTTATTCATTAATACTATATTATTTTATTTAATATATCTTTAGCGACTTAACCTTGCTATGTTCGGGTAAGTTGGGGTATTATCATCGTCTCCCCTAACGTGCGTCCACCTTTATGTGGTGAGGGGGCTCTTTAGCGTCTGGTGATCAAGGCGGGACCACTGAGTAGCGGCCCACCTCGATAGGCGGTGTGCTATACGGGTTGCCCCTGCTACTTCTCTGACAGTAGAGTGGACCGTGGGAGCAACCTCATAGTTGTTGTGATCTGCTTCAGCAGACCTGCCGTCGGGGCTTCGTGGTTGAGTACGTAAGCGATCCTGCGACTCTCCAATAATACGGAGAAGGTTCTGTAGGGTTTTAGTGGGTAGTACTGGCTTTTCTGTCCCACACTACCACCTGTATGTTTTCAGCTGGTATGCCTAAATGTATCGAACTGTATCTACATATAATATTGTTCCTTCGTCAACTCGTTTTCATCTGTTTAGTTCGCTTTTTCCGCAGTCAGATTTTTTAAATTATTTATGTAGGATCCGGGAATACCAATAAAAGCGTTATTCACATACTAATAACTGTTTATTCCATTAAAACTCTAAAACACAATGTTCACGTTTATCGTCGTCTCGTCATTATAACAAAAATATCTTTCTCTTCTTTTATTCATCTTTCATTCCATTCCATTCTGAAAATCATATCATACGTCTCTTTTACTCTTAAAATATCATTTCACGCCTACTCATCTCGCAAATCCCACATTTATTTACTACTAGCGACTCCAACCTCGCTTTGCGCGGGTGCGTTCCTAGGTTGCTTCCCAAAACAAAATTAATTAATTAATTTGGTGTTAATTCTTTTTTCGTGGGACCCTATTTTTTTTTCTAAAATAAAAGTAGCCTAAGTTACTCCTTATTACATCATCTATGTGCCAGTGAAAGTCCCGTCAAAATCGGTCCAGCCATTTCAGAGATTAGCCGGAACAAACAGACAGACAGACAGACAGACAGACAAAAAATTGTAAAAAATGTTGTTTTGGTATATGTACCGTGTATACATCCATATGCATTTAGTAAAAAGCTGTTATTTTAATATTACAAACAGACACTCCAATTTTATTTATCTGTATAGATTACTTCTTATTAGAATGAGAAGGTACTCCATTCATCTATATTTTTGTGGATATTTGACATCTTTGCCCATTGTGCATCGAATTTTCTACTTTTTTTTAATAAATATGTTATAAGTGGGTACCACGAGAGTGCAAAGGCAAGCTGTTTATCTAAACAGTTCACAGATTATTAATCGACTTTTAATTTCCAAATCATGTTATTTTAAACGAAAAAACTCTATGATTTAGTATAGGTAAAAAAAATAATAATATATAGATGAGAATAGAAAACCTCGTTACTAAGCATCCATTATTAACTTTAAAGGGCAGAGTAAAAAGAAACAACCATTCGTGCGTAACTTTTTTTATAACACGAGGTCGAAATTCAATGCTGATTGTTGACACCATTTAAAAGAAAATATTGTATTTATAAACATAACTATAAAAAAATAGTTTAAGATTTTGTCTGTCGGTGGAGCATATTTGATATTTGTAGAGTTATATAATAAAGTAAATAAATATGTATATAATTTATTACAGAATCAAATCTAAACATTAAATATTTTATGAAAAATGTTTTTTTAAAAAACAAAATATAATACCTAACATGAATATACAATACGAGTATATCAAAACAAAAAGTAAATAAATCTCAGTCTCAGACTAAGGAATAATATAGAGCGTCATAGAACTAAACATGAAGCCAAACAATAATGTTTTAAAATTATATATATATATATATATATATATATATATATATATATATATATATATATATAATGCTTTAACATAGAATACAAATATTATTATAATAAATGTTAACAAATATATATTTTTTTTTGAATTTTATTAACATAAAGAAAAAAACATATACTATCTCTATCTAAAGGGAAAGAAAACGAAAAATGCTTAAAAATACAAAATAATATATTATTTTATTATTCATACTAGCGACTCAGGTTCGTCCCTAGGTACGTTTTAGCGGTTAGTATGTAATAGATAGATTGATGATATATAGCCAGACTATAATCTATCTCTGTGTCAAATTTCATCCAGATCCGTTCAGCCGTTCTGGTGTGAAAGAGTAACAGACATCCATCCTCACATACGTCTATACTAATATTATAGAGAGAAAAGATTTGTTTGTTTGTACCGAAAAGGTTTCGAAACTACTGAATCGATTTAGATGAAGTAAGGTAAGAAGAGTAAGAAAGGTAAGAAGATAGTTTGAGACCCTGGAAAGGACATAGGATAGTTTTTATCCCGGAAATCATCCCTTAAGGGGGTCAAAATGGGGATGAAAGTTTGTATGGGGAAAAACCTAGGGACGAACCCGAGCGAAGCGAGGATGAGTTGCTAATTTATAATATTAGTAGGAGGTACATAACGAAATCTACAATTTTTCATGTTCAATCTACCGGTTTATTTTATTAATCACTAAAAATTGGCTGAACTGATTTCAACGAAACTTTTTTATTTCATAGACTAGATTCTTCTCCTACCAAAGGATCATATTTAGTAGTTTAATAGAAATACATTTATACTAACATCTTATATATTTTATCTCACCCCAGACATTTTGTACTGTAAGTTATTTGATCGACATGTTTATCTATACAGATAAATAAAATTAAAGTGTCTGTTTGTAATGTCAAAATAACAGCGTTTTACTAAATGCATTTGGAATTATATACGGTACCTACTTATAAGAAAATCATGATTTTTTAAATTTTTGTCTCTGTCTGTCTGTCTGTTTGTTCCGGCTAATCTGCGAAACGGCTGTGCCGATTTTGACGGGACTTTCACTGGCAGGTAGTTGAATTTTAAGGAGTAACTTAGGCTACTTTTATTTTAGAAAAAGAATTAGGGTTTCCCTCAAAAAAATTAAAACGTACCTAGGGGCGCACCCGACCGAAGGTACCCGAGGGTAAGTCGCTAGTAATAAATAATATATTTAATATAAAGTTAAGGTCACTTGTACCAAAGTTTTTAATTTAATTTAAATAATTAAGTATTCATTTTCTAATCATCGAGTCCCCTGCTACACTGAATTTATTTTAATTTGGGCTAATTCTAAAAACTACTGCACAAATTTTGATACGGCTTTCACCAGTAAAAAGTACAAACACATCTAGGAATGTATGATGTACGCCGGTATGTTGGATATGTGTACATTAAAAAGGAAAAATCTAATGAAAGTTTCCATAATATAATAAAGCGAGGGTGGGTCACTAATGCATACTTTATCTATACTAATATTATAAAGAGGTAAAGTTTGTGAGTTTGTGAGGTTGTAGGGGGTAATCTCTGGATCTACTGAACCGATTTAGATGAAATTTGGTAAGATAGTTTGAGACCCTGGGAAGGACATAGGATAGTTTTAACCCGAAAATCATCTCTTAAGAGGGTGAAAATGAGAATGAAAGTTTGTATGGGGAATCAACTTAGGGACGAACCCGAGCGAAGCGAGAGTGAGTCGATAGTAATATTATAAATGTGTAAATGTGTTTGTTTGTTTGTCCTTCTTTCACGTCGAAACAGAGTGACGGATTGGCGTGTTTTTGTGGAAATAGTTGGAGGGCTGGAGAGTAACATAGGCTACTTTTCACCGCAAGAGATTTTCTCATTCCCACGGGAAAACACATTATAATACAACCCACAACAACTCGTCATACCTATGTATAATATATGTATATGATATATGTATACTATACTCTATATATTCCATATATACAGTTAAAACGTACCCTAGGGACGAACCCGAGCGAAGCCGGGTGAGCCGCTAATATTTAATTTTAATACATTTAAATAAAAAAAAAAAAATATGATGCAAGTGAGCCTAAATATAAAAAAATATATATAACCCTGATCATGTGTTCTCGTAACATAGGGGCTGATTTTCTGATCATCAGATAAAAATTACTTAAAAAATACAATATAAATCTAAAATTACAGTTGAATAAATAAAGTACTCTAATTATTCCATTTCTGATTTCAATCAGGTTATAATTGGACTGTGCTCTGCAGAAATATAATTGTAACTAGCGGCTCACCCTCGCTTCGCTCGGGTTCGCCTCTAGAGAAACAAAAGCGAATCTATCCCTCGGGATCCGTATATTTTTGCATGACAAAAAATAGCCTATGTGTTTTTCCAGACAATAACCTATCTCTGTGCCAAATTTCATCCAGATCCGTTCATCCGTTCTGGCGTGAAAGAGTAACAAACATCCATACTCACAAACTTTCTCATTTATAATATTTATACAGATGAGAGGAGAGATATACAATCGTTATCGTTTAATGAGATTATTGTCACAGAGAATGCATCTTTAAAATCTATACATATAATAAAATTCTAACAGAGTCGAATCTGTGCATTAAACATTTTTTGAAAAATCTTTTTGAAATAGTCATTATTATCGATAGGGAGGCCGAATCTACAGTTTTTAGAGTTTCTGTCTGTCTGTCTGTGACCGCATCACGGAAAAATCACTAGAGGGATTTTGATATAATTTGGTATGATGATAGCTGGGTATCCGGGTCAACATATAGGATACTTTTTATTGCGGGAAAATATCTCATCTCTGAGAAAGCTATACTAACCGTCGAAATGTACCTAGGGACAAACCCGAGCGGAGCGAGGATGAATAGCTATTCTATATATAAATAGGCAAAGACAAAACAGTTCAGTAACTTTTTCTTCTTTATTTGTCAACCGCTTTTCTTTTTTTATGTAGCTTTTGACGAGCTTTATTATTATCGGTACAAAAATTTGAAAACAGCTTTTTTTATATAAATTTAATTCTATCTATATATGTTTTCCTCAAATTTTCAATAATATGATGTTCGAATTTCGTCCACTGGACGAATACTAGCCTACATAATAATATACGAAGAAAAGAACTTTGTGCCTCTTTCAAAGCTTTCTTTAATATAATTTCACCAGAGCTTATATGACGCGTATGTTGATATTTGTGAATGAAAAAGGCAAAATCGAATGAAAAATTCCGTAATAGACGACGCGTATCAGCTTCGATATATGTAAAGTTTATACGTAAAGGGACTGCAAAAAGCTATAATTTATTGACTAGCGCTTACCCGCGGCTCCGTTCGCGATCATATTTATATATAATATATTGTATACGTATAATTACTCCGTTTCCAAAAGCTGCTTTGTGATGTTAAGTAACTTTAATCTTCAAAATATTCATACTTATATATAAAGTAACAGCATTTGTTTGTCTGTACGGTAGTTAATTTCTAATTACGGATCCGGTTTGAAACAATCATGTTACATTTTATACAAAAGGGCTACTATGTAACTTTTACAAATGAACCTCGATAACATCCAATAAATTTTGATCGATTTTGACCACGAGGCGTTCACTGTTATTTATTAACTAGCGACTCACCCTCGCTTCGGTCGGATTCGCCCCTAGCTCGGATATAGTAACATGGATATAGTTTATTTTTATTTTTTAAGTATCAAAACCTTCCGTGGACCTTAAGGAACATACAAAAAAATAAATTAGCCGAATTGGTCCAGCCATTCTTGAGTTATGCGCCTACCAACATTCATTTCTATTTATATAGGTATCTAATGCGGCTTGGAATATTTCTACACAACACAGTCTAATTTATAGTGGTCCTTAAATTAAAAAAAAAATGAAATAATAACTTATTGTCGGGAAATCACAGATACATTTGACATTCACTTAAATAATAATTAATTTCTTAAAATACAAACACACAATCTTACGTCAAAAGCTCTTTACCTAATGGACTGGATCCCATCAACCCACTCTTTTAAATGGAGCACTCCAAAATACTCCCATCTCTCTCTAACGTACCAAATATTATTATAGTAAGATAAGGACGAATGCATTTAATTTTATTAAATACCGTTAGGTTAACCGTACATTGTAGTGTTTTTGTATCATAAATATTTATAACTTAATAAAGAATTTGATTTAATGAATTTACGTTGCATTTTTAAAGTAAAATATTTACATTGTACGGTTATTCTAAAAGTAATATTTGTTTATAATTTACTTAAACAATATATTTCTCATCTGATTTTGGACTAAGTAATTTTACCACTGTAGTCGATCCTACACGAAAATCAGTCGAAATGGTAGCAGTTACCCGAAAACTAGCATCGATCAAAAGGACAATACCTCATGAAAAGTCTAGCTTAATAATTTCTTTACATAAAAATAAATAAAAATCTAAGAAAAAATTATATTAAGTACAGATAAAGACTAAATTTTACATTTGCTTTATATTAGAGTATTGCCACTTTCTCGACAGTGTGTGTTTATTTTATTGTATTGGCACTTCAGACCTCTAATATCACATCGCCTTTTCACCAGTTTCTTTAAACTCCTCGGAGTAAAAAACAACAATATCGTCAGAGCAAAGCTGATTTTAGAAGAAGTTTAATGAAACTCTATAAAAATATACTATTTTTATGGTATATATAAAAAGATGAATTAAAGTGAAAAAATATTAATTTTCATATGGTATCCATAAATATTTAAAAATAAATCTTAGTTTGACACATCGTATACTTATTGCACTCTCGATATATCTTTGAAAAATGATCAACCATATTAAAAAGCACAGTAATCTAAGTCTTATCCAAAATCACATTTGCTTTGAGATCATATATAAACTCTCGTGGAACAATAACACTCAATTAAAAATCAGACATTGATAACATTACGTATACATAATAACATTAAATAACAATTATAAATACCAATGTAGCTTCAAAGGGATTCTTTTATATACAGAAAATAATTTGATTCATCCAATAATTCCATACGATTCCAGATTTTCTTTAACAAAGACATATAAATATTAATAAATAACCGGTGACAGTACTATAACAACTCATTAATCCAAGGCAAAAAACTAACCATCCAAACCGTTAACTACGAGCAAATATTCAGATACACCTACAGTTATTATCAAACACACATAACCACTATAATGCACCGTTTTCAAAAAACCCCATGTCTTATCACAGAATGCCGCCAAAGATAATAGATGTAAGTAACTATGAGGATTTACTATCCTCCATAGTCCAGTTGCGAAAAAAAACGTACCGGAGGTAAAAACAGCCTCTCGTCGCGTCACATCGTAATCTGTACGATTCTCTAATAACTCTTGATATAAATCTATATATCTATTCCACGCTAGTGAAGATAGCACCATTTGACCAGAAAACAAACCAAGCACTTGGACCATCCTTTGAAACGTCACTTTTGTTTTATAAGAAATTCCTATTTCCGACGTATTATCTTTCTCTATATCCTCTGTAGAGTTGATTTCCTTTAACTGACGATATGGTAACGTACTGACTGGTGTGTCCTTATAACCTCGTCTGGGCGGGTTATTTTTTAAATAAAATAGAATGCCTATCATCATAGCTGTAACGCCTATTAGATCACAGATGCCATCCACCCAGTATCCTAATGAGCCAACTTCAGATCTCTCACCCTTGATATGTTTCCTTTCTCTCGCTACGTGCCCGTCCAGATCATCTAGGAACATTCTTATTTGAAAAAGGACTATCGCGACACGTCTCGCCGCCAAACTCTGACAGGTTAGCAATTTGGCCCCAACAAAGGCGATAAATACGTGAAAAAAAGATATCATATTGGGTGTTAAAAATAGCATTCTCTCTGAAATACTCAAACCTATATCGACGATAGCACATAGCGGGCCGTATATATAATGATTTATGTGATCGACCATCAAGGCTTTCACGGTCGGGTGGCACAGAGGGTTTATGTTACAAGGTATCCAGGTTACTTCTTCGTAGTTCTGTTGTGATTTTATCGTTTTGTGAGTCGAGGACTCTTGCGTTACATTCTCTACATGCTCGAATATATCTATTTTGTAATTTTGTATCCTTAAAAACAGGAAGGTGTCCATGTAAATGCAATATACTACTATAATAAAGAGGAGAAAAGTTAAAACTTTACTCGCTTGTGAAGAAGGCCACATCATTTTGAATAAATATTGTGAGATTTATACATGCAGTTAATTAATCCTGGCTTTTTATAGCCAAGGGCGTGAGTATGTCGAGTAGGGCTTCAGTCAGAGCTCTAACAATGCGTAATGCATTTCGATATTCCACAGATGCAGATGTTTTTAGTATTGCGTGGGTTACGAAACAATCCGCAAATTTCTATTTATAACAGCATTGCATCGCCTTTTTCTCTCTAATATAGAATTTAAAGAAATTCGTAGACATACTTAATCCTATCAAAGGCGCTTCATTTGTACATTTGTCACGTTTACCAAAAAAACGTTTACAGCTAACGAAATTTGCTGTTGAACCACAGTAGAAACAAAAACATTTTTCACAACACTAAATCACAAACTTCGCTCAAAAACTTGTTTCATGGAACGTAAAATAGTTCGTAAAATCGATGTGTTGGTCGCGAGAATGTCGTTTCAAAATCACTTTTATTCAAACAATGGTCGAACAAAAGGTTGATATACACGAGAGTGTGTCTATTTAATAATACCAAAACAATTTATCCACAATGTTTACATAACGTTCGTGGTGTTGAAGTGTAAAAAGCGTCTGCATCGTGCGTGCGCATTTCGCCGCGCCGTTAGACCGAATGGGGTTGACCGTTGCCTTCAACGAAACAAAATCTCTTCCCGCCAAAGCGGCTGTCAAACGTCAGTGTGACCTTGCAAGTGGAATTTTAAAACGGGCTGCAGTTACTACATAATAATAATCTATATAAATAAATAAAATTGAAGTGTCTGTTTGTAATGGCGAAATAAAGGTCTTTAAAAAAAGTTTACTATATGCATATGAAATTATATACGATAGTTATAAGAAAAACACATTTTTTAACATTTTTGTCTGTCTGTCTGTTTGTTCCGGCTAATCTACAAAACGGCTGGACTGATTTTGACGGGAGAAATAGAATACTGCGGTGGGACGACTACTCGACACGACCGGTGAGAGTTAAGGCGCAGGACCGACGGCTTTACGTGCTCTCCGAGGCACGGGGGTGAAACACCGCCAACTTCCAGACTCCGCGCTGTTACTGAGGCTTACTATACAGAAAGACTCAATTACTAAACTTGGCCCGACTCGGGACTCGAACCCAGGACCTCCGGGTGTGCCACTACACCAACGAGGCAGTTTAATACTAGTACTAATAATTATAAGTAAGTATTACCACAATTTTAGTGATTTTGGAAGTTTCCAACCAGAAAAGTACATAAGCGAAGGCAGGTTGCCTAGTTGTTTGTACTTTTCTAATAAGTTTCTGCTACGTAATTATTTAACTTTAAATATTACATTAATTTAATGTTAATTACAATTAGAAATACACTACACATCATATTTTAACGAAGGCGTTATCTATTTAAAGTATTTAAAATAACTCGTGCGATATTAAAGAAACCCACTATCAAAAATTCTTATACGGTTTATTTCATACAGGCCTTTGAACTCCAACATTTGTTAGTTACAATTACGTCATATCTTAATTATTACTGACAATAATATATAATATAAATATAATATATATTCAGAAATATTCTTTGAAAAATACACGCCAGAAACACATGATGGGATTCTTATAATAAACTAGCGAGTCACGCTCGCTTCGCTCGCGTTCGTCCCTAGGTACGTTTTAATTTTTTTGACCGAAACCCTAATTCTTTTTCTGAAATAAAAGTAGCCTAAGTTACTCCTTATATTATCAGTTTTCTGCCAGTGAAAGTCCCGTTAAAATTGGTACAGCCGTTTCAGAGATTAGCCGGAACAAACAGACCAACAAAAATTTTAAAATTTGAGTTTTTCTTATAAGTACAGTATGTAATTCCATATGCATTTAATATAAAGATGTTATTTTGACGTAAAAAACAAACACTACAATTTTATTTATCCGTATAGATATTCATTTTGAACCGACTTCAAGAGATGTATCTCAGTTTCTACATCAACTTATTTCCATCTTTTTAATTCGCTATTTACTTATTCAAATTTCAATTTTTATGTTTATGTTTTTTTTTTTTCACTTACAGTTTTTTAGTTTTAGCCAGCTAGACCATTGGATTTTAGGACTCTGTAGCCAAAAGGATAAAACGTAACCTTTTTAATTTCACCATGTCCGTCTATCCGTATGTCACAAGCATTTTACTGGAAGACTATTGGAGCTACATTACTGCAATTTAGTAAGTGTTTCATGTAAACCACTAGACAATTCAGCACCCAAATTACAAAAAAAAATAAGGGTGGCATTCCATACATGTACCTAACTGAGATAAGAACATGTGAGGTATTTCCAAATCTCGTGTCTCGATGTTTGTGGTCACACTCCTCCGAAACGGTTCGACCGATTTTAAAGATTTTTTTTTTGTATATTTGGTAGGTATGAGAATAGATCGTAAAGTATTTTTCAAACTCCAATCCCAATTAATAATGTAAATAAATAATAAAGTATATGCGATTTCTGCTATAGAACTACATCACCACTTATACTTTAAATTATATTTCTTACTAACGTTTTTTTTTGAAAGAAGAAAAAAATGATCAATTCTAATTCAAAAAAAATCTCACAATCTCGACTTGCTGAGTTTTTTTTTTTTTTTATTGACGATTCAAAAGTGCATAAGTCTAACTGAATAAAGTTAAATTTCATTTCCCTTTGTAATATGTCATTTCGTTACACAATTAAAAATTAAAACGACATACGCACAAAATTATCTAGGTGTTTATTTTTATGTAATGCTTATGTATACACATTAGCTACAATCCGATAGGCAATAGATGAAGCCTTGCTTAGAATTTTCTATTTTTAATTGGTTTTGAATTGATGTGTTCTTCTTTTCTTAAGTTTGCGCGAATATTTCACGTTGGTATGAATACCTTACAATTATTATGATTGAATAAAAAAAAAAATTCCAATATAAAAAAAAAAAAAACTTTTAATTCAATTTGTTTTCCAAGGTACTAAGTAATTGCGCATTGCACAACTTTAATTATTATCTTTTATTTTATATTTATCACATTACACATATGTATGTTTAATTGAATACCTAATTAAATGTTTACTACAACACAAACCTTTTAAGCATTTATCTCTTCAGTGATAATTGAATTTGTCTCAGAAATTGCGCCTGCGCTTATTTTACGATCACGATTAGTTAGCGACTAACTGCGACCTTTTATAATAACATGGAAGGCGACAAACATATTTAATAGATATTTAATGTAGTTATCTAATGTGAAATATTTTTTTTCTTGCTTTCTGGTCGAGCATCCGAATATAAAACAAAAGTATTGTGTCAGTGCAAAACTTGTGGCGGGAAAATTTGTATCAACGTGTTTTTTTCTTGTTTGGCGCCGGAAAGTTGTACTTATTCAGAGCATCTTTTCTCTGAAGCTGTGATTGTCACTTCTAAATTTTTATGATAATGCAAATGCATAGAAATTTATTTGAGTTTTATTTGGTTAATTTTTGTAATACAGAACTTGATTATGTATCTGTATATAAATATTATAAATATGAAAGTTTGTTAGTATGGATGTTTGTTACTCTTTCACGCCAAAACGGCTGAACGGATCTGGATGAAATTTGGCAGAGAGATAGTCTGCAATAACACGTAGGCTACTTTTTATTCTGGAAAAATATATGTTTCCTGAAGGATAGATTTGTTTTTGTTTTTCATAGTGAGGCGAGGGTAAGCCGCTAGTCCATGACTACTTTAATGTTTAATTATAAGAAAAATATATTATTATAAAATAAATCAATGTTTTCATTTTACTAATTGTCTGATACAAAACATATTACTTAAGTATTCGGTATTGGTCTGAGTAGTATGTAGATATTCGGTATTCAGCCGAATGGGAATAAAATAGCCGAACAGGCCAAATACCGAATAATAGCCAGATATTCGTCGCAAGTCTAGTAAACACCCTAAAAATGTTTCTTTTATGATGACTATGGTTATTATTATCATTATTTGACAAACAACTTCACTTGCCTTATACATTATAATTCATCTTAATATTACAAAGGTTATTTAAGATTTTAATGTTGCATACTATGCTAGGAATAGATACAGTCTAACAATAGGAAGGTACTCATAAAAGCTATGTTTGTTATATAATAATTCAAATCAAATAAAACCTCCTTATGAAAAAGTAATGAAAACTTAATTTAACTTACCTGAGGTACTTGAGTGGACTTTCCACATCCAGTTTCCCCAATCAAAACTAAAGTTTGATACTTTTCTAACAAATATAATATGTGATTACGATATTGGAATACTGGTAACTTCTGTCTTTGAGCAGTTAGTGGTAAATGATGGTATCTATTGTATACAAAATTTGTTTTGGCATCTGTATCAATGCTTAATGCGGAATCAACATTAGGATTAATCAAAGTTTCTATCATGCCATCTTTGTTTTTTATTGGGTAGAGAGTATCGTTACCTAAAAAATAGATAACATGTATTTAAAAAAAATCAAATAATACAACAAAAATAGTTGAAGATTCGGAATATTTACAAATAAGTTTCACATTTACACAATTATTTAAATATAAAAAATGAATATATCAAACATTAAAATGGGCTATGAATTAGATATTGCGAGTTGCTTTTTTTAATATAATTGGAATGACGAATATTAGAGTGAATAAATATTATTACGTTACAAACAAACTTTATTAATGTTATAACCTAAATTTGAAAAAAAATAAATTCATATATTTTGTTTACGTTATTAAATTGCAACTTTTCTAATATTTTTGTTAAAGTCTGCTACTAGTTCTGTGAAATTTCTCAAATTATAATATCATTAATTCAACAGTAAAATTGTGTACTTACCCGGTTTCAGAAACACTGGTCTTTTTGAAATCATTATGTATCACAATTTCCTTATAATAAATTATAATAATCACTTATTCTTAATTTATTACACAAATAATTTAAAAATTGTTCGTAAATGAATTAGAATATTAAAAAATGTAAATAAACAAACTCTTTACACTTTTGAATGACAGCTTTATTTGTCATCCATGAATGACGGTTAGCCCACAGACTATATAATTTATTATTATTATATTTACACTAGCAACTCACCCTCGCTCCGCTCGGGTTCGTCCCTAGTTACGTTTTATTGTTTAGCTCAGAGATGAGATATTTTCCCGCAATAAAAAGTATCCTATATGTTGACCCGGATATCCAGCTAACATCATACCAAATTTCATCGAAATCTGTCCAGTGGTTTTCCCGTGATGCGGTAACAGACAGACAGACAGACAGACAGACAGACAGACAGACAGACAGACAGACAGACAGACAGACAAAAATTCTAAAAACTATAGATTTGGCTTCTGTATCGATAATAAGGTCTATTTCAATAAGATTTTCCAATAAATATTTAATGTACAGATTCGGCTTAGTTACAATTTTATTATATGTATAGATTACGCAGAGGTAAGGAGAACTATCTTTGTGTATTAAAGGTGACCCCTGACAGGCATCAATTTGGTAGCGCCACAGAAAACAAGTAGATGAATTTAAAACATAGCGCCAAAAGCCATAAGATTAAGATGGTGAATTAAACAAGGAAAGAAAGATTTCCGCTTTGTTGTGGCGCATTTTTCAAAATAGTTCTAACATAGACAAACACCGATATAGAATTTAATTACACATTATTTTCAAGTTTCTATTATTATTATTTAATATTAAGTTTAAGATAGTTTAAAAAATTGATAAACTTCTGAAGAAATATTTAGTCATTTTATGAAGAATGAATTACCAAAAAATTAAAAATTTGCGATAAAAAAATCTCCAGGAATTATATAATTTAAATCTAAATGAAGAAGTAATCATAAAATCGGTTTTGACGACAATTAACAAATTTTTATTATCAACTACATAAAATTATTATAATTTAATATTAGTTTATTTATTTATACCGGCGATATCAGAAATGACTAACGATTTCGCAGAAATTTGGTATATGAGATTTTCGGGGGCGAAAACTTGATCTAGATTAAACTTATGTCTGGGAAAACGCGTGTTTTTAAGTTTTCATGCGGTTTTCTATCGCATCATTCCACGCAAAATATGATCAATAATTTCTTACACTTGAGCATAAGCATCGTGGTTAAGCGGCCAAGATGCGAGATTGACAATCACAGGTGTTGGGATTCGAATTTCGGTCAAATACAAAATTTTTATTTTTGTTTGTTTTGTATTTATTCTAGTTTTTATTTATTTATTTATTTATTTATTTATTATCTAAAAAATAAGATATAACAAAAAAGAGCTCCGAGCGAAGCTCGGTCGCCCAGGTACTAACTACTAACTAACTAAAATATTACTAAGTTTTTTTTTTCATCTATGAGATATTATATGTAACTACCTATCTATTAACTATATAGCATGTTATATAATAAAAGAATTTAATTTATTAATTTCAAAAACTTTGGCTGGTCAACACTTGAAAAGGTTTCTTCATATCTCTTTGTAATCACTAATTCAATCTCTATAATCCCAAACTTTAATTAGTAGATCCTATCGTTAATCTGCCAAAAAACAATAACCGTTGTAATATGCTAATATTGGGGTGAAAGCCGCGCCTACTCAAGTTTAGTGAGGGAATCTTTTCGACTTGTTGGACCGAAATCCTGAAAAATATTGCCAGCACCGACTAAAACGTTTAGGTAGCTTAGATATAATATATGGAAGTGTTAAAGCGAGCGTTTAAATTAAAATTAAAATGAAAAATTAAATTACTTAAACATTTTTTAACTACAGGTGATAAGAACATTAGAAGGCGAGTAAACTAAAAATAGATTTACAAAGATTGCGTTTACTTATTGTTACTTGTTACTAACATTAATTGATAAAAAATCGCACATTTTCATCGTTTGCATATTCATATTGTGGCGTAGAGTTAACATAATAATAGGAGTAGGGTTAAGTTAAAGGCGTAAATACGCCTCCTTTGGTCAAAATTATGTTTTTATACCATTCGCTGTAGAAACGCTTGGCCCATGGAGTCAAAGTGCTAAGCTCTTCTTAAAAGACATAACACCTCGTCTTATCGCCTCTACTGGTGACAGGAGAGCTGGCGCATTTTCCGCCCAAAGAATCGTCATTGCCATTCAGCGGGGGAATGCGGCTAGCATTCTTGCCACTATTCCACGCGGACATGACTTGCACAGTAATAACTAAATGTACATTTGTTTTGTACATATAATTAAGTATATTTGTAATAAGCTTTCATTGTCCTATTTTTTAATTTTTTAGGTACTAATTGATCAAAGGTTTTATAAACAATGTTGTTTTCAATAAATTGAATTGTTAAAACGACAGTGGTAGGATTCCCCTCGTATTGAAGGGAGGCCCACCCCCAGTAGTAGGACTTTAAAAACGGGCTAAATAATAATAAAAATTGTTAACATAATTTATTTTTATTATATATCTTCGAAATATTAATGGAAAAAGAGGCTTAAAAGAAATAAAAGGATTTTTTTAAAATTATGTTATTTATTAAATTAATTACTATTAACGACTCTTGAAATTCTACTTAGATAAGGTTGCAAATAATTCTGAATATTCAAAGGCGCAACATTTTTGTTTAAGAGGTATGCGTACTTCTCTGAAGGTATTCCATAAAATGTTGAATAATTAGGGTTAAGGATTTTACTACCAGAATTTACAAGATTGGTCTGATATTGAGATTGTGTATTATATGGCAAATATGAATATCCGTTATTTATATTTAAACCTAATCTTTTCTGAATGCCAATCAATGGTTTTGGAGAATTGTATAGGGGTGAGTTAAAAATTCTTACTGCAGGTAATGAAAGTTGGCTGTTAATTGCTTTAGGAAGTTGGGGTGTGGAGTTCAAGGTTTGCAATACGTTTGATAGACTTCTAGTTACTTCCTTGTTACCTGGTATTACCTTAGCTGCTATAAGCGTACCATTATCGGATACCAGTTTGGTCAGTTCGTCATGCTGCAAATTTTTTAATTCATCTGAAACTTGTGTTAAATTAGACTTCATTAGCAACTCCTGATACAACTGTTTTGGATTTTGCCTTAAGTGTGGTTTTTTATTTAATATATCTTGCAAATTATATAAGAAAGTATTATATGGCATCATATATTTGGCGTAGTATGATGGTTCGATTACAGGCTTCGGTTGCTTAAGCATGTACGTTAATTCGACAACTCCGTTTTGATTTGCTACCTCGTTCAATTTAACTGAATTCGATACACCTGACTGTATCAAATTGGTTAATTGGGCATGTTGTTTATTTTTATCAGGTGTTACATAGAAATTATCAGGTCTGACGTAATTATTCATGTATGATGGATAAGCTTCTGCTAATTTATTAGGTAGAATTTGGCTCTGTTGCAAATATTTTAAGGTTAGCAAGTCATTAATTTCATGATTAGTAGAGGGATAATGAACATTATTTAAAGCGGGATTTTGAATGAGCTGAGGAAGAAGGCTTGAATAATCAAAACTTGGTTGTTTGTTTGTGGTACCCTTCACACTCAGTAAATTTTGGATGTCTGGTGTAACGGAATCGGTTGGCAATTTATAGTAGGGATTATTAAGTATGTTGGATGGTACCACTTCATTTTCAACTTGTAAAGTATTATCAACCGGTTGTACAACCACGTTAGGCATAGGTGCAACTCGTTGCAGTTGCAAGTTTTCAGGCAGATTAAGAATATCATTATTGATTTTTCCTTCGCTGTTATTTGCAGTTTGGCCATTCTTCGATCTAAGCTTTTCAGTTAATATATTCGGCGGTTCTTGATCAATATTTGAATATATATTTTGCGACGGTATATAATTTACATCAGGTTTTTGAATGCTTTTATCTATTAAAAACTTAGAATATGGTGGCGTTAAACTGTGCACGAGCCTATTTAATACATTTGACAATTGACTTCCATCCTGCAGTTTTATAAGGTTTAAAATATTTTCTAAAGCGATTTCTGGTTTTGGCGAACTAGTTTTGTCATTGTTTTGTAGATTTATAATATCATATATATTTTCTTCTTTTGTTTCTTGTTTCAATCCAGGTAAATAAGTATTGTAAGTGGGATATTCCTTAAGTGAGTGATCCAATAAATTATTTGAATTATAAAAAGGATTATTACTCTGAGATGCTTGAATTAACTGATCTATTAAACTTGGTTGTTTTGTCTGTTCAGTGATCCCATATTGAATTTGTGGCAAGTTATTGACCAAGCATTTTCCATTAGCAAAACAATTTCTAAAATTTTCTTTGTATGCATTATTAAGAAAATTAATAACAACGTTTAATACTTCTTCACATTTACCCGGCATATCATATTCAAGGGAAATTTTAGCTTTTAGCTTGTTTTCATTCGGTTCATATGATATGGTGTCCCTTTTACCTTCATTGATAATCTTTTCTAGTTCGTCCTGTAAAATTTTAAATTTATTGTGCAATCCAAAAAAAGCAGGGTTGACAGGAGTTTTTCTTAATAATACAATAATATCAGACACAACATCTTTAAACTTTTCCGGTTCTACTACACTTGACGGTAACGATTTTATAAGCATATTTAATATCTTCAATAAAATATCTGTTTGAGGACAGCTTGAAGGGAATCGATTCTCACTTCCCATTTTAGAGTTTATTCGTAATGGACGCGCGATCTGAAAATATCAAGACTTATGAATTTCAAAAAAGATTACTATCCGAAAAATACCTATAAATTTTAAACAATTCATAATCAAGACTTCTTGTGGTTCCTTTTACATTCAGTAAATTTTGAATGTCAGATATAAAGGAGTTGGCTGACAATTTATAGTAGGGCTTAATAACCATTAACCATTTCATTTCCTACCTAGCCCTTATAATTTAAGCTTTAAATGTAGGTGCAATTATTCAATTTAATAGATAAGTTATATTTTTATGAAGAAGGTCTTCTATGCACAATACAAACTCAAATTAATTTAGTAACAAAACATAAATTTTAAGATACATACTTGGGGTTTGGACTTTACTGGGTTTTCTGTTTGTGTTCTTTGTACATTAACAGGCAATGGGCTTGTTGGTATCAACTCGGAGGTAGATTTAAGAGTGACATTTTTGTTGACCTGTAAATCAAATATATTAAACAACATTGATAATAAAATTGATATTATGCCCATTATAATATGAATAAGACATTTTCACAATTATTAATTTCGAACTTAATTAAGCTCACTTGATTATTTATGCTAAGAAGATCGTGTTTCTATAAATAATTAATGCATAAATATAATATATTAATAATGAAATTGAATTGAATTGTAAAAAACATTTACCACATCCTCCAGTAACACAGTTGAAATGAAAGATGCACACAAAATGAAAACAGGCAACATCCTTCAATTCACTTCAGCAAATGAAGGATATTTTCTCACCATTCTATTTAATTATGTGGTGTGAAATCGTTTAATAAACGATAATTACGCACAATGATATTAAAAATTTTCCAATAATTATTATTTAATTCATGTACAAATTATTGAAACATTACATTATTCTATAGCTCGTGTAAAATATAATTAATAATGAGTAATATTGCAGGTTTAATGGGCTTTTTATTTTTTTAAATAATTAAATTGTAAATTTGCCGTAACTTATTACATTATTTCACAGCCTTGATGTCAAATAATTAATTTCATTAAATGTAGAAACAAAGAAGCAAAGGGGTCTGTAGATGTCACCTTGCAGCACACTTCTTCAATTTTAACGATTATTCATATGTAAGTGTTACTTAAATCGTCCAGGCAATTTTCTAGAAATACTTCTCATAAAAATACATATATTATATTGTTAGATTCATAAGATAAACGAGCCTTAGTAGTGGGATGTCACTATGACAGCCGCATATCGCTATCATAGGATCGCGGGCTTCATACATTATTCGATACTAGCTGCTCACCCTCGCTTCGCTCAGGTTCGTCGCTGGGTGCGTTTTACATAGATATTTGAAATTGTTATTTGTCAATGTTAGCCATATAAATTTTAATATTTTTTTTTATTGTTCTGATGTTTTAATATTTATTATCCAATTAAGGACTAAGAGAAATCCAAAAAATCAAATATCATAAAAATCGGTCCAGCCGTTCTTGAGTTATAAATGGTGTAACCACAGATATAGATGTATATATCTGTGGGTGTAACTAACACGACTTTGTTTTATATATATAGATTTACAAGTAGATTCTCTTCCTGTAGATAATCTTCTTAATTTTTCCGCACTGTTACTGTAATACTTGCTGTATTATAATGTTGAAACTCAGATTCGCACATCAAATTCTTGAACGTGACCCTGATTTACATTCACTTCTCTCAGTTTTCCGAAGCCATATATTACTTCTTGAAATTATAAGTGGAAAAAAGAATGGCAAATAGAGCAGTTGAAGTTCAATCAAATATAGCAATTAAGTACCTAATTATTGTTTTTGTTGTTTTAATTCAAAATTCACTGCATTATTATCAAATCAAGTTTCACGCTTGTCGTGTAGGTATGCACGAGTTATATCGTTTATACGCTTGAGAAAAAAAGATATTTTCTAAGAGCTTCCTTTTTCATTTTTTTATTTTTTGTTTTGAATAACAGCTATCAAGAATATATTATGTTGCGTGAACTTTATCCCGCTACATTAAAAAAAGAAAAAGCGATGATAAACAGACAGACATAGATACAAAATGACTATATGTAAATAATATATATTTACTCGTATTGCTGTATACAATAATTATCATATATATATATCATACTCTCTTTATTTTTGGAGTTTTATTTAAGAAAAAATGTAAACTTGTTGCTAATATTATCGAGTACACTATTAAAGAAGTCATTGAAGTGCAATTGCATCTCAAATTATATCATGATAGCGACATTAATCATTGATTCAGATAATTATCATCTATTTAACCATTGCTTTTTCATGGAATTAAATTCTATACAAAACAATATCCATGAAAAAACTCTATGATGACCTTTAAATTTATAACATTATTACATATATAAATTATATCTTAAAACCTTCTTTTCTCCGTCTATTAATTATAGAAAACTGTATGAAAACTCGATCTGTATGATGTATGTTCTGAGATTAGCCCGATAAAATACAAACTATGTGCGGCGGAGTATGTAGGTACCTACGTAGGGATAATCTATACATATAATAAAATTATAACTAAGTCGAATCTGTACATTAAATATTTTTTGGAAAATCTTATTGAAATAGACTTTATTATCGATACAGAGGCCGAATCTATAGTTTTTAGAATTTTTCTCTGTCTGTCTGTCTGTTACCGCATCACGTGAAAACCACTGGATAGATTTTGATGAAATTTGGTATGATGATAGCAGGTTATACGGGTCAACATATAGGATAATTTTACTGCGGAAAAATATATCATCCCAACAATGTTAAATCGTAACTAGGGACGAATCCGAGCGAAGCGAGGGTGAGTCGCTAGTACAATAATATAGTGATTAAAATATTTTATGTCGCGTTAAATACCTAACAAACACTAAGCGGCAGACATGTTGAATGCTCTAATCCTGGACAATAAAATTATATCCATATTTACTGAGGGTAGGTATAGGTACTCAAGCTTTCTTTAAGCTACTATCATTTTTTTACAGTTGGCAAATGCATTCACACATATCACCTGAATATATTATATACACGGGAACCGCGCATTTTTCCGGGATAAAAAGTAGCCTATTTGTTATTCTGATATATGAACTATATTATTGTAAAGTTTCATTAAAATCCAATCAGTAGTTTTTGTATACTGAGCTGTATAAGTTACTATAGTTTTTTAACTATCCCACGGGCACTCTTTAATTTTCCAGGATGAAAAGTATCTAAAATGTTGATCGGGGATATGAGATACTACCATGCAAAATTTCATTTAAATCGAGGAGTTGATTAGATATTATAGAGCACAAGTGTATGCGTAGACACAAGTGCACTTTCTATACCTGTCATTCTCAAACTCCCATAGGACGACATTTTAACACGACCGGTGATAAATAAAGCGTAGAACTGTCGTCGCCGGCTTAACATGTTCTTCGTGGCATATAGGTATAGAATGGCCAACACCCCAACTACGGGCTGTTACTGACGCTTTCTTAAGAGAAAGACTCAATAACTTAACTTGAGCAGATCCCGGACTCGAACCTAGGACCTCCTATTATACTATACTATAATCATAATTTAAAATAACAAATTTCATTTCGGAAAATTCTATAAATAATATACATATTATGTACTAGCATTACGCTCGGGCTCCTCCCTAGGTGATTTTTTAAATTGACATAACTTTTTTATTTATGAACGCTCGCACAAACGCACAGACAAACCGACAAACAGATTTGTCTGTTTGTTGGTTTAATTCTAAAAATCATTATTTTGGGTTCTATTACGTTAATAAAGACCCCCAATAATAGTTTTTCTTAAATATCTTCCATGTACAAACAGCGATCAATAACATTTTTATTGTATGTATAGATATCTTTAGATTTAGATTATTATTACAATTGTACATTTCTATTGATCATTTTCATTGATTGTACGATTCTAGTCTAAGCACTAAGATTCACAGATTTTAAAATACTTTTTGCTGTAAAATTCTTTTCATAAATTAATTTAAATATTAATTAAAAAAAAAAACAACAAGCGATAAAAAAATAATAAACCTTTTTCTTGCATTAGTTTTAGTGCCGTGACGTCATCAACATGTTATTGATAATTTGAAAAAAAAAACATTTTAATTAATTTTAACCTTTCTTAAATATATACATGATCTAGATGATATAATATAGGTTTAGAATATATCCAGATTTGTTAATATTAGGAAAATATCAATATGTCGAATAGTATTGCTTGGAACTCCAGTCGGGCAAAAGCAGAGGAGCACTAGGAAGGCAGCCTTTCTCAGTGGGCCTCGAGGAGTGTACTGTGCGGATTACTCCTGGTACTTTTCTGATAGCAGAGGGGATGATGATGATGATGATCATGATGAGATGATCCACGGTATATCGAGGACAGTAAAAGCACCCTCTGGACCGTCTCCACCCTCTGGTGTCTGTATCTGCCTTAGTAAATAGCCGTTTCAGCGACGTGGTTGAGTCACTTGTGCATAAGATCCTACAGCCCCCAAGGTCCCATTGGGGATGGTTCCATTTGGTTTTAGTGGGTAATACTGGCTTTTTTAGCCAGTCACCACATTCACCTGTTATATGCGTATATGTGTTTCCCAACATTCAAAAAAGGTTGTTTGTTCGTATTCAATGTCATCATCATCATCTCCCTGCCCATAGGATTTGGCAAAAGTTTTACGACCGGCCGCCTGCCTGACATCAACCCACCTTGGGAATGCTATTGTTTATCATGGAAAGAACCCAAGGTGCATATTCAATGTATATACATATAATAAAATTGTAACCAAGCCGAATCTGTACATTAAATATTTTTCGGAAAATCTTATTGAAATAGACTTTATTATCGATACAGAAGCCAAATCTAGAGTTTTTAGAATTTTTGTCTGGCTGTCAGTCTGTTACCGCATCACGGAAAAACCATTTGAGGGATTTTGATGAAATTTTGCATGATGGTAGCTGGTTACCCGGGTCAACATATAGGATACTTTTTACTGCAGGAAAAGATCTCATCTCTGAGAAATCGATACTAAATGTTAAAACGTAGGTAGGGACGAACCCAAGCGGAGCGAAGGTGAGTGCTAGTAGTATTAAAAAAAATAAAAACCGACTTCCAGGCACAGAAAAGTAAAAAATAACCAAACGGGGGTTTTCATTTAGAATAGATACCTAATCAGATATTTTCGAAGTCGGTGTGCTTTGATTTGTATTGGCTGGCACCGACTTCGAAAATATCTGATTAGGTATCTATTCTAAATGAAAACCCCCGTTTGGTTATTTTTTACTTTTCTGTGCCTGGAAGTCGGTTTTTATTTTTTTTAAAAAGTTTTTATTTTTCCATTTTTGGTGTAGACGTAATAAGCAGGTAATTTGTAAGAAGAAAGATTTTTAAAAACATATTCGATTAAGCCATTTATTCAGACCCCTAATGACACTCACAACTCATCTAGGTGTAAAGTTCTCATCAATACAAATTAATCAAGCCCAAACACCAGGTAATTGCTGTAAATCGTTGAGGAGTTTCCTCGACTGTCTTTCGGTTCCATCATCAGATCGACTCCAGACTTTCATTAAATAGTAGTGCTTTAAAATACTTAATGAAAAAAATTAACAAGAGCACTAATCGCCACTACGATTTTCGAAGGTTCCCCTCGATTTCTTTAAGATGCCATCATCAGATCCTGGTTTCCTTATTATGGTATACCACCCTTGACATATCTCCTTTCAAACAAAAAAAGAATCAATAAAATCGGTTCATGAACGACAAAGCAATCCGCGAACATACATAAAATTACATCCACCTAAACAAAAATTTTCATAATTTTTTTTTCATAAAATGAAAACTACTGGGCCAAACTATGTTAAATTTTTATGGGACCACATGGCAACTACTCCGCATCAAACAAAAGAAGAATCACGTAAATCAGATCATAAATCTCAGAGTAATCGATGTACATACATAAAAAAAAAATACCAATCGAATTGATAACCTCCTCCTTTTGAAAGTCGGTTAAAAATAAAATACCGAAATTTCTTCAATACAACATTTATTAGGAATAAAACGTTAATTAAAGATACATAGAACGAGAAAGTTAGCAACCTGTGGTTAACTGTTTGGTTAGTTTGAGATAATCTTCATTAGATAATTTAGAGTTTTACTAAATAATTATTTTTACGGGCAATTCTAAGATAAAAAAAAACAATAATTAATATATTCAAATGTTTTATCTTAGAATTACATTGATATAGAAAAAAAATTTTAATTCATTGTATAACAACATTTAAGTAACATATATCTATAAAGACTCAATTGTAAGTTATGTCTAATTTCATTTAAAATCTTCCCTTGACACTCACTTATTGTATACTGCGTCATAGATTTTATTACATTTATTAGCGACATTTGTACTATTTTCTGTATTTCTTCGTCTAAAACTCCATTGCGTTTTAAATGTTGTATTAAATGTGTTATTGCATCATCTATATATTTATTGTCATGCACGTTATATGGAGATCTTAAAAGGTCTAAAATATTTGGCGGATTTACTTCATCTACTGGTATTTCTTTGCTTGGTGGTGTTTGTTCGTTTTCGGGTGCCAAACATGGTGGTGGTTTGTTTTCAGGTTCCCAATGTGGTGGTGGTGTGTTTTCAGGTTCCGAATGTGGCGGTGGTGTGTTTTCAGGTTCCGAATGTGGTGGTGGTGTGTTTTCAGGTTTCCAATATGGCGGTGGTGTGTTTTCAGGTTTCCAATATGGCGGTGGTGTGTTTTCAGGTTTCCAATATGGTGGTGGTGTGTTTTCAGGTTCCCAATGTGGTAGTGGTGTGATTTCAGGTTCCGAATGTGGTGGTGGTGTGTTTTCAGGTTTCCAATATGGCGGTGGTGTGTTTTCAGGTTTCCAATATGGCGGTGGTGTGTTTTCAGGTTTCCAATATGGCGGTGGTGTGTTTTCAGGTTCCGAATGTGGTGGTGGTGTGTTTTCAGGTTCCGAATGTGGTGGTGGTGTGTTTTCAGGTTTCCAATATGGCGGTGGTGTGTTTTCAGGTTTCCAATATGGCGGTGGTGTGTTTTCAGGTTTCCAATATGGTGGTGGTGTGTTTTCAGGTTCCCAATGTGGTGGTGGTGTGTTTTCAGGTTCCGAATGTGGTGGTGGTGTGTTTTCAGGTTCCCAATGAGGTGGTGGTGTGTTTTCAGGTTCTGAATGTGGTGGTGGTGTGTTTTCAGGTTCCCAATGTGGTGGTGGTGTGGCCTCAGGTTTCCAATGTGGTGTTGTTTCGTCAAGCGTAGGAGCTTCAGTATCTATGTTATTATCATTTTTTTCTGTTGGCCGAGAAGTGGTATTTTCATTATAGCATGGTATTAATTCAATACCAGGATATTTCTCTGTTGCGTTTCCAATTATATCCACTGTAGCACATTGCTTTATTTTAGGATTATACTTGGGTTCCTCCTCTATTTCTTTAGTAGAATTTTTTGGCAAAATTTCCTTAGAAGGTGGAAATGGTTCTTTATTTCCCTCTGTTTGTTGCTGTTTATAACTATGAATTATTTGCAAATATATTACCTGAAAGGTAAATAATAATTATTAAAAAAATAATAGTTAGTTTTGTCATTTATCACTAAAGCCCATAAAATATAAGTAACTGTAATAAAAATATGTTTCATTTAAAGTTACCTTTAATTCTTCATCAGGTTCATATTTTTGTGCTTCCTGTAAATGCCATAATATTTCTACATCTGGGGCGCCGATGGCCTGCAAGTATTTAATAAAACCAAGTAACTTTAGCAAATAGGTTTTTTTCTTTTGTTTCAGTGCCGTCTGATCTTCGTCTTTTGGTGAATTATGGAGGAAATCATTAAATTTGCTGAGTATTAATTCTATATTCTTGTCTCTTATATTTCCCCCATTTTCTGGATTTGATCCACCTGGATTAATTTCTTCCGGACGATCAGGTTCAGTAGTCACTGGAGTTTCGGATATTATCTCATCAATGTCTGGATTTTGACTTGGATTTTGATAGAATTGTATCAATTTTTTGTATATTTCCTGAAACGATAAAAACAATAAATATAAGTTATGGATTGATTGGAATCTACAAAACTGTTTTATTGTATTTGCTATATATCCATTTTGAATTCAAGTAATAATACTCGTATAAAAAATAAAAAAAAATTAAATTACCCTTAATTCTTCATCAGGTTCATATTTTTGTGCTTTCTGTAAATGCCATAATATTTCTACATCTGGGGCGCCGATGGCCTGCAAGTATTTAATAAAATCAAGTAATTTTAGCAAATAGGTTTTTTTCTTTTGTTTCAGTGCCGTCTGATCTTCGTCTTTTGGTGAATTATGGAGGAAATCATTAAATTTGCTGAGTATTAATTCTATATTCTTGTCTCTTATATTTCCCCCATTTTCTGGATTTGATCCACCTGGATTAATTTCTTCCGGACGATCAGGTTTAGTAGTTACTGGAGTTTCGGATATTATCTCATCAATGTCTGGATTTTGACTTGGATTTTGATAGAATTGTATCAATTTTTTGTATATTTCCTGAAACGATAAAAACAATAAATATAAGTTATGGATTGATTGGAATCTACAAAACTGTTTTATTTTATTTGCTATATATCCATTTTGAATTCTCTAATAATACTCGTATAAGTAATAAAAATATTTAAATTACCCTTAATTCTTCATCAGGTTCATAGTTTTGTGCTTCCTGTAAATACCATAATATTTTTAAATCTGGGACGCCGATGGTCTGCAAGTATTTAATAAAATTAATTAACTCTAGCAAATAGTTTTTTTTCTTTTGTTTCAGTGCATTGACATCTTCGTCTTTTGGTGCATTATGAAGGAAGTTATAAAAATTGCTGAGTATTAATTCTATATTCTTGTCTCTTATATTTCCCCCATTTTCTGGATTTGATCCACCTGGATTAATTTCTTCCGGACGATCAGGTTTAGTAGTCACTGGAGTTTCGGATATTATCTCATCAATGTCTGGATTTTGACTTGGATTTTGATAGAATTGTATCAATTTTTTGTATATTTCCTGAAACGATAAAAACACTAAATATAAGTTATGGATTGATTGGAATCTACAAAACTGTTTTATTTTATTTGCTATATATCCATTTTGAATTCTCTAATAATACTCGTATAAGTAATAAAAATATTTAAATTACCCTTAATTCTTCATCAGGTTCATAGTTTTGTGCTTCCTGTAAATACCATAATATTTTTAAATCTGGGACGCCGATGGTCTGCAAGTATTTAATAAAATTAATTAACTCTAGCAAATAGTTTTTTTTCTTTTGTTTCAGTGCATTGACATCTCCGTCTTTTGGTGCATTATGAAGGAAGTTATAAAAATAGCTGAGTATTAATTCTATATTCTTGTCTCTTATATTTCCCCCATTTTCTGGATTTGATCCACCTGGATTAATTTCTTCCGAACGATCAGGTTTAGTAGTCACTGGAGTTTCGGATATTATCTCATCAATGTCTGGATTTTGACTTGGATTTTGATAGAATTGTATCAATTTTTTGTATATTTCCTGAAACGATAAAAACAATAAATATAAGTTATGGATTGATTGGAATCTACAAAACTGTTTTATTTTATTTGCTATATATCCATTTTGAATTCAACTAATAATACTCGTATAAGTAATAAAAATATTTAAATTACCCTTAATTCTTCATCAGGTTCATAGTTTTGTGCTTCCTGTAAATACCATAATATTTTTATATCTGGGACGCCGATGGTCTCCAAGTATTTAATAAAATTAATTAATTCTAGCAAATAGTTTTTTTTCTTTTGTTTCAGTGCATTGACATCTCCGTCTTTTGGTGCATTATGAAGGAAGTTATAAAAATTGCTGAGTATTAATTGTATATTCTTGTCTCTTATATTTCCCCCATTTTCTGGATTTGATCCACCTGGATTAATTTCTTCCGGACGATCAGGTTTAGTAGTTACTGGAGTTTCGGATATTATGTCATTAATGTCTAGATTTTGACTTGGATTTTGATAGGAATGTATCAATTTATCGTATTTTTCCTGAAACGATAAAACAATAAATCTAAGTTATGGATTGATTGGTGTGTACAAGTTTCATATTGTATTTGCTATACATTCATTTTGAATTCTCTAATAAAATACTTGTAAATACTTTCTTAGATTTACACGAATATTTGACATTTTAAATAAAATTATGTTTTCGGAGTTTTTCGCGGATTTATTTTGATTTTTGGTTTCCAACGTTTCGAATGCTTTACAACGAAAAAGAACCGTTATCCACCCAGGATGATTCGCGAAGCTATTGAAATTTAAATAACATCCAAATTTCAATAGGGAAGATGGCTACTAGTTACTACCATCATCGTGGGATCGTGTTATTAACATAGTAAAATAACAACAAAAAAATATAACAGACCATTAAATGTAGTTAGTTCATACGGTGTGGTTCGAAATAACAATAATTTAGAAGAATATTTTTTATCTATAAAAGTAGCAATAGTGCTGTTTAATTAATATTTAAACTTTAAATAATAGGTATCTAAACTAATATTTTAACTTTTCAAATTACATATAAAACAATAACATTGCTTAAATAATTAATATTTTTAATTTTCTTTATGGTTATACAAATTATAATAATAGTAACACTAAATAATATTGATTAAAAAAGTTTTAAAAAAAAATTGTGATAATTATAATAATAACAGCTAAAATTAAATAATATTACCATATTTAATTATAAAAATTATTAAAAAAACTTAAAATGTTTAGAATTAAAATCAACAAATATTGTGAGGTACCTCGGTGCCTTTTTGAATTTATGAAATTATTTTGTAAAATTGTGGGCAGGCACTGTCTGTAACAAGTATACAATGACCTTTGAAATGTCTTAAACCTCAATCTCTCCCGTGACCATGATTGCTGTAAAGCAAGGGTTCCCAAACTTATTTTGTCTACTGCCTACTTTGACAATAAATTATTTTTTAGCGCCCCCATTTTTTCACCTACTAAGAGTCCTCCTAGCTACATGAAATTACAAATCGCCCCCTAAGCCTCTACACAATGCCCCCATTTTTTCTCTGGGTCTCTTACCGCCCCCCTTTAGGCCTACAGCGCCCACAAGGGGGCGTTATCGCCCACTTTGGGAAAGACTACTGTAAAGCGTTCGAAACGTCGGAAACCATCAAAATAAATCCGCAAAAGAAATCCAAAAATATTTATTAAAATATTTAAGATTATTTAAAATATCAAAATACTAGTACAAGTAATCAAAATGTTTAAATTACCCTTAATTCTTCATCAGATTCATATTTTTGTGCTTCCTGTAAATACCATAATATTGTTAAATCTGGGACGCCCATGGCCTCCAAAAACTTAATATAATAAAATAACTTTAGCAAGTAGATTTTTTTCTTTTGTTTGTCTTCATCTTTTGGTGCATTATGAAGGAGATGATCAAAATTGTTGAGCATTAATTGTATATTCTTGTCTCTTATATTTCCCTCATCTTCTGGATTTGAGCCATCTGAATTAACTTCTACCGGAGGATTACGTAAAATAGTTCCTGGAGTTTCTGATATTATGTGAGCAATGTCTGAAGTATGACTTGGACTTTGATAGTAGTCTATCAATTTATTGTAATTTTTCTGAAACGATAAAGACAAGAAATATAAGTTATGGATTGATTAGTATCTACAAAAGTGTATATTTTATTTGCTATACATCGTAGTTGGAGTATTAAATATTTTAATGAAACTAATATTTTAATTGTATAAGTAAATAAATATATAGTAACATAAGTAAATATAAAAATATTACTCTAATTTCAGCATCAGATTCATATGATCGCGCTTGCTCTATATAATATAGAATCTCAGAATCTGGGACACCCATTTCTCCTAAATATTTAATAAAATAGTTCAACATTGTCATGTAGGTTTCTTTCTTTCGCTTAAGTGCGTTTAAATTTTTATCTTTTGCTAGATGATGAATGACATAACTGAAATAGCTGAGTATAGATTGTACATTCAATTTCTTAATGTTTTTTTCCTTATTCTTTTGATTTATATTGCTTACAACAACTTTTTGCACATTCTCGTTTAAGTTATTATTAATATTTAGTTTTTTATTGATATTCAAATTTATTTTTTCTTGTAAATTTTTCTTAGGCGATATTAATGCCTGTGGATCAACTTGTTGCTCATTTTCTTTATTTTCTTGAGAACGTTCTGTATTAAGTGTTGACAGTGTATCCATCCTATTTTCCTCATTTTTGTGTTGAATATTCTCAAACTGCACTTTTTCTAAATTATCATATACATCACTGGTATTATTTATACCTGAATTGACATTTGAATTTACTTTTCTCCTTGTAGGTCCTTGAGAAGGATAACTATCAAGTGATATTTGGTCAGGTTGTATTTGCCTGTTTTTATTATTCGTTGGAGAAATTTGATTACTAAGTGCAGATTGTAGGTCCATTATTCTCCTGGTTCGCTCATTTTTCTGTTGAATATTGTCAAGTTTAATTTTGCCCAAATTATCATGTACATCATTATTAATATTTATACCTGAATTGACATTTATATTTACTTTTCTCCTTGTAGGTCCTTGAGAAGGATAATTATTAAGTGATATTTGATTTACGCTGTTAGGTTGTATTTGCCTATTTTTATTATTCGTTGGAGAAATTTGATTATTAAGTGCAGATTGTAGGTCCATTATTCTCCTTCTTCGCTCATTTTTCTGCTGTATATTGTCAAGTTCAATTTTGTCCAAATTTTCATTAACATTATTATCAATATTTACATCTGAATTTGAATTCACATTTCTCTTTGTGTGCACATTAAAAGGCAAAGAATTAATAACTGATGATTGACTTTCTTCGTTAGTTTCTAAATAGCTATTACCAATATTTTTTCTAAATAATTTAGCATTAAGCTTAGAGTTTATATTCATTCTTCTTCTATTTAACTCATTTTTCTGTTGTATATTGTTAATCTGAACTTTTTGCATATTATTATCAACATTATTATTAATATTTACATCGCTATTATCATTTGAACTTTCTTCATCCTCTATATATTCTTCAGAAAGATTATCACTATCTGATTTTTGATATGGGGTATAATTTTTTAGATAGCTATTATTAATTGATTCAATTAAATTTGCCTGAAACGTATAAAGAAAATAAAATCTAAATAGTCTCTACAAAACGTACTGTCATTGTATTTAAACGTAATAAAATAGTATCTGGGCGCCCAAGCTTAGCTCGGAGTTCTTTTTTGTTATATTTTTTAGAAAAAAAAAAAACTAAAAATTTTAATAAATATAAAAAATAACTTTGTATCCGACCAAGATTCGAACCCTATGACACCTATGATAGTCAATCCTGCACCTTGGTCGCTTGACCACAATATTTATGAATTAGCGTAAGAAATTATCGACCATGTTATACGTGGAATAATGCGAAATAAAACCGCATAAAAACTCGAAAACACGCGTTTTCCCAGACATAAGACTAATTTAGATCAATTTTTCGCCCCCCAAAACGCCCATACACCAAACAGCGAAATCGTTAAAGCCGTTTTCAAGATTGCTGCTATAAATAAACATACAAGAATTGCTTGCTTCATTATATAGTACCGACTAAGCTAACTAAGCGACTAAGCCTCGCTCGGAGCTTTTGGTCAAAAGTACAATTTTCTTTTTTTTTTTAAAACTAAAAACTTGAATAAATACAAAAAAAAAACAAAAGTAAAAACTTTATATCCGACCGGGATTCGAACCCGGACACCTGTGATGTCCATCTTGCTCCTTCGCCGCTTGAAGACGATACTTATGCCCGAGCGTGCGAAATTAGCGACCACATTTTGCGTGCGAAAGAAAATCGCATAAAAATTCCAAAACACGCGTTTTCCCATACATAAGACTAATCTAGATCGATTTTTCGCCCCCGAAAACCCCCACATACCAAATTTCAGCGAAATCGTTAGAGCCGTTTCCGAAATCGCCGGTATAAATAAATATATAAAGATATACTTAGTCTGGTCATAAGTTCTGTCACACAATAAAAACTTTGGAATTTAAAATGCTGGCCACAAAAAGTTTATTGAATTCGAATTTCGAATTTTTTATGAATATAAAAATGTATACTTTTTAAAAATTTACTCATTTTTAAATATGGAGTGGACACTTAAAGAAGACCGCGTTGCGGTTATTGCGTTGCATCCTTGCGGTCTCGCGCCAATTCAGATTTTTGACATATTGAAAAATTTGAATATAACCAAAAGATTCGTTTATCGTACCATCAAACGATACATTGAAGACTCTAGAGTAGATGACAGGTCAAGAAGTGGTCCCCCTCGCTCGGTTAGGGCTCCAGCAGTGATAAAAGCTGTGAAGACGCGAATTCAAAGAAATCCCATACGTAAGCAAAAACTTTTGGCCCTTCAGATGGGTTTAAGCAGAACCAAGTTGAAAAGGGTGTTAAATAAAGACTTAGGGCTTCGGGCATATCGAAGAAAAATAGGACATCGTTTGGACGCTCGTTAATGGACCTGAGGTTGAAGAGATGTCGCGCTTTGTTGAAGCGGTACGCGGGAAACAATAATCGGGAAATTCTTTTTTCGGATGAAAAAATTTTTTATGTGGAAGAGAGCTACAACAAACAAAATGTTACGGTGTACGCACAAAGTAGTGAAGAAGTGAGCAACCATGTTCCGCATATCCAACGAGCCCATTTTCCATCCTCACTCATGGTTCGGTTGGGAGTATCTTATTGGGGCTTAACTTAGGTACATTTTTGAGAGAAAGGCGTAAAAACAAATGCAGTTTTGTATCAAAATACAGTCCTCACGAACCTTGTGAAACCTCTTTCTCATACCATGATCAATAACAGGCGCTGGGTATTCTAAAAAGATTCTGCGCCAGCTCACAGAACGAAAAGCACTCAAGACTGGCTGGCGGCGCGTGAAATTGACTTCATCCGGCACGAAGACTGACCCTCCTCCAGTCCAGATTTGAGTCCGTTAGATTACAACATATGGCAAGATTTGGAGGAAAAGGCCTGCTCAACACGTCATCCTGATTTGGAGTCGAAATTGACATGGACCTCGTTCGTGCTACGATAGACGACTGGCCGCGCCGGTTAAGGGTCTGTATTCAAAATCGCGGGGGTCATTTTGAATAAACTTTGTTAGCATAAAAATCTGTGTTTTATTAAGTTCATTTTGGTATATAAATGTTTACATCAATAATAAACATGTCTCAATTATTTCATATTAAACATGTGACAGAACTTATGACCTGACTATGTAAATATACAAGAATTGCTCGTTTAAATATATTACACTAGAAACTCACCCTCACTTCGCTCGGGTTCGTCCCTAGTTACGTTTTAACGTTTAGCTCAGAGATGAGATATTTTCCCGCAGTAAAAAGTATCCTATATGTTGACCCGGGTAACCAGCTAACATCATACCAAATTTTATCAAAATCTGTTCAGTGGTTTTCTCGTGATGCGGTAACAGACAGACAGACAGACAAAAATTCTAAAAACTATAGATTCGGCCTCTGCATCGCTAATAATGTCTATTTCAATAAGATTTTCCAAAAAATATTTAATGTACAGATTCGGCTTAGTTAGAATTTTATAATATGTATAGATATAGATTTAATTTATTAAAACCAAATAAAAATTATTATTACCTTTAATCTTGAATCAGATTTCTTATTTTCCTGTCGTATATTGTTAATTTCAACGCCCTCCTGATTACCGCTTACATTATTATTGATATTTATACCTGAATTTGAATTTGAATTTCTTCTCGTTTGACCAGTACCAGCTTCCACATTAGCAGGATCATAACGTACAACCTCTAAATTATTATAAGGCAAATTGTTCCCTATTATCATTTTAAATCTTTCTACCTTATTTTCTTGTGTGGAATTTATATGATTATAATTTTGATGTTTGAGTGGAGTGTTTATCATATAAGGTATATGTCTGTTACCATTGAAAATAGAGTTGTGGTCGTTGAAAATATTTCGATCAGCATCATGTCTTTTATGTCTTTCGAGTATCTCACCATTAGTTTTCTGGATCTGAAACAATAAGTAATTTATTTTTATTTAATATTTTATTCTATAATCTACATTCTGAGAAAACACGATTGATGAAGAGAAATAGAATTGATTACTTCACTTAACTACCATAAAGACACAATGTTTGCGAATTGAGAACCAACATATTGACTATTGACTGAAGTTAAATTGATTTATCCTTCGTGGCCACGAATCACGACATTGGTATTACTTTGGCTGATTTCGATTACTGTGTCCAGTTTAAAATTTTATGATCAATTAATTTTATTTACATTTATTTAATTAATAACAATTATTGTATAAAAACATGGGCGATGGAGTGCTGAGACGCACGCACGAGGATACCCTATATATATATATATATATATATATATATATATATATATATATATATATATATATATATATATATACAGACAATGATTATTAAGTAGTATGTTATTTTTATTATCAAATATAACTTAGAAGTAAGTTTGTGCGTGTGTGTGTGTTCAATTAATGAATGCTTTTAAATTGTTCTGTAGATATGTAGTTATTTATTTGAAATGTTTTAATTATATAAAAATACTTCATTATTGTGTTTGTAACTTTGTACATTACGTCTAAGATTAACACGTGCCTTTATTTTTTGTTGCTCCCTGCATTTTTAAGTCAAGTTATTTTTATATGTACCAATTTTTGCAGTATAACTTATCTATACATATAATAAAATTCTAACTGAGTCGAATCTGTACATTAAATATTTTTTGGAAAATGTTATTGAAATAGTTATTATTATCGATACGGAGGCCGAATCTATAGATTTTAGAATTTTTGTCTGTCTGTCTGGGAACGCATCACGAGAAAATCACTGGACAAGTTTTCTTATCCGGTTATCCGGGTAAACATTTAAGATACTTTTTACTGAGGGAAAATATCTCATCTCTGAGAAATCTATCTAGCACTTAAAACGTATCTAAGGACGAACCCGAGTGGAGCGAGGTTGAGTCGCTAGTTGATAATAAAAATAATTATGGAAATCTGATCAACACTGGCATATCATATGATAAGCACACATAAAATACATTTAGTACCTTTTTATTTATTTTTTTATTTTTTCCAACTGACTGACCGTCATGTTTTTTTTCTAATCAATAGGTTGTTAAAGGGGTATATAAATTTGAAGAAAAAAATCTTTATATTCAGCCATTTTTTAATTTAATTTTTAATATCAGCTCTTTGGTTAGAACCGGTTAGATAATTGAAGTTTTATTTCAGAATATGTTATTCCAAAGAAGGGTATCGATAAGGCCTCATTTACGCTTCCGAATAACGAAAAAAATTATGTGATTCCATTTAATCTTTTATTTACGTATTCAAAAGAATTTAAGAATAAAATCTGTTAATACGTTTAGTAATAACCAGGAAAAATACACATATATACAAAGATTCATATATATGTACTAACACATACATACATACAGATCAAATACATAACCCTCCGTTTCACCGCAATCGGATAAAAATAATTAAATACATTACTTACTAAAGCTGTTATAATTTTAAGGACACAAAAAACAAAAAACGACTTCATATTTCAAATAAAAGCGAACAGCGAATAAAAAAATATATAGATTTATACTTGACATAATGTAGCGTGACAAAATAAAAATATTGTATTATATATTGCCGTGTAATCATCTACGGAGGGCGTCAAATTGATTTTATTTACAACAGCTTAGAAGGGAATGTGTCTAATAAAGACTTGTAGTACATAAAAAAATACTTTTAATTCCCTTTATTAGCGTTAATAATGGTTGAATATAGTTTTAACACGCGGCTTCTTCCGCGTGGAAATTGTTTTTTTGAATTTTTCTTTTCTTTCTTCGTTTTTCACCAGCTTTTTCTATTTACAGTACTTAGTGCTTTCTTGCTTTTCTTACTTTAAATGAAGTTTAGTTTAAAATTGAAATCATTTTTTTTACAAGCGCTTTTGAATTATCGACCTATTTTAAAGATTTTCAGTGTAGTTTGTTCTTGAGGAAGATATGTATAATATGTATATTATCGGCTAAAAGCATGGTTCTGCATAGCCAGTGAGAAAATGTTTTTAAAAAATAATTAATTATTAAGTAAAAGTATTTTTAATGTGAAGGCTTGCAGGCAGCGGTAGCCCAGAGGTAACGCGCTGGTTTAGGAAACTGAGGTTCAATGCTCGGGTCTCGCATCTCTGAAATCTATATGTACGAATGATTTCCAACATGATTGCCACTTGTCTTACAGTAAAGGAAAATGTCGTGAGGAAACCTGCTTGTCTGAGAGAACTTGCTTTTCAAAAGACATGTGAAATCCGCCGACCCGAACTCTCTCTCCCGTGACCATGATTGCTGTAAAGCATTCGAAACGTCGGGAACCAAAAATCAAAATAAATCCGCGAAATAACCCGAAAAGATAGTTTTATTTAAAATGTCAAGTATTCGCGTAAATCTAAGAAAGTATTAAATAACAATCCTATACACGGTCTAGGTAACTAAGCTACATTTAAATCTTCGTATTTGACGAGATACGAAGTTACAAACATCCAAACATCTCCATAAACATTAAGCATCTATAACATTATTAAAAATAATAACAAATCAACTTGCACGCTTTAAATAGTAGATTTGTCACATTGATCGGTCATTATGAGAAATGCTTACAGTTTTTCTTTACATTTTATTTCATTAACTCAACATAATGAGCAAAATACATTTTTATGTGCATGTGTTTTTTGAAATCTAATATATTATAAATATTTAGTGTCACGGTGTTTGTGGTCGCACTCCTCCGAAACGGCTCGACCGATTTTAATGATTTTTTGTATATTTGGTAGGTATGAGAATAGGTCGTAAAGTATTTTTCACCCTCCTACTTCCACCCCCCATTTTTTAATCCCACTCCCATTTTTTAATATAATAATAATAATAAATAATTATTATATAACATAACGCCAATTTTTTTTTGTAGATTGAACGCGAGCGCAACCGCGAGCTCTGCTAGTTATATTAATAAAAAGATAATAAAGGTTTTTTGGTATGATTGTGTTATTCATGTACTAAAATATATAGGCTTAACCTATATAGGCGTATAATTATAAGCCGTTTTACGAAACAGCTCTGTTAGCATTTTAACACTTTCACGTTCAGCCATTTTATATATTTTTTGAAGTTTAACATATGAATTGTAGATTTTGTGTTCTTAAATATGGCGGTAATTGAGCAGTTTGCTAACTACAGTAGTCTATACAGATAATTGAAATTGAAGTGTCTGTTCATAATGTCAAAATAACAGCTTTATACTAAATGCATATGGAAGTATATACGGTACTTATAAGAAAAACACAATTTAAAAAAATGTCTGCCTGTCTGTTTGTCTGTTTGTTCCGGCTAATCTGCAAAACGGCTGGACCAATTTTAACAGGACTTTTACTGGCAGATAGCTGGTATTAATATAAGGAGTAACTTAGGCTACTTTTATTTTAGAAATAGAATTAGGGTTTCGCTCAAAAAAATTAAAACGTACCTAGGGACGCACCCTAACGAAGCGATGATAAGTCGCTAGTAGCTAATAAAGGTTTTCTTGATCAAACAAGATAACTAGAAGACAGTAGGCTGTAGGATCTGAACCCGACTCGGATTCGAATCCGAGTCGCGTTATCATAGTATGGTTAGCAGTACAAATATTGTAACATTACGACGATTCTGCTGATCGTAGTTAGGTGTTCTATATTAAAGAGCTGTTTTGTAAAAAAAACTTGTGTTTTTGTAAAAGCACAGATCCTAAAATTCTACTATGACAAATGGTACAAGTGCAGTATTCAGAAGTAAAAACTTAAAGTATTGATATCTCGGAAACTAAACTATACATACTCGTATATTCATGACTAGCGGCTCACAGGCTAGAGAAACAAAAACAAATCTATCCCACGGGAACCGTTCATTTTTCCGGGATAAAAAGTAGGCTATTTGTTATTCTGATGTATGAAATAAATTATTGTAAAGTTTCATTAAAATCCAATCAGTAGTTTTTGTGTACTAAGCTGTATAGATTACTATAGTTTTTTAAGTATCCCACGGGAACTCTTTCATTTTTCGGGATGAAAAGTATCTAAGATGTTGACCGGGGATATAAGATACTACAATGCAAAATTTCTTTTCAATCGGTCCAACAGTTTCAGAGATTAGCCTGTACAAACAGACAAACTTATCTGTTTGTCTGTTACTTGTACAGACAAGCAGACAGAGAAACAAAAAAAATAAAATAAAAAAAAAACTGGATTTGTTCTATTTCTCTTCTTACATTCCCTTGACTCGGTTTTTAGCATATTTTTTTTCTATGTACAGACATTCGACCTCTATAGTTTTATTATATGTATAGATTTTGTTAAATTTTGGGCAGATTTACCAAAATCGTCAAAATGCGGCTGCATTGAAATCGTAATCTTTCTTCCTCGTTGGTTTAATTTCTAACCCAGTACCTGCAGATCTGCAGGTTGCGCATACGTTCACTAATAACTTACGCACGAACGTGAGAAACCTGAAGTTTTAACGTACCAGTACTTTGTAAGCAGATGATTTCTAATATTGTTTGGTATTTATCATTTTACCTATATCTATTATAACACATTTAAACGAGCAATTCTTGTATATCATTTATTAATTAATTAATTTATATATGCCGTCAATCACGGAAACGGTTTTAACGATTTCGCTGAAATTTGGTATGTGGGTTTCGGGGGCGAAAAATCGGTCTAGATTAATAAGTCTTATGTCTGGGAAAACGCGTGTTTTCAAGTTTTCATGCGGGCGGTTTTCTTTCGCATTATTCCACGCAAAATATGATCGCTAATTTGGCACGGTCAGAAATAAGCATCGTGGTCAAGCGGACAAGGCGCATTATTAACGATCACAGGTGTCCGGATTCGAATCCAGGTCAGATACAAAGTTTTTACTTTTGTTTTTTTTTTATTTATTCAAGTTTTTAGTTTTTTTTTTTATCTAAAAAATACGATAGAACAAAAAAGTACTACTTATACATATAATAAGTCGTTTCGATTGGAAATAACAGGTTCTCATTATTTAAGAAAAAAAATAGGTCTTCATTATTTTTATTACGTCATATTATGTACATTTATTAGTAATATTGTTATTTCATACTTATAATATGTATAATAAAAAGTAGAATAATTACTCTCATGTTTCATTTATCCACGCTTTCTAGACAATCAATTTATTTATTTATTTATATTGATTTTAATAAACTTTGTATGGAAATCTACTTGTTGTCACGTGATAGCTCAAACAACGAATCAGGATGAGCAACGATGCGACATTGGATCAACGTGGCGGAAATAACGCACCTTGCGCCGACAATAAAAAATAAATATTGTTTCTATGTAAGGTAACGCCTTTAGATTGTCGATGATTTTCATGCCTGTAGTTGAAAATTGGCTGCGTTTAACTCCCGTGCCTTGAAGAGCATGTACAGTCGTCGGAGCTACGCCTAATGACTAATCTCACACCGTTTGTGTTAGTCTCATCGGAGTTTGAGATTAAGAGAAGATTTATGTTAAGAGTCCACTTGTCTGCGTGTACATTTGTGCACTACAATATCTCCTGCGCTGATAGCTAGTCTTAATGAGATTAGCCGCCGTGGCCGGAATCGTTCAGGAAGGCATCATTATCGTCATGTACTTAGGTAGCTCCATAACTACTTAGTTTCGAATTAAAAATTAAAGAGTGCGTGTATGAATGTGTACACGCGCAAGAAGTTAATCTTCTGTAGGCTATCGGTACTCTTTATGAAATTCAATTTATGTTTTAAATAATTAGGATAGGTGAGATACTAAAAATAACGCATATTAGGCATATTGCAATCATATATTTATAGTATATCATTTAAAGAAAGAATATAATATAATATTATATGTCATTTGTCAGACAATAACAACGGTTACCATGGCAACAAACGTACGTACATGTTTTCGTAACGCATTCACCAGCTTACCCCCCAAGTATCAAGCGTGCGTAAAGAAGTTTTACTTCAATCACTAGAAGTAGAAAGTTTTGAACTCTGTTACCTTCTTACGATTAAACCGCTGAACAGATTGCGATAAAATTTAGCTTGACTTATATTGCGTCCTGGGGTCGAATATTAGGTACCTTTACCCCTTCCCAGTTTTGTTTTGTCCTTGCTGCAAGGCTTGCTACGTGTGTCTCCGACTACATAATACTATTTTCCTTCGACAACTTGTTCTAATCTTTTTAATTTTTATACAGTTACAATTATAAATGCTCTTGAAATGAATTAAAGTAAAAACTCTACCTTTGAAAGTCGTTTAAAACCAGCGATTATTTGATAAATATGTATTGCGTATTCATAGATGGCGCTGTTTGCACGTTATTTTATAGTTTGTAGTTCTAAATTCATTCGAAGTCTAATTCAACGCCATCTATCGTCTATTTACGCAAAAAATATTGTCAACGAAGGTCATGTCACTTTTGTTTACGTTAGAGGCAGAGCCTTTTTATTATTTTAGCATTATGTATGCGCTAGAAAAACAAAAACAAACCTATCTCACGGGAACTGTAAATTTTTCCGGGATTTTCTTTTTAAAGTAGCTTATGTGTTATTCCAGACTATAATCTTATGTCTGTGCCAAATTTCATCCAGATCCGTTCAGCCGTTCTGGTGTGAAAGAGTAACAAACATCCATACTCACAAACTTTCACATTTATAATATTAATACGGAAATACGGATTTGTGCTTTTACTAAGCCATTTGAAGCTTTCACAAAATAAATTTAAAAAATAATTTAAAAAATGCGGAATAATGAAATGAGACTGTTATAAAACAAAAGTAAATAAATATGTACATAATTAGACAAAATGGATTAAAGGAACACATATTTTCTATCATTATGTTGTTTTTTCTTTTTTCTTTCAATAAAGCAAAATTTTTCCATTTTTTTTATAGAAGTAAATAAAACTTAGGCAAAAAAAAACTCAAAAAAAATAAATAAACTAAACCACTTTATTTACACTTTATACTTATTTCATATATATTTCACAATCAATATGCAGTATACATTGTTTGGATAATAAAAAAAACATAATAATACATAACAGTAATTGTAACAAAATAATAACATGTTTTATTTAATTATTATTTAGAAATATTAATGATAATATAAATTATATAAAAACTAAAATATAACAAACTCTAATATATTATAACAAATCAGTATTTTAATTTCCATATGAAATATATAGTTAAAATTGGTATATCTTAACGTTCTCAACGACTTCTTGTTGTTTTCAGTAACAAAAAAAAAATGAATTTTTTAACGTACATTTTATACATTTTTTTTTTCAAAAATTTACCCGATAATGAAAATTTTCACTTATATATAAATAAAATATTTACCCCTTAAAGTATTAAGATACTACTTTAGACGTGAATATTTCAATCCAATAGCCATCTGGGTCCTGTATGAACGCCAAACCCTTCATTTTACCCTCTTGAGGTTTTTTAATGAATTTAACGCCTTGCTCTTCAAATCTGTAAGAAAAACATAAAAAGATATAAACAAAATGGCGGTAAAAGTACATGATTAAAATTAAAAAAATAATATTATCAAAATTTTCTCAGAAATTTTTATACTATTAGGGAAAATTGCTAAGCATAATAATTAAAACTATATTTAACAAATTTTTTTGCGGATTTATTTTGATTTTTGGTTTTAAATGCTTTACAGCAATCATGGCGACATACCAAAGATAAAAAAGGGGAAGATAGTTTTGAAATAATGTCATATTCGCATATCTAATAAAGTATTAGATTGTCATTGAGCTTAAAACTTAACTGGTAATTAATCGTAGTTTCAAAATCTATAGATACACTTTTGACAAACTACAGTGTCGAAGTAAAAAAAATTGTTGCAAATTCTTCATTAAAGTATAAACATCTATTTTGGTAATTGTCACTTATGACAGACTCTTCTCTAAAGAATATTTTTATAATTCTATATTCAGCCCTTTTTAACGTCCCACTGCTGGGCACGGGCTTCCCTTCAATACGAGGGGGATCATACCAAAGTCCACAATGCTGGTCAAGTGCGGGTTGGCGGACTTCACACGTCTTTTGAAAACTTGTTAGGTTCCCTCAGACATGCAGGTTTCCTCACGATGTTTTCCTTCACCGTAAGGCAAGTGGTAATCAAGCTAGAAATGATTCGCACATGAAAATATCAGCGGTGCGAGACCTGGGATTTGAACCCGCTAACTCGGTTTTCCAAGCGAACGCGTTACTACTGGGCTACCACTGCCTTTTTATAATTCTAAATGAAGCAAAATAGAAAATAATAAATTGTTATTACCGTTCAGCATTGCTACTATTTATTATCTAAGTATTCTAATATATCCTAAATATTTAACTGCCTCTGTGGTTTAATGGCGATTATGTATGGCCACAGATCCGGAGGTCCTGGGTTCGAGTTCCGGGTCTCACCGGAGTATGAAGTAACAGGAATAGAGAGTGCAGGTTGTGTCTGCACGTACACATGTACACTATAATATCTCCTGCGCAGTTAGCTCGTCTCAGTGAGATTGACCGCCATTGCCGAAATCGGTCAGGAGTACATTATTATCCTAAATATTATATTTTGCTTTTACTTTTAATAATTTGTTTTTTTTTTTTAACAGTTTATTTAGTTAAAAATTTTGCAAATCAAACTTAATTATAATAACAATTTTACCCTACCGTTAAAACATCTTACCTCTTACAAGCCTCATCTACATCTGGAACTAATATACCAATATGTCCAAAGCCCCGAGGATCTGAATTGCCATTGTGATAGGTTGAATCGTCACTCTCTGTTCCCCAGTTACTGGAATAAGAGGAAGAAGGGAGATTTATCTCATTCCTATGGTAAAACACGTTATAATACAACCCACAAGAACCCATCATATATAATATGTATAATGTATATTTGTAATAACTAACCGTTATGTAGTAGCACTAATATGGTACATCCCTAGTCACGCTTTAACGTTTAGTATAGATTTCTCAGATATGAGATATTTTCCTGCAGTAAAAAGTATCCTAAATTTTGACCTGGATTAAACCAGCTATCATCATATCAAATTTCATCAAAATCTGTCCAGTAGTTTTCTCGTGAAGAGTTCCCCGTCAGATAGACAGACAAAAATTCTAAAAACGATAGATTTGGTCTCTATATAGATAATAATAACTATTTCAATAAGATTTTCCAAAAAATATTTAATGTACAGATTCAACTTGGTTAGATTTTTGTTATATATATATAGATTAGCAAGGATATATTAGAACTTACTATGTCAACTCTAATGTAGCCTTTCTCGTCAGAGCCCATACACTCCTTTCAGCTTCATCCTTCGGTACTTCACTAGGATTCTCATATCCCATGAAGAATAGTGAGAATTTCATTTCAGGAAAATGTTTTTGTGTGAGTAATGTCATACCGAGGACACCCGTGTAGAATGGAAGTGACTTTCTGGGATCTTTGATTCTGTACATTGTTTGTTGGAACATGAAATCCTGAAAAATAAGTTCAAAAGAATCATATTAGTTTAGTATATAAATATTGTTTTAATAATGTTGTTTCTTCGGGATAAAAAAGTACAATTCTAATAGCATATAGAACAAATATGAAAGTTAGGTCTACAATTTTTTTTTAGAAACATAACCATCTGGAATTAATTTGAGATCATTTTATGAATATTCGAGTATAATTCAGTATTTTTCTAATGATTTTTCTTTCCACCTTGGATAATAAAAAATAATAAAAAATATGAACCCCAATGATAAGAAATAATTAAGCTAAATTATCTTTTTTTATACTGTTTTGTTGTTAACTGACTTTGGATTCAAATTGTGGAGTCATTTTGATGAATGTCACAAGTTGAAGGCTCAATACGGATGTAACACATGTGACGAGAAGAGTGATGAAAATGAAGAAGAAGACCGAAGAAAAGATGGATAGATTTTGTGAAACAGGACATGAAAGAGAAAGGGGTGAAAGAAAGGATGAGTAATAAGGGAGAGTGGAACAGGATGATGTACTACGTCAACCACAAGTAATTTGGGTACTGGATAGGAAGATGATTCACAAGTCATTCTTAACGTTATTTCTCAAAACATTCTAAATAAATTTTAAATTTAATAGCAAAAATAAACAATGAAACAATTTTAACTTTTAATTTTTAAATATAGATCATAATCATATCTATTATTTCGTTTATTGTAACAATATTATCAATAGTACTTAGTTATTGTCATTTTTGCCAATTCATTGTAAGATAAGATTAATCATTTTAAAACTCTTTATGTAAAGAAATTTTGCTACCGTTCTATAAATTATTAATTTGAGTAACATTTAAGTTTTAGTGAATGATTGAATATTTAAAAAAAAATTAAAATTATTTTTATAGAACTATTACTATAACAATTCTTGCCTGTTTCAAATGTGTGACTTCACTGCTATGAAAAAATTTTTTTTTGACTCTTATTGATCTTTCCTTTAAATAATCCAAAGAAAGATAAAAAACCGCAGAAAAAAATAAGTTTTTTGCATTGGGTACGTCCATTTAATTTTTTGAACCCTAATTTTTTTTCTAAAATAAAAGTAGATTCAGTTATTTCTTATAACATCAACTATTTGCCAGTGAAAATCTCAAGATCAGTCCAGCTGTTTGGGAGATTAGGCGAAACAAACACACAGACAAAAATTTTAAAAACTGTGTTTTTCTTATAAGATATATCTGCACTGTATATAATTTCATATGCATTTAATACAAAGCTTTTATATCGACATTATAAACAGACACTTTAATTTTTATTATCTGTATAGATAAGTATACATAAAATATAAGCCCGGTAACAAAACTTTATTGGGTTATCGCCAAAGGTCAAATACTTTTGGTTACTTATAATATAGTTAATAATTATTACCTTAGTTGAAGGATTTGGTGTTTGGCATAAAGATTCGATTTCTTGCGGCGAAATACCTTCGCTGGCCATGGTTCTAGAAAATGTACGGTTAAATTAAAATATTTATAGTTAGAGTTACAAATTGAATATGTTAGTGTAAATTTAAATAATAGAATGACATCATAATATTATTTATAATTATTTACCTGGTTATTTGATGACACGTTAGATAATTAACGCGGAAAGAATTTAAAAGAGGAATAATCGGCGACCGAGCTGAAAACAGAAGTGACATGTCAAATAAATGTCAATGCTGATTTGACGTTTCTTGATTAATATGTAACAGATTAATAATAATATGTATCCAGATAATATAAATAACTTCATGGCCATAAAATATAATATATACTATTTTTCTCTGTAAAAACATACGGAATAGTAGATTCTGTCTATCAAATACATTTTTGATTCGTTCACTTGGTAAATGTCATGAAAGTCCTATTTTTCTATAGATTTTAATACATGTTAATAAGTACTTATATGTACCTGTATCTACATCCTAATTCCTAGTCTGCACAGTGCTGAGTGCACTCTATCTCGAAAACGGTTCATCGTATAAAATATTGTTGAAAATTCTATTATATTTCTTTTCCAATTCTATTTTTTGGCAAAGAAAATAAAATATTACAAAAAAATTTACGTGACCTTTGACCTCTGATAACTTGAGGTGTATAACACCCAGTTCATGATAACACCAACGTTTAATATGATTTTTGAGTGAACATATAACAATAAAAATGCCAAAAAATGCCAAGACAAGGCATATTGATGTTAAATCTCTATTTGTCTAGGCTATAATGAAATGTAATAAAATTGAAATGAGCATATTTAAATCTATAAATCATTGCTACATATAATTTGTAACTAAGTATCAATTTGAACACCATAAAATATAGGAATGTTGATTACATTAATAGAACAAACTAAAAAATTTAATATAAATAGATAATTCTCTTTAAAACATAAATCTCAATTCAATACTTAAGACTTTAAATTAAAGTAAATGGTGTGTTTAAATTTAACATGGAGATAAGATTTTCTTAGTGGCTATTTTCAGGACTAAAATGAATGTTTGAACGAGTTTTTTCTTTTGGTGTATATTTTTAAAGAATAGAATTGGTTTCACAAATAAACTAAGTACAAAATATTTTATTCAGCAAATTATGTCAATTTTTTACTGAATATCATGAGTCTATCGCCAGTTTAAAAAGAAAAACCATCAGTCCTGAGAACTGGCAAAAGCTTATCGGAGGTAAAAATGATAAGTGAGTAGTGACATCTTCTCACTATCAAATAATAAAAGTATTAAACTATAAATATCTTGAATAGCTTTGAATTAAATATTTTTAAATAAAACAAGACTTAATGAAATTATCTGTATCTTTTCAAATGAAAATAATTTTTCATGTAACGATATAGTAAGTAAACAACAAAAAAGTAAAAACAACTATTTTAATCTCCTAAAACAAATAACATAATTTTTAAATAATAAAAACAACATCAAGCTTTGATTAACAATACTACTAAACGAAGTGTCTAATTTTTAACTGTATTATAGGTGACATAATTAATTGGTTTATAACACTAATTAGTTTGTAAGTAATATTTGTCATATAAATATCTGAGCTCCTCTAACCACACAAGATCTCTTTCAGCTGAAGTAGTCCTACATTGATATGCAGAAATCATTCTGACACCTCTTAAATCATCTATAAAAATATCACCAACGACACTAATATAAGATCCTACTTGAAAATCTATAGGATTTTTATATTTACTCTCAATTGAGTTTAATAAAGCTGACATAGTAACTGCATTACGGTTTCCAGATCGAGAAGCTTTAGCTAAACTTTTCACTAAGTCCTTGTAAGTAGTTTCGGATAAATTGGTATTATTTTTAGTAGTATCGTAATAAACCTGAACACAACCAGTTGGATCACTTAGTTCGAAGTTTGTTCTATTCGCTGTTGTATTATATATAGCAGTAACGACGCCATGTATCATGATATTCTTGAATTTGTTACCAAAAATTGTATAAATATATTTGTTTTCTTCAGTGCGTTCCGCACGAAAAATATCTTGTATGTATAACTTTAAGGGGTTCATAATCACATCATATTACTATTTATTCTGCTAACATAAACTTATTATGGCGGGTAATAGGTACTTCAATTTCGTTTAATATTAATATTTAATAAAAGATATAAAAAAATAAATATTTTCCTCTTCCAATATTTACAATTCAACGATTTTGGCGGTTATTCATCTGTCGTTTGACGTTTGATATATATATGTATGGTTTTGACAGTAGGACAGTACTGCCAACGTTACATGTTATTTGTAAACTTATGTAAATTATTATTTTATTATAGATTTCTCAGAAATGGAATATTTTCCCGTAGTAAAAAGTATCTTATATGTTGACCCGGATAACCAGCTATCATCATACCAAATTTCATCAAAATCTGTCCAGTGGTTTTCTCGTGATGGGGTCCTAGACAGACGGACAGACAAAAAACAAAAATTCTAAAAACTATAGATTCGGCCCCTGTATCGATAATAATGACTATTTCAATAAGATTTTCCAAATAGTATTTAATGTACAGATTCGATTCAGTTAGAATTTTATTACCTATATGTATAGATTTACATCTTGGTTTTAAATTGAGTTTTAAGCGTTTAGTAAGTTAAAATTGTAATTTTAGTAAAATAGCTAAATACAAGATAATTTGAAGTATTTCGAAACTACGTTACGATAGTTCTGCCCTGATAATAAAGAATGCAGTAATCAACATTTTTGGGATTTTCACTTTTTACTGGAAATGGCATTCCAAAGGGTTCTCCTACATGGAAAAAATATATTTTCATAAAAATTTAGTAGAAGTATGTTTTCTATCTAACGGTTTTCGCAGTACTTGCATGAAAATAGTTTCAATACTAAGGAGGAGTGCAGCACTAAACATGTGCTAAAAAAGAATGCAGTACTAACAAGAATACCCTAGAGCTAAGTGCAGTAATTGCCACTACTACAGCATTTTCTTTTAAAATCAATAGACTAGTTACTAAATCAAAACGCAGTACTCCATATTACTGCATTTGAGAGTAGTAAAGGCTTGCAAGATCTTGGCCGTACGATCCAGTGCCGCGTTTTGTTTTAGTAAATCAGTTATATTTAATTAATGTTAATTATTATCAGTCTGACTGAATATTGTGATTTTTATTTGTATTTCTTTAGATATTCATAAAGACAGATATTGTCTAAATAAAAGTAGATTTACACAAAAATGTTTCATTTTTATTTCATCCTGATAATGCATATAATACGTACAGAACATGAAGTAGGTTTTCGTCAACCTCACAGCAAACATTTAAGAAGGACTGTGTAATTGTTTGAGAGATAATAATGAGAGATAATAATTTAAGACCACTTGCACTTAGCCCCGAGCATAAAAAATGTAAATGAATACTAACCAACAACGCAGTAATCGACATGTGCTAGACTATAATGCAGTAATATACGCAACTGCTGCATTTAGTTTTAGTATCCTATGATTCTCACAAGACCTGATGCTAAAACTAAACGCAGTAATACGCATTATATTTAGATAGATTGATAAATTAAATAAAATAAAATTATGATTCAAAAGCTTGATTTATTTTTGAATTTTTTGATATATTTTTTTGGTCATAAAATATGAACATCTTGCTCAGATGTCTAAAAATATGTTTTCCGCGTTTTTCTCGAAACCGCCATTTTGCAAGTACTGCGTTCTTAATTATCACGGCAGAGTTATCTACTGAATGGATTTTAACTAAATTTTGTACAGTGATAACTTTTTACTTGCGCCAAAATTTAGAATACCTTTCACTACAGGAAAATCTTTCATTCCAATGGGAAAACACAAAAACTAGTCGGCCGAGGTATGCTTCATACGATATTATCATACAAAATACAAGAAAACTTTTTTAGAGAGCATGTGTCTATCTCATAAGGAACACTCATAATAACTGTTTTTATCTATTTAAAACAACTGTAGATAAAACACCAGCATCAAACAAATTGAATAAAAACTAAACTATATACCAAATAAACAATTGAAGATTATGCACATATATTAGCATTTTTTTTCTATACTCTATAGCTATAATAAAATATTAAAAAGTCTGAGTAAGGGAAAATTAATTGTGCCTATCTAAAAAACTGGAGTTGTTCAAAATTTGCCCAATCGAGAGTACCACCCAAATTAAGTTTTTAGAAGTTTTACGTGTTCGCTAATTTAACCTTTTTCAGCTTGAAAATAAAATTATTTACTTTATTGTAAAGAAGAGCTTTACATGGATTTATGTGTATATATTACACACGACAGGTTTGGCTCAGTTTGTAGAGACCCTACTTCATACTTGTTGTGCCAGCGGTCGCGGTTCGAGTCCCGCTGGGGGCATTCATTTGTGTGATGAGCATGAATGTTTGTACTCCAGTCATGTGTGTTTATATTTATAATATGTTTGTATTTAAAGTTATATATGTGTAGTGTATCAACTATCTGGTATCTATAACACAGGCCTTCGTAGCTTGCCATGGAATTAGATGATGTCGTGTGTTAATGTCCCAACATATTTATTTATTATTTACATTATTTTAGATACAGTAAAATATATTTAAATATTCATCTTAAAAACTCACCGTTTATATCCATAATATAATAAACAAGACAAGAAGTTCGTAGTTCGTATCTCTTGAGCGAAGCGTCAATTATGCTAACTACCCGTCTCACCCGTCTGCGCGCGGTTATTCGTGTCTTCAGACGATTAGTGCTGAACCTATGTCGATACTTTATTCTATCGATAATAGTTAATTGGTGCTTATTAGACGCATTTAGAAGTATTACAATGAATCAAAAAATTGTCGTAGTAATCTTTGGAAAGGAAATATATTTTTGTGTGTTTGTTTAATAGTCCATCACTCATTAGGTTATATTTAATAGGTTTTTTTACAAGGAAAGAAGAGCAGTTATATGCTTTTTGATGTTAGACAAAGACATAGCTTATGTTTTAAATTATATTTTTGAGGTTTCCGTATCCGTAAGTTAAGTCTATTAACCATTTAGGGATGCATTTATCTGGATAAATAAAATTTCATTAATAATATTTTTATTTCTTTAACAGTATTAAATATGATTTTTAAATAAGAATACACATTTGTAAGATTTTTTAAATATGTCTTAGTATTAAAAATATATTTCTTTATTTTATGGATAATAAATGCAAAGCAAATTCAATATCATAAAAACCGAAGTTTGATACTTGTTATGAGACGAACATCAACTTACATATTCCGTCTAACTTTGAACATTACAATGCATTTTTAATTAAAAAAAAAAAAAAAAAAAACATCCACAAAACTTTCTTTACAGTGAATATCTTGTTAAGGCGAATTGAAATTACTGTTTAAATCCAGCACTATTTTCTGTATCGATAGAATAGGTTTTTAACGTACATTATTGTTTTTGTTGTGCATCGTAACTTTTAAATAACAATATAAGTTAATATTCTACACGTTATTTAATATATTTTTTGAAATTTTACTAAGAAGCAAGTATCTATGCATATAATAGAACAACCAGATATAACAACCAGAACTAGAACAACCAGATTTTGTCAATTTTTTTGTTTCTGTCTGTTTGTCTGTTTGTACGGGCTAATCTTCGAAACTTTTATTTTAACTTTTAACTTTTATTTGGACCGATTTTAATGAAATTTTGCATCGTGGCTAACCTTATATCCCCCGTCAACATTTTAGATACTTTTTATCCCGGAAAATAAAAGAGTTCTCGTGTGATAGTTAAAAAACTATAGTAACTTATACAGCTTAGTACATAAAAATTACTAATTGGGTTTTAATGAATCTTTACAATAATATAGTTCACATATCAGAATAACAAATAGGCTACTTTTATCCCGGAAAAATGTACGGTTCCCATGGGATAGATTTGTTTTTGTTTGTCTAGAGGCGAACCCGAGCGAGGCGAGGGTGAGTCGCTAGTAAAATATAAGATGATAACGTTACTAAACTGATTAATTTACGTGAATCAATTCAAACTATCAACTAAACAGTATCATGTCAAAACTCCATAGTATCTTGTTTAATAAGGTAACAGCTAGCACTTACTTACCGACTAGTCTGGCTGATTAGTTAGCAAGCGAGTGCACTACGAGATTACTGTCTAGTCCGTGGGGTCTGAGTCTGGTTCGTGCGTCTCTCGCACGGGTCGGTCTAATATGTGGGCAAGCAATAAGTCTACCAAAGCAAAAGTTTTCGATTCGATTCCTTTACAAGAATGATATTATAAGCATTATCTATGTACGTATAAAGACAAAAATAATATGTAGCTTTTATATTATGTAATATGCTCCTTACTAAAATAATATTATAAAATTTAATTTGGAGGTGCTGGGATTTGAACCCAGGACTTTCAGCATGCGAAGCAGACACTCTACCACTGAGTTACACCCCCTGATAAATGGCTAACAAAATATTTGTACGATTTGTTTATTTTTTAACTACTAATTTACTTTTTAGTTTTTCGGCTAGTTTTCTAAAGAGTGTAAAGGTTTTAACCAAACTTCGAAGAACTGTGTCGTGATATGAACTAACTTATTTACCTGACTTTGCCCAATATCCGTTCATAACTATTGTAAAGTAGATGTCTAGTCGTCGGCTCTATTCGCCAAATCTCTTCATTAAGGTTGGCTTTGTTTTATATCGGAACATTAAAAATCTATTATCTCGTGTAATCTCTGAGCAAACAAAGGGCGCGCAAAATCAAAGATCGCTTATCTCAAAACAAGTAGGTTTTAGTTTTTAAATAGACAGGCTCATCAGACGAGCTATCTTTTAACATGTATCTAATATTAAGTGTACCTATAGATAAAATTACCTACAACAAAAAATTTTTAAAGCTGTTTAATTAATATTATAATGTTATAATACTATAAATAACATAAGGTTCAGAAGAATATTTCCATTATTAAAATTGAAATAGAATAATACAAATTTTATTTCTCCATTCTCATACTTACTTTGTATATCGCGAAAGCATTTCAGCTTGTCTTTTGGAATGTTTAGTAATTTAGAATCATCTTTAGATAGTCATTCATTATTTTATTATTACATAGAATTAATTTTAAAATGATGAATAAATTGAAACAAAATTACGTACTATATGTAACTGTTTTGTTAAGATTGTAGTTTACTTGCAGATGCATGTACCTTTAAAAATTGCAATCTTATGAATAACATAGTAAGGAAGATGGATGATTTTTGTGTATATAAAAAGTATATTGGATAAGCATACATACATACATACTTTTTATATACATGATAAAACCATTAAATATCTAAAAAAAAAACGATTAAACGACAATCAATATAAACAGTTTAAATAAAACCCTAGATATACATAAAGTAGTTAAGTCAGTGTTTGAGCGAGAAGCAATCAGGAACACTAACAAAGAGTAGTGCAACAAAGCGAATACTAAAGGATTAGTTGCGTTCAATCTTTGTATTGCTCCGAGTTAACAGTCAATCTATTCGTCAATTGACTTCAGGTACGAGGTTTTCTTGTTTGGCTTTAAATTATTATTAGTCTGATTGACATCGTTCAAAGTTACCCTGAATATTTGCGAACAGAGGCAAATGTTGGGATAGCCGTTATTTTTAAATTCAAATATTTGAATTGATTGATTTAATTATTATAATACGAATTAATATTGCAATACTTTCGTAATAAGGTGTTTATGAGTTTTTATTATTAATTAACATAGTTGATAGCAAAACTAATTTTTAGCGTTCCGTAACCAAATGGCTAAAACGAAACCTTTATAATTTCGCCATGTCCGTCTGTCCGTAAGCCACAGTCATTTCATTAGATGACTATTGGAATTCCATTGCTGAAATTTAGTAGGTAGGTGTCACATGCAAATGGCAAGAATATTCTGTAGTCAAATTACAAAAAAAAAAAAAAAAAAAAATAAGAAAGACAGGGCTGGCAATTGAGATATTTAGCTGAGTGGTAGATTTTTTTAAGTTTACAAAAAAGTGTAGATAGGTCTTTACAATTCAGACATTTTGTTGAAGCCCATAGTATGTTTTGAAGAAGATACGTTGAATTGAATCTTTTTTCAAGTTACGGTATAATTTCCGTTTCACGTTTTTGGCCTTAAAATAATCTTTTTCTTCATAGTAATTATGTACTATGAAATATAAAGTTATTTATATGGTGATGATATTATTTTTGTAATTTTAAACTAATTACATAAAATAAAACGTAGAATAATTATTGCTTATTATAATTAAAATAAGAGTAAAATGTTTTAGTTTACCTTCCTTAATCTTATAAAGACACTAGCGACTCACCCTTGCTTTGCTCGGGTTTGCCCCTAGGTACGTTTTAACAGTTGATATGGAATAGACAGACTATATATTAGTATATTATATATACAAAGGTATGATGTATTTTATATCCCTTACTTGAGAAATGATTGATTTCCCAATACATACTTTTATCCCCATTTTCACCCGCTGAAGGGATGATTTCCGGAATAAAAACTATCCTATGTCCTTCCCAGGGTCTCAAACTATTTTCATAGCGAATTTCATCTAAATCGGTTCAGCAGATTTTTAGTTTACCCATTACAAACAAACATAGAAACATTCAAACATACAAAAAAAACCTTTTTTTTTCTGTTCTTAATAGTAATATAGATAGTACATACTGAAAATATCTTCTATAACATTATATCTAAGTAGATACGTACGAAGACTAGGCACATTTTCACAGTTAGCTCAATCAGATAAGCGTTTTAATCGAAGGTACGGGTCAAAACAAATTTATGTTTACCGATACCTGTTTTCAATTTAGGCTTCCCGTCCAAATTTCAATCTAAAGAGTACTCCAACAGAAGTCGCCGGCTTTATATTATGCATGATGAAATCCAAGTCAGTGCTAACGTGCGGGTTCAAATCTCGATATTTTCTCGTGTGCGAATCATTTCCAACATGATTATTACTGTGAACTGTCTTAGGATGAAGGAAAATATTGTAAGGAAACCTGCATAATATCTAAGAGAACCTAGTAAGTCCGCCAACCCACATTTGGTGAGCGTGGTGGAGTATGGCCTGATCCCCCTAAGTTCTGGTGGGACGTTTAAAAGGGCTGAATATAATAAAATACAATACATTATGAAATTATAATAGCGTCTAGCGACTTACTTGCGCTTTGCTGCGGTGCGTCTCTAGATGCCTATCAGTGGCCTATGTCAAAATATACAATGAAGCAGATTATTAATAAAAGCTTTTTAATTGATTAAAGCTCCAGATCTAACCCTCAAATTTACAAGAAGTCATCCATACTAATATTATAAATGTGAAAGTTTGAGTATGTATGTATAGACGTTTGTTACTCTTTCACGCCAGAACGGCTGAATGGATCTGGATGAAATTTGACACACAGATAGATTATACTCTGGAATAACACATAGGCTATTTTTTATCTCGGAAAAATTTACGATTCCCGTGGGATAGATTTGTTTTTATTTTTCTAGAGGCAAACCCAAGCGAAGCGAGGCTGAGCCGTTATTATCTCATAATCGGTTAATAAAAAAAAATTCAAAAACTTCCTGAAAATTCATCCTCAATGTTTTTTCATCTGTAAATAAATAGGCAAATACAAAATATTTCAGTACCTGTTTCTCCTTTGTTTATCAGCCGATTTTTTTTTGTTTTTTTTTTTGTTTTTTAATAGCCATTGACGAGCTTTAGTGTTATCCATCGCTCAAATAAGTACTAGATACACAATCCCATGCAAAAGTTCTCTTAAAACTGTCACCAATTGTGTTTAGGTAATTATTGTAGTTCTAGTTAGTAATTATACAACAATGTAAGTTGAACCTTAAGTGCCAGGTTTAAAGTTGTTTTCACAATTTTAAAAAAATTTAAACCCAGTTCAATTGTTCAAATGAACTCTGATTCGGTGAAATTATTTTTTGTCGCTGGTTGTGTATCTAGTACTTTTTTGGTCGATGGTGTTATCAATAAAAAAATGTTAGAAACACGTTTGTTTTTTTTTTACATAATGATTTTGGTCGAATTTCGACCTCTTTGTGAATACTAGTTCTAATATTAATTAAGCAACATCTATTCATATAATAAAATTCTAACTGAGTCGAATCTGTACATTAAATATTTTTTGGAAAATCTTATTGAAATAGTCATTATTATCGATATAGAGGCCGAATCTATAGTTTTTAGAATTTTTGTCTGTCTGTCTGTTACCTACCGCATCACAAGAAAACTACTGGACAGATTTTGATGAAATTTGGTATGATGATAGCTGATTATCCGGGTCAACGTATAGGATACTTTTTACTGCGGGAAAATATCTCATCTCTGAGTTAGTAACTAGTTTTAAATATTTCAAATGATATATAACTTGGAAAGTCTAGATTGAAGCTAAAATCTACTTGTTTTGAGATAAGCGATCTTTGATTTTGCTCGCCCTTTGTTTGCTCAGAGACTACACGAGATAATAGATTTTTAATGTTCCGATATAAAACAAAGCCGTCCTTAATGAAGAGATTTGGCGAATAGAGCCGACGACTAGTTTACATTCGGTAGGAGATTTCGTTAGGTGTATAAGTTCGTAGATCTTTCAAATATTATAAATGTGATAGTTTAGATGGATGTTTGGATGTTTGTTACCCTTTACGCCAGAACGGCTGAATGGATCTAGATGAAAGGCACAGAGATAGATTATAGTTTGGAATAGCATATAGACTAGTTTTTATGACGGAAAAATGTACGATTCCCGTGGGATAGATTTGTTTTTTTATTTTATGTTTGGTTGAGACTTAAAAGTTTACAAGAAAACTAAAGGAAAAAGCGAAAAGTATTAAATAATAGAAAATATTTCACGATGTGATATTATAGCGATATTTGGGAAGAATACCATCAGGGGGTGTAACTCAGTGGTAGAGTGTCTGCTTCGCATGCTGAAAGTCCTGGGTTCAAATCCCAGCACCTCCAAATCTATAATGTTTTTTTAAATATATTTCTTGGCTTAGGTTTTTTTATGAATGATTCATAATTGTTCTTACTATTAGTACATTAAAGTAAATATTATGTAAGTTATTTCAATGTTATTTATAGAATTAGTATTGAAATATCAGAATTGATATTGCAATTGTTGTGTTATAAAGCAAAATTCTCATAATTTCAATAAAATATTGTTTTCCCATGCCTAGTAAAAAATTATAAATAATTTATTCATAACGCATAAGTTTGAAGGGGATTTGCATATTTTTTGTAGCAAGTTTAATATATTTATTAATTTATATAGGTATAAATATGTTGGGACATTAACACACAGCACCATCTAGTTCCATGGTAAGCTACGAGGCTTGTTATGGATACCAGATAGTTGATACATTATACATATGTATACAACTTTAAATACATACATATTATAAATATAAACACCGATGACTGGAGTACAAACTGAGCCAAACGTGTTGTTATTATTATAGTCAAGTATTTCCACTAGTTTCCGTCTACGGCCTTGCTTGCATATTACACTGATGAAAAATAGCATATATCCGTTTTAGGTAATCGTCTCATCTAAATCAGTAAGCAGTTTTTTCTATAGACTATTAAGGGAGATAATTTCTATCCGTCATTGAAAATTTTATTTAAATCGTTTCATTCCTACCGAAGATTGAGTACAAACAGACAGAAAAATATTTAATGACTTTTCTAAGCTTTAGTTTACAATATTTAAGCTTAATACATTCCACTTTTAAATAAATTATTGTAGAAAACCTTCTAATTTAAATTTTAAGAATTAATTAGATATAAATAAGCCGAATGAAATAAATAAACTCGTAAGAAAGTTTAATTATTGATATAAAAATCCGAGTTAAGTTCTAAAGCAAATATATTTCCCGCCATTACGTCCGCCATTTGGTGCGATCTCAAAATGGCCGTCATAACCGTATCTTGGTAGTCGTTAGAGGAATTTGCTTTTATTTTTATTTATATTAATTCGTTTTGTTTTTTGTTTTAATTAATGCTGTATTTGGCACTAAAGTTGGAGTTTCAGGTAAAATTAACCTACTTCATTAGTAAAAGTTAACCAGAAAACCAGTTATTTCTAAAAAAGATATTATTTCACATTGTTATTCATATGTGAAATCCCGTTACATACCTGTATACGATTTATTTCACGTATAAAAATTAACGATATTTTACCTTTTTTTTTATAATCATTAGTAATAATCTTATTACTTGTACTTGGGATATGGCATCAACGTAATTATATTGTAGGTATACCAACTTTATAATAATGTAAGTGTATGTATGTTTGTTTGCTACTCCGTAACCCTGAAAGGGCTAGACCGATTTGTGTGAAAAAACATTTTTTAGAATGTTGAGCAAAACAATGGTAAGTGGTTAAGTTGTATATTATAATATCGTATTACACAAAATATCCATTGATTTTCCTTGGGCTTGATTGCCTTAACTTGAGTAGTCGAAGTGATTCGAGTTGGAAGTAAACAAAGATCCTAAACACGGATGTAAGTGTTTTGTCCAAATTCATTAGCAATTTCAGTTTCGGGGCCGACACTTGTGGAATATATTAACGTTATTCTGTGATGTACGAATTTATGGAGAAGGCTTTTATTATGTTATTAAAAGAAATTAAAAAATATTTGTTTATCAATATATTGTGGCGAATTGTAATAACTAATAATATTCGTGAATTCTATATCCGTAAAGTGGGTAGGTACAACATTGTAATTTAGTATTTATTGAGCCCTTTTTAATGTCCCACTGCTGGGTAAGGGCTTCCCTTCAATTCAAGGGGTATCATACCACGCTGGCCGAGTGCGGAGCGGACTTCACATGTTTTTCGAAAACTTGCTAGGTTCTCTCAGACGTGTAGGTTTCCTCAAGATGTTTTCCTTCACCGTAAGACCGGGGTGCAAGACCCGAGATTTAAACCCGCTTCACTCGGTTTTCCAAGCGAGCGCGTTACCACTAGGCTACCACTGCCCTTGTTACATTGCCCTGTTTAATTGTTGTTTTAACTTAGTACCTATTGTAGCAATATTAAATTTGGATTAAAATAATTAAATTCTATTTTTAAATTATCTTAGTACTGAGTTATAATACTTTTTTGTTTTTTTAAATTAACTTTAAAAAAAAAAACATTTTAAAACGTTTGTTTTCATTTTTAAGTACCTAAGTATTCATAGGTATTATATAAGTGTCTATCTTCTATATCTGGTAAGATAGAAATTATTATTGATCGTAAAACGTTTCGTAGATCCTAGTATTTGATGTACTCTATAATGAAAATAAGTTTTGCAAGTAAACAGCTTAAGCGTACCGCGTTTGAAACTTAGGTATAAATTGTAACGAGTACTTACTTTGAATAAATTGTACGTTTCTGACTTTACTACATTTTCTAACTGGAGCAAAATAAATAATATAATAAAATTGTAACTGATCGCTGTCTGTACATGGAAGATATTTGAGAAAAACTATTATTAGGGATCTTTATTAACGCAATAGAACTCAAAACAATTATTTTTAGTTTTTTTGTCTGTTTGTCTGTGCGTTTTTGCGCGCTAATCTTAGAAACGGCTTAACCGATTTGGGTGCGGTTTTCACTAATATATTGTGGTAAGCTTCACTTAACATTTAGTATTTGTTTTATCTCAATTGGTTCCTAAATAAAAAAGTTATGTCAATTTAAAGAATCATCCAGGGGCGAACCCAAGCGAAGCGAGGGTGAGCCGCTAGTAAATAGTATAATTATTCTAAAATACTGACGTCAAAATAACGTGGCGACTAATTTTTCCACCCTTAGAAGTGGTTTTCTTGACATTAATTATTATTAGGGTTCGTTCAGTAATCGAAATTCAACTATAATTATTATAGAAAAGAGGAAAACGTATGAATAGAATTAACCTATCTATATAAAAAAATAATTGTTTCCAAATATACTCGTATTTTATTGAGACTTCACCTTTACACAAATACCTTTCTGAGAATAGGAATTAAACATTTCAGGAAATATAATAATCGCGCTTCACAGAAACTTACCTAACGAGTTTCAATAAATCTTTTATTATGCAACCCATTGGAATATGCTTCCTTTGGTAATGGTGTAAAGCAGGTTCGATTTTCGTTTTCAAATTCGATTTGTGTGAATTATTTTCAACATCATTACTATTTGCTAATATTAAGGTAGGTAAGATATTTTGTAGAAACTTGCATGTCAGAGAGAATCTAACTAGTTTTCAAAAGACGTGTGAAGTCCGCTAACCCGCATTCCTCCAAAGCGGGGAATTAGGGCACTCGCATTCGCAAAATTGGCATAGTTTAGTTTCGTTTATTTCAGTAGATTGAAAGGTATAGTTTGAGCTCTTTATTCTACATGGTTAGAAAACTAGAATATTTAGCAAGGGCGAAGAGTGATAGTTCTTTTATAATAGAAATAATATCAGACATAATAATCGATTCAAATCGTTTGGAAAAATCGTTATAATATCCTCCGATGTTCTCCGATGGTGAACTTCAATGACGCTAACCAACTGCAGAGGAAATATTATAGAGCACAAGTAGGTAGACACATGCGCTCTCTATTTTTTTAACCCTTATATTATTGTAAGTCTTTAATTCGATAAAAGTGGTGAGAAATACAGCGCAAGACCGACAGCTTATCGTGCTCTCCGCGGCTTGGGGGTATAAACATCATTGACTTCCTAATTGCGGGCCGTTACTGAGAATTTCGTAATACAAAGACTCAATAACTAAATTTGGCCTTTTTTATGTTGGGAAATGCATTTACGCATACCACCTGTAGACATACAGGTGGTTATGTGGGACTCACCGGCTAGAAAAACCAGTACTACCCACTAAAACCCAACAAAACCTCCCCCGTCTGAATGGGGCGTCGCAGGATTGCTTACGCACTCAACTAAGACGCCCCGACGGCAGGCCTGCCGAAGCAGACCACAACATTTGCCATAGAAGAAGTACCAGGAGCAACCTAGCTTAGCTTTGCGCCCGGCTGAACTGTCACGCTAATGAGCCCCCCCAACGAAAAAGTTGGGGCACACGCACGTTGGGGGGAACTAAATTTGGCCTGACCCAAGACTCAAACCCAGAACCTCCGGATTTGCAACCGTATATGCTAGCCACTAGACCAACGTTGCTGCAAAAAGTTATATTAGAGCGAATATGGACTACGAGTTACTTGTAGATAATGAACTCAAAACTTGTCTTGTTTATAAGTAAGTTGGAACTCAACCATTGTAGAAACTTAGTATGTGTGAATCCCTTTTGATAACATCTGTAGTAGTAACAAATTAACGTTAGTACCAGTTTAACTAACAGCATGGTTTGGAATAGCCATATGTGTCACGTAATGCTGCAGAGCTAAATTTGATGAAGATTTAAATAAAATTGATTGGATAATATGTAATTTTTAAAATATATTTTTTATGATATCTTTGCAAGAAAGTACTGTATACAATAAGTTTATTATTATCTTAATTGTGGTGATATTATAAAAGAAAGATTTTTTTATTTGTTTGTTTGTACCGAATAAGCTACGAAACTACTGAACTGATTTAGATGACATTTGGTAAGAAGATAGTAAGAGATGCTGTAAAGGACATAAAATTGTTTTTATCAGTGCTAGAAAAAAGGAGCAATACGTTGCTATGTATGCTATATTGCTTAAAAATAACTTAATTAAATGGTGCTTCAACAATTATTATTATAGATATACGGGTAACAAACATCAATATTATTGATTTAGGCAATCAAACGTTAAAAGATCACAAGTATTATATTAGTATTTAAATCCAAATCTAGATCCACACCATCCTCCTAATCTACCCACTGTAAAGCTGCATCCACAAATAAGCAATCCAATCTACCACAGAAATAAACTTCAAATTGACCTTACACTCATAAAAAGCTATGACGTTTTATTTGAGCTAGGTTTTATATCCAAAGCTAACAAGAAAGTCAATGAGGCTAATAAATTCCTCAAGGTTTTGTCCCAGTACATATTGTAGCGCTGGCTGCGCGCCAAGCGAGTCAGCAGAACGGTGTGATGCACTGCCTTTAGGGATGTTGGCGATACTGATGTATCGACTATCGATTCAGACTTTAGCCTTTTTACGGCAGAACGTAATAATACTGATGTGTTCCAAATCAAATTCGATTACGATGGCCAACCTCACACATGTCAGACAGCCAATTGCGTTGGACATAATATTATAATACAAAAATATGTGCGCACACGCAATGTCACTATAAATTTCTTTACCTCTTATATTCTGGTGATGATAACTCGACATCATCGCTGAGAGATAAGGCTAATTTATAATCTATCTATCGATTTTTTTTTAGATTTCGGCAAGTGCTTAGAAAATAGATAATATTGAACCAGAAAGACTGACGACAGACTTAAACAAAACAAACAAAGAGTACTAATTAAAAGCTTGTAATAAGTATGCAGTTTGAATAAAAGTAATATACTATTTTTATTTTATTTGTTGTTTGTGTTTAAAGCCCAATTTAGCTTGTTTTAGCTGTTTTATTATTATAAAAACTTATTTATTACTAACGAAAATGCCGCTGCCGTAAATCCTCTTATCCTTTTCCCGTGTAAAAATAACAAAAAGTAATATTCCGAACAACTTAATTCATCGATAAAGGCACACCACTATAGGAATCGTTGGCAATAATCGACAGCTCATAGACCGCAGCGAGTACCTTATCTCCTAACTATATAGACTTGCAATTTTATAGAGTTCCGTATTCTACGACGAAAACGGTAATAAGATATCCGTTATTTTTAGGTATTCTTTAACGATATGAGTATGTCAATTTATTATAAACTACATCTTTCCCGCAGCTTCAATCCAAGTTTCTTTTTGCAACTACTCTCCAGATCATAAACTATCTTTTTACAAAAATTAAACTGTCTCGGTGGTCTAGTGGTTAGCATTTATGGCCGTAGATTCGGAGGCCTTGGCTTCGAGTCACGGGTCGGGCCAAATTCAGTTATTAAGCCCGGAGTTAGGAAGTTGGTGGTGTTTCACCCCCTTACCTCGGACAGCACGTAAAGTCGTCGGTCCTGCGCCTTAACTCTCACTGGTTGAGTAGTCAGTGCCGGATTCAACCTTAGCGCCGCCCATGGTCAATGTAAGAAATGCCGCTTTATTATCGAAATTTTGTACGAAATTGATAAAGTTTCGATAAAGTTAACTTTTTTTTTAATTTTTGATAAATGCATAAAATGGTTAATTTTTTTAATTATTCCGTTTTTGGAAAATAAAAAAAAATCATTTTCGATAACGCGAAGATTTTTTTTTATTTATCCTCCGAATTTTGCCGCCCCCTGAAAGGTGCCCTGGGCATTAGCCCCGAGTACCTATAGTGTATCCCCTATACAGCGCTGCGAGTAGTTGTCCCACCGGAGTATGAGAGTGACAAGAATAGAGAGTGCACGATGTATATGCTCTATAATATCTCTTGCGCAGATGGCTAGTCTCAATGAGATTGGGCACCGTAGCCGAAACCAGTCGGGAGGACATTATTATTATTCTATAGGTACAAAAAATCAAATCGTTGCTTCTCTCTGTTGCTTTAAAAACTATAAGCCACTTGTAGACCATGGTTTTACCTGGGCAAGAGTTCCCATAAACGGATGACATCTCTTCCAATATGGTTTGAACTGATTTTTCTTCCTTGGTAGGGACTTTATAACAGCGCGGTACTCGATTTTCTCCATATTTCACAATTTGTTCCCGATTGACTAGTTTGTTCGACGATAGTTCAAAGAGTAATGACCTAATTACGATGAAACTTGGTATTTACACTAATAATGAGTTGCTTAATTAGTAATGAGTCGAGTGAGTACCCTCACCAATGACATACCTACCCATTCCGCGAACTTAAAAACGCACCCTCGTATGAATTGCGAGTTTGTGTATATATGTGTATGATTTTTACACTTTTATACAGATAGACTTTGCCCTGGAGTAACACATAGACTATAGAAACTTAGGGAAGTATTCTAGCGAAGCTAGGGTAAATCGCTAGTCTATACTAATATTATAAAGCTGAAGAGTTTTTTTGTTTGGTTGAACGCGCTAATCTCAGGAACTACTAATCCGATTTGATAAATTCTTTTTGCATTAGATAATGAGTATATAGTTAACTAAGGAAGGCTATAGGCTATATATTATCCCGGAAAAATGTACGGTTCCCGTGGGATAGATTTGTTTTTGTCTAGGGGCGAACCCGAAGCAAAGCGAGGGTGAGTCGCTTGTAAGTTATAAAATTAAAAAGAAAAAAAAACAACAAATTGGACTTGTACATCTAGAAATTAGCGCGTTCAAACAAACATAAAACCAAACTATTGACAACTACATATTTATATACATACATACAGATTTAAAAATATCTTATACAAAAGTTTAGTTCCAACTAATGATGTGATGTAGGTCGTATCACATCACAGATATGATCTTAAGAATTATTCTGAATAAAATTGCCTAGAGGGTGTAACTCTGGATTCCTTTCAAATATGACAATATTGTGTAACAGTTTGCATATTTGTATTAACTTTATTGAACAAATTTCTTATAGAACATATTTATTTTATTCATAGCTAGCTTTGGTTCGCGCGTTATCTATACATATAATAAAATTGTAAGTAAGCCGAAACTGTACATAAAATATTTTTTGGAAAATCTTATTGAAATAGATATTATTATCGATACAGAGAAATCTATAATTTTTAGTATTTTTGTCTGTCTGTCTGGCTGTTACCGCGTCACGGAAAAACTACTGGAGGGATTTTGATGAAATTTGGTATGATGGTAGCTGGTTATCCGGGTCAACGTATAAGATACTTTTTACTGCGGGAAAATCTTCTCATCTCTGAAATCTATACTAAACGTTAAAACGTAAGTAGGGACGAACCCGAGCGTAGCGGGGGTGAGTTGCTAGTAATGATATAAATATTTATATTATTATATATATAATATTATTTCACCGGATGGACCCAGGCGAGGCGAGGGAAGTCGCTAGTACCCAACATAAAAAGACAAATTAAATTATGTTAATAATTTTGCTTAATTAATAATTGCTTATCCTTAGACTAAATACAAAACAATATCCGGAGAAGTGCGAGTCGGACTCGCCCACCGAGGGTTCCGTACTTTGTAGGAAATATGTTTAACTTTAATTTTTCCTTTATTTGTGCTGTAAGACCTTGCTTTTTACCAAATTTCGTGATTCTAGGTCAACGGGAACTACCATATAGGTTTTCGACCCAAAACATATAGGGTACTTCCGGTTGACCTAGAATTGTCAATTTTGGATAAAAGCAAGGTCTTATAGCACACGTAAAGAGAAAATTTCGAAAAACAAAAAAATTGAAAATTAAGGTAAATTTTGGTACTTACAAGTTTTCGCGAAAATCTAGATTTGCTCATATCTTTTTATCGTGTTGACTCAGGACCTTAATTTTTATACACCTAATAGGGACTATAGATCTCAGTATCTGGTATAAATTTCAACTTGCTAGGTCCACCCGTTCCTGAGAAAATCGGTGGTGACACACGAACAAACAGATGGACAGACGGACAAGAGAGTGATCTTATAAGGGTTCCTTTTTTACCTTTTGAGGTACGGAACCCTAAAGATGTTAAAAAGAAATCAAACATCTCAACAAAATAGAAAATTATTTTAACGTATCACAACAAATGAAAACAATACATGTTCTTCCACCCAAAGAACTCTCTCAATCAAGTAATCTATTTATAATTGAAAAGGTACAGATTAGTCTAAAAGGGAGTCAGTAATCCGAAATCACTTAACAATAAGTACAATCATATATGTATGTATGTAGTACAGTTTACAGCAACAATTGGTAAGCTCCCACGCTCCGTAACTTGACTAACAAGCCTAGTAGATGTGTACACACAGACAGAAAGAAATATAATAGTAATACGTATAATAATATAAATATATAAAGTTCGTTAGTGTAGAGTTGTAGTTCTGGCGGTCTTGGGTTCGAGATTTTTTTAAGTAATTTTTAAAGTAAAGGGAAATGCATTTACGTATTTATGCAGGTGGTTAGAGGTTCGCAAGCTAGAAAAGCCAGAAGAAGAAAGAACATTTTGGCTTTACGTGTGCTGGATTGCCGGACCCTAATGAGCCCAAAACACGACAAAGTGATCTAGGTTAAATATAGTTATTTGAGTTTTCTATCATGAAATTCTCAGAATAAGCCCAGTTAAGCGATTACTATGACGTTCTTGTCGGGAAATTCAGTACCTAACTATACTTGACCGACCCAGAACTCGAATCCCAGACCTCTTGATCTGCAATCGTAAATATTAACCACTAGACTTCTGTGTGTATGTACGTATGTGTGTTTTGTGTTTCTTAGTTTCATTTCACGCAGCATGAATTATTATGTTCATAACTTCGCTCCTTATCTTTTTGAAACATAAAGTGTATTTAACCATTAAAATGTTAACGTTATGAGAATAAGTTGAATAATCAAATAACTTATTAAATAAATCATAAAAGTTTATTTGTCCGTGTGTATTATTTCGTAGAAGATAATTTGACATTTGGCAGCTAGATTCATCGCGTACAAGATGTGTGCTTGAATATGTTTAGAATAACCATTTTAATTGCATCCGCAGATGCTGTTCAGTTATTTAGAACTAACTACGTTTTGGTTTTTGTTCTATTATCTCAAAAACTATCGTTCGTGGGTTTGATTTTTGCGTACTTCATCATGAAGTACAGACATACATATTATGTATATGTATATGAAATGATACTCCGTTTTTGTATTTGCTTGAAAATGACGCAAAATCTCTACCTGACTGATTTTGATGACACCTATTGCGTCGGAAAATTCATGTTTTTTTTATGGGACAAAGGGGGCAAACGGGCAAGAGGCTCACCTGATGGGAAGTGATCACCTCCGCTCAAGGACATCTGCAACACTGCAGGGCTTGCAGATGCGTTGCCGGCCTTTCAGGAAAGGGAGTGAGGGAGAGGAAGGGAGAAGGGAAGGAGGAGGGAGGAGGGATAGGGAGTGGGTCTCCCGGACGGAAATATGTTTAGATACAGAAATGTATACACACATGGTAGAATGACAAGATTTATAATAATATAACTACATTCCATGGTTTTGAGTTATTTGTAACTTCCAACATTACACATTATAATTTAGTTAATACATACATTTTAATAATCTTATTTTTCCGACCTATCTTCTTTGTGCTTCTCCATTTTATATGTGCTCTCTATAATCTGTGCTCTACCGGCATTCTTAATTGATGCGAATAACAAGAAAATTGAATGAATTGAATTGAACTTCCAACATTTAAGTATTCGGTTTTTTTATTAATGGTCATATATAAAAAGATCAAAAATTTCGATTTTACGAGAGGAATAGTTATATATTTTACTCATCTCAACAGATTATTCATGAGCATAATATTTTAAATAAATATGATTAATTATACAACTTTTAACTTTATTAACGTTTTTAGCCGTAAATCGATCGATAGTAGCTAAGAGTCTTAAACTATTTATTTTATTGTTATTAGTTTATCGATTACAATTTCGATCGACTCGATTGTAATTCTGAATATTGAACTGCCATTCTCTTTGGTTGTATACAAAAATTGTGTATTTCAGTTTTTTAAACTGAACTGTTTTTCAAAACTACCATTCCTTTCATCAATTCCAAAAATTGTGTAATGGTTTTATTTAGATTAGTTTTTAAAAATTTTTATCTAAGACCCTTAAAATATGAACAGCACGAATATTCAAAATATAAATTCGTTATCATTTATTGTTTCTTTTTTGGAATATACAGTGCTACAAGGATCATTTGGCATTTAGGTGACATTGACATGAGGGCGTGGGTTTGAAATTAGGGTTTTTCTTTTATAAAAAAAAAAAACTCCTAACCTCTCTAACACCACTTCATATTTTGAGTTTTTTTTATTGAAATAAAAACACGAAATATCCACAACAAACATCAACTCCAACTCTCAAAAGTGACGATTTACAAGATGGCGGTGTTAGTTCTGATTTCGGCCACGTGCCAAATGATCCTTGTAGCACTGTACTAATATCTCCCGATAATATGACATAAAAAGCACTCTACATCATTTTCTGACTGTCTGTCTGTCTGTATGTCTTACAAACAAACAAACTTTTGCATTTTTAATATTAGTAGCTCCTTACAGACTGTGTGTATCGTAACTCACCGCAGATATTTAGCGTCTAGATTCAACGTTACAAGACGTATGCCAAGTTGTGATGAATATCCGCTCGCCTGAATTTAACTCCTTGCTGGTATATAGCAAATGTTACGGCATTTCACATTTTGAATAACATAATGTTAAACTTTTAACTTTACCTGCTTTTGATACCAGTTTTGCATATGGTCTGTAGATGTGGAATTTCATTCCTTTGCTTTTGGATTTTAGACGCGTTGAGCTCAGCTTGTTTCATCAGTGATAGATAGATAAAGACTTATATCAGTGAAAATAAGTAGATTAGAATTAATTGATGAAATTTCGTGTAAACATTGTTTTTAACTCCGTCGTAATGGGGCGTCGCGGGATCACTTACGCACTCAACCACGACGCCCTGATAACAGGTCTGTCGAAGCAGACCACAACAGCCATGGGGTAGCTCCACAGTCCACTCTGCTATCAGAGAAGTACCACGAGCAACTCGCATGTCACACCGCCCACCGAAGTGGGCCACCTCTCTGTGCGTTTCTCGGCTTAAAATTTAATTTTATTGTTTAACTAGCGACTCACACTCGCTTCGCTCGGATTCGTCCCTAAGTTGCTTCATTGCGTCATTTAGTAAAAAGCGGTTATTTTATGAATACAAACAGACACTCCAATTTTATTTATATGTATAGATTTTAATTTTATCTATTAACTTTTTTTTTTAATTAATCTTGTACTTTGTAAATAAATTATTTTAAAATTCATTAATGTTTCTCACATGATATTGCATGTTGTGATAACCTGTTATGAGTATCATACTTATATTAATGTATCCTTTCAACCAACTTCAAAAAGGAGGAGGTTCTCAACTTGATTGAATTTTTTATGTTATTTATCCCTTTAATAAATAAATAAAATCTAGATTCTAGTTCAACAGCAGAAAAATGATTAATTAAGTCATGAAAATACATTAAAGAAATTAAGCTTTTTTTTTATATAAGCACCAACTAGAAGCGTGGCAGTAGAGTATAATAATAAATAAAGAGAAATATTTTCAAGTTATATTTTTGACTCAATACTTTTTGTTTTAGAAAATGTATTTAAAATGTTTTTGGGTTAAACTCTTTCAGAGGAACATCTGCAGTTTCTCTCATATTAGAGATGTGCCTTCATTCTCTAGCAGTGAATTTTTAAAGATAAGTAACTAAATACTTAATTTAAACTATCCTTTTCAGAAAAATAAAATTGACTTTTATATATATATATTTTTTAATACATATAATCAATGAGGTTAGTCCTGTCGGACATTAACACACAGCATCATCTAGTTCCATGGTAAGCTACGAGGCTTGTGTTATGGATACCAGATAGTTGATACACTACACATAATATATGACTTTAAATACATACATATTATATATATAAACACCCATGACTGGAGTACAAACGTTCATGCTCATCACACAAATGAACCCAGCGGGACTCGAACCCGCGACCGCTGGCACAGAAAGTAGGGTCACTACAAATAGAGTAAAACTTGTTGTCGAGTTTGAGAAATAAAAAAATAATTTTGACATGAAACATTTTATTTAAAAACATTAATTTATTTACAACTAGCAGAAACCCGCGGCTTCGCCCGCGATCAAACTACGAAAAAAATAAACTTTTTCGTAATACATAGACACTATATTACTTGCCAAAATAAGTTCGTGTAAGTTAATACTTTCTTAGATTTACGCGAATGTTTGACATTTAAATAAAACTATCTTTTCGGATTTTTTCGCGGATTTATTTTGATTTTTGGTTCCCGACGTTTCGATTGCTTTACAGCAATCATGGTCACGGGAGAGACTGAGGTGTTAGATGTCTCAAAAGTATTATATAGTTGTTACAGACAGCCTACCCACAAATAACAAAATGAATTCAAAAAACTTGAAAATTGGCACCAAAGTACCTTACAATATTTGTTAATTTTAATTTTAAAACATTTTTAAAACATTTTTATAATTTTAATTACTTTTATATTATATAATTTTATATTATTTATTTAATTTTAGCTTTATTATTATAATTATTACAATTTTTTAGAAAATTTATTGATTAATAATCTATATTTAGTGTTGCCATTATTATATTTATAACTATAAAGAAAAAATAAATTATTAATTATTTAAGCCACATTATTATTCTATGTGTAATTTAAAAAATTAAAATTAATTAAGAATTACTATTTGCAAATGAAAATATTAATTTGAATACTAATTTAAATTACTGTTATTTTGATCTGCACAGTAAGAACTTACTACATCTAACTGTCTGTTTTGTTTAGATATATTATTTGATTTTATTATATTAATGACAGGATCCCATGACGATGGTAGTTCCCAGCCATCTTCCCTATTGAAATTTGGATGTTTTTTAATTTCTATGGCTTCCCGAATCATTCTAGGGCGATATCTGTTTTCTTTCGCGAGGATTTGGGGTCTATCGAAGCGAATATAATGGCTTGGGCGGTCCTGACTATGTTTGCAGACAGCAGATGTTGTATTACGACGGTGTTTCACATCAGCTATGTGTTCCTTGACCCGAGTTCTAATGGATCGCTTTGTTTGTCCGATGTAAGAGAGTCCACAATCACAATCAAGCTTGTAAACTCCTGCATCTTGTAGAGGGATGTGGCACTTGACAGGTGGTAAGAATTGACTTATTTTCTTTGGCGGCTTGAAGTAAGTTTTAATTGAAGCTCGCTTTAGGATGTAGCCAATCTTGTCAGTGACTCCTCTCATGTAAGGTAGGACTGCAGGGACGCGCTCGACTGTGGCTGGTTTCACTCGGTCCCTGTGACGTAGGCGCGGCACTTGCAGCTTGTTGTCTCGCAGAACTTGCTTGACATGTTGCAGCTCTCCGGCCAGGTGTTGCTCGTCACAGATCCCTTGTGCTCTCTGAAACAAAGATTTTCCCACGGTAGCTAACTGTGAAGGGTGGTGGTGAGATTCACCATTCAAGTACCTATCTGTATGGGTCTTCTTTCGATACACAGTATGACTCAAGGTGTTATCTGGGTTACGTATGACTAATACATCTAAGAAAGCTAAGGAATTATTAGACTCCAGTTCCATTGTAAATTGTATTTTAGGGTTTATGGAGTTAAGATGTTCTAAGAATACAGATATTTTATCAGATGGTAATATTGTGAAAGTGTCATCTACATACCGCTTGTAGAAACGAGGAGTCACGGACTTATAAATTGGCCCAACTAGTAGCGAAAGTACTCTCAACACTCAGAGGAAAAACATCAGCGTTCACAAGAGACTCTTACCATTTTGTTAATGAGATAAAACATCTACAACTCAATGACAATGAAACAATGGTTAGTTTTGATGTACAGTCTCTATTTACCAGCCTACCAGTAGAAGACTGTGTCAAAATAGTATCAAGAAAGCTACTGGACAATAGTATGCAAGAAGAATACACTGAACTTTTACAACACTGCCTTACATCGGGCTACCTATTGTGGAATGATGAATTCTACAAGCAAGTGGATGGAGTGGCCATGGGTTCGCCTGTCTCCCCCGTTGTCGCTGACATCTTCATGGAGGCCTTCGAGGAGACTGCCTTAAACACATCGCCCGTGACTCCTCGTTTCTACAAGCGGTATGTAGATGACACTTTCACAATATTACCATCTGATAAAATATCTGTATTCTTAGAACATCTTAACTCCATAAACCCTAAAATACAATTTACAATGGAACTGGAGTCTAATAATTCCTTAGCTTTCTTAGATGTATTAGTCATACGTAACCCAGATAACACCTTGAGTCATACTGTGTATCGAAAGAAGACCCATACAGATAGGTACTTGAATGGTGAATCTCACCACCACCCTTCACAGTTAGCTACCGTGGGAAAATCTTTGTTTCAGAGAGCACAAGGGATCTGTGACGAGCAACACCTGGCCGGAGAGCTGCAACATGTCAAGCAAGTTCTGCGAGACAACAAGCTGCAAGTGCCGCGCCTACGTCACAGGGACCGAGTGAAACCAGCCACAGTCGAGCGCGTCCCTGCAGTCCTACCTTACATGAGAGGAGTCACTGACAAGATTGGCTACATCCTAAAGCGAGCTTCAATTAAAACTTACTTCAAGCCGCCAAAGAAAATAAGTCAATTCTTACCACCTGTCAAGTGCCACATCCCTCTACAAGATGCAGGAGTTTACAAGCTTGATTGTGATTGTGGACTCTCTTACATCGGACAAACAAAGCGATCCATTAGAACTCGGGTCAAGGAACACATAGCTGATGTGAAACACCGTCGTAATACAACATCTGCTGTCTGCAAACATAGTCAGGACCGCCCAAGCCATTATATTCGCTTCGATAGACCCCAAATCCTCGCGAAAGAAAACAGATATCGCCCTAGAATGATTCGGGAAGCCATAGAAATTAAAAAACATCCAAATTTCAATAGGGAAGATGGCTGGGAACTACCATCGTCATGGGATCCTGTCATTAATATAATAAAATCAAATAATATATCTAAACAAAACAGACAGTTAGATGTAGTAAGTTCTTACTGTGCAGATCAAAATAACAGTAATTTAAATTAGTATTCAAATTAATATTTTCATTTGCAAATAGTAATTCTTAATTAATTTTAATTTTTTAAATTACACATAGAATAATAATGTGGCTTAAATAATTAATAATTTATTTTTTCTTTATAGTTATAAATATAATAATGGCAACACTAAATATAGATTATTAATCAATAAATTTTCTAAAAAATTGTAATAATTATAATAATAAAGCTAAAATTAAATAAATAATATAAAATTATATAATATAAAAGTAATTAAAATTATAAAAATGTTTTAAAAATGTTTTAAAATTAAAATTAACAAATATTGTAAGGTACTTTGGTGCCAATTTTCAAGTTTTTTGAATTCATTTTGTTATTTGTGGGTAGGCTGTCTGTAACAACTATATAATACTTTTGAGACATCTAACACCTCAGTCTCTCCCGTGACCATAATTGCTGTAAAGCAATCGAAACGTCGGGAACCAAAAATCAAAATAAATCCGCGAAAAAATCCGAAAAGATAGTTTTATTTTCGTGTAAGTTTTATTATTTCTTAATTTATATGGAAAACAAATTTAATTTTAGCGATCGTAACTCAAAATATGTAATATCTTAAAAGATGTTTAGCGTATACTCTGTAAATAAATTTATTTACTTTTTACCTGTATTTTTGGACATTTTTCTACTCCATCTTTTCAAAGTTAGAGGAAGAGAGTACAATGATACAATTGCATACAATGTTTACGACTTTAAAATCATGTAACTCGGCTAATATGGGATTTTTAATTACATAATAACAGACTAACATCTACGTTATTTTTAAAGACCCAATGCTATGTACACCTAAAGCTTACAGTCTCCCTCCTTCTCCTTCTTTTTTAAGTTACATTATATAAATTGCCATTCTTATTTTGCTGTAGCTTTTTGCCCGCGGCTACACTCGCGAGGAGTGAAAAATTCGCTCAGTTTTAATTTATGTTGAATTTATATGTGGTCATATCGATTTTTTTATATCATGTCTAGAGTAAAACTCTAGATTCATTTAAATCAGTCTACACTAAAAATCCCGAACACAAATATATCACACTGATGTATGTTCTATCTAGTTCTGGGTTCTACTAAAATGTCCCTGTGAGGAGCTATCCTTTCTCAAGTCTACGCCTGCTAGTTTTAACGGCTGGCACTGAGATATATGGTAATAGTCATTGCAAAGCAAACTTTAAGAAGGAATAAGAATCAGTGGTATTCGAGGTATGAATTCTGATTCCCCCCCGAGCACATCCAGCAAACACAGTGGCCACTATCATGTTTAATGAATTACTTACAGTCTAATCCCGTTACATAGCTTAGGTGACTTTTTCATTAAAGTTGTGCGAACTTTCAGAAGGAAGATATAATTAAGAAGATACTCTCTGGCTAGGTTTTCTCTCTCGCGCTCTAGGTCTATTATAGTTGTCACTGCTGTGGCCAACCGAGAAGTTATACATAATTTTCCTTTGGGTTTGGAATAATCTTCGTTCTCTACTTTATATCCACACAGTAAGTGTGCACTTACGGAGAACTTGACTTATGTTACTCTGGTTAAATATATTCAACAACTTAAACTTCACCGCCCAGTTGTACACATACGGGCAAAATTTAAAAAAATCTACAATAGATGTTTATTTAATTGTATTGAAGAGCATTAAGACCAAGTTTCAAGTAATTCTGATCATAAACAATTTTTTCCTCATATATAAGCACAACCCCCCTTTACTCTTTTAAGAGATGAATTTCAAAAAAGAATGATGTTTGTATTGTTTTAGTTTTTATTTTGAAGGTAAAAACCGTTTTCCGTGCATCAATTACAGAGTCTCATACAAACTTTCATCCCCTATTTGACAGCCTTATGGGATGAATTTCAAAAAATGCTAAAATACGTATTTATTTAATTGTATTGAAGAGCATTAAGACTAAGTTTCAAGTAATTCTGATCATAAATAATTGTTTGCCCATATAAACTTCATCACCCTTTTTTACCCCTTTAAGGGATGAATTTCGAAAAAAATCTTATACAAATATTTCTTATTTTTCATTATAAAGCTAAATACCACTTTTCGTGCATTTCGCGTTAAGAATGACAGAGTTTCATACAATCTTTTACCCCCTATTTTACCCCCTTAGCGAATGAATTTCGAAAAATCCTTTCTTAGCGGATGCCTACATTGTATAAGGAATATGTCCTCTAAATTTCACGTTTTTACGATCAGCGGTTTAGGCTGTGCGTTGATCGATCAGTCAGTCAGGACAAAGCATTTTATGTATATATAGATTAGCCTTAAGGTTATTATTAAGTCAAAATTGTTGAACAATCTGCTATTAGTAGAATAAAATACCATATTTGTTATAATTTTTATATTATTTTTGGTTATTTTGAATAAAACAATTAAAAATATCCTCAAAAATATGAAAGAAAATTAAAATATTTTACTATCATAGAATTTAAAGACTAGTTGGCATTTTATTCTACAAAGAAATTTAGAATATAAAGAACAAATCAAAATTATTTACAATTTCAACTATACAACATTCTCTTTTATATCATACTAGCGACTCACCCTCGCTTCGCTCGGGTTCGTCCCTGCTTACATTTCAACGTTTAGTATAGATTTCTCAGAGATGAGATATTTTCCCGCAGTAAAAAGTATCTTATATGTTGACCCGGATAACCAACTACCATCATACCAAATTTCATCAAAATCTATCTAGTGGTTTTTCCGTGATGCGGTAACAGACAGACAGACAGACGAAAATTCTAAAAACTAGAGATTCGGCCTCTATATCGATATTAATGTCTATTTTATAACGATTTTCCAAAAAATATTTTATGTACAGATTCGGCTTAGTTACAATTTTATTATATGATGAATAGATAACATTCTAACAACAAAATATGAAATAAGTAACTTTTTGAAAAATTCTCAAAACTGGTAAAAATCGCATATTGAGCACTTTAAAACAATTAAGTGTACAAACAGCAAGATATAGCGATTTTCCTTTAACATATGCTTAATACAAGTATATTCATTTAAACGATAAATATTTATTAATTCTATTAATAAAGCTATTAGATAAAATTGGTTTTGCAGCTATTCTGTCTCTAAGACTAGCTATTGTTGAAGCTAAGTACGCCGCGGGAGTCGAACCTACGAAACTTTGCGTTTTAGGTGTTGACACTAAACTGGTATAAAGATTTTTATTACCTATTAAGACTACTTTTTCTGTTGTAGAATCGTATTTTGTTTCTTGATTATTACTACCGACTAATAAATCTGTATAAACAGGCGTTGATGTTACTCTTTGTGTGAATAAATCTTTTATATCATCGTATGTTGGCCTCACTGTAGGTATTAAAACTGTTGTAGAAACTGGACTAAAATTAAATTTAGTTTTGTAAGGTTGGTAGTTGTTATTATATTCGGATGAATAATCATAATATTCTTTAGAATTATAATCCGATTCTTCGCGTACAGGAATTGTTTGCTTTATATTCGCATTGTAATTGGCATTTATAAGTTGATTGTTGAAGTTGTTAGCATTACTGTTGTAATTATTTGGATTACTAATAAAGTTATTGGCGTTATTATCAAAGTTATTTGGATTATTATTATAGCTATTTGGATTATTATTGTTGTAGTTATTAATGTTGTAATAATCTTTCTGATCTGAATTATCTGTTTTTTCATCGTCGTATCGAACATTTGCTTTATAACCATTTTCGTCAGCTGTATAAGATACTATTTGGGTCCTGCCATCTGGAAGTCGAACCCGATACTCTCCATTAGTCGCTGAGCCACTGCTTTGTTGGGAATGTGAAAAATCATCACCTGTTTTATGATCTCTCACTGTATACGAGAAAGCATAATTTTGATTCTGAAACCAATAACGATGACATTTTTTAAAACAAAGTCTGGAGCTTGCGATACAATAATTTATTGACATTTTATTTTTTCTTAGTTAAAGGCGAAAAATATACAGCCTAGTTTCAATAGTTTAGGCAAATATTACATAATCGTTATAAAAATGTATTCAGAAAGCTAGATGGCATTCATTTTCTTTTAAGACGGCTATGCTTATTTTTATTAAAAACTGATTGTTTAAATTCTAGATGATTCTTTAAATTGACACAACTTTTTTATTTAGGAACCGATTGAAATAAAACAAAATATTAAATGTTAAGGGATGCATACGACAATACATTGGTGGAAACCGCACCCAAATTGGTTAAGCCTTTTCTCAGATTAGCGCGTACAAACGCACAGACAAACAGACAAAAAAACTAAAAATCATTGTTTTAGGTTCTATTGCGTTAATAAAGATCCCCAATAATAGTTTTTTACAAATATCTTCCATGTACAGACAGCGATCAGTTACAGTTTTATTATATGTATAGATAAGAAATAGATACGCAGTTCTGAGTTAATAAAACAAGTGAATTAAGCCACAAGAATTATCTAGATATAGTATTTATATTGTAAGGCATTAATTGGATCTTTTATAAATCGATCAACATTCATAGCAATTTGAAACAATTTTAATTATAAAAGGATAAATTAAAACTCACCTGATCCTGATCATATCCAGCGTTGCGGTTATCAACCGATACGTCGTTGTTTTCGTAGTGGTTTGTATAATCAAAATTTTTCGGCTGAAAATTTAATTTGAACAACCATTTTAAATGTTATTTGAATATCAAAAAACTAGCGGTTCACCCTCGCTTCGCTTCCGGTTTGACCCTAGACAAACAAATTTATCCCACCGGAACCGTACATTTTTATGGGATGATATATAGCCTATAGGATTCCTCAGTTAACGGGCTATCTAATGCAAAAAGAATTTTTCAAATCTGATTAGAAGTTCCTGAGATTAGCGCATTTAACCAAACAAACAAACTCTTCAGCTTTATGATATTAGTATAGAATATAAATATTCGTACGTACACACGGTAAGAAGAACGCGATTTTTAAGCTTGTGCTTGAAGGTTAGATTGACTGGGATGGATGAATATTTTACATATTGTACTCAATTAACACATAGTATAGTTTTTATGCTAATGGGAAACCTAAAAGATAACAGTTCAATTTTTATTCTGTTATGTTATTTATTATTAATAGACTAGGTCATAACCTATTTCTGTATCCATATCCATCCAGCCATTTACAGCGTGAAAGGATGACAAATATACACACAAATACATTCAAAATTGTACATTTATAAAAGCAGTGAAGTAAAGGAAGCCATGGAAAGAAAAGCTCGCGGTTTCTTTTTATTCTTGTTAGGACTGATGTATTATTTTCTATCTGTATACAGCAGTGGTATGATAAATGAATGAAGAATTATTATACTATCTTGAATTGATTTTAAAGCCTTCCCTACACGAACAGTCAGAAAAGGGGTGACTGTGAGTAAGGGAAGTAGAGAGCAGATAAGAGAAACTTATTATAAGAGAAGATATTTAAATAGCACTAATAAAAAATATATGACAAACTTGGTTATCGCAATTCACTCGTTTCTTCTGTAAATCCAACAAATTCTGATTTGCGTGGTCTCCAAATGCTTTGTATATGGGTGGTAAAGCTGTGCGGACCTAAAACCGTAACATTTTTTGTTATTAGATAATAAGTAAAACCAGGATCAAAAGCTTTATGTGCTCTCCGCTTCCGAGATGGAGCATTGTCAATTTCTCAACTCCAGGCTATTTTTGAGAATTATCAAGCATAATTGGACAGTAGTAGGAGTTTGGATCAATGTCCAAATAGGGATTCGAACTCAGCACCTCAAGATCTGCACCTGTTCATGCTAAACACTAGACTAAGGCGGCAGTCAGATTTTTAGGACTTAATGAAGATTAAGATTTAATCAATGCACTTCTAATAAAAACCAAAAATATTAATGTGCAGAAAGGATTCATCATAAAGCAAAAATTAAAATTAAATTGGTATATATCCACTTTATAAAGAACACGCATTGCTTCTTTATAGAGTTAGCTGTGACACACTAAAAATGCAATACTTAGAGAATTTAGTGCTATCTTTACTGTCTGTATATCAAGGGGAGAACAGAAAATGACTGTATTATTCTTTAATAATTACCCTTAAGTTCAACTGTAATTTTTATTTTTACCTGTACATATGGACTTTTTGCCTGCAATAAATGATTTATTATTATTAACTAGCGACTCACCCTCGCTTCGCTTCAGGTTCGTCCCTAGACAAAAACAAATTTATCCCTCGGGAACCGTACATTTTTCCGGGATGATATATAGCCTATAGCCTTCCTCAGTTAACGGGCTATCTAATGCAAAAATATTTTTTCAAATCGGATTAGTAGTACCTAAGATTAGCGCGTTCAACCAAACAAACAAACGAACAAACAAACTCTTCAGCTTTATAATATTAGTATAGATATATTTTTTTATCAGCAATATCGATCGTAGAAAGTCAACTTGATTAAAGGGGCTGTTCGTTAAGACAAGTGCGATGTCAACACCTCTCAGCACGAGTGGACATATAAGTCCTACACTCTACGTCGGAAACGTACATACTAGTTAATAGGTATGTATTGATAAACTGGCGTGATGGTCATTGGTAGGTTCGAATCCTGCTTGGGGCAAACTTTATATTATTTCTATAAGTATTTGCCATGATTAGGTGTTTGTTTGTGTGTTAGGCAAAGTTATCGTTTACTATCTTTTGCACGTAGCTCCGTTCACATGGAAGATTACGATAATAAGAGGATATGGGCTATCTACAATTAAAATATCGTTCAAATCCGTTGAGATATTATTTTTATTATCTTTATTGTTTTTAAAAGAAGTACCGATTAAATAAGAAAATGAAATACAGATTTGGTATGAAAAAGTTGACTTATATCTCAGAGAGATCTTTTCCAGCCAATACATGGATGAGGAAAAAATGTTAGTAGTTGCAAGAAGAACTATTACTAATATTGGAGTAACACTAACTCATTTCCTAACATTACCGAGATTCAATTTACTTTGCTAGAGTCGAAACTAGACTAAATAACTATGTGTCGACAAATTAGATGAAGATAAGTCTGTTTAAACAAAACAAACAATAACACATTGAGAGCACCTGTCGCAATCAATCAAGCCCTTACTGTAGGAAAATAATATGAAATGATTTATTCCGATAAAACTATGAAAATGGTGTTGTTACATATTTTCTGACAAATGAAATTAATAATACTTTATTAGATTTACGAGAATATTTTTTCAAAAGTTTGAAAAAACTCCCTAACTCCTGTAACTATGTTTGATGTAACGCATCCGAAACGTCGGGTACAAAAACTAATATAAATCCGCGAAAAAGTCCCGAAAAGTCCAAAAAGACGTTGAAACAACTGGATGGATTTGGATCAAATTTAGTACACAGACAGACTATTTACTGTATCTATATAACATTTAATATACAAAGGATCTATAGGGATCTAAGCGAAGCGAGGGTAATCCACTAGTATGTTATAAGAATATAACGTTCGCTTAATAGCTTAAAGGAAGCTGTTTTAACGAGTCATCATGACAAGAATATAGGTAAGAAATATGCATCGTGTCAAATATGGCAATGATTTAGATCTAGGCAATAAAAAAAATGTTGATCAAAACTTATTACACCATCACGGAATACCTTGCAGATGTCAATATGTGGGACTAATGTCTGGTTAGGTCTCAAGTAGGATACGTAAATAATTATTGTAATACAATATTGTAAACAAATATTATTTTAAAAGAGCAATCGTTGAGTTTCTCGCTGGCTCTTCTCAGCAGAACTGCCTTCCGAGCCAGTGGCAGATTCCTCACGGACATTTAATTAAAAAAAATGTAAAACTGACGATTGGAGTGCTTCTAAAAGGCTATCTGAATAAAGAATATTTTTATTTTGATTTTAAACTTAATAAACAGATAGAATTGCCTTCAGAGTTATAATAAATGTATGGATTAGTGTGGATGTAATACAAAACACAAACTAATGATAATGTTGTGTAGTGTTTGGACGTAGTATTAAATTAATTACAGCAAATTTAGAATATATTCAGTATAAATCTGTATTTGCTAGTGTTTGAATATGTCTGATTTAACTTTATTTGTGAATAAATTATGTAATTGAAAACTAGACTAGGTATTAAGTTATTTAGAATTTAATAACTATATAACGTGACCTTTGTATTGTAAGCAGGGCTCGGAAACCCGTTCAATTTTTAACCAAAATTTGGATCAATGACCAAAACCGAAAGGATTTTCGAAAAATCTACATAAAAACAGTATTAATATAGTTAGTAGAAAACATATTACATTATTGCATGGCGTGATGAAAAATAATGGAAATGAAAAGACGCAAGATATTCCCTTCATCAATTAGCAGATATTACGCCATCAACGTTACAAAAAACGTTAGTACCAGGCTTAGTACAATTAACTTTCAAATTAGGTTATTACTTCTTATTTTTAACAAGAATATTTATTTAGTTTATTTTATGTACCTGTGGCATCTATTTGATGGGTCACCATCTATACAGATAAATAAAATTGGGAGTGTCTGTTTGTAATATTAAAATAACCGCTTTTTACTAAATGTATATGGATGAATACATGGTACATATACCAAAACATCATTTTTTATAATTTTTGTCTGTCTGTTTGTCTGTCTGTTTGTTTGTTCCGGCTTATCTCTGAAACAGCTGAACAGATTTTGACGGGACTTTCACTGGCAGGTAGCTGACGTAATAAGGAGTAACTTAGCCTACTTTTATTTTAGAAAAAAATCAGGGTCCCATGAAAAAAAGAACCAAATTAATTAATTTTGTTTTGGGAAGCAACCTAGGGACGAACCCGAACGAAGCGAGGGTGAGTCGCTAGCTTATAATAAAACTTGGTTCGTCCAGTGGTCGAAATAAGACCATAATCATTATTGAATATTTGAAGAAAACATATAATATGAATAGAATTTACCTAAGTATATAAAAAAAATACTTTCCATTTTTTTAGCTAACATTAAAACTCGTTAAAAGCTACTACATAAAAAAAAGAAAATCGGTTGACAAACAGAGGAGAAAAAGGTACTGAACTGTTTGTTTTTGCCTATTTATATATATTTTTTGCTCCCGACGGTTCCCATGGTCACGGTCACTAAGATCCGTGACTATTTAAAAGCTATCATCAAATATATTTAAACGAGTAATTCTTGTATAATTATTTATTTATACCGGCGATCTCGGAAATGGCTCTAATGATTTCGCTGAAATTTGGCATGTGGGAGTTTTCAGGGGCGAAAAATCGATTTAGATTAATGTTATGTCTGGAAAAACGTGTGTTTTCGAGTTTTCATGGGGTTTTTTCGTATTGTTCCACGTATAATATGGTCGCTAATTTCGCACCCTGTGGAATGAACATAATGGTCAAGCAACCAAGGCGCAACATTGACAATCACAGATGACCGCGTTCGAATCCCGGTCGGATACAAAGTTTTTACTTTTGTTTATTTTTGTATTTATTCAAGTATTTAGTGTTTTTTTTATCCAAAAAATACGATATAACAATAGTACACCAAGGTACTAATTATTACAAACAGTATTTATACAACGATATTTGCGTAAATCTAAGAAAGTTATAATTTGTGAAACCCTATTGTGTTTATATTCCAGGAAAAAAAAGATAGAATTAAAAAATAATGTAATTTCTACATACCTCATAATCGTCGTATACATTTTCTCTTACATAACCGTTCAGTTGTGCCTTCCTCAGCATATCAATATATGGAACACCACCGTAAGTTGACGCTTGATATTCCACATTATTATTCACATCATTACCAAATAGAGTCTGGTCTTGGATATTTTCAGGGTTATTACCAAAATTCTGGTTGTAATATGGTCGGTAGGCGATATTGTTGATTTGGGATGGTTGTGCTATGGAGTTGTTTTCGCTTAATTCGCTTCTAGCAATTGATTCGATTAGAGGACGAGATGTGACCACTAAAGGCGGTTTTGGTGGTGGAGGGCTATCGTTTGGGAACAGTACTGGACCTTGTCTGAAAGAAGTAGAAAAATTATAATAAATCCGTACATAATGTCCTCCTGACCGATTCCGGCCACGGCGGCCAAGCTCATTGAGACTAGCCAACTGCGCAGGAGATATTATAGTGCACAAGTGTGCGCGCAGACACAAGTGCACTCTCTATTCCTGTTACTCTCATACTCCGGTGGGACGACTACTCGACACGACCGTTGAGAGTTAAGGCGTAGAACCGGCGACTTTACGTGCTCTCCGAGGTACGGGGGTGAAATACCGCCAACTCCCTAACTCCGGGCTGTTATTGAGGCTTTCTATATAGAAAGACTCAATAACTAAACTTGGTCTGAGACTCGAACCTCCGGATGTACAGCCGTACATGCTAGCCACTACACCACCGAGGCAGGTGAATACAATGTACTTCACAGACGTGGTTAGAATTAGAAATATAATCGCTAATACAGTTATCAGAGTCTAACAACCATGAGGCATATTATGTATAGGTTTTTGCTAAAGTAAATTGAATAAAATCATATCATAAATTTTAAAATAGTAATTTATAAATAGTACTAAAAAAATATAATATCTATACTAATATCTATAAAGCTAAGTACTTGTTATTTGTTTGAACGAGCAAATCTTTGGAAGTCAGTCATTTCGATTTGTGAAATTTTAGTTTTATTCTACTAGTTTTTGCCCGCAGCTTCACTCGCGTGATGGGGCAGAAATCAACGGTAGCCAATGTATGTAATGTATATATATTATGTTCAATTACGTGGGCAGAGCCACGGGCAAACAGTAGTCAAATTCACTTATACCAAGTAAAGTATCTGTCTAAAGAATATTTTCCTTCCAAGTAGACACTATTAGCTGTCCATAATTACTTAACATTAAAAATCTATAAATTATATAAAAAGGCGCTAAAAAATTTTAAATAACATATTTTTATTTCTATTTCATCACTGAATAACTAAAACATATTGGTTTTTTGAAAACTAAACGATTTACCTAAAAATGGTGGAAAATTCGCAATTTTATTTTATATTTCAGCGTAGCCTAACTCGCTTAACCATATAGCGGAGGTAAAATTTAGTATATAAAATATTGTTTGAAAGAAGTATAACATGACTTGTGTTTGTCTAAAATGGTCATGGGTTCGATTGATTTGAATGTACAAACAGTTTTTTGTGCTTATAAGTAATCTGTTTATACTACGTCATAAATCGCAATGAGCCCTACGATTTCTCGATTTGTCTAAATACGATCTCGTATGACATTTTTTCAAGTTCATGCGAGTATCGCACGAATCAGTTTGAAGCGATTTGAATGCGAGATTTGCCATTCAAGCATCGATGATTAACAAGGTATTGTCTTCAAAATGACACAAAAGTCATATATATATATATATATATATATATATATATATATATATATATATATATATATATATATATATAATTAAATATTACACGGACAGTATTAAATTCATTGAACTTTATAGAAGTTACGAGTGTTTGTGGAATAGTGAGTATAAAAATTATAAAAATCGTGATGCAAGAAATGCTGCATTAAATACTTTTCCAAGAGAACTAAGATTTGAAGAATTTGGCCCGAAGGAAATAACAGTAAAAATCAATGGTATGAGAAATCAATATCTACAAGATGAACTTGAAATACGATTCTTGCTTTCAAATTTTGTTTATACATAGACATCCAGTATTCAATGACAAGGCAATTATCGCCCATCAACGTACGATATCGTATGTTTAGTTAACATGATCATATTTTTTTCTTGCTGTCGATAATCGTGTCTTCGAGGCAAGAAAATCTCTCCATGTAAATGATGCTTGACGATACAAACTCCTATTTTTCGACCCATTATACAATTCCTAACTGACCTCTCTTACTTATAAAACTATAAACTATGTACTTGTCTAACTTCTTATTCTGTGAGTGTTTTTTTTTCTATTCTACACATAAATACAATTCATAATAATGTCCTCCTGACCGATTCCGGCCACGGCGGCCAATCTCATTGAGACTAGCCAACTGCGCAGGAGATATTATAGTGCACAAATGTACGCGCAAACACAAGTGCACTCTCTATTCCTGTCACTCTCATACTCCGGTGGGACGACTACTCGACACGACCGGTGAGAGTTAAGGCGCAGGACCGACGGCTTTACGTGCTCTCCGAGGCACGGGGGTGAAACACCGCCAACTTCCCAACTCCGGGCTGTTACTGAGGCTTAGTATACAGAAAGACTCAATAACTAAACTTGGCCCGACCCGGGACTCGAACCCAGGACCTCAGGATGTGCATCCGTACATGCTAACCACTACACCACCGAGGCAGTTCATAATACAATTTCATCGATGGATACACTCGTAGCATCCAACCGAAACTTTATACCTCAATTTAACCTAAGAGATATATTTTGGATCATTTGTTGAACAAGTTGAATGGGGGGTTTAATTAAACAATCGTTAACGATAGTTAAAACTTTCATCTAGTATTGATAGCTGTTACTATTCCCCATTAAGAGTAATCAATGTTAGAGATTTCATTAAAATTATTAATGGATGATCTATGGAATGTAGAGAACTGCCCTAATTTGTGTTTACCTTGATGTTGTTTGTGTGTGTGTGTAGGGAGTGTAGGTGTAGGGGGGTGGGAGGGGGGGGGGGGGGGTGTCATTAGCTTCCGTTAATCCGGCTCATCTTGGTGGGCGGGGTAGGCCCTTACCGTGCGTGTTGTTCCTGGTACTTCTCTGATAGCAGAGTGGACCGTGGGAGGTTCCGTTAGATTTTAATCGGTAGTTCTGACATTTGTGACTGAGTCTGGTATGCGTAAATGTATTTCCCAAACAAAAAAAAAATGGAGAGTAGAGATGGTCTCTACCAAAATAGGAAATGCCCAATGCTTCATTCCTTCTACGAACTTCTCAGCTTATGCATTATGATTATTTTATGTGCATGACTTTAGCATCTACCTTTTTTTGAAGGCGGTCAAAAATATATACTTACTTCGTTGGCTCTTTATTTTCTTTCAAGAATAATTGTATTTGGTATGGATGGTAATTGAAGTTTCTTGGTGCGATCAGACTCGCTGGAGTCGGGATCTCTTGGGATGCCACTGCGGTGATAATGAAGAGAATGATGACCATATTAGATCTGAAAATAAACAGAAGTATTTATATTTTTCTGTTATAGGGAAACAGTGGTACATACATACTAATCACTACATTATAAATACTTTCTTAGATTTCCGCGAATATTTGACATTTAAGTAAAACTATCTTTTCGGATTTTTTCGCGGATTTATTTTGATTTTTGGTTTCCACCAAACTTCGATTGGTTTGGGAACCAAAAATCTTATGAATATTTATTGTCAACTAGCGACTCACCCTCGCTTCGCTCAGGTTCGTCCCTAGGTACATACGTTTTAACGGTAAGTACAATGTACATACATAGGTATAGAAAAGTAGGCAGGTTATTTTATATTTTTTCTCTTTATTAAAACTTTCCGTGTACCTTAAGGAACACGCGAAAAAAAAATTGCTGAATTGGTCGAGCCGTTCTCGAGTTTTGTGCTTAGCAACATTCATTTTTATTTATATAGAAGACTAGCAACTTACTCTCACACACTCAGTGTCCCTAAATGCCTCTTGGATTTATAATATGATACCATTGATAATATATGTATTATAAAACAAAGATACAGTTTTTATAGAAGATGGCACCCCTTGGGAATGAAGTAATCGTCTTCAGGCTACTTCAACTTTATAGAAATATTGTAAATTATAATTTAACTTACATAAAAGCTGATAACGAAATAATATTAGCCCCGCTGAGTTTCTTTCGCCAGTTCTTCTCAGGTCTGAGGCTTCTTCTTTCCGAACTGGTAGTAGACTCATGACGTTTAGTAAAAAATTGTAATGATTTAATCTATACATATAATAAAATTGTAACTAAGCCGAATCTGTACATTAAATATGTTTTTGAAAATCTTATTGAAATAGCCATTATTATCGATAGAGAGGCCGAATGTATAGTTTTTAAATTTTTTGACTGTCTGTCTGTCTGTCTGTTACCGCATCACGGGAAAACCACTGGGTAGATTTTAATGAAACTTGGTATGATGAAAGCTGGTTATCCGGATCAACATATAGGATACTTTTTACTGCGGGGAAATATCTCATCTCTGAGAAATATATATTAAAAGTTAAAACTTGACTAGGGACGAACCCGAGCGGAGCGAGGGTGAGTCGCTAGTGCTGAATAAAATATTTTGAATTTGACTCATTTCCTAAAAATAATCTCTTCAAAAAGTAGCGTCGAAATGTGACGTTTAGTCAAACCAAAGAATAAAATTCAAAAATCCCAAATTCTAATTGTCTAAACACAAATTCTAAATCACGCACACCACTTATCATACTTTTTTAAACGTAACGTTTTGATTAGCCATCCGAAAAGCAGTGAACAAAAGAGATTCGAGAAAAGCGCAAAATTACGAATTGTGCACTTCTCTTTGAGGACACTTTTGAGACGCTAATTGTGTATCTTGAGTTATTGTGTATCAATGTATCCTATATAGATAGCGCCACCTATGAGCAAATTTTATTGCATAACAGTAATAATAAATAATAAATATGTTAGGACATTAACACACAGCACCATCTAGTTCCATGGTGAGCTACGAAGCTTGTGTTATGGATACTAGATAGTTGATATACTACACATACATATATAACTTTAAATACATACATACTATATATAAATAGAAACATCCATGACTAGAGTACAAACATTTATGCTCATCACACAAATTAATGCCAGCGGGACTCGAACCCGCGACCGCTGGCACAGCAAGTAGGGTCATTACAAACTGAGCCAAAAGTGTCGTCAGTGACCATTAGTATGTGTTACTCCAGACCATATATCAGCAAGTAGAACCAACATATACAGATATAAGCTTTAAACACCAAACAAAGTCACAGGCTCGATGTTTACTAACAAATTAGATAGATACTTAAGAAAATAGCAGTAAATAATAAAATCTACCACTGGAGCAACCTTCAAGTGAATTTCATATTAATTTATCAAAGCTAGAAGGAAAGCAATCTGTCCGTCTGTCTGCTGTTTCTTAGGTACAAATAATTCAAATACATGCTTTGTAGATTACAAAACGAATTTATTATGAGATTGATTTATTAGAACTTGTTCATCGTTTTAGCTCTGTAGAATATCTGTTTAATACTTACTACCTAGTATACGCGAGTGTGAGATGGCTGTAGTGGCCATTTGAGACTACAGGTTTGATTTTCGCTTAAAGTAAATATACCACTCTATATTAAGAATTAATGCGTGCGTGCGTAAGTGTGTGTGTGCGTAAGTGCGTGTGTGCGTAAGTGTGTGCGTGCGTAAGTGCGTGTGTGTGTGGGTGTGTTGATGCATACGTGCATGCGTGCTATTCTTGTACGTATTCGTGTGCTTATGTGTGTGTATTTATACCTTTGCTAGTTTTACTATTTTTTGGTACAATAGATTTAAAAGAATATATACATTTTTACTCAATGAAATTCAAACTAAAAATTTATGATTTTTAAATAAGAACCCAATTGTTTAATTTCCATTTATTTCAAGTGTAGCGTGTTCAAGGCAACATACGTATATCATACAAATTTTCTGTTCAAAAAGCCTTCAATTAAGCACTCAATTCGCAATCAATGGAACAAAAATCGCACATTCTACAACCACGAGCTATAATTGAATGAAAAACGATAATACCCAATATATTGTTAATTTTTGATACTGTTTGCAACTATTGTACTAGACTGTTCCGGCGGGTTTGTTTGTATTTATGGTAATTTTTCTTAGTAATATGTATTATGTAATATTATTATAAATAAGAAAAGATGTTTGTTTATTTAGAAGTGGATCCATTAGGATTGACATGTTTTTCTTTTGTATAAAGACAGTCTACAGGCTGGAGATTGGTACATCCTATTTATTATAACTTTCTTAGATTTCTATAGGACTAGCGGCTTACCCTCGCTTCACTCGGGTTCGCCTCTAGGCAAACAAACACAAATCTATCCCACGGAAACCGCACTTTTTTCCGGAATAAAAAAGTAGCCTATTTGTTATTCTGATGTATGAACTATATTATTGTAAAGATTCATTAAAATCCAATCAGTAGTTTTTGTATACTAAGCTGTATAAGTTACTATAGTTTTTTAACTATCCCACGGAAACTCTTAAATTTTCCGGGATAAAAAGTACTATCTAAAATGTTGACTGGGGATATAAGGTACCGCCACACAAAATTTCTATTAAATCGGTTTAACAGTTTCGGAGATTAGCCCGTATAAACAGACAAACAGACAGAGTAACAAAAAAAATTGAAAAAAATCTGGATTTGTTCTATTTCTCTTACATACCCCTGACTCGGTTTTTAGCATTTCTTTTTTATGTACAGACATTCGACCTCTACAGTTTTATTATATGTATAGATATTTGACATTTTAAATAAAACCATTTATTCTGTTTTTTTTTGCAACTTTTTTTTCCGAATGCTTTACAGCAAAAATGGTCACGTCTACAATTATGACAGATGATGTCTACCAAAAAGATTAAACAATAACTGGAAAGAAACGAAAAATATAAAATTTAATCAATAGTTCTTGAGGGATAAGAAATGGGTTTGCTACAGTTATACAATTTGAAAGTATCATACTTGTAGACCAAACCTTAAGTACTTCTTTGAAAATCTATAACAATATCTCTTAATATATCCATTTTGTTAAAATGTATATAATAATCATTTTACAAAATGTATATAATAATTTTAACATATTTTCAATTAAAAGAACTCTCACACAACTCTGTTATCCCACGACACAATGGCTTCACGACAATATGGGGCCTATCTGTGGCGTTCCCACGACAATGATGCAAACGGTAAATATAATGTTTTTACTATACTTATTTACTAACTGCGTAAGGGCTTCCTCCATCTTATGTATATTTTAGGCTAAACGCAGACGTATCTGTGCTTATCAAAACGACCAGTTCAGCGAAATAGTTTTTAAAACAGAATTATTGACTTTTAAATGTCAATACTATTGGTATTAATTCATATTTTACTTTTATAAAGCCGAATAAATGTGTTTAACCTACATATATATGGATACTAGCGACTCGCCCTCGCTTCGCTCGGTTTCGTCCCTAGCTCGCTTCCCGATCCAAACTTTCATCCCCATTTTCTAAGTTCCTGTGCAATTTTCTTATTTTTTTTTAATGTAAGAACCTTCTCCTGACAATAACAAACACAACAAAAAAAGAATTAGTGAAATCGGTCCAGCCGTTCACGCGTGATGGCGTGACCAAGGGAAATAGGGATTCATTTTTATATATTTAGATAAATCTTAGAAATAAAGCTTTGTTTTTAAAATAGAAGAATGATCTTTCTACTCTAAAGTACAACAAGTATTGGTCGTTTGAACAAACAAGTTAAGGGGACGAATAGGTAAAGTTTTAAAACTAAAATATGCTTTGAACTTTTAAAGTATGAGTCTCCTAAAAACAAATTACATGAGTTTCAACATGAAGGGTTGTTGGTAACCATTAAAAAGTTTCTTCAACTACTTTCTTGCCTAACTATTAGATCAGGTCGATGATAAAAAATGTTGTGTTGCCAGATTCGGATTTTACATCTATAAATTAATACATGAAGTAAAAACTTTGTACTCCATTTTACGAAAATTGCGCGGACGGAGGAGTATGAAATTTCCCACACTAATAGTTTACATATATAGTGAAGGAGTGCAGAATGCTAATATATATATTTTTTAAATATGCATAAAAATACATTAAATCAATAAAAAAAACACGCTACCATGTATTCGACACACACACGCACATACACTATTTTGTTTATTGTTAAAGTCTGTGGTCAAATTGAGAACAGATTAATATTGTAATATACGCAAGACAATAAATATATAACTTAATGAATTATGGTTGATTTTCAACCACGCGGCGATCACTAGTATTTATAAAATTTCAAAGCGATGATTATTGGAAATGGACTAAAATCGGATTCCAAGCTTTGATAGACGAGTTAAAAGGGATTCTAATGAAAACGTGGTTCAAAATACGTATTACTCGAAAGGACTTTCAGTCCGTATGTTACTAATAGGATACCAAGGGAAATTATTTTTATCAATTGAAACACTTACTTAAACATATTAGAAAATAATATTTTTTTAATGATATTAAAAATAATAAGACTCGTAATAAAATATATGAAAACATTTTTTAATAAAATGAATATCAACTTTTATATAACTAACTAGCGACTCACTCTCGTTCCGCTCGGATTTATTTCTAGATACGTTTTAACGTTTAGTAAAGATTTCTCAGAGACGAGATATTTTCCCGCTGTAAAAAGTATCCTATATGTTGACCCGTATAACCAGCTATCATCATATCAAATTTCAACAAAATCTACCTAGTGGTTTTTTAGTGATGCGTTCCCAAACAGACGGACAGATTCTAAAAACTATACATATGTATGTAGATTCGGCCTTTGTATCGATACTAACGATTATTTCAATAAGATTTTCCAAAAAATATTATATTTAATGTACAGATTCGGCTTAGTTACAATTTTATTATATGTATAGATATAAACTAGATTTTGTAATTAAAATATATTAATTTTATAATTTTCTTCCCCTACTTACCGTAAAAGTGCTATACAATAAAAAAATATAGTACAATTATAATTGACCTAATTAAAGAAAAAGAATAACGAAGGTCTCGTTTTTAAATTCCGACAATGTACAGACCCTTGTGTATAATAATTTCATTTGCTAATAGTCAATTTAATGAATAACCAAAAATATAAAACTAAAAGGCCGTGGTAGCTCAGTAGTAACGCGCTTACTTGGGAAACCGAGTGAAGCGGGTTCAAATCCCGGATCTCGCACCTCTGATATTTTCATGTGTGAATCATTTTCAACATGATTACCACTTGTCTTACGGTGAAGGAAAACATCGTGAGGAAACCTGCATGTCTGAGAGAACTTAGTAAGTTTACGAAAAACATGTGTAGTCCGCCAACCCGTACTTGGCCAGCGTGGTGGATTATGGCCTGATCGTATTGAAGGGAGGCCCACGCCCAGCAGTGGGAGGTTAAAAAGGGCTGAATACACACATACATAAACTTAAAGCTTTTTATTATAGGAGACCATTTGCCTGAGACGTAATTTCTGAACTTTTTAATATTTTTTGATATAATACAAAATATATTATACTTAGAACTAAACGGACTTTTATAAATAAACTTCATTAATACATATGCAATTTTCATAGTGATTTGTGTAATAATTTATATTTTATGCCCAAAAATAAAAATGGTATCTCCATATTTGGCATCCTTACCCTAATGTCGTTTTTCTATAAAGTCAAACTACACTTACCCTAAATAATGCATTCAAATTCACAAAACTTCTACACAAGATTTCACAAAAGTTTATTTATCACGAAAAAGGATTTAACAATTTAAAAAAAAAAAAAACGTCCTTAGTCTGTGACTATAAAAAAAAATATGGCCGCCACTTCAAACAGCTGTTAAGCGCGGGAATCAGACGTGAAGTGTTGATAGCGACGGTGTCAACGACTTTTATTGTACAAGCTACAATAAGTCACGGATTTTGCAATAATTGTCATAATCTTCCTTATATAATGAATTATAAAATAATAAATATGTTGGGACATTAACAGACAGCACCATCTAGTTCCATGGTAAGCTACGAGGCTTGTGTTATGGATACCAGATAGTTGATGCACTTCTACTATGCCCATGACTGGAGTACAAACATTCGTACTCATCACACAAATGAATGCCCCTAGCGGGACTCGAACCCGCGACCGCTGGCACAGCAAGTAGAGTCACTACAAATTGAGCCTAACGTAAAACAAAATTATTATAATCGAATAACATAATTATAGTTTATTTGAAAAAAAAAAATTACCGGGTTTCCCTATTTTATAGAAGTTACGAGGTTCGAATTTTAACAAAAAAGATGTTTATGCCAAGGATCCTCAGAGGATGCCTCAGACTAAGGAATAATATAGACAGATGTCATATATAACTAAAGATGAAGCCAAACAATAATCCATACATATAATAAAATTGTAACTAAGCCGAATCTGTATATTAATACCGCCTGGTTAATTTCTACGAAATTAATTGTTAACTGGACCACCGGTGGCTCGGAGGTCGTTGACAGGTTAAATATTTTTTTTGGAAAATCTTATTGAAATAGTCATTATCTATATATACATAAAATGCTTTGTCCTGACTGACTGACTGATCGATCAACGCACAGCCTAAACCGCTGGTCGTAGGAACGTGAAATTTTGAAAACATATTCCTTATACAATGTAGGCATCCGCTAAGAAAGGATTTTTCTAAATTCATCCCTTAAGCGGGTAAAATAGGTGATATAAGATTGTATGAAACTCTGTCATCCTTAACGCGAAATGCACAGAAAGTGGTATTTAGCTTTAAAATGAAAAATTAGAAATATCTGTATTAGATTTTTTTCTAAATTCATCCCTTAAGAGGGTGAAAGGGTGTGATAAAGTTTATATGGGCAAACAATTATTTATGATCAGAATTACTTGAAACTTGGTATTAATGCTCTTTAATACAATTAAATAAATACATATTTTAACATTTTTTGAAATTCATCCTGTAAGGCTGTCAAATAGGGAATGAAAGTTTGTATGAAACTCTGTAATTGATGTACGGAAAATGGTATTTACCTTTAAAACGACAACTAAAACAATACAAATATCTTTTTTTTTTCTTTCGAAATTCATCCCTTAAATGGTAAAAGGGGGTTGTGCTGTTTATATGAGGAAAAAATTGTTTATGATCAGATTTACTTGAAACTTAATATTAATGTTCTTCAATACAATGAAATAAACATGTATTCTAGATTTTTTTAAATTCAGCTTCTAAGTGGGTAAAACTGGGAGGTGAAGTTGGAGTTGTTGAATATATTTAAATAGAGTAACATGACTCAAGTTCTCTGTAAGTGCACATTTTCTGTGTGGGATATAAAGTAGAGAACAGAAATTATTCCAAATCCAAAGGAAAATTATGTATAAGTTTTTGACTTTTTGGAAAGATGGAGAGTAGAAAAATGTGCAAAAAATACAGGTAGTGGAGCTTGCTAAATACCTAAAGTGTAACACGATAAAAAGAGATACTGGATATTTTGAGTTACAATCGCTAAAATAAAATTTGTTTTCTTTATTTTTGCAAGTAATAAAGTTTGATCGCGGGCGAAGCCGCGGGTTCTGCTAGTCATCGATAAAGAGGCCGAATCTATAGTTTTTAGAATTTTTATTTGTCTGTCTGTCTGTTACCGTATGACCGTACGGAGCTGGTTATCCGGGTCAACATATACTTTTTACTGTGGGAAAATATCTCATTTTATCAGAAAAAAGAAATGTGAACAACAATACATCCAATTAATTAGTAAAACTAATGTAATAAGCAGTTATCGAAACTACAACCACTGAGCTTGGTGAAGTAATAAAAATACAACCTAAATAATGTATTCAGAGATTTTTAACGTCCCACTGTTGGGCACGGGCCTCCCTTCAACACGCTAGCCAAGTGCGGGTTGGCAAACATCACATGTCTTTCGAAAACTTTCTAGGTTCTCTCAGACATGCAGGTTTCCTCACGATGTTTTTCTTCACCATAAGGCAAGTGGTAATCATGTTAGAAATGATTCGCACATTAAAATATCAGAGGTGCGAGACCCGGGATTTGATCCCGCTTCACTCGGTTTCCCAAGCGAGCGCGTTACTACTGGGCTACCACTGCTTTACTGGGCAAATAATATTTCCTTTTAATATTAGTCAAAACTCTGGCAATTATGCCAGTACATTCAGAAAAATATAAATTGCCAATTAAGGTTTTAATTAATGCAAAAAATCAACGTTTTCTCCCATGACTTGAGGCAATTTTCATAATGGACTTCATTCCTTGTATTATATTTTTTTACCTTTAGGTTTTTTTCTTGTAGAGAGGATAAAGTACCTTACATTCCAATATTTCAGATGAAAAATAACGACTATTCTAATTTAAATTTTTAGGGAGCTCTAGGGATGAAAAATAGTGGATAGATCTCTATTTTTCATCCCCCAAGGATGTTAAACCTAAAGCAAAGCAAAACATAAATAAAATACCCGACAAAAGCCACGGGGAAATGCTAGTTCAACCTTATTTTATGGAGTTGTTACGAAAATCTCAATAAATTTTTAATTGGATCCAAATAAAGCTTATTTGGTGCAGTCATGGCGTATTTCCTAAATATTTAATCTTTCTCCCGTAAATCGATCCTGTGACCTCTGGCGAATTTGTAGTGCCATTAATTTTAAAAGTATATCATTTTACGCATAAAATATTAGGATATTTTAAATAAAAGCTCCAATTCTTCCTTAAGGTGTAAATAATTTAATAAGCTAAGTGTTAAGGGACGATCATAAATCAGAACTTATTTTTCTCAATTGTGCAAAAGGTTGACGCTTTATCCCATGGGTATTTGAATACTAACTTTTGCCTGTGACTTTGCTTGCTCTTGAATAAAACGTACGTTGATTTTTATAATGAATATAAACGTAATTATTCGATGATATGTTTTCTCAGTTTGTAGTGACTACTTACTGCGTCAGCGGTCGCGGGTTCGAGTCTTGCTAGGGGCAATCTTTTGTGTGATGATCACGAATGTTTGTACTCCAGTTATGGGTGTTTATATTTATAATACGTACATATGTATTTAAAGTTATATATGTGTAGTATATCAACTATCTTGTATTCATAACACAAGCCTCGTAGCTTATAATGGAACTAGATGGTACTGTGTGTTAATATCCCAATATATTTATTTTTATTATTTATTTGTGTCAAGAATGTTTTCTTGAGATATATAGGTTTGTAATCTGTATCCATTAAATAAAAAAATCATTAAAATCGTTTCATAATTGGCGAAGATATCGAGTAACATACGCAAATAAGTACCTACACCAGAATCGAGTATTTTCCTCTTTTGCAATAATAATAAAATAAATAAATAAATCTATACATATAATAAAGTTCTAACTAAGCCGAATCTGTACATTAAATATTTTTTGGAAAATCTTATTGAAATAGACATTATTATCGATACAGAGGCCGATTCTATAGTTTTTAGAATTTTTGTCCGTCTGTCTGTCTGTTACCGCATCACGGAAAATATACTGAAGAGATTTTGATGAAAGAACAATGGCAAGTTTTTACCTGAACGTTTTTAAAGCGTCTAAGATTAGGACATATACAAAACTGAATTATTTAATTTGCTCTTTTTTTTCACGGCGTTTGTTTTACATGACAAAGCCACGAAGAAATGTTTACATAATAAGCTACTAATTGATTGTTTTTATGTACTTCCGGCTTCGCCATTCGTCAAAGATGATGTAAAAATTGTTGCCACAGAAAAAAATGAAATGCCGTATTTATTTTAAAATATTTTTATTAAAAGTCTTATGTACATAATTAAATAATGATCTATGTCTTATTCATTAATCTTACAACTTTACATATAATGGAAACATTATATGTTATGCTGTAAGTTTAATTGAAGCTATTACAGTTAGTACAGTAATTAAAATAATAGTTATAGCAACACAACAGATGACAGTGAGATTGACTTGATAATTGATATTGACATATTATTTAGATTTTATATTTTATTTGTCATCCATGATTTTACGTATGCTTTTGACTACTACGTTTGATTTTGCTGTTACTGTTCCATTTTTCTAGATTATTATAAGTTTTTATTGTCGCTTTGCGCACGGACCCGATTACTTGCCCCATGCGACGACTTGTGCATTCTCTCGGACAATCGCCAGTGTATACTTACAACTAATACTGATTTCTCCTAACGGACTCAAAGTAGTACCTTGTTTCATCCATGATAAAGAAATTAAAAACGTAACTTATATGTAATGCGAACGTACTTTTTTTAATTTATAATACTTAATTTATAATATTTGATACAATAATCAATGACAGCTGTCATTGCTAGGTAGGTTTATAACCGCAAATCATAAAATAAAAATGCTAATATCTTTTTTTTGTGACTTCCTAATAAAATAAATCTTTCTGGATAAACTTGTGTTATTTAATCCCTATCGTTTGAGTATTTTTTCATTTCAAGACGCCTCAAATAGATATCAGGTAAATCGTTGTATGGAGTCCTGCCATTGTTCTTTGGTATGATGGTAGCTGGTTATCCGGGTCAACATATAGGATACTTTTTACTGCGAAAAATTGTCTCATCTCTGAGAAATTTATACTAAACGCTAAAACGTAACTAGGGACGAACCTGAGCAGAGCGAGGGTGAGTCGCTAGTCATACCTATTTTTTAATTCGCAGCTTTTTCAAAGATGAGATTTAACAATCAAACATAACAATAGTGTTCAATGGATGCATTCAAAGTAATTTTTGACCTGCTTTGGTTTAGTAATTTTTTGTTTATATTTTAGCAGTGTTCCGTACATATTACTAAAATAAACAAAAAATCATATTCTTGGTGGTATTTGTATACGATTTGTAAATTAATGAAACAGATTTTAATGAAATTTTCAGCTTTTGAATTATATTTCTATCAAAATATATTAAAATACTTGTTATTTGTAATAAAAAAAAAGAGTTTAAGTTATAGATAAAATAAATAGGCAAAGACAAAACAAGCCAGTATTTTTTTCCCATATTTGGTAACAAATTTTCTTTTTTTTTTTGTTTAGTAGCTTCAAGCTTTAGCATAATCAATAACAAAAACTTTAGAAATAGTTTTTCTCTTTTAAATTTAATATATTTAAACGAGAAATTCTTGTATATTTTTTTTTTCGATTTCGCTGAAATTTGGTATGTGGGGGTTTTCGGGGGCAAAAAATCGATCTAGATTAGTTTTACGGCTGGGAAAACGCGTGTTTTCAAATTTTCATGCAGTTTTCTTTCCCATTATTCCACGCAAAATATGGTCGATAATTTTTACTCTCTTCTGTCTAAGCATCGTGGTCAAGCGGCCAAGGTGCAAGATTGACGATCACAGATGTCTGGGTTCGAATCCCGGTCCGATATAAAGTTTTTACTTTTGTTTTTTTTTGTATTGTCCGAGCGAAGCTTAGTCGCCCAATATAACTTATCGCGATTGGTGTGCGCGTTTACGCAAAATGCTCAGTATATTTTGCGTGAAACTAAATTTTGTTATAACTCGGGTCAAAGTTTACGATACCTTTTACTACAGAAAAATCTTTCATTCCTACGGAAAACATAATAACTGGTTCTATCTTGTCGTCCTTAGAAATTTATATGTCTTACGCTGGCTAAACTTTAAGAGATACATCAAAACAATATACTTAGAAATTGTAGGTCTTAATAACCCTAAAAGCCTACCGTAAAATTTTGCAATAGTAGCACTTATATATTTAAAAAGTTTTCAAGTACACATAGCTTCATAAAGTAGGAAGCGTTTGCTCGCGGTTCTACTCGCTTTATTTATTAAATTGTCCCGATCCTAAGGATCGTAGCGATGTTAGATAACCTTGGTCAGGGCCGGATTTAGGGGTGTGGAGACCCCGGGGCAACAACGGAGTGGAGGCTGCTAATTATTTTCAAGGTCCTTGGTCAATAAATCTTTTACAAATAAATAGAGTTGAAGTGTCTGTTTGTAATGTCAAAATAATAGCTTTTTACTAAATGCATAATATAAAAGTATATAAGTACTAATAAGAAAAAAAAACATAATTTTTTTTGACTGACTGTCTGTTTGTTTCGGCTAATCTCCGAAACGGCTGGACCAATTTTGACGGGACTTTCACTGGCAGATGCATAGCTGTTTAGAAAAAGCCGCGCAAAAAATTAAGACCCATGAAATTGCAAAATTAGAGTACCTAGGGACGCACCAGTGTAAAGTGAAGTAAAGTAGGCTATAAAGTAAAAAAATATATATGTCAAGTTTCAGAGATTAGCGCCTGCAAACACCAAAACGATTCAGCTTGATAATATTAGTAAAAATGAGGATTAACGAAAACAAAAGCCCGTTTGTTTGGCAGTAAACTAAAACAAACACGAGTAATGTACCTACTAAAATATATATACTCCTAGTTTTAACCCTATCTATTACTAAGTCTACCCTCCATCCATCTTCACTACCTTTAAGGGCAATAATTATCTATGAACTGTAAATTTAAACAATGTGAGAACTTTTGACTGACTGGAAAAAAGGAGATATATTATCATATATTCAGGTGGTTTTTTTGGATGTTTTTTTACAGATTTTAATTTTTTTTTTATTTAACAGGTTCTCACACACATAGGCTATAGACAGGCATCTAGGGACGCACCCAAGCAAATACGTAAGTTACTAGTGGCTTATACCTAAAGATCGGTCTTATAGAAAAAATGAAAATCAACCCTTGATTCAACTCAAATGGTCGAATAATATATTTAAATCGATTTTATCGAGTCATAATTATTATATAATTATTCAGATTAACTTGGTATTTAGAAGGAACTCTAATTTTAAAAGTGTCACAAAACGGAAGTCTGCGAAGAGATCACGATGCGCGAGCACGAATATTACTTCATAAATAACCATCCTAAAAGTTATTATTGAGTTTAAATTTTTGGGTTCTTTAGAGCAATGTTAAAAACTAAAAATATTGTTTACTAGCGATTTAGCCCCACTTCGTTCGGGTGCGTCCCTAGGAGCTTTACTTTAGGTCATAATCTATCTAGATTTCAACAAAATCCATCTAAATTTAATGAATACTTTCGATATTTTTCTTCCAGTTAAGCATTTAGAACCACCATAATATTAATTTCTCTATCTGCAAGAGTAATATTATGTATGTAGAAAATGTTTGCTTTAGTTCATAACTGTGATATATATATATATATATATATATATATATATATATATATATATACATATATATAATATATATATATATATACATATATATATATTAGCGGCTAGAAAACAAAAATAAATCTGTCCTACGGAAACCGTGACGCTTATGTGTTATTATGATCTACTTACGTATTTTTTGTGTGAAAGAGTATAAAACAACAAAATCATCTCTGAGAAATCTATGCTAAACGTTAAAACGTAACCAGGGGTGAACCCGAGCGGAGCGAGGGTGAGTCGCTAGTAGAATTATAAAAGCTAGCAAATCAAATTGTGAAACTAAATATATTAAAAAAAATATCGGTAACAGAACCATTGAACTATCAGTTTATTTACCTATATATAATTACTGTAAAGGTTTTTAAAAGCTTTTATCATAAAGCGGCTCTGACGAAACACTTCCGACAATAGGAAAGACGGTAGTTTTTATAACTGTATAAATAGATCTTCGTAGTCGATTGCGAAAAAAAAATGGAAGTTCTATAGAGTATATGTTTTATTATATGCGTGCTTTGACGACACCTTTGGCTCAGTTTGTAGTGACCCTACTTGCTGTGCCAACGGTTGCGGGTTCGAGTCCCGCTGTGGGCATTCATTCGTGTGATAAGCACGAATGCTTGTACTTCAGTCATGGGTGTTCACATTTATAATATGTATGTATTTAAAGTTATATGTGTAGTGTATCAACTATCTGGTATCCATAACACAAGCCTCGTAGCTTACCATGGAACTAGATGGTGCTGTGTGTTAATGTCCTAACATATTATTATATTATTATGCTATATCTTCCTCCCTACTTTCGCGGAAATTCAATGGGCTCATTCAAATATGAGAAAAAAAATCGGTAGATATTAAAGTCATCAATGAGTAACAGTGACATAAAGTAACTCCTTATTAATCCTTAAAACAAAATAGAGAAGTTTTATGTTAAAATGCCATTTTCTGTATTAGATTTGATAATTTAAAGATTAAAAGAACTTTTGATGTTTCACACTATCTATACATATAATAAAATTGTAACTTAGCCGAATCTGTACATTAAATATTTTTTGGAAAATCTAATTGAAATAGACATTATTATCAATACAGAGGCCGAATCTATAGTTTTTAGAATTTTTAACTGTCTGTCTATCTGTCTTTCTGTTACCGCATCACGGAAAAAGCACTGGAGGGATTTTGATGAAAGGTATGATGATAACTGGTTATCCGTGTCAACATATAGGATACTTTTTATTGCGGGAAAATATTTCATCTCTGAGAAATCCATACTAAACGTTAAAAAGTAAGTAGGGACGAACCCGAGCGGAGTGAAGGTGAGTCGCTAGTAGGTAAATAAAAATAACATCTGTTAAATTTCTCGCCGACTGTTCTCGCGAGAACTGCATGCTGAGTAGGTATTAGCATCCTTTTGGATTGACGTCATCGACTTTAGTATATTGTAAAAACGATCCAAAAGTGCTTGTAAATGTCTATAATCTATACATATAATAAAATTGTAACTAAACCGAATCTGTACATTAAACATTTTTTGGAAAATCTTATTGAAATAGACATTATTATCGATACAGAAGCCGAATCTATAGTTTTTAGAACTGAATTATAGAACCTGCCTTTTATTTAAAAATATCCTTCTTATGAGAATATACTATTAGCAATATATTTTAGGCGGAGAAACCTAAAATACTCGTAGCAGCAACATCGTAACTTCTAGAGATTCTCATCTTTTTGTCAAACTACCCACAATTCACATATTTTTGCCCACTAATATTTTACGTCGATACAATCGGCAAGGTATTGAGTTTGAGGCTATTGTCTTTTGGAAAGCTTCCATGAAGTCCGATGGTTATTAAGTTTATAGTTTACTATGGAATTTTTGGAGTTTCTAAGCTTTAAAATTTTGAAAGTTCACTGGCCTATACAATACAAAGTCTTGATTGTTACTTAGAACCAAAGCGAGGACTTACTTTAAATAACGTGCTTGGGGTGTATCCCCCAAGCACGTTATTGGGGGATACAAACTAAATAAAAAATATAATTTTGCACAAATATCACTTAAGACTGAAACCATGACTCGAATATATTCGGTAGAACTGTCTCGTTGGTCTAGTCGCTAGTGTGTAGGTATGTATGCAAACCCAGAGGTTCTGGGTTCGATTCCCAGTTCCGGGAAGTTCCGTTTGATTTGAAAGATTTCATTTTGGAAAATAATAGGTTATTTGGATTATATTTTAATGTAGCAACATGCTGTATTAAATGTAAGACTAAAATAGTATTAAACTTGATCTATTACATCTTGGGAATATATAACCAAGGTGAAACAGAATCCTATGCTTTAATATCGGAAATTTTATGGTATAATTATTTAAAAAGTTTCATCTAAATTCTTCAATAATAATAATAGGATATGATGTGATAGTTGTTAAAGATAACTTTATTGATGTAATATTGATATATTATTATTAGTTCAACTGGCACGCTTTAAAGCATTAACAAAAAAAAAAATTGAATTGAATTGATAATTTAATGAATATGCGTGTGATTTAAATAAAGGGGAAATATATTTTTTTATAATCTTTATTGCTTTTGAATTAAGCCTATATGTATGATACTGTGACGTCACGCCAAGCGCGCGAAATGGCGGGCCTTTAAAGAATCCGTATTGGTATGATATTTAAAAAAAATATAAAATTATACTAAATTTTTTTACAATTATATAACGATGTTATGTATTGTTAACGAGGTGAGAATTTTGATAGATATTTTCTTCCTGTATAAAATCAATGCGGGCAAAGTTTTTCACACGTTTTTGAAATATAATATCAATGTTTCACATAATACTTTCTTAGATTTACGCGAATATTTGAGATTTTAAATAAAACTATCTTTTCGGATTATTCCGCGGATTTATTTTGATTTTTGGTTCCCGACGTTTCAAATGCTTTACAACAATCATGGCCACGGGAGAGACTAAGGTGTTAGACATCTCAAAGGCGTTATATTCTTGTTACAAACAGCGCCTACCCACAATTTTACAAAAATGATTAAAAAAAAACCAAACGTCAAGAACCAAAAATCAAAATAAATCTGAGAAATAATCCGAAAATATAGTTTTATATAAAATATCAATGTTTACTAAATTTCAAACACCACCAGATTGCAAGTCTGACCAAGCATCTATATAACTCTATTATTATTTTGGCGTACGCCCAAAGTACTAAGCTTTTAAAAATTGCATTTCGATACAGATTTTCAAAGCGAATGAAAATCTATCAAAATATCATAATTTATTTCTTATAAAATTTTAAGATGAATCTATCTAGATTTTAACATTAACTCTATTTAGGAATTTATTAAAATTCGTTAAGCCTTTACAGGGTGATCAAATGTGAAAGGTAGAGAATTATCTTTTTATTTATACAAGATTAGTGGTTTACCCTCGTTTCGCGCGGGTTCACCTCTAGAAAAACAAAAACAAATCTATCCCCCGGGAACCGTACATTTTTCCTGGATAAGAAGTAACCTATGTGCTATTCCAGACTATATCTATCTCTATGCCAAATTTCATTCAGATCCGTTCAGCGGTTCTGGTGTGATTGAGTAACAAACACCCAAACATCTAAACTTTCAAATTTATAATATTAGTAAGATTGAGATAATTTTTTTTTGTGTTTCACATCAGCTATGTATTCTTTGACCCGAGTTCTAATGGATCTCTTTGTTTGTCCGATGTAGGAGAGCCCACAATCACAATCAAGTTTGTATACTCCTGCATCTTGCAGAGGGATGTGGCACTTGACAGGTGGTAAGAACTGATTAATTTCTCTTGGCGGCTTGAAGTAAGTTTTATTTGAAGCATGCGAATTGGAATTGAAGCAGTATAATATTTTTAATTTAAAATGAAAAGAGGTAATTTTAAAAAAGTTTTATTAAAACCTATTCAGCTCAATGAATATATACAAAGTTATTCCAACTTCTTTGCTATTTGAATAATATTTTTAACATAATTTACATAGAATATAAATGTTTGATAAACAAATGTTTGGGAAACATTAATTTTTGTTCAGAAGTTTTTCAATACATAACAAGTTTTTTTTGATGAAAAAACGTTTATAATGAAAGCAATATTAGTCTGAGGAGTTTACAATATTGGATCGTATAGTATAATATATAAATCTAGTGATGCGAAGAATTTTTACAAAAATAAATAATATTTATGCTATCTATACTGAATTTGGCTACGGCGGTCAATCTGAGACAATCCAACTATGCCGGATACATTATAGTGTATAAGTATATGGGAAGGTACAATAATAATAATATGTTGGGACATTAACACACAGCACCATCTAGTTCCATGGAACAATAAAAGATCAGGGCGTCTTCGATGTAACATCCATCAACTTACTAATTTCTCACCATTAACTCCTATGAGATCATGATCTTTAAGCTTAAAGATAAATATCTCTATTGTACACCCAAAAAGAGAAAAAAATATATACAAACTAGCAACTCACCCTCGCTCCACTCGGGTTACGTTTTAACGTTTAGCTCAGAGATGAGATATTTTCCCGCAGTAAAAAGTATCCTATATGTTGACCCGGATAACCAGCTATCTTCATACCAAATTTCATCAAAATCTATCCAGTGGTTTTCCCGTGATGCGGTAACAGACAGACAGACAGACAGACAGACAGACAGACAAAAATTCTAAAAACTATAGATTTGGCTTCGGAATCGATAATAAAGTCTATTTCAATAAGATTTTCCAAAAAATATTTAATGTAGGTACAGATTTGGATTACTTACAATTTTATTATATGTATAGATATAGGAGAATGTACAAGGCGGCCTTATCGCTAAAAGAGCGATTTCTTCCAGGCAACCTTTAGGTGTAGGAAATAGTGCTAAGTTAGATGGAGCGCGAATAATAAATAAAGGTATAGTAGAAAGAGTATATATGTATACATATACGTATCATACAAATATACCTATCAGCCATTGAATACAGCACTAAAAAGCAGTAATAGCCAGGTGGTAACGCGCTCGCTAGGGAAAACGAGTGAAGCGGGAACTAATCCTGGGTCTTGCACCTCTGATATTTTCATGTGCGACTCATTTTCAACTTGATTATCACTTCTCTTACGGTGAAGAAAAACATCGTAAGGAAACTTGCATGTCTGAGAGAACCCAGCAAGTTTTCGAAAGACATGTGTAGTCCGCCAACCCGCACTTGGCCAGCGTGGTGGACTATGGCCTGATCCTCCCTCGTATTGAAGGGAGGCCTGTGACCAGCAGTGGGACGTAAAAAAGGGCTGAATACATGATAGGTACTAGAACAATAAGCCCGTAAAAATAATAGTTATATTTTAACTATAATTATGTTTTCTCTCTTAAACAGAATTTACTTCAGAAATATCTTCTTTGAATTTATAAAGGTAAATTACCGGAAACGGTTTACAAATACCATAAATACCATGTAATAAACGCTTAAAAGAAATATACGGTTATGAGTTAGCCCTTTTTAAAGGTCAATCTAGACACGGGCCAGTGTGTCAGCCAAGTTGAAAGGGCGACACACCGGCAATGTATAGTATTAAATCAACCAATTTCAGTTTATACCGCCCTCACATAACTCGCACTGCTAACAAACTAATACTAACTTTTAAAAGCACTTTCCTGTTAATTTATATATCTAAAGGCCCTTAAATAACGTACTAAACCCTGAAACAACAGTTTATTTTGATAAAAAGGAAATGACCATGACCCTTAGCTTAGACAATTATTATTAGACAATTATACAAAAATAATATATGCGGGCGGAGAAGATAGAATAGAAAAAGGTATCGGAAGAGCGTAAAAAGGACTGAAGAAAAACAATTTCCTATCACAAGTTAGTCTTTTAATGAATTGGATGGAATGTTGTGCACAGATAAATAATAAATAAATAAATAAATAAATAAATAAATATGTTGGGATATTAACACACAGCACCATCTAGTTCCATGGTAAGCTACGAAGCTTGTGTTATGGATACCAGATAGTTGATACACTACATATATATAATTTTAAATACATACATACTATAAATATAGAAAGTTTATATATATGTGCCTGGAGTAACACAAAGTATTGTTAGGCATGTAGACACACACACGATCATAGCTAGGGTAAGTCGCAAATTAATAAACGAAAACAACATTTTCATTGTCATACAATGTTCATCAATTTTTAATTTAAAATGTACGAAGACGTGTGTTTTCTCCCATAATAAGACACGTGTGTAATACGCTATACATAAGTTCGTATAAAAATAGCAGCTAAGGCATCTCGTAAAAGTAACTAAGCAGTTTAGAGGTTATACGTGCGCTTGCATAACTACGTAGAATGGATGTATAGACACTAGATGAGACAATTCACAATAAAGTATGGTTGTTATTCAATAATAACAATAATTAATTTGTCCGCCAACCCGCACTTAGCCAGCGTGGTGGACTATGCCCTGATCTCCCTCGTATTGGAGGGAGGTCCATCCCCAGCAGTGGGGCGTTAAAAAGGGCTGAATACGAGTAATTAATTTGTGACGTTCTTATTAATTTAGGTTACTTAGCAATATCCCACGGAAATATTCTAATGTTTGGGATAAAAACAGCCTCTTGATTATAAATTTTATCTTTATGTAAAACTAGCGACTCACCCCCGCTTCGCTCGGGTTCGTCCCTAGCTTGATTCCCCATACAAACTTTCATCTCCATTTCCACCCTCTTAAGGGATGGATGATTTCCAGAATGAAAAATATCCTGTCCTTCCCAGGGTCTCAAACTATCTTCTTACCAAATTTCATCTAAATCGGCTCAGTAGATCCAGAGATTACCCCCTACAACCTCACAAACTCACAAACTTTACCTCTTTATAATATTAGTATAGATTATAATAAAAAAGACGATTATTATTAACAAAATAAAATCAGTGGTAGCCCACTAGTAACGCATTCGCTTGAAAATTCAAATGAAGTGGGTTCAAATCCTCTGACATTTTCTTGAGCTCAAAATTTCAACGTGATTACCACTTGCTAATATGACGGAGGAAAGCATCGTGAGAAAACCTACAGTTTTTATTTGAGAATCAACCATCAGAATCAGAAAAAGAATAATAGTTTCCGAAAGACAGTAGAGAACTATGGCCCAATTCTACTCAAATGACCTCCTTCCACTGAGCCCAACAGTGGGTCGTTAATGGGATGAAATAATATAATAAATAATTATTCTATCCTCTCCTCATCTCTCTATCCTTTTTTCCTAATACATTATTTGATTACCGTGGAATATCAGTGTATAGAAAGAAAAAAACGTAAAGAATTTCTGAATAAGCTAAGCAAGAATATTACAATAGTAATCATTAAAAATTAAGTAATCATTTCTAATATGATTACCACTTGCCTTACGGTGAAGGAAAACATCGTGAGGAAACCTGCATGTCTGCGAGAATCTAGCAAGTTTTCGGAAGACATGTGAAGTCCACCAACCCGCACTTGGCCAGCGTGGTGGACTATGGCTTAATCCCCCCTAATATTGAATGAAGGGAGGCCCGTGCCCAGCAGTGGGACGTTAAAAAAAAGGGCCGAATACAATACCAGATTTAAAAAAAACAATATTATTTTCTAGCGCTTCTAGTCTCTCTATATCCATACAAACAATATCGAATAAACAATCATTTAAATATCAGTGTTGACACGAGCTCTGCGATACAACGTCATGTTACCTTTTACCCAACCTTAATAAATGAGATTTTTATCATTTATACTGAAACTAGATTCGTTTTGATCTTTATTGGATACTAGTGTTCCGCCCTAGTTTTACTTAGGTCCTAACTAGTATATCTACTCTCCAATTAATTATTAAATTTTCACAAATCAAATTAAATTCGCGAAAAAACACAAAAAAACATGGTTTTATTTAAACCATATTTTTTATGTCTTTTGTTTGATGTTTCCCTAGGTAATTATAATTAAATATGTTAGGACATTAACACACAGCGCCATCTAGTTCCATGGTAAGCTACGAGGCTTGTGTTATGTATACCAGACAGTTGATACACTACACTTATATAACTTTAAATACATACATAATATAAATATAAACACTCACGAATGGAGTACTAACATTCGTGCTAATCATGCAAATGAATGCCAGCGGGACTCGAACCCGCGACCGCTGGCACAGCAAATAGAGTCACTACAAACTGAGTCAAATATAATTTTGTGTCAGGATTTAAATGCTGAAAAACTAGAATTTAAAAATGTTAAATTGACGATATACTTTACTTAAATAGTGTCTATTTGAATAAAGTAAATGATTTTTTGATTTTGATCCCGATTCGCAAAAAGTTGTAGGGAAAACCTAGTGTTATATCTATACAGATAAATAAAATCGAAGTGTCTGTTTGTAATGTGAAAATAACAACTTTATACTAAATGCATATGGAATTATATACGGTACTTATAAAAAAAACACAATTTTTAAAATTTTTATCTGTCTGTCTGTCTGTTTGTCTGTTTGTTCTGGCTAATCTCCGAAACGGCAGTACCAATTTTAACGGGACTTTCACTAGCAGATAACTGGTATTATAAGGAGTAACTTAGGCTACTTTTATTATAGAAAAAAAAAATTAGGGTTTCGCTCAAAAAAATTAAAACGTACCTAGGGACGAACCCAAGCGAAGCGACGGTGAGACGCTAGTTATAAATAATATAATAGGCTTGTACCTACATACTTCAACTCAAGAGGTGCTTAACGAACAATTAGTACATGAAATAATATAAAAAGCATTATAATAACTACTCTTAAGCCACTTTCCACGAAAATCTCCAAATTTCCAACTCGAAACGATTGAATGTAAAGGCGAATATTTTAATGCCAAAATCCGCAGAAGTTTACTTAAAAATTTTTAACACGGCTCAGAACTTCTGAATTCCAGTCATGGCTCATTTAGTAGGACTTTAGTACTAAGCTGTATAGAAATAGGGATGTGATCCCAATGCATGCCTGTTTAACCCCATAATAACTTTAAACCTGCACAAATCCTTTGAAAGTGACTTATTCTGGTTGTTAGTTGTAACTAATGTTAGATTTAAATCACATATAGGATTTGAGATCTTGCGTTATTTATTTTTTTATGTCACTAGCTAGTTACTAGAAAAACAAAAACAAATCTGTCCCACGGGAACTGTACATTTTTCCGGGATAAAAAGTAATCTATGTATTATACGGATTTCATTAAAATCCATGTAGTAGTTTTTGTTTTCACACATTTACGAGAAAACAGACTTAAAAAATAAAAAAATATTACAATCTGTTTTTTTTTCTTATAGTCCATCTTAAACGTTTTCATACTTATTATTATACTAGTGGCTCTAGAAAAACAAAACAAATTTATTCCTCGGGAATCATATATTTTTTCGGGATAAAAAGTAACCTATGTGGTATTCCAGACTATAATCTATCTCAATGCCAAATTTCATCCAGATCCGTTCAGCCGTGCTGGCGTGAAAGAGTAACAAACATCCATACTCACAAACTTTCACATTTATAATATTTATATATAGATAAAAACGAAACTTTGTATGTGTGTGTACTAGCACATAGGCTACTGCTACGTACTTAGGGATTATAAATTACCATTCTTTGCCCGCGATTCAAGATGATTGGTATATCGATATATAAAGCAGTAGTGCCAGAGATTATTTTACTCAGCGTCGCCTTTTTAATGGTCAATATATATATATATATATATATATATATATATATATATATATATATATATAATTAACAATGTTTAATATCCTTACAGTCATTTGTATTGACCGAATTCCGCAGAAAACATATGTAGATTATTGTAAACTATTGAAGCGTCAACCAAGAGAACCGAGTGTGTGCTCTCATAATGGCGGAAACGGAAAACAGATTTTATACAGATTACATATATGTAAATAGTGACGTTCGAAAACTTATCATTATTATACGCTACATTAGCTTATTTATTCTTTTTTGATAGAAACTCACAATTTCCATCCCACTACATCGTCGCAATGAACCGGAATAATTCCGCTCCAGAAAACAAGCGGTGCATACAAAACACTTAATATATACTGTATATATCATACATATGTAATGTCATGCATGCACAAAGCCGTAAATATTATGATTTTGTACGTAAATAAGGCGAAGTTTGCGGGAAAAGTTCTTGAGAGATGGGGAAAATTAATAGCTATACAGGACGTGATGTAAAGTTGTAGTTTCATCCAATTTTGTTTATGCCAGCGTTATAAAGGAGATAAGTAGTGCATTGTGCAGCTGGTTATTGTTAGAATAATCGGGATTCGATTCCCATAAAGATGGATTTGTGTTTTTAATATTATTAAGGTTTATAAATAATTAGCGACTCACCCTTACTTTAGGTACGTCCCTAGATGCTTAAAATTAGTTTATGTGTTACTCAATGTTAGGTTTCTTTGTATACTAAATCTCATATAAATCCATTCAGCCGTTTCTACGTGAAGAAGTAACGAATATACATACAAAATTTTGCATTTATACATTTTTGATTTTTTTGAATTCATTATTGTCAATTTGTGGGTAGGCTGTCTGTAACAACTATATAATGCTTTTGAGACATCTAACACCTTAGTCTCTCCCGCGACTATGATTGCTGTAAAGCATTCGAAACGTCGGGAACCAAAAATCAAAATAAATCTGCGGAAAAATCCAAAAAGATAGTTTTATTTAAAATACAGACATAATGTTGAGAACTATTCTAATAGAGGAAGTGGAATTGTTTTATTGATCTTTATTTAAATCAAACCAAAATTAAAAATAGTTTTTAAATTAGATTATTAAATATTAATTATTTCTTTTTAAAATACAGGACATTTTTGTGTATTAACTGTCATGACTTGATAGAAAATGATTAGATATATATATATATATATATATATATATATATATATATATATATATATATATATATATATTCCCAAAAACTTCGATCAAGACGTTTTATAATATAAATATGTTGGGATATAAACACACAGCACCATCTAGTTCATGGTAAGCTACAGGCTTGTGTTGTGGATACCATATAGTTAATACACTATACGTATATAACTTTAAATACATCATCATCATCATCCCCCTGCCCATTTCCCAATCACTTGGGGTCAGAGCAGTACATCTTCCGTACTGCTGATATGATTTGCCGAAAGTTTTACGACCGGCCGCCTCACGCCTGCCTGACATCAACCCTCCTTGGGAATGCCTTTGTTTATCGCAGATGTCTTGTAATGTGCAAATACCATATCGTTTTATTTTAAATCATTTTTTGTAGTATTTCTTAAATTTTTGATGGAATTTTCTGATATATTTTGAAATAAATTTTCAATACACAATAAATTTTGTTTTGACATTGTCAATTTTTTTCTAAATTAAACAAGGTGAACAATTCTTAACTTTAAATACATACATATTGTAAATATAAACACCCATGTCTGGAGTACAAACATTCGTGTTCATCACACAAATGAATGTTTCCAGCGGAACTCGAACCCGTGACCGCTGGCACAGCAATTAGGGTCACTACAAACTGAACCAAACGTGTCGTCGAAAATTTTGTTTTAGAAAATAATAATTCTAATTGGATAACTATTTGAGAAGAAAGATTCCTTCATTGGCTGATTCGTTTCAGACAAGTCGTATTCTAACATTAAACATCGTTAATAGAATACAAGATATATATGACATTGGATAGACGTGTTCAAATCAAGTTATCGTTCACATACATTTTTGGGGTTCCGTAACCGAAATTACTAAAATAAAACCATTATAATTCACCATATTTTGTCTATCCATATGTCACAGCTTTTTATCATTTTTCATTAACCATAGCGATAATAGAGCATCAACTTTACTAAGCTCGCTGGTTTTGCAAAGTTGTCGTGTTGATTGAAATCGCGATCTTTCCCCGAAGTTTTATTTTTTAAATCAGAACTCTTAGTGATTTCCAATCACAGAGTACTTCTTTATTTTATTTTTCATACTTTTGGACTGCTTAATTAAATTCACTATTAATAGTCTTTGTTTGTTTTTTTTTTTGTTTGTTTCTCTTATCTAGAAAGTGCTTTAATTAAAAAAGTTTTACAAGCGATACTTTTACATATAAATAAATAAATATGTTGGGACATTAACACACAGCACCATCTATTATTTCCAACATGATTACCACTTGCCTTACGGTGAAGGAAAACATCGTGAGGAAACCTGCATGTCTGAAAAAACCTAGCAAATTTTCGAAAGACATATGAAGTCCTCCAATCCGCACTTGGCCAGCGTGGTGGACTATGGCCTGGATCCCCTCGTATTGTAGGGAGGCCTGATCCCAGGAGTGGGACGTTAAAAAAAGGGCTGAATACACCACCATCTATTATTAGGTATTGTAATTGAAAATTGTAATTGATATTATCATTATGAATTCTATGTACATTTGTAATTGATATCCATGTTTGATTGATTTTTTTTTGTTGACTACGTGTATTGAATTGTTTAAACGTGTAATTTTTAGTGTGCTTATTATTGAATAAAAATGTAGAAAAGATATTACTTAAGTGTTTTGACGACACGTTTAGCTCAGTTTGTAGTGACCCTACTTGCTGCGCCAGCGGTCGCAGGTTCGATTCCCGCTGGGGACATTCATTTGTGTGATGAGCGCGAATGTTTTTACTCTAGTCATGGATGTTTATATTTATAATATGTATGTATTTAAAGTTATATATGTGTAGGGTATCAACTATCTAGTATCCATAACACAGTCCTCGTTGCTTACCATGGAACTAGATGGTGCTGTGTGAATTACATAACATATTTATTATTTTGTTGGTTTTCACAAAATATTATTGTATATTGAGATGCAATGTAAACCTATTTGATTCTTCTAACAGCGGAAACAGTAGAGATAACTCATAACACTCTCCTCGCCAGTCGGTTAAAACACTTTAGTATTTATAATATTAGTTAGGTACTTTTCGAGAGTTTAATTACCTAAGTCTTACCGACAACTTTTGAAGTTTAGGCGTTTAATTAAGTTTCACTTAAACAAAGCTTTACTTAACGAATGAGTTTATACAACTTATATTCAGGGACGGTGTCGTTTTAATCGCCTTTGAAAGATTTATTCAATAGCTCAGAAGACGTATGAAGTTTTCAACAGAGATGACTGTGACATAGTGTATTTGGTTTCGTCACTGGTATGTTACGTAGACTATGAAGTTCTCCCCCCAACGTGCTTTCACCTTGTCGTGGTGGGGGGGGCTCATTAGCGTCCGGCAGTTCAGCCGGGCGCGAAGCCAAGAAACACACAGGGAGGTGGCCCACTTCGATGGGCGGTGTACCATGCTGGTTGCTCCTGGTACTTCTCTGATAGCAGAGTGGACTGTGAAGCAACCCCATGGTTGTTGTGATATGCTTCGGCAGGCCTACCGTTGGGGCGTCATGGTTGAGTGTGTAAGCGATCCTGCGACGCACCATTAAGACGGGGGAGGTTTTGTTGGGTTTTAGTGGGTAGTACTGGCTTTTCTAGCCGGTGAGTCCACATAACCCACCTGTATGTATACAGGTGGTATGCGTAAATGCATTTCCCAACATTAAAAAAAAGCTTATGTGGTGGATTTCACTGTGGCATTACACACAAAAATAAACCTAAAATACTTTTTACTGTACATCATTATCCATATATATGACAAAAAATAGTAGAAGACGAAGTGCTAAGCTCTTTTTAAAATACATAACACCTCGTCTTATCGCCTCTACTGTAACAGGAGAGCTGGCGTATTTTCCACCCAAAGAATCGGCATTGCCATTTAACGGGGGAATGTGGCTAGCATTCTTGCCACTATTCCGCGCGGACATGATTTGTACAGTAATAACTTGATATACATTTGTTTTGTATATATAATTAAGTATATTTGTAATATTCTTTATTGTAAATAAATACTTTCTATCCTGAAAAAAGTAGGGTTTCAAATAGATTTTTTTTTTACAATTAAATATGGCAATGGCAATATAAATACGTCTAAAACCTTAGTCTCTCCCATGACCATGATTGAAAAATAAAAATTTATGTAATGTGTAATGTATTTGTGTATTTATTTTAAAATATGTTAAATCAAAAATCAAAATAAATCCGCAAAAAATCCGAAAAGGTAGTTCTATTTAAAATGACAAATATTCGCGTAAATCTACGAAAGTATTGAATTTATTTGTGTTGCTATTATTATGAAATTTATTTTTTTTTATAAAAAAAAATATACATAAAAACAGCTCACACTTGATAAAGATAACTAATAACGTACTTATAAAAACATATACTCCTTAATTGAGTGCCTCCCAAGTTGGTCAAAAACAGCTAACTTTCCATCTATTAAATAAATTTTAGATGTAGCTTGATACTTGATCTTTTTATAACTGTTTTTTTCTCTTCTGTTTTCATTTTTCTTTTTATTATTATTTTAGTTTATTTTATTGACGAGCTTTAGTGTTATAATTCTATCTTAGATTTACGCGAATATTTGACATTTTAAATAAAACTATCTCTTAGGATTATTTCGCGGATTTATTTTGATTTTTGGTTCCCTGGAACCAAATCCGCGAAATAATCCGAAAAGATAGTTTTATTTAAAATGAGCTTTAGTGTTAATAAAAGAATTGGAAAGAGTCTTTTTTAATTATATACTAGCGGATCACCCTTGCTTCGCTTTCGCTCGGGATCGCCTCTAAGAAAACAAAAACAAATCTATCCCACGGGAACCGTACATTTTTCGTATGAGCTATATTATTGTAAAGTTTCATTAAAATCCATTCCGTAGTTTTTGCGTGAAAGAGAAACAAACATCCATACATCTATACATTCAGACATCCAAACATCCTCACAAACTTTCGCATTTATAATATTTGTATGATAGACAGATAAAATATACCCATATTTTATGTTTTCCCCAAATTTTCAATAATGATTATAATCGAATTTCGAGTATTTCCGAATAATCGTATCAATACACAGGCAATGAAATTTAAAGACAGCTTTCAAAACGGACTGATAATTTCACAGATTAGTGTATACAAACAAACAAAATGAAAACATCTATTTAACTATATATCTTAGTACAATAAATTTCTATTTGTAGGTACTTGCGATATGTGTAATAATAAGCTTATTCTGTATAATATATTAGTTCATTTTATTAAACCGTAAGCTCTGTTTAATTTGATAAGCTTGTATTATTCTTATTCCGGTATTACATCTTGTGACGTATTTTAACGCCAGAGTGCTTAAAGTTGAGGTCTGAATGTACATAGTGTGCTATAATATAATAAATAATAGACTATTTTTACTTATCTATACTAATATTATAAAGCTGAGCAGTTTGTTTGATTGTTTGTTTGTTTGTTTGGTTGATCGCGCTAATCTCAGGAACTACTGGTTGGAATTGAAAAATTCTTTTTGTGTTGGATAGTCCACTTATCGAGGAAGGCTTTAGGCTATACATAATCCCGGAAAATGTACAGTTCCCGTGGGATAGATTTGTTTTTGTCTGGGGACAAACCCGAAGCGCAGCGAGGGTGAGTAGCTAGTAATGTAATAAAATTGCCATTGGTCATACCCACTGTAGATATACTAGTGCATGTAATAATCTATACAGATAAATGAAATTGAAGTGTCTGTTTGTAATGTCAAAATAACAGATTTTTACTAAATACATATAAGAGTATGGTACTTATAAGGAAAACATTTTGTCCGTTGGTCTGTCTGTTTGTTCCGGCTAATCTCCGAAACGGCTGGACTGATTTTGACAGGACTTTCACTGGCAGATAGCTGATATTATAAGGAGTAAATTAGACTACTTTTATTTTACAAAAAGAATTAGGGTTCCGCTCAAAAAGATTAAAACGTACCTAGGGACACACCCAAACGAAGTGAGTTATAAACAAGCTTTTTTATGTCCCATTGCTGGGCAAGGGTATCTCATTATTGCAAAGTATATTATTATAAAAAATGTTTTGTTTTGAAAAACTGTGTTTTTCAGAAAATACATCCATATAGATAAACTTAAAAAGCAAAACCTTATACAAATACAGAATTTGATCCAAATCGTTAGAGCCGTTTCCGAGATACGGGAAATAAATTTATATAAAAGAACCTTCAAAAACGAGGCATCTTATTTCATACAAAAATCTTATATTTCATCTTCTCAGTCAAACGCCGTCTTCAAAGAGCGAATAAAGGATGACATCAATCACAGTAGAAAAAAAACACCATTACGTAGTAAACTGTCCCCATTAGGGCGACTTACGACGTAATGTCTGTCTATTTGTCACTCAGTAATTCTCTTACCTCAGGAATGATGCGTGCAAATAAAAGCGCTTAATCTCAAACGATTAAAACTTTTTGATTTTTACTTAATACGAGTAACTTTTAATGTTCTTAGATTTGAGAAAACAAAAGGATGAAGCTGTACAAAAAATTAAAGAATGCCTGTATAATTGTGTACACGCGCAAGAAGTAAAACTTCTGTAGGTTATCGGTACTCTTTATGAAATTCAATTTATGTTTTAAATAATTAGGATAGGTGAGATACTAAAAATAACGCATATTAGGTATATTACAATCATATATTTATATAATATCATTTAAGGAAAGAATATAATATTATATATCATTTGTCAGACAATAAGAACGGTTACCATGGCAACAAACGTACGTACATTTTTTCGTAACGCATTCACCAGCTTACCTCCCAAGTCAAGCGTACGTAAAGAAGTTTTACTTCAAAAAGTCATTATGACAGCATTTGTGATTTATAAAATGGGAACACCGTTTATATTTAATCTATTTATTTATTTTAAAAATGATCATAAAAAACTAAAAAAAAGTGTAAACTGTCTTCAAAGCACCGACTTCAAAAATATTTACTTAGCTAACTATATAGTAAACGAAAAATTCCCTCTTACCATATTTTTTTACTTTTTAGGGAGTTTAAGTTGGTTTACGTTAAAAAGATTCTGTTTTTTCATTTTATGCAATTTAAGTTACTTTGACAATAATAATCAATACATATAATAAAAATCTAACTAAGCCGAATCTGTACATTAAATATTTTTTTGAAAATCTTATTGAAATAGACATTATTATCGATACAGAGGCCAAAACTATAGTTTTTAGAATTTTTGTCTGTCTGTCTGTCTTTCTGTTACCACATCACGGAAAAACCACTGGAGGGATTTTGATGAAATTTGGTATGATGATAGCTGGTTATCCGCGTCAACATATAGGATACTTTTTACTGTGGGAAAATATCTCATCTCTGAGAAATCTATACTTAACGTTAAAACGTAAGTAGGGACGAACCCGAGCAGAGCGAGGGTGAGTCGCTAGTTAATTATATATTACGTCGCGGCCATAGACCTTTACCTTAACAATAATAATTAATTACATAATTATGTCGAGGCCATAGACCTTACGATTGGACTGAGCAATACTCTCATGAAATTGAGCACTCTCTAGAAAGAGAGAAAGCAAACGTGCGGCCAATACCTGTCTTTTATTAAAATTTCAATTTATAAATGGAATGTTAAACGAATATAATATTCCAATTTATTAAAAATTACAACATTATAATGGAATGTAAAATGGTTATAAATATCTATCTTCATTACTCGTATTTCAATTAATACAGAAAACTTCTGGCCGCACATTCGTTGTGTCTCTGTCGCACCTTTTCGAATTTTTTCACTGACAGCTGGCCTAGAAACACTCAGTCCACTCTCTATGTCTATGATCGAGCATATACATTTTATAAGCATACCACTTTACATAGGCCTGTGCATTCGAAGACATTTTGACAAGCAGTGAACAGTACAAAATATGCGCAAATGACGTATATGTTATGCTTTTTAATTTATTATTCTCATAAAATATGTTTTATTTTTTTTATCTCAGGATTAAAATAAACATACTTCTGTGTGTGTCTTCTGTTATCATCCCATAATTTTCATATGTTGTAAATGATAACTCAAGTGAGTCATTTGTTTCTTAAAGTTAATTAATTAAGTTAATTAAGTTAATTAAGTTAATTAAGTTAATTCTGTTAATTACTCTCATAATACAATGTTTGACTAGTAACCAATCTCCGAAACTTCTGACTCGATTTAACGGGACTTTCACTGTTGGTTAGAGAGTTCGGGCTACAGTAGCATAGGTTTACTTATCATTGTTATGATAAGTGCATAAAAGTTGGCTCTATAGAGAATTTACATTTATTTATAAATAACAGAAAATTATATTTATACTCTACACCTATACAGATAAATAAAATTGGAGGGTCTGTTTGTAATATTAAAATAACCGCTTTTTACTAAATGCATACGGATGTATACACGGTACATATACCAAAACAACATTTTTTACAATTTTTGTCTGTAACTTAGGCTATGTTTATTTTAGAAAAAAAAATAGGGTCCCAAGAAAAAAAATTAAAACTTTGTGTAAGCAACCTAGGGACGAACCCGAGCGAAGCGAGAGTGAGTCGCTAGTATTATATAAAATAGAATATTTTAAATTGAACTGGAGTTTAAATAAATTTTGCAGGTTTGATGTGAAGGCTTAATAGAAGATGACAAAAAATATAATAATAATCCTGACTGATTTCAGCCACAGCATCCAATCTCATTGAGACTAGGTATCTTTGATGGAGATGTTATAGTTTACGAGTGCTTCTATTCCTGTTATTCTCATAATCCGATATAACGACGAATCGACACGACCTGTGAGAGATTATGCGCAGAACTGACGGCTTTACGTGTTCTGTCTCGGTAAGGGGTTAAAACACCCCTAACTTCCCAACTCAGGGTTATTACTAAGAATTCCTTAATAGAAAATCTCAATATCTAAACCTAACTCCACCCATGACTCGAACCTAGAACCTCGGTATCACCAGCCGTATTGTTTGCATGAAATATATATGTATATGTCACTACATAGTATAAAACAAAGTCGCTTCCTGCTGTCTGTTCCTATGTATGCTTAGATCTTTAAAACTACGCAACGGATTTTGATGCGGTTTTTTTTAATAGATAAAGTGATTCAAGAGGAAGGTTTATATGAATAATACATACATATTATAGTACAGATAAGGCAAGAAATTCAAAGATTTGTATAGGGACGAACCCGAGTGAAGCGAGGATGAGTCGCTAGTTACGTTATATAAAAGAGTCGGAGTCACGAAACCAACAAGATATTCTAAACCAGCCTTTGTTAAATAAAATTTACTGTATTTTGTTGTTACGCTCTGCATTTGAGACAATAGATTTTAATACTTACCTAGTCTTAACTGCATTCTGTTAAATTTATTGTGCATTCATATACTATGTATAATTTAATATTTAGATAGTATTATAAGTAAGTTAGCTACCAACATTCGTAAAGTGTTTGCATTATCTCGCTGGGTAAAAAGTGATGTTTTGTAGGCTATGTATTATATATGCATAGTTATTTTCTTTTAAAAAAAGGTATACTAACTTCGAAAATAATTGAAAATAATAATTTCTCCCAAGTTGTTGTTTTTAGGATTCTGTACCCAAAGGGTAAAATGGAACCCTATTACTAAGACTTCCCTGTCCGTCCGTTTGTCACCAGGCTGTATCTCATGAACCGTGATAGTTAGACAGTCGAAATTTTCACAGATGATGTATTTCTGTTGCCGCTATAACAAAAAATACTAAGAAACAGAATAAAATAATTAAAGGGGGCTCCCATACTCGCTCCCATATTGCTCGTTTTTGCTCGATATTGATAACAGCAACAGGTAGACGCTTGAAATATTTACAGAATATCTAGTTATATATTCACTTTAAAAATAAATAATTAAATTAAAATAAAACAAATATTTAAGGGGGGCTCCCATACAACAGATATGATTTTTTTGGCGTTTTTATAGATACGGTTCGGAACCCTTCGTGCGCGAGTCCGACTCGCACTTAGCAGGATTTTATTTTTTTAATAATTATTAGCAGTTAAACTTAACCAGAAATAATATAAAAAAACGTGTTTTCAGGATTTCTTTTAAGTGAAATTAGAAAGTTTAATCAAAATCTGCTTAGCGATGTATCGCACTTCGGTTTAAATAACGTCCTTTGTTCACTCACCCGTGACTAGTCTTGATATTGGTTTACTACAAGTCAAATTCCTCCTCGACGCCTAGGACGTAGGGGCGGACTCTTTATATTAACACTAGTGATGTACCTCATATATATTATAACTTATTAATAACATTTTTTTTATTCAGGTATAAAAAAAACCATGTCTATGCAGATAAATAAAATTGAAGTGTCTGTTTGTAATGTCAAAATAACAGCTTTATACTAAATGCATATGGAATTACATATATACGATACTTATAAGGAAAACACATTTTTTAAAATTTTTGTCTGCCTGTCTGTCTGTTTGTTCCGGTTAATCTCTGAAACGGCTGGACCAATTTTAACAGGTCTTTCACTGGCAGATAGCTGATATTATAAGGAGTAACTTAGGCTACTTTTATTGTAGAAAAAGAATGAGGGTTCCGCGCAAAAGTATTACAATCCATAAAATTGTGAACGAAATTCGCGTACGTCATTGGTTAATATTATAAAAATTAAAGTATTGATCAAGCAAATCTTAAGAGGAAGAATTGACAGTGCTAATTGTAATACAGTACATTTTGAATTGTTACTTTGTTTTTTAGGTATACATAACTAAGTTCGCATAGATAGGTAATGTTTTGGCTTCACTCTATTCTGTCTTGTACACGTTTAGTTGTATTTTCAATATAAATCTGATGTTGTTGTTTGTTTTCAGCCCTTTTTAACGTCCCACTGCAGGGAACGGGCCTCCCTTCAATACGAAAGGAATCAGGCCATAGTCCACCACGCTGGCCAAGTGCGGGTTGGCGGGCTTCACATGTCTTTCGAAAACTTACTAAGTTCTCTCAGACATGCAGGTTTCCTAACGATGTTTTCCTTCACCTTAAGGCAAGTGGTAATCATGTTAGAAATGATTCGCACACGAAAATATCAGAGGTGCGAGACCCGAGATTTGAACCCGCTTCACTCGGTTTCCCAGGCCAGCGCGTTACCACTGGGCTACCACTGATATATAATATAAATCTGAACCACCAATTAACTTTTTTCTAAATCTGACGTGAACCATGTCAATAGTGTTATTGTAGAAGTATAAGGTCTAGTTACAGTGTTTATTTTTGCTTCACTGTTGATAAATTAGTTTTTATAGATCATAGTTAATTATGGAAAAGGTTTAAATAAACTTTGAATATCTTATAAATTTTCTAGACTTTAGATTTTCTAAGAATTCTCTTCGTCAAATTAATCTTTACTAAGTTATAAGATGAAATTTAATAGGGTCAATAAGTAATTAGTAAAATAAATTTTAATTTTATATAAAGCATACTTAGGATGAAAAATTTTACATATAATATGTACATAAATACATACGACGCTACGTATCGTGTGTCCATATCTTATTTGTTGAATCACTTATTGAATTATATTTGTTTTCAAACTTTTTTTAAATAATAAGTTGACTTCTACTATTCTTCTATAGATTTATTAGAATTTCTTCAGCCCTTTTATGCCGCTGGCTGGCGTGCTTGCTGGACACAGGCCTCCCTTCAATGCGAAGGGGATCAAGTTATAGTCCACCATGTTGGCCAAGCGCGGGCTGGCGGACTTCACATGTCTTTCGAAAACTTGTTAAGTTCTCCCAGACATGCAGATTTACTCACGATGTTTTCCTTCACTTTCATCATGTTGGAAAGGAAATGGCAATTTCAAAGGTACAAGACTCAGTGATTGAAAGTCGCTTCACTTGGTTTCCCAAGCCGCGTTACCACTGGGCTACCACTGCCTAAAATATCTTCAGTAGTTTTTGGGTTAATAAACATCCATCCATCCGTCCTAATTTTTGCGTTTATAATAATATATAAATATATCGACATACATACATCCCTAAATCGATGGCTCGGGAAACCGCATTTTGTGGAAGTCGCTCAGCGTTTCCGAAATTAGATTTGCTCTGTGAGCTGTAACTCTGATTAAAACCGTTTTCTAAAGGTACTTGGTCTTAGCACAACAGATATGAACCATCAGCGTTATCACTTCGCTATTGATAGCATCTCTTTGTACAAGAAAAGATATTTATCTACAATCGTTTAAGAAGAGAAATCTTAAAAAAGTTTGATTATATGACAACGACTAACGTCATCTATACATATAATAAAATTCTGACTCGAATCTGTACATTAAATATTTTTTGGAAAATCTTATTGAATCATTATTATCGATACAGAGGTCGAATCTATAGCTTTTAGAATTTTTGTCTGTCTGTCTGGGAACAGACAGATTTTAATGAAATTTGGTATAATGATAGTTGGTTATCCGGGTCAACATATATATGATACTTTTTATTGCGGGAAAATGTCTCATCTCTGAGAAATCTATATTAAACGTTAAAACCTAATTAGGGACGAACCCAAGCAAAGCCTGGATAAGCCATTAGTTTTAATATAATTTTTGAAGCTAATCTTCAACGACTGTAGGTTATCTTGTCTAAGCTCAAGAAAAAACATATATCTGTGATTTCAAATTTGTTATTTCATTATATTATGTTTGCTTGCTAGATAATAAATCTGAAATAACCGACAAAATTTTATGCTATTTCTGTCTGTTTGTATCCACAATTTTCAGTTGAATAGAGAAAGGATCTACATATATATAAATAGGCAAAGACCAAGTAGTTCAGTACCTTTTTCACATCTGTTTGTCAACCAGTTTTCTTTTTTTTTGTTTAGTAGCTATGGACGCGTTTTAGGTTTATATATATATATATATATATATATATATATATATGTTTTCCTTAAAATTTTCAATAATTATTATGCTTGAATTTTAACCAATAGACAAACATACAAGCTTATTTTATTAGGAGTTTTATTTGTGAAAAGGATTTAAAGGGTTGTATTCGGGATAGCGGCTTTTTTTTAATTAAGCTTTTAAGCACTAAAAGTAAGTAGTGAGGGTGAAGCGAAGAGAACTAGTAATATGAAATTTAACCTAATTTTGTTGTAAATTACTTCGAAGCGTGCCAGTTGAAGACAATTTGCTTCGAGACTGTCACGTAAAATATGAAAAATATCATATGTTCATCTAAATAAGTAAATTTTAGTGTTAGCGCTAACATATAGCATATTGATAAATAATTATTAGAAAACTAGCGACTTACCCTCGCTTCAATTCGGGTTCGCCCCTAGACTAAAAATAATATATCCCACGGGAACCGTACATTTTTCCGGGATGATATAGCCTATAGCTTTCCTTAATAAACGGGTTATCTAATGCAAGAAGATTTATTCAAATCGGATAAGCAGTTCCTGAAATTAGCGCATTCAAACAAACAAAAAAACAGTCGCTTTATAATATTAGTATAGATAAAAACTATCATTGTCATCTTGTCATCTAAGAAAACTAAAAAGTGCAACCTAGAAATATAGATAATAATATACGTAAGTAAGATTAAGCGATCGCCACGAGCAGCATCTCACTAGGTCGAGATGAGTTGTGTTTAGTTAATTTATAAGTTATGATTTAAAGTTAGTATTTTTTTAAGTTAGAAATATGAAGATTGATGTTAGAGCTATTGTTCTTATTCTCCCGACGGGAAGTCCTATCAAAATACTAAATTTTACACATTTATGGAGTTTAGAGGTTTTAGTTTAATCTCTATAGTGGCTTCTTATTTTTAAACTACAGAGTATTGAGCATCTAAGTTATTGCTAGTCTCTCAAATGAAGCGAGCTTATTAGGAGTATTTAACTGTACGTTTTAACCAGTTAAATCTTAACCAGACTTAAAAACAATATCTGGGCGACCGAGCTACTCCCGGCGTTTTACGGAAAAACTATAAAAATGTGTTTTATTCCCAGAAAATACACCAAAGACAAGACAGACATAAGACTTAAAAAGCAAAACCTTATCTAAATACAAAATTTGTTCCAAATCGATAGAGCCGTTTTCGAGATACATGAAATATATATATATATATATATATAAAACAAATCTATCCCACGGGAACCGTACATTTTTCCGGGATAAAAATTATTGTTATTAGCCTATTTGTTATTCTGATGTATGATCTATATTATTGTGAAGTTTCATTAAAATCCAATCAGTAGTTTTTGTGTACTAAGCTGTATAAGCAACTATAGTTTTTTAACTATCCCACGGGAATTATTTAATTTTCCGGGATGAAAAGTATCTAAGATGTTGATATATAAGGTACCACCATACAAAATTTCATTTAAATCGGTCCGGCAGTTTCGGAGATAAGCCCGTACAAACAGACAAACAGACAGAAAAACAAAAAAATTGAAAAAAGTTCTATTTCTCTTCATACATCCTCCTGACTTAGTTTTTAGCATTTTTTTTCTATGTACAGACATTCGACCTCTACAGTTTTATTATATGTATAGATGCTAAGCAGATTTTGATAATTTTATCAGAACGCAGGTGTACAGGCTGCCTATAAGTTCTGTACGTCTTTAATGTCATTAGTTTTCAAGTATGAATGTAAAATTTACATTTGAATTAGATTTCTGACTTTATATGATCATTAATCTTAGTAACGTATATGAGGTTTGAAGGGCGTTTTACTAATTTGGATTAGGTACTGTTGCCAAATTAACTTTAATAGCTATTTTCGTTGTATGTGTGGAACATTATTTGTATACTATCTGTCCAATTTGGGGTTCTATAGCTAAGGGATACGATATAGAATTTTATTGCTAATCCTATGGTGTCTGTCTGACATTTAGAAGGTTGTATTTTAAACACGTCTTGTTTCAAAACTGTTTTTAAGAGTATATGTATGGAATGGCGGATATTTTAACAAATTATAAAAAAAAAAATCAAAAAAGAAAATATATAAATAGCAGTATAAATTATAAAAACAAAAAAAAGTAAAAAATGGCCAAGTTTGTATCAAACTGCTACACATTAAAAATCTAATTTTTTTTTTAAATAAGCTTTTATTTAGATCGTGGATATCACGTAACACAAGAGTGCTTGTCAAGACTATTCAAACGAGTCCAAACGCGACGGTTTATCTTGTTTAGTTTAGGAGTTCCTATGGCCACCTTCCGACTCCACCTTGAGACCAGCTTCATGGTACCATATTATTGCATTGTCACCGAAGTTACGTAAGTAAATCAAATTTCAACCTAATCTAAAGACATTAAGTGGTTCTAATTTAACTCGCAAGATTTGTCCCATACTAACATACTAACAGGGCAAGTTAAAAATAATAACAATAAAAATAAAAGCTTGTAAAAATATGTTTTACCAGAAGCATTTATCCTAGCAAGGTGTAGTTTTTTAATTTATTTCTATTTTATAACCCTAAAATCCAATCCTTTTTGTTAAATATTGGTTGAGGCTTCATAAAATCGTTTCATAGAATGGCGTCGTCGAGTTGCGGTCAGCCAGTATGAATGCATTGGCGGCGATATATTTTAGTAATTTCATTTGTTTTCCTTATTTCCATTATGTTTATTGTAAAATTGTTTTTCTTTGAAAGAATAAAACTCTTTTTATTCAAATATATTTTAATGAGGTTTTATAGAATCGTTTATGTGTCAGTGATATCTATACATATAATAAAATTCTAACTGAGTCGTATCTGTACATTAAATATTTTTTGGAAAATCTTATTTAAATAGTCATTTACACAGAGGCAGAATCTATAGTTTTTAGAATTTTTGTCTGTCCGTCTGTCGGGAACCATCACGAGAAAACCACTGAACAGATTTTGATGAAATTTGGTGTGATGATAGCTGGTTATCCGGGTCAACATTTAGAATATTTTTTACTGGGGGAAAATATCTCATCTCTGAGAAATCTATACTGTCCGTTAAAACGTACCAAGCTAGTTACTTACATTGTTATTATTTTATTAACTTCTTTTATCAAAACGATATAATAATATAACGATATAATAAAAATATGCAATCTTACACTATATTATAATATTTATAATATTAAAGTAAAACTTTGATAGTGATTTATTACGGGTATACATATTAATGCATAGATAAATTAGTTTGTCTAATTTTTTATTGTAGCGCGAAGGTAGATTATAATGAATAACTAGATTCGTTTTACGGTCACGACTGACGTATGTACGCAGTGCGTTAGATAAATGAATGCGTGGAGTCGCTATTATGCAGAGAAATATTTGTTTACGATGGCACTGAATGACGGCACGTTTGGCTCAGTTCGTAGTGACCCTACTTTCTGCGCCAGCGGTCGCGGGTTCGAGTCCCGCTGGAGGCATTCATTTGTGTGATGAGCACGAATGTTTGTACTACAGTCATGGGTGTTCATATTTATAATATGTATGTATTTAAAGTTATATATGTGTAGTGTATCAACTATCTGGTATCCATAACACAAGTCTCGTAGCTTACCATGGAACTAGATGGTGCTGTGTGGTAATATCCCAACATATTTATTTTATAGTGATATAGATTTGTAATATTTTATTGTATTCATAACCTTGTGCCTTCACCGTTTTACCACAGAATTGCGAGAAGTCGTGAGCGCTGGTATCCTTAAGTGGTAGAAATCCAACCAACTCGCATGAAACGCTTTAATTCTACGTTTCTGAAACGAACTGCTATGGTGTGGTACACCCTTCCAGCATCCGTGTTTTCTGCCACCTATAAGTACCTTCAAGGCAAGAGTGAATAGGCATCTTCTAGGCAAGCGCGCTTCAACCTAGACATCATCAGTGCTTTCCAGGGTTGATTGTCGTCAAGCGCAAGCGTATCTAGCAATGAATATTTATTTAGAACATTTTTACTCAAGTCAAAAACTCAAAAGTTCCGCAGCTATGACATAAACAGACAAACATGTTCACTGTAAATAATATAATAAATAACGAGTCAACAGTTTTGCAGTGCCTTCTCATTACTCTTTAGTAATAAACGGGGCTGCGTGGATGGTACATAATTTGTGTCCTTTGATATTCCTACTGAAATTGGGCCTTTAGCTATTGTCACCATGTGTATATAATATATGGGATAGTCTTGTTTTTATTTTTACTAATTTTATAAAATCTTAAAATAATTATATAAATATCTAACTTTAATTAAAATCTGTCCAGTAGATTTCTCTTGATGGGTTCCCAGAGAGATAGAAAGATAGACAAAAATTTTAAAAACTATAGATACGACCTCTGTATCGATAATAATGACTATTTCAATAAGATTTTCCTTTTTTTTTAATGTACAGATTCGATCCAGAATTTTTATTATATGTATAGATAACAATTGATGAAAAACGTCACACAACAAGTAACATGTAGATCAAAAAGTTGATAAATCTTCTTACTACTTAACTTATAACTTTAGCTTATGGATATTAGACATGTGTGTATATATGTCCGAGGAAAAACGACCAGGGGGTGACTCGAACTGCACCCCACCTTCCTTTTTATTACGGCCCTCCCTCACACCGTAATGAACGGAATTGTCTTATGTTATTAGAAATAATGTTTTATTTCACCTAAAATTATATAAAGCTGCCATTACATGATACTTTATTGGCCATTTTTTTCATCTTGAATTTGTTGTCGTAGGATTTTAATACGAATCTACTTATATAACTTTTTCAGGCTGTTTTTCTTATTAAAAAAAATTAATGCTCCTAATAATATAAATTTTATTGTTTTAGTTTGAATCTTTTTATATAAATAAAAGTGAATGTTCGTATGTTTGTCCCGTAAACGTTTCTAAACTATTAATCCGATTGTGATGAAACTCTAGTGGGTTATTCTGTATAAACTTGCGAAGGTTCCTGGCGCAAAGAGAATAATTTTTCTTTAGACGTTTGTCTTTAATTCTAAACCATTATTAGTTTCTAAACCATTCAATCTTAGTGATCTATACTAATATTATAAAGCTGAAGAGTTTGTTTGTTTGGTTGGATGCGCTAATCTCAGGATCTACTAATCCGATTTGAAAAATTATTTTTGCATTAGATAACCTGTATACTAAGAAATGTTATAGGCAATGTATCATCCCGGAAAAATGTACGGTTCCCGTGGGATAGATTGTTTTTGTCTAGGGACGAACCACGAAGCGAAGCGAAGGTGAGTCGCTAGTGTTTAATAAGTCGCTAGTAAAATATAAATTTGGTGTATTCACAAAAATATACATTTAAAATTTCATACATTCAAAAATAAGTTAACGTACGATTAGAAGAAAGTTGAAACCACACGTTACTGAATTGTTCTTCAAACAAACGAAGACAGATTACAGGCCTCGAGCCATTTTATTAGGTTGGCATCACACGTGTGTTGTTTGACAATACGTTTTTATTATCGTTGAAATATCTATTTAACTTATATTCAACTTGTAAATATTTTTGGATGTCTGTCAGTCAATCATTGCAAATGATGAATTTGTATATTATAATCTGAACTTTTTAATGTTTTTAATGTCCCACTGCTGGGCACGGACCACCCTTCAATACGAGGCGATAGGTTATCTTAAAGACGCAAGTTTCCTCATGATGTTTTCCTTCACAGACAAGTGGTAATCATGTTGGAAATGATTCGTACATGAAAATATCAGAGGTGCGAGACTTGGGAATTGAATCAATTTCACTCGGTTACGAAAGCGATCGCGTTACCACTGGACTACCACTGCCTTTTTTGTGATGAATTTATTTTGAATGATAACGTCTTGGTCAATGCTTGCTAGCGAGAACAACGAGATTAAAATAAAGTCAAAGAAACTTAAACATAAGAAAATCTAATATGACAAATTCAACCCCCGACTTAAAATAGGGGAGTTATAAGTTTAACGTGTGTATATGTGTATCTGTGTTTATCTGTAGCATTGAAAGGCCCAAACGGTTGAACCGATTAAAATTTCGTTTGTTTTTGTTGACAGGTGACTTGATTGATAGCCGTTTGCAAGTTAACAACTCTTTTCTAGACGGTAAAACTATATGAACAACTTTCACAGATCTATTCGATTTGAAACCTTGGTATCCCGTTATTTTAATGACAACAATGATATTATAACCTAGGCCTGATGATGCAGCGTTACTTAGAATCTGCAAGAGACTCAATTTTCTATTAAAATACTGTCAGATGTCGTGTTTTTTGTTGATATTTTAAATTTTCAATATGATAGGTATATACTATAGTACAAGTTAAGTAACTAAGTATAATTCAAAGCCACAAGACAGTAAGAAAATAAATTTTAATCTCAGTAATGTCTAAAAGGCTAAATAAGAAGCTCCATCATGACCTATAGAAGACAGACACAGGGCAAGCTTTTAACAAAGCAATGTAAACTAATTCTCAGCGTCAAAGCAAAGAGTGCGGCGACTGACGAACTGTTTACGTTTGACGCATCTATAGCTCGTGGGGTACCGATAGCAGAAAAATTGTAATAAATTTTTTATATTGTCATATTTTTTTACTTTTTTTTAATTATTGGATGCCATAATCTATACAGATAAATAAAATGGAAGTGTCTGTTTGTAATGTCAAAATAACAGCTTTATACTAAATGCATATGGAATTATATACGGTACTTATAAGAAAAATTCAATTTTTTAAATTTTTGTCTGTTTGCCTGTCTGTTTGTTCCGGCTAATCTCCGAAACGGCTGGATTAATTTTAATGGGACTTTCACTGGCAGATATCTCATATTATAAGGAGTAACTTAGGCTACTTTTATTTTAGAAAAAGAATTAGGGTTTTAAAAATTAAAACGTACCTAGGGACGAACCCGAGCGAAGCAAGAGTAAGTTGCTATAGATTATATACTTTTGGTATTTTGGAAAACCAAGTTCAGTGGGTTTAAATTCCGAGTCTCGCACTTCTGATTTGCGTAAATAATGTTCCACATGATTATCATTTGCCTTACTGTGAAGTAAAACATTGTCAGGTAACCAGCATCTTTGAGACTTTGGCAAGGAAACCTATGCCCAGCAGTGGGACTTTGAACAATTAGTATTTGTTGTTTTAAGTATATATATTTATCGAGTATTTTTGACATTGAACTAATATTGAAACCTTTAAGCTTTAAAAATACTCGATTTAAATAATATATACCTACATTCAAGAAACATTTCATAAGAATTCAGTGTCAAAATACAAGTAAATTCAATATTATATGACTATGAAACTGCCTCCTTGATCTAGTAGCAAGAGTATGATTGCAGATCGTGAGGTTACAGGTTTGAGTCCTGCCTCGAGGCAAATATCCTTATAGGATCTCCTAGGGTTACATCTATACGAAAATTATGGTATTTTGCTTGTTTACTTGTGCATTTTATATACTAGTGCACTATATTTAATTGTCTGTATAATATAGTCCCAGGTTTCAGACAGACATAAATTTCTAAAAACTATTCATTTAACTTCTCAAATATCTCTCAAATATAAACAAGGAAACGACCTGTATACAGGTACCTGTATAAAAGTTATTTTAAGTCGTTTTTAAGGCTTATATTTTTACAATTTGATCATAATATATGCAAGTGAATTTTTAATGTATAGATTTCATTTTTATGCTATCAGTACCTTATTTCAACGATAAGGTGAACGTAGCTAGTCGAGTTGCCATAAAGGCAAGGGGTCTGTTTGACCCCTTGTTTGAAGTAACTCAATTTATACCTATGTTGATAAGCGACATGGACTAGAGCTTATACCTAGAAATTATATAAAATGTTATGTTTAACGTATTTCTAAAGTAACTAATGTATATCGTGTATTATATTAAGCTGTCTCAGTGGTGAAGTAGCTAGCTTGTACATCTACAGATCCTGGGTTCGTATCCCAGGTTTTTTTTAAAAAAAAATTCAATAAGTAATATTGAATTTTTCTATTAAAAAAAAAAGAGTTTGGAGTTTAACGATGAGAATGTGAATGTAACGATTTAAAACATCTGGGTGTAATCAATGACATTTTTGTGCCTGCTTCAAAGATCTCATGGTTTTCTTTAATTGTAAGATACAATATTTGTTCGAGAGATATAATATCTATTGATAAGATAGAGACGGTGTCTTTTTTTGCATTTTTAGGCGGTTCGATTACCGGTTGAATTAAGCTTTATAAAAAAAATTAAAAGCAGTTATATAATACAATAATGCTTCCCTTGAGTGAAACATGATATCTTCCACATTTGAGATATTTTTTTTATGTTAAGTCAGTTTGTTCCACCCTGTATACATATTAATAGAATTAAAACAAGTATAGGATGTATTTGAAATAAAACTGGAACAAATATTCATAAAACTTAACGTTTTGATGGAAAACGTGTCGAGTACGAAACGTTTTCATTTACTTCGGTCAATACCATTCGCTATCATGTTTGCTATCTATTCACATAATAAAACTGAAGTGTTTACTGTTTGTCCGTTGGAAAATTTAATGAAAGATTTTTTTAATTCATTTTTTTTCGTATCCAGATAACTCTTGTTGTAGATTGTTTTTTTCAATAATATTTATTAATTTATTTGTTATTTTGAGTTCTAGCAGTAGGCTATGAGCTAGTCTATTGGTTTACTAAATTTCATCAAAATCTGTCCAGCTGTTTGAGCGTTAAGATGGATCAGACATACACGCACCCATATTTTTTTTTTACATTTATAATATAAATAATACGTCTAAAAACCTAGTCTCTACTGTGACCATAATTACTGTGTAGCGTTCGAATGTCGGGAACCAAAAATTAAAATAAATCCGCGAACAAATCCTAAAAATAGTTTTATCTAAAATATCAAATAGGTTTAAGAAAATATTATTTATAATAGTAGTTTAATTATTTATAACAAGCAGGGCTCGAAATCCCGTTTAATTTTTAAACCGGTTTTGGTCATAGACCCCAAATCAATAGGCTTTTCGGTTTGAGGTTTCGGTTACATTTTCTAACCGGTTAAATCCCGGAGAACGTTTTTGACGAATTTAGGTTTCATGATAAAAATTAACCGGATGAAATAAGTTTTTGGGAATTTACATTTGGTGAATTTTTGCTAATGGTGAATTGCTTAGTAGAAGGATACATGTTGTTTCTCACTTATGAAGAACTAGCGACTCACGCTCGCTTCGCTCGCGTTCGTCCCTAGGTACGTTTTCAGGGTTAGCTATGTTTGTACATAAATAGTAGCTTGCTACTCCTAAGATGTCCATTTAAATTATATAGCGATTTACCCTCGCTTTGCTCGGGTGCGTACGCCGTAGGCGGATTTTGTTCACAATTTTATGGGTTTTAATTTTTTTTGCGGAACCCTGATTCTTTTTCCAAAATAAGAGTAATCTAAGTTATTCCTTATAACATCAGCCATCAGCCAGTAAAAGTCCCGTCAAAATCGGTCCAGCCGACAGACAGACAGACAGACAAAAATTGTGAAAAACGTTGTTTTGGTATATGTACCGTGTATACATCCATATGCATTTAGTAAAAAGTGGTTATTTTAATATTACAAACAGACACTCCAATTTTATTTATCTGTATAGATTAACTGGTTTATTTCGGTATCAAAACCGAAATCCAATCTTACTCTAAGAAAAATGTTAACCATTATTATTTCGGTTAACTAAACTGTTTTTTTTCAAACCGGTTTCGAGCCCTGATAACAAGTGTAAGTTACTAATGTAATTTACGATTCGAATCAGCTTTATTCAAATGTTTATCCTATATTCGAATTAATACATTCGTTCAGAAGTTACCATGTCATAGAGACGTAGACAGACATACAAACGTACCTATTAATCAAACCTATAATAAATCTCATTTTAGCCATAGCTTAAAAAATCTATTACATTATGGTAAAACCTAACGTATCTTATATGTATAACAATGAATAAAATAAGTATGTTGGGACATTAACACACAACACCATCTAGTTCCATGGTAAGCTACGAAGCTTGTGTTATGGATACCGAATAGTTGAAAAACTATACATATATAACTTTAAATATATACATATTATAAATATAAACACCTATGACTGGAGTACAAATATTCGTGCTCATCACACAAATGAATTCTCCTAGCGGTACTTGAACCCGCGACCGCTGTACAGCAAGTAGGGTCACTACAAACTGAGCTAAACATATCGTTATAATATATCATACATTTATACTTTAATTGTAACGATATCTTTCTTATTAGAACGGAAAAGAAAGAAATATTATACGTTATCTAGAAGTGAGTTTGGCTGAAACCGCAACTTGGCTAATAAATCTAATGAAATAGGCTTCCGTGAGAATGTTATCTCTATATCAACTGTATGTTATTATTAAGGTATGAAGAAATGATTAAACTACAATATTATACTAAGGAATTGCCATGACTCTGCTTTCGACTGAAATACATTGATATAGAATCATCTATACATCTATACAGATAAATAAAATTGGAGTGTCTGTTTGTAATATTAAAATAACCGCTTTTTACTAAATATGGATGTATACGCGGTACATATACTAAAATAATATTTTTTACAATTTTTGTCTGTCTGTCTGTCTGTCTGTCTGTTTGTTCCGGCTAATCTCTGAAACGCCTGGACTGATTTTGACGTTATTTTTATTTTAGAAAAAAATAGGGTCCCACGAAAAGAAATTAAAACCAAATTAATTAATTAATTTTGTTTTGAAGTAACCTAGGGACAAACCAGTGAGTCGCTAGTTGCTACATAAAAAATAAAAAAACGATTGCGTAAAAAGGAAACTAAAAGAAAGGAACGAAAGCAAAGGAAATATTATTCAAGACGAATCTAACAACGTGCGAATCATTAAAATCGGTTATGCCGTTGAGTAATTACGAGGGAACATAGGGTCGGGCATACATATAACATACATACAGATCTAACACATAACCCTTCTTTGGGCTTCGCTGCAGTCGGGTAAAACGTTACAACACCGTTGAAGTCGGTGTGAGTTTTCAATAGATATTCATATCATTATCATCATCATTTCTGTACAGATAAATAAAATGGAAGTGTCTGTTTGTAATGTCAAAATAACAGCTTTATACTAAATGCATATGGAATTTTTAAATTTCTGTCTGTCTGTCTGTTTGTTCCGGCTAATCTCCGAAACGGCAGGACCAATTTTAACAGGACTTTCACTGGCAGATAGCTGATATAATAAGGAGTTACTTAGACTACTTTTATTTTAGAAAAAGAATTAGGGTTCCGCTCAAAAAAATTAAAACGTACCTAGGGACGCACTCGAGCGAAGCGAGGGTAAGTCGCTTGTCATTAATAGAATAACATCAAAGGTCAATTTAGCCGCTCTAAGAACTATATCGTTAATACAAACTTGACCCTTTTACAATTTTCCATTAAATTGGTATCTAGTAGTTTGGAAATTACTACGGAATTCATCTTAAGGTAGTTTATTGAAGTACATACCTAACCTTCTACGGTGAGTTTGTTGTTTAGTCGGTTTCGTAAAATCGATATTACAATTGTATTCGCTGTATTTGCTTAGTTGTAACATTATTGTATTGGATATTATTGGAATGAAAATTATGTATCTTTTTGATTAAGATACTAATATTATTTTTTCGGATTTTTGAAGTAAAACTTCTTTACGCTTGACTTGTAGGGTAAGCTGGTGAATGCGTTACGAAAAAATGTACGTACGTTCGTTGCCATGGTAACCGTTATAAGTATTACATATATAAATTGTGTAATGTAATAAATTGATGGGTTTAGACTTTAGAGAACTTAAATAAAGGCTTATTTTTTTACTTTAAATCTACCTAATTTCCTAAAAATCCTAAAATAAATCTTATAATATTATTGGAAAACTAATCTAATATATAAAATTCTCGTGTCACAGTTTTCGTTGCCATACTCCTCCGAAACGGCTTGACCGATTTTGATGAAATTTTTTGTGCTTATCCGGTATCTATGAGAATCGGCCAACATCTATTTTTCATCCCCCTAAATGTTAGGGGTAGTCCACCCCTAAATTTTTTTTTTTATTTTTTAGACAAAATTTTTAATTTCTATTTTTTTATGATACAACATACAAAAATACATACAATCCTCAATTTTCACCCTTCTACGATCAACCCTTATTTTTTAATAGCCATTTTAGTAATAGGAAATTATTTATATGGCAAAACAACGTTTGCCGGGTCAGCTAGTAATTAATAAGTTTTTCTACTTTTACTTTACTTAATTTTCATATAAAAAAGTTATATAATCATAAAAGTTTTTACTTAAATATAATTTCCAAACATCGCAGGCACGTAATGATTTTTATTCAGGTCAATTTTACAATTAGAGGTATCTATTAGAAAAAAAAGAACCACCGTTAGAAACTTAATACAAGCGAAGACATAAGTTAACGTTGCTATTAAATTATTAACAGGCGCAAAACACATCGTTACGATATCTATACTAATATTATAAATGCAAAAGTAACTCTGTCTGTCTGTCTGTCTGTCTGTCTGTCTCCTTTTCACGTTTAATCCGTTGAACCGATTTAGACGAAATTTGTTTGAGACCCTGGGAAGTACATAGGATAATTTTTACCCCGGAAATCATTCAGTGATAACGCGCTCGCTTGGGAAACCGAGTGAAGTGGCTTCAAGTCCCGGGTCTCGCACCTCTGATATTTTCATGTGCGAATCTTTTCTAACTTGATTGCCACTTGCCTTACGGTGAAGAAAAACATCGTGAGGAAACCTACATCTCTGAGAAAACCTAGCAAGTTTTTGAAAGACATGTGAAGTCCGCCAACCCGCACGTGGCCAGCGTGAACACTTTAAATACAATTTAAAATATGCCTACACATATGTAAAATAAAGCAGTCTAGTTAAAATCTAGCTATACAAGTATCTCTAAATCAAATTATTATCTATAAAGTATTTTTTTCCCACACAGATTTGTTAAAATACTCGCAACCAACATAACTTACACTCATTTTATTATATGTATATTATATTATATAAATTATGCAGCAGTCTTAAAACTTCCACTATACTGTCCTGGTTTAACATACATTATTAACACCCGGCGCTACGCATATTTTAGCAAACAAAACAGCTTTTCTTCAGTGAATTTCAGGCTTGAATAATTTAGCGCAAATAACCAATAGAACCCTCTTCAACAGCCACCGGACCTGCGTCATTTAAACGATAGTTTATCCTACATTCGTCTGACATAAATAACAGGTACGTCTAGGATTGTGGCTAAACGTTTTCTAACTTTGGTGAGGTTTAAACTGAAGGTCGTGGGTTCAAATTCCTTAGGTCAAGAAATATATTAGAATGTGTTAATTAGTAGTATGTAATACTTTTGTAGATTTACGCGAATATTTGACATTTTAAATAAAACTATCTTTTTATTTAGTAGCGTGTAGAGAACACAATGTTGACAACTTTACAAGTATATGTATAAGCTATTGGCTTGTACAGAAATATAGCTTCGAGAAACATCTATCTGAATTTTAAAGATCCATCCAGAGAAATACTCTTAAGTGGTCTCAATTTTTGTAACAAAATAAGTTGGAGTACTACCTTTATTATTTTTATTTTTCATAATTTGAGATGTTTTTTCTAGTGGCAGTAGTCTTTGAGTAAAATGGCTGTAAAATACGGACAGACAGATAGATAATAAGGGTTCCGATTTGGCTTCGTGATTTGGAAACCTAAAAAGAGATGTAAATAAGTAAATCTACCCCATCTACCGGAGGTATAAAGTAAAAAACCTTTAAAAAACATACGACCTTCCTTCTTGAAGGCGGTAAGAAAATAACTTTCCAGCTTATAATTTTTGTTCATTTTTTTGGTATTAAATAATGTCAATACCTTCATATAATAATAATAGAGTCGAAAGTTTAATTTTAAACTATTGTTTATATGTAGTATTCAGCTTTTTTATCGTCCTTCGGGCACGGGCCTCTCCTCAATGCGAGGGGGAACAGGCCATAGTCCACCACGCTGGCCAAGTGCGGATTGGCGGACTTCACATAATTCAAATACTAGTTAGGTTCTATCAGACAGGTAAACTATTTGGTAATCATGTTGAAAATTGTTTGCACATGAAAATATCAAAGGTACGAGGCGAGATCCGGGATTTGAACCCACATCATTTGGATTCCTTAGCGAATTCGTTACCACTGGGCTACCACTACCATTTATTTTAGATAAAGTACTGATGATTGTTCCAGATTATTTTTGAAGTTATACTTCTTTTGGGAAGTTTGGAAAAAATTATGAGAGTAAAATTTTTACGATGCGCGCGCAGACCGACAGCCAAAAAGAGACATGGTGAAGTTTGCTGATAACTATTTGTTGCCATGGTAACCGTTGTTATTGTGTGATAAATGATATATAATATTATATTCTTTTCTTAAATGATATTCTATAAATATATGTATGCCTAATATGTTTTATTTAATGATTTTTATTAATTTATCATTCCTTTTACAAACAGAGAGTTGTGACATACGGGATAAAATCCTTAGCTATTTTTGTTCTGTTACGCCAAAGAAGTGTAACTTCTTACATGCGTACATAAGTACACACGTTTTTTATTATTATTTAAATAATATATCGTCTTTTTTTTCATTGAATACAAAAATAAGACGAGTGTGTAACATACCAACGTTAAGTGTAAACTCGTGTCCTAAATTCTCGGACAGTACGAACAATTATTAGAATATGTTCTGAAATTTTATTGGATGAGTTTTAAGAGGAAGAATTGCAGTTGTTTTTTTAAAACAAATTAAAGGAATTTATGTACTTGCTTCATTCATACTGCGTCGTTTTTGTTAATTTAATGTTTTTGAATTCTTTTTTTATCGAATACCATGATTTGAATGGTCACAAAGGCACATACATACTATGTATTACTAGCGTCTCACCCTCGTTTCGCTCGGGTTCGTCTCTAGGTATATTATATATAGGTAGTTTATAGTTTATATAGCAGAAATATAGAAAAAATATAATGTATGGATACAATTTCCCTATTTGAATCGGATATTATTCAATTTTTCATTGGTTTTAAATTTTTTTCGTGGTACCCTGTTTTTTTTTTAAATAAAAGCAACCAAGTTACTCCTTATTACATCAGCTATCTGCTAGTGAAAGTCCCGTTAAAATCAATCCAGCCATTTCAGAGATTAGCCGGAACGAACATGGTGAGCTACGAGGCTTATGTTATGGATACCAGATAGTTGATACACTACACACATATAACTTTAAATACATACATATTACATATAAATATAAACACCCATGAATGGAGTATAAGCATTCGTCACACAAATGAATGCCTCCAGCAGCACTCGAATCCACGACTGCTGACACAGCAAGTAGGTCCTCTACAAACTGAGCCAAACGTGTCTTCAAAAACACTGTTTCCGTTTCCTTATAGTTCGAAACTATTTTAATAAAGCAAAATTGCATAACAAAACTTCTTTATTACAAACTATTTAGAGCGTAGAACTATCTTGAAGTCTGTCCATACATCATATCGAGTCTAAAGTGCTAACTCATAGTGTTAGATCGAGTTAGGATTTTACCATGACTTCGATGTTTTAAGAAAATTTATAATATATTACTTTATATTCGAGCTAAGATGAAATCCAGATAAATTAATCGCGTAAAGCCAGAGAAATGCCAAGGGCACAAGAATAATTAATATATATGTTGGGACATTAACACACAGCACAATCTAGTTCCATCGTAAGCTACGAGGCTTGTGTTATTGTGAAAATTTTACTCTCATAATTTTTTCCAAACGTTGCTCTGATATTTTCATGTGCGAATCATGATTACCACTTGTCTTACGGTAAAGGAAAACATCGTGAGAAAACCAGCATGCCTGAGAGAATCTAGCAAGTTTTCGAAAGACATGTGAAGTCCGCCAACCCGCACTTGGCCAGCGTGGTAGACTATGGCCTGATCCCCCTCGTATTGAAGGGATACTCGTGCCCAGCAGTGGAACGTTAAAAAGGGCTGAATAAAATGCAATACTTAATATTGTCATCACTAAGATAAAATATATGGATACTAATTGTATATGGAGATTTTCTTAAACATTCCTCACTAAGCCGATAAGCATAAATATGTAGAAATCGACTGGTCAATGGGAAATATGCCATTTTCATACATTTTTAGGCTTTCTTACATCTTTACTAATATTATAAAGCTGAAGAGCTTGTTTGTTTATTTGGTAGAACGCGCTAATCTCAGGAAATACTAAACCGATTTGAAAAATCCTTTTTGCATTAGATAGCCCATTAACTGAGGAAGGCTATGGGCTATATATCATCCCGGAAAAATGTACGGTTCCCGTGGGATAGATTTATTTTTGTCTAGGGACGAACCCGAAGCGAAGCGAGGGTGAGTCGCTAGTCAGATATAAAAAGGGATCTTTGAAAGTTATTTCTTTGTCTATCAGTGTCTTTTCCAGTTGTTCTTAAAGAAAATTAATGGATGTTTGAGAAAAAACAACCGCTGTTGTACCTGGCAGTTCATATTATGCAGAAGGTTACGGGTTCGATTCCTTTATGAGTTAGCTTGATATTGTTTGATTAACTACCTCGTTGGTCCAGTGGTTGGCATATACAGTGCAAATCTGAAGATCCTGAGTTTGAATCCCGAGTTGGGCGAACTGTAGTTATTAAGATTCATTTGTTCAATATGTATGATATTATCAGAGGACTCTAATCATTATAATATGCACATACCTTCTTATTCGATACATCTTCTGATTCATTATAAACTCGTCTGAACAGTCTGTAGTATGCTATTAACGCTTTAGGGTGTGCGGTATCTGGTTGAGACGTCGGAGTGAAGAAGTGACGTTTGGCATCGAAACGAATTCTAGTATCTCGATAAAATCGAAAGAGGAAAATGATTCGAAGACACGTCTACGCTAATGAAAAGATTGGAAAATTACTTTAAAACTAATGCCTATACTAATAATATAGAAGCAGTGTTTGTTTGTTTAAACGCGCTTATCTCAGGAACTACTAATCCGATTTAAAAAAAATCTTTTTGCATTAGATGGCCCGTTTATTGAGGAAGATCATCCCGGAAAAATGTGCGGTTCCCGTGGGATAGATTTGTTTTTGTCTAGAACAAACCCAAAGCTAGGATGAGTCACTAGTCTTTGATATTTGTTCAATTATTCTTGAGGGAAATAGAAAGATAGATCAACAAAATAGTAAATTATACTCGCTAAATAATGTCTAAACCATTACTTTCTGCATACACAGAAAATATTTATATAAACATACTCTTATATCCTTTACCCCGCGGGAATATTTTCTTTTACCGCAATTAAAAATATAATTTACAGAGTGATGTAAATATTATGCTGTAATCATGCCCAGCTTTATATACATACATATGTATATCACTACGTATCACTACATATTAGAAAACAAAGTCCTCCGCCGTGTCTGTTTCTGTCTGTCTGTTCGCGATAAACTCTAAAACTACTGCACCGATTTTCATGCTGTTTTCACCAATGGATAGAGTGGTTTTCGAGAAAGGTTTTAATATATAATTTGTTAAGTTTTTGTATATATTGGCTAAAATATAACGATATTTGTTGGAGGTGTCGGAAAAATAAGCCGTCTGAGAGCTTTCAACGAAAACGCTGCCTAAACCCTTTGAGATATAACAAAATAATGTATGGTGGAATTGTGTATACAGGTCTACAGAAGTCTGCGATGGCATATGTCTATCTCTTAAGGATAACATACTATATCCATATTAAACGTTAAAATGTAACTAGGGACGATCCCGAGCGGAGCGAGGGTGAGTCGCTAGTACTATCTATACAGATAAATAAAATTGGAGTGTCTGTTTGTAATATTAAAATAACCGCTTTTTACTAAATGCATATGGATGTATACACGGTACATATATTAAAACAACATTTTTTACAATTTTTGTCTGTCTGTCTTTCTGTCTGTCTGTTTGTCTTTCTGTCTGTCTGTCTGTTTGTTCCAGCTAATCTTTGAAACGGCTGGACCGATTTTGACGGGACTTTCATTGGCAAATAGCTCATGTAATAAGGAGTAACTTAGGCTACTTTTATTTTTGAAAAAGAAATAGGGCCACACAAAAAAAAATTAAAACCAAAAAAAAATATTAAAAAAAGCTGTTTGTTTTAGGAAGAAATCTAGGGACGATCCCGAGCGAAGCGAGGGTGTGTCGCTAGTACTATAATATAAGGGTAACTTTGTACAAATTACATACAGCTTTTCTGTAGATCCTTTTGGTTTCTTTGAGTAAGTTTTTATTTATAATAACTTGCTTATTGCAAAAAATATAAGTTATTTCAACTTACTGGTACATTGTAATCTTTAATTGGTCCAGAGGATTTTTGGCAAACCGTTATACCTAAGCCAAACAACAGAGTAAGGTTACAAATAAAAAATGTTCATTTCATTACTTAACACTAGCGACTCACCCTGTCGTCGCTCGGGTTCGTCCCTAGGTTGCTTCCTAAAACAAAATTAATTAATTTAGTTTTAATTTTTTTTCGTGTATAAAGTAACTTAGGCTACTTTTATTTTAGAAAAAGAATTAGGGGTTTCGCTTAAAAAAATTAAAACGTACCTAGGGACAAATCCGAGCGAAGCGAGGGTGAGGCGCTAGTATGCATAATACACGAGATGTCAAGTTCGATTAATAACAAAAATATTCGTCGCAATTGACAATGTGTAATTGTGTAATCGTGTTTGGCTAATTGGCATTATTAGTAATTTAGCATAGGCTTAGTTATTATGTAGCCATGATGAAATTGTTTGTGGTCTTCATCAAATGATGTAGAAGTCAAAGTAGAAATTACATTTGATTTTAGTCATGTTTGAAGTCTTTTATTTCCTTAAGTGTTATAATATACGGAATCCCTTTTACGTGTCGGACTCATACTTGACCACTTTTTTTCATTCATCCAAAGAGTCAAATTTTTAGAGTTCCGTACATAGCGACTCATACTCGTTTCGCTCGATTACGTCCCAATCCTGAATCCTGGTTCCGGCCAAATTTACTTATTAATCTTTCTGGCTAGAAAGTTTCAGTAACAACCCGGAGCTGGGAAGTTGGTGGTGTTTCAACCCTGTGTCTCGGAAAGCAGGTAAAGGCGTCGGTCCTGCGCCAGATCTCTTAACGGTCTTGTCGAAATGTCGTCCCACATTGAGTATTAGAGTAACAGAAATAGAGAGTGCACTTGTGTCTGTGCGTATACTTGTGCACTATAATATATCCTGCGGAGTTAGCTAGTCTGAGTAAGATTGACCGATGATGACCATATCGGTCAGGAATACATCGGTATTAATATATATATTTTTTTATTTGAGTAAGTCTAATGCCGACAGACATATACGTCTGTGCCTTTTTTTGAGCTATTTTTATGTTTTGTTGTTATTTTTATTTTATTTTATTTGAGATGGATTCGTGCGTGTACAATTTCAGACTTAAAAAAATGTTGCGAATAAAAAAGAAGTTGAACAAAACTCGGGGGATCGGGTGGACTTTAGGAGTCCACCCGATTGAGGTTAGTGTGTTATATGCGAGGTTAAGTATATTGCACTAAATAAAAACATGCGCGCAAAGCCATAGGCAAAATGATATTTTAAATTCAATACAATATTTATATGTATTTTTATCATCATCATACATCATTTATATGTATTTAGATTAATTAATAAATTCTTCTTTTCATTTGTACAGTAAAAATATTCTATCCCAAACAAACAAAATAGACTAATTAAGATGGAAGACCAACAAAATTTAATTTTGTCAATCAATTTCATGGCTAATATTTACTCGTCCGATAACTCCAATACAGTATCAAGTTAAAGCGAAAATTATTATCCGTTCAAAACTTTATTATTATTAATTTTGATTCTGTATATAAAAACAAAACTGGTATCTGTTCATAAATAGGCGTTAAAATTAAAATTACAATTTGCCCAGAACTACGCTACACGTTTAGTTCTGTGAGTTATATAGCCGATTTTTTTTTCTTTTTTTTTTTAATGTTAGGTAATATTATTACGCATACCATCTGTTATGTGATACCTCCAGCAAGAAAAGCTAGTATTACAAATTTAAACCCAATGAAACTTTTCCCATTTAAATAGGGATCTAGGGGGCTGCAGGATCATTTACTCACATAACTACGACGGTCCGATGGCTGCTTGCTGAAGTAGACCACAGCATTCAGGGGTATACTCTGCTTTCATAGAAGTACAATTGGTAAGCCACCGCCTCCCAGTGTGTCTCTTGGCTTCTCGCCAGGCTGGATTGCAAATTGCTACTAAGCCCATACCACGCTAAGGTGGGATACGCATTTGAAATAGTCATATCGTCCAAACCTAACCACTAACTTCCTATTATTCTTTCACTTTCTCTCAAGTGACGTGTGAGTGACATCTAGCTTTATAGTATTAAACTTAATTTTTCGTACTACAGATACATACCTACATGTACTACATATATGTATATGCAAAAATTTCACATCGCTGTCACTGTTAGAAGTAGGTGAAAATAGAACTTGTATTGATTACACACTTTTTACTTAAAAGTGAAGCTAATTAAAGACCCATAGCATATTATGAGCAAATAGCTTAATTTGTGTTTTACTAATCTCAGTCCCTTAATGCCTAAAAGTAACCCTAATGGTATTCTAGATCACAGGTCTATCTGTATACTAAATTTCATCTAAATATATTTGACCGTTTCACCGTAAAGGAGTAACAAACTGTCTTTAAAATGGAGTCACGGTCTAAAGTAAGCGTATAAGATTCTCTATAATATTAAACTTTTGAAAAGTTCTGGAGTTGATTTGAAAAACAAGGGAATTTGATAAGTACAGGCTTCCTCATCGCAGCTCATTCCTATTTTTGGGTAAGGAATTAATTATTATTTTCACAATGACCCCATTGAATCATTAGTTACCGGTACATTAGAAATGCGAAAGCTTTGAACTTAAAAAGTTTATGTAACACTAGTGACCCGTCCTTGCTATACCTAATATTTTTTTATAGAGAATAAGGATAAACTAACGGATGGTACACCTAAGTAAGTCGTTATAGTCGTTCATAAACATTTGCAACATAAGGCATAAATAATTTGACGACACGTTTGGCTCAGTTTGCAGTAACCCTACTTGCTGTGCCAGCGGTCGCGGGTTCGAGTCCCGCTGGGGAAATTCATTTGTGTGATGAGCACGAATGTTTGTACTCCAGTCATGGGTGTTTATATTTATAATATGTATGTATTTAAAGTTATATATTTGTAGTGTATCAACTATCTGGTATCCATAACACAGGCCTCGTAGTTTACCATGGAACTAGATGGTGTTGTGTGTTAATGTCCCAACATATTTATTAATTTAAGGAGAGTTGCAAAAAAAAACTGCATTACTTTCACGGAGTCCAAACTTACAATTTCTTTGATCAAACTAAGTGAAATATCTTTGAGTTTAGTTTCTTAGAGTTTTATTAACCAACAACGCGATTGATTTGATTATTTAGAGTACAATTATTTATAATTCGTGTTATTTATTCATAACCATTTGAAGATGTAAAGTCCGCAGCCTCAGTAGTCGACAGTGAAGCCGGCAAAGACAAATTACTTTATTTCTTCCCCTATTTATTTATTATGGCCCCTTCTGTTTTCATTATTTTTTTGTTTCCAACTGTCCTCTTATTTTCCGAGTCAGTTGTTTATCAGCTCAACAGTCTATTACTCATTTGTGGAAGTTTATTATGAGCTACCAATTGGATTGCTTAAGAGTATAATATTATATACACAAGTGACTTGCTTATGTCCATGACTGATTTTACCCTCGATCTTCACCCTTAATTCCTTTTTAAACAATAAATTTCTATGAAAAAACTGTCATCGGATCAAATTTCGTGGTTTGGATGGACAACATGTACATTGTATATTAATAGGGTGTGAAACCCCGAAAGATAACCAGGCAAATCTGGGGTTCGTCGCTAGTTATGTGAAATGATATTTATTGTATGAATGAGTGAATGAATGAATTAACGAATGAATGAATATATTACCTTGTTATACATCACTATAGATTTTTTAAAGTAAATTCTGATATCTTGTTAAAAAATCATTTTGGCAAAGAAGAAGTAATTTCAAATTATATATATGGTATAGCTTTATAAGTAGTGTCTAAAAATGAAATGCAAAAAATGATTGGATTTCAAATACATTGATTGGATCTCAAACCTACGACGCAGGTGTGGGGAATTTCAAACTTGACTTTAAGATTCACAGCCCCTCGACCAAGTTTAGTCGAATTTTTCTCGCATTACACCAATTTTTACTTGCCTTATATATATCAAGATCTTGAGGAATGTCTATTTGTTTATAATAGGATATATTAAAAATAATGTAAAAAAGTTAAGTTGGATGTATACTATATATTTTAAACTAATGTTTTTTTTAATAAATATATATATTAGTGAAGCTGTCTAATCTGAACTATAATCGTCCCTAGATTTTAACAATGAGACTATATAATAATGATACCATTCAATAGAACAGGTGGTAACGATAATGACACGAACCTGGCAACAACTTTAGAACTAACAATAGTTATAGCTTGCGTCTTGATCGGATTGAGTTGGTGTCCAAAGGATATGCTCCTCAAATTATCATTAGTTTTATAAATTGCTCTCGGTAACTCAGTTATTTTCGCCTGAATATATGTAAACATATATCTGTAGATCTGTATACAGGTAGTGAGAAAAAACAAAAACAAACACAATGTCAAAAACTACAAAAATGATTGATTAAGCTTCTATTACTTTTCAGCGGTCTCTTTAACGTTCTAAAAAAAAGTTACTTCTATTATGTTTTACTAAAATATGTATAGATACTAAAAGAGATATAGATATCGTAATCTATACATATAATAAAATTCTAACCATTGAACGGATTTTGGAAATTTGATATGATGATATCCGGGTCAAAATATAGGATAACTAGCGACTCACTCACGCTCCGCTCGGGTTCGTCCTTACTTATGTTTTAACGTTTAGTATAGATTTCTCAGAGATGAGATATTTTCCCGCTGTAATTAGTATCCTATATGTTGACCCGGATAACCAGATATCATAATACCAAATTTTATCAAAATTCCTCCAGTGGTTTTTCCGTGATGCGGTAACAGACAGACAGACAAAAATTCAAAAAACTATAGGTTTGGCCTCTGTATCGATAAAAAAGTCTATTTCGATAAGATTCGGCTTAGTTACGATTTTATTATATGACGTAAAGATTTTGACTGCGAAAAAATATCTCATCTTATGAGAAATCTATACTAACCGTTAAAACGTACCTTGGGATGAAATCGAGCGGAGCGAAGGTGAGTCGCTTGTATTAGAAATAAAACTCTGTACCGTTTTCTAGTTAAGAAAAGTTAACTCTCTAAGGACCTAAGGTTTTCCAAAACTTCAGCTGACGTTACGCATGTATAATCTGTGCTCATTTCAAAACTTCGCTTTGTTTTTTTTTTCACAATCAAGAGGCAGAAGTTGGAGAGCCTTTTTATGTTTTGTATTTTTTTTCAGCATGGACAGTCTTAAAGCTTGGTGTACACTAGTTTAATTATAATTATGCTACATTTTTTAAATTTAACCTTAATGTATAAGTTAACTATGAATAGAATAAAAAGTAATATACTTTATTATTTTAACATTTTCTGCTTGAGATGTACATAAGTTGATAACCACTATAGTCTGATTTTTAATTCCACGGAAATATGACAGCTGTCATTCTTTGATAATTCAGATATCATAAACCTTTTCTGCTTTTAAATTTTTTAATTTAAAATAACAAAATATATGAAACAGAATTAGATCAACTAAACTATAATATGTATGACGTTGTAAATAGTCTTTGTTTTGTGCATTCAATGCACACTAACTATAAATGTTTAATGGTTAAATGAAAAAAAAATAACAGAGTAAAACAAGATATTTCTTAAATGAAAATATTTATAAATCATTATCTCTTACGAGTATATCATCATTGTCGTCAACATCGTCATATAATCCGAATGTAGATTATAAAAGAATCACTAACACTATCCATCAAAACATTAAAAGGGCACATTTTATCCTCTTCTTTAATAATATGTTCTTACAAGAAGCAAAGATTTTACAACCAAAGGGGTTTTCCTAAAAAAGACTTGCAACCTATGGATTATTGGACAGGGATCCCTGTAATAGAAAAATAATTTCCATAATAATTATTGTAACTTCAATAATATGATATTAAAAAAAATAATTACCATTTTAGAATTATCAATCATTTTTTTAGTCTTAGTTTTTCTAATTGAAACCTTAAATTCAAGATACTTTATTTTTTTATTTTGCTAAAATGCTTTCCGTTTTTAGTGACAATGTTTCAAAGTTGACAACACTTCTGAAATGTCAGAATTCCGTCGAATTAAAAATCAGACTTTAGACATTATTTCATATAGGTTTTCGTAATAACTTGAGTTCCAGCTTTTAAATTCAAAATCAAACTAAATATTTTATTCAGCAATAAATTATATTTTTTTACACATCATGAATCTACCAGCAGTTCGGAAAGAAGAAACCTCAGTCCTGAGAAGAACTGGCGAAAGAAACGCTGCTATTCAGCTATTACTATTTCGAAATATATCTATGTTAAATTGTGGATGACGTTTGAGTTTTTTCTTACACTTGCTTTCCCAAAACAAAATTAATTAATTAATTTGGTTTTAATTATTTTTTTCTAAAATAAAAGAAGCCTCAGTTACTCCTTATTACATTAGCTATCTGCCAGTGAAAATCCCGTCAAAATCGGTCCAGCCATTTCAGAGATTAGCCGAAACAAACAGACAGACAAAAATTGTAAAAAACGTTGTTTCAGTATATGTACTGTGTATACATCCATATGCATTTAGTAAAAAGCGGTTATTTTAATATTACAAACAGACACTTCAATTTTATTTATTTGTATAGATTTAGAACTATCACAAGTGAAATATTGAGTAAATTAAGTAAAAAAATGTGGAAAATAGTTTGAGATCATAAAAAAATAAGTATATTTCTTAAAATAAACCTGTGTAACCCTACCTTAGTTCGTTAGAGGCAATCAACCACTCTGTGATTGTTAAGACTCGTCCCTTTGAAACAATCGCAATCGTAGTTAGTCGCTACGGTTTTAAAGTATGACATTTTTAACTTGTTACAAACTGCAGTATTTCTGATTTACAGAACGGTTGAGCATAATTTTTTAACAATACGTAAAGCTGGTGAATGCTTGTGCATTTTCCAACATGAATATAGACTTCGTAGATTTCTAAGTTCTATTTAAAATAAAATTATCTGTTTGATTATTTTGATTTTTGGTTCCCTGGTGGTACCAAATTTATTTAAAATGTCAAATATTTGCGTAAATTTAAGAAAGTATTATTGTAAGTATTTGGCTGATTTATAGATATGTGGTCGTACATATGTGCATATACGAGTATATCTATAGTAATATTATAATGAGGCAAAGTTTGTTTGAACATGTTAATCTCAGTAACTACTCAGCCGATTTTTTTTTTTGGATTAGATAGCCCTTTTATTGAGGAAGGCTGTATATCAATATATAGTCTGTCTATTCTATACTAACCGTAAAAACGTACCTAGGGACGAAAACGAGAGAAGCGAGGGTGAGTCGCTAGTGAAGGGATAATTTGAACATTTCCTTTTGCAATTTAGGAAGACATTGGATTTTGGAGAATTATACAGTGGAGTTTATTGATTACAAAAAATATTTTATTATTCAATATGTATTGCAATTTTCAGACTTTGTATGATAAATGCTATGTTAGTAAAAATTTTGTTATGTATGTATGTTTGTTTGTTTATCACTTCTTCACGCTGAAACGGCTGAACTAATTTAGATTAAATACAACAATCAACATATAGGATGTCTTTTACTGCGAGAAAATATCTTATCTCTGAGAAATCTATACTAAACGTTAAAACGATATAAAAAAAAAAGAAAGCAAGCATTAGCATAACCAGTTCGATGTAAAAAAGCTATCTCCCAACTTTTTTACCCTAATTCATACCATTTTTATTCTAACCCTCTCTTTTTAGGTTTCGTCCTAACAAATGATCCACATTTCCGTAGTGATGTGTGGCTGTGGAGATTTTTTTTTTTTATAAATATTGAAAAAAAAAAAAAACAAAATCCATACTAATATTATAAACGTAAAATACCCCTGTGTGTTACATTTTCACCTTTAAACTGCTAAACAAATATCGATAGATAAGATCTTAGATGGTGTTTTGGGAACGGACTTAGGCTACTTTTGATCCACGCGAGTTAATTTCAAATTCTTTATACAACTTAATACATAGATTGATTTATAAGTTACTTTTTATCGACATCATAGTTAAGCTTATTTTTTACTAGCGACTCACCCACGCTTCGCTCGCTTTCGTCCCTAGGTTGATTTCCCATACAAACTTTCATCCCCATTTCCACCCCCTTAAAGAATGATTTCCGGGATAAAAAGTATCCTATGTTCTTCCCAGGATTTTGAACTATCTTCTTACCAAATTTCATCTAAATTACCTCCTACAACATCACAAAGTCACAAACTTGACCTGTTTATAATATTAGTATAGATGTGTTTTAATTTGCTATTCATATATGTATGTGTATATATTTGGAATAATAGAAGCTAAATATAGATTGTAGTGTTTTTTGGTTTAACTGATAACATATTATGAGTGTAGTTGAGAAGATACATTATGTGTTAATGTATTATTCATCTATACATATAATAAAACTATAGAGGTTGAATGTCTGTACATAGAAAAAAAAATGCTAAAAACCGAGTCAGGGAGATGTAAGAAGAAAAATAGAACAAATCCAGATTTTCTCCAATATTTTTGTTTCTCTGTCTGTTTGTCTGTTTGTACGAGCTAATCTCCGAAACTGTTAGACGGATTGAAAATGAAATTTTGCATGGCAGTACCTTAAATCCCCGCGCAACGGAAAATGAAATAATTCCCATGGGATAGTTAAAAAACTATAGTAACTTATACAGCTTGATTTTAATGAAACTTTACAATAATATAGTTTATATATCATAATAACAAATAAGCTACTTTTTATCTCGGAAAAATGTACGGTTCCCGTGGGATAGATTTGTTTTTGTTTGTCTAGAGGCGAACCCGAGCGAAGCGAGAGTGAGCCGCTAGTCTTAATAATAACATATCTCCTCTCGCTATTTACTTAGACTAGTGCTCGCCAAGTAGTCAAAATTCGACTTAAAATTATTTTTTAATGATAACACTAAAGCTCATAAATAGCTACTATATATATGTATATATATATATATATATATATATATATATATATATATATATATATATATATATAGTTAGAAAATCGGTTGACAAATAATGGAGAAAAAGGTATTGAACAGTGTTGCCTTTTCCTATTTATATATAGATCCCTTTGAAATTAGGTAAAATAAGTGAATAAACAAAAATCAACCGATGAAGTAAAATACTCTTCGCCCAAGCGTCACGTCCCTCGTCCCTCGCCGGACAGGTGTAAACAACAATTTATCCGCGACAAGATAAATTCACGAATGATTTACTTGATTTAATATATTTATTTAGTTTGCGCATTTCTCTAAATCTGTTTTTTTGAATCCTATGGCGCAGTGGTAAATGCGTTTTAATATTGTAATAGTGTATTGTGTTTTATGCTAGTACTAGCGACTCACCCTCGCTTCGCTTCGGGTTCATCTCTAGACAAAAACCACTTATCCCACGGGAACCGTACATTTTTCCGGGATGATATATGGTCTAAAACCTTCCTCGATAAATGGACTATCCAACACAAAAAGAATTTTTCAATTCCATCCAGTAGTTCCTGAGATTAGCGTGTTCAACCAAACAAACAAACTCTTCAGCTTTATAATATTAGTATAGATTTGTAAAAGTACCTGGGCGTTTTTTGGAAAAGATATTTTTATGTTCGGAAAATAAAAAAAAAATATATGTTATTTTTTCAGAAAAGACACCTGTATAGTGAAGTTTAAAAAGCAAATCCTTATCTAAATCCAAATCCGTAACGGCTCGACCGATTTTAATGATTTTTTTTGTATTTTTGGTAGGTATGAGAATAGGTCATAAAGTATTTTGAACCCTCCTACACCCCCCCCCCCTCCCCCCACATAAATTTTTAATCGCTATTTTAGTATTTATGTATGAACAATATTATAGCGACGAACCCGAGCGAAGAGAGGTTGAGTCGCTGTATAGTATAAAGCCAAAGAGTTTTTTCTGTAGATTGAACGCGGGCATAGCCGCGAGTTCTGCTAGTATATTTGTAAAATAAAGCAAATTTCAATTTGCATTTCATAAATAAACTTTATATGATTAGCTAAATATATCAAACATTTATTGGAAACAGACAACTAAAGTAAAAAAATATAACTGCCTTTCTGTTTGCTTGCATATGCTAATCGGAACGTCTGAAATGATTAAAAAATATTCGCTGAAATTCTTCCGCTATGACAGAATGTTTTTTTATTCTTATTCCGAAAAAAACAGTATAGGTGACGTGCGATAAATTATTTTTTGGGTCAGAACGTAGTGAGGGCTGAAGCAAAATCGATATTTTTTCTGTAGTTTTAAGTAAAAAGAAAGTTAAGTCCACTTAAGTGTAGTTGTATAAAAAGTTAAGTACAGAATAACCATTCTGTATAAAATATATATTTTTCTCTTTGAATGTTCTCTAAGCTGACAATTTACTTCAGCATTGAAGAAGAAAAAGGTGGTATTTATTTATTTTCTATTTATCATTTCATACTAACATCTTTTTATATTTATTTATATTATATTTCCACTAGCAACTCACCCTGGCTCCGCTCGGGTTCGTCCTTAGTTACGTTTTAACCTTGTATTGATTTCTCAGAGATGAGATATTTTCTCGCAGTAAAAAGTATTCTATATATTGACCCGGATAACCAGCTATTATCATACCAAATTTCATCAAAATCATTCTTGTGGTTTTCTCGTGATGCGTTTCCAGACAGACAGAAAAACAAAAATTCTAAAAACTATAGATTCGGCTTCTGTTAATGACTATTTTAATAAGATTTTCCAAAAAATATTTAAATAAAGATTAAGATAATATTAAATAATGAAATATTTTTATTTATTCTTATACTTTATATACATCATCAGATACTTGAATTTTCGATTTGCACCGTAAGTATATGCTCGGAAGTTTAATAATACAAGAATATTAAAATAAAAAAAAATCAACGACTAAAACAAATATTATTTTTTCGACCAATAAAATAATTTAATAATAACTCTTGATTGATTTCCGATACGGGCAATTTCATTATAACTTGTGTCATACGAGTATATATTTTATATAGCGCACAAATGTGTGAAAAAACACGGTCGTATATGCTATTCTTTCACCCTTATATACGAAGAAGATATAAACATAAATATGTTGGGACATTAACACACAGCACCATCTAGTTCCATGGTAAGCTACGAGGTGTTATGGATACCAGATAGTTGATGCATTATACATATATAAACTTTAAATACATACATATTATAAATATGTATGTATTTAAAGTTTATATATGTGGACCCATGACTGGAGTACAGACATTTGTGCTTATCACACAAATGAATGCCCCCAGCGGGACTAGAACTCGCAACCGCTGGCACAGCAAGTAGGGCACTACAAACTGTACCAAACGTGTCGTCAAAATGGCATTTCAACATGAGAAAAATAAGTGAAACATCAAGTGTAAGATCAACTTTACTAATTCTGTGAAGTACTTTAAGTTTTTTAAATCTATACAGATAAATAAAATTGACTTGTGTCTGCTTGTAATGTCAAAATAACAGCTTTATACTAAATGTATATGGAATTATATACGGTACTTATAAGAAAAACACAATTTTAAACATTTTTGTCTGTCTGTCTATTTGTTCCGGCTAATCTCCGAAACGGCTGGACCAATTTTAACGGAACTTTCATTGGCGGATAGCTGATATTATAAGGAGTAACTTAAGCTACTTTTATTTTAGAAAAAGAATTAGGGTTTCGCTCAAAAAATTATAACGCACCTAGGGATGCACCCAAGCAAAGCGAGGGTAAATCGCTAGTTTTACTATAAGTTTAATAATAAAAAACCCAATATTTCTTACATAAATATAACATGATCTGAACCCTGGACCTCACAACCCACAACCGTACAATAATCCACTAAATCAATACGGTAGCCATAACATATCCTATATATAATTGCATTGGAGAAATTGAGCGAGAAAAATGATTTTCTTGATACCAAGAGATTACGATAATAAATTGTTCGTATCTGATCTGTCCCCTACGATGAATTAAGATTACTCTTGCTTTTATGGGAAATGTAGGTGAGTTTGAGGAGAAAAGAATGGTATCTTAAGACGTTTACAATCCATAAAGTATTAAAAGAATATATATTGCTATTAAAAAAATACTTGTGTATGTCTGGGATTCGATTCTAAAAGCGTTTTGTTTGTTCGTTTGATTAGTAAATTATTATATGTATTTACTTCGGAAGAGTATATTACTGTCATAGTAGATTTCAAAGGCATAATTGTATAATGTAAATTTTATGTGTATGGTTTCAGGATACTACAGCCATTGACTAGATTTTACTGTTCTATAGGCTTTATCAATTATCTTTTTGTATCTGAGGATATAGTAATATAATAAACTATTATATTACTATAATAAACTAGCGACTCACCCTCGCTTCGCTCGGGTTCATCCCTTGATACGTTTTAACGGTTAGTGATTCCCATACAAAATAAACAGTTCAGAACTTTTTGATTTTCCAGCAGTTTTTTTTGTTTTCGCAATTTTTTTTATATTTAAACCATCCCTGACACACCCCCAACAAAACAAAAAAAAAGAATTATTCAAATCGGTCCAGCCGTTTTTGAGTTTTAGCGAGACTGACGAACAGCAATTGATTTTTATACATATAGATAGATTACCCCTGTGTTAGTAATACATGGGTAATTTATTTATGGAAAATTTATGGTTTCCCGTAATTTAGATATCTCAAAATTAATTAAAATTAAAAAAAAATTTTCTTAACATTCAATTTTTGAATTTTTGAATGAGTTTTTTTATCGGCAAATGACTAATGATTCTCTTTTTCTGCACTTCGTTGTCTATTTTTTTTGCATAATAATCATTATTACTTAAGAAAATCTTTTACTCGTATATCTATAGGTACATATAATAAAATTGTAACTAAGCCGAATCTGTATATTAACAATTTTTGGAAAATCTTATTGAAATAGACATTATTATCGATAAAGAGGCCGAATCTATAGGTTTAAGGTTTTTTGTCTGTCCGTCTGTGACCACATCACGAGAAAACCATTGGACAGATTTTGATGAAATTTAATATGATGATAGCTGGTTTTCCGGGTCAACATATAGGATATTTTTACTGCGGCAAAATATCTCATCTCTGAAAAATCTATATGAAATGTTAAAACGTAACTCTAGTTAAAATATATTTTTTTAATATCCTTACAATTGGTAGAACACATTAGTACGGGATAAGTAACAACAATAACTCGTCTATTACTCAATACGCGGATAACTGTCTAGATGACGGAAGCTGGATATTTTTGAACTTGCACCTTTTATTGGCAAAAGCGCTGAAGAATATCTTACTTTATCTCCATAGTTCATAATATAAAGTTATAATAAATCTGATTTATTAAAAAGATTTTAATAAAAATCTTATATTTCTAAGGACAAAAGAAGTACTGACGACCCAGATGTTATAGTTATCCAATTGACTTATTAGTGACTTTGTTCTTCACAAGTCGTTGGTTCGATTATAAATAATTGTGTATTCTATACAGATAAATAAAATTGAAATGTTTTTTTTTATACCATGACGGTGGCAATCAAGCATACGGCCCGCCTGATGGTAAGCGGTTAACATAGGCTATGGATGCCTCCAACACCAAGGGCATCACATGCGCGTTGCCGACCCTTTAAAAACTTATTTACTCCCCTTTTGAAGGACCCCATACTGTAACCCTCTACGAAAACCTCGGCAGGGAGTTCATTCTACAGCGGAATGGTTCGTGGGAGAAAATTACTCCGAAACCGAACTGTACGGGACCATTTGGGATGCAGTGTGTGAGCATGAACTCCCTGTCGATAGCGAGCGGTGTGATGATAAAAAGTGGACATCATTTTTTAAATATACAAAGTACAGGCCATTCCGTTGAAAATATTGGATTTGTTTTACTATTTCTTTTATTTTTTTTTTAAATAAATAAAAAGGAAACGTAAACATTAATTTATATTTTCAAAAGTCTGTGAAAGTTTCACGATTTGTTGCTTAGCTTTTTAGATTACCTCAAACAAATTAAAGGAATATGAAAAATTATGATAGTAAAAAAATTCCATATAATAGTATCAAATAATCATATAAATTAAAATAAATATGCTGGGACATTAACACACAACACCATCTAGTTCCATGATAAGCTACGTGGCTTGTGTTATGGATACCAGATACTTGTTACACTACACATATATAACTTTAAATATATACATATTATAAATATAAATACCCATGACTGGAGTACAAACATTCGTGCTCATCACACACATGAATGCCCTCAGCGGGACTCGAACCTACGACCGCTGGCACAGCAAGTATGGTCACTACAAATTGAGCCAAGTGTCTTCATGAACTAAAACAAAAATTTAGAAGTTATTTCAAAATCAGAAACAGACACTCAATTTTAAAAACATCAAACAAAAAAAACAGACTCTTCAGGGAAAACCTTATATTTAGAAATAATCTTTATACTTAGTTTCTTAGATTATTTTATTCAAGGGATATATGAAACACGTTGAATCGAATATACCTCGCTTTGCTGCTGACAGGTAATTTTTGTTTGCGGAAATAAGCTAACTTAACAAACTATATCAGAAAATCTAAGGTAATAAGAATTTGTTCATTCAATACAAATCTACTGATAACTGTTTTGTTGAAATGTATGTGTGTATGATTCTATTTATGACATTTGGACATAGTAAATTTTATGAGAAATTTTATGTATATAAAATTTTTGTTTTTTTGAAATAAAAAGGGGTGACTTTAAAAATCATTTTGAAAGTGAACCCAGAATCCAGGACAGACTGACAGACAAGACAGTACACCAATAAGCAGTTAAAAATACATACAAAGGAATTGAATACCTCTTCTTTTTTGAAATCGGTCAAGAAGAAAACAACTAAGTGAAATAAAACTAGCTCACATATTAAATATTTTTGGTCAAGTTTTTGTGTTGGCATGAAAACGCGGCATTTGGAATTACTTGCATTGTCCAACAAAAAAGGTCACATTTTTCTTAGAAGATATCCCTAATATTATTATTTATACTAAAAAGTTTTTTCGGTTAATTTGTTTTTTCGTCAACTTCAAAAAAGTTTTAATAACTGAATTTGGATGTTTGTTTTGTAGCATTTGTGCTTTTTGAGTAAAAACTTGTCTGTGCGAGTGTATGAGAGTTTGTCCTGATCTATGTAAGTATATGTATAGGAAACTTAATTCTAATAGATTTAAAAAGTGAGTTTAAAAATTATTAACACAAATCTCTCCCATAAATAATCGGTAATTTGTTGTCAACTTACTTTCACTACACCATGATAAAAATAAATAAATAAATATGTTGGGACATTAACACACAGCACCATCTAATTCCATGGTAAGCTACGAGACTTGTGCTATGGATACCAGATAGTTTATACACTACAGTCTACACATATATTATAAATACAAACCACCCATAACTTGAGTACAAACATTCGTGTTCATCACACAAATGAATGCTCCCAGCGGGAGTCGAACCCGCGACTGCTGACACAGCAAGTATGGTCACTATAAACTGAGCCAAACGTAACCTATATAACTTAGAAAGTTTAAGTGTAGCTTATTTGTCAAGGAACATATTTCACAACTAGCGGCTCACCTTTGCTTCGCTCGGGTTCGCCCCAAGATGATTATTTAGATTGACATAACTTTTTTATTTAGCAACCGATTGAAATAAAACAAATACTAAATATTAAGTGAAGCTTACCACAACACATTAGTAAAAAAAGATTAGCGCGCACAAACGCACAGACAAACAGACAAAAAAACTAAAAATCATTGTTTTGGGTTCTATTGCGTTAATAAAGATCCCCAATAATAGTTTTTTTTTCAAATATCTTCCATGTACAGACAGCGATCAGTTACAATTTTATTATATGTGTAGATCAATTCATTTGTTTCAGAGAAAAACATAAATATATTGTACCATTTTGTTATTAAAGTTAACTTAATTAACGTTAACCTAAAAAGTTGACTTTTACTGCAATTACTTTGATATCAAATATAACTATGATAGTATTAAGTTATTAATTTAGCTGTTATTATAAAGAGAGAATATAATAAAGGTGTGTTATGAAATAACAGGAAGCCAGGGCTTTTTTTGCAAATAGAAAAAAAGTGCCCTTTGAACTGACTGTAGCTACACTGATGTAGGATGCGACTAGAAAGATCATAATTTCCATCACACCATCAGCATCCCATTGATGGAGCTGTGAGATATCACCTTCAATAAAACTTTCTTAGTTTGTAATGATTCAAACTGATATTTTCATGTGCGAATCATTTCCGGCATGATTGACGATGATGATGACCACTTGTGCTACGGTGAACGAAAACATCGTGAAGAAAACTGCAAGTCTGGGAGAATCTAGCAAGTTTTCGAAAGACATGTGAAGTCCACCAACCCGCACTTGACCGGCGTGGTGGATTATGGCCTGATCCCCCTTGTATTCATGGGAGGCCCGACCAGTATAGTATAATATTCCATTCATTAGGTTATGATATCTCGTAAAATAAAAATAATACGGAAATCTCTTACTTATTTTTAGATATAATTAACTGCCTCGGCGGTGTAGGGGCTAGAATGTACTGCTGCAGATCTGAAAGTTCTGGGTTCGAGTCCGACTATAGTTATTGAGTCTTCCTATGAAGAAAGTCTCAGTAACAGTCCGGAGTAGAGAAGTTGTGTCCAGTGCCTAGTACACTGGTTATGTCGAATTGACGTCCCATGAGAGTGACAGGAATAGAGAGTGCACTTGTGTCTGCGCGTGCAATTGTACAGTGTACACTATAACATATCCTAGGCAGTTTGTTAGTTCCAATAAAAATGGCCGCCGCGGTTGGAATCTGTCAGAATGTCATTATTTGTAGACGGTTCTTATTGCGAGAAAGGGATACACTTTTTCAATACCATTCTAACATTCCATCTAGTTTAAAAATACCATAATATATGCGCCGCCCTTTACTTATTCTAATTTGTTACAATGCTTCTAGATTAATCTAGATCATCGTTGATATATAACACCCTTTGATTAGGGTTAATCATATTATTTTGAGTACCCAAAAACCTATTATAAAGTTTTATGCCTATCACACGGACATCTGACTATTTGTACCTTTATTTAATTTTATATGCTTAATATTTATATGTGTGTATGTATGTGGGTATGTATGTATATATATTATTTTATCTATGTATGTATTTATTGTAGATTTCATTAAGACTGTTTGCACCCCTTCCTTCTCTCTGTCTTTCTCTATACCCAAAGCACAGTAAAGATATAAACAGTATTGTAACTCGGCCCTGTCCTTGAAATAATTACCTACGCGCCAGTACAGCCGCACTCTACACAACGACGCGAGAGGACTGCCCGTCTACAGTATTTTAATTTCATCTTGAGTTTATTTCTAGTTTTGTGATTGCAAATATTTTATTTTTTATTTAAAAAATATTATTAGTAAATTTAATTAAAAAATCTCAAATTTACAAGGGTGTATGTGACCCTTATAAATTTGAGATTGAAAAATATTTGCGCCTCGACTGAGACGACCGGAAAACTTTATTGTTAAATTTAATAGTATGAAAAATCCGCATTCGGATAAACAGTTTAATTAAAAATACTTCATTTTTTGTTTTTAATTTAATTAATTATTTTATTTTCAAAACATACGATGTCTCGATACTTTTTTGTTTGACATTAGCGAAGTTACAGGAGAAATAAAATGTTTATTTTTGTATCCAATTATAAAAGTTACATAACATAACCATCTTATACAATTTTCATATCCAATTATACGATCTGGCAGTCCTTTACGATTGTCTACCGAGTGTTTACCGAACGCGAGGCGCGTAGGTATAGATCGATTTTCGACCATTTGTATGAAGATGATATACTGTTTATATCTTTACTGCGCTCAAAGGTTGTCTAGAATAGATCGCTTTCTAGCGATAAGACCGCCTATTGTACTATTTATTTTTAATATCTTCTATGTAATGTAAAATAATGATGTGCAATAAAGAATATTTCTTTTTCATTTCATTTCACTTCATATACCCACTTATTTTCCGGCGAACTTAATTATAGTAGTCCAATGCATAAAGATGCTAGATGATTAGAAAAATCTAATGAATGCTAATGTATACTGTGTAAGGTATAGTGAGGTCCAGAGGCAAAAAGATTGCAAGTTATGAAATAAAATATTTTATCATATTAAAATATTCATGTTTACATCACATATCTTTAGATAACCCTTATTTTTCAAAAATTAAACCCACAAGATTTTTTTAATATTTTTTTAGTATCAAAAATAACCCTAATTCTTAACCCGTTGAGGATCGCGGGCACGCCGGCGTGTCAGTTGACAATTAATTTCTTAGAAATTATCCAGGAGCAGTAATAATACTGTAAAATATATTAAAGTAAATCTGTCTGTCTATGATATTTTGGCAACGATAGAATTGCAGATATTTATCTTTTTTCCGCAATCACTACATAGTATAAAACAAAATCGCTTCCCGCTGTCTATCCCTATATATGCCGAGATTTTTAAAACTACACAATGGATTTTGATGCGGTTTTTTTAAAAGATAGTGTGATTCGAGAGGAAGATTTATATGTATAGCACATGCATAATATAGTAGAGAAACACTGATAATTTTAGAGGTTTCTCATGTGATGTCATAAATAAACATATTTTTTTGCGCTTACATTGCAAACGCTGGCTGAACCCTACGAGATAGATCTAAATAATGTACCACAGTATTGTACACCATAAAAAGGTCTACAAAAAAGTTCGCGATGGCATATGTCTATCTCTTAAGCATACCATACTATATCCATTTTACTGTTGAGTTGAGTCGCTGTATCCAAGCTAGGGACGAAGTTGAGTTGAGTCGCTAGTATTTAATAAAACATACAAATAAAGTATCCAAATAATACAAAATAAAATACATCACCAATAGCTACTTTTTCAATACATTAAATAATAAGTCTATAAAATTATGCATAAATCTGCTTAAAAATATATCTTCCAGACGACCTACTTCTGCGGCCTTCACACAAAAAGGTGTCTGACAGAGGTACGGTGCGCAAAAACGTCTACATTTTTAAGTATGTAGTGGTGTCAGAAAAAATTGTTTCTTATTTCTAATGTATATACGTAAAAAGTGTAACAGGGCTTATTTTGTATATTTAATATATTTTTATATCTGAGTATGAGAAGTAAGTGTGTATGAGTAGTAAGTAACTGAGTAAGGGCAGAAAGAAAATAAAAAAAATATTTAAAAACTACCGACTCACCTACTTACGTTTTAACGTTTAGTATAGATTTCTCAGAGACGAGATATTTTCCGCAGTAAAAAGTATTCTATATTGAACCGGATAATCAGCTATCATCATACCAAATTTCACTAAAATCCCTGCAGTGGTTTTTCTGTGATGCGGTCACAGACAGACAGACAGATAAAATATCTAAAAACTATAGACTCGGTCTATGTATTAATAAAAATGACTATTTAAATAAGATTTTCCAAAAAATATTTAATGTCCAGATTTGACATAGTTAGAATTTTATTATATGTATAGATGTTTTCTATGTAGACGTCCTTTGCATATACTCAAAGGTACGACTTGAGCCACACGTCCTAACTGATATCTGTCACGGCGGCCAATCTCACAGAGACTAGCCATCTGCGCAAGAGATATTATAGTGCATAACTGTACATACAAACTTATTTTATTACTGCGTCATAATAAAATAAGATAATTCTAGCCAATCGCACTATAAAAATGATTAATTTAGGTCCTTTCGATCCTATTCATAACCTAATATATAAACTATCGATATTTAAAAAAAAATTTATGACTTGCTCATTTAAGATATTATTATTATAAAGTAAAAAAGTCGTAGTTATATATCACAAACCAACAATAGCCAGATGAATAATATATGTATTTTTTATTCATCCGTTTGTTGGACGAATAGATATTTTGAAGTTAGATATTACTTAATATTTGAAAAAAAAAAATTGAATTATGAATCTCAAATAACTATAGATACCTATATGATTTTATGGACAAAGACTAAAAAAACACCGAAGTACTATATTTTTTTAGAATTATATTTTTTTTGACAAAGTTTGGTATTTTTGCCGATCCTACCACTAATAATTTGCGCCAAGCGAAGCGTCACTTTTAATCTCAATATTCAGATGAGCACAATATGAAACTACACCATTTTGTCTCTTTTTAACACATGAAATTTAATATATCTTTCCTTTTTTAAATTGGTATAACCAATAAAAAAATTGTAACGTTCAACTGAACGTTGAAAGATATGGTTTAAAAAGTTCAATCGGTGTACTGAAGCCATTAATCCTTTAGAGAAGTTACGTACATAGTTCAAACAGATTGATAAATTAAAGGATCAGTTTTCAAGTAGAGCATTTGCATTAGCTATACATAATGTATGTAATTTGGGACGATTTATCCAAAAATATTGTATAAAATGACGAAAAAGTAATAAATCAGACCAAATTTTAAAGTGTTATGCTTTAATATTTTCTTAGATTTACGCGAGTATTTGACATTTTAAATAAATCTATCTTTTAGGATATTTTCGCATGAATTGCATGTAAAATAATTGGAAAAAATTTCGATTGAAAATCCCGATGCGTAGAAGAAGTGAAAATAATGCTCTCATGGGTTAATCTATGATTATCAAGGTATCTTAACACCATGAGTTATAGTGCTTAGATCTTAAGACTTAGAAAGCTAGATCCTCTAAGCTTGAAATTCTTAAAATCAAAATCGACCAAGATTCAAATATTGCAATCCGAAAATATACTAAAATAATAAAGTTAGCGACAACGTTTTGAAACTAAAATAGAGCTGATGGATACACGTTATCGAATAGTTGGGTGTCTAGTTGCGATAGATAAATAACATCGTCAAAGTCACTGGCAAAAGATGGATGAACAAGCACAGGATTGCACGAACTTTGGAAGGTAAACTATAATCTTTATTTGTGTTCCTCATTCATCAAATCAATATTTTATAATTTTTCAGGATTATTTCGAATATTATATATTACTAGCGACTCACCCTCACTCCGCTCGAGTTCGTCCCTAGTTATGTTTTAACGTTTAGTATTGATTTCTCAAAGATGAAATATTTTCCCGCAGTAAAAAGTATAGGATATATGTTGACCCGGATAACCAGCTATCATCATACCCAATTGCATCAAAATCTGTCTGGTGGTTTTCTCGTGATTCGGTCACAGATAGACAAATAGACAGACAAAAATTCAATAAACTATAGATTCGTCCTCTGTATCAATAATAATGACTATTTTAATAAGATTTTTCAAAAAATATTTCATGTCCAGATTCGACTTAGAAAGAGTTAGGTACTAATCCTACATAAATGAATATCAATAATAACAATGTCCTCCTGACCGATTTTGGCCACGGCGGCCAATCTTACTAAGACTAGCCATCTCCAGATACAAGTGCACAGTGTATTCCTGTCACTCATATTCCGGTGGGACGACTACTCGACACGACCGGTGAGAGTTAAGGTGCAGGACCGACGGCTTTACGTGTTCTTCGAGGCTTGTATTGAGAATATCTTTACAGAAAATCTTAGCAATTAAACTTTGCCCGACCCGGAACTTAAACCTAGGACCTCCGGATCAGCAGTCGTATCTTATGCCCTTTTCAGGGTCTTAAACTATCTTCATACCAAATTTCGTCTTAATCAGTTCAGCGGATTTTTAGTTTATCTATTACAAACAAGCATACAAACATACATAAAATAGATTGATTTTCTCTGAATACATCGTATTGTTAAAATTACAGAACTGGCCAAAGAGGTGGACATTAACATTAACACAATAATACTCGCAAAATCTTATTATTAGCTTTACTTCCGACGACCCGTTTGGCTCAGTTTGTAGTGACCCTACTTGCTGTGCCAGCGGTTGCAGGTTGGAGTCTCGCTGGGGGCATTCATTTGTGTGATGAGCATGTTTGTACTCCAGTCATGGGTGTTTATATTTATAATATTTATGTATTTAAAGTTGTAGGGTATCAACTATCTAGTATCCATAACACAGGCCTCGTAGCTTACCATGGAACTAGATGGTGCTGTGTGTTAATGTCCCATTATATTTATTATTTACTTAGTTGTTTCCGAAAGTAAAACATAACGCAGGATAATTTTTATTTGATATGTTTTTTATTATTATAAGTTTTAAAGTTTATGTGAAAACAAGTTTTAAATACGATTAGAAACAAGTATAAATAGCTTGTATGGTAATTCAACAACACACTAACGTACGTACGCTATTTGTCAGCATATCTGAGGACAGCTAGTGATGGGCATTTGTCGATGTCATAGATGGCAATTAATCAGAAAGTTAACTTTTTAAAATATTTGTATATTTTAAGCCAAAAGTGAGGGACGGGAGACGGGGGAAGGGGGGGGGGGGGGTATGTTTTTACAAATACAATTAATATTTCTAGCGAACTATAAGAGTTTGAATTAAATGAAAAATGGATGACGAATACAAACGTTATTACTGTATGAAATAAACCTCCCTTACCCAGCATAGTATCCAGTTTTTGGAATATATTAAAAATGAAAAGCCCATTGAAACCCGTTCAGGCGTTAATAAGTAAAAAGTTACAAGAATTTAACGAATAAATATTGATTTTGTTTCGTTTCATCCCAAACAACCGCCAAAACAAAAATAAAAAAGAATATCCAATATACAATTTTTACTCCGTTACCCATTTATTACATACTAGTGTTGTCACGCGACTCCGCTCACGTAGCTTATTTATATATAATTGCTCCAGTCCTAACATCTACATTAGCCCCTATGTTTCATTCCCAGGAGATATACTGACTAAAACTTTGGATTAGAAAATGTATTATTTTTATACACAATTGTTTCTAATTTTGGTCTAACAACAGATTTTCATACAGACTTTCAACCCCCTTTTTACCCTTTTAGGGGTTGAATTTACAAATTGTTTTTTTAGTGGAAACCCTATTCCCTAAGAGCAATCTATTTGTAAAGTTTGTAGCGTTTATATTTTCCGATATTTCGGGATTAATCATTGAGTGGTTTTTATATATGAATATTTGTAGTAAAAATAATAACAACGAAGTCTATTCAACGTATTTCATTGGTCTGTGGGTACGAAAATTTAACAATACACCACACGAACGCTATTTGTCAGGTCGCGTATCTGTGGACCGCTAGTGATGGGTATTTGTCGATGTTATAGACAGCCATTAATCGAGATGAAACTGCACTATGCACGCTGATAGATTGCTTTTGTATTTTGGAAAAAGATTGAAAAATGTATTCTATACATCTTGGAAATTGACATTTGGTGAAATGGTATTTACTTCATTGTTTATCTGTTTGTTCGTTTTCTCTAGTTTTGCATCAAAATTCGTCCCTTAAGGATAAGATGCGATAAAGGTGCATAATATATAAAATGTAGTAGTGATGTCCCTGTCCAATATACTTAGTTAAACCCTGCCTTAAAATACCAAACAATGAAACAAAAAACACTTTCGCTTTTTAATATATATAAAGATTTAATCTTAAATTTTGCAAAATATTTTAGGAAATTATCTATACTATATAAAGAGGAAAGATTTGATTGTTTATTTGTTTGCACCGAATAGGCTCCGAAACTACTGAACCGATTAAGATGAAATTTGGTAAAAAGATAGTTTGAGAGCCTAGGAAGGATATAGGATAGTTTTTATCCCGGAAATCATCCCTTAAGGGGGCGAAAATGCGGATGAAAGTTTGTATAGGGAATCAACCTAGGGACGAACCCGAGCGAAGCGAGGGTAAGTCGCTAGTTATTAATAAAGAAGATACTCAGTTTCAAGTTTTCATTAAACGGACATAAAAATTGACATAACTGTACATACTCTGATTCTATTTCATAAACCAGAAATGATCTTAGTCAATACTTTCTTACTAATATTATAAATGTACGCGTAGCTTTGTCTGTTTGTTTGCAATCTCTTCACGTTTAAAAGCTGAACTGTTTTTGATAAGATTAGGGAAAGAACATAAATTGCATGATGGAACATAGGCTTCTCTTTTATCAGATCAAATAACTTTTGCACAAAAATATCGATATATATTAAGCATAATACTATCTAAAAACAATTCAACCTCTTATACCAATAATGCAATAGGAAATCGTTACAATAGAAGTTTTAATACTTTTCCAAATAAGAAAAGGACGTGACCCACATACAACAATGCGGAATAATTATATACATATTGTATAAAACACTTTGTAGTCGTAATTATTACTTAGTTAGTCGCCATGCCCGTCTCAATAGAACAAGGAATACAATGGCTACTCTTTGTATTCGATATGACTCTTAGTGATGGGACAATATCGATAATTTACCTAAAAATATTAAAAGTTATATACTTTTTTATTATTATAATCAATATTTTTTTAATTAATTGTGAACCCTAGTAGTATTAAACGATTTTGAGGAAGTTTTAAAGTATTAATACCACTTTATAATATATTATATTTTCATCAAGAGATTTATTAATTAAACTACCTGAAAATCCTTGTTCATTTTTATATCACTATAAAGGGCTTAAGTTCAATTTAATCACATGATACGTAAAATAATAAAATTGGAATAAATAAAAAGTACTGTTTTTATCGTACTATTTTTTACTTCCTTTCTCCGAGTGTTACATTAAAATTATTTTCAATTAAAAAATACCCACAAAAACGTAAAAACACCACAATTGTTAAAAGTCTATATCCAGAATATAATTTTATTTTACGTACAAGAATAATCCTGTCGTTTTAGAGATTAGCAACCCTTTTGCACGTTTTATTTTAGTCGCTTTATTTACTCGTCAAATATTGTTTTGTTCTTATTTGGTTTTTATTCGCAGTTTGACCAACGCTTAACGACCGCTCAATGGTAAATACCTTGGCATTATAACCTATTAAAGGCTTACTTATTTACATATCTATACTTAATATTATAAAGCTGAAGAGTTTGTTTGTTTGTTTGTTTGGTTGAACGCGCTAATCTCAGGAACTACTAATCCGATTTGAAAACTTCTTTTTACATTATATATCCCGTTAACTGAGGAAGGCTATAGGCTATATATCATCCCAGAAAAATTTACGGTTCCCATGGGATAGATTTGTTTTCGTCTAGGGACGAACCCGAAGCGAAGTGAGGGTCAGTCGCTAGTGTAGTATAAAAATATGTTATTTTTATTTTTCATATAGGTACGTAGCGCAAAGAATACCTGCGCGGTAGCCCAGGTAGGTAGCGGTTATAATTCTTTAGCGCTTCTAAGTAAATTTTGACGACACGTCTGGCTCAGTTTATAGTGACCCTACTTGCTGTGCCATCTGTCACGGGTTCGACTCCCGATGTTGGCATTCATTTGTGTGATGAGCACGAATGTTTGTACTCTTGTCATGGGTGTTTATATTTATAACATGTATGTATTTAAAATTATATATTTAGTGTATCAACTATCTGGTATCCACACAAGTTTCTGACTTTACTATGGAACTAGATTGTGCTGTATAATAGTGCCCCAACATATTTATTTAAATGAAGGGTTATAGTAGCTATATTATTTCGGCTAAGTTACCTAACTCTACCTACTATAGCTGGGATTAATATAAACTGAGACTTATAATAAATAATTCTTCTGACTCACAACTTCACTAACGTGAATATTGTTTCTTTTCAGAACTTAAGTATTGATAAAGTAACATTAAAGCCATATGCTAGCCCAGGATAGTGTGTTACTGCGTGCAAAGTTTCATCCTGATATGGTCAACACCGACTTATTTAGTTTATTATAATTAATCGTTATTATGAATGTTATATCAGTATTCATACCCATAGCAATTTACATGTTTAAGAGAACATACTTAGTTTTGAAAAAAAAAACGTGTAAAGTCCGCTAAACCTTTACTAACTTGGCTAGCATGGTGGACTATGGCCTGAATCCCTTAAGCATTGAGGGAAGAGCCAGGCAGTGGGACGTTAAAAGGCCTGAATTGTAATATCATTATTTATACATAGTTACTATACCAACTTAAATTTCATTTCGACTAATATCGATCTAATTATAGATAAACATTTATCGATATAAGTAGAGCACATCACTAATGTGCAAGGCCGGGCCACGATAAAGAAGCATAAAAGAAAATCTTACAACAATAAACAGCGGTTGACGAGTTAGCTCGAGTACCGTTGGGACATAAAGTTTCTTTAAAACAATAAATATTTCAAACTTAATTTTACTTTACTGTACTTAAATTCAGTTCATTTTATTTGTAATTTGTATAGGTCCAAATGTTTTTTTTGTATGTACGATAAAACAATATTTGATTTATCTATACTAATATTATAAAGAGGTAAAATTTGTGAGTTTGTTGAGTTTGTAGGGAGTAATCTCTGGATCTACTGAACCGATTTTAGTGAATCTTGGTAAGAAGATAGTTTGAGACGGAGACTTTTCATTCCGGAAATCATTACTTAAGGGGGTGAAAATGGGGATGAAAGTTTGTATGAGGAATCAACCTAGGAACGAACCCAAACGAAGCGAGGGTGAGTCGTTAGTATATAATATATGTGTGATTTGCGAAATTATAAGTATGTAAGAAATAATATTTTTAGTGTAAAAAGGGACGTATGATGTGATTTATTGGAAGAAAGAAGAATAAAAGCAAAGAAGAATGGTTTGTGATAACGGCGGCACGACAATACGCGTAAACGTGGTTTCAGCAATCATGGTCACGGGAAAGACTAGGGTTTTAGACATCTCAAAGGTAATTTTCAGGTCAAATAAATTAATATCCCGCAAGGACTATTTCGCACTTCGACAAAGTAAATAAGCTATTTACTTATTCATACGAAATACAAACATTTTCAGCACACATATACGAGAAACAAGTAGAAAAACATGGAAACATCTCCGCAAAGTTACATTATAATATTTAGAAAGAAGATCACTTTTTAAACATTCACTTAAAAAGACAAGCCACTACGGGCAAGATATAATATTATACCATAAGTAGGTACTGCCTTTTTGGCAGGCAGCTAAACCAGTGTTAATGCGCTCTCTTGGGAAACTAAGTAATGTGGGTTCGAATCTTGAGTCTTGCATATCTGATATTTTCACGTGATGATCATTTTCAACTTGATTACCATTTTCCTAATATTGAAAGAAAAAATCGTGAAGAAACCTACATGTCTTATAGAACCTAACTAATTTTCGAAAGACTTATGAACTCCGCCAGCCACACTTGGTTAACGTGGTGGCTATATGGCTGACGCACTCGCAATCTTCATAATAGGGAGGCCCGCGCCCAGCAGTGGGTCATCAAAAAGGGCTAGATGAGACCGCATTTTTACTATCGGAATAAGTAATAATAACATTCTAAGTTTAACGGTCACTGAGGTGACTCCTTAGCATGCTTAATAGTGACCAAGACAATGCTTCTTCTATAGTAGATCACTTCAAACATTCATATAAGTGAAAAAGCCAAGCCAAAGTGCTGTTAAGTTATAATATTATACCATAGGTAAGTTATAATATAGTACAACATTTTTACCATCGAAATACATAAGTTACTAGCAGTACCTGCGGCTAGCCATTAATTCCAAGGCCATTAAGCTAAAATTTCCGATCGCTATCAAACTTCACAGGATCACTCGATGGGTAATGTAAGTATTACCTGAAAATTTCATCAATATCCCTTTAGCGGTTTTGGAATCCATAGAGAACATAATATACACATCGAGATTATAACTTGGCTTATTCGAAACTAGCTTTTACCACTTGATATAGTAACCATGGTTACGCTTCTCTAATCTATAACATATGAACATGAGGGATTTAATTAGTTTAATCATTGTTTTATAGAATCAAAATATTCCCATATATCTGTATAAACATAAATATTATAAATGTGAAAGTTTGTGAGTATGGATGTTTGTTACTCTTTCACGCCAGAACGGCTGAACGGATCTAGATGAAATCTGGCACAGAGATAGATTATAGTCTGGAATAACACAGAGGCTACTTTTTATCCCGGAAATATATAGGTTTTTGAGGGATTGATTAGTTTTTGTTTTTCTAGAGGCGAACTCGAGCGAAGCAAAGATGAGCCGCTAGTTTTTTAATATTTGTATTTGTTAAGTAGAAATATCTTGTCTAAACCAGGTCGATGCCAACGTTCTTTTCGATGAAATATCAAATATTGGTAGGATGCAATATATAAATACTGCATTTTTGTCATCGGTCTAACTTTTCATCTTGTACTCGTCGAAGCCCTATGGAATAAACCTCGAAGCTATTTTCTATTTTAATTTTAAAACTCAGACATGTTTACATGCTGATGGTACGTTCCACGCGAGCGTATTTGCAACAAATTGTATTTTATCTGTGATTCTTCACAAAGCCTTCTTTGACAGTAATGATACTTATACCGAGTGTGCGTCCTTATAGCTACTAACTTCAAAAGAAAAGTTTATTTCAACTTCTACATGTGCACTTCAGAAAAGAAATTAGATAGACCTATTTCCCAATTGTGGGACGACAATTTAGTTCTTTCACAGACGTTTAATATCTCACAAAATCTTTTTCGTAATTTATTGTATTTCATAGAGTTCATTTAAATTATACATTATAAAAAAATATGAAAAAAGTTTGTTTAACTTAAAAATAAAAATGAATGGCTAAATGTGTTGCTAAGCGTAAAACTCGAGAACGGCTGGACCAATTCGGCTAATTTTATTTTTCAAATATTCGTTGCAGTCCGAGGAAGGTTCTTACGAAGAGAAAAATTGGAAAAATTTTATGGAAAAACATAAAAATCTGTAAGTTTGTGGAGCTGCCACAGTCCAATAGCTTTTGATAGAACGACATCTGTCGGATCAGCTAGTCTATACTAATATTATAAATGTGAAAGATTGTGAGTATGGATGTATGGATGTATGTTTGTTACTCTTTCACGTCAGAATGGCTGAACGGATCTAGATGAAATTTGGCACAGAGATAGATTATAGTCTGGAATTACACATAGGCTATTTTTTATCCCGGAAAAATGTACGGTTCCCGTGGAATAGGTTTGTTTTTGTTTTCCTAAAGGCAAACCCGAGTAAAGCGAGGGTGAGCCGCTAGTGTTAAATAAAATAATCCCCACCGATTTTGGTTACCACTGCCAATACACAGAGATTATAGTGTACAAGTGTGTGCAGAAACACAAGTGTACTCTTTATTCCTTTAACTTTTATTTTCAAGGAACGACAGCTTAACGTGCTCTCTTAAAGTGTAAACAGCGCCAACTTTACAAGTCCGGGCTACTATTGAGTATTACGTGACAGAAAAAGGAGTAACTATTTTGTCTTGATCCGTATTTGAACTCAGGACAGGACAAAATGCATATATCTGAATCATTAGACTATCTAGGACTTTATTATAATTTTTATATTATTTAACTATATTGAAATTTAACAAAACTATCTTTTCGGATTATTTCGCGGATTTATTTTGGGTTTTGGTTCCCGACGTTTCGAATGCTTTACACCAATCATGTTCACAGGAGAGATTAAGGTTTTAGACATCTCAAAGGCATTATGTAATAGTTACAAACTAACAAAAATAAATCCGCGAAAAAAATCCGAAGAGATGGGTTTATTTAAAATGTTAAATATTCGCATAAATTTAAGAAAGTATTAACTTTATTGATTATAAATATTGCCATATTTAATGAATACAGTGGTCACATCAGAAAACTGAAATGGAAAACACTAAGAAATTGCGTATGTATCAGTTAGGAAGAAACTAACCGTCATTTCACCTACTGGTGTATTGATAAACCTAAAATCCTATCGATTGGGAGGTCAAAGGTGGTATTGGTTCTAAATATAGACTCGTAGAATATGGGCGTATAATTCTTGTGATTGACATTAGCTTATTTAGCCCTTACTCCGGACTATCAAACAGTGAAATGGACGTGTAACAAAATTGCACGCTTGAATACAATGAAATTAAAGCTAGTGCAAAATATGGATTTCCTGTATGTTACTTGATAAAGATTTTTTTTTACAATTTTTAAATTGTGTTCTCGATTTTTGTGTATAATGTGTTAGGAAATGCCTTATCTTTATAGGAAAACTAGTGACTCGCTGTCGCTTCGCTCGGGTTCGTCCGTAGCTTGGATATAGTAACATGGATATAGTTTTCTTTTTTTTTTAAGTATTAAAACCTTCCGTGGACTTAAAGAACATACAAAAAAATAAATTAGCCGAATTGGTCCAGTCATTCTTGAGTTATGCGCTTACCAACATTCATTTTTATTTATTTATAAAATAAGAAAGATAGATAGATGAGGAGCGAATATAGTGTTAAAGTAGGAGAAGAACAATTAACCCTTTATTAAGGGGAGGTTCCGTTGGGTTTTAGTGGGTACTGGCTTTTCTAGCCGGTGACTCCCACGTTATTACCTGTATGTATACAAGCGGTATGCGCAAATGCATTTTCCAATGTTTAAAAAATCAACTACACTAAAAGAAGCAAAATAAATGCGATAAAATAACTTTTAAGCAAATTTTTTATGTTGTACTTATCTATCTGATATAATATATAAAGTTGAAGAGATTGCTTGTTTGATCGCACTAATCTCTGAAACTACAAATCCAATTAGAACAGTTCTTTATTTTTTTTTGTATTCAGCCCTTTTTAACGTCCTATGCATATCTGAGAGAAAGTAGCAAGTTCTCGAAAGACATGCTCAATCCGCTCGCACTTGTCCAGCGTGGTGGACTATGGCCTGATCCCTCTCGTACTGAAGGGAGGCCCGTGCCCAGCAGTGGGATGTTAAAATGGGCTGAACATACATAATATAAGCTAGTGGTTAACGTTTTCTGGGGATGACGCTACATGAAATATTTTCTCTACAGTAATATAAATAAATAAATATGTTGGGACATTAACACACAGCACCATCTATTTCCATGGTAAGCTATGAGGCTTGTTTTATGGATACCAGATAGTTAATGCACTACACATATATAACATTAAATACATACACGTTATAAATATAAACACCCATGACTGGAGTACAAACATTCGTGCTGATCACACAAATAAATGGTCCGAACTCGAACCCGCGACCGCTGGCACAGTAAATAGGATCACTACAAACTGAACCAAACGTATCGTCAAGTGATATATATCTGTATACCTGTATACATATCTGTATTCTAGTCCATTACGAAAGCTATTCCATGTACGTATTAAGAATTGTGGCATATACTTACAACAATACAATATTCGATCAAGAATTTAAGTTCTAAATAAAACTTTTAATGCATCTTTATTTTTTTACTATTTTGATTTTTGGTTCCCGACGTGTCGAATGCTTTACAGCAATCATGGTCACGGGAGAGACTAAGGTGTTAGATGTCTCAAAGGTATTATATAGTTGTTAAAACAGCCTACCCATAAATAACAAAATGAATTCAAAAATTTTAAAATTGGTAGGTACCTTGCAATATTTGTTAGTTGTAATCATTTTTATAATTTTAATTAGGTACTTTTATACTTGAAGGCAAGCAAGGCAAAAGCAAATATTCACTACGTAAGAGAATTGAACCTGTTACCCCCGTGATATAGTCAGTTAAATACATTACCACATTGTTGCAAATTGTCAAATTGTTTATTTGTTATTTCATTCACAATATGTAAATAACTGTTTTGAATTTTAGACTGTTTCGTAACTGGATTCCAATTAAAATCCGGTTCTGAAATAATAATGGCAAATATATTTATTAAAATATAATAAACTAGCTTCTGTACCAGGCTTCATGGTTTTTTCAAGGTTCTCCATGGTTTTGTAAAAAAACGGAATATCCCATAAAATTATTAATATTATAAATGATATTCAGTTTTGTCTTTACCATAAGGGCACATGACGACGTGCCCAGAGCCCCATGCCCATAGTATAAATAAAATATCTAGAGACATTAACACACAGCACCATCTAGTTCCATGGTAAGCTACGAGGCTTGTGTTATGGATACCAGATAGTTGATACACTACACATATATAACTTTAAATACATACATATTATAAATATGAACATCCTAATCATCCATGACTGGAATACAAAAATTCGTGCTCATCACCCTATCAATTTTTTAAGCAAAAACAAACCAACGAAAAAAAACGGTTAAAATGAGTTTAAGTGTGTTTACATTTGGCGTGTCTTAGTAGAAGGATGCATTCACGTTTTTTAATTATGAATGAATTAATCGGTTTATTTCAGTATCAAAACTGAAATCCAACCTTTCTCTAAAAATAACCGTTGACCATTATTATTCCGGTTTACTAAACCGTTCGATTTCGTTAACCGGTTAAAGAACGAGCGATGAACTAACCATTATATTACCGAAATAAACCGTTTTTTTAATCCGGTTCTAAGCCCTGTTCTCAACTAAACCTACTCTCAATCCCACATTAATCCATTCTTCTGTTACAGCGTTAAAGATTTACAAACAGACATACATGTTTATACATAAATTAGTATTGATTTTTAGACAAAGTCAGAGGTAAAGCTAGTGGGCAATAAAATAACATCACCGTACATTCCAAAGGTATATTATCCAGGGTCTATAACTCTCGACATGTATTTAACAAGACACACGGCTACAATAAAGGCATAGTTATGTTCTGCACATTCCGTGGTTAGAATGTACTGGGAACAGAGGGTTTTACATAATTAATGTTAAATAGCTTAAAATTTTGTTAAAAGTATTCTTGTTAGAAATAATAAATATATTTTTTAGATTTAACAAATCTTACTACTTAATATTATAAACTAAAAACTCATATTTGTTTATTTATTTATTCATACCGGCGATCTCGGGCTGAAATTTGGTATGCGTGGGTTTTCGGGGGCGAAAAATCGATCTAGATTAGTCTTATGTCTGGGAAAACGTGTGTTTTCGAGTTTTCATGTGGTTTTCTTTCGCATTATTCCACGCAAAATATGGTCGATAATTTCTTACGATTGGGCATAAGCATGATGTAACAAAAAAGAACTCTGAGCGAAACTCGGTCGCTCAGATACTCAATCTTTTAATATAAGCAAAATAGTATGTACTATGCTATGTTTTAAATAATTTATATACTTATATATATGTAAAAGTGAAATATTGCTCACTAACTGACTTATTAATCATTAAATCTTAATAAAATCGGTCAAGTGCGAGTTGGACTCGCATATGAAGGGTTCCGTACCATAGTTGTTTTTTTTATTTGCATGGCAGCATTTTTGAAATTCGCCATATTGGTTTTTTTTATTATTTTTTGTTATAGCGGCAATAGAAATATATACTCTGTGAAAATTTCAACTCTCTATGTATTACGGTTTATGAGATACAGCCCTTTGACAGACGGAGGGACGGACGGACGGAAAGCAGAAGCTTAGTAATAGGGTTCCGTTGACACCGTTTGGGTACGGAACCTTAAAAATGACAGGTTAAAATAAGTTCTGTCAGGTGATATTTTGTGTTATTGAGGAGTTCGCTAGCAAGAGGGGTGGGGGTTTTGAGCTGACTGAGGGTTGAATTGTTGTGAAAGTATCTATATACAGTATAAATTAGGATTTTTAATTTTAACCATCACATTAATAAAATAGAGAAAGAAATATCCAATGTAGTTAAAAAAATACATACAGACGAACATAGAACCTCCTTTGTGGAAGTAGGTTAATAAAAATAAGTTATTATACCAAGGGTCTAAAATGCTACGCGCCAAATAATTCTATTGGGTTTTAGGTGTATGGGAAAGTACATATGTACGTACATATATGTACATATATGTATGTCGATGTAGACGGGTATAAAAAAGGTAGATTTAGCGATTGCGAATGAGGATATCTCAAAAAATATATTGTTTCTTCGGAAAATAACGTTCGTGAAACACTTATTTGGATTTTCTCAACGTTCATTACTGTGAGGGAACTTTTTTCACATTTTGTTTTTGTAATACGCATAATTTTATTTGACTTCAGTTGTTTTTACTCGTATTAAAGAAACCATGTTTTAACAACTTTAAACATTTCTAATAATATAGATTATAAATATGTTGTTGGGACATTAACACACAGCACCATCTAGTTCCATGGTAAACTACGAGCCTTGTGTTACGGATACCAGATAGTTGATACACTACGCATATATAACTTTAAATACATACATATTATAAATATAAACACCCATAACTGGAGTACAAACATTCGTGCTCATCACACAAATGAATGCCTCCAGTTGGATTCGAACCTGCGACCGCTTGCACAGCAAGTAGGATCACTACAAACTGAGCCAACGAATATAATTTTAGTTTATTTTATAATAATATTATTATTGTTACTAGCGACTTACTTTCGCTTCGCTCGGCTGTATCTCTTTTCCCTAGGGATCTTTCTGTCATACATTTTATTGCTTTATTTGAAATTGTTACGCTCCATACTAATAAAACAAATCATCAGCCATTTCTCTTTTGACTTCAATTAAAGTTTTTTTTTATATAAAACTTATTTTATTTGAATAAAAGATAGCAAGAATTTTCAGAATCGTATCAATAGTTTCAGAGATTCTACCCTACATACAAACTTACATACTTTACCTCTTTATAGTATTAGTGTATAAGTTTTTTAAACTTCTTTTCTATACTTATATATGTTTGTACATAGATATAGTCTATTCTATAAAAAAACCATTAAAACGTATCTAGGAAAGCACTCCAGCGAAGCGAGGCTAAGTCATTGGTAAAATTATAAATAACAATTGAATTGAATTATTATTATATTATAACTAGCGACTCACCCTCGCATCGCTTCGGGTTCATCCCTAGACAAAAACAAATCTATTACACGGGAACCGTACATTTTCCGGGCTAATATATAGCCTATAGTCTTCCTCAGTTAACGGACTATCTAATGCAAAAAGAATTTTTCAAATCGGATTAGTAGTTCCTGAGATTTACGCGTTCAACCAAACAAACAAACAAACATTCAGCTTTATAATATTAGTATAGATTGAACTGAATTATTAATATATTATTATTATATAATTGTTATTGTTGATGAACCTAATAATGAGAAAAAAATTGAATTTTCTTGTCACAAATTTTCTTTATAGTTCTTTGCTTTGCTTTTAAAATTATTCTCCAACCGTAAATAAACTATCGATGAAGCCGTAACTGGTTTACAGGTGTTTTATGAAACATTTTCTCTTGACTTTAAAAGTGCTGTTGTAATATTTCTTTCTTTTTCAAAGTCGAGTCAAGGTTAAAGTACTAAATTGTAAAACTTTTCGCCATTTTCAGTATACTGTATAAGTTAAATTATAATATTAAATGAGCAGTTTTTGTATATATTTACGTATATAAATGTACAGCGACTCACCCTCGCTCCGCTCGGGTTCGTCTCTAAATACGTTTTAACGTTTAGTATAGATTACTCATAGATAAGAAATTGTATAGATTATACATATAATAAAATTGTAACTAAGCCGAAACTGTACATTAAATATTTTTTGGAAAATCTTATTGAAATAGACATTATTATCGATACAGAGGCCGAATCCATAGTTTTTAGAATTTTTGTCTGTCTGTCTGTCTATCTGTTACCGCATCACGGAAAAACCACTGGAGGGATTTTGATGAAATTTGGTATGATGATAGCTGGTTATCCGGGTCAACATATAGGACACTTTTTACTGCGGGAAAATATCTCATCTTTGAGAAATCTACACTAATCGTTAAAACATAAATAGGGACGAACCCGAGCGGAGCGAGGGTGAGTCACTAGTCTATATATAAATAGACAAAGACAAGACAGTTCAGTACCTTTTTCTCCTCTGTTTGTCAACCGATTTTCTTTTTTTTGTTTAGTAACTATTGGTGAGCCTTAGTGTTGACAATAAAAAAAAATTATAATCCAATTTCGGCTACTGAACGAACACTAGCTATTATTATTAGCATTAAGACTGTTTTTTATAACATTTTCTTATTATCTATACTAATATTATAAAGAGGTAAAGTTTGTGAATTTGTGAGACTGTAGGGTGTAATCTCTGGATCTCTTGAACGATTTAGACGAAATTTAGTTAGAAAATAGTTTGAGACCCTGGAAAGGACATAGGATCATTTTATCCCGGAAATCATCCCTTAAGGAGGTGAAAATAGGGGAAACTTTATATGGAGAAGCAACCTAGGGACAAACCCGAGCAAAACGAGGGTGAGTCGCTAGTCCTTTATATTTCTGTGATGTGCAATAAAGTATAAAACTAAAGAAATAAACAAAGTCGGATAGCAAGCAATACATGCATGGTCAAAGCTAGCAGTTAATGTTCCCATAGCGAAGGTGATGTATATTATTGACGATAACTTAGTGGCACGTTCCTTCACACGTATGTGGTTATAGAGAGGAATGGAGTAGTTATTATGTGAAATGAAATTATGTATACATATTTATTTTATGTACTTTATATTATAACCCAAATATTTTAAACTCTTACGTATATAAAAAGAATTGTATATGTTTTTTTTTCTACATATTTAATCGTGCATCACTAATAATTGTCTGACATATTTCAATGGAGCGTTTTTATTGTACAGGTATTTATAGCCAAAATGAAAAACATAGTTTGATTTTGATAGTTCTAGCAGATTCAGACATTTTTAACGCGTTCCCATAGATAGATGTCGTATTTAGTGTTTGTGAAATATGATTCTAAATGTTTTTAAATTTTTCTAAGTAGTAAATATCTTGGGACATTACCACACAGCACCATCTAGTTCCATGGTAAGCTACGAGACTTGTGTTAATGGATAGTTGATACTCTACACATATATAACTTTAAAGACTGGGGTACAAACATTCGTGCTCATCACAGAAATGAATGCTCAGCGGGACTCGAACCCACGACCGCTGGTACAGCAAGTAGGGTCACTACAAACTGAGCCAAACGTGTCGTCATACAATAAAATTGTACTTTAAAATGTTATTTCTCTTATATGTTGGATAGTTCAAAGTTCAAACAACATCAATCTGTGAGTCTATAACACTGTATTGTCTTTGCCTGACTAACATAAATCTTAACCATGATCAATAGAATGATTATACGTAAAAAAAAGGAAATATCCGTCCTCTAGTGTTAATTAATTATTTGCGATACAAAGTCAAGCATCACTTTGCTATTTATGTCGATCTTGTTTTAAGTAATAAAACATAAAACCATTTATTCAGCCCTTTTTAATGTCCTACTTCTGGGCACGGGCCTCCCTTAAATACGAGGGGGATCAGTTCATAGTCCACCACGCTGGCCAAGTGCGGGTTGGCAGACTTCACATATCTTTCGAAAACTTGCTAGGTTCTCTCAGACATGCAGGTTTTCTCACGTTGTTTTCCTACACCTTAAGGCAAGTGGTAATCATGTTAGAAATGATTCGCATATGAAAATATCATAATATATCATGATATAAAAACGTATTACATGAATATTACAACACCTTGTAAAGTAACAGAGATAGGTTGCGAAAGTTGAAAACTGTAATTGAAACTTGCAATAGTTCAATGCTAATCGGTTATGTTCGATAGAAATGGGTGGCGTTGATAAACGATTCCTAACAAATTTAGTTTTCAATCGATTTAAGATAAAAATGTTTGTACTTTTAGACTTATCTGAATAGTTAAAATATTGAAAAGAGACTAAAAGTTAAGTAAGAATTGGATACGATCATCAAGAACAATATTCAAAAAAAAATATACATGTAAGTTTTTTTTTTCATATCCTGCGTGTTTGTCGTGCTAACTATAGGCTATATGTTCTCCAGGAACTAGATACTTCTATGTACATTCTAATTAGTTCAGCGGTTTCAGCGTAACAAACGCACAGTCACATACGTACATGCACACAGGTATACAAACTTTCGCATTTCACATAATTTGTGTCAGATAAATTGTTGGACTGCAAAGAGTTTTTTTTTTATTTTAAATCTTAAATAATAAGCACAGCATTTTTGATTTTGAATATTTTTTAAGTATATATTTTAAAATAACTTCTTACACGTATCTACTCTATAGATTTCTCTGTTTAGTATCGAACCACGCTCTGGACACCAATGCTCCAATAAAATGGACATTAGGCACTGACGTACAGTACACCACATGCACACAAAGATACAATTTCACTCTTATTTCCTTATATTGTATGGAAGTTATCTTATTTGTATTTGCAAAACGTGCGTCTGACTGTACACCATTAGACACAAAACAAATGTAACTATTATTAATCATTGTTATGGCTCAAATATATGACGTTATGAATATAGTTTAACCGAAGATAAACTGACTTCTAAGATGTAACGGATGTTTTATACAAGACTAGCTGTCCGGACTCGCTCTCAAAAAAACTTAATGCCACTGTGAACTTGCCATTATCTATTAGGGAAGGATACATTAAGCACGACACAGCAATTTATCTACTATTAATCCCATGGGATCTTCACTTTTTCCCTTTCACAGTATATATTTCTTTCTTCCACACCTTGGCCAGCGTGGTGGACTATGGCCAGGTCACCCTCGTATTATAAGCATCGTGGTCAAGCGATCAAGGTGCAAGATTAACAATCACAGGTGTTCGAGTTCGAATCTTGATTGGATATAAGGTTTTTCGAGGTCGAATGCGAAAGCGGCCCTGTGGCCCTGTCTCTTGCGATAGGGATCACCGTGGTGGTTTTAGTGGGTAGTCTGTCGCGCTTCTCGCGGCAGGAGTCCCACATACCCCGTACGCCCCCCACGCACGGGCACCCGTAAAGGGGCTTCCCCACGAATCAAAAAAAAGGTCACCCTCGTATTGAAGAAATACCCGTGCCCAGCCGTGGGACGTTAAAAAAGCGCTGAATACATTACCTATAGTGTACGTATGATGACTTGAATAAATTAGGTTTTAAGCTAATTTATTTAATTACGAGTAAGATTTCTAGAATTTTGATTTGAAATAGTTTAAAGCATCCAAAAATTAATTAAAGTAAAAAGTTCGTATCAACCTCAAGCAAAAGTGGACACAACATTTTCTTAATTAATTTATTCAAAAATGGTAATAGCTAAAGTAAAATATTTAGAATAAAACTTGTACAGCATCAAGTTTTACAGAAGATGTTTAACTAAGTTGGGGATTTTCCTTTATTATTTACTAGCGTCTTATCTTCGCTTCGCTCGGCTGCAACCCTATTCGCCTGTTTTATATAATCCATACTAATATTATAAATGTGAAAGTTTGTGAGAAGTTTGTGAAAGAGTAACAAACGTCCATACATCCAGTATGGACGTTTGTTACTCTTTCACGTCAGGACGACTGAACGGATTTTGATGAAAGGCATAGAGATAAATTATAATCTGGAATAGCATTAGAATCTTTTCATCCCGAAAAAATGTACGGATCCTGTAGAATAGATTTGGTTTTGTTTATCACAGAGCAAGGGATTAATCTATTGCATACTAATGTTAAGCATGTTACTTAGGGAACGATGCGAATGAAAGCCCCGAGCGAAGCGATGGTGAACCGCTACTATAAAAAAAATGTTGGTTGTTTATTTCATTTGTATGTCGATTTTGTGAACTTATAAATAAATAAATAAATAACTGTCGTATTTGTAACAGTGGCCCACAAAGTATTTCACTTACACTTAAGTGAACAAACAGATTGCTCCATGAGGCATAGGATTTGAGAAATAAAAATAGAGAAACCGCTACCAGTACATAAAATTTCATGAGTTCGGTTAGAAAAAACAACGTCGCAGATCGCAGATTTGACTAAAATCACTCGGCGTTCAGATGAATATTTAGGTTTATTTTAGGTTTTATCTTAAAACATGGTAATGGAACATTGCCATTTACCTAAATCTCAAGCTTTTTATAGGAATAACACGAACATTGTAAGTTAAGTGAGCTTTTCGATTACGTAGACGACGAATATTTTTACTTTGATGACACGTTTGGCTCAGTTTGTAGTAACCCCTACTTGATGTGACAGTAGCGAGTTCGAGTCCCGCTGGAGGCGTTCATTTGTGTGATTGACACGAATGTTTGTACTCCAGTCATGGATGTTTATATATTTTATAATATGTATGTATTTAAAGTTATGTAGTGTATCAACTATCTGGTATCCATATCACAAGTAGCTTACCATGAAACTAAATGGTGCTGTGTGTTAATGTCCCAATATATTTATTTATTTTTATTTATTTATTTCACTATCCTTACTAAATTGTAAGTTCAAATATGTTTTGTATCTTTATCCCTTTCAAATGAAGCGATGATTTTATATGATTTCATACTATTTATAGAAGAAATTTAATAAACTTGATTAATCAAGAAACCTAAGAAAGTTCTTTTATATATTTTAACGTTACGAAAAACGAAATTGGTAGTAATATTTCGTTTTAAATATGATCACTTATCTATTTTTAGGTTTTAGGCAGTACATTTTTGGGGATGAAAAATAGATTATGAAGTAAAAGTTAGGGGCGAAGCAAATCACTACATAGTATAAAACAAAGTCGCTTTCCGCTGTCTGTCCCTATGTATGCTTAGATCTTTAAAACTACGCAACGGATTTTGATGCGGTTATTTTAATAGACAGAGTGATTCAAGAGGAAGGTTTATATATATAATACATGCATATTATAATACAGAAAAGCCGAGAAATTCAAAGATTTGTATTTCATACTAGTCGCTAGTTTATATATAAATAGGCAAAGACAACTATTCAGTACCTTTTTCTCCTTTATTTTTCAACCGATTTTCTTTTATTTATTTAGTAGTTATTGAGGTATTTTAAATTCATATTTATTTTAATAAAATATTCAATTATTATCTGTACTAATATTATAAAGTTGAAGAGTTTGTTTGTTTGTTTGTTTGTTTGTTTGGTTGAACGCGCTAATCTCCGAAACTACTCCGATTTGAAAAATTATTTTTGTATTAGATAGTCCTTTAACTGAGGAAGGCTATAGGCTATATATCATCCCAGAAAAATGTACGGTTTCCCTGGGATAGATTTGTTTTTGACGAACCCGAAGCGAAGCGAGGGTGAGTCGCTAGTACATAAATAAACTATGTGAGCGTAGACGCGGGGTATAACTAGTAATGTATATAGTCTAGAGGCATAGGTTTTTTCTAGTACATTAGATAGGTCGTGTTATGTTAGATTGTTGCAACTCATTTAGGGACTTGAATCTGAGCGTAGCAAGGTTAATTTAAACAGTAAATGATAAAAATTAAGATAATAGCAGAATATTTATATAGTACTGTATAATACAAGATCTGGCAGTTAATTTTGTTACAGGTATTTAATTTTTATACCGACTTTTAAGAAAGAGTATTACTTAATTTCAATAGTCAACCCCTCAGAGAAAAAAAGGGCCAAGTTATTTAGAAATCGGTGATGCTTTTTGGTCAAAAAATAATGATTAATTAAACTTGATTTAAATAAATGATTAATGATAATGTAATATATTACTGTTGGAAATTTTAATTAAACACCGCAAACAGGGTGTAATTAAACGTTATGCAATTGATGTTGTTTGTAAATCCTCTATATATTTTAAGGTTATTAAAAGAAATTTGAATAAAAATGACAAAAAATCAGCTAAGATCGAGTCTGAAACCAGCATCGAGGGTTCCGTACACTACATAAAACGTTGTTGTATGTATGGACATATGAGGCAATTTCTTTGTTTTTATTTACTATATAATATGTATGTTTGTATACATATGTAGGTACAAGTTGTATATTAGATTGCTAATGCTTGCGGCAGTAAGACCGCCTTTGACTACCTAAGTGTTATTGTTTTTTGTGACTTACCTAAACTCTATAGTCTATAGCCCATATAGACGTCAACGTTAGACTGGTGGGCACAGGATTCCCTTGATATAATGATTTTTGTCATTCAATACAACATTAAAAATATCAATTCATATAATACTTATCTATACAGATAAATAAAGTTGAAGTGTCTGTTTGTAATGTCAAAATAACAGCTTTTTACTAAATGCATATGGAATTATATACGGTACTTATAAGAAAAACACAATTTTAAAATTTTTTGTTTGTCTGTCTGTTTGTTCCGGTTAATCTCCAAAACGGCTGGATCGATTTTGATGCGATTTTTACTGGCAAATAGCTGATGTTATAAGGAGTATTTAAGGCTACTTTTATTTTAGAAAAAGAATTAGGGTTCCGCGCAAAACCCAAGCAAAGCGAGGGTAAGTCGCTAGTACTAAATAGTAGTAATAGTTTTATAAGAAAGATATTTTTCCCCATAGAGAACAAAAATTTGTAACATACCATTAGCGAGAGGGTACTTCAACATTTTGAGAAGCCACATGCGAGCATGTATGAAGAGAATGATGGCAGTTGAGGATTTGAATGAGGCATGTCTGGAACGTAATGAAAGGGAGATTCAGTTGTTCTAGTTACATATTATATAATATTTTACTATAACAAATAGAATTAATATTATTTAAAATTAAAATAAACAAATATTGTAAGGTACTTTGATGCCATTTTTGTATTTTTGAAAATCGTTGTATAATTTTGTGGGTAGGCACTTGTTTGTAACAACTATATAATGCCTTTGAGACCTCTAAAACCTTAGTCTCTCCCGTGACCATGATTGTCGTAAAGCATTTATTTATAACATCGGGAACCAGAAATCAAAATAAATCCGCATAAAAAGAACGAAAAGATAGTTTTATTTAAAATACTTAAATCGACTTAAAAACGAGAAAGTTTTGAATTCTGGTATGTTTTTTTTTCTCTAGGAATTCTGACACCCAGATATTGTATATAGTACCAGTTACCAGTGACTTAGCAGCGCCACCTTTTGGCAAAAATTGTAACTAACAGTAACCTATGTGTATTTGCAGAACAAAGTCACACACACACACATGCGCACACGCATATGCGCACGCGCCTATTCTCGTCCGCATGCACAGTGCACACACACGCACACACACACTGGCACACACATAATATATTATTAATTATAATTGTAATTTAATCTACACATTTTACATTTACGAAAATAAAGAAAAATATAAATGCTTTCATATGAAACCGCAAATATCCGAAAGAACAATGGCAGGTCTCTATACAACGTTTTACCTGATATCCATTTGAGGCGTCTTAAAATAAAAAAATGCTAAAATGATAGGGATTAAGTAACACAACTTTATCCAGAAAGATTTATTTTATTAGGAAGTCACAAAAAAAAGATATTAGCATTTTTATTTTATGATTTGCGGTTATAAACCTACCTAGCAATGACAGCTGTCACTGATTATTGTACCGAATAATATAAATTACATATTATAAATTAAAAAAAAGTACGTTAGCGTTACATATAAGTTACGTTTTTAATTTCTTTATCATGGATGAAACAAGGTACTACTTTGAGTCCGTTAGGAGAGTTCAGTATTAGTTGTAGGTATACACTGGCGACTGTCCGAGAGAATGCACAAGTCGTCGCATGGGGCAAGTAATCGGGTCCGTGGGCAAAGCGACAATTAAAACTTATAATAATCTAGAAAAATGGAACAATAACAGCAAAATCAAACGTAGTAGTCAGAGGCATACGTAAAATCATGGATGACAAATAAAATATAAAATCTAAATAATATGTCAATATCAATTATCAAGTCAATCTCATTGTCATCTGTTGTGTTGCTATTACTATTATTTTAATTACTGTACTAACTGTAATAGCTTCAATTAAACTTACAGCTTAACATATAATGTTTCCATTATATGTAAAGCTGTAAGATTAATGAACAAAACATAGATCATTATTTAATTATGTACATAAGACTTTTAATAAAAATATTTTAAAGTAAATACGGCATTTCATTTTCTTTTGTGGCAACAATTTTTACATCATCTTTGACAAATGGCGAATCCGGAAGAACATAAAAATAATCAATTAGTAGCTTATTATGTAAACATTTCTTCGTGGCTTTGTCATGTAAAACAAACACCGTGAAAAAAAAGAGCAAATTAAATAATTCAGTTTTGTATATGTCCTAATCTTAGACGCTTCAAAAACGTTCAGGTAAAAACTTGCCATTGTTCTTTCTATATCAATTGTTTTGAAATTTTGACATATTTTAAGTTTTTTACATGGAAAAGGCCTTTGTGCTATTCATTTTGTTGTAACTGACCACTAGATAGCATTACAAGACATTTATTTGTATACAGAAATCGCCAGAAAGAACAAAATATAATTATTCTTATATAAAAAAATCTTTATAGCGCTGTGAAAGTTTTATTCAACATATTTTGCTAAATTTTCTACAAGCCAAAGCAACAGTTTTTGAAATTTTCATGTATCTACGTTTGTTTAAAACGTGCATCAATAGAGATCGGCTGCACGGATTTCAATGGGGCTTTTTATTGTTTATGTTCATGTTCCGCATAAATTTGATTTTGAAAAATCTTCCTTTTTATTTTATTTCATCGTTCATATTTAGAGACTAGCGACTCACTCTCGCTTCGTATGGGTTGCTTCCCAAAACAAAATTAATTAATTAATTTGGTTTTAATTTTTTTTCGGGGGACCCTATTTTTTTCTAAAATGAAAGTAGCCTAAGTTACTCCTTATTACATCAGGTATCTGCCAGTGAAAGTCCCGTTAAAATCAGTCCACCTATTTCAGAGATTAGCCGGAACAAACAGACAGACAGATAGATGGACAGACAAAAATTGTAAAAAATGTTGTTTTGGTATACGTACTGTGTATACATCCATATGCATTTAGTAAAAAGTAGTTATTTTAATATTACAAACAGACACTCTAATTTTATTTATCTGTATAGATTTCTACTCTATATACTTTTTTCTTATCTTTGATATAAATCCTACTAATATTATAAATGCGAAAGTTTGTGAGGATGTCTGGATGTATAGATGTATGGATGTTTGTTACTCTTTCACGTAAAACTATTAAATGGATTTTAATGAAACTTTACAATAATATAGCTCATACATCAAAATAACACATAGGCTACTTTTTAACTCGGAAAAATGTACGGTTCCCGTGGGATAGATTTATTTCTGTTTGTCTAGAGGCGAACCCGAGCGAAGCGAGGGTGAACAGCTAGTTTTATTAAAGCGGTCACGTTTAGTGGCCTAAATAAAAATATACACGTCGGCAAAACCAACATAGACACTTAACAAAAGCTACTTAAGTATATAATAAAAGTTAAAACGAAACGCATTAAAAATTATCTCCTAACAAATCCTTACTCCAGTAACGATTTTCTCGTATTTAGTTGACTAGAAATTTCAAATAAAAAAAAAAACACTCATAGATTAACCAGTCCGAGGCGCTAAAATCTGGTTTTATACTGAAAAATCCGCTTTCATCCGGTCTGAGCCGGTCGATGGTAATATATTAGGGTTCTTCACAGAACAGTCGAATGGAAATGGGACATAGATTTAACAATAAGTTTAACTTTTACAAACTTTGATATTATATGATATTAGATGTATGATATAAGTAAATATTAGAATTAATCTATGTGAGCTATAAATTACTATAGTATATATTATTTATTGCTTTTAAAACAATTATAAATAAAATAATATAGATAATGACTTGGACAAAGGTGGATTTAATTCTAAAAGAATTCTCTTACAGAAAACCTATGTGGGAGGCGACGCTATAGAGATAGATAGAAAAAGAAGAAGAAAGAGAAAGAAGAAGAAAAGAAGAAAGAGTACTGCGAAAAAGTAATAGAGCATATAATATTATGTACATACTATGGGTAAATAACATAAGTGAAAGAAATAAACACACGTTATTATAAAATTGTAGTAAATTCAAAGATGCATAGTGTATTTCTTAAAAATGTACAATTTTAGAATTCTTGTCTCACTATAAGGTTTATAATTAAACTTACAAGTATAAAAGTAAAGGCCCCATTGAATTTCCCTTTTTAATTGATACAAACAAACAGCCAGACAGATTATTAACGTAAAATTTGTGAGGGATAGAATATCTCTATTTCATTGGAAAACATAAGGTTTTAACTTAAAATCAAGGATTGATGACTATTTTACATTATTTTTTTTCTGTCCCTACATCCGAGTGACCAGATGAGTCGTTCTGATTCGGTTTCGTAAGCGATAGGGTTAGTAAGTGATATTATTGCTTAAAAGCTCTATGTTATTGAATTAAGTTTCAGCCGTAAATCTCTTGATTCCTGCAATGACTTGGATATCACTTTGATATTATAGTATTATGCAGGGTTCGATTTCAAATAAGATATTTGTCTCTTTTTATCCTTTATCCCATGCAGAAAGTAGAAATTGTAGAAACTCTTGACTGATAGAGTCGAAGTACTAAACACTTCTTAGATTCAAATTCAAAATATTTTATTCAGCATTAAATTATTGCAATTTTTTACTGAACATCATGAGTCTACTACCAGTTCGGAAAGAAGAAGACTCAGACCTGAGAAGAACTGGCGCAAGAAACTCAGCGGGACTAATATTATTTCGTTATATTTTTTTAATGTTAAATTATAATTTACAATATTTCTATAAAGTTGAAGTAGCCTGGAGGCGATCACTTCGTTCCCAAGGTATGCCATCTTCTATAAAATCACAGCCTTTAGTACATAAACGTTCTTTAATATATTTTTTAAATTTAGCGATAGGAACTTTTTGAACATTTCCTAGGATCCTGTTGTACAAGCCGCAAGCGTATACATTGTCCATAAAAAGAATTACTGGCTCTGTGTAGACGAGTCACAGGCATTACAAGTTGGGTTTGCTCCTAATATTAATATTATGCATGACACAATTCTTGGGAAATTCGTGTAAATTTTTACGAACATAATATATAACATTTTCGTACACGTACTGATAAGCAGCAGTCAATATTTTAATTTATTTAAACTAATCTCTTAATGACACTCTAGGACCTAAACTATAAATTGCACGAATAGCTCTTTTCTGCAGGACAAAAATCGTATTAATAAACACCTCGTCGTATTACTTCTACTGGTGGCCGAAGAACTGGCTCTTTTTTGCCATTTAGCGGGGGAATGCTACTAGCATTCTTGCCACTATTCCACGCGGACATGACTTGTACAGTAATAATTAAGTGTACGTTTGGTTTTTTACTTTTCGTCTCAGCCCAAACACATCCACTGTTGGACATAGGCCTCCCCCAAAAATCTCCACGACAACCGGTCTTGTACCATCCGCATCCAGTGGGTTTTTTACTTATAATAATATATTATTCAGTAAATTTATGAATTTTCTTTAACCAAAACGTCAACCCTACAAGAAACCACGAAGGATTATTTTTAAATAGACACAGACTAGATAAGACTGTACTAGAATATGATTTTAAAAGAAATATCAAATTACATTGCGTTTCATATTATTACGTTACAAAATATATTTTTTAATTAATGTCATATACTAAATATAAATACATAAACGAACGAAGTCATAGGAAACAGCTAGTAAATAATATAATCTTGAACAATTAGTCTGTAACGTAGATTTAGGCTCTCGCTTCGTTCGTTTAATTGAGCTACAGCAGCCGCTCAATGTTAACAAATTTATTACTTCGAGGACAAGAATCGAATAGATGCGGCATGTACTGTTATTTTTGACCTAATAGCTAATGTAATTGTACCTACTATTTACCTATATTATAAACTATATATTAATCTATATCACAGGCAGTATACTAAATTTTATCGAAAATTCGTGAAAGAGTAATACACACACACACACACGCACAGTCACATACACGCACACTCGCATACACGCACACTCACACACGCGCACAGGCACACTCGTGAGAATGCGTTTACGCATATCACTCGCATAAATACATGTGGTTATATGTGTATAGTTTCCTCGCTATGTTTTCCTTCACCGTAGGGCAAATGATAATCATGTTAGAAATTGATTCGCACATGAACATATCAGAAGTGCGAGACCCGGGATTTGAACCCACTTCACATAAAAGATACTTAATATCTTGAATTAAGAAAGTATTAATTGATTTCTCCGTCTGAAAAATTCACTCATTTAATAGTAGCATAGTCTTTTTATGAAAATGAAAAAAAAATATTTATTGATTTATTGAGAAGAAAACATGAATATTACATCTTTATATTAAAAACAAAGTTATTGTTTTCTAAGTTTTTTTTTATTAATACCACTAAAGCTCGTTAATAGCTAATAAACAAAAAAAAGAAGGAAATCCGTTGACAAAAAGAGAAGAAAAATGGACTGAACTGTTTTGTCTTTGTCTATTTATATATAGATATTGAATCAAAATGGTGTATTAACATAAAATTATATTTATGAGAGTTTTTATTTACATAATCATTAATTTTAATAATCACTTTAGAAATATAATCGCCAAAAATTATTGAAAAGTAATGTATATTCCATTAATAAATCGATGGTTATGAATAAATTTTGATATTTATTATACAAATTGAAGCAATATTTGTTATTTAAAGGTCAATTAATTGTAAGGGTCGATTTGATAAAATATGATTTGGAAAATATTTACATATTAAAGTGATGTTTTTTGAGTATTTTGTATGTTAGGATATGTTGGTTGGGGCATTAACACACAGCACCATCTAGTTCCATGGTAAGCTACGAGACTTGTGTTATGGATACCAGATAGTTGATACACTACACATATATAACTTTAAATACATACATATTATAAATATATATGTCTGATATAAATCGCACTTGATGTAATCGGAATCGAACTAGAGACCTATCACGGATTATTTGTTAAAATGGTAACGTACATCTAGAGCTTAATATGCAATTTCATATACATACATTTACATAATTTCAATAAAGGTTTTATTTTGAATATATTACGCCATATTTTAACCAGTTGTGAACCTAATTTCAAAATTCTTTTTGGGTTTCGGTAGCCAAAATTTAGTTTGAAGCATGGGGTGGAATTCTGAAAACAAATAGATAAAAAAGGGCTTCCAAACATTTTTGTAAGAAAAATATTTTGAATAAGATAATGTTTGGCCTCAAAAATAATTTTGTTTCTCATAGAAATACTATGAAACACAAATTTATTTTTGCAGTCCATGAAATGGATGCTGGAGATGGGTATTTTATTTAAGTTTTAACGTAATAAATAAGATATAATACTTTCTTAGAGTTTTCTTTTCTTGATAGAAATTTATAAGTACCTAGCAGAACCCGCGGTTTTGCTGGCGCTGGAACTGAAAAAAAACTCTAAAAAGGTAGGTTTCATACAAATTTTCATCCCCTATTTTAACCCCTTATGGGAAGAATTTCGAAAAATGCTAAGACAAGTATTTACTAAATTGTATTGAAGTGCATTAATAAAAACTTTTAAGTAATTCAGATCATAAATAATTTTTCGAGTTGTATTATAACGTGTTTTCCAGTGGGATTGAAATAATCTCACGCGGTATAAAGTAGCCTATGTCACTCATCAGCCCTCCAACTATCTCCACACAAAAAATTATGCCAATTCCTCACTCATTATTAAGGACAAACAAACAAACAAACAAACAAACGAACAAACACACTTTCAAATTCATAATATTAATATAGATACCAGTATTATGTTATCAGTAGTAATAATACTTATAAGTTATTTTAAATTCAGTATACCTATTAATTAACATTAAGAACGAATGATTGATCTAAATTCCATAGAAAAGAAGAAGATAAAAATATTGCAAATGCAATCTCAATCCTTGTTACACCCATAAGATTTAATAGATGAATAAATGAATGTTAAACCAATGAAAACTGTTCGGGAAGCAATTTTCTTGTTCCAACTAACTGTATTCTAAACTTGTTAGATTTTACATAAATGGATTTTTACCGTTGACTAACTTTAGTTTCCTTAAGTACTGCAAGAATTGTACGATGAATAAAGAATACTAGTAATTTGTACGTATAATGAAAATGTACATTGTCTGGGATTTTAAGGTGTTGAGAGACAGCGGAACACCGGTGGTTCAGTTAATAATTAATTTCTTAGAAATTATTCTGAAGTGGTTAAAATAGTTACCCCAAACGAAGCTCATCCTATATTATACTATCTACTATGATAAATGCATAAGTTTGTATGTGTGATTGTTACTGCTGAAGTAGCTGAAATGGCCGGATGGATAAAAATAAAAAAAATGCCAAAAAATAGCCAAAAGATGCATCTGGAATAGGCCGAGCAAAGCGAGGATAATTCACTAGTTTATGGTATTGGCTAAAACCCAATATAAACAGGATTGAGTCTTAAAAAAAATATGTTTACTTAACTAGTTTAAAAACCATGTGACTTGTCTCATATTCCATTTAGTGTAATGAAATTTCCATGAATAGTAGACCAATAGTAGAACAATGTAAGTTCAGTCGACCAATAACAAATTCACGACATTATTTGATCATTGTTATAATTTATTTAAACCTTGCGTAAACACGAAACAATTTTAGTTCCATGACACCAATAGACACAGAAATATACAACCAAATTAAAAAAAAAACTCCTTTAAGCGATGAAAAATGGAAATACCTTTTTTGTTATATCGTATTTATTAGATAAAAAAAAACTTAAACTTGAATAAATACAAAAAAAAAGTAAAACTTTGTATCCGATCGATTCGAACTCGAACACACAGGCTATGATTGTTAATCTTGCATCGTGGTTGCTTGCCCACGATGCTTATGTATGAGTGTAAGAAATAATTGAGCATATTCTGCGTACAATAATGCTAAAGAAAAAGCCCGAAAACTCGAAAACACGCGTTTTCTCAGACATGAGACTAATCTAGATCGATTTTTCGCGGACGAAAACCCCCTCATACCAAATTTCAGCGAAATCGTTAGAGCCGTTTCCGAGATCGCTGGTATAAATAAATAAATAAAGATATAAATATACAAAAATTGCTCGTTTAAATATATTAGATAGATAGATTTATTATTTTTATCATTTAACAGATAATTCAAAAATCAGCTATTTATAAGCGTTTTCACTAAAATATTCTAACTTAATATGGAATAGCAGAAAAACCTGAAGAAAAGAGAAGAAAGTTCAGCTTCTGCATCACCTTAACAAAATAAGTCAACGAGGAAGAGAATAAAACAGTCTCATCTTAGCATTAAAACTGTTTGCCAGTCAAAGCATGTATTAGGCATTTCATCAATTACATCCATTAGTGTAAGCGCATTAACAAACCTGTAATTGGCTATCTAGGAATGTAGAGCTCTTGATATAACAAGTATCTATTTGATTGTCAAATTTGAAATGCCCACCCGTAATAATGAGGCACTACATATATATCCTCATTATCCAATATTGAAGTGTTTATCCGCTATTTCATAATAACTGCTGTTCTCATAATACTTATTTGTATTATATCTATACGAATATTATAAAGCTGAAGAGTTTGTTTGTTTGTTTGTTTGTATATTTAGTTGAACGCGCTAATCTCAGGAACTACTGGATGGAATGAAAAATTCTTTTTGTGTTGGATAGTACATTTATCGAGAAAGGCTGTAGGCTATATATCATCCAGGAAAAATGTACGGTTCCCGTGGGATAGATTTGTTTTTGTCTAGGGACGAACCCGAAGCGAAGCGAGGGTGAGTCGCTAGTAATAAGCCATCGTTACAAATTATTGTTGGTCTTGTACTTCACTGTTAATTACCAGTACTGGATCGATTTCGATGGGACTTTCACTGATAAATAGAGGTTTGGAACAATAGAATAGACTAGTATTTTCTGGTATAGAAGAAAAATTTAAATAAAATAGAAGGTGGGAAAAGAATAGCTCAATCAATTTATAAAGAGAAGTAGGCTAAGTATGAAGAAGTTTCCTCGTTCGTTCTTATTAGCTTTCAGTAATCCAGCCGGGCGTGAAGTCAAGAAATGCACTGGGCAGCGGATAACTCCTGGTACTTCTTGGATAGCGGAGTGGACTGTTGAATAGCCCCATGGTTGTTGTGGTCTGCTTCAGCATCCAGTCTATCGAGGCATCATGCTTCAGTACGTAAGTGGTCCTACGTCGTCCTATTAAGAGGGGTTCCGTTGAGTTTTTGTGGGTAGTACTGGTTTTTCTAGCCGATGAGTCCCATTTGACCACCTACATATAAGTATGCAGGTGGTATACGTAAATTCATTTCCCAACGTTAAAATAACTTATCTGTGAACTAAAATTCATTAAAGTTTCTCTAGCCGTTTCAACTTAAAAGAGTAAACAAATATAATAACACATAAAAGCTTTCGCATAATTTTTTCTTAGGACATTTTTATAAAGAACGGCACTTACAACCTTTCAGGACAGACAAAGTTTTTAATAAAAATTAATGAAATGAGGACTATATTAACCTTTATGATTTCTCATTAACTCCGCTGTATAGTTCTAAGACAATGCGTGTTCAGATACGGTATTCAACGTCAAGCTTTATCTTAATAAGATTTGGACACACGAGCATATCTATAATACGATCAATGTAACATTTGCTTTCCGTGAAAATTATATTTATATGGTAAAGTAATATGAAAATACTCGCTACTATACTATTCAATAGTTTAGTAGCTAGTATACATACAGTTAATACTTACTGTCGCTTCGCTTGGGCGTGTCCCTAGGTACGCGAATTGCTTCCCAATTTCGAGGGTTTTAACCTTTTTCGCGGAACCCAGAATTTTTCCTAAAATTAGAGTAGTCTAAGTTACTCTTTATAACATAAGATTTCTACCCGTGAAAGTGCCGTCAAAATTGGTCCAACCGTTTCGGAGATTAGCCAGAACAAATAAACAGACAGATAGACAAAAATTTTAAAAATATTTAATTTTCATATGCATTTAGTAAAAAGCTGTTCTTTTGACATTACAAACAGACATTTCAATTTTATTTACCTGTAAGTATAGATTAATAAAGACAAAAAGATCGTAACTTTTTATCAAGTTATTGTTAAAACTAAGTAAATTCACGCACAAAGGACCGATTTAGAGTTTAAGTGCGGAAAATTGAGTCCATCTTACATTGCAAATAAGCAAATTATCATATATGAACCTGTCACTCTTGTTTAAACGAAGTCCTTTGACCAATCAATCCCCAATCACATTTCTAAGCAGTGAACACATTAACAAGTAATTATTGCGGTTGAAATTGACTATTACATTGAAATCTACTACATATTACAGTTAAGTGATCTAGAGCAAATATATACTATGGCTCTGAGGTATACTATCGCCGGTAATCAGATTTGCACTCGAGGAATAAATGGAGACAAACCAAATTTTAGAGTATTTAATATGAAATCTGTGATACTACCTGCTATTTATATTACGGGGTCAGCAGAGATCTTGAGACAGTCTTAATTTTCTGCTAAAATCGGTCTTTGAATGTGGTTATCCTTGATCTTGTTATACAGTGCAACTTTATCTGCTCTCCGGTAACTTCGTATTACTATAGTTTTCCAGCTCCGGGACGCTAGTGATGATTTCTTGTCAAAAAAATACAATAACTCACTGTTTTCTAACCCAAATTTTGAACCTAGGACTTTAGATCTGCAGCCGTACAAAAAAGGCTACTGGAACTATAAGGCTGATGCCCTGTTACACCTTACAAATTTTTAGCTGCGAAAATAAAAATACTTCAATACAGATATAATTTTTAACATACATGTAAGAGTAATAGTCTAAAATTTGATTGTACAAAATATATGAAATGATAAGGTCTACTAGGTCAAGTTCTGGAGACATAATGATTTTTCAAATATAATATAAGTATTTTGTTATTTTCATTGTTAAAAATTCGATTTCTTGTTTGTATTTGCTGCACATAACCGTCTAGCGGAAACATTGCAGCACTTTTTAATTAAAAGCCCATAAAGGTAGGCTTTACGGGCACGAAGGACCCCTAACAAAAAATCAAGCCCTTTGAATATTTTTTTTTTTCAATATGGCGCTTGACAGGATATACATATAAGTAAAGTGAACAAACAGACTGATTCATTTACTTTAAAATTGTAGAAGAAAAAATGTACGGTCAAAAAGTCTCGTATACTAGTGTAGAAAGTTGGATTAAGATCAGATTTTTCTCAGTCTCCAAAGAAATAATGCTGTTTGGCGTTCGAATGCAATTGTGCAAGTGAATTCTGAATATAAATGACGCATATATTTTCAGTGACTTCAATGGAAAGATAAAGTGAATTATTTTAAACGTAAGAAAAATTGGGTTAAGGAGATATTTTGTTAGATTTTTTACAATTTTCCTTTAAAAGTTCTGAGAAATTTCATTTAGGGGATATTGCGTTTGATAGTGAATTATATCTATCAGATTGAATCTTTATTCACATATTTATTACTAGCGATATATCATCTGGATCAAGATCCGGCTGCAAGATTGCTACGTTCATAGCGTATTTAATCAAAATCAATTTTTTATATACAATAATAAAAGGGACAATATGTTTTGAGCGGAGTGCCTATTAAAATGTGAAAAAAACAAAATCGATGCACTTGTTATTTAAATGAATTATATTCCACTTCACAGAAATATACGTAGAGAACTTTAAAAGTGATAGCTGCCGTTGCGCACTTGACCGCAACCTCTTCGCAGCCAGGTCATATTTTGTTCATGGTAAATAATATGTTGTATGTATTTGTATCCAGCCCTTTTTAACGTCCCACTCCTGGGCACGGGCCTCCCTTCAATACGAAGGGAATCAGGCCATAGTCCACCACGCTGGCCAAGTGCGGGTTGGTGGACTTCACATGTCTTTCGAAAACTTGCTAGGTTTTCTCAGACATGCAGATTTCCTCACGATGTTTTCCTTCACCGTGCGAGACCCGGGATTTGAACTCGCTTCACTCGGTTTCCCAAAAAAGCGCGTTACCACTGGGCTACAACTGCCAAATATGTCAATGTCCCAAAATTTTTATTTATTCCCAACATATTTGCGATTAAAATTACTTCGAAATCCGTTCAATATTTACAGTCTTTTGACGTGAAGGATTATCAAACATACAAACAAGTAAAAATTTTTACATTTATTATAGTAGACCAGTTTTCTAAAACATATAAATTAATTTTAAGTATTTGGTCATTTGTATGAAAAAAGCATAAAAATGGTAGAAAATTCTTGAAGTAAAATTCATAGAGGGTATATTCCGAAGTAAAAAAAACCGAGAATGTAAATAAAGATTTTCATTAGACACATGGATGCTATTAAATGATAAATAAAATAAAATCTAAAAGCCATAACAGGAATTAAATTGATCGCTTCATTGGAAACTATCACTTGACACGCCATGTTTTGATACTTGTAAAATATGAGGGTAGCTCATAGAAAAGTGATGTGTGTATTATTTGTTAGACACAAAAATGTATGAATAAAAATTAACTTATTTAAATTTTTAACTTTATTATTAAAATTTATCTCAAAATTTTATGGTATAAAAAACAATTATGTTACATAAAAATTTTGTTCGATTTTTTGAATATCTAAAAATAGATGAATATTAAAACGAAAGAGAATTATATGCTAATAATTTAATAAGGAATTCAATAAGGAAAAATATTCCTTAAAATTATTTTTTAATTAACTATTAATTAATATTATAGTAGCCATTAAACATTCTAAGGTAATGCGAATTTAACAAGTATAATTACGTCTAGAAAACATAAAAATAAACAAACAGAAACTATAACAGTTCCCTTTTAATACAGGTACAGCTATCAACATTTCACGAGCACTGTGCGTGCCGACCTTTTATACCTGCCATATAAATGTAGACGCATCAGCTAGGAACTATATAGCTTAGGAGTTAAACTCAATTTTATATACTTTCAACTATTTTTGCTAAATTAACATAATTATATTCAATACTAGCGACTCAACCTCGCTTTGCTTGGGTTCATCCCTAGGTACGTTTTAACGGTTCGTATAGAATAGATAAGACTGTATAATATTATGATATTATGACTATATAATATATGATAGCCTATAGCCTTCCTTAATATAGGGGATATCCAATGCAAAAATAATTTTTCGAATTTAAAAGTAGTTCTTGAGATTGGAGCGTTTAAACAAACAAAAAAAAACAATCAAACAAACAAACTCTGCCTCTTTGTAATATTAGTATAGATTGTTAAGGTCCAGTGCATTTCAATTACCCGATTGTTGTAAGAGGTAATGTTTTCGAGTGTCTTTATGTATTTACATATCTTTTGATATATCGTATCTCTATAAAGTATATTATACTTAAATATATGAGGTAAATTAAAATATGTAAATCTGAATTATTATTATCAAATGTGATTAAAATGGCGGGACATAAGCAAATATAAATAAGGCTATCAGGCTTGACAGATTTTTCCTTGAAAAGTATTAGTCTGAGATTTTGTCAGTCGTCTCTTAGACTATGACACTCACTCGTCAAGGGTCTTCAATGCAGAGGTCCCACGGGAGTCCTGTGATTCTGATAAATATTTGATCCCTCTAACTTAGGGAAATTTGAGAAAAACTTTTGAGAGGACTATCCAAGCTTTTGTAAATTACTACCACAGCATAAAAAACACAGTCTTTGATCTTGAAGAAAATGCCGGCGTCTAGATAGTTTTAGACAAGGGTTATCAAAAGTAAACATTATATTTTTATTATTTTTATTTGTTTTGGATGATTTTTTTTTTAATTAATACTGAATTTAAACACATTTTATATCTATTTAGTTCTATCTTTACCCGTTATAATCAACTATAATGAAAAAAGTGAAAATTATTCACTGAATAACTTCGTTTATGATAAAAATAATATAAATCCTTTTCCATAATACAGATATATTCAACAAGTCACAAATTATGACGTACGAAATTTCGCCTCTATTCCTTTCTTTCACCTTCCGCCTTCACAATTTTGACACTCCCCTAGCAATATAACATCACAAAAGCTGAACTCCGTCTCACTTAAGAGCTTCCAAAAACTGCAGACTTTTATATCTGCCGATAATTAAACCGTATATATATATATATATATATATATATATATATATATATATATATATATATATACATATATCACACAATTTCTAAATGCGACAATTCATATATTTTTATAAGATCCGGGGATACAGATAAAAGCAGATGCTTTTATTATTAGATAATAACTCCAACTATTGATTCTATTAAAATTACAGATAAAAACTGCAAAAAAAATTCGACTTTCAATTACTAAATAGTTTTTTTTTTTTATATAAAACCTATTTGTACAACTTAGTTAGTAAAAAACAACTGATTGGTAGTTTTCATTTACTGTAGATACTTAGGCAAGGCAGTGGTAGCCTAGTGGTAACGCGCTCGCTTGGGAAACCGAGTGAAGCGGATTCAAATCCAGGATCTCGCACCTCTGATATTTTCACGTGCGAATCATTTCTAACATGATTACCGCTTGCCTTACGGTGAAGGAAAACATCGTGAGGAAACCTGCATGTCTGAGAGAACCTAACAAATTTTCGAAAGACATGTGAAGTCCGCCAACCCACTCTTGGCCAGCGTGGTGGCCTAATGGCCTAATCCCCCCTCGTATTAAAGAAAGGCCCGTGCCCAGCAGTGGGACGTTAAAAAAAAGGCTGAATACATAGATACTTAATTAGATATTTTCGAAGTCAATGCCTGTACTGTAGCAACCATTGAAGAGTCCCACTACCCACCTTCTGGCTTCACCATCAAATCATCAAAATATC